>JARPMR010000003.1:10193549-11576049 GCA_029955525.1 Oeneis ivallda
TGTATGTATGTATGTATGTATGTATGTATGTATGTATGTATGTATGTATGTATGTATGTATATTCCTACTACCTATCCTACTATCCTACTTCCTCCTAATTACTTATATTATAAATGCGAAAGTTTGTGAGGATGGATATATGGATGGATGGATGGATGGATGGATGTTTGTTACTCTTTAACGCGACAACGAATGAACCGATTTTGCTGAAATTTGGCACAGACATAGATTATAGTCTGCAATAGCACATAGGCTACTTTTTATCTCGGAAATATACTTTATAAATGCGAAAGTTTGTGAGGATGGATGTATGGATGGATGGATGTTTGTTGCTCTTTAACGCGACAAAGAATGAACCGATTTTGCTGAAATTTGGCACAGATATAGATTATAGTCTGGAATAGCACATAGGCTACTTTTTATCCCGGAAAAGCAAACAGTTCCTGCGGGATAGCATCGCTATTTTTTACGCATTTGTCCTTCAAAATACGCGCAATGGAGTTTTAGATTGACGTGATTATTTTGCACAGGTGAAGTAAAGGGCCTGAAAAATGACAAAGGCTTTTTTTATTTTTTTTTTTTATTTTTTTTTTTATTTATTTACAGTTCAAAATAATTGTATTTTCACAAAAAATATTCGAGGGCATTGAAAAAAACCACAGAGGTTTGACCTCAATGCCGTCCGCACACAGCGCCTTACATCGTACTTAATACATACTCACTTACACAATAGGTAGGTACATACAAAAAACGCTTATTACTATAAGCCAGAGAACTATTTCCAAGGCACCAAAAAAAAAACAGCAAAATACATGGGTAGGGTAGCTAAGAAAGTTAATAAATAAATAATTATCGTCATCAAAGTTTGCCTAGGAAATAGTCCTTCAGCTTCCGCTTAATATTATTTCGCGTCACAGCTCCGGACAGAGCGGGGGGCAGTTGGTTCATGAGACGAGGAACGATGTACTTCGTCGTTCTTTCGCCGTATGTATTGACAGCTCGTTCAGTGCGCAACCGGTTTGCAGTTACCGCCCGCGTCTGAACAGGGTGTTCTATTTTTTGTTGGATCTGCGCATTAAAGAATTCCTCTTTGAGGATGGTATATTTGAATTGATCTTGAATAGGTAAGACTTTACAGTGTTTGAACAGACCTAGTTCGTATTTCTCGTACTTTTGATTCACAGTTTTGGAGGCTATAGTTTTTAAAATTTTATGTTGTAGTTTGTATATGTTATTTAGGTAGGTATTATAAGTACGGCCGTAGCTACTGAGGCCATACTGTACGTAAGCTTGAGCGAGGGAGTTATATAGCATTAATTTCACTTTGAAAGGAACACGTTGGTTTAGGATAGTTATATTAGCAAGAAATTGCCTTAGCTTATTACACACGTACTCAATATGTTGACTCCAGTTAAATTTGCAGTTAATAGTTAGTCCCAAATAGGTGTAATTATCGACCAATTCAATCTACTTTTTATCCCGGGAAAACAAACGGTTCCTGCGGGATATTAGTATGCTACTTTTCACATATTTTAATTACGCGGTATTTATGTATGTATGTATGTATGTATGTATGTATGTATGTATGTATGTATGTATGTATATTCCTACTACCTATCCTACTATCCTACTTCCTCCTAATTACTTATATTATAAATGCGAAAGTTTGTGAGGATGGATATATGGATGGATGGATGGATGGATGGATGTTTGTTACTCTTTAACGCGACAACGAATGAACCGATTTTGCTGAAATTTGGCACAGACATAGATTATAGTCTGCAATAGCACATAGGCTACTTTTTATCTCGGAAATATACTTTATAAATGCGAAAGTTTGTGAGGATGGATGTATGGATGGATGGATGTTTGTTGCTCTTTAACGCGACAAAGAATGAACCGATTTTGCTGAAATTTGGCACAGATATAGATTATAGTCTGGAATAGCACATAGGCTACTTTTTATCCCGGAAAAGCAAACAGTTCCTGCGGGATAGCATCGCTATTTTTTACGCATTTGTCCTTCAAAATACGCGCAATGGAGTTTTAGATTGACGTGATTATTTTGCACAGGTGAAGTAAAGGGCCTGAAAAATGACAAAGGCTACTTTTTATCCCGGGAAAACAAACGGTTCCTGCGGGATATTAGTATGCTACTTTTCACATATTTTAATTACGCGGTATTTATGTATGTATGTATGTATGTATGTATGTATGTATGTATGTATGTATGTATGTATGTATGTATGTATGTATGTATGTATGTATGTATATTCCTACTACCTATCCTACTATCCTACTTCCTCCTACTTACTTATATTATAAATGCGAAAGTTTGTGAGGATGGATATATGGATGGATGGATGGATGGATGTTTGTTACTCTTTAACGCGACAACGAATGAACCGATTTTGCTGAAATTTGGCACAGACATAGATTATAGTCTGCAATAGCACATAGGCTACTTTTTATCTCGGAAATATACTTTATAAATGCGAAAGTTTGTGAGGATGGATGTATGGATGGATGGATGTTTGTTGCTCTTTAACGCGACAAAGAATGAACCGATTTTGCTGAAATTTGGCACAGATATAGATTATAGTCTGGAATAGCACATAGGCTACTTTTTATCCCGGAAAAGCAAACAGTTCCTGCGGGATAGCATCGCTATTTTTTACGCATTTGTCCTTCAAAATACGCGCAATGGAGTTTTAGATTGACGTGATTATTTTGCACAGGTGAAGTAAAGGGCCTAAAAAATGACAAAGGCTACTTTTTATCCCGGGAAAACAAACAGTTCCCGCGGGATATTCGTATGCTACTTTCCACATATTAATCCTTCAATTATGCGCCAACGAAGTTACAGATTGACATGGTTTTTAGGGTTCCGTACCCAAAGGGTACCAACGGGACCCTATTACTAAGCCTACGCTGTCCGTCCGTCCGTCCGTCCGTCCGTCCGTCCGTCCGTCTGTCAGCGGGCTGTATCTCGGTAACCGTAATAGGTAGACAGTTGAAATTTTCACAGATTGTGTATTTCTATTGCCGCTACAACAACAAATAATAAAAATTAAATTAAATTAAAAAAATTAAATAAAATATTTCCATGGGTACATGGAAATATTTTTATGTAATTTTTTTTAACGGAACCCTAAAAGAGCGAGGCCCGACTCGCACTTGGCCGATTTTTTTTGATAGTCATAGTTGAGGACCTGAAAAGTGACAAAGGCTGCTTTATATCCCGGTAAACCAAACAGTTCCTGCGGGATTTCCGCATGCTACTTTACACGTATTTATCTTTTAATTACGCGGCTATTATGTATGTATGTATGCGTGTATGTATGTATGTATGTATGCATGTATGTATGTATGTATGTCGCTATTATTTACGCATTTGTTGAGTTTAGATTGACGTGGTTTTTTACACAGAAAAGTTGAGGACCTGGAAAGTGACAAAGGCTACTTTTTATCCCGGGAAAACAAACAGTTCCTGTGGGATATTGGTATTCTACTTTTCACATATTATACAGTTACCTATTGACGTGATTTTTTGGATAGGCAAAGATGAGGACTTGAAAAGTGAAAAGGCTACCTTCAATCCCGGGAAAACAAACAGTTCCTGCGGGATAATAGGATCCAATTATGCGCCAACGGAGTTACAGATTGACGTGGTTTTTTGGATAGGCAAAGATGAGGACTTGAAAAGTGAAAAAGCTACCTTTAATCCCGGGAAAACAAACAGTTCCTGCGGGATAATGGAATTCAATTATGCGCCAACGGAGTTACAGATTGACGTGGTATTTTTATAGGCATAGTTGAGGACCTGAAAAGTGACTAAAGCTACATTATATCCCGGGAAAACAAACAGTTCCCGCGGGATTTCCGCATGTTACTTTCACGTATTCCTTTTAATTACGCGGCAATTATGTATGTATGTATGTATGTTTGTATGCATCGCTATTTTTTACGCATTTGTTGAGTTTAGATTGACGTGGTTTTTTTGAGGACCTGGAAAGTGACAAAGGCTACTTTTGTCTCGGGAACAAACATTTGAAAAGAAATCTATAATAAAAAATTCTATTTTTAAAACCGACTTCAATCGCCCGCGCTAATGCAAAGTATCTAATTTATTGTTATTTCTTAAAAAACCGCTCGACTGATTTCGATAAAATTTAAATGAGACCACCCGGGAAGTATTCCCTTTGAAACAAAAAAGAAGCGTAGCTCTATACCACGTAGTACGGACTAGATACTGGCGTAGTGCAACGAAAAAGCAATTTTTAAAAACTTTTTCCACGCGGACGAAGTCGCGGGCATCAGCTAGTAGTAATATAATTTCATCATCATCATCATCATTAGCAACCCATCAACGGCTCACTACTGAGCGCAGGTCTCCTCTCAGAGAAGGGTTATAGGCCATAGTCCACCACGCTGGCCCAATGCGAATTGGCGGACTTCACATATCTTCGAGAACATTATGAAGAACTCTCAGATGTGCAGGTTTCCTCACGATGTTTTCCTTCACCGTTGAAGCAAATGATATTTAATTGCTTAAACGCACTTGACTGCGAAAAGTCAGAGGTGCGTACCCGGGATCGAACCTGCGCCCCCCGAATAGGAGACCACAGTCCTAACCACTAGGCTATCACTGCTACATAAATGCATCGGGTGCTCAAATTCGAGTAAAGTCATTCGAACCTTTAATCTAAGATTCGAACACCGGAATATAGGCTTATGACCAAGAACCAAAGCATTAACCATGTAGGTACGAATATTGAGTTGTGCATAGCACTGAACTTTTTCTTGATGGATAAATTAAAATATTATAAAATCATAGATTTGGGATTGTTGCGTCGTGTGCGAAGCCACTACTATTCCTAAATCTATGCATAAAATATGATATCCAATCTTTTGCGGTCAATGGCTATTTATATGTGACCAAGAAGCTTGTGTTTTAAATAAGCTTCTTGTATGTGACACCCGTGAACAGTGATCTTTTGACATGTCAGCTGTTAGCTGTAAGGTCAATTTTGCACCGGCAACGTGGTCAAGGGGCCAAGGGCGCATCCATTGAAGCTCGGCTCAAACGCGGAGACCCACTTTTGTATTCAAGAGCCACTGCCAGCTATGAAACCGAGTCACGGGGAAAGGGGCGCGTAAACATTTTAAGAAATATTTCTATATTGAATGTTTTGGAACGAAGTTCCTTTTCGGACGGTTTGGCGGATGGAGGCTAGCCGAAAAAAGTGTAAGACTTTCCCGTCACGACACTTGTTGCCTTCGTTTTTTACATACCTTGCATCATAAGTTTGGTAGCGAAGCGGTTAAGGAGAAGGAGTAGAATAGAATAGAATAGAAATGTTTTTTATTCAAATAAACTTTTACAAGTACTTTTGAATCGTCAATGAGTCTACCACTGGTTCGGAATGCCGTTCCTGCCGAGAAGAACCAGCAAGAAACTCGGCAGTTGCACTTTTCAAAATACTTTTACAATATACTTAATAGATATTATTCTATGTATGCAGAGTTTCCACAATGAGGGGAAGTTCCACAAAAGCATACGTAATTATTTCTAATTATAATTCAACACATGTCAAGACGGGCAGACAGAAAGTAGCCCCATTGCCGCTGGTGGCACCCGTTCACGAGCATGACGCATGACCCAGCCATTGCTTCGCTCAACCATATTTGAGGGAACGTAACAACCCGCATCACACGACACCACCGCAGAAATAGAAAGAGTGAAACTATCAGTTCGGGGGTTCGAATCCTGACTTCAGATTATTATTAAATTTATTAATAAGTATTATTTTTTATTATTAATTTATTATTACTTCATTCTCAAGTGTTCCACGACACTCAACTTTTTTTATTTTTTATTAGCCGTGCTGCAATATACAAATAAACAAAGATAAACTCGACTACGGAAAATTTGAACCTCCTATTGATCTTATTGATTTTGTTTGCATAAAATGTAGAGCTGTCACCCGGACCTTTATCGAATCGATAACCCTATAAGGCTATAACAACATAAAGCGTGATTAAATGAACGTCACGTCTTATCTAAAGGATTACTTTAACCCTTATCTAAATGAAGAAGTTTACTTGAAACATTCGAAACTGGCATATATATCTACCTAACGCATATTTGATTAACCAGTGATTTGCTGTTCACCATGGCTTTCACAAGCAAACATTGAAATTGCTTTCCCGGGATTCAAACTAAATTAGGTGGAGATTACTTAGCCTTTCCGTGGTATTTGAAGTTTCTGAGCCTTAAGCTCTACAATAAGCATCGGGTTAACTACTGGATATACAGCTCAGAAAACTTTGACTTAATTAAGACATACCTATTAAGTATAGTATATTAGACTAAACTACAAAGACTAAAGTACAAAGGATGGCCACACTGATGATCTCGGGTGCCATGCGGACAACACCATCCGCAGCACTGGAGATTATTCTAGGTCCTTATCCTCTGGACTTGGCAGCCAAAAGAAGAGCGTTGGAGCAGTGGTATAGAATGAAACTGTCAAGACAATGGAAAGGCAGTTTCATGGATAAAGGACATACTGAGTTAGAAAAGATTTACGGAGATAAACTGTCTATGATAATCATTAATAATGATCTCATTAGGAGGCAGCGCATCTTCGATAAGAAATATAGAGTGCATATAGGATCGAAAGAAGAATGGAAGATAGAATCCGCCAGCGAAGGTATCATTGTCTGTTACACGGACGGATCAAGGCGTGAATCCACACAAAGCTCAGTGGTGCTGGAATATTTTATAGCACCATTCCGGATAAGGACCAGGCAATCAGCCTGGGTAAATTTACGAGCATATTTCAGGCCGAGACGTATGCGATCATGGAGTGTGCTATCGGCCTGATGGACATTGTAGGTACTGATACAAAAGGAATTATTATATATAGTGACAGCCAGGCCGTAATAAAAGCTCTGGAAAGAAAGGACACCACTTCGGCTCTCGTGAAGGAATGCAAACATGCATTAAACTCACTAGCTGAAAAGACAAAAGTGACGATTGCTTGGGTTCCTGGACACCAAGGGAATATCGGTAATGAGAAAGCAGATGAACTAGCTCGAATGGGAGCAAGTATCCAATTTTATGGACCTGAGCCTTGCCTACCCATTCCGTACACGATTACCAAAAGAGTGATGGAGGGAATCGTAGAAAGAGAATCGAACTCAAGATGGAACAACTCGATTCAATATAGACAATCGAAATTGTTCCTGAAATCATTCGATAAAAAGAAGACAAGACAAATTATGTCACAAAGTAGGAACAATATTGCATTGGTAATAGGAATAGCAACGGGACACTGTCTGCTAAATAGACATCTCACAATAATGAGAATACAAGAACCTGCCCAGAGACCCATCCTGTCCAGAGTGTGGTGAGGAAGAGACCAGCTTCCACTTTATAGCTGAGTGCCCTATGTACTCATTGGTAAGATGGGAACTACAAGGTAAGGATAGATTAAGTGAAGAAGACCTAACAAACCTTTCAATAGGAGACATCGTTAGGTTTACGAAAGCTACAGGTAGGTTTGAGGTGGGTAGGCTGCCTGGGCACCAGTAACCTGTGTCCAAACACGGGGAATTGGGTGGAATAGTTCCGACACAGGACTGATCACCCGCCTGGCGTTAGCAGGCGTCCCCTCCACAAATACATAGTATATTAGAGATTTTCATTCGGTAGTCATAAATAAATAGCAGTGCCGTGCTTGCGGAAAAGCTGCATCAATCGTTACTATAACCTGGTGTTGATTGGTTGAATTTATAGCATTTTTGTTGCAACACTGCATTTTAGCCAATAGTGTGAGAGTGTCGACTGTGATTACGAGCGTCACACTGTAGCAATTAATTTAAGACAATCTCGCGGCGGATCTTTTAAAAAGGTTTAGGTGTATAATTTTTAAAGGTACAATTTGTTAATTAAGTCTAGTAGTAAGTAGTTAATTAAGTAAGTAGTTTTGACAGCACAGACTGACAAACTCGCTGGAGGACTTTTTTATTCGGTACGAACGTATTTTTACAAAACAAAGTTATCTAAAAATTATAATCTGATCGCCAAAGACAAGCCAAGCGAAGCGCTATATTTTACAAGAAATTTCAAACAGTTTTCACAAATAGAAAGTTCCATTATCTGAGCACCCCTAGCTATAGAAAATCTAGCCGTGTGAAGCCGGGACGGGTGTTAGCTAGTTCCCTTTATACGAGTAAATAAAATATGTTTAGAGAAACAGTAATTTAAAATCAAATTTGACTGAACCAATTCAATCTGGAGCGAAATTAATCAATGAATACGATTTTCCGGTCTCCGGGATTCACGCGGATATTTATAAGAGAAAATGGAAAATATAAAAGCGATTGCGGTGGACCCGTTTACATTTATTTTAAATTAAAGAGAGGATGTTACTTCTTTTCTAGAAAAGATAAAAAGGGTTTCAGTTATAAAAAAAATATAAAAATTTGACGTTATGATATATTTCAAAATATTATCATACTTAGAGCTACGCTACGTATGTGGTAACACTGTGCATTTTGAAAAAAGCAACTGTTGAGTTTTGTCCTGCTCTTCTCAGCACAATCTGCTTTTTGAATCAGTGACACACTCCGACACAATGAAAGCCAACAAGGAACGTTCGTTACCCGTGTTACTAAAATCTTACTCTACCAGTAGTAGCACGAGTCAATGTAAATCCAGCGAGACAAGGATAATGCAATACGTAAATACTACTAAGCTTCCTTCTACGATGCGGGAGAATACGAGTGACGGAAGCGGTGGAAGGGAGTGTCTCTTCTATAGGTACCGTACCTATTTTAAGTGAGTCTTCTTCATTTAGATATTCGTTTTTTTTTATTTGCATTCATATAAGTACATGATCAATGGACAAGATATAATAATATACAAAAATTATTTAAAAAAAACGACCTTAAAATATAAATATATTAAATAATATACTACCACTATAAATTATAAATAATTTTAGTTTGTACAGGTATGTTGAAGTCGGGCGGGCCTAAATAGAAACGACGAAATCGATGCGCAACGCCTATCGGTTCTTTGGGCCATACCTATTATGCCAATTTAGCTTTGCGAATTGATATTAATATTATGTCGAATGTTGGTGTCTGGTGACCCTAGTTCGCCTACGGCATATAATTAATTAATATTATGAATGAATGGAAATAAATAAATTTTTAGAGTACATTAGAGTATAATATATTCCTATACATAAAGTATACATTGTACATAATGTATTTACCCTGTTAAAACCGTCAATAAATAATAATTTACCATCTATCAACACAACACAATCGTAAAGTTTTGGTTATAAAATATGTGCTTAACTTTATTGTTATTGCATTAATCGATTTTCGTATTGGTTGTTAAGTTACAGGATTCGACATGAAATTATGGATAGTTTAATTAATTAGTAGATCCACTGAAATATATAAGTAACACAGTGAGAAAAACACAGTTTTGTGAGAAAACGTGATCCCCTATGTGAAATGTATTTGTCAGTTGTTATTGCCGACACCTGCCTGATGTAGGGACTACCGTTTGTTTCACATATTGGATTACTGTGAAGGATCCTTTGTTGTTTTATTTGCCCATTCATATAGTCTCTTTGCAGGGAGACAACATGAATATATTAATTTTACCACTCTCTACTGCCAGGTAATACATATATGTATGAAGATATTACTTCACCAGCATTTGTTACATTTCGTTCCAGTATATGTCCACGAAAATTGTGAAAGGCGTGTAGAATGCTCTAAGATTGCAAAGGTTGTGGCCTAAAATTGTCATAGTTACTTCCATTTTATATAAATAGTTATTATTAACATCGCAAATCGCAGAAAATATAATGGAGAAACGGATAAACCGATGAACGTAGTCTGGCGCTTATAGTCTTGTCAACAAGTGCCTTTTTGGTCATCTTTTTTCAGACCTCTCGGAAAAATATGAACGAGGTGTCATTCGATTCGGAATAGCATGTAGATGATTCTTGAAAAAAAAAATCAAGTTCCACTTGCAACAACTGCAAAAGTTGTAAACAATCAGGGTTTAATTTTTTGCAAATATCTCAAAAACTATTTGAGATTTTTCAAATCTAAAAAAAGATTCAAAAAGAAGAGGAAATTTCCTAAAAAAGTCTTAACTCCCGGAATCGTAGGTCTAATATTAATAATTTTCCCAGAGGGATGAATATACGGCCGAAAACGGGTGTTCTGGCTTGCGCAAGCCAGCGTGGCAAGCGAGCCAGAACACCCGTTTTCGGCGTTTACTTCGGAATTCAATTACATATATTATCAATAAAAATTATTTTAACATATTAAATACTAGATGATGCCCGCGACTTCGTCCGCGTGGATTAACGTTTTTAATTCCCACGGGAACTCTTTAATTTTCCGGGGTAAAATGAAGCCTATGTGCTAATCCTGGATATGAGCTATCTTCATTCCAAATTCCTTTCTTGGATTCTTGAAAGGCTTCAGAATAGATCCCCGTCAGAAAAATTAAAAAAAAATATTTTTCAATTTTTAAAATAAAAATAAAAATTTTAGCTAATCACCGCAAAGAAATTGTTAATAAAAAACTGAAAAATTATTTTTTTATTTTTTTTAACGGGATTCTCCAAAATCTTTGGATGTTTTCATTGCATCAATGTCAGTTGCATCCTGTTTGCTCTCCCAGGTACAGGTTGTCTATGTTAAGTTGTATTAAAACGTCAAAGAAACACTTCTCGAAAATACAGAAAAAAAGGTAAAGTAAACTGTAGCTATACAGAAAATTTCCTATATTTGTGTTCCTTTATTATACTTAGTAACAATCTTCTCGATAAATCCGATCTCGCAAATAATAGCGCCCAATTCGGAAATCCGTGCGGGAGCCGTCACTGTTGTTATTTACTTTGGTACTATTGTGATGAGATAAATAAATAAAATCGACTATTCTTAGGACACAATACCAAGTCATCAGGATACTTGTCTTTACAAGCTTTGTCAACTGCACAAACCTACTTATATCTCATCTTATGGACAGATAATGAGTTTTCTTATTGTCCTAATAATGGTTTCGAAGATGCAACTACAGAAATTAACAAAAATTAAAATATTACAAGCTTTTATTTAGTTTCACCTGTCACGATGTTTGTCATCACCGATGTTTGTCATCAAATCTTCCAAATTAAATTTGATTCACTTCCCGGTTACCGATTGAGCTGAAATTTTGCATACATGTGTAGATCGCGTGACAATGCAATATTATGATGACATGGTGCTGATCTGATGATGGAGCTGGAAAATGGCCATAGAAACTTTTCAATGAAACGACACAACCTCATCGAGTTTTTGCTCGTTTGAATCGTCTTGACGAATAGTTTGTTTGATGATGGAGCTGGAAGGTGGTCATAGGAACTCTGTAATGAAACGACGCTACCCCATCAAGTTTCGGCTCGCTTAATTCGTCTTGACGAGTTCTTTGTTTTTAGATGGTTACCAAGGTCTGATCTGATCCGGGTCTGATGATGAAACCGGAAGGTGGTTCTGCTAACTCTGTAATAAAATAACGTAAAACCATCGAGTTTAGACTCGTTTGATTAGTGTCGACAAGTAGTCTGGTCCTAGATGATATTCAGGGTCTCATGATGAAGCCGTAAGATGGTTTTGGCAAGTCTGTAATAAAATGACGTAACCCCATCGAGTTTGGCTCGTTTGATTCGTTTTGACAAGTAGTCTGGTTCTAGATGATAGCCAGGGTCCGATGATGTAGCCAGCAACTATAATAATTATTTAAATTTACACTTTTTTTTACTTTAAGATTAAAGTGATCTTACCGCCTGTATTCAAAATTTTTTGGTCGTAAAGTCGATATTTTTATCTTACTTTCTTTTTGTTAGATATACTTAATGGACTATATATGTATAGTCCATTGAAATGTTACATTTTTTAGGCCTTACCTTGCGTTTTTTAGAGGACGCAATTTTATTTTTTTGATGTGTAGGGGGGGTCAGTGTAAAGCTAAAACCAAGTTTGTGGGGTCGCCACCCTTGTCCCACGGCCGCCATCTTGAAAATAGGGGTTGAAATGGTTTTTACGATATGGTTTTACGATATATCTCTTAAACTATTAATTATCTGTTAAAAAAAATTTGTTAATATTTTTTGTTGCAAATTAAATTCTCTACAACTTTGGTCCAGTAACTTAATCATTTTACGAAAAAATGATGTCAGACCATTTTTGTAGATCGTTTTTTGAGGAACAACTTTTATACGCAACATTTTTTTCATTACTTAAGTCAATAGCTAAGGTTTTACAGCGCTCCGAAGTGAGTACTATTTTTCAGTACTCTTAACTATACATATACTAGCTGATGCCCGCGACTTCGTCCGCATGGATTTAGTTTTTAAAAATCCCGCGGGAACTCTTTCATTATCCGAGATAAAAAGTAGCTCTCCCGGTCTGAGGAACCACTAAGTACTACATCCATTACTATACCCATGCAAAAAATCGTATCAATCCGCTGTTCTGTTGCGACGTGATTGAAGGACAAACCAACAAACAAACACACTTTCGCATTTATAATATCAGTAATGCTTTATTAGAACACTTTTTATAATTGTCAAATTTTTTACCATACCAAAGACAAAATTACGTTTAGCTGTCATTTACATTTTGTTATTACACTGTCATTTGCGTTTTGTTATTCCATGTCAGATGCATTTTTGTTATACCACGTTTTATAGTGACTTGACGGAAACGCGGTCGAACGGGATAAAAAGTATCCTATGTCCGTGTCCTGGTTCTAAGCTACCTCTCCACCAATTTTCAGCCAAATCGGTTCATCCGTTCTTGAGTTATAAATAGTGTAACTAACACCACTTTCTTTTATATATATAGATTATACGTGTGTACTAATAATGTGTCATCAGTTATTGTTTCTCGAATTTCTGAACATTTTCGCTTATAACTTTTTATTTATAGTTCTACGGCAAAAAGTTACTGGATCAAAGTTGTAGAGAGTTTAATTTTCAACAAAAAATGTTAGCAAATTTTTTTATCAGATAAATAGTTGAGATATATCGTAATAGCTATTTATGCAACTGCATCGTAATGAGGGTCATTTTAATTCGAGTGCTGTTTTTTGATACGAGGCTTGCCGAGTATCAAAATAGGATAGTACGAGAATTAAAATGACTAATTACGTTCAGTTGCATACAAGATTTTATCTACGACAAGGAAAATAAAATCATTTACAAAATACGCCGTAGGCTCAATAAAGTAACAAAAAGTAACTCCGTAAGCCGCCACCAGCCGCCTGTGGCGCCTCTGTCAACAAAAAGTAACTCCGTAAGCCGCCACCAGCCGCCTGTGGCGCCTCTGTCATATGAACGGTACAATAGTGCCAGAACTCAGAGCCTTAGCTTTAGGTATCCTATTTTAAGAAGATAACAATTTCGATTCAGCTCCCATACAACGAGCTGCATCGAAATGAGAAGCAAAACCGAAAGAGGGTTCATTTCGATTCAGGTGTCAAATTCGAAATTGGAACTTTTCGATGTTGGAGTAGATAAAAACCATTTCAACCCCTATTTTCAAGATGGCGGCCGTGGTACAAGGGTGGCGACCCCACAAACTTGGTTTTAGCTTTACACTGACCCTCCCTACACATCAAAAAAATAAAATTGCGTCCTCTAAAAAACGCAACCCCAAATGTAACTTTTCAATGGACCAGTAATAAATAAATAAACCAGTAAATGGAGTATCCATGTAATGGCTACCCAAAAACTGGTGACAAAATCTGCTAAGAAAAAGAAATGTACGTACAATGTTCGGCTTTGGATATACGTTTCAAAGAAGCCATGTGGGAAGTTAGTTTGAGTTTAAAAACTGTAAATCACTTGCGGATCATGAAGTTCTGGATTCGAGAACCGGATCTGAAAAAAAAATTGAAATTTTTTGTTAAGAAATTCTCAATAGCAGCCCGGATATGGCAATGGGTACATTATTATTATTATTATATTGCCCGTAACACAGGTTTTCCTAGTACGGATGCCAAAGCACTCCTTCGGGTGTCAACATTGCTACACTAGCGGCACGCTATGATGGCCGGTTTGACGTTTGTCCGCTCATGAAGTTCCGTATTAATTGATAACGACTTTGAAGGAAATAATTGTATTACTTTATTGACGATAGTGATGTGCAGAGATTCATAAATTTTATCGAATGTAGTTTTAGGTTTAGGACTCAAAATTTATTTATTAAATTGATTTCTAAAATGTATACAAGTGTAGAAAAATCAGTTTGCACCATTTAAGGGGTGAATGTACTTGTGAATATGAACAATTTTCACTATGTGGACAAACCTCTGAAATCGCAAAAAAATATCAGCTGTTTCATACAAAAGGTAAAATTTTTATTTTTATATGATATATACCACAACTCGGCATTTGGTTTTCTAAATTGAAAATTTTTAAAAATGGAATCTAATACGATCGTCACATAGGATCGCTGGCTAGCACAACTACTACCTCCGGCAAACTCGCGTCAATGCTCAATGCAAAACAAAGCAGTTTCGAATTGACGTTGCTTCGAAAAGTATAAACTGTCAGTGCAATGCGATTGTGATATAGTTTTGACCTGGCTTTGGATTTCAAATATTGATACTGCATTACTGTTGACCCTTGCTCGTTAATTTGGACTCTGTTCAAGCCCTTTGTTGTGGATTTCGTCGATATGACCGAACGTACGCAGAGAACTGTTCTAAATAGTCAGACACGTGAGTTCGTAATACGCCTTCGTAACTATTTCGATCGTGAAGCTCAAAATGGAGGGCCAATTTTACCTATAACGTCAGTGGTTGAACGCGTAGCTGATGCGCTTAATATTGGACAACGAACTGTTAGACGGATAACTAAAAAAAAATATGGCGAGACTGGCACAGAAGAAAATAAACTTCACACACCAAAAAAGAGAAAACGAGCAAAACCAGTCGTAGGCATCGATAGCTTTGATGCCGATGCTATCCGAAGACATGTTTACGGCTACTATTTACAGAAGGAGTATCCAACAAGAAAAAAGTTGGTGCATTCACTGAAGGAAGCTGGATTATTCTTCGGTGGGGAAAGTTCTTTAACGAAGATTTTGAAGACCATTGGATTTCGATACAAAAAATGTAACAAACGCAAAATATTGATGGAAAGATTTGATATAGCGATGGCAAGGTATACTTTTTTACGGCAAGTGAAAGAAATCAAAAATTGGCAAAATGTTGTGTTCTTGGATGAAACATGGCTTAATGCTAACCATACTGTAGGCCGTTCTTGGAACGATGACACAGCAGCATCTACTTCCAAAGTTCCTGTAGGAAAAGGATCGCGACTTATAATTTGTCACGCCGGAACCATCAACGGGTTTGTCGAAGGTTCTCTCATGGCTTTTGCGTCAAAAACCACTGGAGACTATCATGAAGACATGAATGGAGAAAAGTTTACTGAATGGTTTACCTCAATGTTGTGTAGCCTCCCTGAACCATCTATTATAATTATGGACAACGCCCCATACCACTCGATGCAAATTGACAAGCCACCTGCCCAATCCCAAAAGAAAGCTGATATCGTCGCATGGCTTCGTAAAAATGGCGTAGATGCAAACATGAATATGTTAAAAGCGGAATTAGTACGTCTTTTAAAAGAAAACAAACCAACCAAGATCCGATACGTCATTGACGAAATAGCATTAGAACATGGGCACAGAGTTATACGGTTACCGCCTTACCATTGTGAGTATAATGCGATTGAGTTGGTGTGGGCTCAAATTAAGGGATATGCTGCAAGACACAATACAGAACCCCCATTTACCACAAAAAAAATGCTAAAATTATTAGAAGAAGCTTGTGAACATGTGACTAAAGGAGACTGGGAAAAGGTTGTGAATAGAACTGTTAAATTAATAAGGGAAGATTATGAAAGAGATGTGAAAATAGATAATATTATAGAAAACGAACATATAATTATTAATGTAGGTGATGATAGCAGTGACGACAGTGAAAATAGTAGTATGGACGAATCTGATTAATTATGGCCTTTTGTGGCACCTTTTTTGGTATCTTTTGTATTCATATGTTTCTTGTGTGCATATAAAGTATGTATATTCATTTTCATTCAAATATTCAGTTCGTTCAAATAAATTAAATAAACATATACATTTTTGTTTTATTAAACCTATTTAATCAGGTACAAAAACAAAACTTAATTGTTTTTTGTTCGAGAATAAATTGACATTCCACATCACTATTGTAATGTGTCAAACCGGCCATCATAGCGTGCCGCTAGTATAGTTTACTTATTCTTTGTCCTAGATTTAAGAGTAGATTTATTGTACAACTGTACAAACATGGGTTAATAAATAAATATTATTATTATTTATTATTATTATATGATCTGTATTTGTAACACAAAAACAAAAGAAATAAAAGACAAAAAAAATTGGTTGCCTGTAAAGTCGGTATACGGGCGAAAGTTTTACGTGACAACCGAAATAGAAGCGCAAGACATGAACCGGTGTGTATGCCTATCTCTCTCACTCTCTCTCTCTCGCTCTGTCTCTCTCGCTCTTAGGCGGGCTAACTGTGCTCGAGTGGAAGGGACGCGTGCCTTTCACTTTTTATGTCTGTCTCTCTCGCTCTTAGGCGGGCTAACCATGCCTCTCACTCGCTCTCATTGTGAGCGCATAACGTGAGCGGAGCGTAACGCAGTTTCTTGAAGTGTCACCCGGCAAACCAATTTATAAAACGTTGTCACGTCAAAATGTGACACAAAAGGCGGCCATCGCTTAGTAGCGATCTCTACCAGGCAACCTTAGGAATAGGAAAAAAAAGAAATAAAATTAACTGCAGGTGGTAATTTCGCATAACATACGTACCTACATACAAATAACTACATAATAATACATATACCGATAATAAACAAATAAATAAAACAGTATTATAAAATAATATTATATTTATAAAATAAACTAATAAATAATATACTATATTTCAGTAAAAATAAGAAAAAAGTTAATAATTTAAAGTATCGTTTTCAGTTTGCAAGATATAGGTTCTTCACAGCCTTTTTGAAAATGTCTAGTGACTCTGATACAGTAATCCTTTGTCTCCAAGAATTTATAAAGTTGTCCGTCCTGCACGTCTTGATCTTTCCTCCTCCTGTCGCATGAATTTACCCCCAGTTGTGTGTCAAGAAGCAATGATAGCCTGGTAGAAGCAGTGATAGCCTAGTGGTTATGACTGCGGTCTCCTGTTCGGGAAGCTACGACTTCCCAGGCCTGACTGACTCTGACCTCTGACTTTTCGGCGATAAGTACGTTCGGAGGAAACCTGCACGTCTGAGAGTTATCTATGATGTTCTCAAAGGTGTGTGATGTCTATACTCATTCGTGTTGGATGGACTAATATTATAAATGCGAAAGTGTGTTGGTTTGTTGGTTTGTTAGTTTATCCTTCAATCACGCCGCAACAGAGCTACGGATTGACGTGATTTTTGCATGGGTATAGTTGAGGACCTGGAGAGTGACATCAGACTACTTTTTATCCCGGAAAATCAAAGAGTTCCCGAGGGATTTTAAAAACTAAATTCACGCGGACGAAGTCGCGGGCATCAGCTAGTGGATGATAATTCTCTGAGAGGACTCAGTAGTGAGAATTTATTGGGTTGCTCATGATGATGATGATGTGTAATATAATATCTGTAGCGTAGTAGACTAGTCTTCGGTGAAAAGGGCCGCCCCGGTTAAAAATATTCGGTCGAGAGCACATTGCTACTAGGTATAATACGTAAACCGATAAGTATAGATCTACCTCAACGTGAAGCATACATAAATTAGTCTAAATTAATATTGGTTGTCCACATGACTTATTTAAACAGCCTAACAGCGATTGGAGTTGATTGAATTGCAGGGTGTCGGTCTAGACATATTATCAGCAAGGTCGAAGTTTCACGACATTAACCGCGAGATTTACGACAATACGAGATTTATGACTTTATTTATGGGAGCCTATATCAATGGACGTAAACATGAGTATGAATAAATACGTTGGTTTTACGGTCAGTCTATAAATCAGAAAGGGGAGTAGGTACGACTTTACTATATGAATCTAATAGGTATTGCAAAAGATTTAAGTAAACGTTGTATGCTTATCCGCCGGCTGAAAGGGGATTGATGCATTTGGAATATACTGCTACAGCCAGATGCTAAATATATGTCTTGAACTGAAGTAAGTCCATCGTTACCATTTTAAACAGTTTAAAAATAAAGATTAATAAAAGATAAATAAAGATTAATAAAGATTTTATCTAGCATCTAATTTTCTACAGGCTTTTGTGTAATAGTGTAATACTCGTAAGAAAATGTCAACAGTTATATCTCTACCTCTCTCAAGATCTTTTTTGATGAAATAAGACCATCGTCTCTTTTAAGTTGCGTCGTTCTAAAGGCCGGCAGTTTTTTTTCACGAAATCTACAAAATTACCTTATACTCAATTAATAATAATAACTCTTACAAAATCTCTTCAAAACTGAAATAAACCTTTGTTACGCGAACTCGGCATTCTCCTGAAAAAATTTTCTTTTTCAACTTGTGCCCAAAAAGGTTTGTCGCTGCTAGATACATTTCAATTAAGTTTTTCACAAGAAAATACGTCTTGAGACATACGACCTTTTCCCAGAGCTAACAATCTTCATTACCGTCATTATTTTCTTCTTAAACTCGGAAAAGACTTCCTAAGGCGAGACTACAGAATTTCAACTTTATCATTTTGTTTCATGTGAGTTTGTTTGTTACCCGACTGCGGCAAAGTTAAACTCAAAAGGAAGGCTTTTGATATTGGCAGTCTGTTTAAATGTTTCACCGGCACCGTAGCGCCTAAACTACTAAGCCGATTTTGATGAAAGAAGTGGCAAACAATTTGTTATTATGGTCCGAGTGACGCAGTTGTAGTTAAATCCTTTTCAACGAAAAAAGTCAATATTATGCGAACGTTACGTATTAAATCCAATTTTCAGTAGTCAGTTTATACGTTTTCAGAGTGCTAGACTGAAACCCACGACATGACAGTTTATGCCCCACGTTGTGCTATTATGTCGTGCCCACTTCTATCACAATTCGCAAGCTTTGGGGGGAAAGGGGAATATTATGTTCTGTTTAACAATATATCCATAAAAAAATGTTATATTTATTTTTGTTAATTATATATTGGGAATATAGGTGCTATAATAACTCCCTACACGGGAAAATTAACATACACTGATATGAAGTTTATTACGAGAGGAACCCCTCTAGAGACCGCTCCGTATGTTGTTACATTATCGGGAGTGTTCATATCGTATTCCCAAATGAAAATATGACTCGAAAATTGGCAAATACGTGTAAACTATGAACAGCAGTCAGCAACTTGATTAATTATTGCTGAAAGCAATACAAGTAGGTAAACAAACGTAGGTAATTCATGAAAACCATATTTTGTAGCTGAATTTGTTGTTTGCATAGTAATGTTTTTTATTATTTTCTTGTATTAAATGTATCGCACCTAAAGTGGATACTCGATATGGTGTACATATCCCGGCATGTTATAATATAGGTACTGTAAGCACAAAGATAGTATTATTAATATATTAGTAGACCCGCCCCGGCTTCGCACGGGTAGTAAAGCATAATGAAAAGGGTATGTTGTATATTTTTAACCGACTTCAAAAAATACAAAAAGAGGAGGTTCTCAATCCGACGCGTATTTTTTTTTAATATTTTTTTTGTCGATGTTACTCCATATCTCTCTCAAATCTTAACAGATTTCAATATTTTTTTTTATTAGAAAGGACTTATCTGCAGGTAGGTCCCATTTAAATTTGGTAAAGATCTGATGAATATCTTCCGAGATGGAGGACGGAACTCCTCAATGAATGAGAGGAAATCACTCGCGATCAGAGTATGTATAGACTTTTAACCATGCCTAGTACATAACATGCATACATAAGCTAAATTTTAAAATATTATTGTTTGTTTCAAATATTTGCGAAGAATTTGATAAAATAATTAATTAATTTTGTATTGTTAATTAATATTGTTTAGAAATAGTTATGGGATATTTTTGTGGGATATATTATAACGTTATTATATAACATTGGCCGAGGCCAATGCATGCACTTCTGCACGATCATAATTCTCGTTATTTCATATTGCATAATATTATTCTTTATATTACTTTGTTTCCAAAATATAATAACTTAATTTATTAGGTACTTACAAGCTTTTATTTAGTTTCACCTGTCCCGATGTTTGTCATCAACGATGTTTGTCATCAAATCTTGCAAATAAAATTTGATCCACTTCCCGGTTACCGATTGAGCTGAAATTTTGCATACATGTGTAAATCGCGTGACAATGCAATATTATGATGACATGGTGCTGATCTGATGATGGAGCTGGAAGGGGCCATAGGAACTTCGCAATTAAACGACACAACCTCATCGAGTTTGGGCTCGTTAATCGTTTGAATCGTCTTGACGAATGGTTTGTCCTTCAATGGTAACCAGCGTCTGATGATGGAGCTGGAAGGTGGTCATAGGAACTATGTTATGAAACGACGCAACCCCACCGAGTTTCGGCTCGTTTGATTCGTCTTGACGAGTACTTTGTTTTTAGATGATGGTTATCAGGGTCTGATCTGATCAGGGTCTGATGATGAAACCGGGTGGTGGTTTTGGTAACTCTGTAATAAAATGACGTAATACCATCGAGTTTAGACTAGTTTGATTAGTGTTGACAAGTAGTCTGGTCCTAGGTGATATTCAGGGTCTCATGGTGAAGCTGGAAGGTGGTTTTGGCAACTCTGTAATAAAACGATGTAACCCCATCGAGTTTGGGCTCGTTTGATTCGTCTTGACAAGTAATCTGGTTCTAGATGATAGCCAGGGTCTGACGATGTAGCAAGCTACTAAAAGCTTGTTTTTTTTTTAATTTTTTTTTAATTTACACTTGTTTATTTCATTAAAATAATCTTGGATTATTTAAATTATTATCAGTAAAGTTAAAATTGGTTTACTTTCGTAATTATTTGATATAATAAAGTATAGTGTATAGGTAAAACAACTAACTCCTCATTCTCTCCAAATATGAAGCTAAATCAAAGCCTGGCCCCGAACACCGGTACAGTCGTAACTTGTTTTAAGTTCTATTGCCAACTTTGGCTATAAATTAATTTTTCAGCAACATTATGAGTGCTAAAAAGTTATTTTTGAGGGGCAGCGAATGTGCCGGCTGCGGCTTAATTATTTACGTGACCCTTTCCATTTTATTTATGAGCTTCGGCAAGTTTAAACGCACAGAAAATATTACAATACATGTTGAATAAGTTAACGGTTTAAATACAAGTTATTATGATAGAAATATTTAGGCATTTGCACAAATATTATGCGCAACCGTTTTTCCTTTTTTATGAAAATTGGTTTTAAACTATTTCACGCTTAGGCCCGCTTGCAGAAACGGCGGGTTATCCTTATAACGCAGAGTTAGCTGCTGCTTTGACAGATTTCGTATAAAGTTTCTGTCAAAATTCCTGGGTTTAACCTAACCCAGCGTCTCTGCAAGCGGGCCTTAGATGACTATAAGTGCCGATTCCACCAACGTCGAGTGACGTTTATCTGATCAATAAATTGGGCGTTCTGACAGTTTTGTATTGTAAATCTGCCAAAATATCAAATTTACGCTCGGATATGACTTATTTTACGTTGGTGTAATCGGCCCTAAATAAAATAGGATATCTTATTCTTTTATTTAATAGTACCTAATTGACATTTGAAATCATACCAGCAAATTAAATCAAATCTCTCACAAATCGATAAACCAATGAAAAAGCGAAGAGAAGAAATCTCTAACATTTATAAAATGGTTTCCTACAAACAAATCGGCAACAGCATTAAAAGATTTATTGCAACAAGTTTTCTGACAAAATCCTAAATATGTATCAGTAAATTTGAGACCGCTGTGCCAAACGCTCTCATCTGGAAATGTACAAAATGTGTATTCCCATAGGGTTATTCGAGAGGCACCGCCGGAATATTAACCGAGGACATACCGAGGCCAGGAATAACGCGGAATAAACTGCTGTGGCGAAACATACATGTACTGTGTCCATTTTCCGTGTAACTCGTCTCTTCTGTTTTGTCAACCCTGGAAAATATTAGATAAAATTTATTTTTACCCGACTACGGGAAGTCCAAAAGATTTAAGCAGTCTATGTATTTATGGATATATGTATCATCGTCGTCATCATTAGCAACCTATCAATGGCTCACTTCTGAGCGCAGATCGCCTCTCGGAGAAGGGTTATCCACCACGCTGGCCCAATACAAATTGCCTGACTCATCTTTGAAAATTCTCAGGCCAGACGTACAGGTATTCTCACTATGTTATAAGTGAGTATTTATGTTTCCATTTACGTATGTTCCACCACAGTGCCTCATCATCATCATCATTAGCAACCCATCAACGGCTTACTACTGAGCTCAGGTCTCCTCTCAGAGAAGGGTTATAGGCCATAGTCCACCACGCTGGCCCAATGCAAATTGGCGGACTTCACACACCTTCAAGAACATTATGAAGAATTCTCAAGTGTGCAGGTTTCCTCACAATGTTTTCCTTCACTGTTGAAGCAAGTGATATTTAATTGCTTAAACGCACTTGACTCCGAAAAGTTAGAGGTCGAATTAAAAAAAAACCGGGATCGAACCTGCGACCCCCCGAATAGAAGACCACAGTCCTAACCACTCGGCTATTACTGCTACAGTGCCTACAGAGCCAATTTTAATGAATAAGGTGTCAATCAATTCGTTATTATAGTCCTGTGATATACATTTTATACGAATTGAATACGATGGATGTTACATAGAATTTTCCGTAGACGGGTTAACGTTTAAAACTTTTATCCTGTCTTATGTGGGACAAACGTTTTGGCTCCTGACAAATGATTTAATGTTATTATATCGACTCCTTTGCAACATGGTTGCCTGGTAAAGAGTTTTATCTTTTCAGTGATAACGCTGCTTGTCCCGCCTTATCCTTGTTCACTAGTCATTATGTCTTCTATAAGATAGTTTCTGGTTACATGCCTTTTTAAATTTACTTTTATAATATACATTTCACCTCACTAGCTTAAAACACACCTTTGTTGCTTTGATTGAGCTAAATCCAATTACGCTCAGTGAATAAGTTGTTTGAATAAAGTACGCTCGGAATTGACATTTCTGTTCTGGCTCATCACCAACGTCGAGTGACGTTTAACCGATGAATAAATTGGGCTTTCTGACAGTTTTTGTATTGAAAATCTGCCAAAACATCAAAAAGCTCGGATAAGACTTATTTTACATTGGTGAAATCGGCCCTAAATGTTCATAAACTCCGGTGCTCTAACATGTTATTTCGCACAAATGTTTTTATATGCCGCAGCATTAAAAAAATTGTACTTATACTTAACTTAACTGTACTAACATTAATTTGTGTTTCTAAAAATTAACTGAATAAATAAATACATATTGGTAGCAAAATATTGTTTCTTAGATGCAAGTATTTTCTCGTCAGTTAGTTGATAAGATAAGATGTCACACGAGAGCAAAGTGATTTACTTACTTCTTGTACTATAGAATTCAATACTACGTTCAGTATTCTATCTTAAAATCAACCAAATATAGAATCATTTACTTGGGATTTAAACTCGCCACTTGTAATAAATACGATAGATAGGAGCTCCTACAACTTATCATGACGGGAAATGTTACTGGAAAAAGAAGCGTTGTACGTTGAATAAAGTCCTGACTTCGTAACATCTGGGAGTGAACTAGAATCGCGACTGAAGCTGAACACTTTCGTCTCGCACAACACGAACTGACTGCCAAACTTTGCTAGTTAGAAAGGCACTCCAAGAAGAAGAATGAGCTCAGTTTTTTTTGTTAAACAATTAATAATGATTTTATCTATTGTTGTTATACATGTACATGCTTTCCATGAATATGTTTATTTTTATGTTGGTCTAAGCTCTGGCGGTCTAAACAATGAAAATAAAGCCATTCTATTGGAAATTTTCACACACACATACTATTTTAATATATGGATGCATGTGGATATGGATCCTTTGGTATCAAAGGATGTGTGTGAAAATGATGTAAAATGTACGCTGAATGCATCTAACTCCTATAAAGTTAATAAAGGCAACACTTCTATTACTGAAATGAATTTTTTGATCACTATGGGGACTATAATATTTTACAATGTCCACGCCCATTTCCTCTCACGTTTTACGACCGAGCTACCTTTCTAACATTACATTTTTATAGTCGGCCATCATCACGCTCTGCAATATTTGCTAAGATATTGGAAACGACGCTTTATATACTCTCAAGAATATTAAGAAAAGTATTCTATAATAATATTGATGGAAGAATCATTCGAAATAGCTCGCTATTATAAAACTGATTAGTAAGACTGATTTGACTAAAGCACATAGTGTTATTGACCGGTGTCCACATCATCGGTAAGATTTTGTGTGGCCACATCAACGTAACTTTACACGCAATATACTTAGTGCATAAATTGGCCTGATCATGTATATTCTATTGAATAAGTAAGCCCAACAGTGTCCTACGGGGCGAAACAGTCGTGTGTGTTACTATGTTTCGTACATTTTTTCTATGTAAGATATTGCGAACAATATTACTGATTACCGCTACTCTTAAATGTGGCACCTGAGACATAGTAAGTTGGCACAAGCTTGGGGCTCGCTATGGAGTCACTTATTATTCAGAAGGCGCCATCCGTTTTATGGTCGGCGGCTGCGTAAAGGTATCAATTTGTTATATCGGTCAGGACTCTTAGGCATAAAACACACAGTAAACAAATTTTGCTCAACTTATTTCAGACTAACTTTTTCCCGTGACTTCGTCCGTGTGGAGTTAGGTTTTTAAAATTTTTCCGGGATCAAAGGTCACTTAAGGGCCTCTGTCACTCTCAGAGTCCTCAACTATACCCATGCTAAAAATCACGTCGATCAGTTGCTCCGTTGATGCGTGATTGAAGGGCAAATCAAAAATTCAACAAAGAACCACATTTCGCATTTATAATAGGTATTAGTAAGGAATTGGCATTCTTTCAAACTACAGTAGCTCCCATTGCGAACTATCAAGCGAGTTTTACGAACTATGGGTTAGTTTTACCCGACGACTGCATACTCCTAAGCCTAAGTGAACCTTGGTTCTTTTGCCTCTCTTAAACCACACACCGAATGTCGACTGGCAATCCGACACTTTTGTTCTGAACCATTCTTTTAATAAAGTTGTTACGTCTTAACTTAGCTCGATAAGCTCCTCTAAGTTAAACTATTAAGGTTTGAAAAGCTGAGTTTAACCAGTTTAGGTTAAACTTGCCGACCAAAAGCCAGCCAAGTGCACCGCTGGGCATTGAATTCCTAGGAAGCCAATGCCCAGCATGTCCAGCAGTGGACGCCTAGGTGTCTCGGTAAAGTCATGCATTAATCACATGGGCGGTAGAAGTTATCTTGACATAGTAGTGCGGTGGGTTTCCAGATCTCTCTGCAATCATCAAGAGAGCATAATATATCACGAATAATTGGGCCCTAGGGTCGGGAAGTTCTGTCAAACAACATTATTATAGTCGATAGTGTCACTCGTGATTATGGTATCTCTGTTCTGTTTGATTTACTGTTAAATTAACTTGAGAGTTTATGTTAAAAATGATTCCATTCATGATTTTAGCATTTCTTACTTCTTCAGAAACATTTTTATTAGTTACTAGATGATGTCTGTAACTTCGTCCGTGTGGATTAAGGTTTTTATTCCCGCGGGAGCTCTTTAATTTTCCGGGACTGTTAATTCTCATTCTCATTCAAAACAGCCAAGTCGATTCATTCGTTGAGCCTTCACACCAAAACACACAGTAACAAACATCCATCCATTCATCCATCCTCATAAATCTTCGCATTTTTAATAATCCTACTAGTAGGTATCCTACTAGTAAGTAACTAGTAGGATACCTACTAGCACAGAATATATGATAGTACCTAGTAGGATTATTATGTATTGTGTATAATAATACATCACGCAATGTGTTTACCTACATCTGTTGGAGCAGGTGTGTTTATAATAAAGTCTTGATGGTACGATAACTTTCTTTATTTCGTATGATTATAAATTACAGTGTATAGTGGACTGTAGTAATGATTAAGTAATAAGTTGACACGATGATCGCACAGTCGCCGAGAGGAATATAATAAGATGCGGCCCAGGCGCGCGCTACCCGCGCCCGCAGCCCGCTCCCCCGCGCCGGTAAACCGGTTGGAGGCGCAGAGGCGAAGTCTCCAACAACATCATCCCATTAGAAAATTCAAAATAGCTTTTTAACTGGTTACAATCAAATATGGTTTTAATAAAAATACCTTACCTAGTTAAATACTTTTGCTTTGATTTTAGTCTGTACCTGTACCATCAAAATAACAGTTAATTATTGTCATCGAGATACAAAATTTATGGAAAACTTGGTAAAGACCGTATATTATGCGCTAAATCCGCAAACCGTTCTGTTTTCGTAGAACTGCGATTCGCATCAATAAAATGCACGTCGTTACCGCAAATTGCAAATTCATTGTTTGCCGCCGACAAACATTCCCGGGCCCCTTTCCGTTCCTCGAGCGATGGAACTTTATTTACAGCTACCAAATCATTTAGTTTTTTTTTTCCACTATAATTTACTTTTGCGTCTTAGCAATCACAATAGTTCCCCTGTTCCCCGTCGTTTTCATATAAACGGAGTTTGTTTTAATTTAATAACATAATAACAGATTGGTATACAAACTTTGCAAGCTTTGTTTTTTTGTGGAAAAATAAAACAGGAAAAATATTGAGCTAATTTTTCTCTGGTACGTAGGTACGTAGGTACGTCGATGTGACACCCCATGATATTTGCAAAAAGTTTGAAAAAATAATCGGCCAACTGCGATTCGGGCCATACCGAAATGCCAATAGCATAGCAGAGCATAGAAATAACAATAGCATGCCGTTGACGAGAACTCATAAGATTTTCCCCTACCAAAAATAGCTAAACGCGCCTAAAGAAATTACTCCAAAAATTCTTTGCTATTTTCTAAAACTATTGCGATGAAAATATACGAGACGTTTATCGTTCAAAGTAAACACATTTATATTGATATCAGTCCAATATGCTTTCAATATGTTTCACTTTACACTGTAGTGTAGGAACACTCCCGGGTCTAGACAGATTCAATAAAATCTGTCATCTTAACCTATTCCGATAAGATACTTTTTGCACTAGCTTTCACTTTGTTATTGCACAAGGATGATACCCGCGACTTAGTCTGCGAGGATTAATTAAGATTTTTTATTCCTGCGGGAACTTTTTAATTTTCCGGAATGCCTGTGAGCTGTATTCTGGGTATATCTCCATTCCAAATTGTAGCTAAATCGGTTCCGTCATTGTGGCGTGAAAAAGTAATAAACATCCAAACATTCTTTCCCTTCGCCATATTTATAATATTATTAGACTAACGCCCGCCCGCGGCTTCACTCGCAGTCGCATGTAAACAGAGATGGCGGCTTTTTAGGGTTCCGTACCCAAAGGGTACCAACGGGACCCTATTACTAAGCCTACGCTGTCCGTCCGTCCGTCCGTCCGTCCGTCTGTCAGCGGGCTGTATCTCGTAAACCGTAATAGATAGACAGATGAAATTTTCACATATTATGTATTTCTATTGCCGCTATAACAACAAATAGTAAAAATTAAATTAAATTAAAAAAATGAAATAAATTATTTCCATGGGTACATAGAAATATTTTTATTTAATTTTTTTTAACGGAACCCTAAAAGAGCGAGGCCCGACTCGCACTTGGGCGCTTTTTTTATATTTTAAAATTCCAAAAAAGTCTGAAAATATTATTGAGTCATATTTCGTAGATACTCGTCAAGCGTGACTATATAAAATAACCGGCCAAGTGCGTGACCGGCCCTGCGCAGAGTAGGGTTCCGTAGTTGCTAGTCACAAATATTATTGCTGACCTAGGATAGTGCTTTATTTTATTGAATATTGAATATATTTTGAGTTTTATTTTTAAATACTATAATATTCTACAAAATATGCAACTTACACTACGTATAATACCTAACTTAGAATATAACTCCTTAAGTAATGAACCCTACTTAGCCGTGATAGTTTTCCTTTAAAATTCATTATATGAAAGAACTATTCAACGACACCCCACACTATGGGATAGACGAGAAAAAAAAATCATCCCCACTTTACATGCCCTACCCTAAAAAGGTACCCTAAAAAATATATATTTCACAATTTTATTTCACCACTTTGTTGGCGTGATTAATATTTATACCCTTGTCAAATAATAGATTTCTAGTACCAAATAGTCTTCTTTACTACGGAACCCTAGAAACAAAGCGAAATATGTAAAGGCATTTTCAAGTGACGCTTATAAAATAAAAAAAGCTGTCGTAAACGAATTCCGAGTTGAAGCTGGCTACGTCAACACTATCAGTTGAATAAACCTTAAAACTTCCGTTTAAAAGTACCTACTCCTCGCCTTTTCTTTTCAACTTCCTCTATCCTTTGTGGTCGAAAAATAAAATGCTATTTTAAGATAGACGCAAAAGTTAAAGTGAAGTGTCGGGTTCTATGGTTTTTATATTTAAAGTTTGCTTTCGTAGTTTTTATTGATCTCTATCAATAAATTATAATTGCAAAGTGTTCATGTTTTTTGGTTTGTCCTTCAATCAACAACTTCAAGCGACGGATCGACATTCGACGTGAGTTTTTACTTGGGTCACAGAATAGGTACATAGTACATACCTAATAGTACAATCTTGGGTACAGTTAGGGATCTGAAAAACACACACACGAGGCATCGAACTGTAATGTTGGAAGTTTTTCACAAAAATCCGCTCAAAATAAGCAATGAATGGGTCAGTACCAAGGTTACCGCTTAGGGAGCTTAGGCTTTATTTTAGACATCTAAATTACCTATTCAGATATAGTTGCTAATTCCGCTGCATGAAATCTCTTAACCAAATTGACAGCATTAAATCTAAATACAAATATACAAAAGGAAAAGATTTACTGACTGACTGAGTGATGTATCAACGCACAGCTCAAACCGCTGGACGGATAGGGCTGGATAGCTTTTATGAGGTACGCATCCGCTAAGAAAGGATTTTTAAAAATCCAAGCCCTAAGGGAGTAAAATAGAGGTTTGAAAAATCGGACTCAATGTGCCGCGGGTAAAAGCTTATTAAAATGATATTACATAATTCCGCGGGGAACATTATGGAAAGAATAATTATTTTAGACTTGTCAATTTAGTTTAGTTTTTTTAAAAGAATAATATTAGCTCTGCTTTACTTGACTAATATTCTCCTCTTCTCTCCGCGAACTAATTAAGCGGAAAGCTTGTGTTTGGAGTGGGTACGAAAATCGGTGGGAGGGGATCGAACTGACGACCTTTCAGTTTACAATCCGCACCTTTATCCGTTGAGCTATTGAGGCTTACTGAGTTCAGAGATGGTGTGTATAATTCAATGAGTACCATCATCCATCTACAATTTAATAATGTAGTACCTTCTTCTATTACTGTCAAACTTTGGCTCTATAGGTACTTATTACAAAAACTTTTCGGGTATTAGGTAATTTGATAGTATTAGATTGGATCCCGGACAACTTTGATTCATTTAGACGTAATCCGCCCTTTCGCATCCTTTCCCCACTATTTCATTAACCGACCAATTTGCTACTCGGGATCACTCAAAGACTTTAATCTCGAAGCTGGGTAGTTGACGATCTTGAGTTTTAGTAGTGGTTAAAAGCTCACACATACGTTGCACAAACGAAAGTATCTACGCCTCTACTATGTTGTAGAAGTGTCTCTTTAAATTAGAATTTGAAAATCTTTTTGTATAGATTTAATTGTCTGGCATACCTATTGCGTTAGGGGAGAAACAAAGTGACACCTCTTTTCAACATTTTTACTTCTACAGTTGAATGTAAATGTTTATATACCTATACCTATATATAAACCAGTAATCGTAAAATCTAAATTTTAGAGGAGAAATATTTTACTGGTTTTATGCTCTAACTTTGGAACCATTTAGCATATTCAGATTCAGGTATCGGTATGATACATCAAATGAAAGCAAATTTTATATTGCACAAGTCTTTGAGCTGATCACTACTGAGCTCAGCTCTCCTCCCAGAGCAGGGTTATAGGCCATAGTCCACCACACTTGCCCAATGCGAATTGACGGACTTCACACACCTTCAAGAACATTACGAAGAACTCTTCGGTGTGCAGGTTTCCTCACGATGTTTTCCTTCACCGTTGAAGCAAGTGATATTTAATTGCTTAAACGCACTTGACTCCGAAAAGTCAGAGGTGCGTACCCGGGATCGTACCTGCGACCCCCCGAATAGGAGTCCACAGTCCTAACCGCTAGGCTATCACTGCTTCCAACTATAAATAGTAAACGATGACATTACCATCAAAGTAAATAAAATAAACCAAAACTGTATTGATTGTTAGAGCTCAATTTCGTGTATGTATTCTTATACGTTTATGTAACGAAAACTATCCAAATTAAAATCGTCTGTATTGAATTTGTGACTTTAAATCGATACCATTATGGTTAATTTTACTTTGATGCTAATGTCATCGTTTACTATTACGATCAAACGATTTAAAACTCGGACTAACCGCACATATATTGTTTTGTATTTCAGTCTGCTAGCCTGTTTAGTGGACACGGGCGTTCGCTGGGGGAACAGCGGGCGAACGACGCAGCTATTAATTAAAACTGTAATTAATCTCACTTAGACACTGCGCACCGTGTCACTTGCTCTAACGATACTTGTTACTCTGTTGTTTCGCTGCCGTGGCGCGAAATTGAGAGCTCTCTGCAATTTGAAACTGCTCTAAAAATGAACATTCATTATAGTATGTATTTTTGATGCGACTAAAGCTAAAGTTAATCGCACACTAGATAAGAGCCTCAATTGAAGCCGCAAATAGCGCAAAAGTTTAATCGCACACAACTCATTATCATTATTATCATAATTTCAACTGATAGCAGTCCACTGCTGGATATCATCACCATCGTCATGAGCAACCTTTAATGTCTCGCTACTGAGCGCAGGTCTCCTCTCAGAGAAGGATTATTGGCCGTAGTCCACCACGCTGGCCCAATGCGAATTGGTAGACTTCACAAACCTTCGAGAACTTTATGGAGAGTTCTCCATAAAGTCTATCAGGCTGCTGGGTATGTTATGTTTCCTGAAATCATCGCCACAGAACACGAGCCTGTGCCGCCTGTGTCCAACGGCTGCCAACGACTTACCTGAGATCACCTGTCCACTAGTGGAGAATCTACCAACGCTGTGCCTCCCGGTGCGGGATTGCCACTCCATCGCACGGACTTTAGTATTTGCGTATATCGTCAGCAGTAAATGTTTTCGCATCAGATGCATAACCAACGTTAGTAAGTTCTGTATGCCTGGATTACACCAACGGCAACGGTGCCAGACGCCGATCAGGTCCAGCAGGAACTGTCGAGGGTTGAGGCTACGCCATCTCACCTCCAAAGCCAGCCCTTTCACATACCGTCGCGTCGACGAAAATTTATTTGACGATTTTATTTGACATAATGTAGGTTATGTAGGTACTATGCGGTTTTCAACTGATATCATAATTATTAATCCAAATCATGTAAGTACATTACTACACTTCACTTACAGTACTTAAGTTTCCCTTAATAAATGTACTCCATTAAAATATGATTGGGAGGATGTTATGACGTTAAAAGATTTCGCTAGTTATATTTATTTAACTTTTTATTTATTTGTATAGATAAATAAAGGAACAGTGCTTACAACTCCTATGTGACATTTAAGAAACCAACAGCCAGTTGTTTGCTAACTCTATTCGTTTGAACCCTGCCAAGTAATTCTGTTATTGCTTCACGAAGATACGAAGATAAACTAGCTAATAATTTGTGGGATTCCAGGGCTTGCTAAGCCTTGAACGCTGCTTAACGTAATTTTCACCGAGGTTAACAGGAATTACGTGAGGAATGTTATTTGGTATCTCATTATGTAATAAATAATATGTTATTTCGACTCGATGGCGTCTATTACCTACCGCAGATGATATTTTGTTGGAGAGAAATTGCGATATTCTTATATACGTTATAATAGCGTTTGCCCGCGACTTCGTCCACGTGGAGTTAGTTATTCTTTTGTTTTTTCGGGATAATAAATAGTAGTGCCTTAGTAAGTAGACAACAAACAAACACACTTTTGCATATTTATGAAATCCTTAAGGATTGTTTTTTGGCCTCTTGAATGAAACAGATACTCACAACTTTCGATTTTTGTTTTTAATCGAACTTGAGACAATTCCAAGATTACAGCGCTTACTACTGCGCCAGGGGAGGCTCGAAAAACACACTTTTATTGATACTGCTGCAGACATTAAAAAAATATGCGAATAGGCCCTGAAGAAATCGGTGGATATATTACATAGAAAAAGAACTAAATTGGGAACCTCTTTTTTTTGGAATTTGGTTAAAAGTATTTTCGTTTGCGTGAGCACTACTCGCAAAAACATAATTAATAAAAATCCGTTCCAGAAAAATCTAATTAATGATATATAATTATTATGAAAATCTAAGAAAAACATAGTAGTTTTATCCGTTTCCATTAACGTTTTCAATTATATAGTCACGAGTAGCAATTACCAGTTAATGGATCCCGTCGGATCGTAACCAGTGATTGAGATAGTAAATTTCTTTTATTACGGAACTGAACTCTGTAATGTTAGTAGGTATTTGAGCTTTTCTTGTTTCTATACCGGTTTAACCCTTTTTCGAGAAGAGACCTGTGCTCAGTAGTGAGCGCACCTATCAACGATGAGTGGTGATGATGATGATACCAGTCTAGCGGCTACAACACTTGGATTGGAACGACGTTGTTAGTGGTTCAAAAAATTCAAAATTCTCTTAAACTCTACTACCACGCCGCGCCGTTTCGGAATGCAGATTTACCCCACCCTTAAGAGATACTACCTATTTATTAATTTCATTCATATGAATCCTCACCAGCCAAGGTAGGTACAGGTCTCCGCTCAAAATAGTTTTAGGCCATAGTGTGGAATGGTAGACTTAAAATTATCTATTTCATGTAGGCCAACCTGACACGTCTAGACTCTACCACTTCGGAATGCAGATTTACCTTTGAGAACATTTTTAGAATAGAATAATTTTTCTATTCAAATTTAAACTTTCACAAAGTGCTTTCAAATTCAAAATTTCATTGTTTATATATCTTTTTTTTAATTGTTAATTTCGCGCGCTCAGAAGTATGCGTCTTAAGAAAATTTTATTGGCCTAATAACTAGGCCAGTGTCAATAACTGGGCCTTTTACTTTACTTTCCGTTTTAATAACAAAATAGTAATATAAACTGATAGAAAAGTAATTTTAATGACATGTTCCGATTTATGCTTAAATAACTGAATTTTTTTTAAATCTCTATTAACAATATTATTAACTATTGTATAGAGAAAAAAAAATATTACTTAAACATTATGTTTTTTTTAAATATATTTTTCATGGGTCGAAAGTACCCAAATTTGAGATTTTTCGAACCTTTAAAAATTCATATCTTTAAAAATATTAACGTTATCGTGAAAAGTCATAGGACCTTTTTTATTGGTATTTCAATAAAGAATATAAAAAAATTTGTCCGGTTGAAAAATAACAATTCCTTGCAATTGTTTAAACAATTGCGGTTTAAACAATTTGGCACCGGGTTGCGCCATGGCAACATGCATTTATATCATTAGGAGGGCAATTTGAAGAGGATCGCATAAAAAAATTGAGGTGGAATAGTTTTCGGTACTTACTCATGCGCCGATTCCTCCCGGACTATTACGTTTATAATACATATTGTAGACAATTTAATTATTAATAACATTGCTCTCTTTAACAATCTTGATAAAGTTGATAGTTTTTAAGATAAATGATAAATAATGATTCAAGACACAGAGAGGCCGATGCAACGCATGAGTCAGAGAGAGACAGCGATACTTAAAGGACCTTTAAGTAGCAATGTTATTAATAATTAAATTGTCTACAATTTGTTTTTAATAAATTTTTTTCTGAAAACAATTTTTCAAAAGTTATTTAAGCATAAATCGGAACATGTCATTAAAATTACTTTTTTATACTGTTTATATTACTTTTTTGTTATTAAAACGGAAAGTAAAGTAAAAGACCCAGTTATGGACACTGGCCTAGTTATTAGTGTGGTGGTACGGCTGTGATCGTCTAAGATTGATGATTTGTGATTAAGTATACTTGAAGAAAAGTTCATAAAAAACAATATTTCAGGAATAAGAGACACGTTGGTAGTTGGCATGTTATCTGTAACTTCGCGGATTTCCCAAAATGAACGGAGACGCATCGCTCACCTGGGCAATACATTTGCGGGTGGACAATTCAGGCTATCATTCCATTCTATCTGGATACGCGAGGCCCATTTGTATTGTATGGACCTACCTTAGTAGAACAGTGGAATAGCGTCACTTCGACACTCGGAAGTCCAGAAGGACTCAGTTAAAAGGTATAAGCTAACGATCAGTATAGAATGCATGATAAGCTGGTGAATGTATGAATGCCTTCTTTGGGCCATCGCAATCCGACCGATTCTCTCGAACACTGGGGAACCCTACACCCAGCACAGGGGTCTTTGAACATTGTTATTGGGGCACGGACCAGATCACCCTTTTCGCTGCGAAGCGTGTATTGCCCTTGTCTTCGAGAGACGGGTTCTTTTGAGAGCCGTAGCTCGCCCCATTACCATGGTTTTATTGATATATTCATTTGTTATATTTGATATGTGGTTTGGCCAAACCAGATCGGGGCTGGTCCGTATTTAAGAGGGCGTGTAATTGTGGTGTAGGAGAATCGCCGCCGGTGCGCCACACTGGTAGCCATGTACTGATATTGTATCAATCTTTGACTATGAAAGTCAACAAGTTAATATTTAAAAGCCCACATCAACCTTAATGTCTCTCATTCCACAATATCGTGGTCACCCTAGCCATCTCCAGTAAAGTCTCTCCTTTTCACAATACCCTACGGTCACCCTAGTGCCTGGCAACTGCATAACAATAGGACACAAAAAAGGTTCAAATCCCCTACCTGCTTTTGAGTCGTTACCCGTAGGATGTGTACGAAGACTCGATGTAACTGCGGCTTCTTTTAATACCTAATTAAATGCCCTAATCGGTCCATCGTATTGAGCTAGATGGAGTCTAGCCTTCATAGACTGCACAGTAATTCAGAGACTATAGGCTTAATCTTTGATTCTGAAATAGTCACGTAGCTCTTCGAACTAGACCTGTTTAGTTCACTATGAAAGGGATTTGTCTGCCTAAATCAAAGTAGCTTACGGTAATTGTCCAAGTTGGAAACAATTAATTACTCACAACACAGAATTTCTCTCGTCTGGGAATCGAACCCGTCGAGAAACGTAGAAATATCATAGCTATATTTGACCTGACTTAATTTATAGTATCGGAGTATGTAATCAGCATGAAATAAAGTTATTGACCTTAGTCTGAACCTCCGTAATCTGTGGGAATCGAACCCATCTCGGAAGCTTAAATATTCCTATATCTACACCTAATAGTTATCTGAGCTTAGCTCTCTGAAATGAAATTCATGATCGTACATAGGTAACATGAGGGAATTTATAGACTATATTAATAAAAGAAGTGTTTATGGATAAAAGAATGAGATTTATTATCAGTTTCTTAAAGATTATTAGGAAAGAAACTGTTTGATCATTTAATTCATGTTTAAGGCGCTAAATTACCTTAAGCCATTAATAGAATAGAATAGAATTATTTGTTATTCAATTTAAATTTTTACAAGTACTTTTGAATAATTAATGAATCTACCACTGGTTCGGAATGCCATTCCAACCGAGAAGAGCCAGTAAGAAACTCGGCGGTTGCTCTTTTCAAAAACAGTTACAATACAGTAATTACTATGTTAAATATGTAGTATTTCCACTATGAGGAAAATTCAAGAATATATATACAGACTTACTTCTATCTTAAGATAGTCAGACATACTGAGTTGGTTATAATGCAAAATGCTAGCTAAACTGTCTCGAAGAGAAAAGACACACACACACCTTAATTTTACAGTAGGAACAAACATATATTTACATAATATTGTGCTAAGATTCACAGATAGTTAATTCAATTTAATTCAATCTTTCCTTTTAGGATAAATAATTTTACATAATTGAACAGGTGGTCTACTGGTGTGCTAGATTATCGGCGGGTTTATGTCAGACTTTCTCCCTCTATTATCCACGCCACACTAGTCTGTAAAGTAGTATTAATAGGTACAAAATATAGATCACCCCCGTGAAAAGAATTACCCAATCTACTGGGTTCCATGTCATATTCCTATCTCTCTGTATTGTTCGACTCATAAGCTCAAGCGAACTGTCTGCGTCCATTACCAATAGCCTTTGAGACCTAAGGCTCTCAATTTAAGTCTTACAATTAACTCGAGTCTCTGTGGATCTTAGCAGTCTATTAATTAATTACGAAATTGAATAGAGTACATTACCAATTTACTGCATCCGCCTCACTTAATCACTGTAGCTTTTAATTTATTAAATTATATTCTCTACCCTGAGTAATTTTATTACAATTTCTTTCTTAAAAGGTTTACAAAAAAAAAATACTCTAATTTATACTAAATTAGGGCTGCTGGCTTAGATATACGCGCACTGCCAATCAGCTTGTAAAGGACCCTCGAGTGAGCCACTGGACCGCCACCCGGAGGCCTCAGAGATCAACTGTCCACGTCTCTCGCCAGCTCTGCGCTCGCGCCTTCCCATCCCTTCTCCAGACTTCAGCCTCTGTGGATTTAAAACACGCCCAAAGTCAACTGTACAAGATATAATTGGTCTAATTGTATCCGTCACCCGTTGTTCTCGACCAATCCTGTCGCATCACTCAATGTCACGCCTCCCAAACCGATCACGTCGTCAGTGCGTGCCTAGCCAAGTTTCTATTTTTTTGTCTGTTTCCATACATCTGGCATTTTTAATGTCCAAGCTTCGCACGGCTTGTAAAGGCCACAAAAAATATAGTTTACGATGCATTTCCTAGTTAAAATTTCTTATCGTGCCTTTACTCAGATTTCTCCTAATTTCTATAGTTTATTGCTTTCAAAGTGGTTTCGAAGTTTTGTGCCTTTTGTCTTATTTTGGCTTAATTGCCTTCCACATGCGCGCACACAATTTAACTTGTCTAAATTGTTAAATTTATAGGTCTAAATGTTTATTTTACGAGTCGCTTTTAATGTTAAGGTGTTGTTATGTTCGAAAAATTTATTTATGAGTCTATTCGGCGAAGAAAGAAAAAAATATACGTTGTAGGTATGGGCGGACCACCTCACACTCCCCCAAATAGATTTTTAATACACCTAGTCTTCCCTAATGCCTCAGCATTTTGGACTAGTCGTTTGGAAATCTATTTCTCCTCTGTAATCACTCACTAAGTTCCTAATAGAACCCTAATGTTTACACGTTCTTATAGTAACGGAATAGGTGAATAGCGTTATAATTTCCTTTTGTCTTATTAGTACGAGCGTCGATCAAGGTGTATACGTTATTATATGGGACTGCTCCTATTATGTAGGGCCCTTCATATAGCCGCATGAATTTCTTTGTCAACTTTTTGTCGGCATCCGACTTCGCAAAGACCTTAAGTTTTACTAAGTCTCCTATTTCGAAATGCACTAGCTTATGCGTTTTATTATAGTAAGACTCTCTACTTTCCGCCGCTTTAACTATGTTCCGTCGCACCTGCTGCCTAATTTGTTCTAGCATTTCCCGCTGTAGTTCGTTTTCCTTCACCATGCCTCTGTCAAAGTCAGTTGATAATAAAGTCCGTTTTCCCCACACTACCTCATTTGGTGTATAGCCTGTCGTAGTGTGTACCACTTGATTGTAACAATCCTCTATACTAGGTAATGCATCTACCCAAGATTGATGAGCCTTCTCACAATATGTCCTAAACAGCCTCCCTAACTCTTTGTTAACTCTCTCTGTAGAGTTCGGCCGCGGATTTCTGACAGATGTGTGCGTTAGTTCGATACCTAACTGACGAACGACTGCCTCGAAAACTCTCGAAGTGAAATTCGCGCCTCGATCCGAACATAATGTCCTAATCTTGATTTGATTATGGAACTTTCTTACACATGTTAACGTAGCCTTTCCACTTGCCGCACGTAGTGGGTATAGCCTGATTAATTTGCTATACGCGTCCTGCATTACGAATATGTACTTGTATCCGAACCGACCCGCTGGCAAAGGGCCATAAATGTCACAAAAGACCCGTTCTCCTATTTCCTTCACTACCACAGTCTTAATCGGCCCCGTATGTGTTTCTAACGCGTGTTTTGACCTCTGACATATCTCACAAGCTCTCACAATTCGACCTATTATACGAGACATATTTGAAAAATAATAACGGTGCTTCATCAAAGCATAAACCTTATATCGTCCGAAATGACCTATCTCTTCATGTATACTAACAATCAAGTCTCTCTGTATGTCCTCGGGAATGTATAGCCGTAAAGTATTCGTCTTCCCGTCGGTCCTATAAAGAACACCCTCCTTAAGCGTATAATACCTAGATTCAGACGTGCCCGTTACTTCCATACGCCTAATTATTTCGTTGGCGACCTTGTCACGCTCTTGATAACTACCTATTTCCTTCCATTTTGCCTGTACTACTCGTCCTAACGACGTTTTAAATAGATACATCTCTGGTCCCGTAACCTTATTAGTTAACACGTCCGTTGTCCCCTTTATATGGCGGGATAATACATCCGCTACCGTGTTTAGGTTACCTTTCACATGCTCAACTGTATAATCGAACCGTCCTATGTAATGTACCCATCGTATCATCCGTGCGCTTAATAACTTACACGTTTGTAGGAATATCAAGCTCTTGTGATCAGTCCTAATCACTAAACGTGCTCCTCTTAAGTACGTTTCAAACTTTGATAGACTAAAGATAATTGCCCACAGTTCCTGTTCTGTGACTGTCCATTTCCTTTCCGTTTCCGTTAAAGCCTTACTACAAAATCCTATTATTCGTTCTTCACCTACATCGTCTAACTGATAAACATACCCGGAAACCCCCAAATTACTGCTATCGGTTTGCAGGTAATAGGTTTCCTTCAGATTAGGGTGTACAAGAAGCACGGTGTCTAAGAATAGTTTCTTGACCCTTTCGAAACAATCGTTTGCTACCTGTGTCCAACGCCATTTAGTATTTTGTTTCAATAAATCGCAGAGTGGCCTAACCTCCTCACTATACTTCGCGATAAACCTCCTGAAATAGTTTATTAATCCTAAAAATCCTCGTAATTGTTTTATTGTTCGAGGTATGGGGAACTCCTGTATGGCTTCTACTCGCTCAGGATCCATACGCAATCCGCTAGTATTCACTATGTGACCTAGTAACTTCACCTCTACACATAAGAATCGACACTTCTCTAGCCTGCCGGTCAGTCCTGCATTCTCTAACTTATCTAGTACTCGATCTAAGTGCTCTAAATGTAACTTTATATCCCCTGCAGTAAATATGACAATGTCATCTAAATAATTCACGCAAAACTCGCGTACTTCCTTTAATATAGAATCCATTGTTCTAGAAAACCCTGCCACAGATGTCTTTAATCCTTGAGGCAAGACACAATAGGTATAAGTTCTCCCCATAAAAGAGAAACCTGTATACTTCCTAGAATCCCGGTGTAGAGGTATTTGAAAATATGCATTATTCAAATCAATCAAACTGATATAATTCACTCCATGAAAGGATTGTAAAATCTCAGATGTGAGTGGAGGTGATCCCGCATCACCTATCATTTTCTTATTAAGCTCGCGTGCATCTAATAAGAGTCTTATTGACCCATCTCGTTTCTTTGTGAATGTGAGAGGACTACAGTACGGTGTCGCCTCCTGTCTGATTACGCCTAATCTCTCCAACTTCTCTAATTCCTCCTTAACCTGTTCCCTATACGCTAAAGGTACCGGATAGCTGTGCTTCACAAAAGGGATTTCATCGGTTAACTCGATAACGTGCTCGTACCTGCTAGCCAACCCTAACTTGTCCGTAAATACCTTACAATGCTTGTCTAGTATAGGCAATAACATCTCCCTTTGTTCTGTGCTTATACCTGACTCGTCCAGATGGTATTCCCTGTTGAGTTTACCGCCCGATTCTTCAATCGATAAGCAATGTCCCACCGATCTAGGATTATGACTCAATATAGAATTAATCGTGATTGCATTCGCCTCTCCCCCTAACCTTTCGACCTTACAATCGGAGTTTAGCTTAACGCAAGATTTAACTCCCAAGTGTTCAATCGTCAACGTTCGCTCACTACCGCAGTTCACTACTCCTTTCACCCTTTCCAACCAATCATACCCTAATATTAACGATCTAGGTAGGCGTCGCATGACTAACACAGGTGTTTCAACTAATGTGCTACCTAATTGGAACTCTATTAACACCAATCGATTCGCGCTCTCGCTTCGCGATCCAAATGCTCCCTGTATCCGAATTGCCGGAATAGCGATCTCAGGTAGAGACCCGCTTTCACTGAGAATAGAGTCGTACAATTCTCTAGTCATTCCGCTAATTTGACTTCCCGTATCGATAAGTACATTCATGCTTCTCCCGTACAATGACACGCATACTTCAGGTAACTTAGGTAAAGAATAACCAACCTCTTCGTCAATCGATTCATCGAGTTCGTGGAACATCGTATTTGAACTCACTCCTCGTTTAACACAATACTCGCACGTAACGCCCCGTTCGCTACACTCTATTACGTTGCTAAACTGGTTTTCCAATAGGATTCCTATACCTCTAATTTCCGACTGACAACTGTAATTGACGTCATTTACGCCGCCTTTTAGTGCTCGCTTCAGACCCTTTCCACCGACTCCTAAACTCTGTCCTGGTTTCCATCCGCTCCTAGTTAAAATATTATAAGCTACACCTGCCCGTTCGCTCTCCGAGATCTCTATATTCCCTGATTTACACAAATTTAATTTACCCGACCTCGCTTGTGTAGGGGAACCTAGTTTTTTGACGTTCCCTCCCCCGCATTTTCCGATGAAGTAAGGCTTTCGCCCTCTTTCACAAAAGTGATAGCCTGTCTGGTTCGCCCGGTTTCAGGCAAGGCTGGCCTGTTAGAATTTCCCCTATAGCCTGATCGACCCCGTCGATAACCCCGACCTCTGTTCGAGTCTCTAGTACTCCACTTCCTAGCATTCATAGTAGCAACAGTGGGACGCGCCAGCGGTGGCCCGTTATACCTTCTTCCTCTAAAACTACTACCTGCTACCTCTCTCGCAATTCCTCTAGGCTTCTCAACAATATTTTGCTCTATACTTCTTAGAAACTTTGCCCCACTCATAATGCTAACTTCCTCGGTCCTAGTAAACCATAACCGTTGTATATCTATAGCATAGTGCCGCATAATAGCGTTTACTAAATCACGTTCGCTAAACGCAATAGTTAACGATTGCATCGACTCAACCTGCTCGGCAAAATGTTCAGACATCGTCATTCCTGAGCTACTCGTATATACGGCATTAATCAATCGATACCTCACAGACTCCTGGATCTGTTCGGTCCAATACGTGCGTCTAAAATCAACTTCAAAATCAGCGAAAGTAGTCCAATCTTTTGAATATAATTCCATAACCTGTCGCGCGTGACCTGTAATGCACCCAAGCGCTATGTCGATCTCGCGATCAAATCCATTTACCGCCCTAATATACTTCTTTAACCGTTTTAAAAATGAAATAGGGTTCGTGAATGGTTTTCCATCGAAATTCGGTTTGCTAACCGACGGCTGTACCACATATAAGTTTCGAGTTTCAGAAGACGCTATGCTGTGACTCGCGGACTCATAACTAGACCCCTGTCTAACATCTCGATCACCCTCACTATTCGCCAACCCAACCGATGCGTGTGACGTAACACTCACGTTTTCGTTTGGTACCGGATTCACTTTCGAACTAATTTGTTGTAACTTTCCTTCGAACTCGCTGATTTTCTCCAAAATCAACTCTAAAGTCGAGCTACCTACGGTTCCCGTTTGCTCACTATCCCTTTCTGCACTGCCGCTTGGTAAGTCTATCGCTACCTGCTTCGCCTTACGTCCCTTTCTACCTGTCGACATATTTTATTTCGTCTTAAACCCCTTTTATTTTACCGCCTAACTTCGCCAAGTGCTAAAATAAGCTGTTTATTACCGTGCCGCTTTCACGAAACTTGGACAAAACCCTTTAGATAATAGAACAATTCCGATACCAGATGTTTGGAAACGCTCGGGATGTGTCTTGTTTTATGTGAAGTCTCTGGGTTCAAAATAAATTCTAGGGAATAAAACAAGGGCAGAGAAATAAATCTAAGAAATAAGCAAAAGTAATATCTCCGATACTGCAATCTCCTCCTTAGAAACCTGTAAATTGCACATTTATAAGACATACTGCTTATTTCTGCTCCCTCTATACACGGAATAAATGTACAACATAATAATAACATGCACAGTGCTATTTCTGCTCCACCTATATATGGAATAATTTTATAACATAATAATAACATGCACGGTGTGTGTCTTAACTCCGTTTTTTCTTTAATGACTACACTCCTCATATACCTAGTCACGATTCCTACGTTGTGTTCTATTTTTATACTATTATAGATCTAGTCATACCGTTATTTCGAATACGTACATAGACCTCTGGTCAATCGGCAACAAATTCTGTGACCTTACAGGGTCACAGATGTGACACAGGATGATACACGCATCCTGGTCACGGCACCAAATTCTGTGGTGGTACGGCTGTGATCGTCTAAGATTGATGATTTGTGATTAAGTATACTTGAAGAAAAGTTCATAAAAAACAATATTTCAGGAATAAGAGACACGTTGGTAGTTGGCATGTTATCTGTAACTTCGCGGATTTCCCAAAATGAACGGAGACGCATCGCTCACCTGGGCAATACATTTGCGGGTGGACAATTCAGGCTATCATTCCATTCTATCTGGATACGCGAGGCCCATTTGTATTGTATGGACCTACCTTAGTAGAACAGTGGAATAGCGTCACTTCGACACTCGGAAGTCCAGAAGGACTCAGTTAAAAGGTATAAGCTAACGATCAGTATAGAATGCATGATAAGCTGGTGAATGTATGAATGCCTTCTTTGGGCCATCGCAATCCGACCGATTCTCTCGAACACTGGGGAACCCTACACCCAGCACAGGGGTCTTTGAACATTGTTATTGGGGCACGGACCAGATCACCCTTTTCGCTGCGAAGCGTGTATTGCCCTTGCCTTCGAGAGACGGGTTCTTTTGAGAGCCGTAGCTCGCCCCATTACCATGGTTTTATTGATATATTCATTTGTTATATTTGATATGTGGTTTGGCCAAACCAGATCGGGGCTGGTCCGTATTTAAGAGGGCGTGTAATTGTGGTGTAGGAGAATCGCCGCCGGTGCGCCACACTGGTAGCCATGTACTGATATTGTATCAATCTTTGACTATGAAAGTCAACAAGTTAATATTTAAAAGCCCACATCAACCTTAATGTCTCTCATTCCACAATATCGTGGTCACCCTAGCCATCTCCAGTAAAGTCTCTCCTTTTCACAATACCCTACGGTCACCCTAGTGCCTGGCAACTGCATAACAATAGGACACAAAAAAGGTTCAAATCCCCTACCTGCTTTTGAGTCGTTACCCGTAGGATGTGTACGAAGACTCGATGTAACTGCGGCTTCTTTTAATACCTAATTAAATGCCCTAATCGGTCCATCGTATTGAGCTAGATGGAGTCTAGCCTTCATAGACTGCACAGTAATTCAGAGACTATAGGCTTAATCTTTGATTCTGAAATAGTCACGTAGCTCTTCGAACTAGACCTGTTTAGTTCACTATGAAAGGGATTTGTCTGCCTAAATCAAAGTAGCTTACGGTAATTGTCCAAGTTGGAAACAATTAATTACTCACAACACAGAATTTCTCTCGTCTGGGAATCGAACCCGTCGAGAAACGTAGAAATATCATAGCTATATTTGACCTGACTTAATTTATAGTATCGGAGTATGTAATCAGCATGAAATAAAGTTATTGACCTTAGTCTGAACCTCCGTAATCTGTGGGAATCGAACCCATCTCGGAAGCTTAAATATTCCTATATCTACACCTAATAGTTATCTGAGCTTAGCTCTCTGAAATGAAATTCATGATCGTACATAGGTAACATGAGGGAATTTATAGACTATATTAATAAAAGAAGTGTTTATGGATAAAAGAATGAGATTTATTATCAGTTTCTTAAAGATTATTAGGAAAGAAACTGTTTGATCATTTAATTCATGTTTAAGGCGCTAAATTACCTTAAGCCATTAATAGAATAGAATAGAATTATTTGTTATTCAATTTAAATTTTTACAAGTACTTTTGAATAATTAATGAATCTACCACTGGTTCGGAATGCCATTCCAACCGAGAAGAGCCAGTAAGAAACTCGGCGGTTGCTCTTTTCAAAAACAGTTACAATACAGTAATTACTATGTTAAATATGTAGTATTTCCACTATGAGGAAAATTCAAGAATATATATACAGACTTACTTCTATCTTAAGATAGTCAGACATACTGAGTTGGTTATAATGCAAAATGCTAGCTAAACTGTCTCGAAGAGAAAAGACACACACACACCTTAATTTTACAGTAGGAACAAACATATATTTACATAATATTGTGCTAAGATTCACAGATAGTTAATTCAATTTAATTCAATCTTTCCTTTTAGGATAAATAATTTTACATAATTGAACAGGTGGTCTACTGGTGTGCTAGATTATCGGCGGGTTTATGTCAGACTTTCTCCCTCTATTATCCACGCCACACTAGTCTGTAAAGTAGTATTAATAGGTACAAAATATAGATCACCCCCGTGAAAAGAATTACCCAATCTACTGGGTTCCATGTCATATTCCTATCTCTCTGTATTGTTCGACTCATAAGCTCAAGCGAACTGTCTGCGTCCATTACCAATAGCCTTTGAGACCTAAGGCTCTCAATTTAAGTCTTACAATTAACTCGAGTCTCTGTGGATCTTAGCAGTCTATTAATTAATTACGAAATTGAATAGAGTACATTACCAATTTACTGCATCCGCCTCACTTAATCACTGTAGCTTTTAATTTATTAAATTATATTCTCTACCCTGAGTAATTTTATTACAATTTCTTTCTTAAAAGGTTTACAAAAAAAAAATACTCTAATTTATACTAAATTAGGGCTGCTGGCTTAGATATACGCGCACTGCCAATCAGCTTGTAAAGGACCCTCGAGTGAGCCACTGGACCGCCACCCGGAGGCCTCAGAGATCAACTGTCCACGTCTCTCGCCAGCTCTGCGCTCGCGCCTTCCCATCCCTTCTCCAGACTTCAGCCTCTGTGGATTTAAAACACGCCCAAAGTCAACTGTACAAGATATAATTGGTCTAATTGTATCCGTCACCCGTTGTTCTCGACCAATCCTGTCGCATCACTCAATGTCACGCCTCCCAAACCGATCACGTCGTCAGTGCGTGCCTAGCCAAGTTTCTATTTTTTTGTTTGTTTCCATACATCTGGCATTTTTAATGTCCAAGCTTCGCACGGCTTGTAAAGGCCACAAAAAATATAGTTTACGATGCATTTCCTAGTTAAAATTTCTTATCGTGCCTTTACTCAGATTTCTCCTAATTTCTATAGTTTATTGCTTTCAAAGTGGTTTCGAAGTTTTGTGCCTTTTGTCTTATTTTGGCTTAATTGCCTTCCACATGCGCGCACACAATTTAACTTGTCTAAATTGTTAAATTTATAGGTCTAAATGTTTATTTTACGAGTCGCTTTTAATGTTAAGGTGTTGTTATGTTCGAAAAATTTATTTATGAGTCTATTCGGCGAAGAAAGAAAAAAATATACGTTGTAGGTATGGGCGGACCACCTCATTAGGTCAATAAAATTTTCTTAAAGTTTTTCTTAAAGGTAAGCGTAATACTTGTGAGCGCGCGAAATTAACAATTAAAAAAAGATATAAACAATGAAATTTTTTTAAATGTCTATTAACAATATTATTAACTATTGTACAGAGAATTTAAAAAAAAATATTACTTAAACATTATGTTTTTTTTTAATATATTTTTCAAGGGTCGAAATTACCCAAATTTGAGATTTTTCGAACCTTTAAAAATTCATATCTTTAAAAATATTAACTTTATCGTGAAAAGTCATAGGACCTTTTTTATTGGTATTTCAATAAAGAATATAAAAAAAAATTGTCCGGTTGAAAAATAACAATTCCTTGCAATTGTTTAAAAAAATTCGGTTTAAACAATATGGCACCGGGTTGGGCCCTAGCAACATGCATTTATATCATTAGGAGGGCAATTTGAAGAGGATCGCATAAAAAAATTGAGGTGGAACAGTTTATGATGAGATTATAGTGATATATATAAATCACTGTTGCAATGCAGATAATCTACTCGTAAATATAGAAAAGGAAAAGGTGACTGATTGACTGAATAACTGACAGACAGACTGACTGACTGACTGACTGACTGGCTGGCTGGCTGACTAATCTATCAACGCACAGCTCATACCGCTGGACAGATCGGCCTGACTGAATTTTGCATAATATACAGATAGCTATTATGACAGACATTCGCTAAGAAAAGATTTTTGGGAATTCAACTCCTACGGGGGTAAAAAAGGAGTTTGAAAAACCTAGCTTAACGTGAGCGAAGCCGCGGGTAAAAGCTAGTAATATTATATGGGTTACGTAGCGGAAAATTAATTAAGCTGTGCTAGGAGTATCCTTACGGGATCAAATCAGTAATGAGAAAGAACATCCTCATTTGGTACAGCTCATCGAGTTTTAAAGCTGAAGTAGCATTTGGCAATAGGCGTGATACTAAGCTTGAAGAACGTTGAAGTCCCAAGGTGCTCGAAAGGTGTCCCGCACCGTACAATATCTCAAGCGAGTCGCTATTAACAGTAGTACATCAATGCTAGTAACCACTGACTACAGCAAGTATAAAATCATGTTCTATGGAACTTCATTCAATAGACCTTTTTTTTAACTCTGGACATCATTCTGTCATTAAAAAAGTTGATGAGGATGAAGATGATGATATGAGCTATTGTGTCAATTTTCCTCAACGACAGCAGTAAGCTTTTCTCATCATTATCTTGCCTGTGAGATTGTTGCGTGTAGTCGGGACCCGAAAATAATTTGGAAAATAAATTATGTTTTTACATAAGATATTTTACTTTAAATTCCTTACCGCGAACTGTATTTTTGCCTGTTTCACGCAGATAAAGGTCAACGAGGTATTAAACAGTGATTGTTACGCATTATCGTAACAATTAGCATAAGTTAAATGAATATTATGCCCCGATTCCACCAATAAAGATAGCAATCCATGGGATAAGAAATTGGGTTTTATTATAAGCTCTCTGTCAATGAGCCTATTGGCTTTAGAGCCCTCATTAATACTCGACTGGAATTTTGGCAAACATTTCCCACTAGGCACCTTCTATAGTATCTTAAACGGACTGGAGTAGATTGTTTTTTATCGTGCTATCACAAAGCAATACTGCAAGAATTTGAACAGGCTAATGCGACTTGTCTGCCAATACTGCGCCTTCCGGTGCGAGATTGTCATTCAAGCAACTTGGGACCCCAACATTCAATAACCATCAGTTTTCCAAACTATGCTCCGCTCATTACCATTTCAGCTTCGCAACTCGATGATCTATGTCGATAATTCTGGTTCTCCTACGGAACTCCTTATTTCTAATTTGATTTTGCAGGTTTACTCCCCTAAATCTATCTATCTTACCCATTAGTAATCAACAAAACTACAAGGCCATTTTGATCAGGTTAAATAATTGCACTAGGCCCTCTTAAGCGATAGAAGAACCTTAGACATTGAAATCTTCATCATGAGCAATTCATCACCGGATCACTACAGCTGAGCGTAGATTTTCTCTCAGAGAAGGGCTTTAGGCCATAGGACACCACACTGGCCCAATGCAAATTAGCAGGTAGTACACACCTTTGAAAACAATAAGGAGATCGATCACTCAGGCGTGTTCCTCACGACAGCATGTGATATTTAATTGCTTAAACGTACATAACTGCGAAAAGTATTGAAACCTTATACGAAATCAATTACCTTTAGTACTGTAATTACGCCTCGTTGAATGTTTGACAGCTCCTTGGAACGCTGCTGTGCTTTGTATTGCTTCTCCTTTGTCAGGTAGATATTGGAATTGAGTAAATAATGTAAAGCGTTGAGGTACGTTAAGCGAAGTGTTACTTAAAACGGAGCAAAAGGTTTTATTAGGTGTTGGTTATATTGTTGCTTTGAACATCTTCAGAGCGTTATCGGCCTAATAAAAAAATACTCGCAAAATTATGTCTACTGTAGATATCTATCCTAGGTTAACCCTTAATAAATAAATGGTAATGATTCGCACGTCGTGAAGTTGTGCCTTCGAGATCTGCCTATTAATCTGCCAGTAGGCAGCCGCGTCTGCCGATGGCTGCAGCCTCATCTCTTGTCTCTCCTCCATGAGGTTGAGAATATGGTCAGAGAACTTTCGGTTCTTTTCCTATGATGGGTCTTAAAAATTTAGCCCCCACAGTATGTACAGTTTTCACGGACCTGTTAAAATTCTAAAATAAAATCCTTTAAAAACATGTTTTCATTTAAAATATTCAAGTATAAATAAGAGAACTCGATACCGAAATACCGAAATTCCGAGATCTCGGTATTGAGGTCCAATACCGAAACCAATACTGAGATTGAAAAATAGTACCGAGATTACATGCCCTAGTTAAAGGGTTAAAGGAAGAAAGGTTAAAGGTAGAAAGTTGAAATGTTTAAATATTTAAACGTAGCACGTTTAAAGAGTTTGAGGATCGGTTCCAATACGGACTAACGTAAAAATTTAACATCTTAGGTCGGCAGTTATTGGACCAATATAAAAACCAAACTTATTATTATTAGAAAAAAAAGTTTTTTTATCGCAAATTAACCTGCCACTTCTTATATTGTATATTGTAATCATCAAATTGCATATTATATTGTTAGTATATTGTACCCACACTAAATAGTTGTGTAACAATTTCCTTTCGAAACATTTCAGTAATTTGATAAGGGTAAGTTGATTTTTGCCTATCTACTTATGTTTTAATTTAATAAAGGGTAAGGGAGAGACCCTAACCTTTTTCCTCTATAACAAGAGAATAATAATTAAATGTTTGCTTCTGGAGCTGGTTAATTCTTAACCCGATTATTTACACACATACGTACAAACTGATTTTCAAAATTTTTGTCCGTCTGTCTGTTTTTCTGACGTATGTGGTTTGATGCCAGTAATTAAAATTTAAATCGTATGCTTCAATCCTAAAAATTAAAAAATACCATATAACGATCGCAGAGCTTTTCTTAAATTTTTGTAACATTAATTATTTAAGAATAAACACATTCAAATCCAAAATCCGGTAAAGTGTGAGTCGAACTCGTGTGCCGAGGGTTCCGTACCTACCCATTTTACCGCCGTTATATTATTATTATATATAATTTTCAACTATTTTTGTTTTGGAATTTTTCCTTTATTTGTGCCGTAAGACCTTGCTGTTTGCCAAATTACGTGATTCTAGATCATCAACGGGAAATACCATATAGGTTACGACCCAAAACCTGTAGGGTACTTCCGGTTGACCTAGAAGGGTCAATTTTGATTAAAAGCAAGGTCTTACAGCACAAGTAAAGGGAAATCTCTGAAAACTCTATAAATTTGCCCATATCTTTTTATCGTGTTGACTCAAGACCTTGATTTTTATACACCTAATAGGGACTATAGTATCTGGTATAAATTTCTACTTGCTAGGTCCACCCGTTTCTGAGAAAATCGGTGAGGTACGAAGGTACTGAGGTAATGAAGTACGGAACCCTAAAAAGGTGAATATTGATCTTGAAAAAGAAAATATAGAGAACTCTTCGAACAGCGTATGATTTCAAGAAACTTTAGAAGTATTTTTATATTTTACACACGATGTACATATAACAAAGAGAAATTTTATATAGAAATGACTGTTCCTTTACGACGCACCTTCATAAAGTGGGAGGGGATTTCAGGAATTCTGCTTTTAAATAATGTTGCTGAATACGGAAACCGAACAATTGAACGGTTGCACCTGCGGAAAATGTGCGGAAAATGCAAAAAGAGGCACAGGCGTGAGTGCATTACTACAGTTCGTTAAACAACAAAGAATCCCCATTCTTTCCAGTTTGTACACTGAATATGTATACCGATCGTATTACTGATGCTTTTACTACCAAGCTTGTTGGACATTCTGCTTCGTAAAGATAATTACTCACATAAATAATAGAATTATTTATGCTAAATAACACCCAATAAAGTTCATGACAAATATATTTCGTAACGTAATAAAACAGCATCTTCACTCCAATATTCGAAGCTCTAAGCACCCGAGCATTTAACATAATCATAAAACTTTATGTGTGAAACAAAGTGGTACATTTTCTCTAGAGTTATTTTCTCAGGCACATATTTCACGCTGAGTTTCACGGTGACTTGGATACGGTTCTAAGATTTACGTTGTACTACTTAAGTGTCGTAGTTTAAGGTCTCTCTTAAGCGAACTTTTACGTAACATAATAAAGGATCCGCGCTGTGTTGAACCTACTTTGTATACAAAAGTTTTGAATTTGTGCACTCTCTCGGGACAAAACCCGACCCTTAGGAGAAGTCACTCTCAAGTTCGTCGCATGCAGACGGAGTATGAATCAAACTTCGTTTGTATGGAGCGCATTCTCAATCAACTCGTCTAAAGCTTGCTTGGGGATACGGCACGCTTATGGTTGCCATGTGAGAATTAATCATAGCTGTGAGATGTATAAGTATATAAAAACCGAATATGATTAACCCCCAACGGAAAAAGACGAACGATTTAAAATTTAAATGCGTATTTTTTTACAAACAAACAGGAACAGGTTTTGAAACAGGTTGTGAGCATCTTGCTTCAGGAAGCAGCCTGAAGCTATACGTTTTTGAAGCAAGATTAAACGAATGTAAGCTATAATGAAACTTTTCTTCCGAACGTGCAAACTGTAGGTCTTCCTTCTTTATGACCCTTTGCGTCTGCAGCGCGATTCGCGCGTTTTTATGGCCTCTTGCGTCTGCTGCGCATTCGCGCGTTTTTATGGCCATTAGCGTTTTTATGGCCTTTTGAGACTGCATCGCGGTTTCGCGACAAACGCATTCGAGTTTTATATTTTTTTATTTTTGCATTCGATCGCGGAATCGCAAAACAGACGCAAACGACATCTTGTCTGTACCTGCATATGCAAATAAAGAATTGATTGATTGATTGATTGATAGGCCATAAAAACGCTAATAGCAATAAAAACGCCTGGATCGCTGCCGCTAAAAATCGCAGTTTTTAAGCAGTATGAAGGCTTGAACAGCTATATTTGTACAAGCATTATTGATATACTGTTTTAATGGCTTGAATACTCAATCAAACATCAATACATCAGGTTCGCATACTGACGGGGAAGTTGTGCAAGCTGGTACAAAATAATTTGTCGTACAAGCTCTTGGTATGTAGATTAGAGATAGACAAACTCCTCTAAGTGTACAGAAATCGTTATGGGCATAGAAAAACCTTAAAAGGCAGGATGTCGACTAATGTATGAGACTGAAAAGTGGCGGGAGGTCGAAGGAAAACTGCATACTTACAACTACACTAGCGGCACGCTATGATGGCCGGTTTGACGTTTGTCCGCTCATGAAGTTCCGTATTAATTGATAACGACTTTGAAGGAAATAATTGTATTACTTTATTGACGATAGTGATGTGCAGAGATTCATAAATTTTATCGAATGTAGTTTTAGGTTTAGGACTCAAAATTTATTTATTAAATTGATTTCTAAAATGTATACAAGTGTAGAAAAATCAGTTTGCACCATTTAAGGGGTGAATGTACTTGTGAATATGAACAATTTTCACTATGTGGACAAACCTCTGAAATCGCAAAAAAATATCAGCTGTTTCATACAAAAGGTAAAATTTTTATTTTTATATGATATATACCACAACTCGGCATTTGGTTTTCTAAATTGAAAATTTTTAAAAATGGAATCTAATACGATCGTCACATAGGATCGCTGGCTAGCACAACTACTACCTCCGGCAAACTCGCGTCAATGCTCAATGCAAAACAAAGCAGTTTCGAATTGACGTTGCTTCGAAAAGTATAAACTGTCAGTGCAATGCGATTGTGATATAGTTTTGACCTGGCTTTGGATTTCAAATATTGATACTGCATTACTGTTGACCCTTGCTCGTTAATTTGGACTCTGTTCAAGCCCTTTGTTGTGGATTTCGTCGATATGACCGAACGTACGCAGAGAACTGTTCTAAATAGTCAGACACGTGAGTTCGTAATACGCCTTCGTAACTATTTCGATCGTGAAGCTCAAAATGGAGGGCCAATTTTACCTATAACGTCAGTGGTTGAACGCGTAGCTGATGCGCTTAATATTGGACAACGAACTGTTAGACGGATAACTAAAAAAAAATATGGCGAGACTGGCACAGAAGAAAATAAACTTCACACACCAAAAAAGAGAAAACGAGCAAAACCAGTCGTAGGCATCGATAGCTTTGATGCCGATGCTATCCGAAGACATGTTTACGGCTACTATTTACAGAAGGAGTATCCAACAAGAAAAAAGTTGGTGCATTCACTGAAGGAAGCTGGATTATTCTTCGGTGGGGAAAGTTCTTTAACGAAGATTTTGAAGACCATTGGATTTCGATACAAAAAATGTAACAAACGCAAAATATTGATGGAAAGATTTGATATAGCGATGGCAAGGTATACTTTTTTACGGCAAGTGAAAGAAATCAAAAATTGGCAAAATGTTGTGTTCTTGGATGAAACATGGCTTAATGCTAACCATACTGTAGGCCGTTCTTGGAACGATGACACAGCAGCATCTACTTCCAAAGTTCCTGTAGGAAAAGGATCGCGACTTATAATTTGTCACGCCGGAACCATCAACGGGTTTGTCGAAGGTTCTCTCATGGCTTTTGCGTCAAAAACCACTGGAGACTATCATGAAGACATGAATGGAGAAAAGTTTACTGAATGGTTTACCTCAATGTTGTGTAGCCTCCCTGAACCATCTATTATAATTATGGACAACGCCCCATACCACTCGATGCAAATTGACAAGCCACCTGCCCAATCCCAAAAGAAAGCTGATATCGTCGCATGGCTTCGTAAAAATGGCGTAGATGCAAACATGAATATGTTAAAAGCGGAATTAGTACGTCTTTTAAAAGAAAACAAACCAACCAAGATCCGATACGTCATTGACGAAATAGCATTAGAACATGGGCACAGAGTTATACGGTTACCGCCTTACCATTGTGAGTATAATGCGATTGAGTTGGTATGGGCTCAAATTAAGGGATATGCTGCAAGACACAATACAGAACCCCCATTTACCACAAAAAAAATGCTAAAATTATTAGAAGAAGCTTGTGAACATGTGACTAAAGGAGACTGGGAAAAGGTTGTGAATAGAACTGTTAAATTAATAAGGGAAGATTATGAAAGAGATGTGAAAATAGATAATATTATAGAAAACGAACATATAATTATTAATGTAGGTGATGATAGCAGTGACGACAGTGAAAATAGTAGTATGGACGAATCTGATTAATTATGGCCTTTTGTGGCACCTTTTTTGGTATCTTTTGTATTCATATGTTTCTTGTGTGCATATAAAGTATGTATATTCATTTTCATTCAAATATTCAGTTCGTTCAAATAAATTAAATAAACATATACATTTTTGTTTTATTAAACCTATTTAATCAGGTACAAAAACAAAACTTAATTGTTTTTTGTTCGAGAATAAATTGACATTCCACATCACTATTGTAATATTGTGTCAAACCGGCCATCATAGCGTGCCGCTAGTGTAAGTGGAAACTATTTTCCGTGTTCAAGCTAGCGATGTTGTCACATCATCATATTGCAATTTCGGTGTGCAGTGTCTTCGACGATGCCAGTGATAAAATGTAATAGTCTTCTCTTAGAAATTTTATTTTCGAAGATCTTCTTCACGGTGTGCGTCTTCCTCTGACGTCACTATCGTGAATTAAAAACGTCTTCGTGCAAACTTCGGATATTATCGCTATTTGCCAGTATGAGTTACATGTTTGACAACTCACAACCAGAAAATGACGTGATTTACGACGTAACGTGATACGTAACGTGATACGATAGTTGAATTTCAATTCATCGAAAATATTCCGTGAGAGCTTGGTGATATACGATCGAAATGTTGGAAAATAATTACTTTGAGGAGTTTTCTGACCCACGGAAGCGTGGAAAATGATCACGGATGTTCTGCAAGATAACCACCGGAACGAGGAGGAGTAAAATTTGGCTCAGAGGCGATATTTGTGTTTGTCTCGGATGAAATATTAATTTGTCCAGGAACTTCTATAGTTCTGCTCAAATAAACCTTTACAAAGTGCTTTACAATCGTCAAGTGAATCTACCGCTGTTAAGAAAGAGTAGGTACACTCTAAGCAACCTCATATGCTCACAAAAAGTATACTTATCATTATTCACTGGAGAGTTGGATACTGAGTGTTCGAAGGTTGGTTTATTCAAAGACCGGAGACGAAGGTAGGTAAGACGTAGCTAATTCATTTGGCATAAGTGGACACAAATACGTCAGATACCTCGCGCTGAAAAGCGCAGTGTTGGTAAACCCCCACGAGGCGTACAAGACGTGCAGTCGCTAGGTTCAATCGGCGCAAGACCGATTCGTGTGAAAGTTCCTACAATCGACCTATGACCAGCAGCAGAAGTAAGTAGATAGGTGATGGTAAGTAGATAGAATATTATTTTACTCGTATAATGACGAAAAAAATTTTTTTTAACATTTATTTTAAAAAAAGTCTGTAATCCGAAGTCAATAATTAAATCGTTAATGGGGATGAATCGACCACACTCTTCAAAAGGAACCCAACAACATAGCCCGACAAGCTCTCGACTGGAACCCTCAGAAAGCGAAGGACGGCCTAAAAAAACTTGGCAGCGCGGCGGCGTACCGTTCTGGCGGAGGTTGAAAAGATAGGGATAACATGGACCGAAGTCAAGGGTGTGGCTAAACACCACACGGAATGGCGTAGTACTACGAACGCCCTCTACCCTAGGGGCATAGGACTAAAACCATTTAAGTGAGAAAATAACAATATTATTTTACAAAGTATCTGAGCGTGAAAGCCGTGATTCCCACACTAGGATTTCCTGTATCGTGGAAATCACAATCCCTCCCAGCTATCACAATCACAATTGGAATTTTTAGGATTCATTCTAAGTATATAATATTTTAAGACCGACTGAAGAGACAATTATGAAAAAATTCGACAACAATTACTGCTGTAAGACTTTATCTAAACAAAGCCCTTGTTCCCCACCAGACAGATTAATTATTATTAAAGACTTTTTTATAAAACTCAAAAATGATTCTAGCTGTTGAGCTAGAATTATTATTACACAGGAGAAGTCAGAAATAAAAAGAAAGTACCTAATGAATGGGGGGTAAGGGAGCGTACCTTCATCTAGCGCTCCAACAGTCAACCTCACCTGCCCGCGGTGCCCCCTGCTGGTTTACTGACGAGGCTATGGCGACCGACAGATGGCGGTATAACCATCTCATACTAGCTAGACTGAACAAATGGCACAGGCCGGTGTCGGGCAGCAGCGACATCGGCGCGATCAGTCTAGCCCTGCGATGACCAACACGCCTGCCCAGCGTGGTCATTATGGGCAAAACCCGATATGGAAAATGTCACAAGGCCAAGGCCCCTAGTTCCCGGCGGCCTCGCTGTGCCTGACCCTGGCAGCGGTCACGGTAATGGCGGGGCAGGGGGTGCTAAGAATCTCCGGATGAGATTCCGCTGCCAACCCCGACGACTGGACCTGGCGACATATAACGCACGCACGTTGAGGACTGACGAGAAGATCATCGAACTGGAAGAAGCAGTGAGCAAGTTGCGCTGGAATGTTATAGGATTGTCTGAAGTCCGAAGAGAGGGGGAGGACTCGATAATCCTCAATTCCGGCAACTTGTTCTACTACCGGGAGGGCGATCAACAGTCCCAGGGTGGTGTCGGGTTCATCGTCCACAAGTCCCTCGTCAACAACATCGTCGAGGTCAAAAGTGTGTCGAGTAGGGTAGCGTACCTTATACTCAGAATCACCAATCGGTATTCGTTGAAGGTTATACAGGTTTACGCACCGACTTCGACACATCATGACGAGGAGGTGGAGGCGCTGTATGAGGATATATCAAAAGCCATACACGCCTCTACCACTCACTACAATGTTGTGATGGGGGATTTCAACGCGAGGCTGGGTGAACGAAGCGGTGCAGAGACGAGGGTTGGGCGATTTGGTTATGGGCGAAGGAACCAGAGGGGTCAAATGCTGGCCGACTTCATGGAGAAGGAGGGCCTCTTTATGATGAACTCCTTCTTCAGGAAGCGGCCACACAGAAAATGGACTTGGTTGAGCCCCGATGGTTCTACGAGAAGTGAGATTGACTTCATTATGTCGACCAAGCGCCATATATTCAATGATGTCTCTGTGATCAACAGGGTGAAAACCGGGAGCGATCACCGTATGGTAAGAGGCACATTGAATATTAATGTGAAGCTGGAAAGGGCTAGACTGGTGAAGTCAACTCTCCGACCCTCTCGTGCTCATATCCAAAACCCCGAAAACTTCCAACTCGAACTGCAGAACCGATTCGATTGCCTAGCAGACTGTGTTTCTGTGGACGATCTAAACAACAGGTTCGTGGAAACTGTCCATACGGTGGGGTCTAAGTTCTTTAAGACCCATCGCAGGAAAAGAACCGAAAAGTTCTCGGACCATACTCTCAAGCTCATGGAGGAAAGACAAGAGATGAGACTGCAGTCATCGGTAGACGCGGCTGCCTGCCGGCGGATTAATAGGCAGATCTCTAAGGCACAAACTCGCGACCTTCGGGTCTTTAATACCAAGTGTATTAAAGATACCATCGAGCGGAACAAAGGCTCAAAAGTGTTCGCGAGAGATCTGTCTATCGGACAGAGCCAGCTGACGCGGCTTAAAACTGATGACGGTCGTCTCGTCTCTTCTCGACCTGAGATTTTGGGAGAGGTCGAGAAGTTCTATGGGCATTTATATACCACGACACAAAAACCTGTTGAGGATTTGGCCAAAGATCCCAGAGCCAAACTGACCCGACACTATACCGAAGATATCCCGGACGTCAGCCTATACGAGATTAGAATGGCTCTTAAACAGCTCAAGAACAACAAGGCGCCAGGTGATGACGGAATCACTGCGGAACTCCTGAAAGCGGGTGGAAAACCGGTACTTAAGATCTTTCAGCGATTGTTCAATTCCGTCATTCACGAGGGTATAGCGCCGGAAGCATGGCACAGGAGCGTGGTGGTCCTGTTCTTCAAAAAGGGTGATAATACCTTGCTGAAGAATTATAGACCCATCTCGCTGCTGAGTCATGTTTACAAGTTGTTCTCGAGAGTCATTACGAATCGTCTCGCTCGTAGGTTTGACGACTTCCAGCCTCCCGAACAAGCCGGATTCCGAAAAGGCTTTGGTACCATAGATCACATTCATACGCTGCGGCAGGTTATACAGAAGACGGAAGAGTATAACCGGCCACTTTGCTTAGCGTTTGTGGACTATGAGAAAGCCTTTGATTCGGTGGAAACTTGGGCTGTATTGAGGTCGCTGCAGAGATGCCGGATTGACTACCGGTATATCCAAGTGTTGAAGTGCTTGTATGAAAACGCCACTATGTCAGTACGTATACAGGACCAGACTACGAGACCAATCCACTTGCAGCGTGGTGTGCGACAGGGAGATGTAATATCCCCGAAGCTATTTACCGCTGCGTTGGAGGACGTCTTTAAGCTTCTGGATTGGAACGGACTTGGCATCAACATAAACGGCGAGTACATCACTCACCTGCGATTTGCCGATGACATAGTAGTCATGGCAGAGACTCTGAGAGATCTCAATACAATGCTCAATGATCTCAGCAGGGTTTCTCAACAGGTGGGCCTGAAAATGAACATGAGCAAGACGAAAATCATGTCCAATGCTCATGCTCCGCTCCACCCAGTAATCGTTGAGAACTCTGCGCTCGAAATTGTAGACGAGTATATATACCTGGGACATACAGTCCAGCTAGGTAGGTCCAATTTCGAGAAAGAGATTAACCGCCGAATCCAACTCGGCTGGGCAGCGTTCGGGAAGCTCCGAGATGTCTTCTCGTCCAAAATCCCTCAGTGCCTGAAGACTCAAGTCTTCGAACAGTGCGTGTTGCCAGTGATGACTTACGGATCCGAGACATGGTCGCTAACTATGGGCCTCATAAGAAGGCTCAGGGTCACCCAGCGAGCGATGGAGAGAGCAATGCTCGGTATATCTCTGCGAGATCAAATCAGAAATGAGGAGATTCGTAGGAGAACCAAAGTCACCGACATAGCTCAGCGTGTCGCGAAACTGAAGTGGAAATGGGCGGGGCACATAGTTCGAAGAACTGATGGTCGTTGGGGTCCCAAGGTGTTGGAGTGGCGACCCCGCACCGGGAAGCGCAGTGTTGGCAGACCCCCCACCAGGTGGACCGATGACATCAAACGAGTCGCAGGGAGTCGCTGGATTCAAGCGGCGCAAGACCGAAGCCTGTGGAAGTCCATGCAGGAGACCTTTGTCCAGCAGTGGACGTCTATAGGTTGATAAAGAAGAAGAAGAAGAAGACCTAATGAATAGTGATAACTACAATGGAGTGGTGGCATATTCAAGTACGGATTTTTCTAATGAAAAGATATTCGTTTACCGTCTGAGATTTGAAGCGAAAGCTTCAAACATAACACGAAACAAAGCACGAAACGAAACAAAAACGCTTTGTATACCTAATTTATTTAGCTTAGCTTTCTGCGTAGTGTTCAACTAAGAGTTTGAGATCTTTGACATCTTTTTGCATTGGGGGTTAAAATATTGTTTTATAAATGAATTTTTTGGTATTTATGGATTTTCATAACATTGCATAAACCAATGAAATTAGAAATACCAATTCGCAGCGCTCTAAATTCAAAACTATGTTTTTCAAGTGAGATTGACTTCTCGTTAAGCTTAGACTTTTCTTTAAGCAGCAATGGTGTGCTTTTGAGTTATGTGAAAACAATATTTTTGATGATCTCTAATAAGACCAATGACTTTGCATAAACACCAAAAAATGATCCTCGAGTAACGTAGGCAGGTAAATATTGTCTCTGAGGAACAATAAAATGTTTGAAATAAAATAACTCGAGGATATTATTATATTTGCGGGGAGCATACCAACTAAAAGATAAATAAAAAGGAAACTTATCATGTTTTATAAATAACAATGTCAGTCTAAGGGAACGCGAATAAATATTTTTGGATTGATCTTCAAACTATTGTGCGATACAAAATCAGGAAGAATTATGTCTCGTCTTGTCAATGGTTGTTCAAATTCTGATGGGATTCAAATGGGATGTGTCTAAAGCACATTAGGGTGACTATTGTATTCAATGATTGATTGTCGAATGAAGAAAACGCTTTTTTAATCGATCACAAGTTAGTTCTTGACAGTGATTCCAACTACTAGCCTCAATAGCCTTTTTGTAAAAAGTTTGGACTGTAAATTGAAAGGTCGAAGGTTCAATTCCAACCCTATTGTCGTACCCACTCTAACACAGCTTTCCACTTATTTGGAAGGGAGAGGAGATTATAAGTCAAGTTCAGCTTGCTGGATTGCTTGGATTGTTATCATTTCTCCGCCGCGAAATCTTAAATCAGCGGCGGGATGAAAGAGATAGCCGCATAGTTTTTAGACCATAGACTAAATATATGTAAGTAGACCCCCTGACAGCCGCAAAACGCGTAACTGATTGTGATTTATCAATAAGTGCAACTTCTAGTGACTTCTTTTTATTTTGGCGTCACCGTGACGAATTGTCTTTTGAAATCTGGTGATAGCGATATCAGATTCGCTTTCCTTTTCGCTTTTTTATATTAAATCTATGGTTAAAACACCATCTTTCTTTTGTTAAATAACTGTTCATTTAAGGCAATGCGTATTTGACTATGCATCTATCCTCGTCATTCAGTTTTCAGACGAAAAAGAACGAGTTTGAAGCGAAAAAGGAACCGTGTTCGAAATGAAAGCAGATAAGTAGGTACGGCTTCAGTTATCTTGTAAAGGGCAGCCATGCTGAAGCGTGGGAACGCTATCAAGTTAAATGGAGATATTTATCGTTGGAAACTTACGTGACTAGTTTTTCAAATTGAAAAGTTTTCGTGCCCGAGAAGTTGCGATTTGGTTTTTGAAGTGTACTAATGTTGTGGGAAATATCAATTTTTTCAACAACCTTTGAAACATTTTTTGTTTTGAAAAACTGCTAAGTTTCTTGTAGACTCTTCTCAGTAGACTTTCTGAACCGGTGGTAGAGCCTTGACATAGAAGCCACAAGTAGAAATACATGTAATTAATAATCATATTAACATAGAGTATCAAGAAGATAGTTAGTCATTCGAAAAATTCTGCTTGGTAAAAGGAAAATGTGTCAATTTGACTGAAATTTACGGGCTCTTAACTTAACGGCGGGATCTTCCACATCGACCTATTTTTGATTGAATCGTAAACAATGAAATATTCTTTGTTTTGATCGGTTAAAAATATATGTTGTAGTTTAATATATGTTCTTAATTCTTTTGTGATTCAAATCTCTATATTTACAACTTCACCCGATCAAAAATAATTTCGAAAACAGTGTAATTTTTATCGTTTTTCAGGTCGTGTTCATAGAATATTAAAGTTAGACTAAAATAACAAATTTCATAAAATAGGCAAACACTTTTAGAAGATTCTTTTCTGGTTACTTTTTCTCTAAAACATTTGTATTTTTTTAATCACGACGTTTTTACTTTTTATATAACAAAGTGGCTCGTGCGCTTCACTTCAGTAGCCCGCAAAGTATCATCGAGGTAGGACGTATCGCTTTCGTTGGCTCGCTACGATCCCCGCTGATCACGCGAACTATTGCATAGATACCTATTATTTTCATTCCGTATTCATTTATCATAGATTAAATCAAATCCGAGTGTTAATATTGTTGTAATTTTTAGTATTTATTAATAAATCTGTAAATATTAGTATGATAGGTTTTAGGTTTAGATTCTTATTGTATAGTTCTTATTGTATAGATAGTGTTAAACTATAGTAATATAAGAATAATATAATTAGGTAAATATTGGGAATAAAAATGGAAGAAAGAACAAAATATCTTGATTTAAATTACGAAAACTTTCGAAATTTTTATCTGGGGTTCCAGTGCTAATAAAAGAGGTAACCATCGTCAAAATAAGAAAAAAAGGCGGCCATTTTCTTTTATTTTGTTATTGGGCCGATTTCTTTCAAAATTGATATCCCAGTGCTAATAAAAGAGGTTATCCATCGGCAAAATAAGAAAAAGTGGCGGTCACTTTTTTTTTGTTATTGGACCAATTTCTTTCAGAATTGATATCTGGGGTTCCCAGTGCTAATAACAGAGGTATCCATCGTCAAAATAAAAAAAAGTGGCGGCCATTTTTTTTTGTTAGACCAATTTCTTTCAAAATTGATATCTTGGGGTTCCCAGTGCTAATAAAAGTGGTAACCATCATCAAAATAAGAAAAAAAGGCGGTTGTTTTCTTTTTCATTGTTATTGGACCGATTTCTTTCAAAATTGTTATCTGGGGTTCCCAGTGCTAATAAAAGAGATAACCATCGTCAAAATAAGAAAAAAAGGCGGCCATTTTCTTTTTCTTTGTTATTGTACCGATTTCTTTCAAAATTGATATTTGGGGTTCCCAGTGCTAATAAAATAGGTATCCATCTTCAAAATAAGAACAAGTTGCGACCATTTTATTTATTTTTGTTATTGGACCGATTTCTTTCAAAATTGATATCTGGGGTTCCCAGTGCTAATAAAAGAGGTAGGTAACCATCGTCAAAATTAGAAAAAAAGGTTGCCATTTTCTTTTTCTTTGTTATTGTACCGATTTCTTTCAAAATTGATATTTGGGGTTCCCAGTGCTAATAAAATAGGTATCCATCTTCAAAATAAGAAAAAGTTGCGGCCATTTTATTTATTTTTAATATTGGACCGATTTCTTTCAAAATTGATATCTGGGGTTCCCAGTGCTAATAAAAGAGGTAACCATCGTCAAAATTAGAAAAAAAGGCGGCCATTTTCTTTTTCTTTGTTATTGTACCGATTTCTTTCAAAATTGATATTTGGGGTTTCCTGTGCTTATTAAATAGGTAACCATCGTCAAAATAAGAAAAAGTGGCGGCCATTTTTTTTTTGTTATTAGACCAATTTCTTTCAAAATTGATATCTGGGGTTCCCAGTGCTAATTAAAGTGGTAACCATCATCAAAATAAGAAAAAAGGACGGTAATTTTCTTTTTCTTTGTTATTGGACAGATTTCTTTCAAAATTGATATCTGGGGTTCCCAGTGCTAATAAAAGAGGTAACCATCGTCAAAATTAGAAAAAAAGGCGGCCATTTTCTTTTTCTTTGTTATTGTACCGATTTCTTTCAAAATTGATATTTGGGGTTTCCTGTGTTTATTAAATAGGTAACCATCGTCAAAATAAGGAAAAGTGGCGGCCATTTTTTTTTGTTATTAGACCAATTTCTTTCAAAATTGATATCTGGGGTTCCCAGTGCTAATAACAGAGGTATCCATCGTCAAAATAAAAAAAAGTGGCGGCCATTTTTTTTTGTTAGACCAATTTCTTTCAAAATTGATATCTTGGGGTTCCCAGTGCTAATAAAAGTGGTAACCATCATCAAAATAAGAAAAAAAGGCGGTTGTTTTCTTTTTCATTGTTATTGGACCGATTTCTTTCAAAATTGTTATCTGGGGTTCCCAGTGCTAATAAAAGAGATAACCATCGTCAAAATAAGAAAAAAAGGCGGCCATTTTCTTTTTCTTTGTTATTGTACCGATTTCTTTCAAAATTGATATTTGGGGTTCCCAGTGCTAATAAAATAGGTATCCATCTTCAAAATAAGAACAAGTTGCGACCATTTTATTTATTTTTGTTATTGGACCGATTTCTTTCAAAATTGATATCTGGGGTTCCCAGTGCTAATAAAAGAGGTAGGTAACCATCGTCAAAATTAGAAAAAAAGGTTGCCATTTTCTTTTTCTTTGTTATTGTACCGATTTCTTTCAAAATTGATATTTGGGGTTCCCAGTGCTAATAAAATAGGTATCCATCTTCAAAATAAGAAAAAGTTGCGGCCATTTTATTTATTTTTAATATTGGACCGATTTCTTTCAAAATTGATATCTGGGGTTCCCAGTGCTAATAAAAGAGGTAACCATCGTCAAAATTAGAAAAAAAGGCGGCCATTTTCTTTTTCTTTGTTATTGTACCGATTTCTTTCAAAATTGATATTTGGGGTTTCCTGTGTTTATTAAATAGGTAACCATCGTCAAAATAAGGAAAAGTGGCGGCCATTTTTTTTTGTTATTAGACCAATTTCTTTCAAAATTGATATCTGGGGTTCCCAGTGCTAGCAAAAGTGGTAACCATCATCAAAATAAGAAAAAAAGGCGGTTATTTTCTTTTTCTTTGTTATTGGACCGATTTCTTTCAAAATTGATATCTGGGGTTCCCAGTGCTAATAAAAGTGGTAACCATCATCAAAATAAGAAAAAAAGGCGTTTATTTTCTTTTTCTTTGTTATTGGACCGATTTCTTTCAAAATTGATATCTGGGGTTCCCAGTGCTAATAAAAGAGGTAACCATCGACAAAATAGGAAAACAAGGCGGACATTTTCTTTTTCTTTGTTATTGGACCGATTTCTTTCAAAATTGATATCTGGGGTTCCCAGTGCTATCAAAAGAGGTAACCATCGTCAAAATAAGAAAAAAAGGCGGCCATTTTCTTTTTCTTTGTTATTGTACCGATTTCTTTCAAAATTGATATTTGGGGTTCCCAGTGCTAATAAAATAGGTATCCATCGTCAAATTAAGAAAAAGTCTCGGTCATTTTATTTATTTTTGTTATTGGACCGATTTCTTTCAAAATCAATATCAGAGATTCATCATGCTCATGAAAGAGGTCGCCGTCGTCAAAATTAGAAAAAGTGTCGGCAATTTTTTTTTGATACTATAAAGATTGTCAAATATTAAATAGGTGTTTTTATTATTCTTTGCTATTCCGATAAGGAATTTCGTCCCAAATAGGTTGGGGGAAAAACTTTTCCATTTTTTTTTGTTCGGGCAACGGTTACCACTGTGTCATAACAGTGGTAACCATTGCCAAAACTTGCCCAGGGATCTTCAAATATCGATTTTGAAAGAAATCAGTCCAATAACAAGAAAAAATAAAATGGCCGCCACTTTTTCTAGTTTTGACAATGGTTACCACTGTTATGAGCACAGAGATCGTCAGATATCGATTTAGAAAGATAGAAAGAAATCGGCCCCATATTAAGAGCAAAAATGGCCGCCAGTTTTTCTTGGACAATTGTTACCACTTTTATGAGTACAAGGATCCCCAGATACGGATTTTGAAAGAAATCGGTCCAATAACATAAAAAAGAAAATGGCCGACATTTTGGCAACGGTTACTATTTTATAAGCACAGGGAACCCCATATATCGAGTTTGAAAATAATCGGTCCAATAACAAAAAAAAAATGGCCAAGGAACTTCGTCCCAAACAGGTTAAGGAAAAACTATTCTATTTTTCTAATTTTGACATCGGTTACCACTGCTATGAGCACGGGGATCCTCTGATATCAATTTTGAAAGAAATCGGTCCCATAACAAGAAAAAGAAATGGCCACCACTTTTTATTATTTTGACGATGGTTACCTATTTAATAAGCACAGGAAACCCCAGATATCGAGTTAGAAATAAATCGGTCCAATAACAAAAAAAATGGCTAAGGAACTTCGTCCCAAATAGGCTGGGGAAAACATTTCTATTTTTCTTATTTTAACATCGGTTACCATTACTATGAGCACGGGGATCTTCAATATCAATTTTGAAAGAAATCGGTCCCATAACAAGAAAAAAAATGGCCACCACTTTTTCTTATTTTGACGATGGTTTCCTCTTTTATTAGCACTGGGAAACCCAGATATCAATTTTGAAAGAAATCGGTCCCATAACAAAAAAAAATGGCTACCACTTTTTCTTATTTTGACGATGGTTACCTTTTTTATTAGCACTGGGAATCCCAGATATCAATTTTGAAAGAAATCGGTCCAATAACAAAAAAATGTCTAAGGAACTTCATCCCAAATAGGTTAGGGAAAACTTTTCCATTTTTCTAATTTTGACATCGGTTACCACTGCTATGAGCACGGGGATCCTCAGATATCGATTTTGAAAGAAATCAGTCCCATAACAAGAAAAAGTATATGGCCACCACTTTTCTAATTTTGACGATGGTTACAGCTTTTATTAGTACAAGGATCCCCAGATATGGATTTTGAAAGAAATCGGCCCAATAACAAAAAAAGAGAAAATGGCCGACATTTTGGCAACGGTTACGTATTTTATAAGTACAGGGAACCCCAGATATCGACTTTGAAAGAAATAACAAAAAAAAACAAAAAAAAAAATGTAGGTAAATGTACCTATGTACGTAATATGTAAAATAACAATCAAACTTACTTATTATAAATGTATGAATAAAAAATAAAATAAATGTTTCTAAAACTTACAACTGTCCCTGTACTGTTAGGTACAATAAAGTTATTTAATCTATGATGTAAAATTTGGGGTGAGCGAGTTCATTTGAAAAGCGCCTACGCGCACCTCACCGCGCGGGGACTGAGGTTGCTCTAAATGCCTACTGCGCCCGGAGATCGTGCCCTTAATTGCTGCCCAGCGACATTCGTTACGCCCTGTGACCGGATGATATAGTTAATAAAATTTTCTCGCTGACGGAAATCGTGTAAAGTCATCGATACATTATGAGATCGATTTAAAAATTCTCCATAATTTTCTCTTCTCTACATGTTTATTTTATCCGTGTAATCACTATTTTGTCTTCATGGATATACGTCCACTATTGGTCAAAGGTGTATTACAAGGATCGCAACAGAGCACTATCGTGTTTCACTTGGGTCCAGTATCTTTCTGCGACTCGCTTAAGATCGTCCGTCCAGTCCATCTAGTGGTAGGTCATCATAAGCGCCTTGGGACCCCAACGTCTTTCGGTTTTAAGAGCTACGTTCTCTGCCCATTGCCACTTCAACAAGGTTTACCGTAAGCGCTTAATTGACTCCTGCTAACTTAACTCACAACTTCGTCATGTAGGTATAACATTATCACATTATGTTGTAAAGATAGCAGGATGTGTTCCTGCCTGTTGTGCCTGATATAATTTGAATAGAGAATTATAAATGCTCGAATATCCATTCTATTGTATAAAAACGTAATTCTACGGTGTAAAATGGTGTAAATAACCAAAGAGCTTTTAATGTATTAAGAACTAGCTGATGCCCGCGACTTCGTCCGCATGGATTTAGTTTTTAAAAATCCCGCGGGAACTCTTTCATTATCCGAGATAAAAAGTAGCTCTCCCGGTCTGAGGAACCACTACTACATCCATTACTATACCCATGCAAAAAATTGCATCAATCCGCTGTTCTGTTGCGACGTGATTGAAGGACTAACCAACAAACAAACACACTTTCGCATTTATAATATCAGTAATGCTTTATTATAACACTTTTTAGAATTGTCAAATTTTTTACCATACTTAACCAAAGACAAAATTACGTTTAGCTGTCATTTACGTTTTGTTATTCCACTGTCATTTGCGTTTTGTTATTCCATGTCAGATGCGTTTTTGTTATACCACGTTTTATAGTGACTTGACGGAAACGCGGTTGAACGGGATAAAAAGTATCCTATGTCCGTCTCCTGGTTCTAAGCTACCTCTCCACCAATTTTAAGCCAAATCGGGTCATCCGTTCTTGAGTTATAAATAGTGTAACTAACACCACTTTCTTTTATATATATAGATATACAATATATGTATATGTATATCTCACAGAGGTAAATTGAAAAATAGTCATTGAAGAGTACAAAGTGAATTAACTGAATCCAATAACGAAGAAGTTAATTTGCATGTAAAAGCTTGCTGCTACTGGGTTGACGAGTTTCCGCTGGTTGTTGGAACGGGAGGCGGGACGACAACACACGACCCGATAATTAACTGTTATCTAGCTCACTTTGATATAGGTACATAATTATATTATTAGACCATAGAGATAGACCATGCAAAAAGTGCCCCAACCAAAATGTAGTGGAGGCAGTTATAATTCCAGGGTTTTGCCCACATATCTATAACCTGCCTTTGTCGTCCCAAACGACGTCTACAATTGGACATTGGTTTCTCTTCAGTAAATGCTCACGGCTATTTAAGGATTATGTTATTTTATTTGTTCTTATATTTTCCAGAGTTCTGTATATACTATTTTTGCAATTACTTAATCCCAGTTACACTACAAGTTATTTTTAGCAGAAGAAATACCGATAAAATGATCTTATTTTAAAGTTTTCGAATATAAAACAAACGACCTACAATTGCACGATGGCACGTAATTTTTTTCCTCGCCCCGTGCCAACAAGAATAATATCCAACGTGTTCCAACAAACGTTAGCTAGCGGCGGTTCACGAATGTGGAATTGGAAGGTTTCTCTTTTTGCGATCGGAAACTGTCGATGTTCTCTTCAATAGTATAATTTTTACAAGTTGTTAGACAGAGAAGAGTTTGCCACGTTTTCGAGAATTTTTAATATAAGATTATATTTACATTGTAATAATTAATATCGATTTATATTTTTACTTTGATACAATGAATGCCTACATATAATCTTCAATAATTTATCAGATAGACTTTATGCCTTTCAGCGAAGCATCAACTAGAAGTATTTGATAGCGTGCGTAATATTGTGCTAACATGACTCCGCAAAAGAAGACCCTTCCAAGACATCCGGGTCAACTTACCATCCTCATATAATTAAGCAAAGGGGGCATACTATTAAGTATGCAATAAAGAGCGGGTAGTAGTTCTACACATAAGGGTCTTTACATAACATCCTCACTTAATAATTTACCCGTGTTAGGCGACAATATCCACATTAAGGGGAGACATAAATTGAGAATTTACTTGCACATTACGGTAAGTCGTAACTTGGAAAGTATAAAAACAAACAAATGATGAAATCCTGAACAAGCCTTCCTATATTGTTGTTTTTAGTTTATCATATGAAAAATGATAAAAAATATGAAAAACTATGCATCTTCTCTTTTTAACCGACTTAAAAAAAGGAGGAGGTTATCAATTCGTCGGAATCTTTTTTTTTTCTATGTATGTTCACCGATTACTCGAAGACGCCTAAACCGATTTGGAAAATTATTTTTTGTTTGAAAGGGTATACTCCCCAGGTGGTCTCTAAATCTGTCAAGCGGTTTTTAAAATATCAACAGTATATTAAATACTTTGTATAGTGTGTGTGTGTAATGTAGTAAAGCGGGAGTTTAAAGTTGGTTGTTTAAAAATAATTTTCTATATTAAATTATGCTAAAAACTGCTATACTTAATTTAGTTCTGTTCTAAGCCGTTTAGTTTCTCATTTAGTTTTGTCTCAGTGTATCTCAGTTTAAGGCTTCATACAATTCAAGAATCTGGAAAACTTTTCCAAAAAATACGCCTGAACAAGCTCGCTTATTTAAAGGTCGCGCCGAGAGCTCAGCAATTACTTCGATTTTCTTTTGTGCCGAGCAATTATCGACAATTTTCTTGACAGCCAATATTACCCCATTAAATGTACCTTACAGGTTTTGTTTCGCCATTATTGAAATACTTTAGGAGTAACTTTGCAAAATTATTTGAGTAATAAGGAAACACAAAGTATTTTAATATTCCACGATACAAATACGAGTACTTACGAAAGTACCTTTAAGTAACGATTAAATAGATGAGAGGTCAGTTATTTTCTAAAATAACTATTATTAAGACATGCTCTGTAGAGCTGAGATCTATTGAGGGTCCTCGAGTGTTGAAGTAAAACTTGCGTAGAATAGAAAATGATTTCTCGGAAATGGAGGATTGTGTGGTTTGGACCCGGATGAAGTCGCGGGCATAAGCTAGTTAAAAGGTCAAACATACGTTTTAAGCCGTCAAATGAATACGATGTTAATACACTATAGACGATCAACAATGGCAGATCTCTCATCTATTACGATTACTATTTATCTATATCACTAGCATCCCCGTTAATCGCAAACCTGCCATTAATAAAAAAAAAACTTGAGAGGTGTCAAGGGACACCCGGATTGAACGTAGTTCCTTTCGAGTGTTCCTTTTCGTAGTTTCTTTCCTTTCCTTTTAGTGAAGGAATTGTAATAAACTAGTGGTGTCATCTAGTATTAAATTGATTAACTACGATGAATTATTTTTAGTTTATTTCTATTGCACTGTTACAAAACCAAAGAGTTACTCTGGTGGAGTTACTGTTTTTTCACAGATGGCGTTATCCAATTTATACAATAGAAAATTAGGGAAAAATTCCACATTTAGAAATTATTTAAAATAAAATTGAAAATTGAAAATTCAGTCTGTCGAGCTGGGATTCGAACCATCGACGTTGAACTTATAGGCGACTGACCTTACCACTAAGCCATGCAGACGCCTTGTTCTAAGGCGAATACACCGAACACAATGCAAAATTCACATTCAACAAAAAAGTGTCGGTTTCAAAAATGTGTTGAGGGTCGGTTTCCTTAATTTTTTCCGTCTAGCCCCCTTCCGTACCGCGCGATAAGGAACTACGTTCCAAAAACCCCTTAAAGCAATTAATGCGAGGGTTTTTAATAGCCGTCAAGCTGAATACAAAATGACGTATAGATATTTTTGACATATTTTCACGTTAAAATGCTTCGTCATGAACCTTTCATTACGTCAAACTTTCTATTAAATGCCCTGTATAAAGCTTTTCGAGTGCCTTTTGAAACTGACTAAACCAACATTTATCTCTCTACTCTTATCATACATAAAATTAGATTTCTCCCGTGATTACCATCACGATCACTCATCATCAGCAAACCATCAACTGACTATACTACTGAGCGCAGGTCTCCTCTTATAGAAGGGCATATAATAGAACATAATCTACCACGCTGCGGGCCCAATGCAAGTTGGCAGACTTCACACACCTTTGAGAAATATTTAAAAGAGAAGGTAGAAGAACTCTCAGACGTGGAGGTTTTCATACGATGTTTTACTTCACCGTTGAAGCATATTAGGTGTGTGATATTTAATTGGTTTAACGAACATAGCTCCGAAAAGTCTGAGGTTTGTGTCCGGGGTCAATATTGTGTCGTTACTTATCTTTTCTTAATATAACTACTTCAATTATTATTAAATAATTAGCATATCGGATTAGCACCATCGTCTGTGAAGAACATCCATCCATACCAAAATTATAAATGCGAAGTAACTCCGTCTGTCTGTCTATACTTAGCTTTTTACGTCTACATAGGTAGCTGAATCGATTTGTACAAAATTTGGCTAGCCTCAATGGCACTTTTTACCGTCGAAAATCAAATCAGAGAGTTCCCATGGGCTTCTTGTAACCTAAAAACGTAAATCAACCGGATGATGTCACAGGCTTCAACTAAGTTACGTACCTATTATAATCAAATCAAAATCAAAATCATTTATTTCATATACATTGTTACATAGTAATGGGTTTGATCTTAATACAATAATTGCTTAAATGGTATTTAATGCGATAGGTACTTGAGATCAAAAACTGCTTGCTAGATTTTATCAATCCGTGTTAAGGACGATCAACCCTCTCCCTCGAATGACGTTCTAAATAGGTAGGTACGAGCGCCCATTAAACATTACAAGACAAAATTACATTGTACAAGATTTGAAAAAATTACAATACTGCAACCAAATTCAGTTATTGTGTGGTATGTGTGTTGTGTGTATGTGTGTGTGTGTGTGTTTGTGTTTGTGTGTCAATAACATAATTTTAATAACCAAGGCACGTCAGTTTATTATTCCAACATGATTCCAACAGTAAAAATAACTCATTTTTCGTCGATAAAAAACTCTCAAACATAAATAAAAAAATTAGGATATAGTGTGGCACTCGCAAGGGTTATTGATGTGATATATGAGCGAGGAGTATTTTCCATTTGTCATTGCTGATACCTGCCTGACGCTGGCGGTTGCATTTTATTTACGCACTGGATTATTGTGCGAGCCCTTTATTTCCCTCATTAGCCGACTTCAAAAAAGGAGGAGGTTATCAATTCGTCAGAATCTTTTTTTTAAAATGTATGTTCACCGATTACTCGAAGACGCCTGAACCGATTTGAAAAATTCTTTTTTTGTTTGGAAGGATACACATACTTTCCAGGTGGTCCCTTTTAAAATCGAAATGGGTCGTGCGGATCTTTTAAACAATGATCAATAAATTATATACTTTATATTTAAAGTATGACGCGGGCGACTGAAGTCGGTTTTTATAAAAATATTTTTTTTTTATATTTGATTATTAAATAAACCTTAGTACTTAAGGCGGACTTAACGCTAAAGCTTTTTGGCCCAGCCGACTCTTGGACGTAAAACATCACGTATGCAAGAAGAGAAGTATGTAAGAGAATAAAATAGCACGTCCATACATTTTTACTATGCCATAATTTTATTATAATAATATTGTTGATACCATAAATATACAAACTGTTACTCATTATTCACTTTATCAACTCATTTTTACAAGCTTGTATTTAACTTGCAATGTATGAAATATGTATGTTTAGGTCAAATTTTGATTGCTGAATTGAAAATTGAGCTGAAATTTTGCATGTATATGTGACGGATGACAATGCAAAATTATTGTGAAATGGAGCTGATCTGATGATGGAGCTGGAAGATGGCTATCGGAACTCTATAATAAAAAGACGTAACGCCATCTAATTTGGGCTCGTTTGATTCCTCTTGACAAGTACTCTGGTCCTAGATGATATCCAGGGTCTGATGATGAAGCCGGAAGGTGGTTTTGGCATCTTTGTAATAAGACGACGTAACCCAATCAAGTTTGAGCTTGTTTCTTCTTGACAAAAACTCTGATCCTAGATTATATCCAGGGTCTGATGATGTAGCTAGCTACTAAAAGCTTTATTGAAAAAATTTTTTTTTTAATTTTCACTTGTTATATTTAATTGAAAAAGAGGCCAAAATACATATTTGTTTTTTTAAAGAGTGAGTTCGGAGTATATGTTATTAAACGTACCTACCTTCCTTCATAAGTAACTTATGTACGGAACGTGGTTTTTCGTAACTTGTACTCAGTTGTTATGGATTTTTTTAATAGCCGACTGCACCAGAAAATCGTAAAGAAGAGTGTCGTGTTTGAGTACGCATAAGTATGTTTAAATCTATCCGCTTTTGATATAAACAGGTTGTTATATTTAATAAATGTGGTAAATAAAATTAATAAATCACTCATACAAAACCAAATCAAAATTACTAAAACTTATGATTTTTGAGAACATTGATATAATATAATTTAAAAGTTTATTGGGATTACTTTAAATAAATAGAGAGAATAAGAAAATTAAAAAGAGAAGATATTTTAATAATAGTCAAATAGAAAAAGTTTGGTTAAGTTTGAAGTTAGGTAGATAAGTAAGTAAGAATGAATTAAACCTTATATTGCATTTCCCTCGAGTACGGTGGGTACGTACGAAGACGTGGCTTTCATCGGTGAGACTTGAAAGGTAGACCTTTCACGTGGCGATAGTTTCTGCAAAAGTCGTGAAAAGAGCGATATGCACGTCTATTCACACTTGGAGTTAGAGGGGAATTGTAGTTTCTTAACACTAGTGCCTCTTTAAACTTTACTTTACTCGTACTTTACTGTGTACGTGTAGTTTAGACGTGTGCAGTTAAGAGGTTACCTATTTAATAGTCATTGACAGTTAGTATACAGGGTATGTTAAGTTGTAAATAGGTTACATTTAAGGCCTTTAATAAAATTACAAATGCCACTCATCTCGGAAATGTTGGGCTACAAATATTGTAATTTTTGAGCACGCAATGTATCGTGAACAATGAACACCGATCATGTCGTAAGCAGCTGTTTGTAGGTACTTTTTTTTTTTTTTTTAAATCTTATTTATTTTTAAGGGGCTTTTATAGGTGACCTATATGTCAGCCCCATCGGTACACACAATTTACAAATGATTATAATTAAATCAACTATACTATACATTACAAAATATATTAAACATGTTATTCAAAATGTCACTACCCTTTATTAAATCAAACACTAGCATTTTAATTTCGTCCATAATGACTTTAAAAATCAATTTAATTTTATCCTCAAAGCTTGTTTGTGAGAAGCATACCTCTTTAATTTTCAATAACAATCTTGCAAAATCAAGTCTTTTACGTTTTTTCTCGTGATCGTTATGCTCTCCCTGTTGTCTCTCTCTTTCAATATTTTCAGTCATAAATTCATCATCAAAAAATGTTGTGCCTTCTATTTTAGGACTTTTTTTCTTCCTTCTTTTAACTTTATGTGACTCGGTTAATGCCTTTTCAATGTTCTCCTCTTCCTTTTCACTATTTGTTGACACCTCTTTATTTTCATTATGAATTTCAGCTTCAGTAACTAAAACATCTCTGTACGTCTTATTAGAATTTCTTTCATTATAATTAGCGTTATTATTTTTAATTGCATCATTTACCTCATTACTCTTGTCACGCTGTAGTCTATCATTTGGATTTCTTTTTTTGTAGTAAATAAGTAGAGCCTTTCTATATGTACAGTTTTCCTGACACATAATCTTTCTGATTTCCTTCTCTTTATGAAATACAGGACAGGTCATCCTGTCAAGGGCCATATGATTCCCATTACAGTTAATGCAAGTATATACTTTGGTCTTACAATTAGAGTGTTGTTTTCCACATTTTGGGCATAATACCTTCTTTCCTGGACAAAACTTCTTAGAATGACCATAGCGCCAACAAGAGGAGCACTGTGAGACAGGAAATGTGAATGGTTCTACCTTAAATCTGCACCCGTATATAAGTATATACGAGGGTAAGATAGAACTCTTAAAACACACCCTAACTGACTCACTCTCAACCCAATCACCACTTTCCTTAAATCTCTTTAACCTTTTAATAGATAATATTTCATATTCGCTTTCAAAACTTTCCACCATATCTTCCTCTTTAACATCCAAATCTATATTTCTTACTATACCAAATATCATTTGCAACTCCTGTGTTAATTGACATCTATAATCGGAATCAGCAAACCTTTTATTTGTAAGAAGCTTATTAGAATTTTCCTTGTCACCAAACTCTATCAAAACTTTATACGGACTTTTATATTTAACATTCAAAATGCTTTGTATATTTTCTGCTCGTAATAGTTTTGCTAATGCCATTTGTTTGGGCAAAATTTCCTTAGACGTAACACTCACTTCTATTTTCTCGTTTTCTTGTGTTTGTTTCAACATTTCGATATCATCGTTGAGATCGCTACTACTAGCCCTGCGTAAAGCCAAGCGTTTGGGTCGCCGCCGCGTCACCGTCATAAACCCATCTTCTTCGATACTTCCGCTACTGCTAACGTGTAGTCTTTTCTCTGGCTGTCTGTTCTCGTATTGTACACTTTCGTCAAATACATTTACACACGAAATATTACGTTCACATTCGATTTCCTTACTTATTTCGCTCATATTTACATAATATTTAATAAATATGTTTGTAGGTACTTAGGCCGTTGAACTTTTGATAAACAGCTGATCGCGCGTGTTAGCAGAAGGGGGTCGGAAGATACGAGAAGAGCAAACTAATACAAGATGAGTCAAAGGAGAGCCTCAGAAATATTATAAGAAAGTAAAGTCAGGGCTCTAACCTTCCAACCTCTAACTGCTTAGGTATTTATTTGTCACTAAACATGGGCGTGGCTATTATTGTAAAAACTAAATGAAAGAAAATAAAAGATATATCAGGATTCTACTTATTATTTATTCTCAAATACCACCAAGAATAATAATGAATATACCGTCCGTTCTGCAAAGTATTTTACGAATAGAGAAAGAAGGACAAGAAAACTCTATTCAATACATCTTTCAAACATTACATAATCCATATAGTGATATTATCAACTATTAAATAAAGACAATCTACCCTCTTCTTCACTATAACTCCACAGTTAAATAGTCTTTATGTCGTAACACATAAGTTAGACATAATAATCATAACGTTATAGTAAACAATAAAACAATTCACAGTAATACAAATGAAAATAACATCATACCTGACGATATGTAGACCTTTTTCTCTTTTATAGATCACTTCGAAATTATTTCCAAGACTAACTCTCAGTTTATCAAAACCACTCTTTTTTATAGATCATAGATTCAGTTCTACACTCCCACTTTTACAAACCAAATTAACAAAGAGGGGATCTCTTCAAAAATAAGATAACCAATCGCATCATTGCATCACCATAGATTATTTATAGTATCCTCTTTAATCTATGGCAAAGCATTGACCATAAATATCTAAATTCTGTCTCTATGATACTTTATGATAGAGATTTATTAATTACATAACAATTATGTACAAAATAATTAAATAATAACACATGTAATTTTCATAACCGTCATAGAGTATAAATCTAAGGTCTGAACCTTAATTAATATACTATGTCTATTGTCTATTATAGAGACGTAGATTAAATATTCTAACGTCTCTACAATAGAGAATTACAACAATCCTTTTTATAATATTTATGGTTCTAGACTATGGTTTACAAAACCATAGACTCACTTAAAGAGGAAAATCCCTGCTCAGACTATTGTCCGAGTTGGTCGTGCGTTGTGGATCCAGTGAGAATGCTAACAGAAGTTCTGTGACTGTGTGACTAGGAATATTGAATAAAAATCTTTCCCTAACAAGTTATCTTTGTTTATTCAGGCATAGGTAACACACTAGGTTATTAGAATTTAGAAATAAACACAGCTTAGAATAACTATATCACAGACTAATATTTGACCCACCAATACCTACCCGTCAACTCATATCATGGGCTAACTCCGGCTGGCAGAAACCTCAGGGGTGTGTCCGAACGGACAACGCACTAGGAATGTGTTGACGAATAAGCAGGTTGAGACAATGATTTAAACTCATTAAACTAAATAATTAGATTTAATTGAACTAAAAAGAAGATTCCATTTACAAGGGAGGTTATGTCTTTGTGTTCACCATATGTTGACAACTAATCGTATCATATTACTTTATAAAACTCATAGATAGTTAAAGGTTACTATTTAGAATTAAAATTTCATAGAAAACAAAACAAAAAAATGAAAGAAAAGAACGGGTCCACCTGGTAAGTGTGCTGTCGACTCGATGCGTAGACCATGACGTGGCCGAAATACGTCCTCCAAAGGACGGCACGCCCCTCGTTGTCGACGATGCACCACCGTATCCCGCTTACAAGCGAGGATGCGCAGGATAGCACCGGATGTAAGGTGTGACGTCACGGATAAAATCACGCCGTCATCACCAACAAAACTTTCACTAAATTTCCGACGAATTTCGTCGGAATATGAAATCCCACGCTCGCTGCAAGGAGAAATAAAACAAATTTCAATTTGTATGACAGCGACACGTGTATATCTCACACGGAAAAAACCAGCATAAGAACTAACCTGCATTTTCGCAGACTGCGTTTCCCCACCCAACACCACAATTAGGTCAAACGTTAGGCTGGAAAGATTGGAAAAGCACTTTAGTATCGCGGACTCACAAAAGAAAGTACGAACACGCCAAAATTTATACTCACTATCCATTTACAATAAAATTTCACTCCAACAAGGTATGTCCGGCCATGTTGTACAAACTCAATGCTTTCCTAACCTCTGTGTGGCATGTCTGCTCTCTACAGCGGTCAACCAAGGAAAAGACAAAATCCAGAAATCAATTTCGGATCGAACACCGAACGGGTTTTCCCGAAATTGATTAAATGTTAACCCGCGTAAATGCCTTCTAACCTCTTCCCAAAGCGAAGGCTGTCAACTGTCTTTGATTAACTGCAGATCAATGTCAACTTGTGTTGGTGACATCTGTTTCTTACCTTGTTTTTAAAACAGCGCCCTCTTTTGGCGCTGAGGCAGATTACGAGACTTCAGGCGTCTTGGCATGAGCTCACGCCCCCGTGGTCCCACAGATGGAGTTAGAAGTCTCAATTTACACATAAAATAATTGATTGGTTTTTTACGAAAATCTTAAACGAACTGATATTGAAAATATCATGTTACACTAGCCAGCCGGTAAATATTAACTGTTAAGATTTTAGTCTATGCTGAATCTCTTTGACTTAAGTTTGTTTACAAACCGAAATACCGTCAGATCAGTAATTTATTTTACGTATCAAAACTTGATAGACATAATTATTTGTTTCTAACCATAAAACATTAATAATAATTATGTCGCTGCTCTATTATATTTCCTAACACGCGCGTATCACTTTGCTTTGTGTTAAATATTGTTATTTCTTGTTTTATCAATTAAAATCAAGTTGAGATACTATATTATGTTACTATATGTTACCTACACGATTCCATGGTGTAATTAATAAAAAAAATTGTCAAGATCACGAAAAGACCGATGAAAAATTCTAACGCTGAGCAACTCAGAATCATGCTCTGAATCCCTGGTTTAAGTTTTCGTTAGGGTGTTACCGGTACACTTGTACAGCCACGACCAAAGCTTCCTACCAGACCAAGCTTAAAGGCATAATATTGGAGCTCCTTAGAATTTTGAAGCCACGTCGTCAAAGCCACGTCTGTCTGTTTGTAGGAGCTAAACTTAGCTAAAGGATGATGGGCATTTTGGTACCCATGTCCAATCAAGATGAGTCATACACTGTTGGCTTTTACGTGAACAAAAAAATAATAACTACGACACGCCCGAATTATTTGTCCGTTTTGAAATATACGCTTTAGAAGATATTGGATATTAGAGTTTACAAAAATTATATTTCCGGTTCAGCTTGACCGATTTTGATAATTTTTACCCATATTCGAAGTTAAAAAAATATCTATATAACTATTAAAATCACATCGAAATTAGTCCAGTAGTTTTAAAGTTAAGGATTATCTTAATAAACTAAATACAATAAAATACAGATAGTAATAGTCATTTATATTGATTGATATGTCATATTCAAACGGTAGAGTTTTTATTGAGATTAATAACGCAGGGAGAAGTGATATAATGTTCCCTCCCCGACTCCCTGAAGCGGCGCGGCGCGGCGGCCGAGGCAACTTGTAATAATACTAATTTTTATAATAAACTAGCTGTTGCCCTCGCGACTTCATCCGCGTAGAATTAGGTTCTTTGAAAATCCAGTGGGAACTGCTGGGATAAAAGTAACCTGTAACGCTTTCTGCAACCATACCTACCCTTCAAAGAATCACGTACATCCGTTGCTCGAAATAACTAACTTGAAAAATTATGGACTTTTATGCGATTATTCAACCCCCTATTTTACCCCTTTGGAGGTAGATTTTTCAAAAATTGTGAAATATGTACCTATTTCTTTGTTTTTAATCAAGAGCGAAAACACCAAGTTTTATGGATATAACTTGAAAAATGACGGACTTTCGTACAAACATTCAACCTTTTAGGGATAGAATTTTCAAAAACTGTGAAATGCGCACTTCTTTTTTTGAATCAAGAGCCAAAATACTGAGTTTCGTGGATATAACTTGAAAAATTACGGATTTTCATACAAACTTTCATGCCCTATTTAACCCCTTTGGGGGTAGATTTTACAAAATCTGTGAAACACATAATTCTTTAAATTTAATCAAAAACCAAAACACCAAGTTCATACACATAACTTGTAAAATAACTCGAAGAATAAAGGACTGTCATAAAAACTTTCAGTCCCTATTTTATGCCTTTGAGGGTAGAATTTTCAAAAAATGTAAAATAAGTACATTCATGGGTATAACTTGAAAAATGACGGACTTTCATACAAACTTTAGCCCCCCATTTAATCCCCTTGGGGGAGGAATTTCAAAAAATCCTTTCTTGGTGCTCGACTACGTCATAAAAGGGACCTACTATCAAAATTTCAAGTTTCTAACTTCAGTGGTTTAGGATGTGCGTTGATAGTTCAGTCAGTCAGTCAGTCAGTCAGGACAAGTCTTTTTATAAGTATAGATGATAATAGCTGTAATAATAATAGATAGCGAAAAAATAAATAAATAACTTTCAAGGTAAGATTATTCCAATTGGACAGCGAACTGAGAATAGCGCTATGGATATTCTTATTCTATCCAAAAATACCTTTCCAATGATGTATCATTCATACCGATTGGTGCCGGTACCAGATTCCATACATTTTTGCCCATCATCCTTCATCCAGTTTCTCATAGCATGTGAAGACTCGCAAAACAAAAAAAAACTAAACCCATTAAAGCGTTTGCATTAGACGTGCAAACAATTAAATCCAACATTACGAAGTACAAAAGAGAGTAAACTATAAAGGGGAAAGTGCAAAACAACGTTGGTGTATTACACGCACCGTCTCTTCAGTTAAGTACTTATTCCTTACTAGTATGTCCCAGAGGAATTTTCTAAAACCTTGGAGCCAATATTAGAGGAAATTTTAAAATAAAATAAAAATAAGAAAGCATTTATTTCTTGCTTAAACAAATACAAAAGTTTTATAATATGCTATCTATAATAATTTATAATACTAGCATCTAGTTTAGTTTATTTTATTTACTTATTAATCCTAGAATTACCAACATATTTATAATTTTTTTTAATTTAACAATATTATTATTGTATTACTGTGTATGTATGTACTGTATGGCCTATAACCCTTCTCTGAGAGGAGACCTGCGCTCAATAGTGAGCCGTTTATGGGTTGCTAATGATGATGATGATGATGTACTGTTAAGGTAATACTTGAAATAAGCAAGAACCCCTCTAGATGAGAGTGAAAGCCCTTAAAGTAAACAAGAAATGCTTGACTTGGCGGGGCACTGCCGTGCCCCCAGATCATAACATACAAAAGCAAATGCTTTTGACGAGGTCTGTATAAGAATGCATAGCTTGACACACCCAACTGGATGGTATGGTTTGTGACTGGGGCCAGCGTTGGGTCTAACGTCTGGACTTGTAGAGCCTACCACGTGACGCATCCAGGGCGCAAAAGCAGGCGACTTCTATATTAAAAAAAGTGATCCCAAAACCAAAGTACTTTTTACCGTAATTTAAACATAACTGAAAATCTAGTGATAAAATATATCTATATTGGAAGGCACAGCCCGTTATTCCCACGTCCAAGCACTGGTCAAAACAAAAAAATCTCTACCATTAGCGAGAATGCACCACGATAGAACAGTAGGTAAACAAACAAGTCCTACATTTCACGGAAGTCTGAAAACAAAACAACGTGAAGCATCAGCGAAGTGCAAAAACAACATCTATGTATGTTTTACCTACAGTAAAAACTCCTATCCGGTCGAAACTACTCTTAACTGCAAAAAGCAGTCCAAACTACCTTTGATTGAAAAGTTTGTCCGAAGTATTTAGTTTATTTTACTGGGAAGTATTGGTTAATAGTATACTTCTAAGGAGTATAAAACGTGAAACGAATTATGAAATAGGCTATGCGAAAAGACTGGTAGATTTACTTGACGATTGAAAAGTACTTTGAAAGAGTTTATTTGAATAAAAAACTGATCTTCTCGTTTTATCGTCCCTTCGTACTGTTTTACCTTTTGTGGTATTCTCTAAAATTGATTGCATTAGTGTAACGATTCTAATTGGCTGATGCTCTCCCTCTATTGGTTAAAATGCAACGACGCAGCAAGAACACCATAAATTCAACCAATCCGAGGTCATTGCGATCGTTACAATGATGCAATCAATTTTAGAGAATACCACAGCTGGCCTCCCTTCATTCAGTCTTTTCTATTCTCCTTCGCGAGCTTCTTGATCCCGCTTATTCTTGAAACACTTTTCGTATTTTGTATTTGACTGTACATAATAAACTCAGTAATTTGCTGTCGGTTGAATTGACCATCAAAAAAGTTAATAAAATTGCATGAGGACAAGTCTGCCATTCGGACGAGTTTATTTAGTTTTACATCAACTCAATAAAACACTCTAGAACTAGGACAGACAAGAGTAGACTTCGTCCTTTCCATTTGAGTTTCACTAACCTCCTTAATTTTTTTAAGAGTTTTAGCCAATACCTGGTGAAAAGTACTTTGGACTGAAATTGTAGTTAAAACAGCTTTTAAATACTGAAGTCTGCAATCAAACGTAGTTTCGAGTGTTTTTTGTAGTTGAAAGTAATTTTGACTGGATGAGAGTTTTAACTGTAACATAAGTAATATTATGTATTCCGCATTTACGTTCTATTGCGGCAGTTTATTCCGCATTATCTGTGTGTCGCGGCGTGCACCCTTTCTAATATTCCGCAGGTGCCTTGCGGACAAAATCTCCTGGGAGAGTGAGGAATCTTTACACCATTGGCAACTCTCAATCGTTTTGATAAACATTCTTAAGTTTAAACTAACTTATTTAAAACTTTTACAGGTATTTTAAAAATAAGTATACCAGGAAACCTGGTTTATATTTTTAAACTTTATATTGCATTCCAGAGATTTGCTTTAACAAAGTATTAATTGGCGGTAATATTATTGGTATATATCGGAGCAGGTATCCTCGTCGGCAACAAAGTCAGACACATTTGTTGCGCGACGAGGGTAGGTAGCGTGGAATGATCATTTCATTATTTAGGATGTTTATTGTTCGAACAAAGTACCCTCAAAAGCCCCTCTTTTACATTTATTAGCCATGGACCAGAAGCGGGAATTATTACTCAAAACTAATCAGGCTTTAAGAGAACGCGTCTCTTAAAACGCTGAAACCCTACCTAAAGCCGTCTCCACCATCCCCAATAACGCCCCCTTTCCACTCAGCTAATAACCACAGCACGACAGACAAACCACCATCTGAACGTGAGGGTAGTTATCAAAAAATCAAACTAATAATTAATCATTTACTTTAATCTAAGCGTACACACAATATTTATTTTGATTTGGGAGCGATTGCTATCGCAATCCCACAATCAAGTAGAACGACCTAGACGCGAAAGCATCTACTAGTCGGATGAGTCTCTGGGCAGAGACTGACTTCGTATCGTCAAAACAGCCGTTTTATACTAATATTTCAAGATGGCGCGCAAAATGGCGTACCCGCGCTGTCAAAGTCAAATGTCAATTTGATTAAATTAATTTTAATAAATAAAAGGAAACGGAAGTCAAAACAGTACTTTTAAATAATTAATATAAATTAAACGGAAATCAATTGCGCCCACACGGCCATTCTGATCCAGCGCGCTCTCTGCGCTGTAAATTAGTATCTAAATGCTATCACCCTCTGAGATCTACCCATATGTCACATTCATTGCATCACCCATCTGGCATATAGCCTGTAAGACCGGGAATAAGGATACGCTTGGCAAACAGCCAGCGCTTAAGGAAGGATGTTCTGGACAACTCGGCATCACCCGCCTTGGATCTAGCCATATCACTTCATGGCATCACCCGCCTGGGATATAGCCCTAAGACCGGGAAAAAGGATACACTTGGTAGCCAGCTAGCGCTTAAGGAAGGATGTTTTAGAAAATTCGGCATTCGGCAAACCTGGGATATAGCCCTTAGACCGGGAAAAAGGATACGCTTAGCAGAGCCAGGCGCTTAAGGAAGGATGTTTTGGACTAATCGGCATCACCCGCCTTGGATCTAGCCATATCACTTCATGGCATCACCCGCCTGGGATATAGCCCTAAGACCGGGAAAAAGGATACGCTTGGCAAACAGCCAGCGCTTAAGGAAGGATGTTTTGGACAAGACCGGGAAAAAGGATACGCATAGTGATCATCAATGTTTAGGTTGGAAAAGTGGATATAAAAAATTAAAATAGGATTAATTTCCCAAAATGATCGCTCGTCCATCCTTAACTTACATAGTGATCGAAAGTATGGGGAAGGTTTATCCCACCGCTGCTGTCGGAGCATGTATCCTCGTCGGCAACAAAGTCAGACACATTTGCTGCGCGACGAGGGTAGGTAGCGTGGTAAGATCATTTCATCACTTAGAATGTTTATTGTTCGAACAAAGTACCCTCAAAATCCCCTCTTTTACATTTATTAGCCGTGGGCCAGAAGCGGGAATTATTACTCAAAACTAATCAGGCTTTAAGAGAACGCGTCTCTTAAAACGCTGAAACCCTACCTAAAGCCGTCTCCACCATCCCCAATAACGGCCCCATTCCACTCAGCTAATAACCACAGCACGACAGACAAACCACCATCTGAACGTGAGGGTAGTTATCAAAAATATCAAACTAATACTTAATCATTTACTTTAATCTAAGCGTACACACAATATTTATTTTGATTTGGGAGCGATTGCTATCGCAATCCCACAATCAAGTAGAACGACCTAGACGCGAAAGCATCTACTAGTCGGTTGAGTCTCTGGGCAGAGACTGACTTCGTATCGTCAAAACAGCCGTTTTATACTAATATTTCAAGATGGCGCGCAAAATGGCGTACCCGCGCTGTCAAAGTCAAATGTCAATTTGATTAAATTAATTTTAATAAATAAAAGGAAACGGAAGTCAAAACAGTACTTTTAAATAATTAATATAAATTAAACGGAAATCAATTGCGCCCACATATACTTACTATATTTTCGGCTATATTAAAACATAACTTAATTACGTATCCAAGAGTAGACTATTGAAAGATTTTACTCAACTATTGATAATTTGCTATAGCGCAGTACGGTCGTAAATCCAATTTGTTTCACTTGCAGCGTAAAGATAGCTCTCGGGTCTAGACAGATCCAATAAAGTCCTTGATCCTAACCGATTTCCGATACGATATTTATTGTTAGTCTTCGCTAATACAATAAGATAAATGTAAACAAACGGATGTATACGCCTTATTTTCTATATTCCAGGGATTGTAGAGGGATCTCAATATGTTTTGCTTTGATACATTTAAAATACTTTCTTACATTGGTGTAACTCGGGAAAAAATTGGTCTAGGGGCCAGCTTGTTCAGTGACGGTACATGAAATCCTAGGTTCAAGTCACGGATGAAAATAAAGGTTTTTTTTTTCGAATAAATGATTCAGAAACCTCATTTTGAATTTAAAATACATAGGTACGTATTCAGTGTATGTCTCTCTCAAAGGGGAAGGTAGATAGGTAGGTATGTATTTTTTTTCTAGTTTAACTTTTCTATTAATTCAGTTCATACCGCTTTCCAAAAATCAATTAAAGCTTTGCTTAAGAGTTTGAAACTGACTGAATAAAATTGTGGTGACACACAAAGATTTTGTGTTGACTATTGTGGTGACACACAGAGACTTTGTGTTGACTGTTGTGGTGACACACAGAGATTTTGTGTTGACTATTGTGGTGACAGACAGAGACTTTGTGTTGACTATTGGGTGACACACAGAGACTGTGTTGACTATTGAAATATTCATTGGAACTTAGACTAATAACGCATAGACCGATATAGTTCCATACAACGAGACCAGCATAACGTGTAACCATTTTTCGAACTATGTGTGCTAAGAGGCGTCGTGCATTTACGCTCGCCGACACTTACACTAGTGTATGCCGGTAGGCGAAACTAGTCTTTAAAGGCTATGAGGATAGGGTTTATTTTTGCTCGCCGACACGTGCGTGCCGATAAGCGTTTGAGCCTTTGAAGGCCTCCATGAAAGTGTTACACTCCGCGATACTGTCTGTCTATGCTTTATATCCTATGCATTGGAACTTATTATTTTTTATATTTATTCACCAGGTTTTTGATAATAATTATTTATATTAGCTTACTTACTTTTTTTCTCCTTAGGTACCTATGTGAATGATTTTTCCGTAACGATAAATAAGTTCTGTAATTAACATTAATGCGATTTCCACCAATTACTCTTAATTACAAAGAAAGGGTACAGAAGTAAAATTGGAATATGAAAATCCAATTACTAGAATAAATAAATGAAGTTACAATTATTATTGTTACCGTTTCTTAATTAAAGCACTTTGCGAGTAGGCTTAATAAATTCGTGTAGCCATTACAGTAATTGGGGATTCCGGTCGAGGAGTTAAAGCATAGCTCCAATATTCAGCGTTGTAGTTGACATTTTGCGACGTTATTAATTCAATTATGAACTAAAATGAACATTGAATATTAATTCTAAACCTTCTGTGCGATTGATTGAGGAAATCGTAGTATTCATTAGACAGTAGAGCTGAAAACTTAAGGTTTCATTTATGTTCATAGTATACCAAACATTCGTTTAACTGTGAAATGAATAGGTAATTTTTTTTTTCAAAAATCGCATCGCTCGTTTAAAATGAACGTTAAAAATCGTTTTAACGTAACCATCGGGCTACTTTTATTTGCTATTAAACATACATCGTGCCAACAACATAATCGTATTAACAGTGATTTGAAACCTGATTTCTCACCTAGTTTACTCTATTCGTGATCTTAAAACGTGACCAGAAAAGGACGAGCTTCTCAATATGAAGCTCAATTTTGCAAAGATATTTTTGGAATTGGAACTCTTTTTGTAAAATTAAAAATAAATCACTGCAATCCCAGAACATTCCCACAAGAAAGAAAAAAAAAAAAACAAAAAATTATGGCCGCGATATCGTGTTTTCGGTAGAGTTTTTGACCTCTCAGTGAGGCTAGGCGCTATCAATGGAGTCTTTCACCGAGGTAACTTTGTAAAAGTTATTGCAATACATCAATGTCCATCTGTGGATGTCAATCGATTTGAAATGAAGACGGGATTCAATAAAAAATTTTACTGAATTTGATGTTACACTTTACAAATTGTTTAGTGTGATGGTGCGAATATTCACATTCGTATCCGCAAGAAACGATGCGAATGTTTGGCGAATTTAGGCTGATCCAAAATAGCCGAAAATTGACAAATTGATTTATGAATATTTGATGGAGCTAAGAAGCAATATACCTACGATCTTTTAGGGCCTTAATTATGTTCGAAATATATAAAAAATACCCGGAATATTTGAATTTAAAATAAAATACATAATTAGGGCATTGTAAATTTGTAAAATCGTATATTTTTTTCTTAAGGTCCATGAAATACATTTTATAAATTAATTTGTCAATTTTCAGTTATTTTGGATGGTTTCGTATCGTCTCTTGCGGATGCGAATGCGTGTATACGAATATTCGCGCCATCGTCGCTATGTTGACAATGAGATATTTTACTATCTTCTTACTTTACCTACATTGTTCGATTTATTATTAGAATGACAGAACCGAAACCTTCCGCAGATACAAGTAGCTGTTTAGTAAATCCATAATTCATTGAAGTTTGCCCGTTCCAAGCCTTCAACTGACTGAAAATTTATGTTACCACGACATTGCATGCACAGATGCATTCGTTACAGACAGTACAATTTACCGAAACATTCCAAATAGAAATACTGATCAAGACATGTGTCAAGTAGATGTTAGGCTGAGATCTATAGAGTGTGCGTGTGATTTGGCTCAAACTAGTGAAAGAGTTAGCAAGACATGAAAACATCGTTACATAATTAATACACCTTGTTTTAGCTCTTCCTTTATTCAGAACAGTGATAGCCTAGTAGTTAGGACTGCGGTCTCCTATTCGATTTTCGAATTTATGTGCGTTTAAGGAATTAAATATCACTTGCTTCAACGGTGAAGGAAAATGTCGTAAATAAACCTATATGCCTGAGATTTCTTCATAGGATTTCAAAGGTGTGTAAAGTCTGCCTGCATTGGGCCCGCGCCGTGGTGGACTATGGCTTAATGCGTTTCTGATGATGATGATGATGGTGATGGTGATTATGATGATTCTGAATAGAGGAGCAGAGTGACTGTACTTCATAGGTTTTAGGCTGTATCATTCACATGACTGAAGAGTGTTGTCGCACGACACTTTACGGTGTCGCTGCGTTAATTCTGCGACTTCATTGCGGCTTCCTACATATTATAGTCAATTCATGGTATAGGTACCAAGGTGCGCTGCGAAATGCAACTTATCACAGTAAGTACTATATTATTATCACTAGCGATGACACTTGCAGCGTCACAAAATCATTAAGTTCCAACCAAATATTATCTAAAATCCCGATCTGAAATGAAAAAATTATTAAAAACGAGGATTTCAGGAAAATGGTAACAGTTAAAAGAATTAGATTACAGCGCCCCCTTGTGGCCTAATAATAATACTTTTATCTACGGAAGGTGTCGAACAATGTAGGTAAAGTAAGTACCTAGATAGTAAAATATCTCCAGGTAAAGCACTATTAGTTCTATAAAACACACGTCTTAATAAAAACAAATACACCGACACATATTTAAAGCCTGCCAAATGTACGCTGTCTTGGGAAATGAGGTAAGTAATAACTTAAAAACAAATCGCGAAACTTAATTTTAAATCATGATTTCAGTAACACGCAAATAAGCATTCGCTCGAAAGAAATTTCCATTATACATTTTCCTGTCCCAAATAACCTTCCAACATCAAGATTTCTTCTAATTGAATATTTCAAAAGAAATAACGTTTGCAGAGGCACAATTTCTACCTGGCTACTAATCTTTTCTGGCGTCAGTTTTCACAAATTGTAGGGACTTTTCTCTCCACATTTTCAGCGATTTTATTTGTAACTAGGCGAGCCATTCTTTTTGTACTTACATTAATTTAATAATTATTATTTAACTCGAATTACTCATTTTCATTGATGTACAAAATCAATCTCAATAGCTCAACATTAAGGAAGGGGTTGGACTGAAATCCGAAAGGTCAACGGTTCAAATACTACCTGTTGCACTTTTATCGTGTCCACTAATAAACGTTAAATAATTACCAACAAAATTAACTGCACATGTGAGTGGCAGGAATATATCGCAAAATTTGTCACCTCGGAGCAGGGTATTTAAACATTACTTAACGGTCACAAGCCACAATAAGCTACATTAAGCTGGGTAGGGCTCATAACATTCTATTACTGACGATAATCGTGATAATCGTACTATGACGCATTGATTTGTGGGTCTCGCCATAAAACAAACACATATTTATTCATAGTCATGCTTTATAGCTCGCCATAAAGTGACATGCTCATAAATATGGCAGGAATAATGCGTAAATGCTCATAACCCGTCAACTTTATGAAGCATCAATAGCCTGGGAACAACTGAACCTTAGAAATTAAGTTCACCTACCTACGTCTTATATACTCCTACCTAATATTATTTTATTAAGTTTTCTACAAGATCTATAAAGGTCTTACGACAAACCTTTATTATGTATGTATAATTGTATACCTACTCAATAATAATATTGACCTCCATACAGAATTTCAGCCTCGTCAGCCAATCTTAAAGGAGGCAAAGAATATTCAACTAATTGGAAGATAATGCACAAGTGTGTGCACTATAATATCTCCCAAGTGCACAAGTGCTTAAGTGTGATACAGGTGCAAACTCTATTCCGTCATTTTCATAGTTCGATAGGGCAGAATCCAACATGACCGTGGATTAATCTAACACTACAAACTTCCCAACTCATCAGTGCAGGGGTGAGATCAGCGATTGGGGTTAACTTGTCTTCGAATAAAAAATGAACTCCTACGGTAAAGTAGTACACACCCATGTCCAGCAGTGATAGCCTAGTGGTTAGGACTGCAGTGGTCTCCTATTTGGGAGGTTGCAGGTTCCCAGGCATGCGCTACTGACCTTTCGGAGTTTGAGTGCCTCTAAGCGATATATCACGTTTAAGCGATGAAGGAAATTATCGTGACGAAACCTGTAGTTCAACATAATGTTTTCAAAGGTGTATGAAATCAGCCGATTCGCATTGAGCCAGCGTGGTGGAGTATGGCTTAAGAAAGGAGACTGTGCTCAGGAGTGAGCCGTTGATGGGTTGCTGATAATGATGATGTCCTATGACGTCTATCGGATATCTCCTGCGTACGCTTCCATTGTGACAGTTCTCCAAAACCAAATATAGCTAGCAGTTTGTAGTTTTCAATATTGCCAGCAGTAGGTATTTTGTATGCCTGTAGGTATAGGACTGTAGGTATACAGGAATGCAGGTCATTGCAGTATTGCTCAGACAATGAGTAATGGAGCCGGTCGCTGGCAGTTTGTCTACACAATTGTTGCAGCCCATTTATCCACATCGCAGCTGTAAAGCGTAAGAGCCTTATTTCGACTCGAATATACGAATAATTCCGCCAATTCGCATTGGGCCAGCGTGGTGGACTGGCCCAATGCGATGCGATGGCATTTAACCCTTCTCTGACGGTACGGATTTGGCGAATTGGAGCTAGGCGAAAAAAGTGAAGAATTTTTTTAGAAGTAGTGTAGACGGTTATCCATAGCGCGTATGCTATACTACGAAGTGGTTCTAACATATGGCGAGAGATGGCGTGGATTCTAAAAGGATTCAAAGGATTTTCATTATTAGAGGATAATGTTTAAATAGGTAGGTACCGTAATTATAATTTATTAAAAGGAACTTGGTTCCAACCGAGTGTTCCACGACACTCACGCAGTTTTTAGCGTAATTTTTACTCAAATAGCCTTTTCATATGTACTATACCTCGGGAAATTCCAGAGTTTACTCGAGATTTGTTGTATACTAACTTGTGGTCAACTGGATGCTAAGCCGATTGTTCCCATGCAACTTTGTCATCAAGAAATTCTCTAACTTTGTAATAATCTCACTAACTTCGTAATTTGTAATAACGTCTTTGTTCAACGGATTGACATGATTATTATTTGCATGGATATAGGTGATGACCTAGAGAGTAGTATCGAATACTTTTTATCCCGGACAAACAAAGAGTGCCCGCGGGATTTAATCGCGGAGATAAACGAACTCTACGCGGATGGAGTTGGGTGCAAAAGCCAAAAGATCATAAATTCTAGTAAAATACTAACAATCTTCACAAAATAAACCTACTATAATACACGTTACATAATAATACATGTTACGATTTATTGCTATAATATTCCGTCTGTACTCCGAACTGTGCTATTCTATCCACTTAGCACTGGAACTTATACTCCGGCACGTAAGTAGTGTACGCTAAATCTTAGAACCGTATATCCCAGTAACTACTCTGCGTGAAATATATTATCCTCAAGAGTCTATGGAATGTACCGCCACTTTGCTTCACACAAAGTTTTATGACTATGTTAAACTCTGCCGTTTAGAGGTTCGAATGTAAGAGAGTGAAACTGATTTTATTGCTTTAGTGAGAATATAAATTTATGTTAACTTAATAGGTTTTATGATATCAATATTTTATGTTTAACACGTTTTATGTTTGGACGACATCAGCTGTACAAATATTCTGTTACTGTGTTTGTTTGCGATCTGAAAATGGTTAACCTTTTTTTATAATATTTTTTAATATAATAATACTAGTATAGAGGCCGAGTGGAGCGAAGCGAAACAAAAGTCTAAGAAAAAAGATCTCCTATATTGAAGACTTTAAAAAAAGTGCCAGCTTTCGTTCATCAAAATCAAAATGTTCTACTGAAACCTAACACTAGCTACGTGTATGATCACTGTAAATAATTACATTATTATAAAAATGCGTGAGTGTCGTGGAACACTCGGTTGGAACGAAGTTCCTTTTAATAATAAATTGATAATAAAATTAAAAAAATTAGGGAAAAATTCCTCATGTAGAAATTATTTAAAATAAAATTGAAAATAGAAAATTCAGTCTGTCGACTTTTATGCGACTGTAGAAACCACAGGGCTACTGAGGTGGTCCGCTCTCATACCTACAACGTATATTTTTTTCTTTCTTCGCCGAATAGACTCATAAATAAATTTTTCGAACATAACAAGGCTCTAACATTAAAAGCGACTTGTAAAATAAACATTTAGACCTATAAATTTAACAATTTAGACAAGTTAAATTGTGTGCTCGCATGTGGAAGGCAATTAAGCCAAAATAAGACAAAAGGCACAAAACTTCGAAACCACTTTGAAAGCAATAAACTATAGAAATTAGGAGAAATCTGAGTAAAGGCACGATAAGAAATTTTAACTAGGAAATGCATCGTAAACTATATTTTTTTGTGGCCTTACAAGCCGTGCGAAACTTGGACATTAAAACTACCAGATGTATGGGAACAAACAAAAAATAGAAACTTAACCAATCACTCAATGACGAGGCTTGGCTTGGGAGGTGACATTTAGTAACGCGACAGGATTTGTCGAGAACAACGGGTGACGGATACATTTAGACCAATTATATCTTGTACAGTTGACTTTGGGCGTGTTTTAAATCCACAGAGGCTGAAGTCTGGAGAAGGGATGCGAAGGCGCGAGCGCATAGCTGGCGAGAGACGGGCGACAGTCGATCTCTGAGGCCTCCGGGTGACGGTCCAGTGGCTCACACTCGAGGGTCCTTTACAAGCTGATTGGCAGTGCGCGTATTATCTAAGCCAACAGCCCTAATTTAAGATAAACTTGATTATCTTTGTTAAACCTTTTAAGAAAGAAATTGTAATAAAATAACTCAGGGTAGAGAATATAATTTAATAAATTAAGAGCTACAGTGATTAAGTGAGGCGATGCAGTAAATTGGTAATGTACTCTATTCAATTTCGTAATTAATTAATAGACTGCTAAGATCCACAGAGACTCGAGTTAATTGTAAGACTTGAATTGAGAGGCCTAGGTCTCAAAGGCTAATGGTAATGGACGCAGACAGTTCGCTGGAACTTATGAGCCGAACAATACAGAGAGATAGGAATATGGCATGGAACCCAGTAGATTGGGTAATTCTTTTCACAGGGGTGGTCTATATCTTGTACCTATTAATACTACTTTACAGACTAGTGTGGCGTGGATAATAGAGGGAGAAAGTCTGACATAAACCCGCCGATAACCTAGCACACCAGTAGACCACCTGTTCAATTATGTAAAATTATTTATCCTAAAAGGAAAGAGTGAATTAAATTGAATTAACTATCTGTGAATCTTAGCACAATATTATGTAAATATATGTTTATCCCTACTGTAAAATTAAGGTGTGTGTGTGTCTTTTCTCTTCGAGACAGTTTAGCTAGCATTTTGCATTATAACCAACTCAGTATGTCTGACTATCTTAAGATAGAAGTAAGTCTGTATATATTCTTGAATTTTCCTCATAGTGGAAATACTACATATTTAACATAGTAATTACTGTATTGTAACTGTTTTGAAAAGAGCAACCGCCGAGTTTCTTACTGGTTCTTCTCGGTTGGAGGGCATTCCGAACCAGTGGTAGATTCATTAATTATTCAAAAGTACTTGTAAAAATTTAATTGAATAACGAATAATTCTATTCTATTCTATTAATGGCTTAAGGTAATTTAGCGCCTTAAACATGAATTAAATGATCAAACAGTTTCTTTCCTAATAATCTTTAAGAAACTGATAATAAATCTCATTCTTTTATCCATAAACACTTCTTTTATTAATATAGTCTATAAATTCCCTCATGTTACCTATGTACGATCATGGATTTCATTTCAGAGAGCTAAGCTCAGATAACTATTAGGTGTAGATATACGAATATTTAAGCTTCCGAGATGGGTTCGATTCCCACAGATTACGGAGGTTCAGACTAAGGTCAATAACTTTATTTCAGGCTGATTACATACTCCGATATTATAAATTAAGTCAGGTCAAATATAGCTATGATATTTCTACATTTCTCGATGGGTTCGACTCCCAGACGAGAGAAATTCTGTTTTGTGAGTAATTAATTATTTCCAACTTGGACAATTACCGTAAGCTACTTTGATTTAAACAGATAAATACCTTTCATAGTGAACTAAACAGGTCTAGTTCGAAGAGCTACGTGACTATTTCAGAATCAAAGATTAAGCCTATAGTCTCTGAATTACTGTGCAGTCTATGAAGGCTAGACTTCATCTAGCTAAATACGATGGACCGATTAGGGCATTTAATTAGGTATTTCAACACTAGTAAATACTCGAGAGAAGCCGCAGTTTCGTCGAGTATTTGTACACATTCTACGGGCAGCGACTCGACGCAGGTAGGGGATTTGAACCTTTTTTTGTGTCCTATTGTTAAGCAGTTGCAAGGCACTAGGGTGACCATAGGGTATTGTGTAAAGGAGAGACTTTATTGGGGATGGCTAGGGTGACCACGATTGTGGAATGAGAGACATTAAGGTTGATGTGGGCTCTTAAATATTAACTTGTTGACTTTAATAGTCAAAGATTGGTACAATATCAGTACATGGCTACCAGTGTGGCGCACCGGCGGCGATTCTCCAACACAACAATTACACGCCCTCTGAAATACGGACCAGCCCCGCTCTGGTTTGGCCAAACCACATATCAAATATAACAAATGAATATATCAATAAAACCATGGTAATGGGGCGAGCTACGGCTCTCAAAAGAACCTGTCTCTCGAAGACAAAGGCAATATACGCTTCGCAGCGAAAAAGGGTGATCTGGTCCGTGCCCCAATAACAATGTTCAAAGACCCCTGTGCTGGGTGTAGGGTTCCCCGGTGTTCGAGAGAATCGGTCGGATTGCGATGGCCCAAAGAAGGCACTCATACATTCACCAGCTTATCATGCATTCTATACTGATCGTTAGCTTATAATTTTAATTAAGTCCTTCTGGACTTCCGAGTGTCGAAGTGACGCTATCCCACTGCTCTACTAAGGTAGGCCCATACAATACAAATGTGCCTCGCGTATCCAGATAGAATGGAATGATAGCCTGAATTTTCCACCCGCAAATGTATTGCCCAGGTGAGCGATGCGTCTCCGTTCACTTTGGGAAATCCGCGAAGTTACAGATAACATGCCAACTACCAACGTGTCTCTTATTCCTGAAATATTGGTTTTATGAACTTTTCTTCAAGTATACTTAATCACAAATCATCAAGCTTAGACGATCACAGCCGTACCACCACAGAATTTGGTGCCGTGACCAGGATGCGTGTATCATCCTGTGTCACATCTGTGACCCTGTTTGGTCACAGAATTTGTTGCCGATTGACCAGAGGTCTATGTACGTATTCGAAATAACGGTATGACTAGATCTATAATAGTATAAAAGTAGAACACAACGTAGGAATCGTGACTAGGTATATGAGGAGAGTAGTCATTAAAGAAAAAAAAACGGAGTTAAGACACACACTGTGCATGTTATTATTATGTTATAAAATTATTCCATATATAGGTGGAGCAGAAATAGCACTGTGCATGTTATTGTTATGTTGTACATTTATTCTGTGTATAGAGGGAGCAGAAATAAGCAGTATGTCTTATAAATGTACAATTCACAGGATTCTAAGGAGGAGATTGCAGTATCGGAGATATTACTTTTGCTTATTTCTTAGATTTATTTCTCTGCCCTTGTTTTATTTCCTAGAATTTATTTTGAACCCAGAGACTTCACATAAAACAAGACACATCCCGAGCGTTTCCAAACATCTGGTATCGGAATTGTTCTATTATCTAAAAGGTTTTGTTCAAGTTTCGTGAAAGCGGCACGGTAATAAACAGCTTATTTTAGCACTTGGCGAAGTTAGGCGGTAAAGTAAAAGGGGGTTTAAGACGAAATAAAATATGTCGACAGGTAGAAAGGGACGTAAGGCGAAGCAGGTAGCGATAGACTTATCAAGCGGCAGTGCAGAAAGGGATAGTGAGCAAACGGGAACCGTAGGTAGCTCGACTTTAGAGTTGATTTTGGAGAAAATCAGCGAGTTCGAAGGAAAGTTACAACAAATTAGTTCGAAAGTGAATCCGGTACCAAACGAAAACGTGAGTGTTACGTCACGCACATCGGTTGGTTTGACGAATAGTGAGGGTGATCGAGATGTTAGACAGGGGTCTAGTTATGAGTCCGCGAGTCACAGCATAGCATCTTCTGAAACTCGAAACTTATATGTGGTACAGCCGTCGGTTAGCAAACCGAATTTCGATGGAAAACCATTCACGAACCCTATTTCATTTTTAAAACGGTTAAAGAAGTATATTAGGGCGGTAAATGGATTTGATCGCGAGATCGACATAGCGCTTGGGTGCATTACAGGTCACGCGCGACAGGTTATGGAATTATATTCAAAAGATTGGACTACTTTCGCTGATTTTGAAGTTGATTTTAGACGCACGTATTGGACCGAACAGATCCAGGAGTCTGTGAGGTATCGATTGATTAATGCCGTATATACGAGTAGTTCAGGAATGACGATGTCTGAACATTTTGCCGAGCAGGTTGAGTCGATGCAATCGTTAACTATTGCGTTTAGCGAACATGATTTAGTAAACGCTATTATGCGGCACTATGCTATAGATATACAACGGCTATGGGTTACTAGGACCGAGGAAGTTAGCATTATGAGTGGGGCAAAGTTTCTAAGAAGTATAGAGCAAAATATTGTTGAGAAGCCTAGAGGAATTGCGAGAGAGGTAGCAGGTAGTAGTTTTAGAGGAAGAAGGTATAACGGGCCACCGCTGGCGCGTCCCACTGTTGCTACTATGAATGCTAGGAAGTGGAGTACTAGAGACTCGAACAGAGGTCGGGGTTATCGACGGGGTCGATCAGGCTATAGGGGAAATTCTAACAGGCCAGCCTTGCCTGAAACCGAGCGAACCAGACAGGCTATCACTTTTGTGAAAGAGGGCGAAAGCCTTACTTCATCGGAAAATGCGGGGGAGGGAATGTCAAAAAACTAGGTTCCCCTACACAAGCGAGGTCGGGTAAATTAAATTTGTGTAAATCAGGGAATATAGAGATCTCGGAGAGCGAACGGGCAGGTGTAGCTTATAATATCTTAACTAGGAGCGGATGGAAACCAGGACAGAGTTTAGGAGTCGGTGGAAAGGGTCTGAAGCGAGCACTAAAAGGCGGCGTAAATGACGTCAATTACAGTTGTCAGTCGGAAATTAGAGGCATAGGAATCCTATTGGAAAACCAGTTTAGCAACGTAATAGAGTGTAGCGAACGGGGCGTTACGTGCGAGTATTGTGTTAAACGAGGAGTGAGTTCAAATACGATGTTCCACGAACTCGATGAATCAATTGACGAAGAGGTTGGTTATTCTTTACCTAAGTTACCTGAAGTATGCGTGTCATTGTACGGGAGAAGCATGAATGTACTTATCGATACGGGAAGTCAAATTAGCGGAATGACTAGAGAATTGTACGACTCTATTCTCAGTGAAAGCGGGTCTCTACCTGAGATCGCTATTCCGGCAATTCGGATACAGGGAGCATTTGGATCGCGAAGCGAGAACGCGAATCGATTGGTGTTAATAGAGTTCCAATTAGGTAGCACATTAGTTGAAGCACCTGTGCTAGTCATGCGACGCCTACCTAGATCGTTAATATTAGGGTATGATTGGTTGGAAAGGGTGAAAGGAGTAGTGAACTGCGGTAGTGAGCGAACGTTGACAATTGAACACTTGGGAGTTAAGACTTGCGTTAAGCTAAACTCCGATTGTAAGGTCGAAAGGTTAGGGGGAGAGACGAATGCAATCACGATTAATTCTATATTGAGTCATAATCCTAGATCGGTGGGACATTGCTTATCGATTGAAGAATCGGGCGGTAAACTCAACAAGGAATACCATCTGGACGAGTCAGGTATAAGCTCAGAACAAAGGGAGATGTTATTGCCTATACTAGACAAGCATTGTAAGGTATTTACGGACAAGTTAGGGTTGGCTAGCAGGTACGAGCACGTTATCAAGTTAACCGATGAAATCCCTTTTGTAAAGCACAGCTATCCGGTACCTTTAGCGTATAGGGAACAGGTTAAGGAGGAGTTAGAGAAGTTGGAGAGATTAGGCGTAATCAGACAGGAGGCGACACCGTACTGTAGTCCTCTCACATTCACAAAAAAACGAGATGGGTCAATAAGACTCTTATTAGATGCACGCGAGCTTAATAAGAAAATGATAGGTGATGCGGGATCACCTCCACTCACATCTGAGATTTTACAATCCTTTCACGGAGTGAATTATATTAGTTTGATTGATTTGAATAATGCATATTTTCAAATACCTTTGCACCGGGATTCTAGGAAGTATACAGGTTTCTCTTTTATGGGGAGAACTTATACCTATTGTGTCTTGCCTCAAGGATTAAAGACATCTGTGGCAGGGTTTTCTAGAACAATGGATTCTATATTAAAGGAAGTACGCGAGTTTTGCGTGAATCATTTAGATGACATCGTCATATTTACTACAGGGGATATAAAGTTACATTTAGAGCACTTAGATCGAGTACTAGATAGGTTAGAGACTGCAGGGTTGACCGGCAGGCTAGAGAAGTGTCGATTCTTATGTGTAGAGGTGAAATTACTAGGTCACATAGTGAATACTGACGGATTGCGTATGGATCCTGAGCGAGTAGAAGCCATACAAGAATTCCCCATACCTCGAACAATTAAACAATTACGAGGATTTTTAGGATTAATAAACTATTTCAGGAGGTTTATCGCGAAGTATAGTGAGGAGGTTAGGCCACTCTGCGATTTATTGAAACAAAATACCAAATGGCGTTGGACACAGGCGGCAAACGATTGTTTCGAAAGGGTCAGGAAACTATTTTTAGACACAATGCTTCTTGTACACCCTAATCCGAAGGAAACTTATTACCTGCAAACCGATAGCAGTAATTTGGGGGTTTCCGGATATGTTTATCAGTTAGACGATGTAGGCGAAGAACGAATAATAGGATTTTGTAGTAAGGCATTAACGGAAACGGAAAGGAAATGGACAGTCACAGAACAGGAACTGTGGGCAATTATCTTTAGTCTATCAAAGTTTGAAACGTACTTAAGAGGAGCACGGTTAGTGATTAGGACTGATCAAAAGAGCTTGATATTCCTACAAACGTGTAAGTTATTAAGCGCACGGATGATACGATGGGTACATTACATAGGACGGTTCGATTATACAGTTGAGCATGTGAAAGGTAACCTAAACACGGTAGCGGATGTATTATCCCGCCATATAAAGGGGACAACGGACGTGTTAACTAATAAGGTTACGGGACCAGAGATGTATCTATTTAAAACGTCGTTAGGACGAGTAGTACAGGCGAAATGGAAGGAAATAGGTAGTTATCAAGAGCGTGACAAGGTCGCCAACGAAATAATTAGGCGTATGGAAGTAACGGGCTCGTCTGAATCTAGGTATTATACGCTTAAGGAGGGTGTTCTTTACAGGACCGACGGGAAGACGAATACTTTACGGCTATACATTCCCGAGGACATACAGAGAGACTTGATTGTTAGTATACATGAAGAGATAGGTCATTTCGGACGATATAAGGTTTATGCTTTGATGAAGCACCGTTATTATTTTTCGAATATGTCTCGTATAATAGGTCGGATTGTGAGAGCTTGTGAGATATGTCAGAGGTCAAAACACGTGTTAGAAACACATACGGGGCCGATTAAGACTGTGGTGGCGAAAGAAATAGGAGAACGGGTCTTTTGTGACATTTATGGCCCTTTGCCAGCGGGTCGTTTCGGATACAAATACATATTCGTAATGCAGGACGCGTATAGCAAATTTATCAGGCTATACCCACTACGTGCGGCAAGTGGAAAGGCTACGTTAACATGTGTAAGAAAGTTCCATAATCAAATCGAGATTAGGACATTATGTTCGGATAGAGGCGCGAATTTCACTTCGAGAGTTTTCGAGGCAGGCGTTCGTCAGTTAGGTATCGAACTAACGCACACATCTGTCAGAAATCCGCGGCCGAACTCTACAGAGAGAGTTAATAAAGAGTTAGGGAGGTTGTTTAGAACATATTGTGAGAAGGCTCATCAATCTTGGGTAGATGCATTACCTAGTATAGAGGATTGTTACAATCAAGTGGTACACACTACCACAGGCTATACACCAAATGAGGTAGTGTGGGGAAAACGGACTTCATTATCAACTGACTTTGACAGAGGCATGGTGAAGGAAAACGAACTACAGCGAGAAATGCTAGAACAAATTAGGCAGCAGGTGCGACGGAACATACTTAAAGCGGCAGAGAGTAGAGAGTCTTACTATAATAAAACGCATAAGCTAGTGCATTTCGAAATAGGAGACTTAGTAAAACTTAAGGCCTTTGCGAAGTCGGATGCCGACAAAAAGTTGACAAAGAAATTCATGCGGCTATATGAAGGGCCCTACATAATAGGAGCAGTCCCATATAATAACGTATACACCTTGATCGACGCTCGTACTAATAAGACAAAAGGAAATTATAACGCTATTCACCTATTCCGTTACTATAAGAACGTGTAAACATTAGGGTTCTATTAGGAACTTAGTGAGTGATTACAGAGGAGAAATAGATTTCCAAACGACTAGTCCAAAATGCTGAGGCATTAGGGAAGACTAGGTGTATTAAAAATCTATTTGGGGGAGTGTGAGGTGGTCCGCTCTCATACCTACAACGTATATTTTTTTCTTTCTTCGCCGAATAGACTCATAAATAAATTTTTCGAACATAGCAAGGCTCTAACATTAAAAGCGACTTGTAAAATAAACATTTAGACCTATAAATTTAACAATTTAGACAAGTTAAATTGTGTGCTCGCATGTGGAAGGCAATTAAGCCAAAATAAGACAAAAGGCACAAAACTTCGAAACCACTTTGAAAGCAATAAACTATAGAAATTAGGAGAAATCTGAGTAAAGGCACGATAAGAAATTTTAACTAGGAAATGCATCGTAAACTATATTTTTTTGTGGCCTTACAAGCCGTGCGAAACTTGGACATTAAAACTACCAGATGTATGGGAACAAACAAAAAATAGAAACTTAACCAATCACTCAATGACGAGGCTTGGCTTGGGAGGTGACATTTAGTAACGCGACAGGATTGGTCGAGAACAACGGGTGACGGATACATTTAGACCAATTATATCTTGTACAGTTGACTTTGGGCGTGTTTTAAATTCACAGAGGCTGAAGTCTGGAGAAGGGATGCGAAGGCGCGAGCGCATAGCTGGCGAGAGACGGGCGACAGTCGATCTCTGAGGCCTCCGGGTGACGGTCCAGTGGCTCACACTCGAGGGTCCTTTACAAGCTGATTGGCAGTGCGCGTATTATCTAAGCCAACAGCCCTAATTTAAGATAAACTTGATTATCTTTGTTAAACCTTTTAAGAAAGAAATTGTAATAAAATAACTCAGGGTAGAGAATATAATTTAATAAATTAAGAGCTACAGTGATTAAGTGAGGCGATGCAGTAAATTGGTAATGTACTCTATTCAATTTCGTAATTAATTAATAGACTGCTAAGATCCACAGAGACTCGAGTTAATTGTAAGACTTGAATTGAGAGGCCTAGGTCTCAAAGGCTAATGGTAATGGACGCAGACAGTTCGCTGGAACTTATGAGCCGAACAATACAGAGAGATAGGAATATGGCATGGAACCCAGTAGATTGGGTAATTCTTTTCACAGGGGTGGTCTATATCTTGTACCTATTAATACTACTTTACAGACTAGTGTGGCGTGGATAATAGAGGGAGAAAGTCTGACATAAACCCGCCGATAACCTAGCACACCAGTAGACCACCTGTTCAATTATGTAAAATTATTTATCCTAAAAGGAAAGAGTGAATTAAATTGAATTAACTATCTGTGAATCTTAGCACAATATTATGTAAATATATGTTTATCCCTACTGTAAAATTAAGGTGTGTGTGTGTCTTTTCTCTTCGAGATAGTTTAGCTAGCATTTTGCATTATAACCAACTCAGTATGTCTGACTATCTTAAGATAGAAGTAAGTCTGTATATATTCTTGAATTTTCCTCATAGTGGAAATACTACATATTTAACATAGTAATTACTGTATTGTAACTGTTTTGAAAAGAGCAACCGCCGAGTTTCTTACTGGTTCTTCTCGGTTGGAGGGCATTCCGAACCAGTGGTAGATTCATTAATTATTCAAAAGTACTTGTAAAAATTTAATTGAATAACGAATAATTCTATTCTATTCTATTAATGGCTTAAGGTAATTTAGCGCCTTAAACATGAATTAAATGATCAAACAGTTTCTTTCCTAATAATCTTTAAGAAACTGATAATAAATCTCATTCTTTTATCCATAAACACTTCTTTTATTAATATAGTCTATAAATTCCCTCATGTTACCTATGTACGATCATGGATTTCATTTCAGAGAGCTAAGCTCAGATAACTATTAGGTGTAGATATACGAATATTTAAGCTTCCGAGATGGGTTCGATTCCCACAGATTACGGAGGTTCAGACTAAGGTCAATAACTTTATTTCAGGCTGATTACATACTCCGATATTATAAATTAAGTCAGGTCAAATATAGCTATGATATTTCTACATTTCTCGATGGGTTCGACTCCCAGACGAGAGAAATTCTGTGTTGTGGGTAATTAATTATTTCCAACTTGGACAATTACCGTAAGCTACTTTGATTTAAACAGATAAATACCTTTCATAGTGAACTAAACAGGTCTAGTTCGAAGAGCTACGTGACTATTTCAGAATCAAAGATTAAGCCTATAGTCTCTGAATTACTGTGCAGTCTATGAAGGCTAGACTTCATCTAGCTAAATACGATGGACCGATTAGGGCATTTAATTAGGTATTTCAACACTAGTAAATACTCGAGAGAAGCCGCAGTTTCGTCGAGTATTTGTACACATTCTACGGGCAGCGACTCGACGCAGGTAGGGGATTTGAACCTTTTTTTGTGTCCTATTGTTAAGCAGTTGCAAGGCACTAGGGTGACCATAGGGTATTGTGTAAAGGAGAGACTTTATTGGGGATGGCTAGGGTGACCACGATATTGTGGAATGAGAGACATTAAGGTTGATGTGGGCTCTTAAATATTAACTTGTTGACTTTAATAGTCAAAGATTGGTACAATATCAGTACATGGCTACCAGTGTGGCGCACCGGCGGCGATTCTCCAACACAACAATTACACGCCCTCTGAAATACGGACCAGCCCCGCTCTGGTTTGGCCAAACCACATATCAAATATAACAAATGAATATATCAATAAAACCATGGTAATGGGGCGAGCTACGGCTCTCAAAAGAACCTGTCTCTCGAAGACAAAGGCAATATACGCTTCGCAGCGAAAAAGGGTGATCTGGTCCGTGCCCCAATAACAATGTTCAAAGACCCCTGTGCTGGGTGTAGGGTTCCCCGGTGTTCGAGAGAATCGGTCGGATTGCGATGGCCCAAAGAAGGCACTCATACATTCACCAGCTTATCATGCATTCTATACTGATCGTTAGCTTATAATTTTAATTAAGTCCTTCTGGACTTCCGAGTGTCGAAGTGACGCTATCCCACTGCTCTACTAAGGTAGGCCCATACAATACAAATGTGCCTCGCGTATCCAGATAGAATGGAATGATAGCCTGAATTGTCCACCCGCAAATGTATTGCCCAGGTGAGCGATGCGTCTCCGTTCACTTTGGGAAATCCGCGAAGTTACAGATAACATGCCAACTACCAACGTGTCTCTTATTCCTGAAATATTGGTTTTATGAACTTTTCTTCAAGTATACTTAATCACAAATCATCAAGCTTAGACGATCACAGCCGTACCACCACACTACGGAGATCTAATATTATAGTGTGAAAATATTGAACACAATGCCAAATTCACATTCAAAAAAGTGTCGGTTCAATTTAGTCTTAATTTTTCCCGTCTAGCCCCCTTTCGCATCGTGCGATAAGGAACTACGTTCCAATAATTATATTATGTAATTGTATTACACATTCCATTAATTAATTACAACACATTCCGAAGTTGTTCAAGTGAAAATCCGACACATGACTCTACGTATAAGTAGCACGTAGTGATTATACACTCAGTGAGTATCACCTTTGACGTACAGTCTTAGGTAATAATATGTCAAACGCTCTACAGCGTGCTATGTAATTACAGAGCATAATCGATTTTGTAGGAGTCAGTTTCAAAGTGGCTCCGATTCAGTTAATGCGTCTCTCTAGACTTTATTATTAATTTTAATGAAATAATAGAAGGAGAATTGAGATTGGAATATGTCAATAAGCAAATCTATATCTTCCTTATGTACTAATTAGATTAGAAATCCTAGAAAGTTAAAAATCCATTCTTAGCGGATGCCTAAGTCATAATAGCTAGGTATCTGTATGCCAAAGGACTATGCAAAAAATTGCATGGGCACTGTCCCCACCCCCGAAAAGACGTGGCACAATTTTTAATATTCTTGTGACCTCCCATAAAAAGACTAATAACCATTTTCAAAGCCAAAATTGTTGGGGGTTCTTTTTTTTACGCGCGCGCATGTACAGGCGACGAAAGAGCCGGAGGTGGTCAGAGGGAGCGCGGGCAGCATGCGGTGCTGTTTTTCTTTGAGCCTCAGACACGTCTGCGTCTTAGGGTTAGTTAAGACAGAACGGAAAAATGGAGCCAGTAAATTGCTCGCGGATTTTTCCGTTTGGTCTGAACTGACCCTTACAATAGCTTTTTTATAGTTGGTTAATGCTCCTGTATGTTCGTTTTAACTTTTCTGCATAGTCATTTCAACCCGATCCACCCAGTGGAGTCATTGGACTTGTGCGTTGATAGATTACAGTCAGTCGCCTTTTCCTTTTATAAATATTCATAAAATAAGAAAAAGATGTGAGTAGTTGTGTTCAACTCCAATCCTAAAATCCCAGCCCAATAACGAGTATTATATATGCGAAAAAAATACAAAGATCAACAGAGAGAGATTGTATTTTTGTATTTGTTTGTACTTTAATTCAACGGCCAACCGACGAATGAAATCCAATTTCGCATCGAATTGATTCCTATCCCGAGTAGCTAAATGAGGGTCTGATATTCATTGACTTATGTAAATGGGTACGGTAATACGCAACAATCTGTATTTAATAGGCTCGAACCTTTATCTACCCCTAGCAGGCAAAAGTACCTCCAATGTTCTTCAAATGATGGGATCTGTACTCAGTGTATCTCGCTTTGACGAAATGGAAAACAACCTTTTATTCGGTTTCCAATTTATCTTGATGTTGGGAATTACTTGATATCTCTCTTTTTAGGGTTCCGTACCAAAATGGTAAAAATGGAACCCTTATGGTGAGACTTTCTCCGTCCGTCCGTCCGTCCGTCCGTCTGTCACAGTCGATTATTTCAGTAACTATTAAAGCTATCGACATGAAATTTGGCATAGTTGTGTATAATAGTGGCCCAACATCATTGGAATAAAGAAAAATCGAAAATGATTTTTAGTTTTATTAAAAAAGGGGGAAAAATCGGGGGTTTGAAATTTCAAAGTAAAATAACTATATCGAGTGGGGTATCATATGGAAGGCCTTTACTTGTGCATTCTAAAACAGTTTTTTATTTATTTCTATATATAATAGTTTTTGAGTAATCGGCCAAAATGTTGAAAAAAATACCGTCCCCCCCCCCCCCCCCTTATCTCCGAAGTTTACCAATCGATAAATCTGAAATAATTATGGTCAATAGAGGTTTATCTATATTTTACAGGAAAAATAAATGCAACGCGAAAATTATTTTAGTTTCATTAAAAAAGGGGGAAAATCGGGGGTTTGAAATTTTAAAGTAAGATAACTATACCCAGTGGGGTATCATATGAAAGGCCTTTACTTGTGCATTCTAAAACAGTTTTTTATTTATTTCTATATATAATAGTTTTTGAGTAATCGGCCAAAATGTCGAAAAAATAACGTTCCCCCCCTTATCTCCGAAGTTTATCAATCGAAAAATCTGAAATAATTATGGTCAATAGAGGTCTATGTATATTTTACAGGAAAAATAAAAGCAACGCGAAAATTATTTTTGTTTTATTAAAAAAGGGGGAAAATCAGGGGTTTGAAATTTCAAAGTAAAATAACTATATCGAGTGGGGTATCATATGAAAGGCCTTTACTTGTGCATTCTAAAACAGTTTTTTATTTATTTCTATATGTAATAGTTTTTGAGTAATCGGCCAAAATGTCGAAAAAAATACCGTTCCCCCCCCTTATCTCCGAAGTTTAATAATCGTAAAATCTGAAATAATTATGGTCAATAGAGGTTTATGTATATTTTACAGGAAAAATAAAATCAACGCTCTAACTAGCATAGTTTTTTTTATATTAACAATAAACCTCTACAAACAAAGATAACGATGAATAAGCAAATTAATATAATATTATCGTTTTACTTTTACTTTTGGAGTACGGAACCCTCGGTGCGCGATTGCGACTCGCACTTGGCCGGCTTTTTTTTAGTACTAAACCAACTTTAATACTCGAATATATACTACACCAATATACTCTTGTAATTTTGAACGCCAATTTGTTTTATTTACTATCATACTAATATCATACTAATATTAAGTGTGTTTGTTGGTTTGTCCTTCAATCACGCTGCAACAAAGCTAAGGACCGACGTGATTTTATGCATGGGTATAGTTGAGAACCCGGAGAGTGACATAGGCTACTTTTTATCCCGGAAAATCAAATAGTTCCCGAGGGATTTAAAAAACTAAATCCACGCGGACGAAGTCGAGGGCATCAGCTAGTAAAATAATAATATTATAGGTACCAATGTCGCACCTACTCCTAGCATAAGTTTTACCGAGTAATACCAAATCCAGAGCAGTGTGCTGCTCGTTGGGAATGTTTCGGAATTTTTCTCTCAACATAATCTATATCTATATATCTATATATATATATATATATAAAAGAAAGTGGTGTTAGTTACACTATTTATAACTCAAGAACGGATGAACCGATTTGGCTGAAAATTGGTGGAGAGGTAGCTTAGAACCAGGAGACGGACATAGGATTTTTATCCCGTTCGACCGCGTTTCCGTCATGTCACTATAAAACGTGGTATAACAAAAACGCATCTGAAATGGAATAACAAAACGTAAACGACAGCTAAACGTAATTTTGTCTTTGGTTAAGTATGGTAAAAAATTTGACAATTATAAAAAGTGTTATAATAAATCATTACTGATATTATAAATGCGAAAGTGTGTTTGTTTGTTGGTTTGCACTTCAATCACGTCGCAACAGAACAGCGGATTGATGCGATTTTTTGCATGGGTATAGTAATGGATGTAGTAGTGGTTCCTCAGACCGGGAGAGCTACTTTTTATCTCGGATAATGAAAGAGTTCCCGCGGGATTTTTAAAAACTAAATCCATGCTGACGAAGTCGCGGGCATCAGCTAGTAATTAATATATTAAGATTACTAACTGATGCCCAAAACTCGACCGCATCGATTTAGGTTTTTACACAATTTGATTGGATATTTTTTAAGAATAATATTATTAGCTATTATAACTTTAAGAATATGAGAAGCTTGTGTTAGGAGTGGGTACGACAATAGTGCTATGGGTGGGGATTGAACCGTCGACCTTTCTAGGTGTTAGTCCGCACCTTTAACCACTGGACTGTTGAGGCTCTAATTGCGTCATTTTCATTTGCTTCGTTATTTTAATAGGTATTTTATGATGGTGTATTAATTTTTAATCTGAATATAAAATGGATGAAATATTATAATGAAGATTATTTTAATGTCGGTAACAAAATCAACTCCCATTACAAAGGGGTTGTTATTACTACGTCTTCGATGTACCAACGAGTGCCCGAAACTAGTTAATAGTTAAGTAACTATAAATTAAACTTATGATGGACTTTTTAATGTCTTAGCGCTATCCGAGAAGTGAGAAACTGAAAATAATAATATTATAATAATTTAATATATTATAATTTCCCTATACTTATTTAACGCTTATAACAGTCACTTGATCATAATATTATCTTAATTAAATTACGTGTCACGTTGTTTGTCCGCGATGGACACCTAAACTACTTAACCGATTTTGAACAAACTTCGTACCTATCTGTAATTTGGTCCAACTTGAAAGATAGGATAGTTTTTTTTTCGATTAGGATAGTTTATTTGTTTTATTTATATAGATAAGTTGGCGGTACGAAGTTCGCCGGGTCAGCTAGTAATAATATATTATTTTATGTGAACTGCTAAAATGTGTTTAAACCCATTGTGCCCAGTTGTGTCACATAGCTCTCCTCTCGAATGAAGAGGGGTAGGCCATAGTCTACCACGTGGGCCAAGTGCGGATCGGCATACTTCACACACTTTTGAGAACATTTTTTTTCCTGATACTGAGTACCAAAGTGGTGCTCAATTCGATTACAATCTAGTATATCTTAGTTGGCTAGTGAGTAGTTTCACACTTTCGAGAACATGATGTTAAATTCACGGGCAAGTAGAAGGTTGTTTACGATGTTTCCCTCACTAAGGCAAGTGATACTTAAGTCACTCAAAACGTAACTTCGAAAGGTCCCTAACCCTGGAACCTTCGAAAAGGAGGCCTATGTTAGATAATCATACTAATATTATAAATGCGAATGTGTTTGTTTGTTGGTTTGTTCTTCAATCACGTCGCAACAAAGCTACGGATCGACGTCATTTTTTTGCATGGTATAGTTGTGGACCTGGAGAGTGACATATTCTACTTTTTATCCCGGAAAATAAAAGAGTTCCCCAGGGATTTTAAAAACTAAATCCACGCGGACTAAGTCACGAGCATCCAGTCAGGATGGATTTTGGATGGATGGATGGATGTATGAATGGATGGATGTTTGTTACTCTTTCACGCCACAACAAATTAACCGATTTGGCTGAAATTTGGAATGGTGATAACTCATACCCAGGATTAACACATAGGCTAATTTTATTCCGGAGAATTAAGGAGCTCCCGCGGGAATTAAAAAACTTTAATCCACGCGGATTATCATATTTTTAATGCTACATTTCTATAGCTAGTGAAAACGTTCGGTAGGTGCAGCTTTATTATCCTGTCGTAAGTTCCAAAGAAGCAAAGTTAAAGCGTTTCAATCTTACTAGAGATGGAGTGGAGAACTTTTCAGTTGCATTTTCAGTTGTCCCAAGACATTAGAAGAGAATTGTTACTCGATAAAACAATAGAGGGGAATGTTATTGTTACCCACGGTACGCCTTTAGGGACAACAAATTGTATGCTGTACTGTATAAAATTTAGGTGTAATCCTTTAATTAATTCAGCTCTATTTACACGCTCGGCTACATTGTTTAAGTACATAGTTTTGTAGATATTATGTAGTTCAATAAATTAAAGTCTCTCTTCAGTAAAATATCTTCCTTACAACATAAAGAGCGAAGCTATACTTTTGTTGGCATAATTATATAAACTAACAACGCGTTCCAACAATCAACTCACCTTCGTAAAAAAAAAATGAAATAAAATGGCTTATTAATGTTCTTCAAGTGGTCAACAGCTGTATCCACGCAAAAAATCTGTACTACATCTGATAAGTCGTAATTAAAAGGATAATTAATCAATATACAAACTATTTAAAATTAATTATTTATTTAATAGTAGTATTATAGTTTTAAAATGATTCACTACAGATTGATTTATTTATTCTGTACAAAATAGACTTTAAAAAAAAATAAGTGGCACTCGGGGACTGCTGCGGTAAAGCTTTGCATAGCATTTTTTATCAACTTATGCAATTATAATATTTATGCAATATTTTTTTTTGCATGATAAAAATTATGCAAAAAAATAATTAAAAAACAAACAAACAAGAAAAACGCACTATCACTACTTTGCGAGTGAGATTCGAACCTGCGACATCATACACCATACGGTAAAGAAAGCGGCCGCTCGCCCACTGCGCCGAACAGAGCTACTTGTGAACCTCTAAAATGTTGAACGCGTACGGAACGACGGTGTATTTTCGTTACGGAATTTCTTGATTCGGTCGCCGCGCTCAAACTGTTTGTCCTAGTTCAAAGCCCGCGATAAAAGCTATGCAATAGCTTAAAACTAAACTTAAATATTGAAAGGCCGACGTGTACAAGGACATCTTATCACTACAAAATGTGGATTTCTTCCAGGTGCCCTAGTGGTGATGTTGATTGATGTTGTAATCAGAAGTTTAGGATCAGATTGGAGATATGAATTAATAACTCTCACAAATAAACGTTCAACGCGCATAAAGATCATAGCTATGAGCGTTCCAATAAAGCTTTCCACGTTGCTAGTCATAAACTGCTCTTGTTGTTGTTCATACAGACATCAGCATTTCAATTGTCGACGACTCATATGCCGCTACATGTCCTCTTTGATATTTCAATTTGAAAAGCAATTCATGAACTGCTATTTTTTCCTTCGGGACGTAATTAAAACTTGGCTTGGCTTTGACTGCATTGTCGAGTACGATACGTACCTACATTCGTTATAGTAGGCGCTGGAGGAATCACCTGAATTTTTGATTGTTTAATTACAATCCCTATGCTAATGAAGACCGCCGCATAGTAAAGTTAAGCTTTGACCCGAATGACAAAATAGATTATGTTTTATACTGTGAAACAATATATTATGTTACCCGAATGAATTAAAATCTTCATTAATTACAATTGAATTGTTAGTTCAAAGTATTTTTGAAAATCAAACATCACAAGCCATATTGACATTTAAGTCATTGCATTGGCATATTGATATATTGATTAATTGAAAATATATTATAATCGTTAGAATATCATCGAGCCAAGTTTTACTATAATATTATTATGTCTGTACCGCGTCCTTTTTTTGAGTTCTATAAAACTTAATCAGCCCTTTCTTTTTTGTTAACTTGCACATGACAATATTCAATGTTTATTGAATATCATTTTATCCTTATAATCAATTTCCTTTACTTTTAATTAGACGTAGGTTGAATTAAACTAAAGTGGATTTATCTTGAAATTAATTATCTTAATCATTGGTAAGATCCTCGACGGAAACCATTTCCTGATAATTGCTACACGTGACTCTATAATTGAGATCGCTAATGGAAACAAATTTAATTATTTGTTCTCCACCTTCATAAATATACCTACTAGCAGTTGTGCACGACTTCGTCCACGTTGTTAAATGGTTAACTACACATATAAATCATACTAAAGAGACTTCAATTCAAAAATCTAAATTATTACATCTTGTACGTCTGGGAGTAGTCAACTTATGACTCCTTTGTTTGAAAGCCTGTTTAGAAAAACTGATAAAAACTCAGCAGTAACTCTTTTGAAAACATGGTGTTAGAGTCATCCAGCTATGGACTAAACCCTACCCCACCCGATCCTATAGTGGGCATGGTTCTTTCGCAATATTACAGGTACACTCTCACAATGGATTAAGATGTTGATATTGATGATAAATTAATATTTGGAGTAGGTATGATATAGTACTTAAAGAAGAAACAAGCGTAAATTTAAAATACCCCTGAAAGGTGAATCTATGGCCGGACTATTGATTCTGGTTGCAGCATCAGGTCGAAGTTATCAATTAATTGTCATTTAACGATTATACTGGCACAGGTGAAGCACTTAATCGAGTAATCATACGCCGAAAATGCCTTACATCATTTTGGAAAAGAGCTGATACTCTTACACTGCTAGACCGATATTAACCAAACATAGCTAAGAACCACCGCAAGGAAACTGGCTTTCAAATGAAAAAACCGCATCGAAATCAGTCCATCCGTTTGAGAGCTACGATGCCACAGACAGACACACACACACACACACACACACACATCCCTCTTTTTGCGTCGGGGGTTAAAAAATACATAAAACGTGTAATGAGAAGAAATAAAATAGACATGCTATAGTATTGTGGCTTGATATATTATGATAAAGACGCATGATATGCTATAAGTGTGTATGTGTATATTAAACGTTAATGCATCAGCTAGTTAACATCGTCAATTAAGAGTGCCACGTTTCTGCTTTCATCACGGAGCGCGCGGTTGCTCATAATATTGCGTTACACGCTACATTAGGCGCCTAACATTGTTCCATGTTAACCGAATTACTTACTTAGTACTCCTTTAAATATATTATTTCAAACAAAAACTTTGTTTCATAAAGTAATCCTGTTTCATAATGAAACGAAGACAAGAAAGTAAAACTGCCATTTTCTATTTGTTGCTCAGTGAAAATCAAGTCATCATCATGCGGTAAATGATAACAATACTTTTATTAGACCAATCAGCTTAGTTTAGTTTAGGTACAAAAGAAAAATCCTAATATTAACTATGTGAAAAACAGTGGCCAAGTGATTCAGTTTCTATTCTTTCCTTTCATTACAAAGTTCGTGGAAATTCGTTTCAAGCATAATTTTTCAAATGAAAAAATTATAAGACGCCTAGTGGATTTGGCTTTATTGAATTCAAATCAAATCTAGTTGCCATGTTTTTAATGATCACCGGAACTATGCTGAGATTAATACTTTATATAAACCTTTATAGAGGCTGAATTTCTGGCACAACCTCTACAGGATCAGAACAACGTACCTACTGTAAACATCATAAGTACCAACGGAGTACCTTTGCGAGATAAAATCAGAACTGAGGAGATCCATAATCAGACAACTAAAGTTACAGTTACCATAGTTCAACGATTCGATTAATATATTTCTGTTTTTATAGTAGGTACTAGGTAGATATTTTCATTGTAACAAGTAGCTATTCCCCTACCTCTCAAGCCATTGAAAATAGCGTTCCTAACTAGACAGAAACAAAAACCGAGTAAAACTGAAGTAAGAAGAGATCTTAGTTAAAAATTTAAGTGTTTCAAAACTGTTTTCCTACAAATCATTAGCTACTTCGAGTATCTTTGTGTAGTAGTAGCGGAATTATTTGGCAGAGCACAAAGGAACTGAGTTGGCAAACAAGGCGAAAGCCTCGAGCAGACTTGTGTGTGTGTGTGTGTTTTCATTGTACATTGAGATAGCTAGCGATGTATTCTGTGTAGGGTTGCCAAGTATTTTCCTAGTGAAATATCAATATTTGCACTAACAATTTTACCACACATAATTTTCTATAAATTACCTCTATTTTACTTCTACCTAACTCTTAATCTAACTTATCGTGCTTACTCTATATTAACTGCGTTTTAAGCAATCAAATATCATTTTTTACGGCGAAGTAATACATCAAATAACCTCTTACAGAGTTCTCCATTACGTTCTAGGTACGTGAAGTCTACCAATTCGCACTTAGCCTACATTTTGTGCTTTCATCTGTAGAAAATATTAATTTATAAAATTAAAATAAAACATCCATAATAATATAAAAAAAATACTTTTTGTAGTAAACTAAATAAAGAAACATAAGTAAATAAATAAAAATCCAAAATACCTGGTCGAGTGAGAACCCTACACGTGCCTCAATTCCAAAGTATGCCAGTGGATATAGCATGATGGTTTCGCCTTCGCCACAATGAATTAAAACTTTCCCATTTAGAGCAAACGTTGTAACCGACCTCTGTAAAAACTGAATAACTAAATACCATAGATTTAGGATTTTGGTAGCTTAATGTAGCGACTAAGCTACTAATCCTAAATCTAGGCTAAATACTTTGTATTATCTTAATATATATAAATGACGTGTCACGTTGTTTGTCCGCGATGGATTCCTAAACTACTGAACCAATTTTGATCGAACTTCGTAACTATCTGTAATTTGGTCCAACTTGAAAGATTGGATCTTTGTTCATTTTTTATTTGGATTGTTTTTTTGATTAGGATAGTTTATTTGTTTTATTTATATAGATAAGTTGGCGGTACGAAGTTCGCCGGGTTAGCTAGTTACCTATATGACGGTATTTAAGGAACGTATAATGTATAAAAATGCTTTTAGGACACCGTGTTGGTAGCAAGGTCGTTTTCACAATATCGTGCTTATTCGTAATTCTATAAAATGCAATATTTAATCAAAATAATTATGTAATTTGATTAGAAAAAAAATAACTGAATAATGTCGGTGCTGTCGGTCGTCAAAATGGTCATAAAAATTAAGTTCACTCACCCAAACCTAAGAGACTACCATCGTTCATAGCAAATGAACATATTTTAAGTGCTCGAAGTTTAGTTTTAAGAATTTTAAGATTTTTTTTGAATTATGTACCACATGTTTCTTTTTGCAAGCAAATTCACGAGAATTCCAGTTTTATTTATCTTTTCTCTACAAGCATTATACACTTTCCCGTACGTAAACGTTCAGTCCTAGGCTTTAGGCGTCTGTGGACTTTGACTGCGAGCGCGCCGCAAGCAGAAAGTCTCTGTCTAGAAAGCTTTTATATGCAAATTAGCGTCGCTGCACTAAATACATAAGATTTTAGGGCTCCGTAGTAAACTAGGAAACCTTATAGTTTCGCCATGTCCGTCCGTCTGTCCGTCCGTCCGTCCGTCCGTCCGCGGTTTAGCTCAGAGACAATTGGTACTAGAAAACTGTAATTTGACAAAGGTATAAATATTTATCACGCCAACAAAGTGGTGAAATAAAATTGTGAAAAATAATTTTTTTTAGGGTACCTCCCCTACATGTAAGGTGGGGATGAATTTTTTTTTCTCGTCTATCCCATAGTGTGGGGTGTCGTTGAAAAAATAAAAAATATTGTGGGTGTGGGAACACCTTTTTTCGATTCAGGGATCCGTTTGTGAAATATGATATTTTAAAGTGCTAAATTTTATTAGAGTCACTTCCCGCGCCCCCCCTCTGCCAGCTAAATTGTTAATTATAGGATACATGAAAAAAATTCACAGCAGTAGTATAATATATAAAGAATTTTATAGCAAAACTATCATGGCTAAGTAGGGTTCATAAGATATGGAGTTTTATCTATGTTTATATAGTAGGTTAGGTTAGGTAGTAGGTATGTTTTTTCTAGGTTAGGTATTACACGTAGTGTAAGTTGCATATTTTGTAGTATATTATAGTATTTAAACCATGGAACTGAAAATATATTCAATATTCATAAATAAAATAAAAGCACTATCCTAGGTCAGCAATAATATTTATGACTTGCAACTACGGAACCCTACACTGCGCGTGGCCCGACACGCACATGGCCGGTTTTTATTTTTACTGACAGTGTTCACCTACCGCAACGCAAAAGTAATTTTTCATATTCCACTTACGCGCTGTAGATATTATGCGTGAGCAGAGATCGTGTCAAGTGTCAACGACGTCATTAGCATTTCTTCAATGTGCTCGATGCGACTAACTCTTGTGACTTCACATGTCTTTCTGTATTGTCGAAAATAGTTTCGTGTGCATAAACCTTTGAGTATATACTCAAAGACTCTTACGTCTATAAAGGGTGCCACATACTAAGTAGTTCCTGTTACCATAATAATGATACTCCTGTTATTTAATCATAATAGGCCTTGCTATCGGTTCATCAGAAGATCTGAGTCGGTGGTTCATTGCGAACTGTTTCTGAGTCTGTGGCGCATTTTAATATTAATATAGGCTCGTCAGATTTCGGCTATTCAGAACGTGGCCGGAAAGTTCGTGACCCCAAGGCCGAGTCAAATAATAGATATTGGAATTACTTTTGGCAAAGTTCTTCGAATCATCAATAGAATCAACCACCACTAGTTTGGAATGTCGCTCCAACCGAGAAGAATCAAGAAACTGTTATTGTTGTTATAAAAAGCTATTCACTTGCGGGTAGTCAACCGGTGCTTACATGCATTGTGAAATGCCGACAGTGGACATGCCGATTAAAAATCCTGAGTTTATTATAAAAAGGTCCACGATTATAAATCTTATAATTATGAATATAACTAGTAGTGAGTGCAGGTTTATGTAGACCTTGGTCAGCAGGCCATCCGATTAAACTATCTTTAGTCTGATCTAATTAGACTGTGCAGGCAAACTTTTAGTCTGTGCGACCCTTCACAGGCTTTGAGCATATAATTGTTGGTAATATGCTCAAAGTTCACAGGTCGAAATAACTAAGCAAAAACTACAACTGTAATCAATCAATTTTTTATCGTCTAGATGTGTTATACGGGTTTTCAAAGTGATAGCATGTCACGAAGACAACTAGCAGCCTCACGATTAAAGTCTTTCGGTGATCCTCGAACAAATTGGTCGGCTAATGAGTTATTGGGAGGCTGATGCGGAGGGGCGGCTTACGTCTAAATGAATCAAAGTTTCCCGGGCTCTGGGTTTAATGCTATCAATTACTGTTAATACCCGAACATTTTTGCGGTCTAACTGACTAATTTAAGGTTAGAACTATAGCTAAATACCTACAACAACTAAACCTACACAGTGGAGACGAGACGCAGAATCTTAATAACTACTTCTGAATAGGTAAGCCCATTGGTAAACCTACTTAAATGAACGATTTACATCTAATGCTAATGATTAGTGAAGCTAAGGCGCTGCGTCTTTTTAAATAATAAGCTCAGCTATATTTACTAAAACTAAAGTAACTGAAGAATTGACGTATCAGGATACGAATATTAATAGTTATATTTCTGCCTTGGTCAGATTAAGCTATAGGTATAGGTATACCTACGGAAGCAAGACAAAATAGAAAATGCCGGTACATTCCTATTGTTATCTGGATCGCATTAAGTATAAAGTAGATTTCTGTATTTTACTTTATCTTGCTCTTAACACTTATATAATTTTATTAATTAGGGCGAGCGGAGCGAGACCTATCACTATCCCACAACCTGTACAATTTGTGGTACACTTTACTAGAAAACTATCACGCCTATAGATTTGTGATTTAACATAGTAATTTACCTTCATATTTAAATGTGTTATCTGTCAAAAAAATATAATTTTTAACTTAAAAATTATTATCCGTTAGAAAAACTACGCGAGCCCAGCTCAGCTTTTTGCTAGTGTATCTAAATCTAAAATTAGCAAAGACTATCTATATCTCTTAACTCTAATGAATATTAGACTTTTCTCACACCGAAATTCAATTAACTCAATGAGTTTTAACATGAATCGGATTATAAATTTTAATTTTAAATTCTAATTTTGATATTTAATTTAATAAAAGCAATTATGCTAGTCAAATTATTTAAAGTAGCAGGATTTCCATACTAAATCGAGAGTTCAAAACCATTTGTAAATTGATATCAAGTTTGTTTTCAATTTAGCTGTACCATCCTAATATCAAATTCAAAATAAAGATTATTATATTATCAAAGACATAGCTACCTACTGTTTCGATGCTGATTTTTCTATAGCTGAAGTACAAGACTATTTTTATTCGTCAACGCCTTGCAGAAAGAATTAATCTTGCCACCTTAAAAACTACTTTATTTGGCAATGTTCTTAGTAGCTAGACGAACTAGACTCTAGTAGCAGATCGCCAAAGACGCATGTGGTTGGACGATATAAGGGGGTGGACAGGGCTAACTTATCCAAAATTAAAAGAACTTCAACACGAGGAAGGCATAAATGATGATGATGATGAACTAGTATTTAGGTCTAGGTACCTACATGCTTAGATTTGAAATACCTACGATAACAAGCAACTCAACTCAACTCAACCTATCTCACTTTTAACAGCGGATGCCACAGCCAATAATACCAACAAAGTGGCATGCTGTCGAAACAAAAATTTGACGGAAGAAAAATCTGTCAAAACGATGTAAGTAAACTCCCCTGGCAATACCCAAGGGCGGAGAGGATATTTTCACACTTACCAAAAAAATGCGCAGGTAAAACATCGTTGTACCTAACTAATAAAATTGGGTTAGCTTTTAATTGGAATTAGTTGGGCGGATCTCACTCTGCAACGCGCCCCGCTCCGCGATGCAGGCCGGTTGTTCGTAATGGTTCGTAAGTACCTCAGTTTGTATAGAAAACACGCACGGTGTCAGACACTAACAACGTATCTCCGCGCATGGAATGGCGCAGAATCACGCGCCCCGAAGAAGGGTGCATCGCAGTATGAGATTCGCCTTAGGCAGTTTGTATGCTATATTAAACAAAGTGTTGAATTAAAAATTGAAATCACGCCCAGCATGCGGAATCTGAGTATACTGTATCTTTAGATTTCCGCACAAAGTTTCAAATTCATACGAAAAATGAACGTGAATTATTATCATCACTATCTCAACTCTTGAAATGATCGTCACAGAACGTCGGTATTTAAGCAGTGACTGTGCGGATGTATCGGAACGAAATTAAAAATCGTTTTGATAATATCCAATAATAATCGTTTTCTATCATTGACACCACTAAGGACCGATTTCACCAACGTGAAAAAAAGTATTATCGGAGCGTGAGCGTAAAGATATTTTGACAGTATTTTCAATACAAAAACTGTCAAAACGCCCAATTTATTCCTCGGTAAAACGTTATTCGACGTTGGTGAAATGGAATAGGTAACTATTATTTCTTCATCCATGCAAAGATAAAATTAAACCAGTCCATCGGGCCTAAGTTCTTGTTTGTTCTAGACAAGAACTGTACCCAAAGGAAAAGTTATTGTTTTAGTAGCCAGTTTTTAGCTCGAAGTGTACTTTTTATTTTTTTTATACATGTGTAGCACACAGCAGCAGTAGCAGCAGCAGTAGGCAGCACATAACATAATAATTCACGAATCATCCACTACTTGCAGCAAACTGGAATGAAATGCGATTGTGTCGTGTACGGGCACACGTCAGGCTAAAATGACGCAGGTTTGCCCGTTCATTTTGGCAATGTATGGTAATGGCAATGGCATAATGTATGGTAAGCTTAACGTAGGTACGTGTTATTAAGGAAACTTAGGCGACGTTTTCGCACAGGCGAATCGCCGCGCGGCGCGCGGTTCGGCGTGTCGCGCGAGCCGTCGCGCGATATGGCCAAACTCAAGGGCGAGAGAGAGCGAGCGAGCGACAAACCGCGCGTTGCGCGGCGATTCGCCTGTGCGAAAACGTCCCCTTAAGAATAAAGGTTACAAATAAAACACAGTTTACTTTTGATTTCTCTATTTCAGTGTAACAAACATCATTTTATTACTTTAATTGAATCTATTAAATTAGGGTTTCGTTCAGTACAACTAAAGTGTTTACTATTTACATCTACATCGTTTAAATTACAAGAAATGTACATTGACTAAATACTAAATGGTTCCAAGCATATATGGTATTGAGTTTGAAACAAATTCGAACGTTGTTCTGACAGTAACACACTTAGGATAAGATTACACAAAAAGCGGTCTTAACCATCATTTGACTCATTACCATAACTTTGGAGGTAAAAGTTCTGACTTTACACTTTGCTCGTTGTATTTAATGCAAATTTGACTTTAACGAAAATTTAACGTTAACCGCCTGATGTGCAACTGACCTTTAGTGAATAAGGTAGAATTTTAATAGTTAACCCAACTTCTTGTAAAGTGTGTGAATTTGTAAATAAACTAGGTATTGAGTAGAAACAAAATAAGAGTATGTATTTGGAAATAATAACAAAAACTCGAATGTGAAGTTATATTTTCTATAAAAGGTAAAATGCGATTAAAATAAGAATAGGAATTCAAAAAAACCGCCATTTTCTATTTCTGTCTTGCTCAGTTTAAGACAAACGTAAGAGAAATAGACGATGGCGTTTGAGAAACTGATGGCATTTCACCTTTCAAGTTACAGTTATAGTAATAATCGAATAATTTGTAACACTCATGGCCTATTTTACCCATACTTAATATAATTTCAGTAGGCTCTTAGTGCATATTTTAACAGTTGCCAAGTAAACTTTAACCAAAGTATAAAGTCGTTTTGACAGATTTTCAAGACAAAAACTCTCAGAACGTCAAAATTCCTCAGTTAAACATTAATTGGCGGTGATAAAATAGGCATTTTATTGTATATTTATCTCCTGTTTTTTATTTTCCTTGCAAATTTTAAAATTTAATATTGAAATTACATATTATTTCGGATAAGTTCGTTGTGAATGATTTAATATTTCAATTAGGTATCCAATAATACGTTATTGTGTCCGGTACAAAGGCCAATGACAAAATATCTTGGAAAGAGTATCTTTAAGGTTTGCATTAATTGGCCTTGTATCGGATTAGATCGGATTATTTATTATTATTTTTAAAATATTTTCTTGGATTCGGATCGACGAAGATAGAATATTTAAAATGCTGGTTACGTAGGTAATACCTATTATTATATGAGTAGTTATTATTGTATTGCTGATTTTTGTAGTGATACAAATCAGTGAAATACTAACAACTAATCGTACATTAAGAGTCGCGCGGATGTGTCCGTTTATTTTATTTCTCTGTGACTATTTAATGAAAAATACAATGGTCTGTCACATAAGTAGGTACTTACATTCAGTTTTATTACTTATTATAATGATTTTAATTATTTTTCTAATTGACATTTGTGTTAAATATATTGAATAGTACAAGCAACGTGTATGAAATTAAAAAAAATGCAATACTAATAATAATTACTAATAAATAAATAATAATAATATTATCTTTATTTATTCAAATAACCAAGTAAGTAGGTAAATTAAAAAAGTAGAGAGGTTTGAAAATACTTCAATAATATACAAGCTCAGCAACAAAAAATGTTAATTGCAATTTGATTTTCCTATCAATTTCTACACGAAATGAAATAAAACACTTGTCATCATATTCACATTTAATGTGCAAACGCGTAGAGGCCGACAGTCGACGTTTGAAACGTCCATCATCGATCACAATGATTTCAATAGAAAATATGTACACACTATTCAAACTGTACATACAAAATTCGCTATATATTTTATTATCACTAAGTTATACTTAAACAGTCATCACTATAGTATAGCCGATTATTTTATTAATAGTCTTTAGACGAATATAATACATATTTTCCACTAAGTTAAGGCGCTTTTCCATGGATTTGCGTACGACAAAATATTTCTGATCACGTTTTTGTAGTCAAGCTATTGCATAGCTTTTATCGCGGGCTTTGAGCGCGGCGACCGAATCAAGAAATTCCGTAACGAAAATAAACCTAACACCCCCCACTCCGACCGGCACAGTGGTGCGGCGTTGAAAACCGTGCATCGTCTAACGTCGTTTCAGTTAGAAAATGCTATGCAATAGCTTTAACGCGGCAATCCCCGAGTGCCACACGTATTTTTTTGACATGATACAGAACACAATTTTATTTCCACAATTTCTCTGTTGTATCTTTCTTTATGAATGAAGATTTCAGCTACGACAGTCGTGGATTTTCAATTTATAATAGATTCTCTTTATGAACCAGATATATTGGTAACGGCTAAGGTATTTTCACGAAGATGTCACTTTTATAATTTAAAAAGAAACTAAAAACGTATTTCCAAAATATGTATTATTTATATCCAACTTTTTTTCAACAGTTCTTTTGGGTTTTCGTCGTATCGTGCGGTGTTCCATGGAAAAAGACCCGTATAATTATAGACTCATATTTTAAACAAACTTTAAGCAATATTATAAGTAAGTAAACTAAGTATTGTTTAAAAAGACATTATCAGGGAACTTTTTCTCTAAGCATAACCAAGAGAATAATAAAGAAGTCATTAACTCGAGTTGGAACGCAGTGGCTGGCGCATACAGTTGTTGTCTGAAACTAGTGTAAAACAGGCGAACTTTTGTTAACTAGAAACGTGGACCGAAAAAATTTTTTTTCAGAACGCAATTAACTGGAACGCATTCAATGTCAATGATTAAGATTCTGCTTCAATAATAATTTTAATATTAATTATTATTACACGTCATGCATATTTGCGCTTGTAGTGTTGTTAATTATATAGATGTGCTCGGTAAAAATAATTAATTATCATATAAAACCAAAAAAAGTTGACAGGTATAAACCAAAAAATATTAAATACTGATAAAAAAGACCACTCCAATGTAACTCGCATAATTTTTTCGAGATATATAAAATAATAAAAAGCTATTTTGTAGCTGTGGGCCGCAGTGGCGTTATAGCCAGTGCCGGAGTGAGCAAGCAATGTAGGTATTGTTCCCTATACAACGTTTTACGGCAAACAAGACGTACAAAAATGGGTTTTCACGGAACAAAAACCTTGTCAGCACTTTATAAAAAACCTTGTACCCCAAGCTACAAAGTAAAGAGAATAATAAAGAAGGCATTAACTCAAGGTGGGATGCGGTGAACGAAGCCGAGCTAGCGAAGTGATTGTTGCGGTTACACTGTAGGCCTACAGGCCGACTTACATTTGCACAAGTACATTGGCGAGGTAAGTGTCTGAGTCAAGTATACTTGAACATTAATTATCGAGGAAGTAATAAGTAGTAAAATATTATCATTTGGGTATTCATCACTATTTTTTGTTTTAAGAATCTCTCGCATTCTGATTTTATAATTGAGTGTTTAAACTGTACCTCATTTTCAGAAAAATACGATCGCTGGCGTTGTATTTGCGATAGAGTCTTCAGTGTCAATACAAATGGTAAGGTTTTGTCCAATGTAGTCCACACGAGAGGTAACATCCTACTTTACTCCCAAAAAATTGACCGGGGTTAACTTATTACTGAACTAACCGCTCTTCGTCCACTTATAGTTATACTTTACTTCCCATGCTCGCAAGAACTCGCTACTATACTTGTGATAGTGTAAATCGGTTTTAACGTCAAAGGAATACAGAGGTTTTTTCTTTTGTATTTAAAGAAAAAAGGTACTTAGTTTATTTCAAAAGCTTTCACCTAATACAAGTCACGGTCATTTTATAATAAAACATTTCAATGCCGGGATCCCACTAAGTAAAGAGATTAATAGATACGTAGTAATGAGGTGGTCAGGGCGGGAAGCCTTGGCGGAGGCAGCTGGCACGGGCGTGGGCGGACCGAGGCGATTGTTCGCGCGGACTACTTGTGATCTCCAGCGTATAGTGTAGAGGGGCTGCTGTCGTGATAGTGCAACTAATCTGTAAGAGAAAGCTTTGCTTAAAACAATTAATCTAAATATATAAAAGAAATAGGATTCACTGACTGACTGACTAACTCACTGATCTATCAACGTACAGCTCAAACCACTGTACACTGGACGGATCGGGCTGGGCTATTATGAATCAGGCATCCGCTAAGACAATTCCACCCCTAGGGGGTAAAATATGGATTTGAAAAATCTAAATTAACGTAAGCGAAGCTAGTATAATATAAGACTAGTTGATGCCCGTGACTCCGTCCACGTAGATTTAGTTTTTAAAATCTCACAGGAACTCCGAACTATATTTTCCGAGTTATAAAGCAGCCTATAATACTCTCCAGGTCCTCACGATACCCATACAAAAAATAACGTCAATCCGTAGCTCTGTTGCAGCATAATTGAAGAACAAACCAACAAACAAACACATTTTCGAATTTATAATTTTAAGTTAGTAAAGTATGATTGCGCTTTCCGTCGTGTACAGTATGGTCACATGGATATCCGCGTCGATATCCATGGTATTTTAAAAACACCTGAGATATATTTCTATTTACCTACCTACTGGAATGAAAAGTAGCCAGAAAATTCTAGACACAACCTATCCCCAACTAAATTTAGTCTAGATCGGTTCAGCTGACGGAAATTGCATAAAAGCATATTATAATTATTTTGTCAGTTTTGAGAAATATCTATGGACGAAAATATTTTCTGCATGATCCGGACTTTGATTAATTGCTATATTTCGGATTTTCAATTCACAGAATATAACTTTGTAAAAATATATGAAACTTGTGTGATTTCGATTCAAGCCCTTTATAGTTCCATCCACAAAACGGGATTTCACGTAGCGACAGTAACACGTCGTCCTTTGCAAATAGTAATCCGGATTTTTCCCTGGGTAGTATCGCAAATATCCACCTTTGAGCATTATGTAAAGAATGTAACAGACAAAATTCCCAATTCATCGACAAAGGTACTATGTTTTCACACATCGTTATTCAGGATTTACGGGGAGATGTCGTTACGGAAACTCGCCACGTACCAGCTTACGGGCCTCGATCTAATATGTACATAGAAAAAGATCTCCGCGCTGAGAAAATACCCCTCTATGAAAGCATGTGCTTTTACAAGGCTTTTACGGATTTATTAAGGTCAGATGGGGTATTTTAGGGAAGGACTATTCATAAATAATTTACCAAATACCTAAGTGGTAGGTACAAACGTCTGTTATCCTAACTATAATACCATGTACGCTAAAAGCTCTTACAAAAATGCTATTCACGCTGTAAATTCAAGTGCTACTTAGACTCGATAGTTAGAGACGATTGCAATAGCGTATGAGTATGAGCAATATAGTTACCAAAGAAAGTTAAATTTTCAAGCGTGCAATATAGTTTTATCCTATGCATTGTTTTTTAATTCGGATATCAATATAGATGTAAAAAATATGTGATTTTAAAATCCTATCCTACTAATCCTACTTTCTACTAATTATTATAAATGCGAAAGTTTGTGAAGATGGATGTACCTATGGAATGGATGGATGGATGGATGTTTGTTACTCTTTAACGCCACAACGAATGAACCGATTTGGCTGGAATTTGGAATGGAGATAGCTCATACTCAGGATTAAAACATAAAGTCCTTTTTATCCCGGAAAATTACAGAGTTCCCATGGGAATTAAAAATCTTAATTCACGCCGACGAAGTCATCTATTAAAAATATATGTCTCTCTAAGCACAATAAGTAATCCATTAAGGATCAAAATTGACGTATTAAATAATATTTTGTTGACCTGCACTGTCTAAACCGCTTTACGGGATTTCATAGGAAGGAAGAGAGTTAAACAAGGACTGATTTGAGCTACTTTTTCCCCGAAAAAATTCATAAGCATGAAGAGCATTAAGCAAGAACTAAACTAAAGCTACTTTTATCCCAAAAATTCAAAGACTACCCAAGAAAAGTTTATCATACCATCTAAATATTACGTACCTTATAACAACGGTGTTAAGTCTCCACGGTAAAGTGAATGTATGATTCTTCTGTCGAGCGCAGAAGGTATAAAGCAGATCGCCGGCAGATGCGGCCAGTCCGCCGTCGCTATGGGCACCCATCCCTGACCATTCATGAAGCGTAATATTCCAGGAGCTGCACGATTTATCCTTAGAACAGAAGGTAATTGAAAAGATTTTTATTCAAATAAAGTTTTTCTAAGTACTTTCGAAACTTTAAGTGAATCTACCAGTCCAACCGAGAAATAACAGCACGGGAAACGTGAGTTGCACTTTAATCAAATAACAATAATATTATTATTTGTACCGAGTACATAGTAATTGTAGTCTCGCACATTTCTAGAGTGAACGTAACCTACGATATTGAAAGATTTATAATCTTCAATTACTTATTGCATATCAATATTTTTTTATAAGCATACATAATTTTAAAAAGATTCCATAATTTTGTGCAATGGCAAGACTAAAATTTACTGTGAATTTAATTTTAATTTGAATTAAATTTAATTTTAGAACAGTCACACCCCTTCCCACAAATAACTTTCGAACCTTCTTGAACCGAAGTAGAGAAATACGAGCCCGTTTCGATTTTTCATATTCATATCATATTAATAACCTTGACGACGAATGTTTTTCGCAGTTCCTGTGGGCACCCGTTCTTTGTGAAGCGCAATATTCCAAAAGCTGCACGACTTATCCTGAATAATGAAACGCAATTTCGAAAATTCGCTCCACAATGTGAAATTTATTCGAAAGTTTTATGTTATAACCGAGCATCGCTCGGTGTGCGCTACCGAAAAGAGATTCAATAACTTTAATACTAACTTCCGTGTAAAGTTTTAATCTCGTTCCTAATATTGTAGGAGTTTGTGGGGGTTAAAGCGATGCCACATGGGACATTGCGGCGCCGAAAAGGAGTAATATTATCGGATTATGTGCAAAATATTGGACAGAAACAGTCGTTACTTTGCGGAATTCCTTGATACTCAAGAAAAAACAAAATCTTTTGCTATAATCCGCCAAGCTAGAAAAAATCTGTATGGTACAAAGCGCTGCTCGGTACATTGCTTTTCTTTCAAGAACAACGCAACACCATACAAACCCTCCAAAATTCAATCTACACACAACGTTAAATGTAGAACGCTAACATACTTTTTAAGATATAAAGATAAAACGTAAAAAATACTATGTCTAGGTATTGTCAATATTAATAACCAAAAGCCATAAAAGCACATTACTGAACACAAAACATCCTAGCCCACGGTGATTTTAAACAAAAAGTAGAACTATGCTGCTACACGTTACGCCGTGTAGCATGCTACACGGCGTAGCGTGTAGAAGTGCTGCAGCGGAGCGTCCTCACATAATTTATGTTTCTGGTTTGGCGGATTATAGCAATAGAATTATTTTCGATTGGTACCGCATCATGCACTTTCATCCAAAAAGAGGCGCAATAATGCGTCGCAGTACCGCAGTGAACCTTGTCTGGATTTTACAAGCTTTTATTTGGTTCCACCTGTCCCGATGTTTGTCATCAAATCTTGCAAATTAAATTTGATCCACTTTCCGATTACCGATTGAGCTGAAATGTGTAAATCGCGTGACAATTCAATATTATGATGACATGGTGCTGATCTGATGATGGAGCTGGAAGGTGACCATAGGAACTTCGCTATGAAACGACACAACCTCATCGAGTTTGGGCTCGTTTGAATCGTCTTGACGAGTAGTTTGTCTTTCAATAGTAACCAGGGTCTGATGATGGAGCTGGAAGGTGGTCGTAGGAACTCTGTAATGAAACGACGCAACTCCATCGAGTTTCAGCTCGTTTGATTTTTCTTGATGAGTACTTTGTTTTTAGATGGGTACCAGGGTCTGATCTGATCAGGGTCTGATGATGAAACCGGAAGGTGGTTTTGGTAGCTCTGTAATAAAATGACGTAATACCATCTAGTTTAGACTCGTTTGATTAGTGTTGACAAGTAGTCTGGTCCTAGATGATATTCAGGGTCTCATGATGAAGCCGAAAGGAGATTTTGGAAACTTTCATAAAACGACGTAACCCCATCGAGTTTGGGCTCGTTTGATTCGTCTTGAAAAGTAGTCTGGTTCTAGATGATAGCCAGGGTCTGACGATGTAGCAAGCTACTAAAAGCTTGTTTTTTTAAAATAAAATTTTTAATTTACACTTGTTTCTATATAGAGCGCCGCAACGGCGCGGCGGTACATTAGCAACGCAGCGACGCCGCAATGCGCAATATGACATCGCTCCGACGAATAATCCTGGGATGGTTACAATATATTACCTGTTCAGAAGAAATATCTATGTACAGTTGGCGTTCAACATTCGAATCCAGGACCCAGGTGCATTGTTGATAGAAAAATTCATTCAAACTGCCAGTGACGGACACATTTCTTGATGATATTTCTCCTAAGAAAAGAAAACAAACATTAAAATATTTTGTAAGATGTAAAGAATATTAATTGAACAAAAACCTATCAATCATAGCGGAATCTTATATGTACCCGCTCAAAACCTAAAGGCCTATTTAGATGGAGAGGGTTGCTCGTTTCGAAAATGCGATTATCGAAAATTTGAAGTTGATTATCACCTAGTGAGTCCTTGTATAAGTTTTCGGAATCAAATGTACACAATATTCGAAGGCGAAAAGGTACGGCAATAATTACTCTACTATTATGGTACGATATTAATCGTCTGAAGAATAATCATTGCCTATGATAATCGCAAGCAGATTCTTGCCACAAATTGTGCGGAAACTCATCGCCTAAAAAGGATGTTATTTGGATGATTAGTTCATCATAAAGACTAGCTTCTATTATTCGGAATTTCAAGACTATTCATCGTCATTACTCTCAGAATTAGTAGGGAAGTCCACCACGCAGTCTAAGCGTGGATCGGCAGCACTTCAAGATCATTAGTAGAATAATTTTAATGACGCGCTTTCGAATAAAGCTCATGATGAAAATATACATTTTCGCAATAATAAATATTAATGAATACTCTCTCGAGTACACAACGGTACCGGAGCAGCGAATTGAAAATTAAAAACAAAAATCACCACAATTTCAACGATGTAATTGGAGTATTACGATTCCTTACAAAGTTTTTCATTTCAACCCCAAACCGGCGTGAAACTGGGGCGGAGCGCGTAATTTTGTTGGACACGCTCCTCACTAACGAGAACAATATCCAACGCGTTTTAACAAACGTTCGCGGCGCGTCGGGAATTCGAGATTGAAGTGTTTGTTTTCCCTTTATACGATCGGGGATCTTTGGAGTTCATTTTGGAAGAGTTGCCGATTTTATATTGCTAACGTCTGAACGATATTGCCACATTATCTGGGATTTATTTTCGAGAAGTTCACGCTTTTAGGCTTTAACCATATATTTTATCGGATTACAGGAGTGACAAACGAATATAGTGAGTCATGACCCAAATAAATCTTAGGTTGACAGACCACTGAACCTTCTTTCTCCACCTTATTCATGACTCCTCGGTCATCGAGGTCACCTTCACAGTGGGTAATTGTGTGTATAATCTCATTACACCGAGTTCTGTCACTGGCCATACGAATAACGTAGTGGGAATGAGGAGAAAATGTAACCGATAATAACCAAATTTCTAATAGCCGTAACAAGGTAGAGAATTGAAACTTAATTAATTATTATTTTTTACTCAATTCTTCATGCTCTGGCATAATAATAAAAGCTGTTGTCTATAGTTTGAGCGGTAGACCTAGTCACCGCCTGAGGTATGTGAGCGGCAGGACGGGAGAGGTAAACAATCTTGTAGCTAACTCAGTCTGCTGTCGACCACGGCGACGGTTACACGTCTTAGTTGTTTGCGCCCCTTTGTCCCAAACACACACGAGATAAAATATCCTGAGAGGGGTCCGCCAATTCCACGTAATGTGAAAAATGTTATTTACACTGTGCACAGTTTTTTTCTCAAACGACAGGGTGACAAGGAAGGTATAGAACACAAATATGATATGAACATTAATAAATTAGTGGCAGAGGCTACAGGAGTGTCAGCTCGAAGCGTAGTGAGAATTGTAGCTGAAGGGAATTTGAATCGGCAAACATTGGAAAACCCAAAATTTTCATCTCCACGGAAACCTAAAGAAATAAAAAAGAGAATCCACATTGATGATTTCGATATGGGAGTAATAAGAAGAAAAATTCATCAGTTTTATACAGTTGATAAAAAAAATCCCAAGTATTCGTAAATTGCTTACAGTTTTAAAAGAAGATGGCATCGTGAACTGCGGTTATACCTATTTACGGGAGCTTTTACACAAGATGGGATATTTTTTTAAGAAATGTAAGTCTAGGAGACACATTTTAATTGAGAGACCCAGTATTGCTGAATGGCGAGTAAGGTATTTAAGAGCTATACGGAACTATAGAAATGAAAACCGAAAAATATATTTTCTGGACAAAACCTACGTTAACAGTTGCCACAACTCCAATATGTGTTGGCAATCTGAATCGGAGCCCGGGATTTATGCTGATATTGACAAAGGCCGTCGTTTAGTGATTGTTCATGCTGGTAGCCGAGACGGATTAGTTGACGGTGCCTTAACAATTTTCAAATCAGATTCGAAATGCGGGGATTACCATGGCGATATGAATGCCACAAATTTTCATAACTGGGTTAGTCACAAATTGAAAAATAAACTAGCTCCTAACTCAGTGGTCGTTATGGACAATGCCTCCTACCATTGTGTACAGGTTGAGAAAATACCAACAATGTCCAGTTTAAAAAGAGTCATGCAAGATTGGTTACGAAAACATAATGTTGACTTTACACCAGACAATACTAAACCCGAACTCCTTTCTCTGATAAAGTGTTGGGTCCGAAAAAATTTACACCATTGACGAAATATTAAAGGCTGCAGGCCACATCGTTCTTCGCCTTCCACCGTATCATCCCGATCTCAACCCCATTGAGCTTGTGTGGGCCGATATAAAGAACAACTTAGCTTCAAATTACATAAATTCTTCATTGGACGAAAAAATTCCAATCATCACAAGATTGTTTTCTGAATTCACTCCTGAAAAATGGCAGAAGTGTGACGACCATGTACAAAAAATTGAGAACCAATATTGGAACCACGACATGAGGTTTGACAATGTGATAGATGAGCTGATCATAAATCTAGGAAACGAGTCAGATTCTGAGGAGGATATGGAAATTGACGACAATAATGAAGAAGAAGAAGATATGGATTAATTTTGTACTGTAACGGTGGCAGTGAAAATTTTTTTTTATTTGCTTAGTGAGAAATGGTAATTTGCAACTGTTTTGTATCGTAAATAATAAAATGTACTCATTTTAGATATGCATTTATTCTTGTTTAACCAGGAAATATATTTTTTTGTTATAATTACCCATTACATTTATTAAGACATTTTCCGACATGTTATCCTGAGATTTATCTGGCCTAAAATATCTCATGTGCGTCTAGTCAACGTCTTGTCAATCGCGCTCTCCCCCGTCTCACCGCCCACATACCTCAGGCGGTGACTAGGTCTTCCGCTCAAACTATAACAGTACCTGCTAGCACTTACTGACGTAGTCTGATAAGACGACAATTCGACACGACAAAGAGATCAGGCGCTCGACTGACAAAATTATTATAATTATGCTCTCCAAAGTACAGATACATAATAATATTTATACATAATATATACTATACTATTTTATATACGTATTCTGTGGCACTGAGGTATAACACCGCCAACTTCGGTTTGCTGCTGAGAATTTCTTTAGGTACAGAAAAACTTTTTGTTTTGACCCGACCAGGGATCATATATAACTATGATCTGCAGTCAAATTAGCTAACCATTAGAAATAAGAGGCAGTGAAACTAATATAAGTAAATAAAAATATTACTTAAAGATTTGTTTAAATATGGTACAACATAAGTGAACGGTATTACCAGAGTCAGTAATGTCTTACCAGAATGTGTAGTGTAGGTGCGCTGGCCACACATCGCGTCGTCGTTAAAACTGTACGCAGCCGCATAGTCGAACCCTCGACTTGCGTACGTGTAGTGCGCTACCGAGTACTCCAGCCGCAGACTGGTCCAACTCCGTACCACCACTGGTAGCCAAGCAGCCTAATAGAGAAGAAGATTACATCCCATAATTTTATAATGAGTCTATCGTTATACTGAGAAGGTTTCTGAGGCAGTCCCGTTGTGAGGGGAATGACGCACTTAACTTTTACCAATTATTATTTATTAGGTACTATTAAATATTTCGTATTTTCACACCACTTTCGCGTCTTACTGTCATCATTCCCACACCGAACGTCTACGCTACTTCAAAAAATCGTCTCATTTATCAAAAGTAGGTAGACCTATAATAAAATCTTTGTCCGCGACTGAGTCGGCGTCGATCTCAAATCGATCCGTTATTCAGCTGCTTCTCGAAATAAGGATAAAATACAATTTCGCATTTATAATATTAGTATGATTACATGAAAAATCTGGGCGACTGGGCAACGCTCGCTTAAAATAAACTCTTCCAAAGTACCCCTGACTAATCAGATTACTATATCCCAAAATAATCTTTATTTTTTCCACGAAATTCCCTAAGCAATTAACAGAAATTCTGAAAAGAAAAGTTTTTTTACCAACATAGCAATTAATTTTATTACACCGCTTTCATAACTTTAAAGTAGACTTTTCCCCGCACAAGTGCGATTTATTTATTACCAGTGCGATTTATTTAAAACTAGCTGACGCCTGCGACTTTGTCCGCATGGATTTAGTTTTTAAAATCCCTCCTGAACTCTTTGATTTTCCGGGATAATAAGTAGCCTATGTCACTCTCCAGGTCCTGAACTATATCCATGCAAAAAATCACGTCGATCCGTTGCTCTGTTGCGGCGTGATTGAAGGACAAACCAACAAACAAACACATTTTCGCATTTATAATATTAGTAAGGAAGTGAGGATATCTCAAAAAAAAAGCCGGCCAAGTGCGAGTCGGACTCTCGCACCGAGGGTTCCGTACTCTAAAAGTAAAAGTAAAACGAAAATATTATATTAATTTATTAATTTGCTTATTTATCGTTAACTTTGTTTGTAGAGGTTTATTGTTAATATAAAAAAAACTATGCTAGTTAGAGCGTTGGTTTTATTTTTCCTGTAAAACATACATAAACCTCTATTGACCATAATTATTTCAGATTTTTCGATTGGTAAACTTCGGAGATAGGGGGGGGGGGGGGGGACGGTATTTTTTTGACATTTTGGCCGATTGCTCAAAAACTATTATATATAGAAATAAATAGAAAACTGTTTTAGAATGCACAAGTAAAGGGCTTTCATATGATACCCCACTCAGTACAGTTATTTTACTTTGAAATTTCAAACCCCGATTTTCCCCCTTTTTTAATAAAACTAAAAATAATTTTCGATTTTTCTTTATTCCAATGATGTTGGGCCACTATTATACACAACTATGCCAAATTTCACGTCGATAGCTTTAATAGTTACTGAAATAATCGACTGTGACAGACGGACGGACGGACGGACGGAGAAAGTCTCACCATAAGGGTTCCATTTTTACCATTTTGGTACGGAACCCTAAAAAGATGGCGGACTCAAAACAGCTGTTCAATATTTTGCGATGCACTTGATTATCATAATATTGTATTTTTATTAATTTTCTTACAAAAGTAAAAGGTTGTATGGGATAGTGCGCGATGAGAACTGAATTCTAGAAGACATCTAAAACTCTTTCGTCTTCGACTATAATTTTCAACTTACACTAGCGGCACGCTATGATGGCCGGTTTGACGTTTGTCCGCTCATGAAGTTCCGTATTAATTGATAACGACTTTGAAGGAAATAATTGTATTACTTTATTGACGATAGTGATGTGCAGAGATTCATAAATTTTATCGAATGTAGTTTTAGGTTTAGGACTCAAAATTTATTTATTAAATTGATTTCTAAAATGTATACAAGTGTAGAAAAATCAGTTTGCACCATTTAAGGGGTGAATGTACTTGTGAATATGAACAATTTTCACTATGTGGACAAACCTCTGAAATCGCAAAAAAATATCAGCTGTTTCATACAAAAGGTAAAATTTTTATTTTTATATGATATATACCACAACTCGGCATTTGGTTTTCTAAATTGAAAATTTTTAAAAATGGAATCTAATACGATCGTCACATAGGATCGCTGGCTAGCACAACTACTACCTCCGGCAAACTCGCGTCAATGCTCAATGCAAAACAAAGCAGTTTCGAATTGACGTTGCTTCGAAAAGTATAAACTGTCAGTGCAATGCGATTGTGATATAGTTTTGACCTGGCTTTGGATTTCAAATATTGATACTGCATTACTGTTGACCCTTGCTCGTTAATTTGGACTCTGTTCAAGCCCTTTGTTGTGGATTTCGTCGATATGACCGAACGTACGCAGAGAACTGTAAACCTATTTAATCAGGTACAAAAACAAAACTTAATTGTTTTTTGTTCGAGAATAAATTGACATTCCACATCACTATTGTAATGTGTCAAACCGGCCATCATAGCGTGCCGCTAGTGTACTGAACTTGTAACATAAATAACCATTATTTATTACTATTTGTTCTCACTGGATGGCGTAGCGATGTAAATTATTCCTTTTTCATGACAGGAGATGATGTACGTTCCAATCTGTTAAAAATATATGTATTATTTTATTTTATTTATAGATAACTTGTCACCCCTTTTAGTAATAGTTTTGTAGTTAGGTACGCATAAAACTTTCTTTGCATCCTTAAATAAACATTTCCTTAGAAATTACTTCCATAATACGGTTCCGGATACTTTGGCTGCCAATATTGTGCATCGATAACTTAATAAGTTGATCTTTTGCATATTATAATAAAGAGAAAGGGATGCGAACGAACCCATACATATTCCTTGGGGTAAAGCAAATATTAGCTAAGAACAGGAAAATATCGGTATAAAAGCTTTTGGGTTCTGGGAAATTTTCTTATGCCTGATCACACTCCACTAGGTATAAGCTCAACTTTGCATTTGTGTAAGTGTAGTGTTTTAAAATAATCCTGTTATTATATATATATATATATATATATATATATATAATGTTATTATATATATATATATATATATATATAATAGTGTTTTAAAAAAATCTGTCGTTCACTAATAAACGTAAAATGTGAGTTTGGTAGTGTTATGTATTGGGTTTTCCGCTGTGTACAATATGGTCACTAAGATACGGAATATGCCTACTAATACATAATAATGGCATCTATTAATTAATTTTGTAATATCTCAAATTAAAAGAATTAAAGCAGGCCCCTTAAGAGTCTCCGGTAATCTCGAGTTTCCATGACGACGTAGTATTCCTTTAACTTACGAGGTATAATCGGAGTAGATGTCGATTGATATTGTCGAGATTTGAAATTTATTATTGAATTAAGCAGTTTAAAAGATAAAGATAAAAATAAGGAAAATCAATATTTTTAACAAAAATTAAATTTTTTGCCAAACCTCGATTTGTTGCAACGTGAACCATACTATATTATCTGCAAAGTTAGATATCTATCCTATATAAAGTGTTTAAATTAATTATTAAAGCAATATCAGTGTACTCATATAAGGTAAACAGTGATAGCCTAGTGGGTAGAGCTGCGGTCTCCTATTCAAGGGGTCGTAGGTTCGATCCCGGGCACGCACTTTTAAATATCACAAGCTTCAACGGTGAAGGAACAAATAGTGAGGAAACCTGCACACTTGAGAGTTCTTCATAATGTTTTCGAAAGTGTGTGAAGTCCGCCAATTCGCATTGGGCCAGCGTGGTGGACTATGGCCTATAACCCTTCTCTGAGAGGAGACCCGCGCTCAGTAGTGAGCCGTTGATGGGCTGCTGATGAGTGTACTCGAGCTTACGGGGGCCCCTTAATTACGATTATAATAATCAATTGTAGGTCTGACACGACCTGCTTACTCGTTGTACAATGTTCAATTATAACGCTAACCCATTTATATTTTAGAAACATTGTATTTACAGCATTTTACTTTTAATCGAATTCTCCAATTAGGTTGAGTAAAGTTTGTTATCAGTTAATTGCTCTTCCAAATTTCAATTACGTTTCTAAATGATGAGATCGAACTGAAGCTTAAGATTTGTTAAGCTTAAGATTGCATACGTTTATCACGAAACGATCCGCAAGTTGCAAAAGCAATCCATTTTTAGGGTTCCGTAGTAAACAAGGAACCCTTATAGTTTCGCCATGTCCGTCCGTCTGTCTGCCTGTCTGTCTGTCCGCGGCTTAGCTCAGAGACTATTGGTACTAGAAATCTGTAATTTGGCAAGGGTATAAATATCAATCACGCCGACAAAGTGGTGAAATAAAATTGTGAAAAATATTTTTTTTAGGGTACCTCCCCTACATGTAAAGTGGGGATGATTTTTTTTCTCGTCTATCCCATAGTGTGGGGTGTCGTTGAATAGGTCTTTCAAAAATATTGTGAGTGTGGGAACACCATTTTTCAATTTAGGGATCCGTTTGTGAAATATGATATTTTAAAGTGCTAAATTTTATTAGAGTCAAGTGTCCCCCCCTCTGCCAGCGAAATGGTTGTTTAAAGAATACAAGAAAAAATTCACAGCAGTAGTATATATAATGAATTTAAAAGGAAAACTATCATAACTACACTAGCGGCACGCTATGATGGCCGGTTTGACGTTTGTCCGCTCATGAAGTTCCGTATTAATTGATAACGACTTTGAAGGAAATAATTGTATTACTTTATTGACGATAGTGATGTGCAGAGATTCATAAATTTTATCGAATGTAGTTTTAGGTTTAGGACTCAAAATTTATTTATTAAATTGATTTCTAAAATGTATACAAGTGTAGAAAAATCAGTTTGCACCATTTAAGGGGTGAATGTACTTGTGAATATGAACAATTTTCACTATGTGGACAAACCTCTGAAATCGCAAAAAAATATCAGCTGTTTCATACAAAAGGTAAAATTTTTATTTTTATATGATATATACCACAACTCGGCATTTGGTTTTCTAAATTGAAAATTTTTAAAAATGGAATCTAATACGATCGTCACATAGGATCGCTGGCTAGCACAACTACTACCTCCGGCAAACTCGCGTCAATGCTCAATGCAAAACAAAGCAGTTTCGAATTGACGTTGCTTCGAAAAGTATAAACTGTCAGTGCAATGCGATTGTGATATAGTTTTGACCTGGCTTTGGATTTCAAATATTGATACTGCATTACTGTTGACCCTTGCTCGTTAATTTGGACTCTGTTCAAGCCCTTTGTTGTGGATTTCGTCGATATGACCGAACGTACGCAGAGAACTGTTCTAAATAGTCAGACACGTGAGTTCGTAATACGCCTTCGTAACTATTTCGATCGTGAAGCTCAAAATGGAGGGCCAATTTTACCTATAACGTCAGTGGTTGAACGCGTAGCTGATGCGCTTAATATTGGACAACGAACTGTTAGACGGATAACTAAAAAAAAATATGGCGAGACTGGCACAGAAGAAAATAAACTTCACACACCAAAAAAGAGAAAACGAGCAAAACCAGTCGTAGGCATCGATAGCTTTGATGCCGATGCTATCCGAAGACATGTTTACGGCTACTATTTACAGAAGGAGTATCCAACAAGAAAAAAGTTGGTGCATTCACTGAAGGAAGCTGGATTATTCTTCGGTGGGGAAAGTTCTTTAACGAAGATTTTGAAGACCATTGGATTTCGATACAAAAAATGTAACAAACGCAAAATATTGATGGAAAGATTTGATATAGCGATGGCAAGGTATACTTTTTTACGGCAAGTGAAAGAAATCAAAAATTGGCAAAATGTTGTGTTCTTGGATGAAACATGGCTTAATGCTAACCATACTGTAGGCCGTTCTTGGAACGATGACACAGCAGCATCTACTTCCAAAGTTCCTGTAGGAAAAGGATCGCGACTTATAATTTGTCACGCCGGAACCATCAACGGGTTTGTCGAAGGTTCTCTCATGGCTTTTGCGTCAAAAACCACTGGAGACTATCATGAAGACATGAATGGAGAAAAGTTTACTGAATGGTTTACCTCAATGTTGTGTAGCCTCCCTGAACCATCTATTATAATTATGGACAACGCCCCATACCACTCGATGCAAATTGACAAGCCACCTGCCCAATCCCAAAAGAAAGCTGATATCGTCGCATGGCTTCGTAAAAATGGCGTAGATGCAAACATGAATATGTTAAAAGCGGAATTAGTACGTCTTTTAAAAGAAAACAAACCAACCAAGATCCGATACGTCATTGACGAAATAGCATTAGAACATGGGCACAGAGTTATACGGTTAAAGCCTTACCATTGTGAGTATAATGCGATTGAGTTGGTGTGGGCTCAAATTAAGGGATATGCTGCAAGACACAATACAGAACCCCCATTTACCACAAAAAAAATGCTAAAATTATTAGAAGAAGCTTGTGAACATGTGACTAAAGGAGACTGGGAAAAGGTTGTGAATAGAACTGTTAAATTAATAAGGGAAGATTATGAAAGAGATGTGAAAATAGATAATATTATAGAAAACGAACATATAATTATTAATGTAGGTGATGATAGCAGTGACGACAGTGAAAATAGTAGTATGGACGAATCTGATTAATTATGGCCTTTTGTGGCACCTTTTTTGGTATCTTTTGTATTCATATGTTTCTTGTGTGCATATAAAGTATGTATATTCATTTTCATTCAAATATTCAGTTCGTTCAAATAAATTAAATAAACATATACATTTTTGTTTTATTAAACCTATTTAATCAGGTACAAAAACAAAACTTAATTGTTTTTTGTTCGAGAATAAATTGACATTCCACATCACTATTGTAATGTGTCAAACCGGCCATCATAGCGTGCCGCTAGTTTAAGTAGGGTTCATTAGTTAAAGAGTTATATCTGTTTTTTCCAAGTTAGGTGTTACACGTAGTGTAAGTTGCATATTTTGTAATATAATATAGTATTCAACCAAACATATAGTAAACGTATAGTAGTAGTAAAAATATAGTATTCAAATTAGTATTAGTAGTAGTAATTTTTGTAGTATAATATAGTATTCCATGGAACTCAAAATGTATTCAATATTCATAAATAAAATAAAATCACTATCCTAGGTCAGCAATAATATTTGAGATTATATTAACGCGCGCGGCCCGACACGCACTTGGCCGGTTTTTCTTTTTATTCAATTATTTTTAGATTTTGTTTTTAAGTAAATCCTTTGCGCTACATGATTTTTACAATCGTTCGAGTCAAGCTCACACCAGAGCCGAGCAGAGGATATGAAACGGTTTACGACTGATAATGAAGTCACCCGGTACCCGGTGAACCCGGTAACCCAAGTTTACGGGCAATGTCACTTAGCACATGTAATACGGATAAGATGTAGAGCATGGAAAATTATTTGGTGATAAATTTCCTATTAAGTAAAGACCCTTAAGGCGTTTTCCGCAGATCTCACAATAACACAAAATGTCGTAACGACTCCGAGAGAGTATAGGTATACCAAAAGATTTTTACTTACTTCATCATCGGTTTAGGTCATAGACTTATTATATTCAAGTGTAAAATAAGTGTAACGTTAAAAAACTACGCACATAAATAATGTATAATAACAAAATACATTAAAGAAATCTTTGAATAATAATAGTTTGTCAAAAACAACGTCCACGGCTTACAAAACATTGCACTTGTTTTCTCGCTTGCTCGCAGTGGACTAATGGAAATTTCTTAAGGCCGCACAGCCAGTAGTAAGTCTTTGAAAAAACGATAGAATCAAATTTAACTATGCATTACAGTTAAAGTTTTAATGTAGGTAGCTCTTCAAAGCATTGCACGTGATTTGTGGAATCTATAAAAATATGCTCGCAGCTCGTGAACTGAAATCGATCCCGGCTACTAGTAAGTGGTTTTCCTATTTATGAAAATTGGTTTATTCTAAATATTTTAAGAAATGCCATCTATCATGCAAAATTGTTACTATTTATTTATTTTTTATCATAAAAAACAAAAAATTTACACTAAACTGTATCAAAATTGAAAACTTAAAAAAAAATTGAATCATGCAATTGAATGTGTAACATTGAAACATGTGAAAATTGTATATGAACATATTTCATGTATAGTAAATAGTTTGTTGAAAATGCAACGGCTTGCCTGTAGTTTTGCGTTTGTTGCGTTTCGTACGGCAAATCGTGTCGTGCAGTGTTCAGTGAAAAAACGCCCTTACGGTCGGGTAGCTCGCGCTTTATTGCTGTTACATTCTTAATGGTAACCCCTTACTTAATTATGCGGATCGCGTCCCGACCCGGACGTATGCCGCAGAAGAGTTCATCCTCGAGTTGGCGTTGACCCGAATAACACGATCAATTTATTTGCTACTGACTTTAACATGAGATATCGTACAGCTAACTACCTAGTAAGTAGCTTACTTTAGGGCTTTTTCAGCAAAGATTGTTGTCAATTCTTTTCGAATTGTTAATTTTGATGGTCGTCGATTTACTTGAATCGCTCGAGATAGATTTTTGCTATTCGAAGTAACGTCGCTTTGCTACTACGCTGTCAGATTCAGACTACATACCTACTTTTTATTTTGTACAGAAATTAAAGAGCTCCCATGAGATTAAAAATATCTGCGCAAAACGAAGTTGTTTCTGCAACTAAAAACTTTCAAGTTCTTTACCCAATTAGGTTTGTGGCTTAGCTGTGGATGTAGGAATATCTGTGTATCAGGTAGGTCTTCTCCTACTGGTGTACCTAAGATGTAATACAAGGCACATTTCACCGTCTGCTCTGCCACCAATTCTTCTGTCCCCGAGTGTTGTCTTTATGTCACACACAGAAGTCGCTGGAGGGAGGTTGCAAGAGTAAAAGATCTTTACCCCAGACCAAACCCATTCTGTCAAGAGTGAAAGAATGAGAAAAAGAAGGCAAGAAATTCCAATCTAAGTACACCATAAATACGAGGCTTGTTCGAATCACGAAGATAACCATTCATATAAAACGATTGCTCATTCATTGGTAACATAAAATGGGCGATATTTTGTTTATCGCTCGCTTTGATTTATCTTAGTGCTAGGTTTTTATCGCAAATTTACTTGAGTATCGATAAAAACGAAATTTCCCTTTCATAATGAGTTCCTGTGTTACTTAATATAAAATAATTTAGGTGTTATAATAATAAGAGTAGTGCAGGTAGTTACATAGCTAGTGTCGATATGCGACAAAGAATCGATTTCACAATAAAATTATAAACATTAACCTCAGCTGTGGTACAGTTTGTAAGGTTCTCTCTAGGCGCGATCTGATTAGTCAATCTTCAAGAGCGTTGCGACACTCAACGACACCACAATTATCCTTTTGTCCTGACACTTCGTATACAAGCGCACTGAGGGAACTACCTTATAACTACTTTTTTTTTTATCGATGACAAGTTAGTCCTTGACTGCAATCTCACCTGATGGTAAGTGACGATGCAGTCTAAGATGGTAGCGGGCTAACTTGGAAGGGTTATGGCAGTGAACATTCAACCCATGCCCCTAATTGGTTTCTACACGCCATCGTGCCGGAACGCTAAATCGCTTGGCGGCACGTCTTTGACGGTAGGGTGGTAACTAGCTACGGTCAAAGCCTCCCACCAGACCAGACCAGAGACAATTCAGAAATTATAAATTCCCAAATTGACCCCGCCGGGAATCGAACCCGAGACCTCCCAGTTATAAGGCAACAGCGCTCACCACTGAGCCAGGGAGGTCGTCAAACTACTATTCAAAAGAAGAGTGGTATACGTTAATAGGGCGGGAAGACGAAAACGCTATAACAACTTATGTTGATAACAAAATAAGCGTACTTTTACAGGCGACGATAAATTAATATGATCCCATCTGATGGTAAGTGACAATTCATTCTGAGTTGGTAGCGAACTAGGTATAGTTAGCCTTCCTTCCTTACCTTCTAAGCTAGTGGTATGGCAGTGTTATTTAAACCCATACCCTTTATCGGTTTCTATACGCCATCAGGCCGAAACGCTAGTACGCTTGGCGGTACGTCTTTCACGGTAGGGCTAACCACGGCCGAACCCAGAAAAAACTATGACAGACACAACAGACTATGTTCTAAAGGCTATGGTTTGTTTGCTCTGTTACCTGAAAGTCTCCACACAGGCAGGATAAATGGGTGCCGTCCCCTGCCACGAGAGCCACGTGGTCGTGGTACTGCAAGGGAGTGGCCGCGCGGCACTCGCAGCCCGCGTCCCCGCATGCGGTCCGACACCCGCCCGCACCACTAGCCACGCTGCCCGTCTGCTCTGCACTCCACATACGATCTAGACGCTGAATCTAAAGGAGTTCATGCTATATAAGTTGAGGAAAGCGTAGTGATTGAAAACCCCCCCACTCAGGTATGTTTAGATTTTAGGTGATAAAAAATCCATCACCGTTTTACCACAGAAGTTTTACAAGTGAGCATTGGCATTAAGGATTTACGTGGTCGCAATCCAACCGACTCGCACGGAACGCTTTAGTTCTACGTTTCTGTAATGAACCACTAAGAGATCCTGGAAGGGTGTGGAACGGCCTTCCAGCATCGTGTTCCTGCCACCTAGTATTATTTGCGTGCCTTCAATGCAAGAGTGAATAGGCAAGGTGAAGTGAAGGCGGTTAAAAAAGCGAGTCACAGCCGCTGGATGCAAACGGCTCAAAATCGTGTTATGTAGCAATACTTTCCAGAGTGATTGGGCAACTGTTGGCATCTATAAAAGTAGAAATAAGCTGTTTGACTTGTATGCAGAAAAACGATATAATTATACCCCCGCGTTTATAGAATATGTAAGAAATTACTCCAAATTGTTTAGAAACGTGTGCATACAAGCAAAGTCACTTCACATAAAACAAAAAATTGTCAATTCAGATAATAAAATAAAAGCAGTATGGGACATTATTGGTGATGAAATGGGTAAGAACAAGATGCATTATAATAAACTGGAGCTTAAACTTAATAACCTTGTAATTGACTCCGATATAGTTGCAAATACATTTGAGAACTTTTTCAAAAATATACCAGTAACCACGACCAGTTCTCTAAATTCCTCGCCAACAGAAGCCTGTAATCTTCTAAGAAGCAATGTCTCTGAGTGCAATAAACTATTTAGGTTTGAACACGTTACCCCATATGATTTTATCAAAACATTTAAATCATTGCAAAATAAAAAAACAGGAGATCTATGGGGAATATCAGTTAAATTAATTCACAATATCATTGATATTATTGCGCCTTATCTTGCTTTAATTTTTAATAAATCTGTAGATACTGGATCTTTTCCAGACCTAATGAAATGTAGCAAATTAATACCTCTTTATAAATCGGGAAGCAAATTTGACCCGAATAACTACAGACCAATTTCAATTTTGCCAACTCTCAGCAAGATTTTCGAAAAAATAATGTTCAACCAACTGCTTCTACACTTTAACTTAAATAAACTTCTTCACCCTGAGCAGTACGGTTTTACTAAGGGTCGATCAACAACCGATGCAGCCGCAACGCTGTTACAACACATTTTCGATGCATGGAATAACTCACAGAATGCCATTGGTATTATTTGTGATTTATCAAAAGCCTTCGACTGCGTTGATCACAAGACCCTCTTACTTAAACTGAGCCACTATGGTATTAAAGATATTGCACTTAGCCTCATTGCGTCTTATCTAAGGGATCGTGTTCAAAGAGTGTGTGTCAATGATGTAAAATCATCCGGATCAGCCTCAGTAATGGGTGTACCCCAGGGTTCTATTCTAGGTCCATTCATGTTTTTGATTTACATAAACGATTTACCATATTTTGTCCAAAATACTTGCGATATTGTACTATTTGCTGATGATACGTCTTTGATTTTCAAAGTCGATAGGAAAAAAGACAATTTTGACGATGTAAATAATGCATTATTTCAAGTTTCTGAATGGTTTACGGCAAATAATCTACTTTTAAATGCTAAAAAAACAAAGTGTGTTGAGTTTTTATTGCCTAACACCAGAACTGTCAGTAAAAATTTAAAGATAAGTAATGAATCCTTGAAAACAGAGGACTCCACAGTGTTCTTGGGATTAACCCTGGACTCAAAGCTGCAATGGGGCACCCATATAGCAGTACTTGCTGGCAAGCTCAGCTCTGCTGCTTACGCTGTTAGGAAGATTCGACAGATAACTGACATAGAAACTGCAAAAATTGTTTATTTTGCATATTTCCATAGTATTATGTCATACGGAATCTTAGTATGGGGTAAAGCGGCCGATATTGGAAAAATTTTTGTATTGCAGAAGAGGGCGATTCGCGCAATCTATAATTTAAAGCCGCGGGATTCGCTTCGAGAAAAATTTAAAGAAATAGGCATTCTTACAGTAGCTTCACAATATATTTATAACAATATAATATTTGTCAGACAAAACATTGTGAATTACAAAAAAAAGGGTGAATTACGCGATAGGCAGGTTAGAGATCCAAATAGGCTCGTGATTTCTCGACTGCGCCTCAAGAGGGTCCGAAAGACATTTGTGGGAATGGGCGTGACGTTCTATAATAAAATTCCACAGTCGATCTTGGACTTGCCTTTACACAAGTTTAAGAAATCGATTAAAACTACGCTCATGAAAAAAGCATATTATACGATTGAAGACTATGTAAATGACAAAAAAGCGTGGATGTAATTCGTTCCAGCGATTCATGAGACAGTAGGTAATGATTAACCTGTATAATTGTATATCAAAATAATTCTATTCTATTCAGAGTTTCCACTTTATTTGTGTACAAGTCATATTTTAAAATGAGTATTTGATTTGAATATTAGTTTCAATTCGATGCCTTAAGATGGGTAGCCTAAGTATGTCACACTCTCTTTAACATTTCTGCGGTGGTGTCGTGTGATGCGGGTTGTTGCGTTCCCTAAAATATGGTTGAGCGAAGCAATGGCTGGGTCATGCGTCATGCTCGTAAACGGGTGCCACCAGCGGCAATGGGGCTACTTTCTGTCTGCCCGTCTTGACATGTGTTGAATTATAATTAGAAATAATTACGTATGCTTTTGTGGACCTTTCCCTCATTGTGGAAACTCTGCATACATAGAATATCTGTTAAGTATATTGTAAAAGTATTTTGAAAAGTGCAACTGCCGAGTTTCTTGCTGGTTCTTCTCGGCAGGAACGGCATTCCGAACCAGTGGTAGACTCATTGACGATTCAAAAGTACTTGTAAAAGTTTATTTGAATAAAAAACATTTCTATTCTATTCTATTCTATAGACCTATCCCCATCGAAACTCCGATGTGAGCATACTCGTCCACAATCGTATTCCTGGCAAAATTCTGGCATCATACCTATATTTATTTCATTTAAGTCAACTTGTGAATCTTTAAGATGTGACCAAAAGTCAAAGCAAATAAAAATATTTTAGACAAAAATAAAACAAGGATCATTTTAAACAGCCTTAAAGTCCTATTACTATTCAGAACGAGGAGTTCTGAATACTAGGACTGCGATATTGAGTTATTTAAATTATAGAGAGGGTAGTTGATGAATTCTCGGAAAGACGTGTTTTATAACGCTCGGCAAAAATAAATCGTTTAAAATAATTAATTGTTGTTTACGGTCTACTTAAGTTGTGAAATTGCATTCAGCTTCATAAAATATAAACATTTAGTGAAGAACGCGAGTGGCAGAGTTATTTTAGTGTATAAGTTAATCAAATTATCTGGTTACGGGTGCGGCGGTTTGCTAACGTCGTGACAATGAAGTGTCTTGCTTGCCCAAAGGAGCTACGCAAAGACGACCTCATAAACTGTGTGGCCTGTAATGGCAAGTACCATTATCAGTGCTTAAATATGACCTCGTCTTTCTATAAAGAGCAATATGTAAGCATCAAGAAATCATGGCGCTGCCCGTCATGTGAAAACGTCACTACGAGGCGCAAGGGTACTGACACACCGGTGAGACAACAATTTGTGACCTCTGACACAATATCACAGCTCGATATGTCTTGTGATGACTTGACGGGTCATATGGCAAGCGATAATATTAGTGAACGTCCTACTCAAATCGAGGCCCAATTGGGAGTTATTTCGTATCAACAGTTCGCCTCTCTCCTGGATTCGAAACTTGAAGATATGAAAGCCTGCTTAACAAGAGAAATTCATAATCAAATAAGCTGTGCTCTTGAGAAATTGAAATCCGAATTCACAATGACAACAGACTTCTTATCCAATCAAATTAGTGATCTCAACCAGGAAGTAAATAGTTGTAAAAATAAATTTAAGGACTTAGAAAATGAAAACTCTACTTTAAAGAAGTCAATTAATCAACTTCATATTGAGCTAAACGCCAGGGAGCAATCAAACTTGGCCAACGACATTCAAATCACGGGAATCCCAGAATTTGAAAATGAGTCTCTGACCCACATCGTTACCACAGTTTCAGCTAAGATAGGCCTTAAGATTGAGGCACAAGATATTGTCAGTTCGAGCAGAGTCGGTCCAAAGCGAGCTGCTGACCCATCAAGTGCAGCACATTCCTTTCGTTCGCGACCTATTGTCGTGCGACTTATGCGTCGCACCACTCGTGATGAACTGCTTAAAAACGCGCGTGTCCGTCGCGGCACAACTACGAGTGACCTCGGCCTGCCGTCGCACGAGCCCAAGCGATTCTATATTAACGAAAGGCTTACAAAAACTAACAGGCAGATCTTTGTCAAGGCGCGAGACGCTGCTCGTACGGCAAAATGGAGATTTGTGTGGACAAAACAGGGCAGAGTGTACGCCAGACGCTCTGAGTCCTCTGACGTACTTCTATTGCAAACGGAAAGTGACGTCGATAAAATATTATGCGGTCATGATACTCCTCAGATTGTTGTATAATTGCACTAGTTCTTATTTTCTTTATTCTTATTACAATAGGAAGGAAACGATTGCTTCGTCGTATAATTATTATGTTTTAATTATTTTACTAACATTAATTGATTTATCTTGTTTAAACAATGGGCCTCTTCTTGTTGACAGATATTTAGACATTGTTAAGGTAACTTTCTGTATGCACTTTATATATATACTTAATATACTCACAGCTTTTCGAATAATACCTACTTGCAAAGTCCTGTTAATTATATTGGTTAATTGTTTTTTTGGGTTGTATGCATGGATATAATATTTCTTTGTTTGCCTCTGTTTCTATTTGCTAATTTGATGAATAAATTGGTGTATAATAAGTTTGTATTTCACGCTTGTGTTTTTTCCAAAACACATAATGTGGAGATAAAGCCTTTGACTTGTAACAATATGCAAACTACTTTTGTCTTTTTATTTAGCAAACATTCAATGTATAATATTGTAACTTGTAACAACATTGTAACTTTTTTGTATTTGTATATTTATTTAACAAACATAATTTTTTTATTATTACTTTGTACTATGTTATGTCTATATTTGTTTCTGTTTCTACTTGCTAATTTGATAAGTAAAGTGTATAATAAGGTTGCATTTCACATTTGTTCTTTTTCTAAAATAAAATCAACATTGCCACATTCCTTGGATATGTCTCATATAACACATAATGTGGAGATGGGACCATTGGCTTTTAACAATACGCTGACTTCTTTTGTCTTTGTATTTAGCAAACATTTAGTGTATAATATTATAACTTGTAACATTGTAATTTTATTGTATTTATATATAATTATACTTAAGAAACATAATTTTTATATTAATTGTTACTATGTTGCATGCCAATGGAAAGCATTATATGGAAGGTATTATTATTTAGTTTTGTATAATTTTAAAAGTTAATAAGTCTAAATTTCTTAAATTGGGTTTGTTCAACGCAGGTTCACTTGCTACTAAACACGACGAGTTCACAGTTGCATTACATTCCCATAAACCTGACATTTTGGCTATAAATGAAACATGGATCAAAATAGGCGAAGATGCGCGGGCACCTGTTGTTCAGGGTTACAAACTCATTCACCTACCACGATCACCGAAAGTTAGGTCACGAGGGGGTGGTGTGGGATTTTACGTTAGACAAGGCCTTAAGATTCGCAAGTGTGTACACCCGCCAGGACCTGCTGAGGTTGAACAGATGTGGATATCGCTTAGTATAAATCTACACCATATCTTAGTAGGTACTGCTTACAGGCCGCCTTGGCTTGACTTGGACACATTTCTTGATACACTTACGGAATCAGTTTTGTTCTTCAACAACTTCGATGAAATTATCTTACTAGGCGACTTTAACGTCAACTTATTAAATAGTGGCAGCTGCAGTTCTCAACGACTAAATAATTTTCTAACCTGTACAAGTCTACAAAACTATGTTACAGGACCCACACACTTCAATACCCATAGTAATACTCTCATAGATATTTTTTGTGCAAACATTCCAATTATTAATCTTAAAATTCATCATAACCCTGAACTTGGTGGCCATGCTATGATTATAGCAGAAGTTAAAATAAAAAAGCCTAAGATACCATCAAAACGCGTAACCTATCGCCCGATAAAGAGAATCAACATGGTAGAATTTAATAAAGACCTCGAGAACGTAAACTGGCATGCTATTATCAACGATGTCAGTGTTGACCATATGGTGGAGTCATTTAACAAAATAATTTTAAATATTTTCAATAAACACGCACCTATAACAACATTCCAAACAAAAGATCAATACAGCCCTTGGTTGACCAGCAATGTTCGTCTCATAATGAAACTGCGTGATGAAGCTCATACAAAATACAAAGCGTGTAAGACAGATAACAAAAAACGCGAATACAAAGAGCTAAAATATCTTTCTCATTTTAGCGCTCTCAGTGAAAAAAAAGCTTATTATGATCATCATATAAACCTACACCTGCGCAATTCGAGTTACTTATGGAAAAATCTGAAAAAACATGTCTTACCTAATTTCAAAAATACTTCTGATCTTCCAGAACAATTTGATAACCCGAATGCAATAAATGACCATTTCTTAAACATACCTGGCAATAATAGTATTGACGAGTCCTTGTTAGCACACTTTGTGTCACAGAAATTTTCCGCGGATAGTAGCTTTCAAATCAAAACAGTTCATGAAAATGTTGTTGCAAAAATTATATTAGGGATCAAATCAAATGCGCAAGGGATAGATCAGGTTAATATGGATATGATTGTTCTCACATTACCCACTACCCTTAACGTCATTACAGCTATAGTTAACAAATCTATTCTGTCTTCGAAATTTCCTTCACTTTGGAAAACAGCTCTAGTCTTACCTTTGCCTAAAATTAACAACCCTGAAGATATAAAAGACTTACGCCCAATAAGTATTCTTCCATATATTTCTAAGATACTTGAAAAAGTTATCTACAATCAAGTTATTAAGTATTGCGAGGACAATAATATTTTACCGTATTTTCAATCGGGTTTCAGGAAACATCGTAGCACATCTTCTGCTCTTTCTGACGTTATTGATAACATACTCACTTTTCAAGATTCCGGTAAGGGTAGTTTTCTTGCGTTGTTGGACTTTTCACGAGCGTTTGACTCAATTAATATAAAACTAATGCTAGCCAAACTATCGTACTACGGATTTTCCTCAAGTACTGTTAAATGGTTCGCTAGCTACCTTATGGACAGAACGCAACAAGTGGTTATCCGGAAAAATGATGGAAATGACTTGGTATCTTCACTTAAAGCTGTCAATAGAGGGGTCCCACAGGGTTCCATTTTGGGACCACTATTATTTATATTATATTCTGCCGACATAATCAACTGCATAGAAAACTGTCAGTATCATTTATATGCTGACGACCTTCAAGTATATGTACCTGCTGATCACGAAGACGTTAGTTCTGCAATTAACCAGATGAACAAGGTTCTAAACAACATCTCACGATGGTGTCAACAAAATGCTCTTATCCTTAATCCCCTTAAGTCTAAATTTATGATCATGGGTACTAAGAAGCAAGTCAGTAAAATACTAGTCCAGCAACCAAAACTCTGCATTGACGGAGTAAACATTGAACATGTACATGAAGCACGTAATCTTGGACTGCGAATGGATGAAAACTTACGCTTCGAAGAACACGTAATTGATCTTGCCCGGAACTGTTTTTATAGACTTAAAGTTCTGTATAAGATTAGGCCTTACATTAGTATTAACCTCAGAATTAAACTTTGTGACACACTAATTTTGTCAAAATTAAATTATTGTTTAACAGTTTATGGACCATGCTTGCTAAGTAAATCGTGGCGATTACTTCAGCGCGTACAAAATGCTTGCGCTCGTTTTTGTTTTCCTATTCCGCCAAGATCACACGTTACTCCTTTTTTAAATGAACACAATATGCTAAAAATGAAAAACAGATATAATTTACTTTTAGGCACTCTATTATTCGGTGTTGTTAAATCCCAAAAACCTGAATATCTGTATTCGAAATTGAAATGGCGCGAGCCAAGCTTTGGGCTTAGGGCGATGGTGCCACTTTTATCAATGCCACGCCACCGGTCGGCAGCATTTCGTGGCAGCTTTAAATATCTTGCCACGAAATGCTGGAATGACATCCCTCCACCTTTTCGCAATGCAAGCTCTAAATTTGTTTTCAAAAAACTTTTCAGAGAACAGTTATTAATAACACAAAAAAACGAATAATCATATTAAAATACATAGTAAGATAGCCGTGGTAGTACATTTACAAATAACAAAATTTTAAAAAAAAAAAAGGAAAGGACATTATCGATTCAATTTTATAATACAATTTATATTTTACCTAATAAGTTATTTTCATAATGTATAATATTTATTTACTTTAAATGACTACCCTCTTATTCGGGCCCTAGCAGAATATCAGCGCTGTGGTTACATATGTATCCACAGCATTTAGCTGAGCTAGAACCCTTTCATTGGCATGACACATAGTAGACACTAGTTAAGTTAGATTGTAATTACTTTCTGTTTTTCCATTTTCATGTGTATTTCCATTTTGTTTCTTATATTTTGTTTTCTTGTCAATGAATAAATAATATTCTATTCTATTCTATTCTAATTTAATAGGAATTTAGAGTTCTTGCTTTTAATAAACTCTGATCTTAGACCATTCAACCCTCTAATGCACTAATACCACTGGCTGTCTTTGTCTTTCTTTTTTCCGACGCGACAGTAAAAATGACATCGTATTTGGAGTTTATTTGAATTAAGTTACCTCGATAGTAACGCTTTGATTGGAAGCAGGTATAAACCGATGCGTGCACATGAGTCTTTCCTCAATATTCCAAAAGATATGATGGTGTGAGGGGGCTGAAACTCCTCCGTGAGCGGGCGACGCTAAGCCGTAGTGGGTCGATGCGCACGTTGCATCAGGAGATACGGTGCCTTCGTGCTGTTCTGTATAAAAAAAACAAAAAGAGCTTTCATCATAATCATCATTAGCAACCCATCAACGGCTCACTACTGAGCGCAGGCCTCCTCTCAGAAAAGGGTTATAGGCACCGCGCTGGCCCAATGCGAATTGGCGGACTTCACACACCTTCAAGAAAATTATGAAGAACTCTCAGGTGTGCAGGTTTCCTCACGATGTTTTCCTTCACCGTTCACCGTTAAATATACTTACTTCATATTTAAATGCTTCGAAAAGTCAGAGGTCGGGTTCGAACCTGCGACCCCCCGAATCCGTAAGGAGACCACAGTGCTAACCACTAGGCTATCACTGCTATAAAGAGCTTTATATAGGCTTAAATCCTTACTCTAAGTAAAATGTTTATAAAAAGAAAAGGTGATTCACTGACTGATTGACTGAACGGTTGAACTAATCAGTTGAACTAATGGGAATGATCCAATCTACGAGCACAGCTCAAATTACTGGACGAATCGGGCTGAAAGATAGATATACCTACGTCATATTATAGATAGTTATTATGACGTATAGCATACGCTAAGAAAGGATTTTTGAAAATTCAACCCCTAGAGGGTTAAAATAGGGGTTTGAAAAACAAACTTAACGTGAACGAAGTCGCAGGCAAAAGCTAGTAATATTATAAATGTGAAAGTGTTTTTATATTTTGGTTTATCCTTCAATCACGCATTAACGGAGCTACGGATAGAAGTGATTTTTGATACTGCGTGCGCAGTTGAGGACTTGGAGAGTGACAGGATACCTTTTATCCCGAACAAACAGATGGCTCCTGCGGGTTTTTTAAAAACCTAACTCTACGTGGACGACGTCGCGGGGAAAAGCTATGTTTTTAATAAATAACAAGTTACCAGTCGTTGCATCTGATACTAAATGACAACGTAATCTTGGATGGAAGTGCATTAATTTGGATGACGATTAGTTTGTTTTTGGCTTTTAAATCACTTGGCGGTGGCATTTGTCGGTAAGGTTGTAATTAAAAAGTCGTCGCAGGTTTGTGAATTATTAATTTTAATTTTACTCTGGCTTCATGCGAACACCTCTTACAAAAATGCAGATTGTTGGTTGCAGTGTTTACTGCTATTTATGCGGCTGTTATACATACTGCATCACTACAAACACTAACTATAAATAAAACCCACATTAAATTAGATACCTATTGAATTTATATGGAGTGATTTTTTACTTCTCACCATCATGAAAAGCGAAGGCTCCGTCCACAAACTCTTCTTCATCAACGCTTTGTGACGTTGCTCTTCTCACTAATATTGTCAAGTTTGACCCTTTCGATGTAACTGCTTGACGAAACAGGAACCTTCCAGAAGGATCTCTTGCTTCTCTTACGGATGGCCCGCACACCCGCAGAAGAGCTCTGTCTCCTCTTTCGAATCTATCTCCTCTCTCTCCTCTTGCACCGAATTCGTGAAGACCTTCTAAGATCTCAATATGAGATCTACAACTTTGTAACCTAGTTAAGGACAAGACCCAAAATTAAGAAAAAATCTACGACGTTTTTAGGTATAGCTATGTAATAAAACATGACGCAACAAAATCGGTCCAATAACTTGGAAGGAATTCAGGGAAATGACAGCATAGTAAAATCAGGGCGCTTTATGGTCTATAGTCGTAAAAGCTAAAATGTGAAAGTTTCTAATACAAGAAAATAATAAGGTCCAGTAACATATTATTCAAAAATCAAAACGCGCTTGCAACGCTGCTTTGTGGCAGAAATTAGCCATTTATGTAAGTTGTCCTGCCCAGGAGTGACAATAATGCAAGAAAACGTATCATCATCATCATCATCATCATTAGCAACCCATCAACGGCTCACTACTGAGCGCAGGTCTCCTCAGAGAAGGGTTATAGGCCATAGTCCACCACGCTGGCCCAATGCGAATTGGCGGACTTCACACACCTTCGAGAACATTATAGAGAACTCTCAGGTGTGCAGGTTTCCTCGCGATGTTTTCCTTCACCGTTGAAGCAAGTGATATATAATTGTAAAACGCACATGATTCCGAAAAGTCAGAGGTGCGTACCCTGGATCGAACCTGCGACCCCCCGAATAGGAGACCACAGTCCTAACCACTAGGCTATCAGTGCTTCACAGAAAACGTATACAGTATAATAATTATATAACGTTAGCTTTACAAAAGTATTGTACCAAAAAAAACCCTCCCACAAACGCACAACCGCTTAACCCAAACTTCAAAGGCACCTACACCGGTCTTTTCTTTTTAGGGTTCCGTACCCAAAGGGTACCAACGGGACCCTATTACTAAGCCTACGCTGTCCGTCCGTCCGTCCGTCCGTCTGTCAGCGGGCTGTATCTCGTAAACCGTAATAGATAAACAGATGAAATTTTCACATATTATGTATTTCTATTGCCGCTATAACAACAAATAATAAAAATTAAATTAAAATGTTTCCATGGGTAAGTACATGAAAATATTTTAATTTAATTTTTTTAACGGAACCCTACAAGAGCGAGACCCGACTCGCACTTGGCCGATTTTTTATATTATTTCTTTAATATTAACGCAGAATCGCTAAATTTTTAAATCAATACATTATTATCGATGGAGTTGACGTATCAAAATTACAAACTAAACTAGCGGCACGCTATGATGGCCGGTTTGACGTTTGTCCGCTCATGAAGTTCCGTATTAATTGATAACGACTTTGAAGGAAATAATTGTATTACTTTATTGACGATAGTGATGTGCAGAGATTCATAAATTTTATCGAATGTAGTTTTAGGTTTAGGACTCAAAATTTATTTATTAAATTGATTTCTAAAATGTATACAAGTGTAGAAAAATCAGTTTGCACCATTTAAGGGGTGAATGTACTTGTGAATATGAACAATTTTCACTATGTGGACAAACCTCTGAAATCGCAAAAAAATATCAGCTGTTTCATACAAAAGGTAAAATTTTTATTTTTATATGATATATACCACAACTCGGCATTTGGTTTTCTAAATTGAAAATTTTTAAAAATGGAATCTAATACGATCGTCACATAGGATCGCTGGCTAGCACAACTACTACCTCCGGCAAACTCGCGTCAATGCTCAATGCAAAACAAAGCAGTTTCGAATTGACGTTGCTTCGAAAAGTATAAACTGTCAGTGCAATGCGATTGTGATATAGTTTTGACCTGGCTTTGGATTTCAAATATTGATACTGCATTACTGTTGACCCTTGCTCGTTAATTTGGACTCTGTTCAAGCCCTTTGTTGTGGATTTCGTCGATATGACCGAACGTACGCAGAGAACTGTTCTAAATAGTCAGACACGTGAGTTCGTAATACGCCTTCGTAACTATTTCGATCGTGAAGCTCAAAATGGAGGGCCAATTTTACCTATAACGTCAGTGGTTGAACGCGTAGCTGATGCGCTTAATATTGGACAACGAACTGTTAGACGGATAACTAAAAAAAAATATGGCGAGACTGGCACAGAAGAAAATAAACTTCACACACCAAAAAAGAGAAAACGAGCAAAACCAGTCGTAGGCATCGATAGCTTTGATGCCGATGCTATCCGAAGACATGTTTACGGCTACTATTTACAGAAGGAGTATCCAACAAGAAAAAAGTTGGTGCATTCACTGAAGGAAGCTGGATTATTCTTCGGTGGGGAAAGTTCTTTAACGAAGATTTTGAAGACCATTGGATTTCGATACAAAAAATGTAACAAACGCAAAATATTGATGGAAAGATTTGATATAGCGATGGCAAGGTATACTTTTTTACGGCAAGTGAAAGAAATCAAAAATTGGCAAAATGTTGTGTTCTTGGATGAAACATGGCTTAATGCTAACCATACTGTAGGCCGTTCTTGGAACGATGACACAGCAGCATCTACTTCCAAAGTTCCTGTAGGAAAAGGATCGCGACTTATAATTTGTCACGCCGGAACCATCAACGGGTTTGTCGAAGGTTCTCTCATGGCTTTTGCGTCAAAAACCACTGGAGACTATCATGAAGACATGAATGGAGAAAAGTTTACTGAATGGTTTACCTCAATGTTGTGTAGCCTCCCTGAACCATCTATTATAATTATGGACAACGCCCCATACCACTCGATGCAAATTGACAAGCCACCTGCCCAATCCCAAAAGAAAGCTGATATCGTCGCATGGCTTCGTAAAAATGGCGTAGATGCAAACATGAATATGTTAAAAGCGGAATTAGTACGTCTTTTAAAAGAAAACAAACCAACCAAGATCCGATACGTCATTGACGAAATAGCATTAGAACATGGGCACAGAGTTATACGGTTACCGCCTTACCATTGTGAGTATAATGCGATTGAGTTGGTGTGGGCTCAAATTAAGGGATATGCTGCAAGACACAATACAGAACCCCCATTTACCACAAAAAAAATGCTAAAATTATTAGAAGAAGCTTGTGAACATGTGACTAAAGGAGACTGGGAAAAGGTTGTGAATAGAACTGTTAAATTAATAAGGGAAGATTATGAAAGAGATGTGAAAATAGATAATATTATAGAAAACGAACATATAATTATTAATGTAGGTGATGATAGCAGTGACGACAGTGAAAATAGTAGTATGGACGAATCTGATTAATTATGGCCTTTTGTGGCACCTTTTTTGGTATCTTTTGTATTCATATGTTTCTTGTGTGCATATAAAGTATGTATATTCATTTTCATTCAAATATTCAGTTCGTTCAAATAAATTAAATAAACATATACATTTTTGTTTTATTAAACCTATTTAATCAGGTACAAAAACAAAACTTAATTGTTTTTTGTTCGAGAATAAATTGACATTCCACATCACTATTGTAATGTGTCAAACCGGCCATCATAGCGTGCCGCTAGTATAATAACAATTAGTACATACCTTAAATTATAATTAAACAGTGACACTTGGACCACATCCGTCGGAATCCCAATTAAATGTATAACACATTGCGACCGCCACGCTGTGGTCCGCGTATCGAAGTGTCCCGAGCGAATACCGCCCGCGCCGTAGCCTCGCACTGTGGCACCGCATCCGATGTGGTCTCCTTTATTGGTCGATATCTCATTGGATGCTGCATCGTTGTCTGCGAGAGCATTCCTCTCACCTTTAAAGACGGTGGTCAGTCGATTTCTAATCGGTTCAAGCACACAAACAACTTCAGGGTGTAATGAGGGTGTGATGATTCAAGAGTCGATTCAATGATCTATAAAACGTATCAAAATGGGAAAAAAGGAGTGATGTAACTTCGTCTGTCTGTCGTAAACGTAATTATATTTTCATTTCAAAAAGGGTCGAAAATCGAAATGGTGGGTCCAAATTAAAAGTGCACATGCACATTCCGCAATTTCCTATAAGGCACATAACTACTGTTTTAAGTAATTAATTCTGAATTATCGTAAAAATAACTATAATACTAACATATTTTCAGTCACTTATCTTCCATATTTGCATGACAAAAATTTTAAATAATAAGTGGACTGAGCTAAGATATTACCAGCACAGTTATTTAGAAATTAGCAATAATTTTATAGAAGCAAGCTTATTTATGAGGTTCTTTACAAAATGGATTTCTTTTAGGCTATCATACTAATATTATAAATGTGAAAGTGTGTTTGTTGGTTTGTAGGTTTGTTGGTTTGTTGATTTGTTGGTTTGTTGGTTTGTCCGTTGGTTGCCAATCACGCCGCAACAGAGCTACGGATCGACGTGATTTGCATGGGTATAGTTGAGGATCTGTAAAGTAACATAGGCTACTTTTTATCCCGGAAAATCAAAGAGTTCCCGATAGACTTTAAAAACTAAATCCACGCGGACGAAGTCGCCGGCATCAGCTAGTCGAATAATAAAATATTTTTACCATAAATCATATTATGATAACATAAGTTCGCGAGTCAGACTTGCATTTAGCCGCTTTTGTTTAAACTTTAAACTATGAAAAGTAAGACTTATCATTAAGGAAATTTAAACAATAATTTAATATAAAAAATTATTATTTTTAAAGAACCACCTTCATACTGCTGCTTTACTACGTTACACACACACTATACAAAGTATTTAATTTATTGTTGATATTTTAAAAACCGCTCGACCGATTTCGATAAAATTTATAATGGGACCACCTGGGGAGTATACCCTTTCAAAAAATTAAAGAATTTTCCATATCGGTTCAGGCGTCTTCGAGTAATCCGTGGACATACTTAAAAAAAATATTCCGACGAGTTGATAACCTCCTCCTTTTTTGAAGTCGGTTAAAAATGTGATAATTTTTTACCATGTGTCAAATGTGTGAGCGCTGCGAGCGGCGGTGAGGCTGCAACTGTAGGCGGTGGTGCGCTGGTGTCTATTTTCTCCAAGAACTCCAGCTTTGCAATGAATCCGTTGTAGTCATAAGGTGGAATAAGCGGTCCAGAGCTAGACAAATAAATTCAATATTAGTTTTTTAATTTTTAGATTGCAAAATATAAAATATTTTATTCTATTCTATTCTTAAGGATGATTATACGAGTCTGCCCGCGAAATTCAAATTTAATTTGGTTTTTCGCAATTTGTAAACTAATACGACGAACTAGGCTAATGGTATTCTAATTGCGCCAGTAGAATTATCATCTTCACAGGTTTACATAAAATATTTTACTTGAAAGTGACCAGTTTAAGAAATTAATCAAAATACTGAGTTGGACGTGAGTTACTCACAAATTAGTCGATGTTTTGATTAATTTCATAAACTGGACACTTTCAAGTAAAGATTTTTATATAAACCTGTGAAGATGATACTGCCATTTTCGCAATTAGAATGCCATAAGCCTTCTTTGTCGTATTAGTTTACAAATTGCGAAAAACCAAATTAAATTTGAATTTCGTGGGCAGAACTGTGTCTTCCACCTTAACACGTTTAAGTACGCATCGAGGGTGCAAGTAGTGTATCAAAATTTTCAAGAGAGACTACTACGCCTATTACTACGCTGATTTCTCTTAGTGCGCGTTCACATTCTGATGTTTTGTCAGTGTGCAGCGCCGAGTCAGCCAGTATCTACGTATAGCGTAAGCGTATTGTCGGTTTGGTGTGAACGAAATTTTAAATAAATCATGCTTTGGATTTTTACTAAACGAACAACACTGTGAAAAGATAAAAGAGGTAAGAATTTAATAATAGAGGACGAAACAGCTTTGCAATACTGTTGCAACTTGAGATGCGAGAGAGCAAACCGACCAACAAATTGGGTCAAGGCATTGAAGTTTAAAGATGATTGTAAGAGTACTGTAGCATATAACATGACAAAGAACTGTTTTGTGACAAGAGATCTTTTTGATTTAAGCTAATATATTGTAGCAATTATATATTTTAAGCTATAATTTTCAAGCTATATACTTATTAAAACGTTGTTTAAATTATCGTGCTGCTGATAATATTAATGCTCAATCGCCAAGAAAAGTCTGTACAACATAGCAAAATTACAGCTTTTAATAGGATTATTGACATGGGTAGTAAAATAAGTAAATAAAGATAAAATAAGCAACTGATAATTTCAGCAAACGTGGCCAAATTAGCAGTAAAGGTAGAAAAGTATAACTTTAAGATAAGTTGTTTAACCTTGAAATATTTTGTAAAATTATTTGTAATTCAATCCAAATTATTATAGGTAATTAAACATTTTATTTAGAGTCTTCTATACCTTGGTACATACTTGGTACTTGGTACATAATCTGAATTAAATATCACAGATAAACAAGTTAGCAAAATTGTATCAAAATACTTTAGTAAACATTATTTTTCCCTATTCATATTAATTCAAATATCTTACTTATGTTTTATGTCTTCTGTTGAAACATTTTTTTCTTTATTTTTGTATACCGAACCTTTTTATATTCAATATTATAAAGATAAAAAGGTACCTGAAATCACTGAAGCATAAGGCAATTTAAAAAGACCATTATGGGGAGGAAAGCGACGCAAAAGAACTTTTTGTTACAAAACTACAAAGTTTACGTGAAAGTATTATTTTTCTCAAATGGGCTGCTTTTTAGGGTTCCGTACCCAAAGGGTACCAACGGGACCCTATTACTAAGCCTACGCTGTCCGTCCGTCCGTCCGTCCGTCCGTCCGTCCGTCCGTCCGTCCGTCCGTCTGTCAGCGGGCTGTATCTCGTAAACCGTAATAGATAGACAGATGAAATTTTCACATATTATGTATTTCTATTGCCGCTATAACAACAAATAATAAAAATTAAGTTAAATTAAAAAAAATAAATTAAAATATTTCCATGGGTACATGGAAATATTTTTATTTAATTTTTTTAACGGAACCCTAAAAGAGCGAGGCCCGACTCGCACTTGGCCGATTTTTCCCTTTATGGTATCCAGTTTATTTGTAAAAAGTTTCTTTACTCAGAAATAAATAATTAAATGATTGAATAGACTCTTCCTTAAGCAATTCCTTCTTTACACCTAAAAACAACCTACATGAATTATATTATTATCATTTATCTCATAAGATCAATAACGAGAAAAGATTTATTACAAACCTAATAATATTCACACAGTTATTGATACTAAATAGAACTTGGACAGAAAGGTTGTTTGCAAAGTTGTTCTATTGGCTTTATTATGATTGGGTCTGAAGCTCCCATTAATATATTTGATCTAATTTGTTATTTGATCGTGGATCAATATCTGTGCACTTAACTGATATAGGTACGAGTATAACTTCGATCTTATAAGTAAACAACTCTAAAAGATAGATCTTATGAAGTAAGTAACTGAAGTGAAGTATAAATTGTTTTACGCAAAAAATTGAGAGAGTTACAATAGTAGATGTTCGATAATATTATGTGTATCTATGTTAAAAGATACCTACTACCTCATAAAAATACAGGATATCGTTGCGGGCAATTCGAGGGCGCTTATATTTAACATAACGCTACAATATATTTTTAAATACTTATAATCTAAAATCTAATGAGGAGATCCGTAGGAGAACCAAAGTCACCGACATAGATCAGCGAGTCGCGAAACTGAAGTGGACATGGGCGGGGCACATAGTTCGAAGAGCTGATGGTCGTTGGGGTCCCAAGATACTGGAGTGGCGACCCCGCACCGGGAAGCGCAGTGTTGGCAGACCCCCACCAGATGGACCGACGACATCAAACGAGTCGCAGAGAGCCGCTGGATCCAGGCGGCGCAAGACCGAGGCTTGTGGAAGTCCATGCAAGAGACGTTTGTCCAGCAGTGGACGCCTATCGGTTGATAAAGAAGAATCTAAAACTTATATTAAGTAAACAAGCCTGGATGTGAAATACCAATAGGTTTTTTTTGACTTACATATTTATCGAACCGGCAAGCGTGCCAGATTAGTAAAAAGCTAAATAACTCTGCTTTGATAACAATTCTAATCAAATTCTTATAACAACAATTAATTGAAAGAATAACATATGCCTGTGACTAAAATCTGAGGAGAATTGGTGTAACTCTCATAAGTTAGCATAAAATATTAATAGAAAAAATAGGAAAAAAACATAATGTCTCTTATCGTATAAATGTATTATTATAATAATTTATTTGTTTTTGGAACTCCAAAAAAGATATACTTGCACACTTTTTTCAAGCTGTGACTTACTGCGACATAATAACGTATCGGAGAGTGCGGAAACGCTGTCAAAAGTGATAAATCTCCCTTTGAACCAATGACCTCTATCGATCCAAGTTTGCTGGACTGACTAGAATCGACGACATTGCATTGTAATAAACAGATTTTTTCACCATTTTGGCGCTGATTGCTATCAAAAGTGAATGTGAAATTTGGTGTTGACAATTTGGGAATTTATAATTTCTTAATTGTCTCTGGTTTAGTGGGATGTTCTGACCATGACTAGTTACCACTCAACCAACAAAGCAGTACCGCCAAGTGATTTCGTGTTCCAATACGACGGCGTGGAGAAACCAATAAGAAGTATGGGTTGAATGTATTCCACCCATACGATGTAGTTTACAATATTGAAGACTATATAAATGACAAAAAAGCGTGGATATAATTCGTTCCAGCGATTCATGAGACAGTAGGTAATGATTAACCTGTAAATTTTCTTTTTCCTCATTGTGGAACACTGCATACATAGCATAATATCTACTATATTGTAAACTTGTTTTGAAAAGAGCAACTGCCGAGTTTCTTGCTGGTTCTTCTCGGCAGGAACGGCATTCTGAACCAGTGGTAGACTCATCGACGATTCAAAAGCACTTGTAAAAAAGTTTATTTGAATAAAAAACATTTCTATTCTATTCTATTCTAAACAAAGATCAAACAGTGTACGACGCGGCCAGTCCAGCTGTACGAGTATGAACAGAGGTCAGTGCGTCGAACAGATTACGTACTTGAATTCCAACAATAGATTTGGCCCGGGATGTTCCAGCGTGGCGGTTCTCTCCGGGCAGAGCGACGCAAGCAGCGGCGCAGAGGGCGAGCTGCCAGCCCGCAACGTTAAATAGTCCGTGGCACAATGGCTGCAAAGAGGTGATAATTATCAATTGTCCAACTGCGTCAGGGCAGCGAGTGCGCTGAATAGAGGCGTGCTAACGACTTGCAGCGACGATTTTAGGTCTGCTTTTTACCCTATTGCTGAAAGAGGGTAAGGTTTATTCAAGTGTATGATGTATGCACTTTTCAACCGACTTTTGTCTATAATTTCATTGGCACGCTTTGTAAGTAGTCAAGGTTGGACGAATTTTAGCATAGTAGGCATAAAGCGTCATTAGGTTCGTTTTAATTGTAGGAGAAACATAGGACATGAAAATATCGAGCTTACCGCGGTATTGGGGTTTAACAAAATATCGGGGTTGTTTTTTTTAATAAAAATTTTTTTTGAAAGTAATATGACGTATTTTCAGTACGTATATAATATAGTACCTAGCCCCAGGAAACATTCGACTGGCCCCGGCTCCGTGTGTCAGAAACGACGTTCCACGAAGATAATTATGCCAAGAAAAGGATACTCTAGAATCTAAATAGATCTACTTAATGAATAATAAGTACAAATAATTAATACACTGTACGTGCTTGACGTGTGGCTACGAGTATAAAATTGTAGAACACGGTTCATCGTTATAAAGTGATTCATAATATCGCAATAATATCTCACTAGCTGATGACCGCGACTTCGTCCGCGTGGATTTAGTTTTTAAAATCCCTCGGGAACTCTTTGATTTTCCGGGATAAATAGTAGCCTATGTCACGCTCCAGTTCCTCAACTATACCCATGCAAAAAATCACGTCAATCCGTGGCTCTGTAGAGGCGTGATTGAAGGACAAACCAACAAACTCACTTTCGCAATTATAATATTAGTATGATTTTTAAGGAGTATAGGTTTCATTTTGAATTAATTTTCTTCCTAAATTGGTTTATTGTTATTTGACAGTAGGCATTAGGATGAAATAGAAAAGTTTTATTGGGCATATATACTCGTAGGTATTATATCACAATATTGGGATGCTATTGATACGAGCATACCCGGTACCGTCATGATGGGCAAAATTGAGTGCAAGGGCAGAAGAAGAAAGTTCTGGCTTATAAACATGCACGGATAGACCGGAATAACCAAGCACAGTGAACACACTGAAAACCTGTGGTACATTGAGCTTGGGCTTTGCATGACAATACCACGTAGTGGTTATATTCTCTTTGGACAATACGAACATGTCGAGATGACGGTCAACGTTTAAAAGTGAAGAGGAAGAAGATGTAGACAGAGAATGTTTGATAAATATAAGATCCCATAATAATCATTATATTCCTTGGCCGAAAACCCTAGCGATTTGACCAATTAGGAAGATTGCAACTAAGTAAAACTTACATACAGTAAACAGACGAAAAACATAAAACGTTTGGTGTACAATATGTTGGGTTTGTCCACATTTTCCGGCGAGCGTGTCTGCGCGGGTAAAAAGAGATATGGGGAGGTTCTTTTATTTGCAGGGACGATTGTTCAATGGCCTTTCAAAACATACGAATTCACATGCGGGCGCTTGATAAAAATACTGACTCTGGAATTGAAAAAGAATTGGTGTCCCGACGTATTTTTAATGATGCCCCATTTTATTTCAGCGAAACTCGCTCGTGAGAACGCTCTAATTGTTAAACTGAATTATTTTTAAGAAAATTATACGAAAACTAACTACTGACGGTATAAGGTTGGTAATTTTACTGTCAAAATTTATAATATGTTTAATAAATGCTATGTATAGTATTCGGGTTTATAAATTTTGTATAGTAGGTTGTGAAGATTTTCAAAGCTCGCGGAAACCCGGTTTTTCTGAAATAAAAATTAGTAAGAAATTACTAAAAGCCCTAGTTTGTGATTTCACATACCTGTCAGTTATTAATGATGTAGTCTAAAATGGAAGCGGGCCAACTTGGAAGGAGTATTAACAGATTTTAATTAATCCCATATCCTCATTCAGTTTCTGCGTGTAGATAGATGGTGTACAGATATAACGTGAAAACATGCTTATATAATAATATAATTATGTATTTCATTTATTGTTATTTTACATTTATTGATTACTAGTTGATTATGTGTGTAGTGTAGTTTTCTAAAAAAAAGTACCAGATGAGATTTTAAAGACTCTCAACAACTTCAACGTTTTATTAAAAAAAAAAAAAGTTATCGCATAATTTAATGTAAAAGACTTTTTAAACGATAAAAACCTTAAGAATGAGTTGCCTTAATAGCTTTAAAAGTTAATAAATAATTAGAGTAAGTGATATTTTGAGAGGGGTGATAATAATGAAAATGCCCGCTTGACTTTTTTATAGACTCTTCGCAGACCCAAGCCTTATTATAGCTTTAGTTTATGGATTTCGTAAATAATAATGAAATTATACCTAACGTCCTTAATGATAGATATAAAACTTATAAAACTGATACCAATTAAAATTTGTATATAAACTATTTTTTAAAGGAAATCATACAAAACAAACAATAAAAGTAATATAATGCGGATAAGTGTAAGTATAAAACCACTCTATTTAAGCAACAAACACGCCCGCAAGAAAGGAAAACAAAGGCAACGGTTTGCTTCTAACAAAACTCTTTGAAGATAATTACGAGAGAAATCTTAACTACTTACTACCACTTAAAATAAATAGAGTTGGTAGCGTTTTAAATTAAATATTTTCTGCTCGCTTAAGAAGCTCAACAATATTCTTTGTCTGATTGTAAATTCAATAGCTGCAGGCTATTGCTATTATGATAATATCCGGTGAGCTACGATATTACTGCAAGCTGCAAGTCTCACAAGTTTGCTGGTAGAATCATTTTTAAACTAGGTACTGCCAAATATGAAATAGGAAGGAAATAGGTATAAGTTTTTAAATCAGCGCGTATTAGTATTTATTACTAGGTATCTTAAATATATCTTAATATTTTAGGTACATACACCTTTATTATTTATCATTCGTCTATGACATACACGGGTGACGAAGCTTATGAAGTTTCAACTTGCAATTTATACAAATACATTACACTAAAAACTTTTTATTTAACGAAATAAAAATATTTTTAAACGTATTCTCAAACAAAATTCCGACTAGCTAACTGATTATCAAAATCTTCTACGGTGCTTCCTCGCTGACCTGCGATCTTGAAAGGCACAAACAAGAACTTAATATATAACGTTATTACAAAAACTATTGTAACACAGAAAAGTAATGAACAGTGAATAAATTTTTAGTTAAAATTTTCACCTTACGCTCATCAAGTCAGTCAGTCAATCACCTTTTCCTTTTATATATTATATATTTAGAATAAGAATACTTCTAAGACACGCAACCCTTGGTTTCTGATTCTAAATCACATTTTGCTAGTTTTTTATTTACAGGGACTATTGTTAAGTTTTCTTTCGAATGAATTTCATGCGAGCGCTTGATGAAAGTATTCTGAGGTTGTCACAGAATGCTTCTCCTGGGACTTTTTAATGATGCTTCTGTGGGGCTTTTGGCGAAATGAAATTTATAGTGATTTATGATGGTAAATAATATAATCCTATCCCACTAGTATTATAAATGCCAAAGTTTGTGAGGATGTTTGTTACCTTTTCACGCAACAACTCCTGAACTCTCTGTTGATAAAACTTCTTATAGCTAGCTTCTTATAGCTAATACATCAGAAAATCACATAGGCTATTTTTATTATGAAAATTAATTTTTCATAATCTTCCCTTATTAATTTAACAGTTCTATTCACAACCTTTTCCCAGTCTCCTTTAGTCACATGTTCACAAGCTTCTTCTAATAATTTTAGCATTTTTTTTTGTGGTAAATGGGGGTTCTGTATTGTGTCTTGCAGCATATCCCTTAATTTGAGCCCACACCAACTCAATCGCATTATACTCACAATGGTAAGGCGGTAACCGTATAACTCTGTGCCCATGTTCTAATGCTATTTCGTCAATGACGTATCGGATCTTGGTTGGTTTGTTTTCTTTTAAAAGACGTACTAATTCCGCTTTTAACATATTCATGTTTGCATCTACGCCATTTTCACGAAGCCATGCGACGATATCAGCTTTCTTTTGGGATTGGGCAGGTGGCTTGTCAATTTGCATCGAGTGGTATGGGGCGTTGTCCATAATTATAATAGATGGTTCAGGGAGGCTACACAACATTGAGGTAAACCATTCAGTAAACTTTTCTCCATTCATGTCTTCATGATAGTCTCCAGTGGTTTTTGACGCAAAAGCCATGAGAGAACCTTCGACAAACCCGTTGATGGTTCCGGCGTGACAAATTATAAGTCGCGATCCTTTTCCTACAGGAACTTTGGAAGTAGATGCTGCTGTGTCATCGTTCCAAGAACGGCCTACAGTATGGTTAGCATTAAGCCATGTTTCATCCAAGAACACAACATTTTGCCAATTTTTGATTTCTTTCACTTGCCGTAAAAAAGTATACCTTGCCATCGCTATATCAAATCTTTCCATCAATATTTTGCGTTTGTTACATTTTTTGTATCGAAATCCAATGGTCTTCAAAATCTTCGTTAAAGAACTTTCCCCACCGAAGAATAATCCAGCTTCCTTCAGTGAATGCACCAACTTTTTTCTTGTTGGATACTCCTTCTGTAAATAGTAGCCGTAAACATGTCTTCGGATAGCATCGGCATCAAAGCTATCGATGCCTACGACTGGTTTTGCTCGTTTTCTCTTTTTTGGTGTGTGAAGTTTATTTTCTTCTGTGCCAGTCTCGCCATATTTTTTTTTAGTTATCCGTCTAACAGTTCGTTGTCCAATATTAAGCGCATCAGCTACGCGTTCAACCACTGACGTTATAGGTAAAATTGGCCCTCCATTTTGAGCTTCACGATCGAAATAGTTACGAAGGCGTATTACGAACTCACGTGTCTGACTATTTAGAACAGTTCTCTGCGTACGTTCGGTCATATCGACGAAATCCACAACAAAGGGCTTGAACAGAGTCCAAATTAACGAGCAAGGGTCAACAGTAATGCAGTATCAATATTTGAAATCCAAAGCCAGGTCAAAACTATATCACAATCGCATTGCACTGACAGTTTATACTTTTCGAAGCAACGTCAATTCGAAACTGCTTTGTTTTGCATTGAGCATTGACGCGAGTTTGCCGGAGGTAGTAGTTGTGCTAGCCAGCGATCCTATGTGACGATCGTATTAGATTCCATTTTTAAAAATTTTCAATTTAGAAAACCAAATGCCGAGTTGTGGTATATATCATATAAAAATAAAAATTTTACCTTTTGTATGAAACAGCTGATATTTTTTTGCGATTTCAGAGGTTTGTCCACATAGTGAAAATTGTTCATATTCACAAGTACATTCACCCCTTAAATGGTGCAAACTGATTTTTCTACACTTGTATACATTTTAGAAATCAATTTAATAAATAAATTTTGAGTCCTAAACCTAAAACTACATTCGATAAAATTTATGAATCTCTGCACATCACTATCGTCAATAAAGTAATACAATTATTTCCTTCAAAGTCGTTATCAATTAATACGGAACTTCATGAGCGGACAAACGTCAAACCGGCCATCATAGCGTGCCGCTAGTGTAGTATGAAAATGGTTTGTTCGGGTAAAATGCAATATAATTCAAAGAAAATCGGCCAAGTGCGAGTCGGGCCTCGCTCTTTAAGGGTTCCGTTAAAAAAAATATTTCCATGTACCCATGGAAATATTTTAATTTAATTTTTTTTATTTAATTTAATTTTTATTATTTGTTGTTATAGCGGCAATAGAAATACATAATATGTGAAAATTTCATCTGTCTGTCTATTACGGTTTACGAGATACAGCCCGCTGACAGACGGACGGATGGACGGACGGACGGACAGCGTAGGCTTAGTAATAGGGTCCCGTTGGTACCCTTTGGGTACGGAACCCTGAAAACGATGAATTTCATAATTAATTAATTAATTAACTCTATGCGTAGTATTATTAAAATATATTATTATTTTGGAGTTTTCTTAATAATTTTATTTGCTTAACTTGTAGATATCTTCACAATATTTAGTGTTAAAATATTAATTTTTTAGAGGTACATAATTTCAAAATAAATTTTAGGTATTTAAAATAACAAGCACATATTATGACGAGATGAATCGAAGTCATACCTATTTAAATTATGAGCGTAAATAAAATAATCAAATAATGTGGCGACCCATCGTAAACCCGAATATCAAGTGGTGAAGTCAATGAAAACTATTATCGATTGCACGTACGTATAGGTATATACGTACACGACATCAATTGATAAATAATTCAAGTTTTAATTTGGCGTCTTTGACGATATTATCTTGAGGCTTGACACAGGCTTTTTTTCTTTACTTATTTACTATATTACAACAAAAAATTAAACTCAAACATGTCCGATGCATTACGAGAGAACAGTCGAAAGCCATTTATTCCTGGATACGGAACGGATGGAACGAGGATAAAATGTGAAATTTCACCCATGTATCCCTCCAAGCTGACACATTCTCTCCAATACGTTGAACAAACGTTAAACTGCATAGAGAATTATAGATGAAACGAAGTAACAAAGACATTTTATTTCAGCAGCGTAGTTAATAACAAGAAAAAGTTTAAAAACTATAATCACACTACCGAAATTGGAACGTCAGTCATACTAATTTTGTTGCAATAAAATGTACCTTATGTCACCCGGACCATAACAGCAATCGATAGACGCCTCATATTTCATCAAAATCGACTCAGTAAAGGCGCATAGCGCCTAAACATACGTGACACAACGTAAATCCTAATGTTATAAATGCTCATCATCATCAAATGCAAATCATTAGAACTAGCATCTACTGCAATAATAAACGTATTGCAACATTGGATAACTCCTACTGTTATGTCTTTATCATATTTCAGCCTTCAGGCATCTGACAGGCCTAGTCAAGTTCAAAATGATATGTTAAAATATAATGCAGCATTATAGGTACTCATCACGTTTGAATACAGTAATATCACTCGGTACCATCACTCGCATCACTCGACAACAACAACAACAACATTACCTACTCGATTTTGTAACAAATGTATCTGAAATTATAAATTAAAAGATGTTTTGAATATAATATATACAGTTAGAACATAACATTGTTAAGACAGAAGTTAACATTGTTATTACTTATTTACTTCGGAATCCGGATTTTTATTTAAAAAAAAAAACAACTGTAAGAGTTAATATGGGAAGCATAGACTATAAAAAATCAAGTTTGGATTTGAAGCAACATTTATGGGCAGGATTCCATACGTATCCATGGTCATTGTCCTTTGTGGCGGAACGGATTGATTCCATCCACCTAGTACGGGAGCGACCACGTGGACGTGTGTCCTCGACTTGACCGTGTACAACGAGGTGTTTGATGGTACCAGTCTTCCTTGTGATATGCCCAAATAATTTAAGGATTCGCAGTTGTACAAGCGACGAAAGCCTTTGATTTATTTTCAGCTCTTTGAGTATGGAGATGTTTGTTCGATGCGCTGTCCAGCTTTATTCTTAATAGGCGTCTCCAGCATCATATTTCCAGGGCGTCGATTTTTCTTCGGTCAACTTGTCTGAAGGTCCATGTTTCCCCGCATATAAAAAGATCGGAAAGACAAGACAACAGAGCTATGGATCAACGTGATTTTACATGGGTAGGTATATAAAGGACATCGGCTACTTTCTATCCAAGAAAATCAAAGAGTTCTCACGGGATTTTTAACAACTAAATGCACGCGTGCGAAGTCGCGGGCATCAGCTAGTACAAACATACATACATAAATAGACTGCTAAAATTATAATCCTTCCTTTTTTGCTTTGCTGTAGTCGATTAAAAATAGGGTAATAGGTAGAAAGTACTCACTTTCTTGGTAGCATAATGGAGGTGAAAATGATCTTGACTCGCGTGTGAACCGAATTAGTTGCGAAGAGGTAGCGGCAGCGACGGTGCGGCGGGTACAGGCCGGGGTAGCCCGGACTTGCCAGCACACAGGTACCGGACCCGCGACACGAAACGTCTTGATATAGCCAGTCACAGTCTGGGGACAATGAGAATATGTTCATCATCATCATCAGCAACCCATAAACGGCTACTGAGCCCAGGTCTCCTCTCAGAGAAGGGTTATAGGCCATAGTCCACCACGCTGGCCCAGTGCAAAGTGGCTGACTTCACACACTTTTGACAACATTATGAAGAAATCTCAGGTGTGCAAATCTGCACGATATTTTTCTTCACCCTTGAAGCTTGTGATATTTAATTTCTTAAACGCATTTTACTTGGGAAAGCCAGAGGTGCGAGCCCGGGATCAAACTAGGCTATCGAGAGTATGTTAGAACCATCAAAATTATAGTCTTGGAGATAATGATGTCCTATTACTACGATCTCACCTGATGGTAAATGATGATGCAGTCTAAGACGGTAACGGGCTAACTTGGAAGGGAAGCATATTGGTGGGCACGTCTTTAACGGTAGGATGGTAAATAGCCAAGGCCAAAGCCTCCCACCAGACAAATATGAACCATTGAACATGAAGAAAAAAATAAAAAGTATATATGAAACTCGAAATTACATTCGAAGTTAGATTATAAATAACTTAATCTAAGTCAAATATCAAATAAAGTAATTGGAATTGAAATGGCTTTAGATAGGCTTTGCACTGTCATCTAATTTAAATTACATGTAGGTATAATGTATTTTCATTTTAATTAAAAACTTTTTTTTATTCATTTAGATTTATTTCTATGTAAGTATAGTGTAGTTTTAAAATATAATGCGTAATAGTTTCACGCGTAAGGCAATTATTGTTACGTTTTAATTATTACAATATTATGAGATTTCAATTTCTGTTTACAACGAACCCAATGATATCTCATAATTTATGTTCTTTGATTTAAACACAATTACTTTGCCCTCAGGTATCGAAATATGATCTTTTTCCGTACAATATTTGAAAAACAACTTTATTACTTCCAATTTACTGAAATTCTCAATATCTACACTTACACATAGATCAGAATAATCATTACTCTCATCACACACAGATAAAGGTAACGCGGATGGAATAAGCTTCCAACGTAATTACCCAGACGATCCTAAGGGAACCTCTGACAAATATTACACATTTTGTAAATTACATATGCTGTGATGCGTAACAAGTCTCCTGAGTAGATTTATTATGAGAAACAAATTGAAAATTTATATGTATATTTGTACGTTAGGACGAGAAAAGATTTAAAACTTCACTGTTACAAGTTTCTACTCATACCTCACAATATACAGAGACTGTGACGAGGGTAGAACCTTTGTCCACTAGTCACAGGATTATGAATAAATTTTTGTTGCCAATACGCACTGTTATTATGATGAAATGTATAAAACGTTTTGTAGGGAAAAGTAAATTGTATGTTAGTATTTTTATACTGCAATCTATTATTAATTTGAATGACGTCACTTTATGCTTGTCCTTCAAAATCAGGCCAGGGAGTAGAACATTGTGATTCGAAAAAATTCCGGAAAGCTGGATTTTGGTAGGAACCTTAATACTGGTGTTCATAACAAAATAATGAAATTGAATAATGTCAGTGGTGGTTAAATGGTATTTTAACGAACAATATTGAAGTATCTACCCACCAAATTGTAGCCAATGGGTAAAACTGTGATACCTGTAAGTATTTTTTATCACAAAAATAGTCACAGTTATAAGCAAACAATTCAATAAGCACCTGCTTCAACGATGAAGTAAACATCGTAACCTGCCTGCCAATGTTCAATGTTCTCCATAATGTTCTCAAAGTGTGTGAAGTCTGCCAATCCGCACTGGACTAGCGTGGTGGACTATGGCCTAAACCTTTTTGATTCAAGAGGAGACATGTGCCCAGAAGTGGGCCGGCCATGGATTGATGATGATGATGATGATGATGATGATGATAAGTATCATTGTCAAAAGTCATTAAAAGCTTGCTTTGAAATTCAAAAAAGAAGATACGTAACCCGCAGTCAAACTTTCGTCCGTCTTATAAAATTAATCTATTAATGTAATCTTACCCGTATGAGGAATTCTGGAGCCGCCTCTCGGATGGAAACCCACTCCTTGTGTGTTGCTCAGAGAAGTAAAACTGAAGAAAGCGAGAAACTGCGACCTTATTGTTTTCTCTGTTATCCTGTTAACAAAATATGAAGTTAAAATAAACATGAACAGATTACACTGGTACACCTTTAATTTGTGTAGACGCGTCTTGGAAGCTGCCGAAGCAATGCATGCAATAAAGCAAGCGTCTACCCTTGCGAAGACGTGTGCCAGCCAACATTTAGCTATTGCCAGCGAGCATGGGACATGCACACTGGCAATAGTTTAGTAAGATATGGTATGAGGTCTCTCAGGGCATACATAGTAGCTTAATTCCACACAATATAAAAGTGCCGGGTGACTCTATGCCCTTCCTTTAGGTAAGCACTCTTCTTGATCATTAGTAAATGAAGGTCACAGGATAAAAAGGGGCTAATCGACACTTTTTTTTAAATAAAATCAAACAAAGAATCATATCTGATAAATTTTGAACGGGCCTTCCAATATGACATGACAAAGCAACCAAAAACCCATTTCGTGATAAATCGGCTTATTAAAAAACTTTATAAAAATAATTGATCAAAAATAGGGCCACAAAATAAAGATTTTAATGGACATTTTTTTTCGACAATCGACAATTAGGATAATCAAAAATTATCCTAATTGTCGATGAGCCTCTTCTTGTCCTGTACCCTTCAAATGTTTTGTGCACCAGAAAAAGATCAATAATATTAATCAACTTTGGGAATGTCACAACCCAAGACACAAATTAAAGAAACAATCCCAGCTTTCCTAATTTAGGGATCAGAATTCCATTAAAATGCACAACGATGGAGATAATGGAGCTTCTTTGATAAATATTTCTTTCATTCTATCTTAGACTGCATCTTCCGCAGTTACATGCTAATTTGTAGTAAAGAGAAAGGAAATAAAAAAACGTTCAGATGTCAGAAAGGCCTAAGGCCAGCCAAACACAGGATCAACTACTTTTGTGTCACCGAGAACGTGTTCGAGGAGTTTAGAAATTGGTCAAACAATGGTACAAATCAGGCTGTTCCCAATAGGACAGAGTGCTGTGAGCATCGTACTCGTATATCACAAATTCTATGTCCCCTTTTGTCAAATAACCACAATTCCGAACCGAACATTGCTAATCCTTCTGTACAAGGGCAGGCGAAATACTGTTACGGGGAATTTAATTTTGGGGTGGAAAATTGAAATACTGATACACAACAAATTATATTCAAAGCTCTAGGTTTCTTTAGTTATACGAGTTCGTAGTGTGTTAATATTTATAGATCTTTATCTAGTTATCATCTATGCCAGTATTGATCTTTGTACTTGTTTGTTGGTTATATAAGAATATCTTTTACTTATTTTATTACAAATAAGATTTTTCCAAAGTTGTCGTTTTATAAAAGTTTTAACTTGATAGATATCTCAAAATATCTTCTTCACATACTTAAACAAATGCGTTCATATAAAAGCGTACACATTATTATCAACGAATGAATTTTCCGTAATCTAGAATTGAGCAACACCTTGTTAGTTTTTGTTTCTCATATATTATTTATATTTTTAGAAATTCTAATTTTGTTGTCAGCGTTCGTGCTTTGAATTACGCATAATCTAAATATAATTCTGTTAGAATTAGCTGAACCTAATTCTCATTTACATACTTCGATTAACAAACGAAAACGTCATTAATTGATACCACATTTAATATGGATTCAGCTCCACCGCAAAATTGCATGTCCGGATTTAGCGTAAAGCAGCGTTCAATATCCAAATATTTACCTACTCGCTTTTTCCTATATAACTTTGTCCGTGTAGACTTCGATTACTGTAAATTCAGCGGGAACGCTTTATTTTTCCGCGATAAAATGACGTATCCCTATGTTCATCTCTAATTGGTGTTTAATTTTTGCCATGCAAAAAAAGTTGAACTGCGTTGCTCGGGTGCTGCGTGATTGAAGGACAAACCAGCGGAGAAATACACTCGCATTTATAATATTGCTACGATACACTGCACAAAACTGTAGAGCTGTCTGGATGACATCGGAAATGCCTATACAGTTTGTACATACAAAAAATAATATTATAATTGTAATAATATCAGTCGAAATATTATCATGCAATAAGTTTAATAACAATCATTTAACTAGTAAATAACTTTCATACAAATTCAATTAATATTAATTGACCGACTTCAAAAAAGGAGGAGGTTATCAATTCATCGGAATCTTTTTTTTTATGTATGTTCACCGATTAGTCGAAGACGCCTGAACCGATTTCGAAAATTCTTTTTTTTTATGTTTGAAAGGGTATACGCCCTATGGGGCCACCCATATAAATTTTATCGAAATCGGTCGAGCGGTTTTTTAAAATATCAACAATAAATTAAATACTTTGTCACGACCAAAGCCTCCTACCAGAAACACTGCTCTCTACAGACCGGGACGTGATTTCAACCATGGCTCATCAACAAGCAAAAAGTTTAAAAAATGAAACCCGTTATGAAATTCATTCTATTCGTCCAAAATGTATAGCCTATGCCACCCGAACCACAATGGACTATTATTAGGTAGGTACATACATTATTTAATTTCAATTGGGAATAATACTCACCTAAAGTCTAGCACAGAAGCTCCGTAGTCGGCAAATAGCACGACGGGCGGGGTATACCGCTCGTTGGTTCCACATAGCCTGGTCTGTGCGGTACCACTGGCGTCTTGGACGGCGCTCCCATCGCCCAGCTGCAACCAGCCGCCTACACAACTAGATCAATATTTTATTGATTTTGTACCATTCAAAATAAATTAAATATCTATAGTGAGAAAGTGAAACTGCAAACTGTACGAATGGTGTCGCATTTAAAAAGTGTTTATATACTCTTTGGTCATGGTCTTGGCCTTGGGCCAGCATGGTGGACTATGGCCTATAACCCTTCTCTGAGAGGAGACCTTCGCTCAGTAGTGAGCCGTTGATAGGTTGCTGATGCAGCTGGATCGTGCGTCATGCTCGTAAACGGGTGCCACCGACGGGAATGAGGCTACCTTCTAACTGCCCGTCTCAACATGGATTGAATTGAAGTACCTACGCTTTTTTGGAACTTATCCTCGTTGGGGTAATATTATATTCTATTCTATTCTAACAAAGTTGCATCCAGGGTTAAATTGGCTTGGCATCCGGCTGCCCACAAGATAGTATAAAAAAAATTAAGTGGCACTCGGGGACTGCCGCGTTAAAGCTATTGCATAGCATTTTTTATCAACTTATGCAATTATAATATTTATGCAAATTTTTTTTTTTTGCATAATAAAAATTATGCAAAAAACAAACAAACAAGAAAAGCGAACTGTCACTACTTCGCGAGTGAACCTGCGACATCATACACCATACGGTAAAGAAAGCGGCCGCTCGCCCACTGCGCCAAATAGAGCTACTTGAGAACCTCTAAAATGTTGAACGCTTACTGGACGACGGTGTTAGGTTTTTTCGTTACGGAATTTCTTGATTCGGTCGCCGCGCTCAAACTGTTTGTCCTAGTTCAAAGCCCGCGATAAAAGCTATGCAATAGCTTAAAAACTTATTACACTGTAATAGCTATATAATAATATTGTAAAATGATTATTTTAAAAAGAGCAACTGCTGAGTCTCTTGCCGGCTCTGCTCAGCAGAATCCGCTTTCCGAACCGGTGGTAGAGTCATGACGTGTCATAAGAGCCACAGGTTGGCCTACGTGAAATAAATAATTTTGAATTTTGAATTTTTAAATAAAATTTTGATGAAAGCGGGAATAGAAATTCACATTATGTTAAAAATTCAAGTATCTAACTAATATGTTTTATGCGCTAACAACCCGCTGACAGACTGACGGACGGACAGACGGACAGCGGAGGCTTAGTAATAGGGTCCCGTTGGCACCCTTCGGGTACGGAACCCTGAAAATATCCTATTCACATACCTTTCACATTGAAAGTATTTTGTTGATTGCATTTCAACGAGTCAATATAATTTATTCAAAACCACAAATGACATGTAATGGATTACGTATGTCATTACGATGTTGGTAATGGTAATGGTTTTGGTTGTTGAGATTTATCGCTCTTATCAGTAGATAAATAATCCCAAAATAAATTTTTTATCCCGAGCTATCAAGAAGTTTACTTAGGCCAGCTTGCAGAAACGCCGAGTTATCCTTTTAACCCAGATTTAGCTGCTGCTTTGACAGATTTCGTATAAATAATATATATATTATAGCTTATAGCTTCTGTCAAAATTACAAATTTATTCCTAGGTTAAACCTAACCCGGCTTCTCTGCAAGCGGGATTTAGAGTTTGTTGTACATAATCTCTAAACTAAATTGATAGCTCTAAATCTAGTGCTATCCTTTTCCTAAGTTTAGAGTATGTGTACATACATACATTATGTCAATTAATTACACAGCAAACAGAAAATTAGCCACATTTTGTCAATTAATTTCCTAAGTTGAAATACTATATTTTTCATGTGAAACATGCCTCAGGTTACAAAGCAATTGCCACTTGAAAATGCCTGGCCCTAGATCTTAGGACGCATCGTGTTTCGGGCGTGACGTTCCATACATTGTTCTGATGTTGATTGTCTGAAGATGTTCTACAAATACCTAACACTAAATTCACCAGTACTTAGATCGATGTAAACTTTATGCTTAGTTAAGCAGGATGAGAAATATTTTCTTGGTAGTTATTGTCTTAACTCCTAATGCATAATTATTTTTAGATACTAGGTAAAATACTAATGATTTGACCAAAAAAATTAGCTCAGTCGGGAGCTTAAAAAATATCGACAGGAGTTTTGTTGCTCTATACCTACCTATATGGAGCGCCACTGGTACTTAGTTTTAATCCAAAATGGCGACCTAGCTAAATCTGCCATTGTGTAAGAAGCCATTATAATTTAAGTTAGAATCATTTTTGTATTCTCTTTTGTATTCAATAACTCGGCTATTTTCAGCTTTTATCAAAAACAGTAAGGGTGTTAGAAGTTAATTTTTGTACAACTTTTGTGTTTACAGTTGAATGCATAGGTCTAACGATCGATGGAAGTTTATTTCGACCACCCCGTTAGGAATAAATTCCAGTCTGCTCATAAACTTACCGTAAACTATTAGCATACTATGAACTCCAGCTTTCCTGTATTAGACTGTTCACCTAAACTATCCCAAAGTGTTTACGTTCATATGTATGAGAAATCTAACTTAATCCGCTAGGGATTTGGGCCCTTAAGTTGTCTTCCTAAACAATATGTTCGTTACGTACTTTCAATAAAAATAAACACAAACATAATCTAACGAGTATAGTTTATCGAACATCAAGCAAGCAAATTCTTTCTCAAAAAAGAAATCAAGCAAATGTTCAGTAGGGTCTAACAAAGCAGGACACACGGCTAAACTAATTAAGGTGTAGCTATGCATATAACCCACTATGTATCTATCCTAAAGCGATGGGGGTTAACGTAATATTTTATGAACTTTAGTTTTAGGTTTTTATGAACTTTAGTTTTAGGATGGATAATAAATACCACCAATTTTAAAAACGTGTTTTTAGCTTACGTTGCCGTTAAGTTATAAGATGATGTTGTTTTGGAATCATAGACGCTTTTTAATTTATTTGTATTTCACGCTTCTAATAAATTAAATACTTTTTCCGTCTGTCCGTCCGTCCGTCCGTCCGTCCGTCTACGGTTTAGCTCAGAGACTATTGGTACTAGAAAGCTGTAATTTCACAAGGGTTTAAATATTAATGACGCCAACAAAGTGGTGTAGTAAAATTGTGAAAAATATTTTTTTTAGGGTACCTCCCCTACATGTAGTGGGTATGAATTTTTGTTTTACTCCTCTATCCCATAGTGTGGGGTGTCGTTGAATAGGTCTTTCAAAAATATTGTGGGCGTGGGAACACCAATTTTCGATTTAGGGATTCGTTTGTGAAATATGATATTTTAAAGTGGTAAATTTTATTAAAGTGTCGTCCCCCCCATAATGGTTGTTTATAGGATACATGAAAAAATTCACAGCAGTAGTAAATATAAAGAATTTTATCGGAAAACTATCACGGCTAAGTAGGGTTCATAGGTTAAGGAGTTATATCTGTTTTTTCTAGTTTAGGTATTACACATAGTGTAAGTTGCATATTTTGTAGTATATTATAGTATTTAAACTCGAAATATAAACACTATCCTAGGTCAGCAATAATATTTGTTACATGCAACTACGGAACCCTACACTGCGCGTGGCCCGCGCTTGGCCGGTTTTTTTATCTCCATTTTTGGAGACGTCCTTCCAATATATGTCGGAGACCTTGTGAGACTATTTTTGATTTAATTCTTATTTTAATTACTATTTAAGAAAGAAACTATAATTGTCCGCTATTGGTAACACACTGTGTACAGTTGATTTTATGCTAGTAAATACTTATGCATATTAAAGAATAGAATAGAATAGAAATGATTTTTATTCAAATAAACTTTTACAAGTACTTTTGAATCGTCAATGAGTCTACCACCTGGTTCGGAATGCCGTTCCTGCCGAGAAGAACCAGCAAGAAACTCGGCAGTTGCTCTTTTCAAAATACTTTTACAATATACTTAATAGATATTATTCTATGTATGCAAAGTTTCCACAATGAGGGGAAGTTCCACAAAAGCATACATAATTATTTCTAATTATAATTCAACACATGTTAAGACGGGCACACAGAAAGTAGCCCCATTGCCGCTGGTGGCACCCGTTCACGAGCATGACGCATGACCCAGCCATTGCTTCGCTCAACCATATTTGAGGGAACGTAACATTCTATAATAATACATGCCATAGCACTCAACATCTTTTCAATGCCCACACTGTATTAACATTAACACTAGTGGTTCGCCCCGAACTGAGACCTCGCGGTAACGGTATCCCATGATTATTCATTCAATCGATACATGACGACCAAAACTGTCATTATTATTATTATGCCCGTTTTCACCAAACATACCTAAATCATCCCCTATGTAGGAGTCTCTTTACGTAGGTAGCTCCAAAACACAATCCTAAGTCCTAACATCCGTCCCAATGTCCTTTTAGGTGTCCCGTACAGGATCGTGATAAAGAAGTTAAAGTAATCATCACATAACTTATCATAGGTAGCCCGTAAAGGTTAGGGAACGTCAGTGAAAACATTGAATTATTATGTAGGTACTAACGAGTGAAAACGGGTTAGGGGCATCTGTACAAATCGTCATCTATCGACGCGAATAGAAAATATACAAAATGATATTTAACTAAAGAATAATTTTAATTGAATAATATGTTATCATATTATGTACCTAAATAATAATGGTCGACGCAAAACTGTTTTTGGGATAAATCGTAGTCGTAACTCCTAGTTCAATGGAATAGTTAATGACTGCGCCATCTATTAGCATTATTGTGAAGCTATGTGAAATTTACTGATGCTCATTAAAAATTAAATAATCTCGTTTCTTTATAATATTCATATAATTTTAGTATTTGTTGTTCAAGTACAGGATACAAGTGAAGTAAGAAAATAAGTACAACTTGAAAATATATAGAAAATTTTCCCAGAGAGCGTCTTCAAGCGAGCGTATTAAATCGCCACTTTGGAAGCCCCCCGTTTCGTCAATTTTAGGAAAAAAATTAAAAAAAAAATACGGTTCTACTCTGTTCCAAATTGTCTTTAAAATGATACACAGAAAACCTATGAATCGCAAATAAAAAAAAATTTCTTCGCATTCGCTTCTATGAGAGCCCCCCTGAAATAAAGATTTTTATAACTTGTTAAGCCATTTTCGGCTGGAGGTCATCGGTTTACATATTTTATCTAAATTTGAAGTAATTACGTTCAGTAATTCAAAAGTTATAAGGCTCTGACAGACGGACGGACGGACGGACGGACAAGTGCAAATCGCTCTAGTAAACTCAGAGACCTCGCTTCGCTCGGTCAATTATGTTTTGATGTTTCTTATGGGAACAGTTGCCACTTTGCTGCAAAAGTCAAGGAAGGTCTATCTAGTTTTCTTACCGTCGATGAGAAGCGATAGATGCTCCTTTTTTATTTTAATTAATCCTTTTTTATTTTAATTAAAAACCATTGCACTACTATCATACTCCCTTCTAACACAAGCTTTATGTTTGTTTGGAGGGGACAGAGTAATACATATAAGTCAAGTTCAGCGCGGCTAATATCTATATATATAAAAGAAAGTGGTGTTAGTTACACTATTTATAACTCAAGAATGGATGAACCGATTTGGCTGAAAATTGGTGGAGAGGTAGCTTAGAACCAGGAGACGGACATAAGTAGGATACTTTTTATCCCGTTGGACCGCGTTTCCGTCAAGTCATTATAAAACGTGGTATAACAAAAACGCATCTGACATGGAATAACAAAACGCAAATGACAGTGGAATAACAAAACGTAAATGACAGCTAAACGTAATTTTGTCTTTGGTTAAGTATGGTAAAAAATTTGACAATTATAAAAATTGTTATAATTTGCATTACTGATATTATAAATGCGAAAGTGTGTTTGCTTGTTGGTTTGTCCTTCAATCACGTCGCAACAGAACACCAGATTGATGCGATTTTTTGCATGGGTATAGTAATGGATGTAGTAGTGGTTCCTCAGACCGGGAGAGCTACTTTTTATCTCGGATGATGAAAGAGTTCCCGCGGAATTTTTAAAAACTAAATCCATGCGGACGAAGTCGCGGGCATCAGCTAGTTTTTATAAAAAGCTCTTTACCTTGAACCATTAAATCTACCGACGGAGACGAGCCGGTACAGCTGTATCTCCACTCGCTGGCCAGCGTCGGGCTGAAGGACGTAAGAACAAGCACCGGGACCCTCAATCGATGGAGACTTGATCTGGCCGAAGGTTTTGCCAGATTTACTCTTGAGGACCCGGGAGTCTATTGTTATGTTGCACACTGCAAAAAAACGGACACTTAGGACTAGTCCAGACTCTACCAATGGTTCGAAAAGCAGTTCTATAATGCACTATCTTGCTACTTGTGCTAAGCTGCAATGTTCAGTTATGAGAAAATTGCCATATTAACCTAGCGGCTACTTTGTTCGGCTCTTGATCATGATATCTTAGGGTTGAATTTCTGGCGTTAGGCGTAGGCCAAAATAAAATTAAAGAGTCATGAAATTCTCAGTAGTAGCTCAGAGCTAGATTTCTGGTAATAATAAATACATACGCGTAACTTGCGGATCGATTAAATCTGATGATATCTTTCCAGTTGCTTTGGATTACCATCCCAATGGATTGTGAAAGTGAGATCATAGAGAGTGCATTTTTTACGCACACAAATATATTTTTTTCGAACCTCGGACTTTCCGGCGGCCGAAGTTACTACTTTGCTATTACCGCTATGGTACTGTAGAAATCATCAAAAACCTACTGTTAGAGCAGTACTGTTCCAGACCACACTGAGCGCATCTCGTAGGTGCAACATCACCGCAAGGGCATGCTCCGTCGCGCACGCAGCATGCGCAGTCTTCACCCCCGCCAGGACACGAGCAACCGGATGATGACTGCGTCCATAAGTCCACTTGACCTGTGAAAAGGATTTTTGTTAACAACATACCTTTGAGGAAATATTGAAAACGGTTATTATTACGTCCCCAATGCCAAACAATACCATGGAATGAAAACTTTTAGTACCCACAATAACATTGACAGAGTGTAAATTAAAAAATTATGTAAATCTATGGTCGGACGGTGTGGGTAGGTATATACCCATCTCCATCATCAGACCCAATTTATCTACCAACTACTAGTCAAGACGGACACACGGAATTCATTTTTAAAAAACATCGTTATAATTAAATTATAAATAAATAACAAGACTTACTGCTACCATCTAAAAAAATGGGTGTCCAAGCGATTTGCGCGGACACGGCGACGCACGCGGCGGTCAGAAGCACCGCTACGCCCCGCATGGTGCGCGCGGGCAGCCACCGCGCCTTCTCATCTGCCCCCACACTCCCCCACTCAGGGACACACACGAACAACACCGAAAAACCGCGAACCGATTTGCATGATTGCACAAATACTGCAGTTTTTATTGTTATTCCACCACGCTGCTAGTTTATAAAGGTTTTATTGCGGGTCTCTTCAATCCTCTGTTTTCCTGGTAATTTTGTTTTGAATTCCGTGTGGAGAGTTGTCTGGAACAAAATATTGTTTGTTTATTTATTTTCATATAAAAATATCGTTGGGAATTATTAAAAATACATTTGGGACTGTGTAGGTATCTGCTTAGCCTATGTATATTATGCAGAGCTGATATTATGTGTATGTGATAGTCTAGTGGGTAGGACTGTGGTCTCCTATTCGGGGGGGTCGCAGGTTCGATTGGGAATCTCTCTCAGGGATAAAATCCGGAACGAGGAAATTCGTAGAAGAACAAAAGTGACCGACATAGCTCTGAGGATTAGCAAGCTGAAGTGACAGTGGGCTGGTCATATCTGTCGCAGAACCGATGGCCGATGGGGCAGACGTGTTCTGGAGTGGAGACCGCGTACCGGCAAGCGCAGTATAGGACGACCTCCAACTCGTTGGACCGATGACCTTAAGAAGGTGGCGGGAAGCGGTTGGATGAGGAAGGCGGAGGACCGTGTTTGGTGGCGCGCTCTCGGAAAGGCCTATGTCCAGCAGTGGACGAATACAGGCTGATGATGATGATGATGCAGGTTCGATTCCGGGCCTCTGACTTTTCGGAGTTATGTGCAATTAAGCAATTAAATATCACATGCTTTAACGGTGAAGAAAAACATCGTGAGTAAACCTGCACACCTGAGAGTTCCCCATGTTGTTCTCACAGGTGTGTGAAGTCTGGCAATTCGCATTAGGCCAGCATGGTGGTCTATGGTCTATAGCCCTGTTCTGAAACGAGACCTGTGCTCAGTAGGGAGCTTGTTGATTGGTTAATGCTGATAGTGATAGTAGTGATATCTGCCTAGGATTTTTCCATTAGTTTTTTATATTGATCCTTTGAGTTGTTTTCATTCAAGCTGGTTCCCATGACTTATCGTGAATTTAGGTTTTTGTAAATCCAGTGGGAATTTTTTGTATCCTGGGATATACTATTTGTGCCAAAGTTCGGTTCAGTCATTATAGTCTAGGCAATGAAGCTAGTGGACCCCAACAGCAATTCCTCAGGCGACGAAACTTTACAGAATGATAAAGTATCAGTAGTTAAACGTATTTTATAAATATCCAAAAAAAATTAGAACGGAAGTTAGGTATTTTTACCTAAACTCTTTTATGCTTAATATCTCAGTTCGACAAAATGCTCGGTAAAAACTTTCTTCACCTGAAACATTCATGTAAAGTCTAGAAACAAAATATAAAATATCCAAAATATACTCCTAGTTGAAACCACTAAATTTTGAAAAATAAGTTTTTTTAATGTAACTTGCAGCGAAAAATTGCTCTGTGAATTTTTTTCACTGGAATGTCCTTTTATAGCCGTTTTGTACCTACAACTTGAAAATCCAAACAATATACCAAGAGACTATATTTTTTTCAAAAACTACCTTTTTACTCACAGTGCAAAATTTCTCCATCCATTTTTTTAATTGATATGATTACTTTTATTTTTTTTGTATCAAGTATCAAAATATCCAAAAAAATAATCAAGCGCATTAAAAACTATGAAAATTTTAGATAGAAATATTTTATATTTAATCCATCAAGGGAAGCAGGAGCGTGGTGACGTCACGAGACCCAACATATTATCTACCTATTATATCGACATATTTTTTCTACGGTGACGCGAGCCTGCACTCGATAATCGACTGTATTTCGTTGAATCGACAGTGCAATTGTCAATCAAAAACTGTTGCCAACGACGGTGACTATGACGATCAATTATTATCAATTATCATCAATCAATCATTCATTCATTCATTCATCATTCATTCAATCAATCATCAATTATTTATGAACTATACCGAAGATGTCCCAGATGTCAGTCAGCCTATACGAGGTTAGTATGGCTCTCAAACAGCTCTAGAACAACAAAGCGCCTGGTGATGACGGAATCATTGCGGAACTCCTGAAAGCGGGTGGACGTTTATAAGTTGATAAAGAAGAAAGAGATATGGATATTTTTTACTTTTTAAAATTAAAAAAAAAAATTTTTGATGATATTATGTTTTAGCTCAAGCTTTACGACCATTAGAATAGAAAAGAATAGAATTTTTTTTTTATTCAAATAAACTTTTACAAGTACTTTTGAATCGTCAATGAGTCTACCACTGGTTTGGAATGCCGTTCCTGCCGAGAAGAACCAGCAAGAAACTCGGCAGTTGCTCTTTTCAAAATACTTTTACAATATACTTTTACAATATACTTAATAGATATTATGCTATGTATGCATTACATAGGGAAGTACCATTAGTAGTGACCTATTTATTCGAAAATTCATGTTTAAGAACACCAAAAATCTAGGTCGTAAACGACATTTTTAGCGAATATTGAGACGTAAATAAGACAGATCGAAAGAGCGTAAAAAACTGAGTATGATACCATTAAAAATTTCAAGTTTTGGCCAAAATGTCTTTTACGCCCTTTGTAATCCGAGGTCCGTGTGTAATCCGATACATCGATGCTGGAAATTTCAAATTTTGTAAGCGACAAACCCCTAATTTTCAGGAGGACCAAACAAAATTTTACCTTTTAAACTGTCATAACTCTCATTTTTAGGGTTCCGTACTCCGTACTAAAAATGGAACCCTTGTCCGTCTGTCAATACCCTTTTTCTCAGGAACACGTGGAGGGTATCAAGTTGAAAATAGTATCAAATACTCAGGTCTGCAATCCCTTGTAGCTGTGACAAAGTAGTCGACGCAATTAAAAGATACGGCCTTTTATGGCCGTCTATGCCGCATATTTTAACACTCGCAAGACCTAGAGGGTACTTCCTGTTGACCAAGAATCATGAAATTTGGCATGAAGCAATGTCATGTAGCACAAGTAAAGGAAAAAATCCGAAAATCGTAAATTTGTTGTTGCATCACAAAAATTTTTTTTTTGTGATGCAGTATATCCTACTATCCTAGTTCCTACTATGCGATGCGATGACTATGCGAAAGTTTGTGAGGGAGTATGGATGGATGTTTATTACTTTTTCACGCTCGCGCTACAACGAATGAACCGATTTGGCGGAAATTTGGAATGGAGATAGCTTATAAATAGGATTAACACATAGGCTACTTATTATCCCGGAAAATTACAGAGTTCCCGTGGGAATCAAAAAAACCTTAAATCATGCGGACGAAATCGCGGGCATCATCTTGTATATTATAACAAAAAAATATGAATAATCAACTTAATACTTTGAGTAATAAACCATTTATTACTCAAAGATTTAATATAATAATATCGAAAAATTTTGGAATAAAATAAAAAAAATTGGTTGTCTGTAAAGTCGGTTTACGGACCATAGTTTTACGTGATAACGTCATTAAGAAACATCGATGAATAAATGTGTCACAAGCCAACGCTTGGGCCGATCATGCCTCTCTATCGCTTGTTCCGCGCTCTCGCTTTCACCCTCAGGCTCAGGTAGAACGTGACACTTTTTCGTGCGTGCAGACGGTGTTCATCTATACTTATAATAAAACTGTAACTGGAAGATTTCTGTACATTTAATATATTTTGAAAATTTTAACTGGGGGATGCTTTATTATCGATACTGAACCCAAAACAGATTTTTATTTAATTTTTGTCTGTCTGTCTGTCTGTCTGTCTGTCTGTCTGTCTGTCTGTCTGTCTGTCTGTCTGTCTGTCTGTCTGTTCGCGCATCACGCGAAAACTACTGAACGGATTTAAATGAAATTTGGTATAGCTTTAGCTGATACTTCGGGTCAACATATAGGATAGTTTTTATCCCGATAAAACATAAGGTTACTCCAGGATAGGGGATGAAATTTATTGTTGATTTTACTCCATAACTCAGTCAAATATGAACTGATTTTAATAATTCTTTCTTTATTTAAAAGTGTATAATATCAGGCATAGTTTGTCTAATTTTGATGAAGATCTGATAAATATTATAGGAGATAGAGGACATAATGCTTCACGGGTAGCAGCAAAAGTCACTCACGTAAAGGACAACGATCGAATACAGGCATTCCATATTTATATGAGGGTTTTAGCCATAGACATAGACTTTATCATTAACCTCCAGGCCCTAGATTATACCATTGTGTTTGTTTTGTAGCCTACCCGTGCGAAGCCGGGGCGGGTCCACTAGTCGATTTATAAGACGTTATCACGTCAAAAGAATCTTACACCTTAAGCCTAATAGTATAATAGAAGTAATTTTGTCGTAACTGCCTGAAAAGTCTTGTTCACTCAGCTATTAATTCATGATATAAAGCTTATAAAATTATCAGATTAATGACGTGAGTCGCTTGTCAAAATTGGTTCGATGACAATAAATAGAAAATAGTAGTACTCTTAAATAGAAGACAACTTATTGCTTGATAATTTTAGTTTTTTAGAACATTTGAAGTATAAAACCGTATTGATATTGTTCTATATTTGCATTAAACTTTTCAGATCATTGCATTTTGCTACAGATATTTCAGGTTCCAATTCAATTCTTACATCTTTAGAAGATTTTTGGTGCATTTGAAATGTTGGACTCTTCTTCCATTGATTTTTAACAATCATTAATTTTCATTGAGACACTTCTTTTATGTATTTTTTCTAAATTGACTTAGTTTATTAACAAAGAGCTTTTGCTATTTGTAAATAAACTAAACTAACGCCTTTTGCTGTTTGTGTCGTTTAGGCTAAGGTCGATTCTTAAATATATAGATACTTTATAATTGACTTCAAAAAAAGGAAGTTTATATCGGCGCGCAATCGGCTCATATTTTTTTCCATGCAGGTATGTACACCAATTTCTTCGAGATTTCAGACCGATTCGCATTTTTTTATTTAAAAGAAAATGTTTGCTATTAACTATGAAGATTTAGAAAATATCGATTGTGTATTAATAATGTAAGTAAAAGGTATCAAGCATAGACTACATCGTTAAACTCGAGGCCCCAACTCCTCAATTCTGATGCTGCAGGGTGCTGTACTCTTAAGCTGTGAGAATTTAGGAATTTTTGATTGTGAATTCATATTGTAAACACCAATTACCTTTAGTTGGACTGCACCACGAACTCCAGATTCTATCACCTGACCTGAAAATCAGACCTGATGCTGCAGGATATTGCACTCCTAGGCCACTAAAAAGCTTAAAATAATAACGATTTTCAAAAAACTAACTTCAAACGCCTCTATAAATTACATATATAATCTTTGTTTCTATACGTATGTTGAAGTCGGACGGGCATATAAGAAACGTCGAAACAAACGGAGGCGCAACGCACACCAGATTTACACATTTGCCGCCAGTAGGCTATTCAAATTTTGCCGCCCCTACAAATCTCTACAATATTGTGTCAGTTCCTTGATTATTTTAACAACCCAATGATTTAATTAAGGCTAGCTGAGTCTAGTGGGCCGAAGCCCAGCAGCACCAGGATTGAGGAGTTGGTACCTTGAGCTCAATGATATAGGCCAGTGATTAACGGCCCTACTACGCAGCTATGTATTCCATACTTGATACCTAAAATATCAATCTGTAATGGAAATTTTCGCGAGCGAAGCGATCGTGAAAATATTTACTAAGTCAGAATCTAAAATTTGATCTATACGATCAAAAATTTTACTTTTTTTATTACTTTCTACAAATATTACATCTCGTATCTCAAGTCCTTATTTGTAAGAGATATCAAAATTTGAAATATTATACAGATCGATAGAGATAAAAATTTCAAGTTCAGTAGTGTATCAAGTGTACTTAGGACAAAATGTCCCTTACGACATTTGAAATTTCCAGCGTCGATATCAATTCGTCGCTACTTACGTCAATGTTAATTCAATATTTTTAAATACCAAAATAGATTTTACATCGTAAAGAATTTTTAATTTTTGTAGACGCGTTACAGCATGGAAACCAGACAGTTTGAAATGAATTACGACATTACAAAAAGCTAGTACAAGAAAGTTAGAATCTAAAATTTGATCTAAGTATACTAACTAAAATTTTATTTTTTTGTTACTTACTACAAAGTATTACATTTCGTTTCTCCAGTCCTTATTTATAAGAGATATCAAAATTTTAATAATTATACAGATCGATAGAGAGACAAATTTCAAGTTCGATGGTGAATCAAGTGTACTTACAACAGAATGTCCCTTACGACATTTGAAATTTCCAGCGTCGATATTAGTTGCATAAACTGTCTAGCAATAAGCTTTAAACAGTTTGCAAACTGGTGTGCCAAATACGTACTTAAACAAAATATATTTAATGCATTTCCTCCTTTATTTCCTCAAATCCAAGTAATGAAAAAAAATTGAATTTTAAGTGATTGCATAGCTTTTATCGCGGCCTTTGAACTAGGACAAACAGTTTGAGCGCGGCGACCGAATCAAGAAATTCCGTAACGAAAATAAACCTAACACCGTCGTTCAGTAAGCGTTCAACATTTTAGAGGTTCACAAGTAGCTCTGTTCGGCGCAGTGGGCGAGCGGCCGCTTTCTTTACCGTGTATGATGTCGCAGGTTCGAATCTCACTCGCGAACTAGTGACAGTGCGCTTTTCTTGTTTGTTTGTTTTATAATTATTTTTTGCATAGTTTTTAGTATGCAAAAAAAAAATATTGCATAAATATTATAATTGCATAAGTTGATAAAAAATGTCCCCGTCCCCGAGTCCACTTAATTTTTTATTTTAATTTACTTACCTAGACATAAGCTTACAAAAAAACAAAATTTATGAGCCCTTATTTAAGCTCATTTATCTTGTACAAATAAATTAATATTCAGTTACACGTTTATGTTCAATATTTAGCATTGTAGAAGGCATGTAGTAACATGTATATTATTTTGTGAAGTCGCTTCGCTCGCGCATGCTAAACTATACCCAATGATTCAAGAATTAAAGTGCATTATCGCGAAAACGCAGTTTAGATTTCAAAAAATCTGTTTCAATATCGATGTTCTTCGTGATATTTTTTTTGGATATTTAGGATAAGAGTGTAAATGTGACTACCTACTATGATAAAAAAAAGAAATTGGATTGAGAAATTTTTCATACCGAGTTATAAACAATTTTCAGTTGAAGTAAGATAAATAGATTTTGGTATGGATTTTTTTTTGGATTTTCTTACACGTTATGCTAAATTACATTTTAAGGACATTTAAAAATAAAAAATTGACTGAGCAATTTTGCGGTCTAAATTACGGACAAAAAAGGAAACCTCTTTAAAAAGTGACAGTTCCGTTTGAAAAAAGTTTTGGATTTTTATCAAGTACCTCTTATTAAGGCTAATAATTAGTTTGGTAAAAAAAAATTGGACGGAGAAATTATTTATTTCAAAATATTGAGCTATTTGTACTTTTAGGTATAAATACCTAACTTCCGCATGGATTTTTCTTTGGATATTTTTGTGTGATTTTTGGGTCATCCCATACAACAACCCTGCCAAATTTCATTGACTGAGGATTTGATGTGGGGGTCTCCATACAACAGACCGCCCCGTTGCCTAGACTATTATGTAGGTTAATGAAAACCTATAATATCGCACCTTCAGTAGAACAAGAGCTCAACTGCACACACAAGAGCACATTGCCTGTCTTGAAAAAGAAATTAAAAAAAAATTAAGTGGCACTCGGGGACTGCCGCGGTAAAGTTATTGCATAGCATTTTTTATCAACTTATGCAATTATAATATTTATGCAATATTTTTTTTGCATAGTAAAAATTATGCAAAAAATAATTAAAAAACAAACAAACAAGAAAAGCGCACTGTCACTACTTCGCGAGTGAGATTCGAACCTGCGACATCATACACCATACGGTAAAGAAAGCGGCCGCTCACCCACTGCGCCAAACAGAGCTACTTGTGAACCTCTAAAATGTTGAACGCTTACTGAACGACAGTGTTAGGTTTATTTTCGTTACGGAATTTCTTGATTTGGTCGCCGCGCTCAAACTGTTTGTCCTAGTTCAAAGCCCGCGATAAAAGCTATGCAATAGCTTAAAAAAGTAATTCGTAATTCTTGAAAATAACATGCTTCGAATGTTTTAAGATTAAAGTTTATTTCAAACAAAGGAGAATTATAATAAAACAAGACGATGTTGAATGCCAAAAAAATCTTAAAATGGTTCCCCTGTAAAACTGCAAAACCTGCAATTATGCCCTTGTTCTGCCGAAGGTGCGATAGTATTATGTTGTTCGAATTTTCAACAGTTTTTCTTGAACGCACGAATTCTAAATATTTCCAGGAGGAGTATTAGCCTAGAGCATCCCTTGTGTATTTCTTTATTGGCCTGTGGAAGTCCTGTCACAATTGGTTAAGCCGTTCCGAAGATTAACCCGGAGGAATGGGCTGACAGTCCAGGTGGGCAAATTATCATTTGGACTATCATGTTTTATCGTTTAAATAAATAATCATAATGAGCTATTTGAGTCTGGATGACACGTGCGCAAACTTATATTGTAATTACTTCAAATGAATAATTAAATCTATATAATAACCTAAAAGAACAGCTGAATATAATCGAAAAAATCAAAATTTTATATAGGAAGATCACCACTTTCGTATTACTTTTAATAGATGGCGAGCGAAGCCGCGGGTTATAGCTACTTGTAAAGAATATGTGGCCCGAAAGTCGAAGATAACATTCAAAGTCTTCATTTGTGAATCGCACGGCCAGGGTCTGGAACACTCTTCCGAGATCTGTCTTCCCTGACACGTACACTCTGGATAGGTATCTTTAAAAAAACCGGCCAAGTGCGTGTCGGGCTACGCGCAGTGTAGGGTTCCGTAGTTGCTTTCAACTACGAAACACTAAAAATTAATATAATCTCGAATATTATTGCTGACCTAGGATAGTGATTTTATTTAATTTATGAATATTGAATACATTTTGAGTTCCATGGTTTAAATACTATAATATATTATAAAATATGCAACTTACACTACGTGTAATACCTAACTTAAAAAAAAACAGATAACTAATGAACCCTACTTAGCCATGATAGTTTTCCTTTAAAATTCATTATATATACTACTGCTGTGAATTTTTTCTTGTATTCTTTATACAACCATTTAGCTGGTAGAGGGGGGGGGGACACTTGACTCTAATAAAATTTAGCACTTTAAAATATCATATTTCACAAACGGATCCCTGAATTGAAAAATGGTGTTCCCACACCCACAATATTTTTGAAAGACCTATTCAACGACTCCCCACAATATGGGATAGACGAGAAAAAAAAATTCATCCCCACTTTACATGTAGGGGAGGTACCCTAAAAAAAATTATTTTTCACAATTTTATTTCACCACTTTGTCGGCGTGATTGATATTTATGCCCTTGCCAAATTACAGATTTCTAGTACCAATAGTCTCTGAGCTAAACCGCGAACAGACAGACAGACAGACAGACAGACAGACGGACGGACATGACGAAACTATAAGGGTTACTTGTTTACTACGGAGCCCTAAAAAGATAGAATAGGCATCTTCTAGAATCTAGACAAAAGTTTTCCACCGCCAAATCGTCCTTTCCACTTTTCGTCACGTATGATAGTAGTGGTCAAGCGTATGCCTATAATATTGCCTGTATAAAACTAAATCATTTATAAGAAAGAACTACCTACTTCAGAAGTAGTAGAGAATCTAATATCTTCTATCTATAATATAATAAAACTGTAACAGGTCCAATTCTGTACATTGAAGATACCTTGAAAATTTTTGTTTGAGGGCACCCTATAATCTAAACTGAAGCCAAAACAATTTTTTTTTTAATTTTTTGTCTGTCTGTCTGTCTGTCTGTCTGTCTGTATCTTGGCCGCGCATCACGCCGAAACTACTGGACGGATTTAAATGAAACTTGGCACGATTTAAGTTAATACTACGAGGTATAATATAGGATACTTTTTATCCCGAAATTCAGCACCGTTCCCTTGGGAGAGGGGATGAAAGTCAAAATGTGTATTTCGCTGTAATTCATTAAGGCGTATTCCGATTTAGTCCATTCTTTTTTGTTAGAAAGCAGGTTCTTTAGAGATTGTCTTGTAATTATTTCAAGGTCGTCAATTTCGTAGTTCAGAAATTATAGACATCACAATCTTCAGTATAGGTCCAAATAACTTGAACCCCGGAATCTACAGGATACTTTGAATGAACGGCTCATCTTAAGCTGGCATTCGTAATTTATCGTATATAGCCATCGTGGATACTATTTTGTCAAAGTCAAACTACTCCAAAGGCGTCAGATTTTGCCAAACGATCATTATACCTACATACTAAATAGTAGGTATGGATGTAATACATCGTATGGACGTAATATTACAGTGTTTTCCTATTTAATTTAATATCCTAATCATAATTACTAATATAATAAATGCGAAAGTGTGTTTGTTTGTTGGTTTGTCCTTCAATCACGCCGCAACAGAGCCACGGATCTACGTGATTTATTTACATGGGTATAATTGAAGACCTGGAGAGTGACATAGGCTACATTTATCCCGGAAAATCAAAGTGTTCCCGAGGGATTTTAAAAACTAAATCCACGCGGACGAAGTCGCGGGCATCAGCTAGTCTTTTTATAAAATAAAAAACAGAAACCACAAATGTTTTGAAATTACGTAACTACCTAAATCCGAACGTATTTCCGAGAAAGCACAGAACTTTAAAAGCGTGAAACGAAATTGTAGAAGATAAAGATCGCTGGCTGCGAGTGTGCATCGTGCAGTATTTTATCGTCTCTCCGACAAAATCAATACTGAGCTGGCCAAATTCCACAAAGCAACCGAACTTCGAAAAGGAACGCTTTGGTCACGGCTGTTTTACAATCAAACATAGCTTGTAAGCGCTCTCTGTTACGACGCTCTCTGTTATCCTGGTGGACGACATGGTAACGATGAGTTCGTAAAGTTTTAAACTCTGCATGAGTGAACCTTACAGGTTTAAGCCATGTTGAACCTCTGTTTAACATATTCCTCTTCATCAACCGATAGACGTCCACTACTAGACAAAGGTCTCTTACATGGCATTCCAAAGGGGCGTTTCCGCATGCTTCTACAGATAGGAGCACGAGAAATACTATGTCCTTAGACCTAGATCTGGCGCCGCCTGCATCCATTGGCTCAGTTCTGTTGCCAACACTGCGCTTTACGGTGCGGGATCATTACTACAGTACCCACAGCTTAGGATTATCAGTTCTTCGATCTATGTTCCGTTTAACAAATTATTATAGGTAATATATTATACTACTAACGTGTAGTATAGTAGGTCAACAATAGCTTATTGTCTCACTTTTTCACATCTCCATAGTAAATGACGTATAAATGACAGACTTTCATTGTACAATAACTTAAAGAGAACCTCTTTCTGCCTGATTAAAACCTTAGTATCCTGTTTGAACCTGAGTAATTACGAAAAAAAATCATCAACATCGACGCGCCAGAAGACTCTCGGCGACAAATCGCTGGTTAACTCCAGACTTCAAAATTTGGAAGATCGGTGCAAGGTGGCTTGTCTGTCGGTAGTGTACAAGATATATTCGGAGAGTGTGCGAGTGTGAAGAACTATTCAGTTTACTTTCTACCACCGCACCGCAAGGCATTGCATGAATCTGCACCGCTACGTGGTTGAAATCCTACGATCTCACATAGCTTTGCTTCCTCGTTCCTAATACGCATCTCAAAAATTTAGAATGCCCTTCCGGCTTCCTTTATTCCAACTAACCATAACTTGGGTATCTTGTTATGGGCCCGTGGGCCCACCGATTTCACCTACTGTTAGGACCACAGAACTTCGGAGTTACCTAAGGGGGAAAAATCGGGGGTTTGAAATTTCAAAGTAAAATAACTATACCGAGTGGGGTATCATATGAAAGGCCTTTATCTGTACATTTTAAAACAGATTTTTATTTATTTTTATCTATAATAGTGCAATCGTTTTTCTTTTACTTTTGGAGTACGGAACCCTAGGTGCGCGAGTCCGACTCGTACTTGGTTTTTTAGTTAAACTAAAAATAATTTGATTTTTTTTATTCCAATGTTGTTGGGCCACTATTATACACAACTATTCCAAATTTCATGTCGATAGCTTTAATAGTTACTTAAATAATCGATTGTGAGAGACGGACGGACGGACGGACGGAGAAAGTCTCACCATAAGGGTTCCATTTTTACCATTTTGGTACGGAACCCTAAAAACTTGCCCATTTTTTGAACCCTACCTTAAATTACCTAATAAGCGTTAAATAAAAAAATACAAAACAGAAAAACAACAAAACTTCTTAAAAGTATTTAATAAAAAAAAATAACGATCACTGTTTGAGTTTTCATTACAAAAAAAAAAAAAAACACAGAATAATATTATTAATCAACAGCACTGGTAATAGCAGCCCTCGGGTGGCAGAACCGCAGTGGCGGGGACAAACTCTCCACTTTGCGGACAAGATTGGCAGCGATGGCACGTGTTCTTTTTCTCGAAATAGTAGCAACAATTACCCTGATGGAAGAAATTCATACTTTAAGGTTGTACTTAAATATCCGAAATCCTAATCAGACCGATTACTCCTCAAAAATTCCCTTTGAATAAAACTAAATCCTTACTAATATTATAAATGCGAAAATGTGTTTGTTTATTGGTTTTCCCTTCAACCTTCAACCCCGCAACAAAGGCGTTAGATACTGCGCTACAGCATTGCAGTGCTAAGGCAAGTGGATAACATAGCGTACAGATCTTTCATAATTTTATTTAAGTTTTACAATAAATAGGTAATAATTTTATTATTCGAATGTTCTAATAAAATTATCTTTAAGCGAAGCTCTCCCTGTATTTAAAGTAAACAAACGACTTATTCGCATAAGAAACAAAGTTTCCAACTTGGATCACGTAAATTAATTAACTTTGTAATTAAAAATCTTAAGTCCCAAATTCTTTTCTTTTTTCCACTTACTGCGTCGTCTCGCCGTTAATTATCAAGGATATTAAATCTAGCTTTCCAATTTTCTAAGCTCGTAAAAATCCTTTTAATCTTTATGCTTAAATATAATTAACAATTAAGCAACATGTCTTATCTCTTCAAAGTGTTCCTACGGCGTAGATTGTCGGATAGCGCTTTATTATTGAATGTAGGCGCGCGGATTTAGGTTTTGAAATCCCGCGGGCACCGTTTATTTTTCCGGAGAATTTCCTTCTGTAGGTAGCTTTATGCTCTGTGCAAAATTTTGTTTGAAGAGTTGAGGCGTAACGAATAACAAATATACACACTTTGGGATATATTATTTAATTACTTTTGCCCGCGACTTCATCCACGTGAAGTTAGGTTTTAAAAAATCTCGCGGGAACCCTCCATTTTTCCAGGAAAAAAGTAGCTTATGAGTGCTATAGTTGAACACTTGAAGAATGCTTCAAGTCCTCAGCTACCTATAGAATAAATCATGTCGATAGCTTGCTCCGTTGCTGTGTGATTGAAGGACAACCCGATAAACAAACACCTTTCGCATTTATAAAATTAGTAAGGAGTATATAATATGTCTAGTTAAATTAGATTCACACCTCCATCTAGCTCCAAAAGTCAACCTCGCCTGCCCGCGGTGCCCCCTGCTAGTCTACTGACAAGGCTCTGACGACCGACAAATGGCGGTATAACCATTTCATACTGGCTTGACTGAGCAAATGGCACAGGCCGGTGTCGAGCAGCTGCCACACCGGTGCGATCAGTCTAGCCCTGCGATGACCAACACGCCTGCCCAGCGTGGTCATTATGGGCAAAACCTTTGCAATGGATATTCGCACAAGGCCATGGCCCCTTGTAGCGACACATGTGCATGCAGTGCATTTTGCTGAGTCTTATAAAATGCACTGTATGACGATATACACAAGGAAGTTCGCCCATAATATATGCCTCCTTAGGCGAGTCGTGTGAGTCGCGTAACATTTTCTGAATTGATTGTGAATTATCGGTGTAAAAAGAAAATTAATTAAATTAAAATAAACTTAATTCCCAGTGCTCTACCTGAAGTTTTAATTATCAATCAGAGTAGGGCCAAAGGAAAAGGCTCAAAAGTGTTCGCGAGAGATCTGTCTATCGGACAGAGCCAGCTGAAGCGGCTGAAAGCTGATGACGGCCGTGTCGTCTCTTCTCGACCTGAGATCTTGGGAGAGATTGAGAAGTTCGATGGACAGTTATATATCACGACACAAAAACCTGTCTAAGATTTGGCCAAAGATCCCAGAGCCAAACTGACCCGACACTATACCGAAGATATCCCGGACGTCAGCCTATACGAGATTAGTATGGCTCTCAAGCAGCTCAAGAACAGCAAGGCGCCTGGTGATGACGGAATCACTGCGTAACTCTTGAAAGCGGATGGAAAACCGGTACTTAAGATCTTTCAGCGATTGTTCAATTCCGTCATTCACGAGGGCATAACGCCGGAAGCATGGCACCGGAGCTTGGTGGTTCTGTTCTTCAAAAAGGGTGATAATACCTTGTTGAAGAATTATAGACCTATCTTGTTAAGTCGTGTTTATAATTTGCCGTTTGTTTGAGTTTGAAAGTTTGAAACTTGCCGTTGTTCCCGGTTTTTTCGGTACTTTCGGGAATTTTATTTTAATTATTGGGCGATTCATTTGTCTCAGGCATATTACCATCTAATAACGATTCCGCCAAATAGTGTGAACCGGAAACAAATTTTGTGTCTTTTCTTCCGACTGGTTTGGTATGTTGTAACAAAATAAGTTAACTGACTTTTTGGTGTTGATAGTCGGTTAAAAAGTTGAGTTAGTAAGCCTACGGTACTCCTTATCACATTAACTATCTGTCAGTGAAAGTCCGGGTAAAATCTGTCCAGCCGTTCCCAAGATTAGCCGGAACAAACGCAGACAGGCAAAAATTTAAAACTGAATGTTTTGTCTAAGTACCTACTGAACCGAATATACATTTAGTAAAAATCTGTAATTTTGAAATTACAAACAGACACCTCAGTTTTATTTATTTGTATGTCTGAATAGAGTATAGAATATATATAGATGTATAGATAATACTTAATAAATAAATAAATTTCAATAGATTAACCGTATAAATTAAAGATTTTACGCAAGCATAATACGATAACCCTTTAATATAGGTCCCAAATAGGCCTTGCCTACTTGGGACGCTACCTCGCTCGTTATTTTACTTTATTTACGAGGTTAGGTACTTTTTAGTAAAGCCTAACTAAAAAGTTAGCTGAGAAGCGACAGCATAAATATTTTAACAATATTAACAGGATTGTAAATAGTAAGCGTGCGACACAAAATAATATTATCAAACATAATATTAAGAGGTTATTACGCCATAAATGTCGCCAGCTCCCGACACGATATCAAGCAGAAAATAAGGGAAAATCACGAAAGGTCGTATTTTTAGCTTCAGTAGAAAATAAATCCATCTAAACCCTCGCCGCAACCCATGAATAAGCATTGCGGCCTGGCGGACGATCGGCATAAAAACACCGAGCAATCAGCCTCCCGGTAATGTCAAATCGTGAGTAATTTGTCCGGGAATGGGGGCGGCTAAGATTAAATTAAATTTTTTCCACCTTCGTGTTCTAGATAGAGAAATGTATTTTAACTCCCGATGTTTATATTGAAGATAAATACATCAACCGTAGTGTACGTGATCACGGTTGATTTATAGATCTACTACCAAGTCGTATTTTTCAAAGAGAGCGTCAGAATAAGAAAGATTCTTAAAAGTTAAGTACTTATCTTTCTATCTTCAGCATCGAAGAAAAAAGGGATATCTACTTTAAAGCTAAAATCCTTGTTGGAGGGGAAGATATTGAAATTGGTTTCATAGTTTATATTAGTTCCCATTTTCCAGGTCTGAAGTGATTCTATAATGATATTGAAATTCTTCAGGACATCACCGGCGGTATTTTGCTCGGCTTTTTGCTTTGGCAGCGTCAAAGGATATTGCATGGGAATCAATTCAGGTGCCGTGACGGCCTCACATAGCTTTAGGTAGGTAATATTAATTTCGAAGGAAGCATTTTCCATGAAAATGGAGATCAGTAGTTTTTTAAATGAATTTTTGGCTTTTCCTTTTAGGAAAGGAAAGCATCAATGATTTATTTCCCTAGTAAAAAGGATGCTGGTAATTTCAATATACCTATTCCTATTTTAAGTTTTAAATATTTGAATCAACTAAAAAGCAATCATGTGAAATGCCGCAGATAGAAAGTACTAATCTTCAAAGAAAGGGTGTTAGTTGTTTACTTACTTGTACATTTGAAAACTAACTTTAAACTAACTTTGAAGTTCGGTTCACATCTGACACAGCGCGTCGTACCGCAGAGGTCTCTGGGCCGGATCCGTCCTGCTATAAAGTGCACTGGAACGCTTTTGCATTCCTAAGAATGAAGACGGCGGCGTCATCGGCCGCTACACATTGACGATATTTCATACGTTGTCTTCCAAGCGTAACGCCACTCCTATTGCGTACTTACAAAAGCCGACCGGCAGTCGCAAAGCCCGGGTCTGGTCGTGTTCTACGCAATACCCGAGGACTCCCAGATGTATATGGCACATGATGTTATGAAATTTAATGGTAATGTATAGATATTTCAATTTTAATTAATATTGCGTCGTCAAAGGTTTGCTACGGCCTGACGCGCTTCGTCAGATGAGAGTCGTACTTAAGGGTGTACCCGATCATCTTGACTGTGGTAACGATGAACCTCTTGATCACCATCAATGCAAACCGAAGAAGCTGCGAAAGGTTTCCTCCTCGGCCGCGCGCCCACGGCAACTTCACATGCGCGGCGCATTAGAACTGTGGGCTGATTAACCTGCAACAATGAAATTGCTATTTATCACTATTTTACATCAACTATTTATATTTAGTAAGGGACGTGGAGCCTAACAATGACAGCGCATATCAAACGATCACGCTGGTTAAGCAACGTTGACCCTGGTTGGTAATTAGATGGGTGATCAATGTTGGTTTCTAAACTTGCCCTGTTCGCTCCCTCCATGCCTCAGAGAGCATGTTAAGTCGTCGGACCCGATTATTATCACTTATATGTCATAAAATACCTGTTAAATCTAAGAGCCAAAATCTCGTTCTATTTGTCGAGTTGCATGTTGCACTTATCCCAAGAAAACTCCTACCATTATAATATTATGAATGATGGAAAGCGATCACGACTCTCAACAATGGAGAGTAAGCTTCGGGGAGAGACATCTTCTAATGTACAGAATTTCATAATTAAGAAATTTTTTTTTGTAAGTTTTCAGGGGTTTCTAAAACATCTAACTACTATGTCCACCTCATATTTTTTGTTCGAGCTTTGCTACATGGCACTCAGCGGCGCAAAATACTTAGTTAAATTATTTATTTTGTGATGTATGCTATGCTGCTGGTGGTACTTTGCAAGTGACATTAATGTTAAGTGACAAATGAAATTGTGTAGCGCAGATTTTACAAATAACATGTATAAAACGCCGCATTGTGAGCGCGGTACGCTGCAGTAGAAGTAACACAGTGGCAACGTAATTCACGGCATGGTATCGCTTTAAGTCACACAGACACGGCTGTAGTTTTTCTATTTTAAGAATCATAGTCTTAAGTCCATCATAATTCTATTGTGTATTTAGTAAAAAATAAAGTATAATAATATTGGATTCCCAACGGCACGTACATTATTTTATCAGATTTAACTTTCAACAAATTTATTAGTCATCTAACACATCTTCTAAAGAGACTTCAATAGGTTCCTTCTTGATCGAACGGCAGTCTAATGGGTTGCTGTATTCAGGCACTTTGACGGGGTCTTTCACTTTCAATGGAACCGGACTAACTTCACATTCTATTGATACGTCACGAGCACATCGTGTAAGAAAGTTCGCAGTGCCCAATAACTTAGAATGCTCTTGATCTTGCATACCGTTCCGCTTGAATGCAGACACCGGTAACTGTCGGACCTGCAATTGACAGTCGTCTTTTTAACTTTGCACATCTTGTTTTTCAATAATAATCTAACCCATCATCCAGAGGGCACCAGAGGACGAGGAAGATCGCTCATGCGATGGACCGACCAAATTACATCTGCTGTGGGTGGTCCATTGCACGAGTGTACCAGGCTGTCGGCCAGCAGGGAGAATTGGCGAATGCTCGTGAGGCAAATAACTTCTGTCACTAAGAAGGTCACTTCATGATGGCCACAAACGCTCTGCCAAGAGTATTAGGAAGAAGTAGAAAACAATCATCATTACAAGAAAGTTATAAAATGAATGCCATTCGAGCTAGCTCTTCCCTAAGTTCATTAGTCACTGCCAAGATGTCCTTCATAGACAAAATTGATTAATTAACGCACCGAATCAGGTCATCGCTTCTTAGAGAAAACAACGGGAAGTTTCTTCATAGGTTTGACTGGCAACATAAACGGAGTTTCACTCCATGTGGCATTTTTCCAACATTTGCGTATGTACGATATTCCAGTGCCTTCTAAGAATTGCTGATCTTGAATTCCATTCCGCTTAAACGCGCTGGATGGTAAAGGATTTACCTGCCGATTCGTTATTTCTTTTGTCTCAAAAGTAAAAACTCAAGAGACAATATTTATTTGAGATACAAAGGAATACAGTTACAAATACAATTGCTTTATGGTGTTCCTAATTCACTTTTTATCTTTTTTCCTTTTAACGGGAAACATTTCCTGAGTAACTTTTGCAAATATTTTGCGGATAGGTTCGACTGCAGTATAAACGCTGCACTCTGTGCCACTAAGGCCTGCGCACAGATATCGTTGTGCGCCTCTGTACCCATGGATTTGGTCTTGTATACCATTTCTGCGGTATGCCGAAATAGGAAGTCTACCGTGTCTCGTTGGAACGTACTGTTCCTGAAACCAACCACAAATATGATTTACTACTATTAGATAAGTTGGTTCCAGGAACATCGTGTTGACTTTTTCTTTTTTACTTTAAATGGACTTGATCTAATCCAATATTAATTAATTAGAAAGGGTTATAAGCCTACCGTTTAACTGAAATAATTCCTGAGGTAGCAGATAAATACGAGACGGGTGTTCAGGTTCGGGAGGTTAGTTTTTCATTGTAGGCTGTAGCATAGTGCGGGTGACAGGTCAATAGATAGGTAAAAGGTCAAACGATTTTTAACGATTCAATTTCACACCATTAAAATCTATTAAGACTATTTATTCTTTTTAAGAAAATCGCATAAAACCAATATGTATCTACGTAAAAATTCTTTTCAAAAAACCAATTTCAAACGCCCGCGCCAATACAATTACAAAGTATAAAAAAAATTTTAGTTCGTACACGTTTGTTGAAGTCGGGCGGGCCTAAATAGAAACGATGAAACCGATGCGCGACGCTCGCCCTCTGATGATACGTGACAGATACGTTTACATTCTATTGACCCGTCATCTGCACCATGCAACAACGAGAAAACTTATAACCCATTAGAGAGTTGGGTGCCTCTGCCTGCACCTCATAGCGACTTCTCAATTGAACGCTAGGCCTATACCCGATTGATTTTAATTTAATTAAACTTACGATTCTTCCATCTTCGTAGCGGTAACATGGTATCACGTATTTCGTTTTGATTGGCGTGCAAGGATTATTGCATGTAGGACAGCAATTCTCTTTCGAAGGTGAGCATTCTCTTTGGGATCGATGCTTATTGGTCTCGGCTTTCGGTATCTCACGACAACAATCGTCACACTGTTTTGAAGTCTTGCTTTGTGGTTTTTCGCAATAGTACACCAAATGGGCTTTTGGGCAGCTAGGCAAACAAGGGTAGCATAGAGGTGGGGGTTCGCAATACTTTTCTGGACCGCAGGGTGAGACGAGCATGGGTGTTACGGCGTAATCCCCCAAGTCATCGATGCAATATGCCATTTTTTTAGTTTTACTTATGCGGTTTTTCTTACTTTTAATTTATTTACATAATACTTGAAAAGTTACTCAAAAATTTTCACATTAAACGTCCGAAAACAAAATGAATAATGATGTGATTGTTTTGACTTGTCAAATTTAAAATAATTTTTGCTTCAGAATTTTGAAAAGAGAATCTCGATGGACAGTAATTTTTTGCCTTTTTTTTAATGTTAAATCTATTTAGTGATTATAATATCTATACATATAATAAAACAGAAACGAAACCAATTCTGTACATGAAATAGATTCAAAAAAGGGTTTTTGCTTCTAATTATGTTCAAGATACAGATATCAAAACAGAAGCTAAATTTTTTTTTGTCTGTTTGTTTGTCCTTCTTTCACGTAAAAACTACCGCACAGATTTCTACAAAATTTTATACCGTGGTAGCTTATTACTCGGGTCAACATCTAGGCTACTTTTTATCCCGGAAAATCAAGGAGTTCCCGAGGGACTTTAAAAAATAAATACACGCGGACAAAGTCGCGGGCATCAGCTAGTACTAGCTAATATCCTAAGTATCCACGACTTTGTCTGAGTGGATTAATGTCTTTCAAAAATACAGTGAGAATTAATTGATTTTCCTGAATAAGGAATTCAATGTCCTGATATCAGGATGCATGCTATCTTCCTGAATTTTGACAAAATTGATTCAGCAGTATAGAATAGAATAGAAATGTTTTTTATTAAAATAAACTTTTTTACAAGTGCTTTTGAATCGTCGATGAGTCTACCACTGGTTCGGAATGGTTCCTGCCGAGAAGAACCAGCAAGAAACTCGGCAGTTGCTCTTTTCAAAACAAGTTAACAATATAATAGATATTATGCTATGTATGCAGTGTTTCCACAATGAGGGGAAGTTCCACAAAAGCATACCTAATTATAATTCAACAAATGTTAAGACGGGCAGACAGAAAGTAGCCCCATTCCCGCCGGTGGGACCCGTTCACGAGCATGACGCATGACCCAGCAATTGCTTCGCTCAACCATATTTGTGTATTTTTAGGCGTTTGTTTGTGTGTTTAGGTGTGAAAGGATAAGACACAGACAGACAGAAAGAGTTAATTTTGCATTTTTAATATGGAATATCTATGTAGAGTATATGTTTAGGGTAGGTATACATGGATAGAGTCGTAGTGTACAAAAATAGAGTTACAGACTAAAAAAGCGTAGGCTCAGCTTTGAGTATTAAACCTTAATACTCAAAGAGGCTCAGTAATATATAAGGTCCCGTTGTCACCCTTTGGTACGGAACCCTAAAAAACGTATATTGCTTGCATTAAAATATCGATAGGTATTACAAAGTACATTTTGCGAGTAAAGTAAAGCTCTCGGAAGCTTTCACAAACATTTTCAGACGCCGCGCCGCCTTGTCGCCGCCGATTCGAAAATGCAATTTTCTCAATGCAAATCGAACGCCTCAGACAGATTTAATGCCTTTCTGCTCATCATTTCCGGAGAGCGTTCAGAATAGCCGCTTTTGTGGTAAACGGAGGATATTTGGCAAATTTTCCTAGGTACTTCACTGTCTAGACCTTTGATTAGGTTATAGGAGGTCTAGACGGCGTGACGAATAAGATAAAATCCATATCCGTTATATTAAAATGTTTCCGAGAGGGATTTCTAAAATCAATATACAAACACACTTTCGTATTTATGATAATTAACCAATGATAACCAAGCATAGAGCATACTAAGGGCCTCATAAGTAGGCTCAGGATCGCTCAGCGGGCGATGGAGAGAGCTATGCTCGGAGTGTCCCTGCCGGTATCGAATCAGAAATGAGGAGATCCGTAGCAGAACCAAAGTTACCGACATAGCTCAGCGAGTCGCGAAACTGAAGTGGAAATGGGCGGAGCACATAGTTCGAAGAGCTGATGGTCGTTGGGGTCACAAGGTGCTGGAGTGCATCAAACGAGTCGCAGGGAGCCGCTGTATTCAGGCGGCGCAAGACCGAGGCCTGTGGAAGTCCACGCAAGAGACCTTTGTCCAGCAGTGGACGTCTATCGGTTGATAAAGAAGAAGAAGAAGAAATAAGCATAAGTTATACTAGCAGTTAAACATTATATAGACTGTAAGAAAAATGTGGAAATAATTTGAAGAGGGTCCTCATGACCTCATGACCATAATCATGTACAGCACGGAGGGACTTTTGTCTGAAAACTATGGTTCACACGTTGATTTACGGTCTATTCCCCACAGAGCTAAATTATGCGAATATCTGGGTCGGACCAGACATATTTCAAAGTCTAATAAAGCAGTACCTATTTCCCGTTAGATATATTATTCGCTAAATTATACTTACCTATAAGTAGAGATATGATGGTAGAGGAAGATGTTTAAGATACCCTGGACTGCTTTCAATACCAATGCATTGCTCGTTGTTGTTGACCATACTATACCTATCTTACGGGTTTTGAAAATCCCAAATTTAAGTAGATGAAATCAAGTTACTATTAAATCTGATTTAAAAGAAAGAAGGAGGTAACTGTTGAACAAAAACATCCAAATAGAAAAGAAAAAACCATAGGTAGACATTTGAGGATACCGAAACCACAAAATAAGGAAATGTTCAATGGCATGCCAAAATGTACCTACATTATTCACCATTATACCATGAAATGGGTTACTCATATGTGCGATCGAATGACATCAAAATGGAGCAGAATATAAAATACGACGAGCCCTGGAAGCAATACGATATTGTAACAAGGAGCGTCATTTGTCAATAGCAACAAGATTTAGTGTCCTTTTAGAGATCTCGTATAGAAAGGGTATAAGGGGACTATTTTCGTAACATCCGTTCATCTTCCTGTCGTTGAAAGAACAGTACAGAATGTATTTCCTTTCAATAATCCATACTTATTATTTTTTATCATCATCGTCATTTTGTTGTGTATCTATTACAAGTCTTGAATATCCCTTAATTTGGGAAAGTAATCGCATCTGTGACTTAAAGAAAATTAAGCAATCAAATTCAATTAAATTTGAAAACTCTCTCAGCTCTCTCTCTCACTGGACAATCCCAGAGAATAACATTTGTGTTTGTTTATCAGATTTACATAGTAACGTACAGTGCCAAAGTTATCCAGGCTCAGAAATTTACATGTAACTTTGAAACACTATATACTCCATAACCTCTATAACTACTTATAATTTTAACGGTAATCTGACTAACTACTTCGTAGAGTTTTTTTCTTCTTCTTTATCAAACGATAGAAGTACACTGCTGGACAATGGCAGACGTCTCCTGCATGGACTTCCACAGGCTACGGTCTTGCGCCGCCTGAATCCAACGGTTCCCTGCGATTCGTTTGATGTCGTCGGTCCTCCTAGTGGCGTAGTGGCTACGTAGAGCGTGTCCACTTACATATTGTACGTATTAGGTAACTCTTCTTACGGCAAACTCATTACGGCCAGGGGTGGACTACACGTCATAAAACTCATAAAGAGCCTATAAAGTCACTCTTCAAATTATAAATTATAATATAATAACCATGCAAAAAATCACATCGACTGTAGCAGCGGTATTGATGGACCAACCTACAAAACAAACACGTCTTTCACATATTTTCTATTATGATTCTACAGCTTTAAGCGAAGCTAAGTCAAAACGCTTATAACAAACAATAAAATACAAACATGTGGATAGGGTGTGTGCCTTGGCTTGTGTAGGCTTACAAAGGCTTGCCGTCGTCGATCTGATTGCCTGTCTGCATTTGCCAGTGTTTAGTTTGCATAAGCGTGTGGACTCTGCTTTAGAACATACTATGTATGATATTGATAACTATCTACAAAATCGACGCCATAGTAGTAATACTACTGCTACTCGTATTACTACTACTATTAAATAATAGCACTTAATTAACCAAATTCGATAGATAAAATATAAAAGAACTTTTTAAACTACAGCTATAAACAGTAATAGTTTAAAATTTAAATTTTCAGCTTAGGAGCGCACCACATTACTCATCTCTCTCTCTCTCTTCAGTCGTTCCTTCATTTCTGAAGATCGTGGACCTGGTGTTGTAGCGACCTCGTGCGGATTAACTGCTTCCATCGGCTTCTATCGGAGGCCAGTCTTGCAACTGTGTGAAATTTGCACTTGGAGTCCCTTAGCTGGTCTGACCATCTGGTTGGTGAGCGGCCTCTCGATCTTTGCCTTCGGTGTTGCCCATCACAATAAGTTTTTCCAGACTATCATTCCTACGTCGCATGATGTGCCCGAAATAGGAGAGCAGGCGTTGGTAACATATAGAGGAGAGTCGCGTTTTTACTCCTATCTGTGCTAGGATAGACACGTTTGTGCGCTTGGCTGTCCAAGGAATCCTCAACATGCGCCTCCAGCACCACATCTTGAACGCGTCTGTCCTTTGTCTTTCTCTCGCCTTGATGGTCCATGTTTCTACTCCGTACATGAATATAGGGAATATTAAGGCACGGACCAGGCGGTTCTTGGTGTTGTTACTTATACCCTAATTCCTCCATATTCCGGTTAAGCGTGTCATGGCGTTTTTCGCCATTGCAATGCGACTCTTAAAAAAACTCATAAGTAATAAATTATAATGAAACATTGCTAAGCTTATTATTTAAAACTAGCTGATGCCCGCGACTTCGTCCGCGTGGATTTAGTTTTTAAAATCCCTCGTGAACACTTTGATTTTCCGGGATAAAAAGTAGCCTATGTCCTCAACTATAGTACCCATGCAAAAAATCACGTCGATCCGTGGCTCTGTTGTGGCGTGATTGAAGGACAAACCAACAAACAAACACACTTTCGCATTTATTATATTAGTATGATTATAATATTAAATTGCATAGGAAAACACTGTAGCATTAAGTCCATACGATGTATTACATCCATACCTAGCTATGTAGTATGTAGATATAATGATCGTTTGGCAAAATCTGACGCTTTTGGAGTAGTTTGACTATGACAAAATAGGGCTATCCACGATGGCTATATACGATAAAGTACGCTTGCCAGCTTAAGATGAGCCATTCATTCAAAGTATCTTATAGTTTCCGTGGTTCAAGTTATTTGGACCTTATACTGAAGATCGTGATGTCTATAATTTCTGAACTACGAAATTGACGACCTTGAAATAATTACAGGACAATCTCTAAAGAACCTGCTTTCTAACAAAAAAAGAATGGATTAAATCGGAATACGCCTTAATGAATTACAGCGAAATACACATTTTGACTTTCATCCCCTCTCCCAAGGGAACCGTGCTGAATTTCGGGATAAAAAGTATCCTATATTATACCTCGAGTATTAACTTAAATCGTGCCAAGTTTCATTTAAATCCGTCCAGTAGTTTCGGCGTGATGCGCGGCCAAGATACAGACAGACAGACAGACAGACAGACAGACAGACAGACAGACAGACAGACAGACAGACAGACAGACAGACAGACAAAAAATTAAAAAAAAATTGTTTTGGCTTCAGTATCGATTATAGAATGCCCCCAAACAAAAATTTTCAAAATATCTTCAATGTACAGAATTGGACCTGTTACAGTTTTATTATATTATAGATAAATTCTACGAATAGCAGAATAGTAGGAACAGCGTAGTGTCACAAAGTAACGATAGGTCATATCCCCTTATATTGTGGTACACTAGCGGCACGCTATGATGGCCGGTTTGACGTTTGTCCGCTCATGAAGTTCCGTATTAATTGATAACGACTTTGAAGGAAATAATTGTATTACTTTATTGACGATAGTGATGTGCAGAGATTCATAAATTTTATCGAATGTAGTTTTAGGTTTAGGACTCAAAATTTATTTATTAAATTGATTTCTAAAATGTATACAAGTGTAGAAAAATCAGTTTGCACCATTTAAGGGGTGAATGTACTTGTGAATATGAACAATTTTCACTATGTGGACAAACCTCTGAAATCGCAAAAAAATATCAGCTGTTTCATACAAAAGGTAAAATTTTTATTTTTATATGATATATACCACAACTCGGCATTTGGTTTTCTAAATTGAAAATTTTTAAAAATGGAATCTAATACGATCGTCACATAGGATCGCTGGCTAGCACAACTACTACCTCCGGCAAACTCGCGTCAATGCTCAATGCAAAACAAAGCAGTTTCGAATTGACGTTGCTTCGAAAAGTATAAACTGTCAGTGCAATGCGATTGTGATATAGTTTTGACCTGGCTTTGGATTTCAAATATTGATACTGCATTACTGTTGACCCTTGCTCGTTAATTTGGACTCTGTTCAAGCCCTTTGTTGTGGATTTCGTCGATATGACCGAACGTACGCAGAGAACTGTTCTAAATAGTCAGACACGTGAGTTCGTAATACGCCTTCGTAACTATTTCGATCGTGAAGCTCAAAATGGAGGGCCAATTTTACCTATAACGTCAGTGGTTGAACGCGTAGCTGATGCGCTTAATATTGGACAACGAACTGTTAGACGGATAACTAAAAAAAAATATGGCGAGACTGGCACAGAAGAAAATAAACTTCACACACCAAAAAAGAGAAAACGAGCAAAACCAGTCGTAGGCATCGATAGCTTTGATGCCGATGCTATCCGAAGACATGTTTACGGCTACTATTTACAGAAGGAGTATCCAACAAGAAAAAAGTTGGTGCATTCACTGAAGGAAGCTGGATTATTCTTCGGTGGGGAAAGTTCTTTAACGAAGATTTTGAAGACCATTGGATTTCGATACAAAAAATGTAACAAACGCAAAATATTGATGGAAAGATTTGATATAGCGATGGCAAGGTATACTTTTTTACGGCAAGTGAAAGAAATCAAAAATTGGCAAAATGTTGTGTTCTTGGATGAAACATGGCTTAATGCTAACCATACTGTAGGCCGTTCTTGGAACGATGACACAGCAGCATCTACTTCCAAAGTTCCTGTAGGAAAAGGATCGCGACTTATAATTTGTCACGCCGGAACCATCAACGGGTTTGTCGAAGGTTCTCTCATGGCTTTTGCGTCAAAAACCACTGGAGACTATCATGAAGACATGAATGGAGAAAAGTTTACTGAATGGTTTACCTCAATGTTGTGTAGCCTCCCTGAACCATCTATTATAATTATGGACAACGCCCCATACCACTCGATGCAAATTGACAAGCCACCTGCCCAATCCCAAAAGAAAGCTGATATCGTCGCATGGCTTCGTAAAAATGGCGTAGATGCAAACATGAATATGTTAAAAGCGGAATTAGTACGTCTTTTAAAAGAAAACAAACCAACCAAGATCCGATACGTCATTGACGAAATAGCATTAGAACATGGGCACAGAGTTATACGGTTACCGCCTTACCATTGTGAGTATAATGCGATTGAGTTGGTGTGGGCTCAAATTAAGGGATATGCTGCAAGACACAATACAGAACCCCCATTTACCACAAAAAAAATGCTAAAATTATTAGAAGAAGCTTGTGAACATGTGACTAAAGGAGACTGGGAAAAGGTTGTGAATAGAACTGTTAAATTAATAAGGGAAGATTATGAAAGAGATGTGAAAATAGATAATATTATAGAAAACGAACATATAATTATTAATGTAGGTGATGATAGCAGTGAAGACAGTGAAAATAGTAGTATGGACGAATCTGATTAATTATGGCCTTTTGTGGCACCTTTTTTGGTATGTTTTGTATTCATATGTTTCTTGTGTGCATATAAAGTATGTATATTCATTTTCATTCAAATATTCAGTTCGTTCAAATAAATTAAATAAACATATACATTTTTGTTTTATTAAACCTATTTAATCAGGTACAAAAACAAAACTTAATTGTTTTTTGTTCGAGAATAAATTGACATTCCACATCACTATTGTAATGTGTCAAACCGGCCATCATAGCGTGCCGCTAGTGTAGTATGAATAGCGCTCTGTCAGCTGTATTTCGAATAGAACCTACTAAGTATGTAGTATTTTCAACAAATTTCATCGTTATTTTGGCTAGTACAAAGCATAATGGCTGAACAGATAACACAAATAATGGTGAAAAAACAAAATCTCGTAAAGTGAACCATATTTAAAACGTTTTACTCGGTTTTCAAGCGGTAAAATGCATTTAGAGTAGAAGAAATGTGTTTTCCGAATACCTTTTTTTGTGTTTTTTATACATGCCAACTGCGTTGTTGTACAAAAAGGTTTAAGTGTGATTTAGTTTTTTACATGTTGCGCTTAAAACCGTAGGAGTTGTCGCTGCAGTGTGATTAGATAACGGCATTCCCTTCCCAAAGAGATTATAAGGCGAGGTGTTCAAACACGATCTTCATTCGTGGAGCCGAATCACAAGCCGAATGAAGATCGTCTTATTTAAAATCTATGGGTGTTATAATTATACTGTACGACTGTTATAATTTTAATATTTTACATTATAATTTAACAGTCGCAATAAATAAAATCTAAAACAGCCATTTGTTGTAGTAAAATATGAAAAACAATTGTACTTAATTTTTACAAAATAAATGTATGCAAAACAGAGAACTCCCATAGTTTATGTATTTGCAGAGTCAACTTTGCAATTTTTTTCTATCGACAAAAGTTTGCGTCATCGTTTTTAGGAAACAGCCATCAGGCCAGAAATACGATCAATTATAACTACTTTTTTTTTTCATAATATTATGACCCATAGATTTTAAATAAGACGATCTTCATTCGGCTTGTGATTTGGCTCCACGAATGATGATCGTGTTTGAACACCTCGCCTTAATTAGAAATATTCCCCTTTACCTTTACCTTTTGTCTGGTGGGAGGCTTTGGCCGTGGCTAGTTACCACCCTACCGTCAAAGACGTGCCGCCAAGCGATTTAGCGTTCCGGCATGATGGCGTGTAGAAACCGATTAGGGGTATGGGTTGAATGTTCACTGCCGTACCCCTTCCAAGTTAGCCCGCTTCCATCTTAGACTGCATCGTCACTTACCATCAGGTGAGATCGCCAGTCAAGGACTAGCTTGTAATCGAATAAAAAAAAACCCCTCCAACTAAGCGTAAAGATTGTGGAAGTGAAACTAGCAAAAGGTAACATTATTGCAATGAGTGGGGTTTGTAACTGAGGCTATTTCACTTGCGTATTATATAATAAAACCATGCGAAATATGCTATGAATTATGAAACTTAGAAATAATGCAGGTTTAGTGCATGACGTACCTAACCAAATTATGCAATATTATAAATACGAAAGTCGCTCTGGCTGTCTGTTTCCTTTTCACGCTTTCTTTTTCACTGTAGAACCAAATCATCTATAATATCCTAGAATAATAATCCTAGAATACTGTGGAGTCCCAAACCTAAATCCACTTGCGTTAAATAAAAAAATAAAAATGAAATTTTCAAGGAAAATTCTCGATTCTAATTAGAACTGCTTTATTGTACTGTACAGCTTTTTAAATCAAAAGTTAAATTGAAACCACGGACACAAAATTGTAAATAAAAAGAAATAGAAAACAATGTTGGCGCAAAATTCTCCAAATTGTTTTGAAATTGTTACACTACTAACCATTCAAAACAGAGTTTTTGGCAACGACGCGTTATTTATTGGTTTATTTAGTAACGTTTGTTGCCTCCAGACATGCAAAATCCAAATGTTTTATTCAACCTTTTCGTTGTGATTGAGTAACAAAATTGGATCAAATATATCTAGAGGGTTTTTAAAACCCAAATCTAGTTAGTAGTCATAAGCTAATAGTTATTTTATAAAACAAAAAGTTTATTTAATAAAACGGCTACCATGTGTAGGAACCTATCCATGTACTTCTCTAGAGTCTATCTAAGAAATACGACTGTGATTTTCCTTCCTACAAATGAAAATAATTAATAAGATCAAAATATTTTCGTTAGGTGTCTTTTTATTAGGTGGAAAAGAGAGGATAACAGTTGTACAGGATTCTTTACGAGCATTTGACGCAAGTGTGATGGTGAAAAACTGTGGCAAACAAAGTTTTGCGTGATATTATCTGCGCTCAAACAAAAAAATACGTGTGGCACTCGGGGACTACCGCGGTTAAGCTATTGCATAGCATTTTTTATCAACTTATGCAATTATAATATTTATGCAATATTTTTTTTGCATAATAAAAATTATGCAAAAAAATATTGCATAAAAACGCGAGCAGCTCGTCTCGATCCGTGCGAGCTTCGTACAGTCTACACGCATACGTCTAGTCGCACGCACACAAACACGCACCGTGCCGAAGTCTGCCGAACTGAAACGACGTTAGACGATGGGTGTTAGGTTTATTTTCGTTACGGAATTTCTTGATTCAGTCGCCGCGCTCAAAGAACGCGATAAAAGCTATGCAAATAGCTTAAAAGTTTATTTTTCGTGTCATCATCATCATCAAAGCGCTACAGCCCTGGGTGGGCCTTGGCTTGGTCAAGCAAATTTCTCCATCTGAGGCGATCTTTAGCGGCCTCTCTCCAACTCCGTACTCCCAAAACTCTCATGTCCTTTTCCACTCCGTCAATCCACCGGCCTCTAGGTCTTCCTCTGCCTCTACGGCCCTCTGGTTTACTGTCAAGCAACTTTTTCGGGGCTCTTGAATCGTCCATGCGTTGCACATGTCCTGCCCATCGCATTCGTGACAATTTAATGATTTTGACTACATTCGGTTCTTTAAATAGTCCATAGAGTTCGTGATTGTAACGAATGCGCCAGATACCATTATCTTGAACAGCACCGAAAATCCTCCTCAGGACCTTTCGCTCAAAAATTAGCAGGCTGTTTTCATCCTTCTTACTTAGAACCCAGCATTCAGCCCCGTAAGTAAGAATTGGCCTAAGTAAAGTTTTGTATAGGAGTATTTTAAGATGTCTTGGCAGAATCTTAGATCGAAGGTAGCGTAATAGACCAAAATAACATTTGTTTGCCGAAGTAATTCTCCTTTGAATTTCTATTGAGATTTCGTTCTCTGATGTGACGAGAGAGCCGAGATATATGAAGTCTCTAACTGTAGCAAAGGTTTTCGTGCCAATTTTAATTTCTTCATTCAATGGAATGTGTTGGTCCCTCGCTACTGGCATATAATAATAATAATAATAGCTGTACTCCTGGACACGGCTCGCATCGTCAGGAGGTTCCTCTCTCTGGGGCCCTGACCGCCGGTTGCTTGGACCCTGTTCCCGAGGCCGGTGGACCGCTATTCTTTATATTTTTAAATGTTTTTTTTTATAATCAAATATTTAAAAATGTAAATTATATGATATAAATGAAATAAATGAAATAATAATAATAATTTATTTATTTAAATAAAGTTTCACACTTGCAATAATTCTTACAGTAAAAATACATAAGCATACAAAATATGATCATAAAGCTTTTTCGCTTCTCTGAACTCCCAAACTAGGAGAACCCGTGTCTTGGGAGTCAATTTCTCTCCAATTAGTTCATAGTTGTGCAATGTACAGAACAACAGAAACATCACAACCTAAGTTCATCAAGATTATATATGTACATTTGCTTTTATATCGTTAAGTTTGTGTGTGCTGGAGTATGTGTGTGTGTATGTGTGTGTGTGTGTGTGTGTGTGTGTGTGTGTGTGTGTGTGTGTGTGTGTGTGTGTGTGTGTGTGTGTGTGTGTGTGTGTGTGTGCGCGCGCGTGTGTGTATGTGAATGGGTTTTTTTTTTTTTTAGTGATAGGTGTAAGAAGTAAGTATAATATTACCTGTAGTAGTACACTACATTGCTATATTTATATACTACCTACACTAATATTTTGAAAAACGAATTAGGTTTTCGGTAGCTTCATAGTTTAACTGGCTCAACATATTATTAAGTTTATTCTTAATTCCATATCTATTAGAATGCATTATTTTGAGTTTATTATTAATATTCTTATATAGAAATTGTCCTAAATAGCTAAATTGCCGTTTTGCGAATACACTACTTGTTCGGGGAACATGTATATCAGGTCGTCGCCGAGGAGTACTGTTGGGTGGTGGAGGAACGTGTATCTGGTGGCATCGAATTACACTCCTTTCGATGTAAAGTTGCCGTACTGTAAGTAATTTGGACATATTGTACAGTTCCTCTGTGGGAAATCTGCGAGGTTTGCCATGCATAACTTTTATGATAACTCTTTGAGCTCTTTCTACTTCGATCATGTGTGTGGTTGCTGCACCTCCCCATGCTGAAATGCAATAAATCAGTAGGGATTGGCATAAAGATTTATAGACCTGTGTCATCAATTTATTGTCGACAATATCACGGAGGTTCCTAAATATCGGAATTAACCTTCTGACTCTATTGGCAAGAGATGTAATGTGGGGATGCCAATTCAAATTTTCATCGATGATTACTCCCAAATACTTCATAGTTATTTCTTTATCAAGTATTTCACAGGTACAGTCGTTTGGTGGAGTTTCAGATCTGTTGCATGGGAAAGTGTGTAACTTGATTGAAAAATTAGGTGGGGGTTGGGTAACTCGCGAGATACTGAAGCATATGTATTTCGTTTTTTGTGCATTTATGGTTAGTAAATTATTTTCTAGCGTTTGCGTAATCCTGCTGAGTCCTTTTTCAGCTGTCCTGCGAGTCTCATCCCACGTTCTCCCATGAAATAATATGGCAGTGTCATCGGCAAAGGCTATTAGATGGGCATTTTCCAGTTCTAAATTACAGATTTCGTTGGCATACACCAAAAACAACGTTGGGCCCAGTGTACTACCTTGAGGTATGCCATGTGTAACTTTTTGGATGCTACTAGTAGTATCCAAAACTTTGACTTTTTGGCCCCTTTCACTGAGGTAGTCTTTGAACCACGCTAGAGGCGTTCCACGTATACCAAGTCCTTCCATTTTTCGGAGTAGTATTGGTACGGAAACTGTATCGAACGCCTTTTTGAGGTCTATAAATACCCCTAGACATTTGTTTCCCTGGTCCATATGCTTGGATGCTATATTTGAAAATGAAATTACAGCATCTTCCGTAGATTTCTTGGCCCTGAAGCCGAATTGGTTGCTTGAGATCAAGTTATTACTCTCAAGATAGCTTATCAGTCTAGAATTAACCACCTTTTCCAATACTTTACTTAGTGCTCTTAGTAGCGAGATAGGCCTGTAATTCGATACGGATACTTTGTCTCCACTCTTATAGATAGGCACAATAATCGCCTGCTTAAATATCGTTGGAAATGTACCCGTCATCAAGCTACAGTTACAAAGATGGTCAATAGGGAAGCATAGTATCTCACGAAATCTTCTCAATAGTCCAGTGGATATCGCATCATCACCAGGAGCGCAACGTATTTTTAACTTGCCTAAAATGCCTTTAATTTCTATAGGGTCTGTAGGGTTGAGCATCATCGAATTTCCATTATGAGCATGTGTTTTTTGTAGAGATAGAAGTAGTTCTTCTGTATTATTCGTTTTTTTTAATATTTTATCAGCCAATGAACTTCCGACATTAGTGAAAAAATTGTTAACTGTGTTAAGGGATTCCTTCCGATTGGGAGCTAAACTTAGTAATTCGTTAGCTGTAGTTTTTTGAGGGGTTAAATCACATATTTCTTTTAGTATATCCCATGTATCTTTTTTCTTGCCATTGTGCTGCCGGAGCTTATTTTGATAGTAACTTATTTTGAGTTTTTTAGTTATTTCTTTACACATATTTCTGTATTTAATGTAATTAAATTTGTGTTCCGCACTTTCAGGAAATTTTTTAGCAATTGCATGGAGTCGGTCTCTTTTTTTAAAACATTTAATCAAACCATAGGTAATCCATGGTTTAAGTGGCCTTTTTCTTCGTGACAGTGTAATGGTGTCAGTATTCTTGAGAATAATTTCTTGAAGTATGTTAGTAAGTATTTCAGCAGCTTCATTACTGTCAGTGATGGATAGATAATATGACCAATTGTATTCTTCTAAACATTTTTTAATTCCGTCATAGTCGGTTTTAGTTCTAGTGTATGAACCTTGGTCAGGTTTTCGCGAAACAGGGGATCCTTTAATAGATAGGAGAAGTGGCAAGTGGTCCGTCGTATCTGTATTTAAGGCATAGCATTTATATTTTCCTGTCAGCTTAATCATGAAGTGGTCAAGACACGTTTTCCCATGAGTTGGAATGTTGACTGCAGCGAGAAGTCCATGTGACCCAATTGTATCTAGGTAATCGGAAGTGACATTATTACCTATGTTTAAAATATCAATATTTATGTCTCCTGTTAAGACTATGTTGCGAGACTGGGTGGTAGTAAGTACCGTGTCAAGAGAATCGATAAATGGCCGGATTTCCTTAAAACAATATGGTCTGTATATACCAAAAATAGTCATATTCCCTATCCTTGCAGCCAAGCAATTGGCTTCCTTTATATTAATTTCCTCAACATATGCTTGGATGTCAGATTTAATATATAACATGACTCCATCATTTTGATTATAGCTGCGCTTTGTGGAATAAACATTGTACCCGTTTATAAGCGGGGGAATTGATATTTCATTGCACCAGCATTCCGTAAAAATCATAATATCAGGATGCACACTAAGTTGCGAAATATAAGTAAGGAAGCTATCGAGATTTTTGTTAATGCTTCGTATATTAAATGATATTATATTGAAATTATTCATACCGTCCAAACACAAGTCTTTCAGCTCGTCTATTACAGTACACGGAATATTACAAGTGTTTTCTATATCGTCATAGACTGTTAGACTATTGAATGTTACAATCTAAAAGTAATATATGTTCTTGTACACGACGTTTGATAGTAAAATCAAAATGTTGAAACGAGTAGTAATAGAAGCAGCAAAGCAGTTTGGAGCAGTACTTGTTTGGACCTCTTAATATTAAAACATAAGTTGATATTTTATAAGTTAGAATTACTGTTAATAGTATCTGTATGTGTGTAGTATACTCATTTATGTAATAATATGTTATAGTACAATATGTAGTGTAGTAGTAGTAGTAGTGTAGAAGTATAGTGTAGTATTCAAATAAAAATGTAGTATAGTAGCGTGGTAGTAGTTGTAATGTAGGATTAACATTACAATTATCTAGTTTATTAGGTAAAATATTATGCTTAGGTTTTTGTGAACGGTTCACATACTTATAGTTGAGCTTTATTAATTGTGTGTGATTACAAATAGAGTGGGAACTTCTTGTTTGGATATTATTATGGATGTGGGTATAATGTAAACTGTAGTGATCATTATAAATTGAGTGAGTGTTAGAAAACGGTTTATATATAACATTCCAAAAATGCAGTTGTGGGAAAGCATAATAACTTAGCTCACCAGGTCTATTATGGGCGGTTTTTAACAATAGTCGAGTTTTATTAATAGATATTTTACTTCGTACCTCACTGAAATTACATTTTCGAAAGTTTAGTTTACTAACACATGTGCTTTCACGATCTCTTCTAAAAATTATGTATCGATCAAGTAAGTCACTATCGTAAATACTACAGTTTAAGTTTGTTTCGGTTATGCATATTAGATCGTAGCTATCATTTAACGAGTTGATAAAAAGCTCATTTATTTTGGTACTTATTCTATTAACATTCTGATAGTATATTAACATTATTAAAATGACAAATCTGACAACGTCTTAATATAATACATAGTTTACAAAGTAGGATAATTATTGCACAAATTTTGTTAAGTCACTAATGTTCCGTATATGTATAGCTGGCGATTGATCATTTTTCCTAGTGTATACGCGGTCGTTTTTTACCCACACATAAGTATAGGCATGTTCTTTGGCAGCCTTTCTAGTTGCAGCATGGATTGTTTTACAATCTGGAGACAAGTGTTCACTCACGTAGATGTTGTTCTTCTCACCCGGAATACCTAAGTGGCCCGAGTTCAAAGGCTCAGATTTATTATTCTTGTTATATTGTTTAAAACTTGAAATGATAGCATCTCGGTGTCGTTCGGACGGTAAGGTTACAATTACGTTACGAGGTCTGTTTGACTGCGCGTTTAACTTAGCGACCCTACGAATTGAGCACACTTCAGTTTCGGTAGTAGGGGCTTTAACAACGCTACACAAATTTCTAAAAATTCCCATAAGATTCTCATTTTTCTTCTCGGGAATTAACTGGATTTCTATGTTGCGGCTTCGAGAACATTTCTCTAATACACTCAAACGACGGTTAAGTTCCTGAACCTCTGACTTCAAATGTGAGTTTTCGGAACTAATAGTTTCAATAGTTTTATTGGCCGTAATTAAGTCATTCTTTAGAGTACATTGTTCCACAGATATAAAATCTAATGATTGTGTAAATTCCAACTTTAGTTTCTCAACAGCATTGGCAAACTCCTTTTTAAAATCTGAGACCAAAGCGCTTCTAATTTTTTCGATTTTTGAGTCTAAGAGCTGCCCAAACTGATCGTATGATAAAGTGGGAGTACTTGAGCTTCCACCCTGGGTGGACCTTGATACGGGAGATTTATCAATGTTGCTGCCGGCACTACCATCACAAGACATATTAGAATCTTCCAACAATGGCTCAAATTGGTTGCGAACTGGAGTATTTTCGTTTCTACGACGTCGGTTGACGTTTGTGCACGAGGGACATTCCCATGATCGTTTCGTTTTTTGAATGTGATTGGTGTAATATTCCTTACTTATGTTAAGGCATTTATAGTCATAAGTACCGTTACAGGAACAGCAACTTAACAGCTCACCACGTTCGATATTCTTATTACATGCCTGGCACTTCATGATTATGAGTAAATTAATGTTTTAAAACTGTAGAAATGTAAACAATGTACTAAATCATATGCACCGACCGCTAGCTGTCATGGATTGAAGACGGAACCGTTCATGCCAATCACACCCGTCGCACACTAGTGATTAGGTCGCAGAACGCTTGAATATTGTGATGAGTCAGTGAGTGGTTATGACAATTAAAACTTGCTAGTAACAGCTGATATTATAAATGAATACTAATCACTTATTTCACTGAGACCACGCCACTATTTTACAATTTTATATATTGATATTGAAATAGGCATTTAAAACAATTAGTTCGACACTTATTGAGGCACTTTTGTGCTATTGTAATAGGTAATTAAAACACAAATTGTACTGTAGGTGAAACGCGCGCGCGCTGACGTACGATGAATAATATATTTGGTCTTTTGTTGATTGATGCACAATCCAGCCGCTTGTGTTGCGTTCTCCAGTGCTAGGTATGCGTTGTCTAGGGTTTGTCGTGTTCGACTTACTAGGTCCAGGTCATCTGCATATCCTAGTACTTGTACAGATTTGTAGAAAATAGTGTCCTCTTTTTCTATTTTTGAATTTCGCACACATTTGTCTAGCACAATATTAAAAAGCAGGCAGGAAAGCGCATCGCCTTGTCGCAGCCCGTCATTTACACGAAAAGGATCTGAGAGATCCGTTTGGATTCTTACTCTACACTCCGTCTTACCAAGGGTCATTTTTGTTAAGGATATCAACTTTATTGGTATATTGATATCTTTCATCGCTTGAAAAAGGAAATTTCGGTGTACGCTATCATAGGCAGCCTTAAAGTCTATAAACAAGTGATGGGTGTCGACATTGAATTCGCGCGTTTTTTCGAGGATCTGCCTTAGGCAAAAGAGTTGGTCGGTTGTAGATCTATTGGGCCGGAAGCCGCATTGGAATTCGCCTACACTAGCGGCACGCTATGATGGCCGGTTTGACACATTACAATAGTGATGTGGAATGTCAATTTATTCTCGAACAAAAAACAATTAAGTTTTGTTTTTGTACCTGATTAAATAGGTTTAATAAAACAAAAATGTATATGTTTATTTAATTTATTTGAACGAACTGAATATTTGAATGAAAATGAATATACATACTTTATATGCACACAAGAAACATATGAATACAAAAGATACCAAAAAAAGGTGCCACAAAAGGCCATAATTAATCAGATTCGTCCATACTACTATTTTCACTGTCGTCACTGCTATCATCACCTACATTAATAATTATATGTTCGTTTTCTATAATATTATCTATTTTGAGTCCTAAACCTAAAACTACATTCGATAAAATTTATGAATCTCTGCACATCACTATCGTCAATAAAGTAATACAATTATTTCCTTCAAAGTCGTTATCAATTAATACGGAACTTCATGAGCGGACAAACGTCAAACCGGCCATCATAGCGTGCCGCTAGTGTAGTGCAGGTTCGGTGTATTTAACTAATTTGTCATAAAGGACATTCGCAAAGATCTTGTAAGCCACGTTGAGAAGTGAGATACCTCTGTAATTAGCGCACTCTAGTATATCACCTTTTTTGTGTAAAGGTGATATGATCGCTGTATTCCATTCATCGGGAAATTTGGTCTATTAGGCTATGGAATTCTTTGTAGAGTCTTGGTCCCCCATATTTAATAAGCTCTGCAGGAATATTATCAATTCCTGGTGATTTATTATTTGTTAGCCGCGTTTCGTGTCATAGGTCCATTAATTACATTTTGCCTTTCATTTTGCCTGTTGCACTTGACAAGTAAAGACACATTACGTGAAGTAGGCTGTGTTTACCCTTTGAGTATTAAAGTATTTCGTTTATTCGCCTGTAAGCACTAACCTATATAACTAAATCTATGATGGACAGGCTGCTGTCATATTTTTTGGAACTACTTGATTAACTCCATTTTGGCTGTAAACAGTTACGAATGTCTAATCTTCTATCTTCTATCTATATAAATAAAAATGAATGTTGGTAAGCGCATAACTCAAGAATGGATGGACCAATTCGGTTAATTTTTTTTTTTATGTTCCGTAAGGTCCACGGAACGTTTTAATAAAAAAAAAATTTACTTTTAACTTTTGACAGAACGAAATCTGTCCGGGCAGCTAGTGTATAATATTATTAGTTCCAGAGACATCGTACTCGTATATCAAAATATGTGGCGTTTCAAATTGTTCCATAATTTAAGCTGTCATTCTGAATAGGGACAGCGAGTCCAGGGTAGCTATAAATTATAGAGGTCAGTGCCTATAAGTAAACCTTTGATAAGTGACGATGCAGTCAAAGATGAAAGCGGGCTAATCTGGAATGGAGTTTTAGCGGTTTTCTTCGCTGAACAACTCTCCGATTTAATCCTAAATCCACTCGGCCGATTGAACTAACTATACAACTATAAGCATGTTAATGAAAGTATATTTTCTGTGCAAATTACTTGCAAGAACCTTCTATTATTTACTTAGCTAATTGTGTTTTTCGCTGAGCTGACTCAAAGTTCTCAAAACTTTGGGGAGTCGGTGAAGTTACCAGCAGAGTTTTTAGAGTTTTACCAAGTGTAAAATGTAACGGTCGAGCGGACGGCGTAAATAACAGATGAAAAAGGTTGAGCAAGAAAACTTCCGCCGTACTTTAGAGGAAAAGTAATTTTGAAATATCTTTCAACTCTTATTTGATTTTAATTGAGTTTACTCATAATAAAGTGGGAGCTTTTATAATTAGAAAATGTAATATTAAAATTTTGTTAGCATATACATTATACTTACAATACACATATATTAAAAAATTGATTAAATTATTATTGTAATTTGCTTAATTTTACGGGCGTTTTTAACATAAATAGTATAAGTAATGATAAGTAGTACAAAAATCCGTAAAGGTTCAGATTGAAATATTATTTTTTGGGCTATGTACTTACTCATAAACAAACATAATAAAAACAAAACCGTCTTGTCCAATTATGGTTTATAATGATAGAATTAGGTGGTACATCTTAGAAACATCTTATTAGTACTGCTCTGTGGAGCTACATTTCAGGAGAGAACTTTCTAATGAATCTCTCAAAGAAATAAGAATAATTATTTAAATATAAAATACCTATTGGAACGAAATTAATTTTATCAATCGGCAATAATAATTGACACTCGGAAATCTATGAATTTTCTGCTCTAATTTGATCTCTCAATTGAAAGTTAATTGAAAATCGTAAGTTAGGTAAGTATGATTATTTTGCTTTGAATTAGATTTGAATCGAACCGGAGACCTCTCACTTAGAATACCACAGCACTCATCACTGTGCCAACGAGGTCGTCAAGACATAATAATATTATATGGAACCTACGGAATATTCTATCTTGCCATTAGCATATTTTGTCAAACAGTAGCTGTTTTCTCTTCTCGTTGATATATTACCAGGAAACCTTTTATTCCTTGCGTACAAAATACTGGTTTCGTGTTCAATATCCAAAAGTGGAAAATACAATAAACAAAAGTGGGTTATTGGCGGCTCACGTTCTGCCAGTTTTTTGTATGCTCTTCCTCAATAAAAAATTCAATAATCCCGCGATGTGGTGTATAAAAGTACCTAGCCGAATTTGAATTGGCAAGTTCAAACCCATGCATATTCAGTTAGAGCCAGCGACGCAGTGCGCAAAACTTTTGGCACTCTCGCTTGCATACAAAAAATGAAAGTGGCTTGCGACGACTGAAATGGCGCATTTCTCTCGCTGATCTTAACTTGACCTACATATTATGCTAATGCCTTCACTTTGTGTATCTTTCATCTTCGTGAAAATTGTGACACCTTAAGAGAAGTGCCACTCGGAGTTAGCCAACTTCCACTTCAGAATGCATAGTAACTTCTACTAGGTAAGATCGCAGTCAAGTGCTAACTCCGCAAAGAATAAATATAAGGATCGGTTTATCTTTGCCGGTAACAAAAGATAGGCTAAGTCTCCCACCGATCAAGGTCAAGGCAATTAAAATCTTTTTACTAGCTGTTGCCTCCAACTTTGCGGTGGTAGCGGGATTAAATGCCTAATATGTCACCCTCGACGTTCTCAACAGCTATACCCATGTAAAACATCACGTCAATCTGTTGCTCAGTTGATGCGTAATTGAAGGATAAGCCAAGAAATAAACTTATTTTCGCATTTATAATATTTAGTAAGGATTGATTATTACCAGCAGTGATAGCCTAATGGTTAGGACTGTGGTCTCCCATTTGGGGGGTCGCAGGTTCGATCCCGGGTTCGACCTCTGACTTTTCGGAGTCAAGTGCGTTTAAGCAATTTAATATCACTTGCTTCAACGGTGAAGGAAAACATCGTGACGAAACAAAAATGGCGAGCGTTTTTTCGTCTCTCCCTGACCTTTACTTTTACAAAATATGTGTACGTGGGAGTAAGCTTGCTCAGCTTAAGGAATAAAATACTTAATTATGATAAAAATCATGATTTTATAACATCGATAAGTTATGTATAGGTACTTTGAGAAGTAGGCAAGTTCATTTCAGTAAAATCAATAAGTGGGTAGACACGAGTACCTACGTTGAATATTTTACATGGTTGATCTACTAGGTATCACAATGTTAACTTATATACGTTTTTTCTTTGTTTATTTTTGCTGGGTATATACTACGTATGATGAAAAATGATCTCCGACCTACCTATTAATTACTACCTATAACTGTAATATACCTATTAATTAATAGTATGTACCTACTTTGAATAAAATCTTATGCGTAGACTTATAGGAAAACCCAGTGTAAGTGGAAGTTGGCAGGCCATGCTTGCAGGAGCAATGACCGTTGAAACTGGGAACTTTCGAAGTAGATACCATATAAGAGCAAAGGTAGTGTGATGCGCTCTTCGCTCTCCAGAAAAATTAAGTCAGCAAGAAGAAACTGGGAAGTGAGAGACTGTGCTCAGGAGCTCTTCGATTTCATTCCCTCTTCACCTTTTTACCTCCACACTGCAATACACTGGACAGGTTTCGATTCCAAAGGCGCACTTGCAGAAACGTCGTAACCCAGAGTTAGTAGCTAACTCTGGATTAAAAAGACAGATTTGAAAGATTTCGTATAAAGCTTCTGTCAAAATTACAAATTTATTCCGGCGTCTCTGCAAGACAAAGATCGTGACAAGATCGAGACAAAGATAGTCTGCAGTGGGATTGTCTAAAAATGATCGCTAAAGCGTGACGCACATAAAACATACCTCTGATTGGCCGATACTACTTTGTTATTGGCTAAAATCCATAGTTGCAGCAAGAACGCCATAAATTCAGCTCATCATCATTAATTAGCAATGATTTTTTCAGCTACAGTCAGCTGTTTTCAATCAGCTTTTCCGCAATCTTCCAGCTGAGTAAAAGATGACTGCATTCGTTTCATTATAGGCCATCAACACTTCCTATCAAGTGTGATTGTGGTTCCTCTGACTTTTAGAAGTTATATCGCATGTTTCAACGGTGAAGGAAAACATCGTGAGGAAACCTGCACACCTGACAGATCTCCATATTCTCAAAGGTGTGTGAAGTCTGCCAAACTGGGCCAGCGTGGTGGACTGTGGCCTATAACCCTTAGTCAGTAGTGAGCCGTTGATGGGTTTCTGATTATGATGATGATGATATAATTCAATAAGCCTCAATAGCCCACCGGTTAAAGGTGCGGACTGAAAACTGAAAGGTCGTAGGTTCGAATCCCACCCGTTACATTACTGTCGTACCCACTCCTAACACAAGCTTTCCGCTTATTTGGAGGGGAGAGGAGGATATTAGTCAACTTCAACTTGACTAATATTCTTTAAGAAAAAAAAATCCCTTTCGTGGTCAAAATATCTGTATCTATAAGGCATTTTAATAAACCTGGACGGGGACAGATAATTCCTTGACTGAAATAATGATGATGATTATATTTATCAAAAAGGAAAAACTAAATACGAGAGAAGTTTACACTATTTCACACTCTCCTAAAATATTTACGATTCGTGGAAATTCATTCGCAAGTATGCCATTCGTTTAAAAGAAAATTTCTATATAAAATGAAACATTTTCGTTTAAATCATTTTATTTTATTCAACCAACTTCAACTCCAGCTGAAATTTTTCGAGTAGATGCCCGGAGGATGTTATTAAAGTTTAACGACAATGTTGGTACAAAATTTTAATACGAAAAACATTTTGCGGCAGCCATTAACAAAGTTCTCAAGGCCGAGTTAAAAACCGTACGGTCTTGAAACACTAATGGACTAAGTTGTGCGGTAAATTCGCTCAGGAGAGCCAGAAACAAAATTTCCGCAGTAGCTACCTCTCTCACTGCGTCGTATTCCTCATTGCTGAGGGTCATGACCCAATACTATGGAGTAGGAGTATTCTTGGAATAATAATTTGGTGGGATCTTTCCGCATACGACTCGATCAGGGGTACGGGATTTTGAAAAGGTTTATAAGTATTATCATCAGATTTTAAGTTTTATTAACGGATGTCGGTTTATCGCGCTCTCTGCACTGAGGAACCGTTACCGACTCCAGTCAATGTGGCTAAACCAGCTCCGCTTAATATTACCTGTGTAATTAAGCTAGATGTACCTCACCATCCCTCACCAGATGATGAAACTACTTACTACTAGTAGTTCGGACTTTGACTTTCTTTTTGGGGGGTCCGGGATTCGGGTCTCAAGCAAGACCTCTAATTTTTTTTAAGCAATTAAAATATATGACTTGTTTTAATGATGAAGGGAAACCTGCAAATCTGAGAGTTCTCCATGATGCTCTCAAAGGTATAGTGACGTCTGCCAAGCCGCGCTTGGACTCTATGTAATACTGCTTTTATGGTTGGACAATGATGTAAGCCCTTCTTTATTCTGAGACCCTTGCCCAGTAGTGGGCTAGCGATGTATTGAGCCGATGATGTACCTCCTACTTCTCGTTTCACCTTGACTAGTGAGTCAAGGTGAAAAGAGAAGTAGAGAGTAGAGAGAGTGCTCTACCTTTATTTAGTTTCATAATGGTTACATACAAGTAATTAAATTTTGTAGCAAATATTAATGTTTTGTTTTAAAATATTTCGATAGAAGTAAGGACGCAATTGCCATTTACCCTATTCACTGTAAACTTGAGGATACTCAATTGATAAATTACTGAGGCGTATACCGAAAGGGTATTTCACACTGAGTAGTGTTAAAGCGTTTATACACTACTCGGGTGTGAAACAAGGAAGCAATTCTGCGTTACTTACATAATATTGGTGGAATTGCTCAATAATTATTATTATTAATTGAATGAAGCGAGTCTCTGAGTCTACTTGAGTGAATTTGAACTTTTCCTTCTGTGTGTTTGAATGTCTATTAGAGACATATTATTTGCTGAATTAATGAACATATTATTTCCTTTATATCAAGCAAAAGTATGTAAATCTATAGCCATACATAAAAATTATAAAAAAAATTAGTTTGAGAAAAATCGTATTAGGGTTCCCTAGGAAACAAGGAACTCTTATAGTTTCGCCATGTCCGTCCGTCCGTCCGCGGTTTAGCTCAGAGGCTATTGGTACTAGAAATCTATTATTTGAAAAAGGTATAAATATTAATCACGCCAACAAAGTGATGAAATAAAATTGTGAAAAATATTTTTTTAGGGTACCTCCCCTACATGTAAAGTGGGGATGAATTTTTTTCTCGTCTATCTCACAGTGAGGGGTGTCGTTGAATAGGTCTTTCAAAAATATTGTGGGTGTGGAAACACCATTTTTCGATTCAGGAATCGCCCCCCCCCCTCTGCCAGCTAAATGGTTGTTTTTAGGATACGTGAAAAAATGTCAAAATTTACAGCAGTAGTATATATAAAGAATTTTATGGGAAAACTATCACGGCTAAGTAGGGTTCATAAGTTAAGGAGATATATCTGTTTTTAACCGATTTAAAAAAAAACAAAAAGAGGAGGTTCTCAATTCGACGCGTATTTTCTTTTGTCGATGTCCATCCATATCTCCATCAAATCTTAACTGATTTCATTAAATTTTTAGGGTTCCGTACCAAAATGGTAAAAATAGAACCCTTATGGTGAAACTTTCTCCGTCCGTCCGTCCGTCTGTCACAGTCGATTATTTCAGTAACTATTAAAGCTATCGACATGAAATTTGGCATAGTTGTGTATAATAGTGGCCCAACATCATTGGAATAAAGAAAAATCGAAAATTATTTTTAGTTTTATTAAAAAAGGGGGAAAATCGGGCGTTTGAAATTTCAAACTAAAATGACAATACCGAGTGGGGTATCATATGAAAGGCCTTTACTTGTGCATTCTAAAACAGTTTTTTATTTATTTCTAGATATAATAGTTTCTGAGTAATCGGCCAAAATGTCGAAAAAAAAACCGTTCCCCCCCCCCCCCCCTTATCTCCGAAGTTTACCAATCGAAAAATCTGAAATAATTATGCTCAATAGAAGTTTATGTATATTTTACAGGAAAAATAAAAGCAACGCGAAAATTATTTTAGTTTGATTAAAAAAGGGGGAAAATCGGGGGTTTGAAATTTCAAAGTAAGATAACTATACCGAGTGGGGTATCATATGAAAGGCCTTTACTTGTGCATTCTAAAACAGTTTTTTATTTATTTCTATATTATATAATAATTTTTGAGTAATCGGCCAAAATGTCGAAAAAAATACCGTTCCCCCCCCCCCCCCCCCTTATCTCCGAAGTTTACCAATCGAAAAATCTGAAATAATCATGGTCAATAGAGGTTTATGTAAATTTTACAGGAAAAATAAAATCAACGCGAAAATTGTTTTAGTTTAATTAAAAAAGGGGGAAAATCAGGGGTTTGAAATTTCAAAGTAAGATAATTATACCGAGTGGGATATCTGAAAGGCCTTTACTTGTGCATTCTAAAACAGTTTTTTATTTATTTCTATTTAAAATAGTTTTTGAGTAATCGGCCAAAATGTCGAAAAAAATACCGTTCCCCCCCCCTTATCTCCGGAGTTTACCAATCGAAAAATCTGAAATAATTATGGTAAATAGAAGTTTATGTATATTTTACAGGAAAAATAAAATCAACGCTCTATCTAGCATAGTTTTTTTTTATATTAACAATAAACCTCTACAAACAAAGTTAACGATAAATAAGAAAATTAATATAATATTATCGTTTTACTTTTACTTTTGGAGTACGGAACCCTCGGTGCGCGAGTCCGACTCGCACTTGGCCGGCTTTTTTTTAATTTGATAGGGCGTGTCTGCAGGCAGACATCTTCGGAGATGGAGGACGGAACTCCTCAATGAATGAGAGGAAATCGCTCACGATCAGAATATGTCTAGACTTTTAACCATGCCTACATAACCGTACATAACATACATACATAAGCTAAATTTCTATTTATAATCTTATTTTAACAAGCTTTTATTTATCTTGCAATGTATGTTTAGGTCAAGTCTTGCAAGATGTATTAGAACCATTCCCGGTTTCCAATTGAGCTGAAAATGTGCATTTACATGTAAATCGGATTACAATGCAATATTATTGTAACATGGAGCTGATCTGATGGTGGAGCCGGAAGATGGCTATGGGAATTCTGTAGTAAAACGTTGTAACACCATGGAGTTCGGGCTCGTTTGATTCGTCTTGAGAACCACTCTGGTCCTAGATAATATCCAGGATCTGATGATGAAGCTGAACGGTGGTTATGAGCACTCTGTAATGAAACTACGTAACCATATTTAGTTTGGGCTCGTTTCATTCGTATTGATAAGTAGTCTTAAATGATATCCATGGAATGGCTCTGATGATGGAGCTGAAACTGCAGCCAGGATATGCAGAACACTAGTACAGTCTTGAAAAAATAATAGCAGATAATATCCAAATTTTTCGAGATTCGTTTTGATCAGTAGGTATTTGATTCTACATAGAATGCAATGAGCTGATGAGCTGATGCTGCAGCCAGGATATCTAGCACACTAGTACACTCTTGAAAAGGACATGTCAGGTTGGTCCCATTTAAAGTTAGTGAAGATCTGATGAATATCTTCGGTGATAGAGGACGAAACTCCTCAATGAATAGAAACAAATTGCTCGCGATCAGAGAATGTGTAGATTTATCCTATGAAGCTACACTAAAAAGCTTAAAATAATAATATACAAAAATGCTATAAAAAAAAGCCGACTTCAAACGCCACTGAAAAGAATAAAATAATTTCAGTTTGTACACGTATTAAGTGGGGCGGGCCTCTACTAACTACTACTACTCTAAATAAAACTATGAAACTGCAACGCTAGCCCGACTTCAACATACCTGTCGTTGCCCGACTTCAACATACCTGTACCAAGTACTATTATATTCTGTGCCTGGACCTACGAACTAAAATTTTGGTTAACGTCGCGCATTCGTTTCATCGTTTAATCGTTTCTATTTAGGCCAGCCCGACTTCAACATACGTGTACAAACTGAATTTTTTTTATACTTTTCAGTGGCGGGCGTTTGAAGTCGGTTTTTTTAAAAGAATTTTTCTATATTTATTATTCTAGGTTAGGTATTACACGTAGAGTAAGTTGCATATTTTGTAGTACATTATAGTATTTAAACCACTCACTCTCAAACCTAACTCAACATATATTCAACTCAAAATATATTCAATATTCATAAATAAAATAAAAGCACTATCCTAGGTCAGCAATAATATTTGTGACTTGCAACTACGGAACCCTACACTGTGCGTGGCTCGACACGCACCTGGCCGGTTTTTATAAACTTATGGGTACTGTTGTAACAGTCTTTAGAATTTGGATTAGGGAGATTATTAAAACCGGCCGCTAGTCCACAGCTTGGCCAACTTAATTTATGAATTTAATCGGAAACTCGAACATTTTATTCCCGAAGTCAGTGCTATAAGTCAATGACTAGGCTTACTTAACATACCTAAAATTAAAACTAGCTTATGATTATCCAAACCTGCAAGTTTTCTTATGCTCGTTTTCACCAACCATACCTAAATCATCCCCTAAGTAGGAGTTTCTTTACGTAGGTATCCCCTAAATACCCAATTTTATTCTGACCCTAAAAGTTCGTGAAAACAAAATTGACAGAAAGTGTCACCTAGCTTGACTTAAGTTGCCCGTAAAAGTTAGGGAACGTTGGCGAAAACGTGCATTACTCTCATAAAAGCGTGATCAACTGAAAATTTCATTAAAAGTTTTGCTGCCCGTCCAATTTCATGAACCACGTTCCACGTGCTCTATCTCCAATCATTCTGAATTCCTTTTAAGAAAATATCTATTATCAGTAGATACTAAGACTTACATGAGCTTTGCGCGGAAAAGCCGGCGCTATTCAATTAACACTCAAATGTCAAACAAACACTGATCTAGCACCCACTTATGATTGCTCACTCCACAATTCCTGTGACCCGCGCGCTATCGTCAAAACCGATATAAATGGTCCGTAGTTGTACCACAAGTGTGTTACCGTGTGCCCTTATGGGTAGTGTTAGTTCGATGTGGTATGATTTAATATTCTGGTCAACTTACGTAAGTAACAACGTGGTATAAAACGGTCGGAGAACCCGCTCCCGGCGAGCGTTCCCCGTGACGCCGGCCGTCACTATGCCAAGTCTCTCTCAGGGCCCACACCGCGCATGTCTCCATCACAATAAGCCCTAACTCACACGAGCAGCTACCGAGCTCGACCCGTGAAACTTATTTTTCTTTACGAGCGACCATTGTTTCAACGGGTGAATTCACGATGTTTTGAACATCGCCCGTTTCACAAATACTTTTGAACGTTCCGGGCAATTCGTAAATTATTTATTATGGGCAACATTCCAATAATTCTTTTCGGTGTGCACGTTCTTTAGGGTGCCTGTCCACTGAAACGGAACGGAGACGTACCTGGAAGAAAAATTGACTAAAAATGATTAGGTACTACAATGTGATCGCAATCACTTCTGACAACATTCTCTTGATATTGGCTGAAATACCTAACTACGATTGAGACTGTAATAACTCTGCTTAAATTACCTCAACGATTGAAGCATCTTTTCCGAAATCAAGCAGCATATTACTGATAGAAGACCTGACAATTATAATTGATTCTTTGAAACGAGTCTGATTTGGTGGTCTGCCGAAGACATCTTCGCTCCGCTTTAGTGGACAAACATAACTACTATTATTACTCACCTTTTAAGTATTAATTTCTCATTGCTTCAAAGATTTCTTTGGATCATAAGATATATTAATATCTATCATATCTTCAGGATAATCTAGGAAAATTCTTAGAATTCCACTCTAATAAAATTATTGATTTTAAAAAAAGCTTACAGAAAATGCTGAAATACGTTGAGCTTTTTCATAAATAAGTATAAATTAAAAAAGACACAAATTTAATTAATTGAAAATAATAAAGACTTATAGGTATTTTGTTTTTGTGAAAATTTTATATTTAGCTGCTCAGCAGTAGGTATTTGCAAGGTTTTTGCACGTATGTAAATGACGTCACGAACGAATTAAATGTTCATTTAGATACATCCAAGCTATCGTTTAGGGAAAAACACAAAGGTGTGAACAATTCTCTTATTCAGAAATCGAATCTCATTTCAAATGGAAATCCAAAAATCTCTAAATCTAAATGTATTCAATGCCAAAACCTTTTAGGAAAAATGAGTTACGTGCTGATGATTCCTTTCATGTGATAATAATTTCATTCGCATTCACTACGTCAAGTGTAAATAGAAAGGTACCTTAATAGCTTTAAAATGAGATAGTCAAAAGCTCGTTTATAACCTTTCACAAAACATGTAGTGAGATAAGGCTACAAAAATGCTTTTGCCTTTTTATCGTTTTATTTGTAACAATGGTAAAAAAATGTGAAAAAATTGTGAAAAGTTGAACAATGGCACCTGTCAGTTGAACGTTGACACTCACTCCAAGGTACTTAAATACGAGTAAATGGATGAAATGGCTGTGGAAATAGGAGCCGATGGCGAGAAAAGATAACAAAATTGCTTTAGTAAAACTTTATCTATAAAATATATACGTACATAATATTTTGTAGAAAAGAAGCACCATCTACGTAGTCTAACACTCTACAATTCGAATAGACCGCTGTAGCAACAGTGTAACTTAAGTCACGTTAATATTGATTGTTTTTGAGTATATTTTGCGACAATCTGTTGTTGCGTTTGGAGATCCCAATTCATAAAGATTTTGAAAATTCTCTGGTATTTAATTTATCACAAAATAGGAAAAATACGGCTTACCAAAAATGGCATTTTCAATACAATAGTGTATCGTTAATAATATCAATTAAAAGCAAGAAGCTTAAATACCTGATTATGTTACACTAAAAGCGAAGATGAAAGAATTACATTAAACACTAGTTAAATAAAATATCAAGCAAGCAATCAAAGCAAATTATATTTAGTGGAAGCCATGATCCATGATAGTGAGAAGACTAAGAACTAAAAGTACTACGAACCTCTAAGCTATACTATACACCAAGCAAGTTTATTCTTATAGTTAAATAGAGCGGCTGTGATTCCAAAAATAGGCATAATCAATAGTTGCCGACTAATATTAAGTTACTCGATACTCGATAGCTCTGTCTGCTTTGTAATTGAAATAAGTTGGGATGTTTTAAAGAAAATAGATTTTCTAATTAATATACGTGAATACATAAAAAAGTCTGTGACTTCGAAATAACTAAGTCTCATTCAACTTATAGTAGTTTAAAAGGGTGAACATATGTTTGTATTATTATTATGTTTATGAATGATAGCATAACCCAAACACGTCTTAATTTTTTTTTCTGTCTGCTTAACCATGTACGGGAAAATCTTCGGAACAAATTTGACATAATTATTATAAGAGATAGCTGTACTTTTGGTAACTATCGCTAGGATTCAGTATTTGGTGGTAGTAGGGCCCTCCTCTGATAAGAATGGTGAATGACGGTCTGCCCATATGCCCATATGCGGTTGGTCCACATTCTGCGAGGTGTCAAGTCCACTCGTGTGAGGTTGGGGCAGGTATTATAAATGAATTAATTAAAACACTTTAAGACTAAAGCTTACATACTTAGACTAGATTCTAATCATTGGGTCCAAGTAATTCGGTACTTTTTTGTATTAAGCCTATCTGAGCATACATCAATTTGTCACCACAAAACCCTCGAAAGCAGTTGCGGTTGACCTAATTAATGGGAGAGCTCCGAAGGCAGATTAATCTCACCATATACCTTCTTTTTAGGGCTCCGTATCCAAAGGGTGCCAACGGGACCCTATTACTAAGCCTCCGCTGTCTGTCCGTCCGTCCGTCCGTCCGTCTGTCAGCGGGCTGTATCTCGTAAACCGTTATAAATAGACAGTTAAAATTTTCACATATTGTGTATTTCTATTGCCGCTATAAGAACAAATAATAAAAATAAAATTAAATTGAAAAATAAAGAGGGCTCCCATACATGGAAAAGGAGTCGAAATAAATTTTTTTATTTTTTTACCCCGGCATGTGGGGTTTCATTGTCTAGACTCTAAATATAAATAAATAATAAAAAATATATATATTTTAACTCCACTTAATGAGCTCTAGACTCTAGAGCTCATTAAGTGGAGTTCAAATATATATATTTTTTATTTTTTACCTACAAAATGAAGAAATGGGGGGCCATCAAAGTTTTCGGTTTTAGACCACTTTTGTTACGGGGTCTATCTCAAAAACTAAACTAGTTAGGAATTTGAAATTTTCGTATATTATGTACTATATAGTGTATTTAAACAACAAATACTGAAAACACCGATTTATAAAGTGGGTTGTAAGTTGTGACCAAAAAAAACGAGCATATTTTCCCCATATGCTAATTTTGTACTTTCTAAGAACTAAGATATTTAAATACGTATCTAGTTTTAAATAAATGATTTGGTCATATGTAAAGAACCCTAAAAGAGCGAGGCCCCACTCGCACTCGGCCGATTTTTTATCTTTTCTTGTTTCTCTTCAAATATTTTTACGTTCCCTGGATTTAGCGATTGCAGTTAAATCTACTATGTGTATGATGTAGGATGTAGTTAGATCTACTATGTGTACGTTTTTAATTCCAAGATGGAGTTCCAGTAGAGAAAGAAAATACCTTTCAAGTGAACATTAACAGCGATGGCATAAGGCGTGTTGCGATGTCGCTACGTAACTTCTTCGACGCCACTGGAGAAAACTATGGAGTTCGGAGAACGCTGAGCTCCTTTACTCGCTAAATACTTATTATCTATAAACCAGCACACGTCAATTATCAGAACAAAAAACCAGCCAAGCGCGAGTTGTACTCGCTCACCGAGGGTTCCGTACTCCGGAAGTAATAGTAAAACAATAATATTATATTAATTTTATTTTATTTTAATCGTTAACTTTGTTTGTAGAGGCTTATTGTTAATATAAAAAAAAACTATGCTAGTTTGAGGGTTGGTTTTATTTTTCCTGTAAAATATACATAAACCTTTATTGACCATAATTATTTCCGATTTTTCTATTGGTAAACTTCGGAGATTAAGGGAGGGGGGGTGGTATTTTTTCGATATTATGCCTGATTAATCAAAAACTATTATATATAATATAAATAAAAATCTGTTTTAGAATGTACAGGTTAAATGGTATACATAGGAAAAACATAGGACTTTCATGTAACCTTCGAAACCCCATTTCACCGCCTTAGAGGGGATTTTCTCAAATCCGTTTCTTAGCTGACACCTACCCCCTAGAAAGAACCTACATTCCAAATTTCAAGTTTGTAGGTTTTATAGTTCCAGAGATTTCGTGATGAGTGAGTGAACTTTCGCTTTTATTTAAATAGATTAAAAATAATAATGACTTATGATTGTTAAAGCTGAAGTCTTTGTAATCGAGAAGTATTATTATTATTATCTTTAACTTCATCTAACTTTGGAAAAGTTGAGGTTTAATAACACGGTTTGTCTTCAAAATTTATTCCGTCAAAAGTCAGTGGATTGGATTTTTCATGGTAACCAAAGGGTAAAATGAGATGGCGAAACTTTTCCAAATTTAATAAAATCGACTCGCAAGTCAAATACCTACCTCGTTACTTTTAAGTTATAGGGTAGCCTAAATAGGCTTAAAACTTAAACTTATAACTTAAAACTAAATTAACTTTGATGGTGCTTACATTTGTAAGCACCATCAAAGTTAATACCTACCTTGCATTCAGTGGCTAACGTTCCTGAAATGTAATACTTCCTAATTACTACGTCTTGTCCTCTTCATAGCATTTTTCTTCTAGTTACTTAGGATCCGCTTTCCAGCATATTCATATGTATGAATATAGCATACTCTACTTTGCAAGACCTAGAGCATTTATTTTATGCCCTGATCTAAATCCGAGCTTATAATTTATTATCTAGCCACCACTTTTTTTCACGGCGGCTTTCTTCTTTAGCCTTAAATCCTATCTGTGTTTCAATGAAACTGGCTACTAAGTGTAAATTGAAAATTTAAAGCACATTTAGACTATGTACGTTATACCTGACATCCTGTTACCCAGTTTTCTGCTCCATCAACAGATCCTCCTCCTCGATCCTCGATCACCATCTATCTAACACCTACTCATTGAGACCATTCTAATGAGCCAAAACACACTATATTTGCTGTAAGTTGCCAAGGTATTGGGTATACCCGCAGACCACTTGATGCTGCAGAATCAGCTTTAGGTTAACATGCCTTGAAAATAATCCGAAGTATCAGTATCTACACCAAATTTCAAATCAATCGCACTAGTGTAAGTTTGTAAAACTCGAATCGTTTAATCGAGTAGAAAATGAGCTGATGACCTTTAAACGCCTGAGCTGATAACATCCACCTCGATTACTTTACCTATAAAAAACAACACATCAAAATGTTTTCATTCGTTAGGGAGCTACGAAGGAACAGATAGACACATAGATAAACATGGCAAACTTATAACACCCTCGTTTTTTGTCGGCGGATTAAATAATGAATTACAGCGATAAAATTATTATTAGAAAGAAAAACATTGTTAGAAATATAATTGAGAAGTAAGTGTATGTACCTAGTCGTAAGCGAATATTCTGTTCTATAAAATTTCTCGCCTATTTTGTACGATGCGATATAAGACGGTGTATAACTTCACTTCCTTAGATAAATTTTCAAGTCGTGACAAAAATTTTATCTGCGCGTATATTTGAATTTCACATTGGAATACTCATTTTATAATGCTGTACATCATTTTCACAATATAAAATAAAGGGATGAAATTTTCTAGGAAGTATTTGGGAAGTGGTGTTATCAGAAAATCCTAACTAATGGTAATACTGACACGATATTTTTAGAAGGCGAACATATCGAGTATGTCAACTCATATATATACCTTGGACAACTCATTTCGTTTACTAAACAAATGGATCAAGAGATTGACAGAAGAGTAACTTATGCATGGCGAAAATACTGGTCACTAAAGGAGGTAATGAAGAACTGCCAATACCCAATGTCATCGAAGAGAAAGCTCTTTAATCTTTGCATACTTCCTGCCCTGACTTACGGATGCCAAACATGGGCGCTGACACAGAAAACCCTAAATTAAATTAGAACCTGCCAAAGAAGTATGGAACGCAGCATGTTGGGCTTCATTAGGCGGGATAGGAGGAGATGCAAAGACTTAAGAAGAAATAACAAAACTTGAAGATGCAGTTCTTCTATCAAAAAAACTAAAGTGCAGACGGACAGGACACATGATCCGAGAAAAAGCAGAGAAGTGGACTAGACTTTTGACAGAATGGGAAATTAGAGACGGCTCGAAACGAAAAAGAGGTAGACAAAGGAAGCGCTGGGATGATATTAAGCAGACGGCTGGGACACTATGGTTACGAATAGCCAAAAACCGAAACACCTGGAAACACCTGGAGGAGGCCTACGCGTCACAGGACGCGCTGATTGCGGACTATGCAAAATTTAATGTAGTATTAATGTTTAATCAGCAATAAAGGCTTTATTTATTTATTATTTATTTATTTATTTACTATCAGAAAATGATGATTCGTCATCGTTTTCGATCCGTTGACGTCTCAACCGATGTACTATGCCCACTGCTGGTACTTGCAATCATCGTCATAGAACATTATCGTGTGCCTCTTGAGTCCAGTGGCTCCCTGAAACTCGATTGAGTTATTCCATCCACCTACGGAGGGTTATGCGACGTTGCTATTCGGACAACTTCCTAACGATTATCGGTTCTTCGAGCTATGTGCTCGGCCATTGCCTCTAACTTCTCTGTCATCGAAACAACAAAAAATATACTCGACGAATTGAGACCACTACTTTATTTTCGTCGGTTGACACACACTTATTCTTAAAATTATAAATTATAATATTATTCATCATCATCATCATCATTAGCAACCCATCAACGGCTCACTACTGAGCGCAGGTCTCCTCTCAGAGAAGAGTTAAATAATAATATTATTACTTGGGATCAAAAACTATGTAACATAGATATTTCGCTCGTACTTCGTGTTATCGATCCTTTGACACTTAACGCTATATATTTCATGAAAGCCGTTCCAACAACATGGCGCGTGGATACTCACTGGATAATACAGTTTTAATTTTATTGGAATAGACTTTACTACAGTATTTTAAGCGTTAAGGTTGAAACTATGAAGAATAAATTGAGAGATACTTATTTTTACAAAACATTCATAAGAAGAGCAAGATAAAATTAATATATTTTTATGTAAAACAAGAGAGAAGAAACTCTTCTTCTTTGTCAACTGATGGACGTTCACTTCTAGACACAGGTCTCTTGCACAAACTTTCGGTCTTACACCGCAAGTATTCAAACGCCTTCCCGCGACTCGTCTGATGTTGTCGGTCTACCTAGTGATGGGTCTGCCAACACCGCTTTCCGGTGCGAGGTCGCCACGCAAGCACCTTAGGACCCCAACAAAAATCAGTTCTTCGAAGCTTCGAAGTTCAGCTTCGTGATCCAATATACTAAAAAACTTTACATTCAAAATTTACTAAAGCACCTCTTATTTCGACTCATTTCTACAACGACATCCTGTTAAACAACACAGTAACTATCAGACTAAATGATAAGATAAAGCCACTGGTGGATCATACAAGAATTTAAGGAATACAAATTTAGTTTGGAGTAAAGATTTGAAGGGAGTAAAATAAAGTAAAATAGCCTTGAGTAGAAGTACACTAAAGAGGGATATTTTAAAACTTCATCCCGAAAAGGGTGAATTTAAAACCCGAAACTCTGGACGCAGGTGTAGACATCATCATCTATGATAATATAGCCGCTGCAGATAAATTCGCGGCTGATCGTATCCGGGGAAGCAATTAAGATAAGCGCACACTGTGCTGTCACAGCTACACTGCCGTAGCGGGCATTTGCTATACCATTGTCTATATCATACTACTACTTGTACCGGGAGGTGTCGTTACATAGAGGCCACGTAGAGGCCACGTAGAGGCCACGTAGAGGCCACGTAGGGGCCGTGTTGACCTCCAAAACAGCCTCATACTGACTAGTGTAAATAAAGAGCAGTCATATTTTTAGTCATTATTATATTACTAGCTGATGCCCGCGACTTCGTTCGCGTTGACTTTTTAGTCCACGTGTATTTAGTTTATGAAATCCCTCGGAAACTCTTTGATTTTTCAGTCATCATTCATCATCCGCCGCCTTCATTGCCAGACCATACAGTAAAATCGAAATTTGAATTAAATATAGAATACTATTGAGAATATTACCTATAAATAATTTAATATATAAAATTACTAGCTGAATCTCGCGACTTCGTCCGCGAGGATTTAGTTTTTAAAATCCCTCGGGAACTCTTTGATTTTCTGGGATAAAAATTAGCCTATGTCACTCTCCAGGTCCTCAACTATGGCCGTGCAAAAAAATCACGTCGATCCGTAGCTTTGTTGCGGCGTGATTGAAGGACAAACCAACAAACAAACACACTTTCGCACACACTTTTTATAATATTAAGTATAGTATAAGTATAGTATGATTTGTGAGAACTTCAGTGTTACGCAACGGTTCGGTATCGATTCTCTTTGAATTTTTAGTGTATATTTTCAACACTGTCGGATTTCCGTTTTTCTTATTATAATTTGTTGCACGTAACTTATAATGCTATTGTTGTCCTTGGATTATATACCTACGCAAATCTTTAGTACGATTTACATCTAGTGAAGTGCAATTGCTTCTCTATATTTTGGTCTATTAAACTCAATGTACTTGTACCAGACTCAACCGTTGTAAAAACCGAAAAGCCGAAGCGGCGATTGCCTTTAGTTGGATATATACGTAAAAACGCACCCGGCCACGTGTCGGCTTTTATTGTAAAATGTGGAGAGCTTTAATTTTTTTTAGGGTTCCTTAATAAAAATACAGAACCTTTATGGTAGATTTCTAATAGGCAGACTGACTGGATGAAACTATAAACTCTAAAGCTTCTATACTAAACACGTTTCTACTAAAGCGGAGATGTATTCAGGAAACCGAGTGGTTTAGATTAGGATGACGTGAAAATTGATATTCTGATGAAAAAATTGAAACTCTCGATGAGCTGTCATGCGATTGTGTAAAAATATCTTATTCATTGGATAGCGTAGGATGTACATATTCGGTACAGGTACATGATGATGAATTGAAATCATAGTTAGGTACGTTTTAAGCATTGAGGTATGATGTACTGGCGTACGCTAGTAGGTATATCTTAGGTACTTCAATGGTAAGACCATTGAAGTAATATATACTAGCTGTATATATAATATATGTACAACTGTCAAATGAATACGATTTACTTACAAAATCGCATTCCTGACTGGTCAGAGTACGTGAAGTCAATTTTTGAAGACGGAATATGAATCACCACTGACATTCTCTATCAATCTTAACAAGAATGTTATTAATTTAGTCAATTTTTACAGCTGTTGAGACTGTAGCATTGTTTTTTCTGCATTGTTACAGCATTTTAACAATCGAATATCAGATTTATTATAATTCTTGCTCTCATTTTTTTACTGGGATAGCCACGGAACCCAACCTCAAGCGATTTCCGGACCGATACGCACTTGACCAGTTTTATTTAGATTTTAGGGAACCAATGTGAAACAGATTTTTCGGGGAATTTCGTTTTTGTTGAGGGGCCTTTCAATACAACCAACCATTTAACACTTTAATTTTTTTAGATCTGGCAACTTATCTATCAGGAGACAATAACACAATACTATATTATTGCAGCTTATGCAATTTATTGCCATTATATTTTTGTTAATATTTTTAACCGACTTCAAAAAAAGAGGAGGCTATCAATTTGTCGGATTTTTTTTATGTATGTTCATCGATTACCCGAAGACGCCTAAACCGATTTTTCCGGTTGAGCGGTTTTTAAAAATCTACCTACAATAAATTATATAGTTTGTAGTGGTGCGGGCGGTTGAAGTCGGTGTTTTAAAAATAATTTTATATATTAAATTATTCATAGGTAATATTCTCAATAGTATTCTATATTTAATTCTAATTTCGAGATTTTACTGTATGGTCTGGCAATGGAAGGCGGATGATGAGTGATGACTGAAGTCTGACGAAGGCAATATCCGAAATCAACGGCATTTGCCAGAACTGTATGGATTTCATAACTGTGACATTATTATGAAAATGGCTCGGAGCACATGGCGTCCAGTGCGCCCACAAATCAAGTGCATAATAGCGTTTTAATTGAGATAGAGCTTAACAGTATAAAGGGTCATTTTGTAGGCGATAAATTTTTATTCATAACCATTAGCTCCGGATATGGACCGCAGTCAGTAATAGCTGTGAGAATAAATTTACTGAAGGGAGTCTTTGAGCTAGCGATGTTATTTCTGCATTTATTCATTTCTTTCCAGGGTTATTTTCATTTAATTTGAATTTCTTGACTTAACAGCATAGTTTTTACGAGAATTCGTTGTTGCCAATATCAGATAGAATTCTAGTGAAAATAAACGGCAATCAGGTCATATCATGTCAGTTTGTCAAATCAAATCAAATACCATTAATTCAAAGTTTGACTGGTAAACATATTCTGATGATGTTCGGACATTGGCCATGACAATATGGTGTAGCGATGGGCACACAATCGATATCGAAAGTACACTATCAAAACAGCTGATCATGTTCTAGCGATTGAGTCTAACAGTGACGTACGATTGTTCTCATCGGTCAAGAAATTATGTATTGATGTCACATTTCGATCGATCGGGTAGAAAAGTTGCACTATAAGGGATTTTAATTCAAAAACCTTGAACTTCGCAGACAAGCAGTAGTTTAGCAGCTCAAACAGTAGGCCTAACACAGATGATACGGAACTCCGCGATTCATCAGGAGAAATAACGGCGCCTGTCAAGAAGTTAGAGTTATACAAATTCCATAAAAAAGGCCCTCCTATTCAATAAGGACACGTTATTTATCATGCTAATATTACCATGAGAAAGTCGAGCCATCTATCATTATCGCGGGTTGGCTTTCACGCCCGGGCCTCAGGAAACTTCATAAAAGGGCAATACAAAGAAGATGAGTACGCATATTATACGTTCAATGTATCATATTGTCCTATGTATACAAACCTTGATTACTTAGTCGCTTAACCACGATAACAATTCTTTGATATATATACTAGCTGATGCCCACGACTTCGTCCGCGTGAATTTAGTTTTTAAATTTCCTCGGGAACTCTTTGATTTTCCGGAATAAAACACACGTTCGCGTTTATAATATTAGTAAGGATTAGTAAGATAAGTAGTCTATTTGGGTTAAAACTATCTCGCAATCTAACATCGTTCGAGATTAAGGTTGCCTTGCAACATAATAATACTCGTAATAACATCATTCGAGATTTAGGTTGCTAGGTTGCCTAGCAACCTAAATCTCGAACTGTATATTATATGACTGTCGTGTAATTCACATATTTTAATTTGCAATAACAAAAGAACAAAATATTGATGTCAATAATTAAGATAAAAACTATCCTATCTTTTAAGTTGGACCAATCAGATAGTTACGAAGTTTGATCAAAATCAGTTCAGTAGTTTTCGAGTTTATCCCGAACATACATCGTGACACGAGATTTTTATATAAATATATAGACTAGCTGACCCGGACAACTTCGGACCGCCAACTTATCTATATTTATTTAAATAAAACAAATACTCCTACTACTACTAGTGGTTCGCCCCGAACTGAGACCTCGCGGTAACGGTTTCCCATAATTACTTATTCATTCAATAGATACATGACGATCAAAATTGACATTATTATTATGCCCGTTTTCACCAACCATACCTAAATCATCCCCTTTGTAGAAGTCTCTTTACGTAGGTAGCCCCTAAATACAATCCTAACATCCCATATGTCATTTTCACCTTTAGTTGTCCCGTAGAGGTTTGTAATAACAAAGTTGACAGAAAGTGTCAACTAACTTAACATATGTAGCCCGTAAAGGTTAGGGAACTGTTATAGTGAAATCCTCAAGGCCTCAATCAAACTTAGGTATAGTTTTTTGGAACATTCAAATTAAATTACTTGTACACAGCGTCAACTATCGACACGATCAGAAAACATGTAAAAACAAACTGCAACGTGAAGTTTTATTGATGTTTGCTAAATGACTAAATAATAATTTTAATTGAATATATTATGTTACATATAAGCTGCATTTGCTTTATGAGATGAGAGCGCCATCTATTGACATCATTGTGAAGTTCTGTTGTTGCTGCTCATTAAAAGTTAAATAATTTAGTTTCCTTATTACATTTATCTAATTTTAGTATTTGTTGTTCAAGTACATGATATTACGCTAAAATTATAAAACTTTCAAGCCCCAGCTCTCAATGGTTATTCCGTTGTGAGGTCAAATATAATCTCCACTTTGAAAGCCCCCCATTTCGTCAATTTTAGGAAAAAAATTAAAAAAAAATACTTTTGTACTCTGTTCCAAATTATCTTTAAAATGACGTACTGTAACCCCATGAAAAGCAAAAAATTTTTATTTTCGTCGCTTTCGCTTCTATGAGAGCCCCCCTGAAATAAAGATTTTTATAACTTTTTAAGCCATTTTTGGCTGGAGGCCATCGGTTTACATATTATATCTAAAATTGAAGTAATTACGTTCAGTAATTCAGAAGTTATAAGGCTCTGACAGACGGACGGACGGACGGACGGACGGACGGACAAGTGCAAATTCACTCAAGTAGACTCAAAGACCTTCGCTTCGCTCGGTCGATTACAACTGCAACTACTACAACAACTACTACTATACAACTACAGCTTTCCTAATTATTTCTTTCATAAGAACCTTCTCTTGACAATAACATACAAAACAAAATAGGAATTAACAAAATCGGCCCAGCCCTTGTGATGTTTCTGCCAAGGGATTCATTTTTAGGGTTCCATACCAAAATGGTAAAAATGGAACCCTTATGGTGAGACTTTCTCCGTCCGTCTGTCCGTCCGTCTGTCACAGTCGATTAATTCAGTAACTATTGAAGCTATCGACATGAAATTTGGCATAGTTGTGTATAATAGTGGCCCAAAATCATTGGAATAAAGAAAAATCGAAAATTATTTTTAGTTTTAATAAAAAAAGGGGGAAAATCGGGGGGGTTGAAATTTCAAAGTAAAATAACTATATCGAGTGGGGTATCATATGAAAGGCCTTTACTTGTGCATTCTAAAACAGTTTTTATTTATTTCTATATATAATAGTTTTTGATTAATCGGCCAAAATGTCGAAAAAAATACCGTTCCCCCCCCTTATCTCCGAAGTTTACCAATCGAAAAATCTGAAATAATTATGGTCAATAGAAATTTATGTATATTTTACAGGAAAAATAAAAGCAACGCAAAAATTATTTTAGTTTGATTAAAAAAGGGGGAAAATCGGGGGTTTGAAATTTCAAAGTAAGATAACTATACCGAGTGGGGTATCATATGAAAGGCCTTAACTTGTGCATTCTAAAACAGTTTTTATTTATTTCTATATATAATAGTTTTTGAGTAATCGGCCAAAATGTCGAAAAAAATACCGTTCCCCCCTCTTATCTCCGAAGTTTACCAATCGAAAAATCTGAAATAATTATTGTCAATAGAGGTTTATGTATATTTTACAGGAAAAATAAAATGAACGCGAAAATTATTTTAGTTTCATTAAAAAACGGGGAAAATCAGGGGTTTGAAATTTCAAAGTAAGATAATTATACCGAGTGGGGTATCATATGAAAGGCCTTTACTTGTGCATTCTAAAACAGTTTTTTATTTATTTCTAGATATAATAGTTTCTGATTAATCGGCCAAAATGTCGAAAAAAATACCGTTCTCCCCCCCTTATCTCCGAAGTTTACCAATCGAAAAATCTGAAATAATTATGGTCAATAGAGGTTTATGTATATTTTACAGGAAAAATAAAACCAACGCTCTAACTAGCATAGTTTTTTTATATTAACAATAAACCTCTACAAACAAAGTTAACGATAAATAAGCAAATTAATATAATATTATAGTTTTACTTTTACTTTTGGAGTATGGAACCCTCGGTGCGCGAGTCCGACTCGCACTTGGCCGGCTTTTTTATATTATATAAAGAAGATTGTATTCTTTGGTTTTTACGTCGCAAGCAAATCTATAATACCAGATGATTATAAAATTTATTGAATTATTAATGTTAGCTTAATCTAAACCACGAATAGACTTATTATAGAATAAGCAATACAAAACACTAACATTGAATAGAAAGCAGGGGTTACTTTGTAGAAGATTGTCATAGAAAAGACATAATCTAAAAAAAGGAAAACTCAATTTGGTACTCAAAAATTTGATAGTATGTGCAGCATTCGCTATGCAACGCTCACCCTGCCATTACTTGTCTTTCTTTTACGATTGTGCATGGTAGAGTCAACACCTGAGGATGCTACGGTGTCAGAGAAAACGTCAGCGTATTTAACAGTATTTAATATAACTGACGGTGGTGGTAAATCTTGCTTGTTTTTCTGCATGTCTGTAGCGGAGGGGGTGCAAAACACATATTTTACGTGGTATTGTAGTGACATGATTTTACAGGTTTGGTGAATTATTGCAAAATAAGTTTGAATAAGTAAATAGAGTAAAATTTTTCTCAATTGATAGAAATTAGAATTTTGAGAAAAACCTATTTTCATCTCCATTAACATTGACGAAACATACCTATTATTATTTTTACAATAATATAGTTTCATCGGTTTTGTTCTGACTGAAGCTTTGAGTATTGAACCAACCTGAAGACCGCAGAACTCGGTGTTTTCTGAAAAGTTTTATTTATTCAAAATATTTTTACTCTTCAAATCTTTTACCAACACTTTTTTTTACTATTTATTTCCCTTGCCAATACGCTTGCAACAGCACAGCTATACAATCAAATCCTGGAATTTTTTCAATAAATAAAATGTTGTAGAGATCCAGACAAAGTCAGTATACGATTTATTTTTAGGGTTCTGCACTAAAATGGTGCATAACTTATCGTGAAAATATTTTTAAAGCGAAGAAAAGCGAAATGACGAAAAAAAACTGCCATACACCTTCCACGTTAGCCCAGTACCATCTTTAACTTAACATCGTCACTTATCATCGAGACCACAATCAAGGGCTATGTTGTCAAGGCCAAGTGCAAGTCGGACTCGCGCACCGAGGGTTCCGTACTCCAAAAGTAAAAGTAAAGCGATTATATTATATTAGTTTGCTTATTTATCGTTAACTTTGTTTGTAGAGGTTTATTGTTAATATAAAAAAAACTATACTAGTAAGAGCGTTGGATTTATTTTTCCTGTAAAATATACATAAACTTCTATTGATGATAATTATTTCAGATTTTTCGATTGGTAAACTTCGGAGATAAGGGGGGGGGGGGAACGGTATTTTTTTCGACATTTTGGCCGATTACTCAAAAACTATTATATATAGAAATAAATAAAAAACTGATTTAGAATGCACAAGTAAAGGCCTTTCATATGATACCCCAATCGGTATAGTTATCTTACTTTGTAAATTACAAACCCCAGATTTTCCCCCTTTTTTAATCAAACTTAATAATTTTCGCGTTGCTTTTATTTTTCCTGTAAAATATACATAAACCTCTATTGATCATAATTATTTCAGATTTTTCGATTGGTAAACTTCGTAGATAAGGGGGGGGGGGGGACCCTATTTTTTTCGACATTTTGGCCGATTAATCAAAAACTATTATATATAGAAATAAATAAAAAAATCTGTTTTAGAACGTACAGGTAAAGGCCTTTCATATGATACCCCACTAGGTATAGTTATTTTACTTTGAAATTTCAAACCCCCGATTTTCCCCCTTTATTAATAAAACTAAAAATAATTTTCGATTTTTCTTTATTCCAATGATGTTGGGCCACTATTATACACAACTATGCCAAATTTCATGTCGATAGCTTTAATAGTTACTGAAATAATCGACTGTGACAGACGGACGGATGGACGGACGGACGGACGGAGAAAGTCTCACCATAAGGGTTCAATTTTTACCATTTTGGTACGGAACTCTCAAACCATAGACTTATTATATTTACTGCTTACGGAAGTAAATATTATATTAAGTTTATGTCTCAAAAAAAAAATCGGCCAAGTGCGAGTCGGGCCTCGCTCTTTTAGGGTTCCGGGTAAAAAAATTAAATTAAAAAATTTCCATCTACCCACCTACCCATTTTAATTTAATTTTTTTAATTAACTTCAATTTTTATTATTTGTTGTTATAGCGGCAATAGAAATACATAATATGTGAAAATTTCATCTGTCTATCTATTACGGTTTACGAGATACAGCCCTCTGACAGACGGACGGACGGACAGCGTAGGCTTAGTAATAGGGTCCCGTTGGTACCCTTTGGGTACGGAACCCTAAAAAGTAATTTGTTTTTCAAGCGATTGATTAATATAACCAAATAGGTAACTGTTAATAATCCTAAGTAGGTACCACCTCTAAGGTACGCAACCTTGGTATGTGAGTGTTACTCGCACTTGGCCGGTTTTTATAATAATATGGGTGGTATTCATTTCAGAAATAATATTAAAGCTATATTAAATCTGCCTGGCAACAAGTCGGGGCGTAAAGAGCTGGGCTCCTAGAGATTTTCTTTAAGACCTGGCGCCTTAACTTTCTGATATTATCTCTTGATTTATAGTTGTCTGACTTTTCAGCGAATTCTTTTTATCATTTTATCGTGTTTATTTAGTCGTTTTGCTTATTTTGTTTTCATAACTAAAGTCTTACACGACTTTATTGGAAATTTTATATAGACACTGATTAATCCCCACAGCATGTCTACAAAAAATTACGTAAAAACTTCGTTCATTGGGTGATGATTCGATTGGCAGTGACCCCTTTCAACATTTTTATTCTTGATATACCGTGGAAGACTATTCTATTTAAGTTATTTTTTTAATTTACCATCAGCGTACGAGTATAATATGATACATAAATTGATGTTATTAGTCGGTACACGAGATACCACAAAGATTAAAATTGCGTGCTATAAATCATATTAAACAAAAATCTATTTTATTCTATTCTATAAAATATTATAGGTAGGTTTCTTTTTGGAACGTAGTTCCTTATTACGCGGTACGGAAGGGGGCTAGACGGAAAAAATTAAGGAACCGACACTCGACACATTTTTGAAACCGACATTTTTTGTTGAATGTGAATTTTGCATTGTATTCGGTATTTTCGCCTTAGAACTCGGCGTCTGCATGGCCTAGTGGTTAGGAGAGTCGCCTATAAATTCAACGTCGATGGTTCGAATCCCAGCTCGACAGACTGAATTTTCTATTTTCAATTTTATTTTAAATAATTTCTAAATGTGGAATTTTTCCCTAATTTTTTATTGTATAAATTGGATAAAATGCTAACGCCATCTGTGAAAAAACAGTAACTCCACCAGAGTAACTCTTTGGTTTTGTAACAGTGCAATAGAAATAAACAAAATAATATAATTCATCGTAGTTAATCAATTTAATACTAGATGACACCACTATACTACGGCCGTTCAGAGAATACGTTCCTGACACGTCGCGATTGAACTGACGACGTAACTTTGTAATGGCGTTGCAGTTACGATGAAAATATTATTGCTGGTTTTTTACCGTTTTAACAATTGATTAGCATTAAAACAACATTATTATATCAATAGTCAATTAATGTTATAATTTTGTGCCAAACTGAGTATCAAATAACTTGGTAAACAATATTTTTCTAAATGTGTCAGGAACGCATTCTCTGAACGGCCGAACTTTAGTTTATTACAATTCCTTCACTAAAATTAATCGAAAGGAGCTACGTTCCATCCGGGTGTCCTTTGACACCTCTCAAGTTTTATTTTATAATCCGTGCTTTTTATAATATAGCGATGTGTCCGCTAGCAATGAAACAGAAATCAGCTTTGGCAAGGCAAGTGTTTACATAAATCTGAAAGTTTTATTTACTTTTGCTTACCTTCTCTTACTTGGGACACCCGCATAAAGTCACTATATTTAGAAAATATTTTAATAGTAGCTTATGTCCGCGACTGTGTCCACGTGGAGTTCTTTGCAACATAGCAACGGATCGATGTTTTTTATCTTTAGCATGCACATAATTATTATAATTGAGTACCTAGAGAGTGACATAGACTAAATACTTTTTATGCTAGAGCAAAACCGTACATAGGTACACGGCTAAATGTTCGGAGTATTGTACTTTTAAAATTCTACAATAAAATACATAAGTATAGCTAAATTATATTTTGACTAATCAGTTTGCTGATCAAATCGAATTTGAGAATGTCGGGATTTAAAGCTAAATATTATTTATGCAAGTCACTGTACACGTCAGAGTACACATTTGTGTACAACCCGCGCCACTGCATGTGTCACGCATTCGTCTCGAGAACTGAAGCTTGTCTGCAAATTTGAGAGTACGAGTACCTTTGTCTCTAGTACCTGGGTATATACATATTTTTTATATAAATTATCATCTTTACCGACAGACGTCGACGATCGAACGACGTAGGTGTCGCCACAGAACAAGTTCTACCAGAGACGCCTGATGTCATCCTTCCGTCAAGATGGAGTATGGAGTTCTTCCCATGCTGTGCTTTCCGGTGCGGGGTCGCCATTCCAGCACCTTGGAACCCCGACATGCATCTGTTTTTCAAACTATGTGCCCCACCCATTGTCACCTAAGCTTCGCAACTTGTTGAGCTATGTCGGTAACTCTGATTCTCCTACGAATATCCTCATCTCTGACTTGATCTAGAGGGATACTCCAAGCATAGCTCTCTCATCGCTCACTAAACGACCCTGAGCCTTCAACCCAGCTTTCCAGCGCATCATGTTCTTGTCCCTGCCGTCTTTTGCCCCACCGTACTTCGCCTTTCTTGTTCATCCTCTTCCTGCTATCTCTCCTGCGGTCTGAACGTTGTACACGCGTTAGCTGTTCGCCATTTTCACTCCACATGCTTAATAGGTAATAATAATATAGCAATGATGTCCTGCCGACCGAATCCGGCCACGGCGGCCACCCTTCACAGAGATTAGCCATCTGCGAGTGAGATATTATAGTGCACAGATGTGTGCGCATACACGGGTGTACTCTCTATTCCGTCACTCTCATAGTTCGATTTGACGGAAATCCAACATGACCAGAGAGAGATCAGGTGCAGGACCAAACTGCTTTATGTGCACCCCGAGGCACGGGGGTGACTCACCGCCAACTTCCTTAACTTCGGGCTCGTGAACTCTGAGAATTTCTTCATAGAAAAACCCAGTGCATTTCTTGGTCCGACCCGGGAATCACACTCGAGACCTCGTCATCCGCAGTTGAACTGCTAATCACTTGACCAACGAAGCAGTTATTAGGTACGAGTAAGACATCATTCGGAACATCTACGTGGATATGAGGTACGATAAGAACTATGGCTCTTCTACCCTTGGGCCTTGGGTTCTACAATTAATGTCCCTATTTATTTTGTTAGTAATTTTTTATTTTAATAAAAGCATTTCCCGACTTGATAAATACACGCGCAGATTTTTCCCTTTCCACTCTTATTAGTGGGTCTGCGTGATAACCACCTGCGCCAGATGCAGTAAACGTAAAAGCACACTGGGGACTTTTTGTTAGAACTAATTATCTGACAACCAATAGACGACCACTTCTAGACGTCTCCATATTATGTGATGTATTTACTTTGAGTATATAACCAATGTATTTACTATGAATTATAAAACTTTGCATGAATTTTTTTTTTATATTAACAATAAACCTCTACAAAAAAAGTTAACGATAAATAAGCAAATTAATATAATATTATAGTTTTACTTTTACTTTTGGAGTATGGAACCCTCGGTGCGCGAGTCCGACTCGCACTTGGCCGGCTTTTTTTTATTATATAAAGAAGATTGTATTCTTTGGTTTTTACGTCGCAAGCAAATCTATAATACCAGATGATTATAAAATTTATTGAATTATTAATGTTAGCTTAATCTAAACCACGAATAGACTTATTATAGAATAAGCAATACAAAACAGTAACATTGAATAGAAAGCAGGGGTTACTTTGTAGAAGATTGTCATAGAAAAGACATAATCTAAAAAAAGGAAAACTCAATTTGGTACTCAAAAATTTGATAGTATGTGCAGCATTCGCTATGCAACGCTCACCCTGCCATTACTTGTCTTTCTTTTACGATTGTGCATGGTAGAGTCAACACCTGAGGATGCTACGGTGTCAGAGAAAACGTCAGCGTATTTAACAGTATTTAATATAACTGACGGTGGTGGTAAATCTTGCTTGTTTTTCTGCATGTCTGTAGCGGAGGGGGTGCAAAACACATATTTTACGTGGTATTGTAGTGACATGATTTTACAGGTTTGGTGAATTATTGCAAAATAAGTTTGAATAAGTAAATAGAGTAAAATTTTTCTCAATTGATAGAAATTAGAATACCTAATTTCTATCATTTGAGAAAAACCTATTTTCATCTCCATTAACATTGACGAAACATACCTATTATTATTTTTACAATAATATAGTTTCATCGGTTTTGTTCTGACTGAAGCTTTGAGTATTAAACCAACCTGAAGACCGCAGAACTCGGTGTTTTCTGAAAAGTTTTATTTATTCAAAATATTTTTACTCTTCAAATCTTTTACCAACACTTTTTTTTACTATTTATTTCCCTTGCCAATACGCTTGCAACAGCACAGCTATACAATCAAATCCTGGAATTTTTTCAATAAATAAAATGTTGTAGAGATCCAGACAAAGTCGGTATACGATTTATTTTTAGGGTTCTGCACTAAAATGGTGCATAACTTATCGTGAAAATATTTTTAAAGCGAAGAAAAGCGAAATGACGAAAAAAACTGCCATACACCTTCCAAGTTAGCCCAGTACCATCTTTAACTTAACATCGTCACTTATCATCGAGACCACAATCAAGGGCTATGTTGTCAAGGCCAAGTGCAAGTCGGACTCGCGCACCGAGGGTTCCGTACTCCAAAAGTAAAAGTAAAGCGATTATATTATATTAGTTTGCTTATTTATCGTTAACTTTGTTTGTAGAGGTTTATTGTTAATATAAAAAAAACTATACTAGTAAGAGCGTTGGATTTATTTTTCCTGTAAAATATACATAAACTTCTATTGATGATAATTATTTCAGATTTTTCGATTGGTAAACTTCGGAGATAAGGGGGGGGGGAACGGTATTTTTTTCGACATTTTGGCCGATTACTCAAAAACTATTATATATAGAAATAAATAAAAAACTGATTTAGAATGCACAAGTAAAGGCCTTTCATATGATACCCCAATCGGTATAGTTATCTTACTTTGTAAATTACAAACCCCAGATTTTCCCCCTTTTTTAATCAAACTTAATAATTTTCGCGTTGCTTTTATTTTTCCTGTAAAATATACATAAACCTCTATTGACCATAATTATTTCAGATTTTTCGATTGGTAAACTTCGTAGATAAGGGGGGGGGGACCCTATTTTTTTCGACATTTTGGCCGATTAATCAAAAACTATTATATATAGAAATAAATAAAAATCTGTTTTAGAACGTACAGGTAAAGGCCTTTCATATGATACCCCACTAGGTATAGTTATTTTACTTTTAAATTTTAAATTTCAAACCCCCGATTTGCCCCCTTTATTAATAAAACTAAAAATAATTTTCGATTTTTCTTTACTCCAATGATGTTGGGCCACTATTATACACAACTATGCCAAATTTCATGTCGATAGCTTTAATAGTTACTGAAATAATCGACTGTGACAGACGGACGGACGGACGGACGGACGGAGAAAGTCTCACCATAAGGGTTCAATTTTTACCATTTTGGTACGGAACCCTAAAAACAAAACTCTCAAACCATAGACTTATTATATTTACTGCTTACGGAAGTAAATATTATATTAAGTTTATGTCTCAAAAAAAAGTAATTTGTTTTTCAAGCGATTGATTAATATAACCAAATAGGTAACTGTTAATAATCCTAAGTAGGTACCACCTCTAAGGTACGCAACCTTGGTATGTGAGTGTTACTCGCACTTGGCCGGTTTTTATAATAATATGGGTGGTATTCATTTCAGAAATAATATTAAAGCTATATTAAATCTGCCTGGCAACAAGTCGGGGCGTAAAGAGCTGGGTTCCTAGAGATTTTCTTTAAGACCTGGCGCCTTAACTTTCTGATATTATCTCTTGATTTATAGTTGTCTGGCTTTTCAGCGAATTCTTTTTATCATTTTATCGTGTTTATTTTGTTGTTTTGCTTATTTTGTTTTTCTTAACTAAAGTCTTACACGACTTTATTGGAAATTTTATATAGGCACTCATTAATCCCCATAGCATGTCTACAAAAAATTACGTAAGAACTTCGTTAATTGGGCGATGATTCGATTGGCAGTGACCCCTTACAACATTTTTATTCTTGTGATACCGTGGAAGACTATTCTATTCAAGTTATTTTTTTAATTTACCATCAGCGTACGAGCAGATGATACATAAATTGATGTTATTAGTCGGTACACGAGATACCACTGTGATTAAAATTGCGTGCTATAAATCATAAATAAAAATCTATTTTATTCTATTCTATAAAATATTATAGGTAGGTTTCTTTTTATTTTATAATCCGTGCTTATAATATAGCGATGTGTCCGCTGGTAATGAAACAGAAATCAGCTTTGGCAAGGCAAGTGTTTACATAGATCTGCAAGTTTTATTTACTTTTGCTTACCTTCTCTTACTTGGGAGACCCGCATAAAGTCACTATATTTAGAAAATATTTTAATAGTAGCTTATGTCCGCGACTGTGTCCACGTGGAGTTCGCTTGTAAAAAATGCCGCGGTAATAATTTAGCTGATGTGAATGTCATTCTACAGATCCTCAACAAACAAACACACTTTCACATTAATAACCTTAGTAAAGATTACTTGAGTCAGTACTCAGTGCTGAGCTGCGTAGGACTAAGATACTCATAGTGAGACAGTCGCGGCAAATTACAAACCCAAGCCTACGCCGCCGGCTCCGGGGAAATCAAAATAGCTATTTATGCAACTGCATCGTAATGAGGGTCATTTTAATTCGAGTGCTGTTTTTTGGTACGAGGCTTGCCGAGTATCAAAATAGGATAGTACGAGAATTAAAATGACTAATTACGTTCAGTTGCATACAAGATTTTATCTACGACAAGGAAGTAAAATCATTAACAAAATACGCCGTAGTAGGCTCAATAAAGTAACAAAAAGTAACTCCGTAAGCCGCCACCAGCCGCCTGTGGCGCCTCTGTCAACAAAAAGTAACTCCGTAAGCCGCCACCAGCCGCCTGTGGCGCCTCTGTCATATGAACGGTACAAAAGAGCCAGAACTCAGAGCCTTAGCTTTAGGTATCCTATTTTAAGAAGATAACCATTTCGATTCAGCTCCCATACAACGAGCTGCATCGAAATGAGAAGCAAAACCGAAAGAGGGTTCATTTCGATTCAGCTGTCAAACTTCTAAAATCTTGTATGCAACTGAACGTAATTAGTCATTTTAATTCTCGTACTATCCTATTTTGATACTCGGCAAGCCTCGTATCAAAAAACAGCACTCGAATTAAAATGACCCTCATTACGATGCAGTTGCATAAATAGCTATTTTTATGCATGACAAGCCGATTTCGTGACTTCGTTCGTAAGTTTTGTAAGAATCCCGTGTGATTAAAGTTCCTGGCATTTATCCCAGTCAAAGAGATCACATTCAAAATTGTATGACCGTTTTCGGGGTGTACCTAAACCATATAGGAGTAAAGAACGACACAACACTGGAGACAGACATAGTCTACATTTTATCCCGGAATATCAGAGATGCCTCGGGATTTTTCAAAACGTAAATCCACGCGTACAAAACCTAGAAAGGTATAGATAAAAGGTCGGGAAGAAATAATTAATAATATGATAAATCGTTATTATAATATCTATTCGTGGCAAAACGTGGAGCTTAGCTGACTGCTTATTAGTTCATAGAGATGGCTCAGCATTACCGCATCATATACAAATACCTATGAGAAAGTTTATTCCGCGGGCTACGTGCGTGCTTCTCCAAGTTGAAATTAGATTAGGGGACGATAGTTCGTGGTTTCATGCTATAATACTGTTCAGTTAGTTTGGTAAATTATTATTATTTGTTGGCTTATTTTTAATTCGTATTCGAATCTAAAGTGTTTATAACATGTAGGCTCATAGATTAAGACGTATACCCAATGACTATTTCAAAAATTTGCTAGCCCATCCGTTTTTCAAAATATCTGTTTGTCCTGTTTAATCTTCAGAACTTATAAAACTTAGAACATCGATTTTTACAGACAGATAGTAACTAATAGTTTCAATTTTTCAAAATTATACCTAAACTAACTTAACGCAGTTGTAGTCTCAACTAAAGTTTCGTGCAAAAAAAAACATAAAGATAAAATAAGCGATATTTTACGATTCCAACATCCCGCGTATTTACATAGTACTTTAAAGTACTCGTAGACAACTACTTGTGAGAACAAAAGGGTGAGGGCGCGAGTCCGCAATGAGTCGCTTTTACAAAAATTGCGAATCCGTACACGTACAGTCACTCATAAATGTTTCTCATAAATTATGAAGGGGAAAACATCGTGAGGAAACCTGCATGCCCAAGTGTTCTCCATAATATTCTCACAGGTGTGGGAAGTCTGGCTATTTGCATTGGCCTGGACCTGCGCTGATGATGAGCCTAAACCTCCCTTGTAAAAGCCAAATTATTAAAAAATAAAAATCTTTAATATAAATCAAATGTGAAAGTATGTTTGTTTGTTGGTTTGTCCTTGCAACATAGCAACGGATCGATCTTTTTTAGGGTTCCGTACCCAAAGGGTACCAACGGGACCCTATTACTAAGCCTACGCTGTCCGTCCGTCCGTCTGTCAGCGGGCTGTATCTTGTAAACCGTAATACAGAAAATAGACAGATGAAATTTTCACATATTATGTATTTCTATTACCGCTATAACAACAAATAATAAAAATTAAATTAAATTAAAAAAATTAAATTAAAATATTTCCATGGGTACATGGAAATATTTTTATTTAATTTTTTTTTAACGGAACCCTAAAAGAGCGAGCCCCGACTCGCACTTGGCCGATTTTTTTTATCTTTAGCATGCACATAATTATTATAATTGAGTACCTAGAGAGTGACATAGACTAAATACTTTTTATACTGGAACAAAACCGTACATAGGTACTTTTCCATACTTGTACCTTCTACACCTTACACGGCTTAGTGTTCGAAGTGCTGTACTTTTAAAATTCTACAATAAAATACATATAGCTAAATTATATTTTGACAAATCAGTTTGCTGATCAAATCGAATTTGAGAATGTCGGGATTTAAAGCTAAATATTATTTATGCAAGTCACTGTACACGTCAGAGTACACATTTGTGTACAACCCGCGCCACTGCATGTGTCACGCATTCGTCTCGAGAACTGAAGCTTGTCTGCGAATTTGAGAGTACGAGTACCTTTGTCTCTAGTACCTGGGTATATACATATTTTTTATATAAATTATCATCTTTACCGACAGACGTCGACAATCGAACGACGTAGGGGTCGCCACAGAACAAGTTCTACCAGAGACGCCTGATGTCATCCTTCCGTTAAGATGGAGTATGGAGTTCTTCCCACGCTGTGCTTTCCGGTGCGGGGTCGCCATTCCAGCACCTTGGGACCCCGACATGCATCTGTTTTTCAAACTATGTACCCCACCCATTGTCACCTAAGCCTAATTGTCAACTTGTTGAGCTATGTCGGTAACTCTGATTCTCCTACGAATATCCTCATCTCTGCCTTGATCTAGTAGGGATACTCCAAGCATAGCTCACTAAACGACCCTGAGCCTTCAACCCAGCTATCCAGCGAATCATGTTCTTGTCCCTGCCGTCTTTTGCTTTATGTGCACCCCAAGGCACGAGGGTGACTCACCAACTTCCTAACTTCGGGCTCGTAAATTCTGAGAATTTCTTGATAGAAAACCCCAGTCCATTTTTTGGTCCGACCCGGGAATCAAACCCGAGACCTCGTCATCCGCAGTTGAACTACTAATCACTAGACCAACGAAGCAGTTATTGGGTACGAGTAAGACATCATTCGGAACATCTACGTGGATATGAGGTACGATAAGAACTATGGCTCTTCTACCCTTGGGCCTTGGGTTCTACAATTATTAATGTCCCTATTTATTTTGTTAGTAATTTTTTATTTTAATAAAAGCATTTCCCGACTTGATAAATACACGCGCAGATTTTTCCCTTTCCACTCTTATTAGTGGGTCTGCGTGATAACCACCTGCGCCAGATGCAGTAAACGTAAAAGCACACTGGGGACTTTTTGTTAGAACTAATTATCTGACAACCAATAGACGACCACTTCTAGACGTCTCCATATTATGTGATGTATTTACTTTGAGTATATAACCAATGTATTTACTATGAATTATAAAACTTTGCATGAAATTGTCACAATATAACGTTGGAGACGAATTAGGTACTCTCAGTAAAAAAAACCGGCCAAGTGCGAGTCGGGCTCGCGCACCGAGGGTTCCGTACTCCAAAAGTAAAAGTAAAACGATAATATTATATTAATTTGCTTATAACTTTGTTTGTAGAGGTTTATTGTTAATATAAAAAAAACTATGCTAGTTAGAGCGTTGGTTTTATTTTTCCTGTAAAATATACATAAACCTCTATTAACCATAATTATTTCAGATTTTTCGATTGGTAAACTTCGGAGATAAGGGGGGGGGGACGGTATTTTTTTCGACATTTTGGCCGATTAATCAAAAACTATTATATATAGAAATAAATAAAAAACTGTTTTAGAATGCACCAGAAAAGGCCTTTCATATGATACCCCACTCGGTATAATTATCTTACTTTGAAATTTCAAACCCCTGATTTTCCCCCTTTTTTAATTAAACTAAAATAATTTTCGCGTTTTTTTTTATTTTTCTGTAAAATATACATAAACCTCTATTGACCATAATTATTTCAGATTTTTCTATTGGTAAACTTCGGAGATAATGGGGGGGGGGGGGGACGGTATTTTTTTCGACATTTTGGCCGATTACTCAAAAACTATTATATATAGAAATAAATAAAAAACTGTTTTAGAATGCACAAGTAAAGGCATTTCATATCATACCCCACTCGGTATAGTTATTTCACTTTGAAATTTCAAACCCCCGATTTTCCCCCTTTTTTAATAAAACTAAAAATAATTTTCGATTTTTCTTTATTCCAATGATGTTGGGCCACTTTTATACACAACTATACCAAATTTCATGTCGATAGCTTTAATAGTTACTGAAATAATCGACTGTGACAGACGGACGGACGGACGGAGAAAGTCTCACCATAAGGGTTCCATTTTTACCATTTTGGTACGGAACCCTAAAAAGGCGCATTCCGATACTAATACTTTTTTATTTATTTATTTATTTATTATTTAGTACCAGTAATGTAAAAATGAAACAAAGTTATAAAGGACGTGCACAAGGACAGCTTATCTCTAAGGAAGAGATTTCTTCCAGAAGCCCTCGAATGTGAGAACAGTGAGAACATGCAGAGGTAAGTAGGTACTAAAGACTAATCTTTAAAATTTAATAAATGACTATAGATATACAATATATATTACCTATTGGTTTGGCACGCAGTGATGGCAAGAGACCTGATGGTATGACGCTTGTTCCTTGGAGGACAGGGAGGTCGCTTGTGTGGGATGCCACCTGTGTAGATACTCTAGCTGCTTCCCACATCCATGCGACCTCCTCTGTGGCGGGTGCAGCGGCTAATAGCGCCGAACAGGCTAAGAGGCGCAAATATGAAAAACTTGACAGTGGTTTCATATTTGCGCCTTTTGGTGTAGAGACCCTGGGGCCGTGGGGCCCGGAGGCTCGCGCACTTTTTTTAGAGATATCAAAAAGAGTGATCGAGTCTACCGGGGATCCAAGAGCTGGCATCTACCTTGGCCATCCAAAGAGGTAATGCTGCCAGCATCTTGGGTACTATGCCACACTGCGGTGGCTTGGATGGGGTTTTAGATTTCATTAGTTTTTATTTTAGTTTTAATTTTAGATTTAAATTTAGGTTTAATTTGCTTTGCTATAATAAAGCCGGTTGTTTTCGCGTCCACTAATTCGTCAAATAAGTTAGAGAGGGCAGAAAATTAAATTTTCTTAATCTCCTAAAAAAAAAAAATATATTATATTAAAATTCTAATATATACATAATATTATAAATAAGAAAGAATTAATTAATTATAATCAATTAATTCTTTCTTTTAAATTGAAAAGTACAGACGACCAGAGTCTGGAACACTCTTCCGACATCTATGTTTCCTGATACGTACAATCTTGGTATCATTAAAACAAGAGTGGATAGGAATCTTCTAGGCAAGCGCGTTCCACTTTAGGCCACATCATGACTTTCCATCAGTTGTGATAGTGGTCAAGCATGTGTCTAAATAACGTATAAAAAAAGCGACAGCAGTAAGGCTTTTCTGTTTGTTATCGGTTCTATTAGAAAAATCGCTGTATTGTGTTGTTCCGAGTAGGTACAATGTATGTCACCTTTCAAGTGAAACATGTGGTGTATTTTAAACAAAATTATAGTATTGCCAACTTTTTATCGTGCGACATGTCGTCAGTATTATTTAACCTTAAATCCGTGCACCGCGTCGTCGCTGTACATTTTTCAACGTTACAGTAGCTGGGACTAAAGAAAAATGGTCCGCTGCTAACAGCAAACCTGCCCGACGCAAATTGTATACCTACTATAAATTAATAAATAGTTTTAAAATCGCTCGGATATCATGGTTGGATTAATTTTGAAAAATATGTAAATTGTTTTTGCCTGCAGTCGCAGTATACTTTCTTTTAAAACGACGTGAAAATAATTGAATTGAGAGTGAAAAATTAAAGCCTTAAATGATCTAAGATCCGGTATAAGAAAATACCCTCATGTGTTATTTATTAGTAATAAGAAATAAATAATAGATAATATACTCATCGAAATATCGCGGATACGTTGCCTAGTTGAATTGCGTGCGGATAATATTTACATCTTAAATCTAGGCAACCATGGATTGAATCAACTTTTTAATAAGGCAACCTAATATAGTTTTATTCAGAATAAAATAACTAAATAAGCTTTAATTTGATATAAACTACGATTAAATAACTGATGAGAGTACATCAATTTTACTCACCTGCTTATACCTGGTAACTCCACAGTTGCGCAGAGGGGGAAGAAGGCAACCTTTACTTTTTCAATTCTGTTGGGTATGTTCTCTTATCTAGTGTACGATTTTTAAAATAACTAATGAGAGAAGTAAAAATTAAAAATTTATTTGTTTAATACTATACGCATGCAATTTATTTAACTAGGCAACCTATTCGAGATATATTATGTTGATGAAAATAATATGATCTATCATTTATTTCTTATCTCTAATAAATAACAGATGAAGGTATAAATTTCCTATACCGGATCTCTTACTGTGCACTATCTAATTATTAACTATAATATACGTATATAAAAATTCTTTAAAAAAACCGACTTTAAACGCCACTGAAAAGTATAAAATAATTTCAGTTTGTACACGTATGTTGAAGTCGGGCGGGCCTAAATAGAAACGATGAAACGCGCCACGCTAGCCAAAATTTTAATTTGTAGGTCCAGGCACAGAATATAATAGTACTTGGTACAGGTACGTTGAAGTCGGGCGAGCGTTGCAGTTTCATAGTTCTATTGAGACCCTATATATTTAGATGAAACCCAAAATACCAAGTTTGATGGATATTACTTGAAAAATAACTTAAAAATCAGGACTTTTATACAAATTTTCATTCCCTATTTGAAGTCTTTGGGGGTGGAATTTTCAAAATTTGCGAAACACGTATTTCATTTTTAATCGAAAGCCCAAAAATCAAAGTTTCATGGATATTACTTGAAAAATAACTTGATAAATGACGGACTTTTAATAGTACATTGTTCTACGAGGGGTGAAAGTGACCCATTACTTACGAGGGCGTCATTTGAGACACGAGGCGAAGCCGAGTGTATCAATACGCCCGAGTTAGGAATCGCACTTTCTCCCGAGTGATACATAGTGCTTTATACTACACCTACGAGGAAAATAACAGACACATTTTTTAATTATTAAAGTTTACTTAAGAGGTATGCCGTCTACTTTAGAGGTACGCACGCTACTTTTAAGGTACGACAGCTACTTAGAGGTACGCCGGCTACTTTAGAGGTACTCCGACTACTTTGGAGGTACGCAGGCTACTTTTAAGGTACGCCAGCTACTTTAGAGGTACGCCGACTACTTAAGAGGTACGCAGGTAGCCTGCTTACCACCAAAATAGCCTGCGTACCTTTAAAGTAGACGGCGTACCTCTAAAGCAGACGGCGTACCTCTAAAGTAGCCTGCGTACCTCCAAAGTAGTCACCATAGAGGTACGCCCACTACTTTAGAGGTACGCAGGCTACTTTTAAGGTACGACAGCTACTTTAGAGGTACGCCGGCTACTTTAGAGGTACGCCGACTACTTCCGAGGTACGCAAGTAGCCTGCGTACCACCAAAGTAGCCTGCGTACCTCCATAGTAGGCTGCGTACCTCTAAAGTAGACGGCGTACCTCTAAAGTAGCCGACGTACCTCTAAAGTAGCTGTCGTACCTTAAAAGTAGCCTGCGTACCTCTAAAGTAGTCGGCGTACCTCTATTGTGACTACTTTAGAGGTACGCAGGCTACTTTTAAGGTACGCAGGCTTCTTTCGAGGTACGCCGGCTACTTTAGAGGTACGCCGACTACTTTAGAGGTACGCAGGTAGTCTGCGTACCACCAAAGTAGCCTGCGTACCTCCAAAGTAGCCTGCGTACCTTAAAAGTAGCCTGCGTACCACCAAAGTAGTCTGCGTACCTCCAAAGTAGGCTGCGTACCTCTAAAGTAGACGGTGTACCTCTAAAGTAGCTGTCGTACCTTAAAAGTAGCCTGCGTACCTCTAAAGTAGTCGGCGTACCTCTATGGTGACTACTTTAGAGGTACGCAGGTAGTCTGCGTACCACCAAAGTAGCCTGCGTACCTCCAAAGTAGCCTGCGTACCTCCAAAGTAGCCTGCGTACCTTAAAAGCAGCCTGCGTACCACCAAAGTAGCCTGCGTACCTCCAAAGTAGCCTGCGTACCTCTAATGTAGCCTGCGTACCTTAAAAGTAGCCTGCGTACCACCAAAGTAGCCTGCGTACCTCCAAAGTAGGCTGCGTACCTCTAAAGTAGCTGTGGTACCTTAAAAGTAGCCTGCGTACCTCTAAAGTAGTCGGCGTACCTCCAAAGTAGCCTGCGTACCTTAAAAGTAGCCTGCGTACCACCAAAGTAGTCTGCGTACCTCCAAAGTAACCTGCGTACCTCCAAAGTATCCTGCGTACCTTCGAAGTAGCCTGTGTACCACCAAAGTAGCCTGGTAGCCTGCGTACCTCTAAAGTAGCTGGCGTACCTTAAAAGTAGCCTGCTTATCACCATTTTTTTAAGTTGATAAATGAAATGGTATTACTGAACTAATTTTACCAAAAATTAAAAAAAAAAACCACGTATGTAATGGATTTTCATACAACTTTTCAGCCCACTAAAGCACGTAAGTAATGAAATTTCATACATTTTTTCAGCCCGCAGATTTGTCTCCACGTAAAGACGTATTTTCTTTCTCGCTCTTTCTCAATATGACACAAATCAGAATGTACTTTCCGAGCAGGTGTAGTATAATAGTAGATTATTAACCAAGGGGATAAAGCAGTGTCTTCTGTCGCGGGTGACGATTTAAATCGCGAGCGTAACGAAGGACTCGAGGTTTACTCCCGAGCGTAGCGAGGGTGTTAAAAACTTAAATCACGAGTGAAGCGAGGGATTTAAGACGAGTCCTGAGTGTAGCGAGGGATTTAAGTTCACCCAAGACTAAGACAGCTTTATCACCGAGGAAAATACTCTACTTTTCGTACCATTTGCGAAAAAATTAACACAATAATAAAGATAAGCATTTATTAAAAATAATGACAATTAAAAGTAAAAGTTAACATTCGAAACATTGGTCCAATTATTGATAGAGAGAGTTACATTTTTGTTTGGTACATTTATTGTTGATGAGTTGATTTGAGTATTTCTCTGTTCTTGCGTCTGAGCATTTGCACTGATGGAATCCGACAATTCACTGTCACTGTCGCTTTGATTTAACATCGTAACGTATTTTTAGAACATTAACTTATTTATAAAAATAAATTAAAATAAACTTAACGTTTATGTATTTGAAAAAAACAAAAACGCGGCAAATGCCTAGACTAATATTTTTTTGTCGGAAAGTAAAGGCATCAAGCTCATACGGCCTCGTCGGTTTTCGTAATTTTATTTAATAATCATAACTGCATAATAAATGCGTATTCCTTTTTCAAAAAGATGTATAATGCTTCATATACAAACTCAATGGTGTGAACACAGATGTAGTTCAGTATAAATTTCGGTAAGTATTCCAAATTTAAATCACATTCTCCCTCTAGAGGATGAATGAAATTCAGTACAATTTTCTTTCCCTGTTTTTAACAGATTAAAAATGACTATTGTTATGTTCGCTTTTTGTGGCACAGAATGTCACTTTTTTGAGCAAGTGGTACGAAAACAAAATTTCAACCCCCATTTAACCCTCTTGGGGTTGGAGTTTTCAAAAATCCTTTCTTAGCGGAGGCCTACGTCATAATAACTATGTGTGTAAAATTTCAGCCCGATCCGTCCAGTGGTTAGAGCTGTGCGTTGATAGATCAGTCAGTCACCTTTGCCTTTTATATATTTAGATTATGTACTCTAATTAATATGTTTGTATAATATTTGTTAGTGACGTGTCACTTGATGATTCAAAAACACTTTGGATTTTTTTTAAATAAAAAACTTCCTTTTCTTTCCTATTGATATAGAGAAGTCTATCAAAATTAAACCTAGCCTTATTTAAAGTGAATCCATTGAATTGGAAAGTTTTAATTTGTACAAATGGAGCTATTCGTTCGGAACATCGAACTTATTGTTTGGAAATAAGTGTATTTAAGGCAAGGCTTCGATAATTTAAGTTTATTATTTTAATAATCAATCACCTTATATATTATTGCTTACCAGGTGAGTTTTGATGGAGAAGATATGATTTATTTTCTGTATATTTTTATTGCGTTTTTTGTCGATTCGATTAACTTTTAATATTTCCACCTTTTGCACTAGATGATAACTGATATCTAAGCACAACTAGGTATATTTATACGTAGTTCTGCTTCGTTTAAAAAACATACTAATCAATATATCCATATGATACTTGATATCCACTAAATAAAAAAAGGTAAGATACCTATACCTAAGTTCCTAATAAACTGAAAGGAACTCCCTTTCGATTCCCGATCGTTGAATCCCGTATCCATATTCATGTGTTCAATATTAGCGATAAGTGCAGTGATCAAATCAGAAATGAGGAGATCCGTAGAAGAACCAAAGTCACATAGCTCAACAAGGCGCGAAACTGAAGTGGAAATGGGCGGGGCACATAGTTCGAAGAGCTGACGGTCGTTGGGGTTCCAAGGTGCTGGAGTGGCGACCCCGCACCGGGAAGCGCAGTGTTGGTAGACCTCCCACTAGGTGGACCGACGTCATCAAAGGAGTCGCAGCGAGCCGCTGGATTCAGGCGGCGCAAGACCGAGACATGTGGAAGTCTATGCAAGAGACCTTTGTCCAGCACTGGAAGTCTGTCGGTTGACAAAGAAGAAGAAGAAGTCGTAAGCTGCCAATCCTAAATTTATGCCAAGCCCATTATTGTTTCCATAGTCACATTCCATTAATACAAGTTTCTTAGTAAAATTTTATTTTTTCAGACAAACAGATTTGTTAAGCGAAGATCGATTCTTTTGATATTAGTAAAGGCCGTTTTAAAAAAGGGATAAAGAGGTATTTAGGGTGAGATTATTGCTCGAAATTAATTTTCCTTTAAGATCTGTCAATAACTTTGAGCATAATTTTTTTCTCAACTTCTAAGACGGTTCTATTGTTGCGTTAGTGATAGTATGTTGATACATTCTGTACGCGTATATGAGTATTAGCAAGGTATGTACAAGTAGATCCACCTTTCATTGGAATAAATGATGTTTTAATATTCACCCATATTTCATGCACAACCTAACTAACCATCGATAAGATAGTCAATTTTATCGTATTTTGTAGCGTTGCAGTACGATAATTTTGCTTTTGCATTAGGCACGATTCCAGATTTTAATAGGTTCAGTTATTTATTTTGCAACCGTAGTCTACATAAAATCACGGTAAAGGCTTGTCTCTCACTTAACATTCTTAAATTTAACTACTCAGATATCTTCGTCTTCAACTTGAGTTATAACTTAAACTGTAAACAATTTCCAGCAAACATAAAGCATGCGCACAGACAGACTGGGGTAGCCAACACATGAGTCTAACGCAAGTTGTAAGAGCACGAGTGCAGTTAGATCTATTTTCCGTTTACACTCCATTCCACTAATGCATGCTGATTGCTGTCTTGGACGTCGCACAATGCAATTTTTCATTGGTATGGACGCGGCTTAAGAGCTACTTTTCTATGGCGATGTTGCCAAGCTTGCACAAGTTAGAGGCGGCGGGTATAAAAATATGCGTTAATGTTTCGCAAGGAATTTCATTACAGCAAGTGTGCTGCCGTTAACATAAATGGACAGTTTATTGGTTTTTGTTGCACAATATACGGTTCAGCTACTGTGCTGCATATCTAGTTTCATGTTGAACTCTATTTTAAGTTTATGGAAGATATTTTTTACTACTGCTGAAACGTAGCTGAAAGGAAACAGTATAGGCTGTTTATGCAAAAACTGCAGCAATCATTGCTACGGTACCGATTGTGGTGAGTAGGTATATCACGTTTTGTCTGCAACAATGCATTTAATTATAAGCAATTAACCAACGAGTATCCGCCAATCAAAGGTGATTGCAATCGTCACGCAATCGCAATTAAAGCCTCAATAGCCCAACGGTTAAAGGTGCGGACTGAAAACTGAAAGGTCACAGGTTCGAATCCCACCCGTTGCACTATTATCGTACCCACTCCTAGCACAAGCTTTCCGCTTAGTTGGAGGGGATAGGAACATATTAGCCAACTTCAATTTGTCTAATATTCTTTAAAAAAAAAAACATTTTTAGGAATCGCAATAATTATTTATTGTCTTTACACGGTTGAATCCTCGTGGTCGGTGTGCTACGTCTGAACTAGCCATAAATTTTGGCAATGGGCACTCTGCTAACGATACTAAAGGCTTACACATCTAAACAAGATAGGTTTCGAGTAGCGGCATATCGCTGTAAGAGAAGAAAATTGTATGAATAATATTTCAGAAATTTTAATTTTAATTTTTAATTTTTAATAATAAATGTTATTACAATATCTGAAACTTTAACGGTACTAGTACTGCTACAAGTAGGTACTACAATCTAGTTCCTGTAGGAACATGTATCGGTTTTACCGTCAAAAGCGTCAGTCATGTAATAACGATCTTCATCTTCGACTTGCCCGCGAATAAGGGGGATGCCACACGGCGCGTAGCAGTTTCGAGAAGTACCATCTGCAGTGCTACATTGGCGTTCTGTATAGTAACATAAGTGGTAGTATACGTAGTAAGACACTGCGCTGCGGACGCACCGCGCCGCCACTGCACTGAGAAGTCCTTGTTAAGCTACGATGTAACCGGCAAAAGTTACTTAGCCTTTAGCTTAATGCAACACGCACTTGTAACTCCGTACTTCTTCTTTATCAACCGATAGACGCCCACTGCTGGACGAAGGCCTCCTGCATGGACTTCCACAGGCCTCGGTCCTGCGCCGCCTGAATCCAGCGGCTCCCTGCGACTCGCTTGATGTCGTCGGTCCACCTGGTGGGGGGTCTGCCAACACTGCGCTTCCCGGTGCGGGGTCGCCACTCCAGCACCTTGGGACCCCAACGACCATCAGCTCTTCGAACTATGTGCCCCGCCCATTTCCACTTCAGTATCGCGACTCGCTTAGCTATGTCGGTGACTCTGGTTCTCCTCCGGATCTCCTCATTTCTGATTCGATCCCGCAGGGACACTCCGAGCATAGCTCTCTCCATCGCCCGCTGAGCGGTCCTGAGCCTACTTATGAGGCCCTTAGTTAGCGACCATGTCTCGGATCCGTAAGTCATCACTGGCAACACGCACTGTTCGAAGACTTTAGTCTTCAGGCACTGAGGAATTTTGGACGAGAAGACATCTCGGAGCTTCCCGAACGCTGCCCAGCCGAGTTGGATTCGGCGGTTGATCTCTTTCTCGAAATTGGACCTATCTGGCTGGACTGTGCGTCCCAGGTAAATATACTCGTCGACAATTTCGTGTGCAGAGTTCTCAACAATTACTGGGTGGAGCGGTGCATGAGCATTGGACATGATTTTCGTCTTGCTCATGTTCATTTTCAGGCCCACCTGTTGAGAAACCCTGCTGAGATCGTTGAGCATTGTATTGAGGTCTCTCAGAGTCTCTGCCATGACTACTATGTCATCGGCAAATCGCAGGTGAGTGATGTACTCGCCGTTTATGTTGATGCCAAGCCCGTTCCAATCCAGAAGCTTAAAGACGTCCTCCAACGCAGCGGTAAAGAGCTTCGGGGAGATAACGTCTCCCTGTCGCACTCCACGCTGCAAGTGGATTGGCCTCGTAGTCTGGTTCTGTATACGTACTGACATTGTGGCGTTTTCATACAAGCACTTCAACACTTGGATATACCGGTAGTCAATCCGGCATCTCTGCAGCGACCTCAACACAGCCCAAGTTTCCACCACTCCGTACTTGCCATATGGCAATATGTTAAATAATATGACATATTATTATCCTGATTTAAATGACACATGAATCAACTCTAATTAAACGATAATTATTATTAACTAGCTGATGCCCGCGACTTTGTCCGCGTGGATTAAGTTTTTAAAGTCCCTCGGGAACTCCTTGATTTTCCGGGATAAAAAGTAGCTTAGAACCCGAGTAATAAGCCACCACGGTATAAAATTTTGTAGACATGTGTGCGGTAGTTTTTACGTGAAAGAAGGACAAACAAACAGACAGACAAACAGACAAAAAAAATTTAGCTTCTGTTTTGATATCTGTATCTTGAACACAATTAGAAGCAAAAACCCTTTTTTGAATCTATTTCATGTACAGAATTGGTTTCGTTTCTGTTTTATTATATGTACATAGATGATTCATTACGATTAAGTTTTTAATTTTCAAAAATTAATGCATTACACATTATTTTTGACATAATATTATTATATATAGAACTATTTTAAATTAAAATCATATTACATTATTATTATTTTATAATATATATAGCTCGATTACCACTCACTGACTGACTGACTCATTGACACAATTGTTCTCCTAGAAGGAGACGGAAATCGATATAATGATGTTCGGGAGATGTGTTTGGGGGGGGGGGGATTCGAGTTGGGGAAAATTATGACATTTCGGAAAAACAAGATGGCGGCCGACGTGAATCTTGCAACTCTTTTGTTTTCCAACCGATTTCTTTGAAATTTTGGATTATTGTAGAAATTAGTAAACGATTAACAGAAAAAGTGAAAAAAATTAAAAAAACAAGATGGCGGCCGAGCTGTGACGTCTCAAATTTCCACCCCTCTCCTGTAAAATTTTGTATGAAAAAAATTTTTTTCACCCATGGTGTCGTATAGAGCTCAAAGAATGTGACTCGGAGAAAGGTGGAGAGAGCTGATGAGTGAGGAGTTCGGAGACGGGCGAGGGGCACGGCCAGGGTATAGAAGATAGGTGGAGGGTGCTCGACCAAATGTCATTCGAAACCTCGAGCAGTTGCCAGTGAGTTGAAAAAACATTCCAAAATGGCGGAAAAAAAATGGCGGCAAATTTTGTCCGTCTCTCTCTCGGAGACTATAAAAGATGGAGGAGCGGTTTCTCGACAAAAGGTGATCACAACCCGGAGGTCTACCTGGTGAGTAGGAAAAAAATTCAAGATGGCGGATTTTTTTTTTTACATACAAAATGTATGGGGAATATTGAAGGGACTAGAAGTTGGGAACTATGCAAGACATTGATTTTGATAGGTTCATAGGGCTTTTTTTCTTTTTCTTTTTTTTCACTTTTCATTTTTTTTTTTTCTTTTTTTTCTTTTTTTTTCTTTTTCTTTTGTGAATGAGGAGCACGGCCAGGTTATTGCAGATAGGTGGGGTGTGCTCGAACAAATTTTTTGGCAAAAGATGACCAGAATCCGAAGGGCTACTTGATGAGTAAAAAAATCGCGGTCCGCTTTAGCGGGCCGCGCACCCACGCGCCCTACTTGTAGTAATAACACTTCCCGCGAGCTGCTTTAGCAGCTCGCGCACCGAGCGAAATAAATAAAGCCGAACAATCGCGGTCCGCTTTAGCGGGCCGCGCACCCACGCGCCCTACTTGGAGCAATAACACTTCCCGCGAGCTGCTTTAGCAGCTCGCGCACCGAGCAAACGCTAGTTAATATATATATAGCTGCTGGGGCTGATTGACTGATTCACTGATTCACTCACTGATTGATCACCTCTCCTGTAAAATTTTGTATGAAAAATTTTTTTTTCACCGATGGTTTCGTATAGAGGACAAAAATTCATTCGGAGGAAAAATATGGAGAGAGCTGATGATTGAGGATTTCGGAGACGGGTGAGGAGCACGGCCAGGGTATCGAAGATAGGTGGGGTGTGCTCGAACAAATGTCACTCGAAACCTCATCCAATTCGCAGTGAGCTGAAAAAAAATTCAAAATGGCGGAAAAAACATGGCCGCCATACAAATTTCGTCGGTGTCTATCTCGGGGAGTATAAAAGATGGAAGAGTGGTTTCCTGGCAAAAGATGATCAGGACCCAAAGGTCTATTTGATGAATAGAAAAAAATCCAAGATGGCGGAATGTTTTTTCCCCATACAAAATATATGGCGAATATTGAATAGACTAGAAGCTGAGAACTATGCAAGACTTAGATACGGTTCCTTTTTAAAATTTGTTTTTATAAAAGAATTCTCATTCTGACAAATGATGAAATATGATGATCGAGGGTTTGGAAGGTGGGTGAGGAGCACGGGCAGGGTATTGAAGATAGGTGGGAGGTGCTCAAACAAAAAATACTCGAAATCTCATCCAATTAGCAATGAGCTGAAAAAAAATTCAAAATGGCGGATTCAAGATGGCGGCCATACTAATTTCATAGGCATCTATCTCGGAGAGTATAAAAGATGGAAGAGTGGTTATTTGATAGAAAATGATCAGGACCTGAAAGTCCACTTGACGATACAAAAACCGCGGTCCGCTTGCGGGCCGCGCACCCACGCACCCTACTAGTAATTGTATAAACTTACAAATGCCCTGTCGGACTGACATGTCATTGGAATATGATACGCGCATGAATGCAAAATAAATGAATCTGAATCAAAACAACACGACAAAACGTTGCGGCCGATGCGGCGTCCTTGGCACGCCAAATTGCGTGAAACATTAAATAGTCTAGCGAAAGCAGCGTCGTATCACTGTGTTGATTCTGCGGACCGCTGTAGTGTTTTATATAGAAAAATCCGTAGTACACATGGCATGACAAACGCTGCACTAACAGCGTAGAATCCGTCAAAAGCTCTAAGTTACAGCGTGGCAACGCGACGTGTGGCATCGTCCTAACAATAATTCATCCCCTCATCCCGCAGCTGCCAACCCATGTGTAATTAAATGCGGAAACTCGTAGGTGACAACGACGGCACATTATCATATGAAACTGGTGGTAAAACATGTACATATAATACATACATAACCAGTGCGCTGAAGTTGTTAGTTCTGTATAACTAATGCAAACTAAGTTTTGGAACCATTTAAGAAAGTTTGTTGCATTACAACGTAATGAAGCAAGAAGATTGTAGCTTTTCATCATAGGTCATACGTTGTGAAGAACTGAGCTAGATTCCAGACAATTCAGCAATTCATTTTTTGCTATTGTCGGCCGAAATATTAGAAACATCGAATAAAGATTGCTTGGAATAAATATTCGAATAAATTATTTCATTAGATCCCAAGTAATCTAAATAATTATTATATAATTAACCAAAAGGTGACGTCAGCCGATAGACGTCCACTGCAAGATAATGGTCTCTTGCATGGACTTCCACAGGTCTCGGTCTTGCGCCGCCTGTATCCAGCAGCTCCTTGCTACTCGTTTGATGTCGTCGGTCCACCTAGTGGGGGGTCTATCAACACTGCGCTTCCCGGTGCGGGGTCGCCACTCCAGCGCCTTTGGACTCCAACGACCATCAGTTCTTCGAACTATGCGCCCCACCCATTTCCACAGCAGTTTCGCGACTCGCTGAGCAAAGTCGGTGACTTTGGTTCTCCTACGGAACGTCCTCCTCCTGTTTGACATACAGATAACTATTAAGTATGAGGGAGGCATCCGCTACGGAAGGATTTTGGAAAATTTAAACCCTAAGTGGGTAAAATAGGGGTTTGAAAAATCGAAATTAACGTCAGCGAAGCCGCGGGCAGAAGCTGGATATGTTAAAAGTTGTAACATAGGTACATTGTACTTTGAAATAGGAATTATGTAGCATCTTAATGTTACGCGATGAGTGATGAAACACCCCATTTAAGAGCGCGTGTAACCCCAAAAAGAAATCAGATTTCGCGATGAGATAAAACATAGCCACAACCTCATGTGAGGCGCGACAAAAGAAAGCGTTTTGCGCGGAATAGGAGTGTAGTAAGCGCCAAATACTTTGTAACTCGTAAAATATTCATTTTCTTTTCAATTCACTAGGCTACTCTCTTGATAATATCAATCGGAATTTAATGTAAAAATTTTGGCTCTGTAATATGCAACACATTGAAAATAAATATTAATATTATAAATGCGAAAGTTTGTGAGGATGGATGTTTGGATGTTTGGATGGATGGATGGATGGATGGATGGATGGATGTTTGTTCCTCTTTAACGCGACAACGAATGAACCGATTTTGCTGAAATTTGGCACAGACATAGATTATAGTCTGGAATAGCACATAGGCTACTTTTTATCCCGGAAAAGCAAACAGTTCCTGCGGGATAGCATCGCTATTTTTTACACATTTGTCCTTCAAAATACGCGCAATGGAGTTTTAGATTAACGTGATTTTTTTGCACAGGTAAAGTTAAGAGCCTGAAAAATTACAAAGGCTACTTTTTATCTCGGGAAAACAAACGGTTCCTGCGGGATATTATAATACTACTTTTCACACATTTATCTTTCAATTTTGCGCCAACGGAGTTACAGATTGACGTGGTTTTTTGGATAGGCATAGTTGATGACTGGAAAAGTGAGAAAGGCTACTTTTTATCCTGGGAAAGCAAACAGTTCCCGCAGGATATTAGTGTTCTCTTTTTCACATATTTATCCTTAAATTAGGCGCCAACGGAGTTACATATTGACGTGGTTTATTGGATAGGCATAGTTGAGGACTTGAAAAGTGACAAAGGCTACTTTTAATCCCGGGAAAACAAACAGTTCCCTCGGGATATTCGTATATTGCTTTTCACATACTTATCCTTCAATTATGCGCCAACGGAGTTTTAGATTGAAGTTTTAGATTATTTTTTAGCACAGGTAAAGTTAAGGGCCTGAAAAGTGACAAAGGCTACTTTTTATCCCTGGAAAACAAACGGTTCCTGCGGGATATACGTATGCTTCTTTTCACATATGCATGTATGCATGTATGTATGTATGTATGTATGTATGTATGTATGTATGTATGTATGTATGTATGTATGTATGTATGTATGTATGTATGTATGTATGTATGTATGTATATATGTATGCATGCATGTATGTATGTATGTATGTATGCTTGCATGCATGGCATGTATGTATATATGTATGTGTGTATGCATGTATTTATGTATGTTTGTATCCTACTAACAATAAGATAATAAATACATTAACTATATCCTATCCTACTTATTATTACTCATATTATCCCACTAATATTATTAATGTGAAAGTTTGTGAGGATGGATGTATACGGATGTATGTTTGTATAGATGTCGTATACGGATGGATGGATGTATGTTCTCTGAGATAGGGGTTGAACTATTTTGACTGTTATACTACTCCATAACTTCGTTAAATTTGAACTAATTTTTATTATTACTTTAACCGACTTCAAAAAAGGAGGAGGATCTCAATTCAACGGAATCTTTTTTTATGTATGTTCACCGATTACTCGAAGACGCCTGAACCGATTTGGAAAATTCTTTTTTTGTTTCAAAGGGTGGGTGGTGGTGGTGGTGGTACTTCCCAGGTGGTCCCATTTAAATTTTATAGAAATCAGTCGAGCGTTTTTTAAAAAATCTACAATAAATTACATACTTTGTAGTGGCGCGGGCGTTTAAATGTATGCTCCCGGGACAAAAAGTAGCCTGTGTTATTTTCCAGGTCCTCAACTTTACCTGTGTAAAAAAAATCAGCAAAGTGCGAGTCGGTCCTCGCTCTTTTAGGGTTCCGTTAAAAAAAAATTAAAATATTTCCATGTAACCATGGAAATATTTTAATTTAATTTTTTTAATTTAATTTAATGTTTATTATTTGTTGTTATAGCGGCAATAGAAATACAAAATATGTGAAAATTTCAACTGTCTATCTATTACGGTTTACGAGATACAGGCCGCTGACAGACGGACGGACGGACAGCGGAGGCTTAGTAATAGGGTCCCGTTGGCACCTTTTGGGTACGAAACCCTAAATACCACGTTGACTATATGCACTTACACTTTATATGGTGAAATATTATAACTGCGAAAGTGCGTTGGTTTGTCCTTCAATCACGCCCAAACAGAGCTACGGATCGACGTGATTTTTTGCAGGGGTACCTACCCATAGTTGAGGACCTGGAGAGTGACAGGCTACTTTTTATCCCGCAAAGTCAGAGTTCCCAAGGCATTTTAAAGGCTAAATTCACGCAGACGAAGTCGCGGGCATCAGCTAGTAAACGAATATTGGTTAAAAATTAGACCTAACTTCGCGATTTTTTATTATCGAACAAATTTCATCATTTTATGTTTTTGCCCAAACACGTCCCTTGGCAGTATGATGTAATTCTTGCGTGTTTTTTTTTCGGATATTTGAAACTTGATCTACTACTGTAAAAATCAAATCTGTTTACTGTTAACGAGCGCACATCCACTCTTAAGTTGTGTGGCTGGACCACCCGAGGGATGCAGACTGTTTCAACCGAACTCTGTGTAGGTTCCATGTAAATACTCAATGAACACCAACGTAAAGTAGGTGGAATATAATTCTCTGGCATTTCACCTCACTCCTAAGGGTCCAATAAATGTGGAAGTGTTCATGTGTACAACTTTACACGAGATCCGTTTGTTTCTATTGGACGCTCGACGCAAAGGCTTAACGTTGCTACTAATAATTATAACTGAGATAGGTCCTAGTGTAACTTTTAAGTAAACTTGAGATTAGCTAACGTGACTTAGGCCGGCCTCACACAGCCGGAATGCTTGTCTGAATTCAGAATCTGAATTCAGAAAGCACAGAAAGCATACAATTTCACTGTTCCCCACACACATTCTGATTTTTTCAGATTCTTAATTTTTCAGATCGATCTGACAAAATGTGCTGACGAGCGTTCTTAATTCCGGATCTGAAAATTTCAGATACTGAATTCATAACGCTCGTGTTTCCATATATTTCTGTAGAGCAAACACACACATTCTGAATTCAGATTCTGAATGACTTCAGTCGTCACTGCAACCTGGTACCGCATAGACGTGTTGCGACTTGCGAATTGCGATCCGTCGTGATGTGTGACACGGAAAATTTAATTTTGTGTGTCCAAACACATCCGTGTATTTGGGATACTTCAACAGAGGACTACCATAACAAAGAAATAAAAGATTTGGCATGGTTGGATGTATGTAAAAATGTATTCTCAGATTGGGAGACATTAAATGAAGAGGGAAAAAATATAATTGGATGAATCCAGTGTATTTGTTTTTATTTCTTTTTGACCGAGCGAAGCGAGGTCTCTGAGTTTACTAGAGCGATTTGCACTTGTCCGTCCGTCCGTCCGTCCGTCCGTCCGTCCGTCCGTCTGTCAGAGCCTTATAACTTTTGAATTACTGAACGTAATTACTTCAAATTTAGATATAATATGTAAACCGATGGCCTCCAGCCGAAAATGGCTTAAAAAGTTATAAAAATCTTTATTTCAGGGGGGCTCTCATAGAAGCGAATGCGAAGAAATTTTTTTTTACTTGCGATTCATAGGTTTTCTGTGTATCATTTTAAAGACAATTTAGAACAGAGTACAACCGTATTTTTTTTTTATTTTTTTCCTAAAATTGACGAAATGGGGGGCTTCCAAAATGGCGATTTAATACGCTCGCTTGAAGACGCTCTCTGGGAAAATTTTCTATATATTTTCAAGTTCTACTTATTTTCTTACTTCACTTGTATCCTGTACTTGAACAACAAATACTAAAATTATATGAATATTATAAAGAAACGAGATTATTTAATTTTTAATGAGCACCAGTAAATTTCACATAGCTTCACAATAATGCTAATAGATGGCGCACTCCATACACACATAACTATTCCATGGAACTAGGACTACTAGGAGTTACGACTACGATCTATCCCAAAAACAGTTTTGCGTCGACTACTATTATTTAGGTACATAATATCATATTATTCAATTAAAATTATTCTTTAGTTAAATATCAAACTTCAATAATTTGAGATTTCGGGTTCATTAAATTATGTGATTATAAAGGATTTAAATAAAAACTTGATGGGTTCGGCACGATTTCGTGTCGTCCGACTGCTGTTACCAAGTTAAGTTACGTTAAGCTAAGTTGGGCCCAATTAATTAAGCAATTAATTTGGGCCAAATTAATTGCTGCATTTTGTATATTTTCTATTCGCGTCGATAGATGACGATTTGTACAGATGCCCCTAACCCGTTTTCACTCGTTAGTATATCTACATAATAATTCAATGTTTTCACTGACGTTCCCTTACCTTTACGGGCTACCTATGATAAGTTAGGTGATGATTACTGTCAACTTCTTTATCACGATCCATGTACGGGACACCTAAAAGGACATTGGGACGGATGTTAGGACTTAGGATTGTGTTTTGGAGCTACCTACGTAAAGAGACTCCTACATAGGGGATGATTTAGGTATGTTTGGTGAAAACGGGCATAATAATAATAATGTCAGTTTTGGTCGTCATGTATCGATTGAATGAATAATCATGGGATACCGTTACCGCGAGGTCTCAGTTCGGGGCGAACCACTAGTTATTATAAAAATGAAAAAGAAGCGCGATGAGAATCAATTCCTCTTCCATATTCGAAGACGTTCGCCTGAGCCGAGAATAACGTTACTACTGATCGATCGACAAATTCATAATCTGAATTCCGGTACATTGCCTCACACAGTACCGGAATTCAAATGCTTAGTTAAGATTCTGAATTCAGACAGGCATTCCGGCTGTGTGAGGCCGGCCTTAAGGCCGATTTCACCAACGGAAAATAAGTCTTATCGGAGCTTAAATTAATTGATATTTTGGCAGATTTTCAATACAAAAACTGTTTGAATTCCCAATTAATTCCTTAGTTAAACGTCACAAAATGTTGGTGAAATCGGCACTAAGTCAAGTTAGCTGTTTTTAAGTTTTAAAATTTTTATAACCGTTTTGCATAACATGACTATGTTAACTGTTTAATAAATGAAAGCTTCTAGAGGTCTACATACTCGTATGTAAATGAACGTTTGGAACTGAATTTCGAATAAATCAGACATTTTAAAGCTATTGCATTGAATGTTTTTAAAGCGTTCAAATGAAGCTATTCATCGTCGATGAACTCAATGTGTGTAAAAAAGAAGGAGAAAAGTTTCAATGAGGTTTCAATAAAGTAGTGTACTTCTATACCTATATTATGATTATATATTTCTTCATTAAGCACTTGTTTCTGATCTTTGGACCCTATATTTCAAATGGTATTTTCCAGTTGGTATAAACCCAAAAAAAAAAATGATTTAAAAAATATTATATTTTGTGATAAAAAAAAATTGCAGCATTTGTTTGCTATGGTAGGTTTCCACTGAAGAGCTTTACTATACTTACTTACCAACTTTATTTTATTTTCTTTGTTCTTATTTTATAAAAACATGTGGACTAATGTGAAGCTTATCTGGTATTATAGAGGTAGATTCATCGACTATTCAAAAGCACTTGTAAAAGTTTATTTGAATAAAAAATATTTATATTCTATTCTATTTATTTCTATAATTAATAGAAATTCCTTCCAGCTTCCTTCGTGAGTAAGGTTGTCCATAATTAAAATTATTTAATTTGTTCGTACCTACTCAACATCTCTTATTTGAGTATTCGCTTATAATTTAAGCTTCATATTATGGATGTTGTTATTAATAGTACCGTTATTTAGAAACTTTCAAGGCGTGTACTCGTAATACAATTATCATACTATTAATACGTGAAGCAAAATCTTTGTAACCCTTTTTACGAAAATTGCGCGAGGAGTATGAAATTTCCCCACACTTAAAGTTTATATAGAGAAGGAGTGCAGAATGCTAATATTTTTTTCAAATTAGGCATAAAAATCTAAAAATACATTAAATAAATAAAAAAATAACACTTGTGTATACATACACTACCATGTACTTGACACACACACGCATATAAACTCTTTTGTTTATTATTCAAGTCTGTGGTCACATTGAGAATAGTGGAATAGATTAAAGTCTCTTTGTATACCTATAGTCATGTCAAACATAACCATAATATTATGTTCATTTATTACAATTTATTATAAATCTAATATAAAATCTCAATATAAAAAGAAAGTTGTGTAGCAGTAACATATAGGTTAAAAAATATATATATTTGTTATTACTGGTTCAAAGATCTTTTTATATTTTTAGAGTTCCGTACCAAAATGGTAAAAATGGAACCCTTATGGTGAGACTTTCTCCGTCCGTCTGTCCGTAACTATTAAAGCTATCGACATGAAATTTGAAATACTTGTGTATAATAGTGGCTACAACATCATTGGAATAAAAAAATATCGAAAAAAAACCGAGTATTATATCATAATTATATTGTATTATATCATAATAATATGAAAGGGCTAATTGCCTGTACATTTTAAAACAGATTTTTATTTATTATTATACACTAGTGGTTCGCCCCGAACTGAGACCTCGCGGTATCCCATAATTCCCATAAGGTAGTTTTAACTATATTATATTGTAATTAAAACGCGCCGAATCTGATGACGTCAATCGTCATCTGCTTTCGTGGATGGGATGCGTATGCCTACAGTATTTTACTAAAATTCAGCTGGTTCGCTGAACGGGTGTTACGTAGTATACGATTTCATAATAAAAAAAATTATAAACTGCCATGACTGCGCGCTTGCGGCTTCTGCGGCGAGCATGTCTAGATGCGCGCTCATCTTTACATTCATAGACACAGTACCATCATACAAGCATCATACGGTAGTAAATAGGTGCTAACGTCTAATTATTGTAAATAGAAATGGATTTACTTTTGCAAAAACAACGTGATACTTTTATTGATAATAATTTGCTAATTGAATAACATAATTAGTAATAGACAAAATAAGAATAGCTGACGCAAAACTGTATTTACAATATTAAAGACAGCGCCATCTATTAACAGTATAGTGAAGTTTTTTAAGTAAACATTGATGCCCATTAAAACTTAAATAATTTCGTTTCTTTATAATATTTATCTAATCTTAGTATTTGTTGTTCAAGTACAGAATATAACTCATATTATGTGTAAGTTTCAAGTTTAAAAAAAAAAAGTGGTTTTAGAGATCTAGCCTCGAATACAATCTCCACTTTGAAAGCCCCCCATTTCGTCAATTTTAGGAAAAAAAATAAAAAAAAAACTTTTGTACTCTGTTCCAAATTATCTTTAAAATGAGGTACTGCAACCCTATGAAATGCAAAAAATATATTTGACTACGCATTCACTTCTATGAGAGCCCCCCTGAAATAAAGATTTTTATAACTTTTTAAGCCATTTTCGACTGGAGGCCATCGGTTTACATATCATATCTAAAATTGAAGTAATTACGTTCAGTAATTCAGAAGATATAAGACTCTGACAGACGGACGGACGGACGGACGGACAAGTGCAAATTCACTCAAGTAAACTCAGAGACCTTCGCTTCGCTCGGTCGATAATAGTTTTAAGTAATCGTGCAAAATGTCGAAAAAAATACCGCCCCCCCCCCCCCCTGGCTACTAAAATCTTTTTCCCTTCTCGATTTCTGTAATTTCATGCAAGCTTTTTTCTACGAATTTCGACCAATGGGCGACCACAAGTCTTAATGAAAGGGAATTATTAAACCTAAACTAGCGGCAGGCTATGATGGCCGGTTTGACACATTACAATAGTGATGTGGAATGTCAATTTATTCTCGAACAAAAAACAATTAAGTTTTGTTTTTGTACCTGATTAAATATGTTTAATAAAACAAAAATGTATATGTTTATTTAATTTATTTGAACGAACTGAATATTTGAATGAAAATGAATATACATACTTTATATGCACACAAGAAACATATGAATACAAAAGATACCAAAAAAGGTGCCACAAAAGGCCATAATTAATCAGATTCGTCCATACTACTATTTTCACTGTCGTCACTGCTATCACGAGCAAGGGTCAACAGTAATGCAGTATCAATATTTGAAATCCAAAGCCAGGTCAAAATTATATCACAATCGCATTGCACTGACAGTTTATACTTTTCGAAGCAACGTCAATTCGAAACTGCTTTGTTTTGCATTGAGCATTGACGCGAGTTTGCCGGAGGTAGTAGTTGTGCTAGCCAGCGATCCTATGTGACGATCGTATTAGATTCCATTTTTAAAAATTTTCAATTTAGAAAACCAAATGCCGAGTTGTGGTATATATCATATAAAAATAAAAATTTTACCTTTTGTATGAAACAGCTGATATTTTTTTGCGATTTCAGAGGTTTGTCCACATAGTGAAAATTGTTCATATTCACAAGTACATTCACCCCTTAAATGGTGCAAACTGATTTTTCTACACTTGTATACATTTTAGAAATCAATTTAATAAATAAATTTTGAGTCCTAAACCTAAAACTACATTCGATAAAATTTATGAATCTCTGCACATCACTATCGTCAATAAAGTAATACAATTATTTCCTTCAAAGTCGTTATCAATTAATACGGAACTTCATGAGCGGACAAACGTCAAACCGGCCATCATAGCGTGCCGCTAGTGTAGCTTTACAAAATTTTCCTGACAACAACGTACCTAATTCTATTCACAAATAAACATAAACATAATATTATAACATTCTATATAATTGTCTCTGGTTTAGTCTGGTGGGAGGCTTTGGCCGTGGCTAGTTACCATCCTACCGTCAAAGACGTGCCGCCAAGCTATAGCGTTCCGGCATGATAGCGTGTAGAAACCGATTAGGAGTATGGGTTGAATTTTCACTGCCATACCCCTTCCAAGTTTGGCCGCTACCATCTTAGACTGCATCGTCACTTACCATCAGGTGAGATCGCCAGTCAAGGACTATCTTGTCATCAGATAAAAAAAATATTAACCTATTAGATAGACTAGCTATATGACCTACTATTCATATCAATCTTGTTACAGATTTTCCTATATCCGTTTTCTTATAAAAATAAATTTTCTAAAGCGTTGCAGGAACCGTAAGAGGTAATGACGCCGACATAATTTCCTGCGGTATATCCTATTGAAGTGTAGAGCGTAAATGTTCCGTAAAGAATAACCCAATACTACCCTCCGATTTCCATAAAATTTTACAACCCTGATATTGAACTACTTTTGGATCATATTATTATTCAGTTTAGAATAACCCTCGAATTCACTATCGAAACACTTTACTTTGTATCAATGACTTAATAGGCACACCTAAGGAGTGGATATGAGGCGCAGTGCCATTCTTACTTCTCATTAAAACAATTTCAATCGTACATCAACTTATTTTAGGCTGAGTTTGAACTGCTACCCAGAAAGCTAGGGCGGAAATTATTTCAATGAAGAGGAGGTAAGTAGGTAGTTACTAAATTCGGTGCATAATGTTTTTTTCTATGTACACCATACGTACATCTACCACAATTTTTTTATGATTCCTGAGTCCTGATTTATTTACGTAATTTACGTAAGATTTACGTAATTTTTAAAAGTTTTGATAGAAAGGGGTATTCTTTCTTCTTGCTGGGCCGGTATACACACATAATCAGTTAGGTCTGTTGTGTTGTGCACCCCTATGCATCATCATAATATCTCCGAAATGGTAGTCAAATTTTATACGTTGATTACACAGAACGACGCAGCCAAAAAACTCTTATCCGGATTAAACAAGCAATTTTAGAATAATACGTAGGTACTTCGGCACATAGTATTTTCTAAGTTCATAACGTTAGATAAGGATTTCTTTCATTTTCGTACCTATTTTCTTATTCTTTGCGTTATGTGGGAGCTTAGCCGACTACTCAGTGGTTCATTGAGAAGGCTTACGATATCATACTCTAGGAGGAAGTTTGTTCCGCAGAGTTCGTGCGGATGCTTTAACAATCCCGGCCAAAGTTGAAATTAGATGAAAGTACAATCGCATGTGTCTGTGCCAGGGTTGCCTGTTCTCTGTTCTCGGAATACACGAAACCTATATACCTAGAATATTATGGAACAGAAACTAAAGTTTTGATGATCTCTCTGGCTCAGTGTGCTGGTGAGTGCAAAGATCTTATATTTTATGTGGAAAATCTCGGGTTCGATTTCCAATAGGGGCAATTCAAATTTGTATACTTCATGTACACCAACCTGTGGCACGACTCTATCACTAGTTGGGGAAATAGTTTCTTTTGAGAAAAACTAGCAAAATACTATGTACTATATTATTATGTAGCTATTATAGCTTGGGAACAGCTATCAAAATGTATGGGAACAACATGTGAAGATAAATAGCTTTAATTCTCTTCACATATTTAGGAATATAACAAGAATGAACAGTATATTATGTAATTATTTAAGACTAAAATCGATATTGGGTACATTATCTCGGCAAGACTGATGTAATAAAATGTAGAGAACCTCACGTAGCGTTTATAATATTATACTCTTGGAATCGAAGGCATAGTCCGTTTCTTCACTCATGTGGCGTGGCGTCGTCGTCCAGAGCTCCTGTGCATTTTTTTTATTCGATGACAAGCTAGTCCTTGACTGCGATCTCACCTGATGGTAAGTGGAGATGCATTCTAAGATAGTAGCGGGCTAACTTGGAAGGGGTATGCCAGTGAAAATTCAACCCATACCCCTACTTGGTTTCTACACGCCATCGTGCCGGAACGCTAAATCGCTTGGCGGCACGTCTTTGACGGTAGGGCGGTAACCAGCCACGGACAAAGCCTCCCACCGGACCAGACCAGAGACAATTCGGAAATTATAAAATCCCCAATTGACCCCGCCAGGAATCGAACCCGAGACCTCCCAGTTATAAGACAACAATGCTCACCACTGAGCCAGGGAGGTCGCATGTCGTATTATAATTTGAATTCAAACTTTGATTTTGAAAATATTCCAAACTAGATGATGCCCGCGACTTCGTCCACGTGGATTTAGTTTTTAAAGTCCCTCGGGAATTCTTTGATTTTCCGAGATAAAAAGTAGTCTATGTCACTCTCCAGGTCCTCCACTCTACCCATGCAAAAAATCACGTCGATCCGTAGCCCTGTTGAGGCGTGATTGAAGGACAAACCAACAAACCAACAAACAAACACACTTTCGCATTTATAATATTAGTAAGGATCGTGGAACTACGTAGTCGTAATTCCTAGTTCCATGGCCAAAGAGGTTTATACTATTTCAATTTTGAATGCAAAACCGATTTCTTCCATTCAACCTTATCATTACGAATATCATCATTTGTCTACATCTTGTTTGGTACTTTGTAATGGCAAAGCGAGAATGATTCTTTAGGAACCATTATAAAATCGTACACTCAACCCCACAACGAATTTCTGTACTTTGCATAGACGAATGTGGTAGGTACTTGTTTATGACTAGCAATTTATTGATATGCTTTTGGATTTCTATGAGAAGTGTGTCCTGGTTTAAATTTCTCTTATATTGAGAACATAATTATTCACCTGAGTACACTTTACCTTTCCTCCCTGCATAAATTAATTTGAGTGCGTATAAAAGAAGCGTTGAAGAAAAGTATATATCTCAATTACTATCGGCTCCGAAATCAACAACAGGAATACGTGTAGAGCGTAGAGTGTGAGGCGCAGAACCCACAACAGCGGCTCGTTGCTCTCACAAAATTCACGAATATAGTGACTAGTGAACCAAAACATCCGTTGTGCTTACGTCGATTGTGTTTTGCGAAGTCACTTGTTTGCAAGGATGCTTGGTTTTCGTTTATACCATTTTCTAGCAAATATTATTGCTTTTTGTTATCATGTACTCGAATTAATTATATTTTTTGCACCATAGCAATTTGACGTCTTAAAGAAGTGTCCACTGTGCACTAGATGAATGGATGCGCGAGAATATTTTCTGAGGTCCATCTTTTTCGATCTCATGTTGCTCACAAAAAGTTCACTAATTGTTTTTTGTGGGTTCGAATCAAAGTAAGAATAATAATTATGCATAATAAAACACAACAATAAAATGTCACGCAGCAATGGATTGACGTATTTTTTTTCGTAAAGGTAGTTGAGGACCTGGCTAGTGACAATGGCTACTTTTAATCCCAGGATTCTCACATTTTATTCCTTAAACATCTAATAAATTAATTATTTATTTTCCTTTCTTGCGTGAAAATTAACAAGATAATTCCCCTAATTTTCCACCTTTACGCGCTTCAAATTTAAATCAGACTACCCTTAAGATTTCGATAAGAAAGAGAATATTATAAAATATTTACAATCAGGAAATATCGCTTAAAAAATACAGTGAAATTGAAAGCTTATTCTTTTAATGAATTTGATAAATAGAACCTAGTATTATAGTTACAGTATAATATATCGAATACTTACTGACCCGAGGTGGTGGTTCCTAGTATCTATACAAAATTACCAATTTTGATTTTTTCGATTATTCTGCTCTCCTTAAGAACAGCTTCAGCGTTTTCCCCATTTTTTTTAAACCACTCCTCAAATAAAACAAAAAAACATATTCAAATCGGTCAAGCCGTTTTGGAGTTTTAGCCAGACTTACGAACAACAATTGATGTTTGCATAGGTACCTATATAGATTACAAAGGCACATTATTAAAACTCGTAAGTGTAAAATGGCTTAGAATGAGAGCCATAAAATATTCCAGAGAATGTAGCATGAGGGGCGAAAATGGGAAATGCAAATTGGATGTTGAGCTTTCCCTTACACGTATAAGCCTATAAGCTCTTGAAAAATAATATTATCTTTTGTTTATGTTCCTTGTGTAATGAAATGTGTTTTACATTAAATTAAATTCTTCTAAAGTAAGAGTGACGCATTTGTTCTGCGGTGTCCAACATAAAAGAATCGGCGGTATGCCAGAGTGAGGCATAGCCTGTATGCTGACTTTCTTAATTGTTATCAATCGAAATGATCATAAAACATAATAGTTATCCGAAACACAGCATCAGTAATCGAGCACGAAGCACCTGAAGATATTACAGCCGCCCATAACATAAAACGAACCGCCTATGCTTAAACCTTTACCCGCCGGCTTTTTAGGTTTTTGTAGGTCCGCCCATTTATAACCTTATATCAGGGGAAACTGTGGACTACACACGTTCAACCTGAAAATATTTGCACGCATTGCCTTGAGTTCCTTTGTTATTGCCCTACACTAATGCTTTATCGCAGACCACCTAGGGGATAAACATTGTACACCCGGCGCCGAATAACATCTCAGTCAAGAAAAATGCTGCTATTCGTAACATATATCACAATAGCTCGAGAACGGTCAACGTAATGCAAGGACTGCAAGAAGCCCTGAATAGCAGTAGCTACTCCCAAAAAGAAGTACCTCTTATTTTGTTATATGAATAGCGAGCAAAAAAGCAAGCCAACCACCTAATTAATGTTAATGTGAATATTCCTAGCACCAGAGATACCACCAATGCGTTGCCGGCTTATTAATATTATCAAACTTCAGTGTTTAAACCGCCGACGGATTTCATTCCATAATTTTTGTATAATAATATGTGGAACATTTTAGAGTAGTCAAGTTAAACGTCGAAATTTGCCGCGACACTGCTTAGGCAGCATGTTTGCGTAACGAGGGCCGTTGTACCATAGAATTAGCCCAATGTTTGCGGTCGAAATAATATCTACCTCTACAAGCTAAATAATATTATGTGTCGAAACAGTAAATGTTTATAGTTAATGAACCTTTCATTATGTTAGCATAATAGAGCACGACCTATCAAGAGTTTTATTTATTATTAGCTTATTATTAATTATTAGCTTATTATTAATACAATAATAATTATTGTACTCGTATAATGCAAAAAACCATTAAACCAAACCTCGGAAAAAATTATTTATAGAAATCGTAACCTTAAAACTCGATTTCTAGAGGGTTGTACTACTTACTGGCACAAATAGTTTGTCAAAAAGCAGTAAAAACCGCGGCAGTAGCAGTTGAAATAATGCGCGGGACGCGTGTCGCCTAAAGCCGGTTGTCAGTCAATACTATCACTGTGTGCACTGAAAGTAATGCAAAGCTCGCGGATTGTACTCATGATAGCAACACACACGATTCTTACGGTAGTAGTACAGATATTATTACTGCGATGCGTACAATGCACTTTGCATTGAGTGTCACATCGCAGTGAGGTGTTTAGCATGTTTAACGTAGGTACCTGAAACTATAACCAGTGTAGGAGAAATTCAGTTATCTAAAAGAAATGGTCTATAGTGCATATTTTAAATAGAATATACGACGGAATATTTTTTTTATTTACTTTTATATTGTCCAATGCTGTACCGAGCAGAAAGAAGAAAAGCAATAAAACGCGTGTTTATTCGAACACCCACAACGCTTGCAGTAATGAAATTCCGTGGGAAATATTAGCACATATTTTCCGGACAAGGAATTAATGTACTATCGGAACAAAATAGCGGACCATCAACGTTTATGCATAACACATAATTTTATTTTATCTAATTTTTTTAGCATATTTGTTCGAAAGTTTAAATAAAACTAGTCTAAGACCCCATATTACAATTTTAATTACAATTGAATTTATTCTTATTATGACCCCATATTTAACTGATTGAAAAAGTAGATACATATCACTAGTTTCGTTGCTGACGTGTACATTTATTGTTATTCTGTGTATCGTTCGTGGCTGTGGTGTAAAGTCAACACACTCGGGCGCGATTCCCAAGAGATGTGTGTTCGAACCCCGCCAGCCTCAGAATTTTTGATATGTATTTAAAAATTTGTAGGGAAAGGGTTAGACACTAAAAAAATTTATTTAGTGGAACAAAGTGAGCTGTAATGTTACCTGTAATAAGGTAAAGTAAATTTGTCATGTGTGAGTACATTATTAAAGTTAGCAGAGGATATATTTCAGCGACTGTATTCGCTACAGCCTGGAACGACGCCAGGGCCAACGTTACGCATTCCTTGGAGCAATATTGCTCTGTTTGTTTTGATTAAACGGTAGTACGAGTAGAGAGCTACGCCGAAGTTCGTACTAGATTGAGACCGTAATAAGATTTTCTGTAGTAACTACATTGTCAACTGGCTCACGCAACCTATTTTATCCGCGTGGATTTAAGACTCCTTTATTTTCCCGAGATAAAAATAAGTCAGTGCTTAAGATGCAAACTATTCTCTGTGTCAAATTCCGTATGGAATAATTAAGCAGTTCATCATCAACACCAGCTCAAACGATAGACATCCACTGCTTAAACATAGGACTCTTCAAAAGGTCGCCACAAAACATGATCTTGTGCCTCCTTTATTGCAGCTGCCAGCGACTTGCCCGAGTTTGCAGTCCACCGCTGCGCGTCCCGGCATAGGGTCGTCATTCCAGCACCTTGGGTAATTCAGCAATCAAGTGAAAATGTATTAACCCATATAATGGACCATTCTGTTAGAAGGAAGCCAGTCGCCGCGATGGTCTAATGGGTAGCAAAACAATCAGTAAAGACTTAAATAGAGTCATTATAATTATTGAAAAAAATTAAAAATGGTCAGCATGGTTTTTGAAAAAATTGATTAGGATGTTATAATTAAGAGGGTTTTTAGGGTGCTGATTACAAAAATATAAAACTTATAATCTATTCATTAAAAGTGAAGTAAATTACTAGATAACTAAGTAGTTAGTGTATCTTAAACTTTGTTTAACTATGAGCAAACTCTTAAAAGTAAAAATAAAATATCATATTCATATAATCATCATCGATATGATATAATAATAAATTGAACTTGTGCTAAAATTTTAGTTTATTATGACAATTTGACTTTATACAGTATACTACATTAAACCTTAAATTTACTCTAAAATTAAAACTACCTACTACATTAAAATTAAATTTATTCTAAAATTAAAACTAAAATAAAAATTAAATAAAATCTAAAACCCCATCGAAGCCACATGCAGTGTGGCATGGTACCCAAGACGCTGGCAGCATTACCCCTTTGGATGGCCAAGCTAATCCTTTGGGCAAGGTAGCTGCCAGCTCTTGGATCCCCGGTAGACTCGATCACCTTTTTAGTTAGCTCTACAAAAAGCGCTCGATCCTCCGGGCCCCACGGCCCCAGGGTCTCTACACCAAAAGGCACAAATATGAAACCACTGTCAAGTTTTTCATATTTGCGCCTCTTAGCCTGTTCGGTGCTAGTAGCCGCTGCACCCGCCACAGAGGAGGTCGCATGGATGTGGGATGCAGCTAGAGTATCTACACAGGTGGCATCCCACACAAGCGACCTCCCTGTCCTCCAAGGAACAAGCGTCATACCATCAGGTCTCCTGCCATCAATACGTGCCAAACCAATAGGTTCTAATACAGCTGGCACGTGAGCAGTAGCAAGAGACCTGCGGATGATGTCGTTGAGGGCATTGTGGCGGGAGGAACGACCAGCGCTCTTCGAACAGGAGAGTCCGTGATGACCGTAAGCGTCGACGTGGTCACCGCAGTGGCAACGGTGAGGCTGGGTTATTTTGGCGCCGAGCCTAAGGCCAACTACCACTGCAAGAGTGGCGTGGTTTAAAAGAGTGCCTAGATTGCTAGTGCCTACTTGTGCTAAAATAAATGTAATCTCTGGTAAGTATTAATTTTTAATATATTAATTTTCACCTTGGAATTTATTTACAACTTTAAATATAACATTAAAATTTTATTAATGGCATCAAAAACTGTACTATAATCTAACAAAGAACAAAGTCCATCACGAAAACATTGGAACTTTACGACTAATTTAATCATACGACCTACTAGTTCACTTGACACACTTCAGAAATAAATAAATTAAACTGCCATTCGAAAGACCTGCTTTCCGCACATGACCCAGTTTCGATAGTGATTAGTGCTAAAGTAAAAAAAAGCCGGCCAAGTGCGAGTCGGACTCGCGCACCGAGGGTTCCGTACTCCAAAAGTAAAAGTAAAACGATAATATTATATTAATTTGCTTAATTATCGTTAAGTTTGTTTGTAGAGGTTTATTGTTAATATAAAAAAACTATGCTAGTTAGAGCGTTGCTTTTATTTTTCCTGTAAAATATACATAAACCTCTATTGACCAAAATCTAAATTATATAATCATAAATAATCTTAAAATCTAAATTAATAAATTAATTAAAACTATTGACCATAATTATTTCAGATTTTTCGATTGGTAAACTTCGGAGATAAGGGGGGGTGGGGGGGGACGGTATTTTTTTCGACATTTTGGCCGATTAATCAAAAACTATTATATATAGAAATAAATAAAAAACTGTTTTAGAATGTACAAGTAAAGGCCTTTCATATGATACCCCACTCGGTATAGTTATCTTACTTTGAAATTTCAAACCCCCGATTTTCCCCCTTTTTTAATAAAACTAAAAATAATTTTCGATTTTTCTTTATTCCAATGATGTTGTGCTACTATTATACACAACTATGCCAAATTTCATGTCGATAACTTTAGTAGTTACTGAAATAATTGACTGTGACAGACGGACGGACGGACGGACGGACGGACGGACGGAGAAAGTCTCACCATAAGGGTTCCATTTTTACCATTTTGGTACGGAACCCTAATATGGTCTATCGACATCAAAGGCTAATTAATTACTTCGAAAATTTTAGTTCACAGAAAATAATTGTTAGTTATTTTAACGATGTTAAAAGTTCGAAGCAATTAGCAAGATCACCGGTGGATCGTCTTATAACTATATGTGACTGCTAAAGTGGGCTTGTTTGTTGGTTTATCCTACAACGCGTAGCAACAGAGAGAGGGAACTACTTTTACTCACATGGATATAGTTAAATACAAATTTAGTTAAATAAAAAAAATATTTCTTAAAAACAACCTTTTAGTAGCTACATAATCAGACCCTAGATATAGACCCTAGACCAGAGTACTTGTCAAGACGAATCAAAAAGCCCGAACTCGATGGGGTTACGTCGTTTTAATACTGAGTTCCCATAGCCACCTTCAGCCTCCATCATCAGATCTGCTCCATGTTACAATAATACTGCATTGTCATCTGATTTACTTAGACATGCAAAACTTCAACTTAATGGGAAACCGGGAAGTGGTCCTAATTCATCTTGCAAGATTTAACCTAAACAAACACATACATACCTAAATCATTCCCCAAGTAGGAATCATCAAACCTAAGTGGCCCCCAAATCTTAGACTATTAAATCCAAAATGTAACCACTTACCTTATGTCATTTTCAGCTTTAGTGAAAATTAAATAGTTCGTAAGAGTTACCTAACTTAGGTATGCCTAACTTCGTTTTAAGATGATCCTTTGGGGAATATTTCGCGCGGGATTTTTAAAACCCAACTCCACACGGACCAATTCACGGGAAAAAGCTAGTATGGATAAAATATTTTCGCACGCGAGGTGTAAAGCCAAGTTTTTGGCACCAAGAACAAGTTTAGTGTTGGAACATTTATCATCAAGGATGCTGTCACGCAGGAACGAGCAGCGTCTCCGACTTTCCCGCATCTACAATAATTCATCTTAAGCCTGTCAACATCACCGTGTAACGGAGCACCTGTAATTAAATGCGGAAACTCGCTGTTGACAATGAAACATTCTCACATATAAGCCTGACGTATATAATCATGATAATGTCCTCCCAACCGAATCTGGCTACGGCGGCCAGACTCTACAGAGAAAATAATGTATATACATTCCCTTAAATAATAATGTATTCTACATTCCCTTACTCTCATAGTCCGATGGAAGGAAATCTGACACAACATCTGGTAAGGAACTACAGCTTGTAAGACATAGATTCAGAAGTGGAACTTATCACTCAAAACTAATCACGCCTTAAGAGAATACATCTCTTAAAACGCTAAAACCCTACCTATAGCCGTCGCCACCATCCCCAATAATGGCCCCTTTCCACTCAGCTAATAACCACAGCACGACAGACAAACCACCATCTGAACGTGAGGGTAACTATCAAAAATATCAAAGTATTAATTTATCAAAACGACATCTAAACGTGAGGGTAGTTATCAAAATATTAATTAATCAAACCAACATCTAAACGTGAGGGTAGTTATCAAAAATATCAAAGTATTAATTTATCATTTAAACTAATCTAAGCGTACTGGCAATATTTAATCGATTAGGGAGCGATTGCTATCGCAATCCCTCAATCGAGAAGAACGACCTAGACGCGAAGGCATCTACTAGTCGAATGAGTCTCTGGGCAGAGACTGAAGTCGTATCGTCAAAACAGACGTTTTATACTAATATTTCAAGATGGCGCGCCTGCGCTGTCGAAGTCAAATGTCGTCAATATACGTCATGAAACGTATATTGACAAAGGTATGTTGACATGGTTACACTTATTGTTTCATGAGGTAAACTGAAAAACACCAATCATATTTTAAATTGCTAACAAGCTTGATGTGCTCTCTGAGGCACGGGAGAGACCCACCATCATTTTCATGACTCCGTCAAAAATCCAACAAACGTACTTTCGCATTATTAAGGATACAGAGAATCTTTATATTTACGACAAATTCAATAATTTCAAAAGCGTTGCTAGTAAAATTATACTTTCAGACCATCCATTTTCCTCTTAATTGCAAACGCTGCGGTACAAATCTGTGTTTTAATTGCTTTTATTTTTCAACAATTTCGTTAAAGCTATTTTGCGTGGCTTGCGTGCTAACTGTGCATTAAAATACTCGACAGCGTAGTATGTATCTGATAATTATCTTAATGCAAAACAAATTGGATTCCCAATTAGAGAATAGTCTATTTTCTATGGTGTGCAATGTGCATACTGTAGAACTGTATTAGATTGTTAGTTTTTCCTTCAATAATAGTAATTTTTGCATGGGTATACTTGAAGAACTGGTGAGTAAGACTAGAAAATTTGTATACTGGTAAAACCAAGAGTTCCCGTGTAATTTTTATAACCTAACCTCTCGTAAATGAAGGCGCGAACAAACGCTAGTCGTTTATAATAATTATTAATCCTAGTACTCGCACTGCAATTAGTTGCACCTACTACGTGCTGCCGGAAGTGAAAATTTGGCACCTAAATTGGCTTCTACCTGCTTTTCATGTAAATCACAGCTAAGACTGATGCTTCACAGTAAGTTGCGGCTTCGCTGCGTTGCTTCTGTGGCATCCCATATAGTTTGCCACCATCGCGATGCGTCACGTTGGTCTACATGGGAAAAAAATCGTTGTTTGTCACGTGGTGGGACATACAATCTGAAAAGAGCTGTAGCACTCCAACGCACCGTACGATCGCCACACATTTTCGGGCGGTGTTGTTACACAGCAATACGCAACAATTGTATCGTCAAAGATAATCGGAAACAAATTAGAGCAAAAACGACGTGTTGAGCCTATTATAGACCATAGGAATGTATTATGTGTTGGATTGCGGCATTCACAACGGCTGAGTCTGGCATAGATGTATGTCAGTCGTACAGGAACGTATAAATCGGCCGAGTGTCCGCCCGGCGCAATGGAGCTGTGACAGCACAGTGTTCGCTTATCTTAATTGCTTCCCCAGATACGATCGGCCTCCAATTTATCTGCGGTGTCCGCAATGGTCGCGGTACTTTTAACAAACCGTGTAAAAATTTAGTTATTGCACTGGAGCTGATCAGAATTTTGTTTTAATTGTTTCAAGGGCAAACGCATCTTGAAAGACGTTGGGGCCCCAATGTTCTCAAAGCATTACCCAGCAACGGTTAACGCAGCGTAGAAAGATCTCCACCAAATGGAAGCTAACTAGGTTGTGACTGGTATACGGTCATGGCTTTGCAAGAGACCTAAGTCTAACATTGGAAGACTTTAATTTGACGATGTCGAAGAAAATTTTTGCCTCAATGACCGTTGGTTCAGCGACAGAAATGATATGCGCACTGCTTTAAGTCGCTATTCAGTATTCTGGAGTGATACTGTGTACCTACCGGCAAAAGCTTCGGACGTCCTAGAACCAAGGACCTTAAAATATGGTGGGGAATGAGTGGATAAAGTATTGGGTAGTGCTTTCTCGAGTGGACACAAAAAGGCTGATGATTATAATACGATGAAATGTTCTGTTTGAACGTCACTAATAAGGACCCTTTAGAGCTAGCCACCTTACTACATTTACGAATAGCGAGATTACTCTAACTGAAGGATCTGTGTCATAGCTTTATCTCTTCATAATGGACTGTCACGCATGTAGGGAAGGGAAGTAAATTACCACAAGACATTCAGACCTTTTCCAAACATTCATTTCAAACTGTAGCTGTGAAACGTATTAATACAAATGCTTAGTGAAATATTTGTGTTAGAACAGGCACTTTCGATATCATAGTATTACTAACGGTACTAAGTATGTCAACATATACTATGTATGGTTTCGATATGATTACACTGCTGTCTAAAAGAAACGCAAACTGCCGTGGGATTGTCTCCAACGTGTGTCTTGTCTTCTAAAATGATTGCTACAGTGTGACGATCGCAATCACCTGCCCCTCCGATTGTCTAAAAGTTGCCGATCAAAATCTTATTCATTTCATGGAATTAGCGTCAAAGTAAAATAAACCATAACATTATTAAATTAGAGCTCAATTTCGTTTCGATACGCTCCATAACGCTCCGTGTTAGAATCGGTTGTACTGAATTTGTGACTTTAAATCAATACAGTCAAGGAATATTTTACTTTGACGCTAATGCTATGAAATGAATAAGATTTTGATCGGCAATTTTTAGACTATCGCAACTCTGATTACCGAACCTCTCTCGCTATTGCTTAAATACATTTTTGTAGCAAGAACGCTATGAATTGAGTCAATCACTACAATGGAGACTGTAGCAATTATTGATGCAGCTTTCAATCGTAGATCAAACACAGACATTATTATTGACCCATGCATCTATAAATCTATTTCCGGTGTGACGCGGGTTGCTATGATTTCATGGCCAAACTGAGCCTAGCCTAATTGCCTAGCAAGCTGCTTAATATTTTATTCATGATAAATAAAATATGACGAAAAAAAAAAAAACTTCATATCCTACGAGGCCTTTGGCACGCAGCGATGCAGTATCATTATTCTGGCGGGACCACACCGGTTAATGTGTCATGTTAATGACTCACACTCAAAATATCGTCCGTTTCGCTTAACAGCACCCATAAAATTCTTTAGTCAACTTAAGCGTGCATTCACTATGCAAATTGGAACCGAGCGCTGTAAAGAGGGAAGACGAGTTGAAAAGGCTATACAAACTGCGAGCACCTCAAAATGAATTTAGGTTTATTTAAAGATTACATGAACATTTAAATTAAATATTACAGGGATGAAGATAAAAATAGGACAGAATAGGTTAAGTTATTAATACCATTTTCTCACCGATGTCTTTAATCAATCTATGATTAACACTGGACTGGCCATTTGACATACGAATGTCTCTGGAACTAATAAATATAGACGATATACAGGAAGGGCCAGAAGCTATAATCTATAATATCTATAAATCTATCAATTGTCAACTAGTGCCCTCACTAATTTTAGTTCCTTTGACACTCGTAACTTTTTACAGTGCCAAAATGGCGTCAAATAAGTAGGTCCAAAAACACAGTTTTTGATTGCGCGGGCTGAAGTAGAGGGGAGCCGGCATGGTGAATAAGGTTGCAAATCGTACGCGGCCGCGGCCCGTGCGGGTCGCAGAGGCGTAAATGGTGTGCAGGGTGCGGGAGGCATATTATATCCTTGAAAGTATCGCCCGGTCGTTTGTATTATAAAAGTATTTGTATAAATCAAGAAATAATTTTTATTTCGTAGCTAGTGTTACTAATTACGATGTTGTTAACTAATTATTCACTATAATAACTATACTTTTTTGTTACTTAGGTACTTGAATATTTATAGGCATTGTTGGCTTTTCAATTCATAAACCGCTGTTATCGTGTTGCCTACTAAAATAACATTTACGGGTAAAAGATCGGATTAAATGAAGTGTATGTATTTCCTACAAAGTTTGGAGCTGAGCCAGAGGTACATAATATTATAACGCACGCCTCGCTGCAAGAATACGTTGTTATATTAAAAATATTTGCGAGAGTTGTGTTGTAGCTAGGGCTCGTAAAAACAGAAATCTGTGTGGTAATTATAATAATTTAGACCACCAGAATGTGCAATGTTGATAGACCTTCCACTAAGTGGACTGACGACATCAGACGAGTCACAGGGAGCCACTGGATATAGGCGGCACAAGACTGAGGTATGAAAAAGTCCACAAAAGAGCCTATGGTCAGCTTTGAACTCTAGAGGTTGTTAAAGAAGAAGACCCATGAGCAAAGATACGCTGATTGTTTTCATGATCTTACCAAGAACTAGCTTTTTCCCGCGGCTTTGCTCACGTTATGTTCGATTTTTCAAACCCCTATTTTACCCCCTGAGGAGTTAAATCCGAAATCCTTTCTTAGCGGATGCCTATGTCATAATAGCTATGAATATGCCTTTCAGCCCAATCCGTCCAGTGGTTTGAGCTGTGCATTGATAGATCAGTCAGTCAGTCAATCAGTCATCTTTTCCTTTTATTAAAGAATATCTGGTACACTCGATGTTGCTTTTAATACCTTTTACATAACTTTTAAAGTAATAAGTTGAATTAATAACTAGCTTTTGCCCGCGGCTTCGCTTATTTTAGATTGGATTTTTCAAACGCCTATTTTATCCCCATAGGGGTTGAATTGTTGAAAATTCTTAACGAACGTTATAATAGCTATCTGTATGCTTTTTATGGCCGATCCGTCGAGTGGTTTGGGCTGTGCGTTGATAGATCAGTCACTCAGTCAGTCAGTCACTTTTTCCTTTTATATAATTAGATAATTAATAGTTACTATAGGTAATATCAATCGTAAAAATTTATTAAAACAAGGTGCCATTTGCCAAAATTACCATTTTCAGAATTTAGACCACTGCTTCGTATTTTCCTCGCAAATAAAAAACTGGTAAAAGATCGGATTAAATGAAGTGTATGTATTCCCCGCACAGTTTGGAGCCGAGCCAGGGGCGCGTATAACGCACGCCTCGCTGCAAGAATACGCTGTTTGTTTTCATTATTTCACCAAAAACATCTGCAAAACTCGATTTTACTTTAATTTTATTTTTAAAAACGTGTGGAAAACACCATTCAAAAAAAAATTAAAAGTATACAAAGATGTTTTTGTTTTATATAAAAAGGTAGGTATTGTTAAATTTAAAAATATGAGATGCCCGCAACTTCAAAATTAAAATTTTCTATAAATCTCTTGGCAATATTTGATTTACCAGAATAAGAAGATCTTTCTCCGTATCTGGAATTTAAGCTATCTCTGCTGAAAGATTTTCAAGATTATTAAATGGTTTATTTTTATTTGTTAGAGCTTTACTGACATGAATTTTAGGGTAAGCCGATTTTTATCAAAATTGTAGCAGTGTTCAGGTCGTAAAGTACTGAGGTGTCCTCACTTTATTATCATGTTTTTAAGCTGGAATGTGTAATTTTAATCGGTCCATTGGTTACTACGTGATGCGTATACCTACATTCAGGTAATTTAATAAGGTATGACAATTTTGTAATCGTTGAGATTTAATAAAGCGCGAATCCCTTCAAATTTCATTTATTTGTATTTGAATTCAGCCTAGGATGAAAGAATTTCCTCAAAATATTATAAAAAGTTCACATAGTACAAAGTTATTTTGTATGCCGTGAAGTGAAAATTTAGCTCGAGGGAGTACAAAATGAGGGGTGAAAATGAGAAATGCAAATAGGTTGTTGAGCTCACTCACAGAACGGGCCTAAAATGTTTGAACACTTGAAAAAACAATATTATTTGATTACGTTTTCTACATATTATGAAAACAAATTGTTTATTAAACAAGATTGCAAATCCTTAAACAACATTCGTCTGTGAACGTGAGTTTGTTCATAAATAATTACTCGACCATCATCATCATAATGTATGTATTATTATGTGTGTGTATATTATTATGCATATACTTATTTTATTGTATCATGTTATAGTATGATTCTATTAGCGTGTATGTATGTGTAATTAATATTAATTCGTATTTATCTGCACTTATTGCGATCCCCGTCTCTCAGTACATTATGTTCTCTAGTATAGGTTGCCTGGAAGAGATCACTATCAGTGATATATCAGTATGTGGTAAAATTAACTTTAGCACATAAAAATCAACACAAAATACATAACAATTATGTGAACAAGTTATTTAAAAGTAAAACGTAAAAGGTAAAAGTTAATTTTCCATTAGATTTTTCCAATTAGTCCAACTGAAGCACGAGATGGGTGCGTGAGGTTATCATTAATTCCACAGATCCTGTCCCTACAAACCGTACACGTGATACACAACGAACAAATTCTATCCAATGTACATAACTGATAAACAACCTTGAAACTTGTAAATAAAGTCCATACTTGTTTGTTTCTTATATGCCCTATTGGATTTGATTTCATACGTGCAGTAAATAGTTTATGAAATTACCTGTCTTCAGTGAGATAATCCTTCTCAGTGAACCAGATTTTCCTTTTAAAATTATTTCGTTGAACATTTTAACTACCTAACTTACCTAACGTAGATTCAGAGCAAAACCTAGTTTTCTAAACGCTTTATAGTACATAACTACACATTCGTTCAAAAATCTATCGTCGATAAAAAACTTGGTACTTACTATACTTGTAGACTATTTGTGTCAAGCCGAGTGATATTATAGTCGTAATTATTATTTTTAGACCAAGCAAAGCTGCATTATAATAAAATCTTTTCTCATCTCTTTCCGTTAAATAAATACCTATACAAAAATACACAAAAATGTTTTTTTTTCATTATTGGTTATTGTGAAATAGGCTTGCACTTGACTACAATCAATGATGGAAGCTACTGATGAAATCTAGGTTGGAGCGCGCGCTTGCCTAGAAACTAGATAGAGACTCATTCACTATTTCCTTGAAGGTACTCAAATTATAGATGGCAGAAAACACGGATGCTGGAAGGGCGTTCCACATCTTAGCTGTTCATTATGCATCACATTTTCATTGATTTATTACTATATTCGTACAGTAGTAAACATAAGCCATCCTACAAATACATAAATGTTTTAGGATTTCTTGTCATTTCCAATTAACTTCGACAAAGTTTCATACCATACCAAATACGCGCGGATCTTTGTTACAAAATAATATAGAATCTGGATTTATTTGGACGGATTGAATCTATAGAATCTAAGTTCAAATCAATCACTTTTGAAATGAACCAGCAAACGCTTTTAGTAAAACAAACATTGGATTCAAACTCTGAAAGTCAAACAACACTATAGTTATTCTAAATGGGAGCGGTTCTGATTTCACACACTATCGACTTGAGATACCTAATGAAGATTATCTTGAATTCCATCTGAAATCGTCTGGAAAAAATATAAAAAGTCTTTCAGATTTTTTGTGTTTAAATTCTAATCTTTGAACATATCTTTGAACATGATTTTGTTTAGAGTTCCAAAAACTATTGTGTTTTAAATGAATGTTTATACAGATAATAAAAATAATTAATTCAATTAAATTAAAATGGCGAATGTCGAGACTCGAGAGGAACCCTACAAACTTCTGAACTAATTTGCATACATTAAAACATGTACAAATTATACTGACCACTTTAAACCTTTGTCCAGCATCTGCATAATTAATACAATATCTCAAAGGCAGCATTATGAGTGAACAAGCTTATTAATAATTCCGAATACTTTATCCGTAATTTATAACCATTCGTGTGATACACATCCATCGTATATAAACAGACAAGCAAAATAAATCTGTATTTAAATAGGGATAGAGGTGAAATTGGATCGCATAATTTGCAGCGTCAGAAATACTGTACTTTTCATGCAGTAAATATTTTATGAGTTTACCTCCCTCCTACAAACATAAGCCTATTCGGTAAACCGTCTTATACACTTCGCGATATTTTGTTGAATGGATTATCCTGTAACTTGTTAAGCTATTCTTTCTTAACGTGTAAACATAATATACATGAAAAATTTCAATCTTGTTAAGTTAGAGCAAAGAAATAATAAAATAAAAAACCGGCCAAGTGCGTGTCGGGCCACGGGCAGTGTAGGGTTCCGTAGTTGAAAGTCTCAAATATCATTGCTGACCTAGGATAGTGCTTTTATTTTATTTATGAATATTGAATACATTTTGAGTTCCATGGTTTAAATACTATAATATACTACAAAATATGCAACTTACACTACGTGTAATACCTAACTTAGAAAAAACAGATATAACTCCTTAACTAAGTAATGAAACCTACTTAGCCGTGATAGTTTTCCTTTAAAACTCATTATATATAAATACTGCTGTGAATTTTTTCTTGTATCCTTTATACCCTTGTCAAATTACAGATTTCTAGTACAAATAGTCTCTGAGCTAATCCGCGGACGGACAGACAGACAGACAGACGCACGGACATGGCGAAACTATAAGGGTTCCTTGTTTATTACGGAACCCTTAAAACGGCCAAGTGCGAGTCGGACTCGCGCACCGAGGGTTCCGTACTCTAGAAGTAAAAGTAAAACGATAATATTATATTAATTTGCTTATTAATCGTTAACTTTGTTTGGAGAGGTTTATTGTTAATATAAAAAAAAATTATGCTAGTCATAGCGTTGGTTTTATATTTCCTGTAAAATATTCGTAAACCTCCATTGACAATAATTATTTCTGATTTTTAGATTGGTAAACTTCGGAGATAAGGGGGGGGGGGGGGGGGGAACGGTATTTTTTTCGACATTTTGCCCGATTAATCAAAAACTATTATATTTAAAAATAAATAGAAATCTGTTTTAGAATGTACAGGTAAAGCCCTTTCATAATATGATCCCCACATTCGTATAGTTCTTACTTTGTAATTTCAAACTCCCGATTTTCCACCTTTTTTAATTAAACTAAAAATATTTTTTGATTTTTTATTCCAATGTTGTTGAGCCACTATTATACACAACTATTCCAAATTTCATGTCGATAGCTTTAAGAGTTAATAAAATAATCGACTGTGACAAACGAACGGACGGACGGAGAAAGTCTCACCATAAGGGTTCCATTTCTACTATTTTGGTACGGAACCCTAAAAATGACGTAAGTATTCAGGTTGTTGTTTACTTACAACCTTATCCTTATCCAACACTAAGCAACGGCTAGATCATCCGTCATACTCGTGAACGGGTGCCACCGGCAGGAATGGGCTACTTTCTGTCTGCCCGTCTTAACATGTATTGTATTGTAGTAAGTATGCATTTTTGGAACTTCCCATCGTTGTGAAAATATTCTATTATAATAAAAGTTGCATGGGATAAATCGGCTTGGCATCCAGCTGCCCACAAGGTACATAAACAAGTGTAAATTAAAAATTTTATTTTTAAATGCAAGCTTTTAGTAGCTACATCATTAGACTCTGGATATCATCTAGGATCAGAGTACTTGTTATGACGAATCAAACGAGCCCAAACTCGATGGGGTTACGTCGTTTTATTACAGAGTTCCGATAGCCATCTTCCGTCCCCATCATCAGATCAGCGCCATGTTACAATAATATTGCATTGTCATCCGATTTACACATAAATGCAAAATTTCAGCTCGATCAGAAACAGGGAAGTGGGTCTAATTCATCTTGCAAGATTTGACCCAAACAAACAAATAAATAAATAAACTGATCAAGCTAAATAAAAGCTTGAAAAACTAATTTCAATGTAATAGCTGCATAATAATAATATTATAAAATAATTACCTATTTTGAAAAGAGCAACTGCTGAGTTTCATGCCGGATGCATGCTCTTCTCAGCAGAATCCGGCTTTCCGAACCGGTGCATGGTAGAGTCATGACTTGTCATAAGAGCGACAGTTTTGGCCTAAATAAATAATTTTGAATTTAGAATTTTTGAATTGTGAATTTATTTTGAGAGCGGTCAGCTGCTATTAGAGATTGAAGAATATTATATGGTGTAAGAAAACCTAGTCTATTCTACTTTGGGAACCTTAGTTCTATCAACTGATAGAAATTCTTTAGCGGCACAGTCCTGAGTACAAATTCAAATTCAAAATTATTTATTTCACGTAGGCTAGCCTGTGGCTTTTATGACACGTCGAGACTCTACCACCCACCGGTTCGGAATGCAAGAGCCAGCATGAAACTCAGCACTCAGCAGTTGCTCTTCGTCGAGTACGTCATAGTAAGGGTCTGACGGGATATCATTTTTGAAATTGGTACATAGCCAGGTACATACAGCGGTTATGACTTCGGAAATATTTTCTCTTTTTTTTACTACAATTGTTAAGAAAAATACATATACCTACCTATGTAAAATGTACTTACAATATATATCGTGAGGAAGCCTGCCTGCCTGAGAGTTCTTCATACACATTAATGTTCTTAAAGGTATGTGACCAATCCGCACTTGGCCAGCGTGGAGGACTAAGAAATACTAAGAAAGCCTACTAAAGACTATAAAAAAGCCTTCTCATTCTAAGAGGAGTCCCGCATCCAGTAGTGTCGGCTTTAGACTGAAATGACGAATTGGCTTGTTAAGGGTTTCATAAAAATACATTAGGTGATGCTGGAAGTTGATATTGCATGCGTTTTCGTATGCACGCAGTGATCTGTAGAAAACGCACTTCATGGACAAAATGTGCGATATTCCAAACTAGATGCTACCCGCGACTAGGTCCGCGTAGATTAAGGATATTCTGGTTACCCCATCCACTATTCTTTGAACGACCTTTCGATTTCATATCCGCGCCAAAACGTTGGGCTATTGAGGTTTCAAAATAAATATTCTGTTTAGTAGAACGGATATAACGACTACAAACATTATGTTAATTCTATCGCACAATCGTCCCCATTACACGTGCTTACAGAAATAAGCCACCGAAGCGATTCAGGCCATTTTCGTCATTTGCCTACCTCAAACATACCGACCGACCGCGATATTACTGAATGGAGTACTATTGAGTATGTTTAGGATTATGTAGAATGTTTATTACGTCATGATCGAATGGTTCCTACTATCTTACTACTTCTTCTTCTTTCTCAACCGATATACGTGCACAGCTGGCCAAAGGTCTCTTGCATGGACTTCCACAGGCCTCGATCTTGCGCCGCCTGAATTCAGCGGCTCGTTTGATGTCGTCGGTCCACCTAGTCTGCCAACACTGCGCTTCCCGATGCGAGGTCGCCACACCAGCACTTTGGGACTTACTTCTTTCTACAAAGTTTGTAGAACGAAAGATAGACGTTTGTTACTCTTTCACGCAAAAACTACTGGATGTATTTTGAAATTAATCACAATGTAGCTTAAACAGCAGGATAGCACATAGGCTACATTTTGTCTCGGTAAATCAAAGATTTTTAAATACTCTACTCTATACATCGATGTGGACACCTATATTTAAAGAACGGTCCAGGTTCATGCTATAATATAGATTCTGTATACCTCTACACAATTTTTAATTTCCGTCAGCATAATGAATGTATCGCAAAGCGGAAATCGAACGGTAGAGAATATTGATAATATAGAAGGCATATTTATTTATTTATTTATTTATACAACTTTATTGCATACAAGATCAAAAAATATACAATAAGTAAAGAAACAATTTAATACAAAAGGCGGCCTCATCACTAATAGTGATCTCTTCCAGGCAACCTATACTAGAGAACATTATGCACTGAGAGACGGGGTATCGCAATAAGTGCATAGGAATACAAAACAATAATAATTATTAAACACTAGCTGATGCCCGCGACTTCGTCCGCGTGGAAAAAGTTTTTAAAAATTGCTTTTTCGTTGCACTACGCCAGTATCTAGTCCGTACTACGTGGTATAGAGCTACAATAGCAACCCATAATCGACATTTTCTTCAGCCGGTACCCAGCAGCATAAAGAATGAGGAATTGGTACCTGGAGTTCAATGATGTAGCCCAGTGGTGTAACAATGGGGGGAGGGTAAAAAATAGCGATGCTATCTCGCAGGAACTGTTTGCTTTTCCGGGATTAAAAGTAGCCTATGTGCTATTCCAGACTATAATCTATGTCTGTGCCAAATTTCAGCAAAATCCGGTTATTCGTTGTCGCGTTAAAGAGTAACAAACATCCATCCATCCATACATCCATCCTCACAAACTTTCGCATTTATAATATTAGTAGGAGTAGGCTAATGAAAAACTTCATTAACTGTGTTTATCCTACTTGATTGTTGAATTGTAATTTTTTACTCATTCTCGATAATGTAAGCGTGATTTAAGTACAATCAGCGCCATCTATCAGTGGTTTTTCAAAATCCCGCGGGAACCTTGGATTTTTCCGGGATAATTTGTAGCCTATGTGTTATTCCAGGGTATAATCTATCTCCATTCCAAATTTCAGCCAAATCCATCCAGTAGTTTTTGCGTGAAAGAGGAACAAACATACACACAAACTTTCGCCTTTATAATATTAGTAGGATTAGTAGGATACTTACATACACTCTAATAGATACAAACTATACCAAAATACACTAAAATAAGCAAATATTAATATATACAAACACATACTTAATAATATATAAAGATATATAATATATATATACACATACACATACATATACACATATATACATACACACACATATATATAAAGTATACATACACTATGAATATACAAAACATAAGTATGACACACAAACATGTTATTAGTACCTACTCAATTATAAAGCTTGGAAAGATAGTGTTGCTTGAGACGGCTTTTAAAAACGGTCAAAGATTGAGCTCGTCTAATTTCAGCTGGGAGTTCATTCCACATCACAGCTGCTTTTTTATACGCTTTTTATTAGCTTCACTTGTATGTTTGTAACAATGTTTGTAACAATGTTTGTAACCGACTTCTTTGGGCGCGATTTTGACCCACTTTAAACGGCCAGATTTCGTTCAAACTTTGTAGATTTATCGAGGACCGATGACAATACACTAATTTGATAAAAAAACAAAAAAAAACTTGTATGTTTGTAACCGACTTCTTTGGGCGCGATTTCACTTGTATGTTTGTAACTTGTAACCGACTTCTTTGGGTGCGATTTTGACCCACTTTAAACGGCCAGATTTCGTTCAAACTTTGTAGATTTATCGAGGACCGATGACAATACACTAATTTGATAAAAAAAAACAAAAAAAAACTTGTATGTTTGTAACCGACTTCTTTGGGCGCGATTTCACTTGTATGTTTGTAACTTGTAACCGACTTCTTTGGGCGTGATTTTGACCCACTTTAAACGGCCAGATTTCGTTCAAACTTTGTAGATTTATCGAGGACCGATGACAATACACTAATTTGAAAAAAAAAAAAACAAAAGTCATTCAAAATTAGTTGCCAAAAAAACAGCTATTATATACTAGGAAGGTAAGCTGCACTAGCGCCCCTGGTAAAATAAATGTACATAATATTAATGGTCCAAGATCCCAGTGCCGCCAGACCTAAGTTATTTTCTCAGCAATTATTTGTGTACGATAGAGTACTGTTCGAATGTCCTTTCAGTATATGCGTACCAGCTAGATTGTGCCGACGGCCAATTTCCAGATACCAGGTGTTAAAGGTAGGTAAAAACTAGAATAACTTATCTTAAATTCTCAGGGCTGATTTTCATATATGTTTTAAAGAATATTGTAAAAATTAATAAATTAATACTGCCAGACGCTTACCGCCGGCGGTTACTTTAGCCAGACGCTTTGAAGCTACCAAAAAAATATATAATTTAAGTTAACTTATATTCTCAGTTCTGATTTTTATACATGATACTCAGGGAACTATTGCGATATTATCTGTAAGCTGCCAGACCTATTGGAAGGGTCAAACATCCCCCCAGACACACATTATGCGTCCCCATATGTATGAGCGCTAGAACATGATTCACTTGTTTAAGTGTGTGAGAGATAATATCATCATACTGTAATATTATAAATGCGAAAGTGTGTTTGTTGGTTTGTCCTTCAATCACTCTGCAACAGAGCTATGGATCGACGTGATTTTTTGCCTGGGTATAGCTTAGGATCTAGAGAGAGAGAACTATTACAATATCTTCTGCAAGCTATACCCAGGCAAAAAATCACGTTGATCCATAGCTCTGTTGCAGAGTGATTGAAGGACAAACCAACAAACACACTTTCGCATTTATAATATTATAGTATGATGATATTATCTCTCACACACTTAAACAAGTGAATCATGTTCTAGCGCTCATACATATGGGGACGCATAATGTGTGTCTGGGGGGATGTTTGACCCTTCCCATAGGTCTGGCAGCTTACAGATAATATCGCAATAGTTCCCTGAGTATCATGTATAAAAATCAGAACTGAGAATACAAGTTAACTTAAATTATATATATTTTTGGGAGCTTCAAAGCGTCTGGCTAAAGTAACCGCCGGCGGTAAGCGTCTGGCAGTATTAATTTATTAATTTTTACAATATTCTTTAAAACATATATGAAAATCAGCCCTGAGAATTTAAGATAAGTTATTCTAGTTTTTACCTACCTTTAGCACCTGGTATCTGGAAATTGGCCGTCGGCACAATCTAGCTGGTACGCATATACTGAAAGGACATTCGAACAGTACTCTATCGTACACAAATAATTGCTGAGAAAATAACTTAGGTCTGGCGGCACTGGGATCTTGCTCTATAATAGATATAGATATATCACCATCCATGTTAATTTTACATGGATATATATAGATATATTGAAATTAAAAAAACAAGCTATTAAAAATAAACCAAACTAAAAAGTAGAAAATAAATAATAGTTTAAAAAAACTAAAAACACGCTTTTTATAGAAAACCAAACTAAAAAAATAGAAAATAAATTTAAATTAAGAATAGGGTCCAAAAATTTCAATAAATAAATATAAATTAATAATAGTGTAAATGAAAAAAATGAATTTTATTTTAAAAAAAGCGTGGGGTGCTTTTTAAGATATTATCAAAATGATAATCACTCTACTCATATATGTCAATAAAATATTTATAACTATTGACACCATGCACCCCACGCTTTTTTAAAATAAAATACATTTTTTTTATTTACACTATTATTAATTTATATTTATTGAAATTTTTGGACCCTATTCTTAATTTAAATTTATTAAAATTTATTTTCTATTTTTTTAGTTTGGTTTTCTATAAAAAGCGTGTTTTTAGTTTTTTTAAACTATTATTTATTAGTGAAAGTCTCCGAAAAACAACACGTGTTACCTTTGAATATTTTCAGACGGTTATCGGAAAGGGAACGCAGGGTGTAGTTATAAAGAAAAGAGTTAAGGAATTTAAAGCGCTCTTTGAGATAGGGTGGTGACCAGGGATGATAGAGAGTAGCATAAAGGAGAGAGAGGACATGAAGATTTCGCCGGTACCTTATAGGAAGCCAATTCAACTTTTTACGATACTCGGAGATGTGATCGTACTTTCTGAGGCCAAATATAAATCGGATGCACAAGTTTTGCAATCGCTCCAATTTATTTAGCAGTTCTTCAGTCAGGTCTAGATAACAGGTATCAGCGTAATCTAGGATGGGAAGAAGGAGGGAATTAGCTAGCATAGTCTTTCGGCATACTTATAATTATTATTATATGTATTTGAAATTCACGAAGTAAGAAGTGTACTTACACCTTACCCGCCCATTAATATTAAACATCGACCTCCAAAAATGAGATACAATCGAACAGCCTCGGCTTCGGAGCGACGGAGACGACGTTCTACGAAGTTGGAGCCCGCCAATTTGTTATATACTGCCGAGTTGTAAATAATTACTAAGGGTTGAAAGAATATAGGGAATAAGCGACAATTTCAAAACTTCACAGTACAGCCAAAAACTGCTGCAAAAAATTAAAAATAATTATAAGTTAAAAATTTTATTTAAAAAAAAAACCAGCTTTTAGTAGCTGGATACATCGTCAGACCTGGATATCATCTAGGACCAGAGTACGACGTTTCTTTACTGAGTTCCTATTACCACCTTCCATCTCCATCATCAGATCAGATCAGGTTACCAGGGGGTAACCATCTAAAAACAAAGTACTCGTCAAGACGAATCAAACGAGCCGAAACTCGATGGGGTTCCTATGTCATTGCGAAGTTCCTATGGCCACCTTCCAGCTCCATCATCAGATCAGCACCATGTCATCATAATATTGCATTGTCTTGTACTTGCTGGAAATGCTTATACAATAGATATATTATACAGTGCAGGGATAGGAATAAGATGGGATATTATATAAGGAAGTTATATAGCCCCAGCTGACTTCTGCTGTTGCCAGTGGACACTCCTCCATATAAAATAAAATGTGAATTAAATAAAAGGGCCTTAAAAATAATAAATCAACAAAAGAATAATTTTCAAATTCATCGAAGCCCAAAGATGATTAGTTAGGGTAACAGGACAAGCCTTTGTGATCAAGGTCTTACAAAAAATCCGTAAAGATTAATTACCATAAAAAATTATGTGACGAATCTTTGAGATCTTTAGACCCTAATAAGTCTAAAAATTCTTTGATCGTTAGATAAAAAGTTTGGTGAAAGAACAATGTTTCTTGTGTAAAAAAATTGTAAAGGGTTCTTTCTATAATAATTAGTTAATACCTATCGTTTACTTGATACTGTCTTCATAGGTACTGAACTCTTTCAGTTTTCTATTTTCCTTGTATTTTCAATATTATAAGTACATTGCTTAGCTTCCATTGCGGCATAGAAAAATCCTCGGTGTGTCAAGTATACTAAGTATAAGTATAATTATTGGAACGAAGTTCCTCATCGCGCGTTGCGAAAGGGGGCTAGACGGAAAAAATTAAGACCAAAAGTTGTAACAACACTTTTATACATTTTTTGATGGCCTAAAAAATATCTTATATAATAATTTCAAATAGTTGTGCATCGCTCCCGTGGCGTAATTGGCTCGCGTGCGGCTGATTGGTGGTTCGAGCCCACCCGGGGGCGCGCAATTTTATTTTCATTTTTTATTTTATAAAATTATTTTAATTTTAATATTTTATAAAATCGATATTTAGGCTTCCCTGAGGTCATTTTGATTTTTATCGATAAAAAAATCATGATAAAAAATGTATACCCGAATAATTATTTTCTTTATACCTCGAATAGAACTTGAAATTAATATTTTTATAATAATAACTTCGTTCCTATCTGGTGTCCCACGACACCACACGACTTTTATTTATTTATTTGTACAGCAGCGCACAACGCAGCTCCACAATCCGACCAAATCCCCACACGTGGTATCGTGTATGTGCTTATTATGCTTATTAGTGATCTGGGTACCAATTGTCTAAAGGTAACTCTAACGATGGCACTTGCACTCGATGGCATTAGCGTCAAAGCAAAACAATCCTTGATTGCATAGATTTAAAGTCACAAATTCAGTACAACCGATTTTAACATGGAGCGTTATGGAGCGTATCTCACATACATAAACTTATAAGAATGCATACACGAAATTGTGTTCTAATTCAATACCGTTATGGTTTATTTTATTTTGACGCTAATGCCATGAAATGAATAAGTTTTGATCGGCAACTTTTAGACAATTGGGCGGCAGATCTAAAAGTTAAGTGAAAACTAAATAATATACAACAGAACTGTGCATTTGGTATCAACATACATAAATAAAAGGCAGCATTTATATAAAATAATTATAATAAATTCTTAATAATGATAACAATTAACTCAGAAAATATTATATTAAATACATTAAAATACAAGTATGTTATCACATTTGTCAGCATCGGTTCGCATTTTATCTATTGAAAGCTATTTTAAATGTCGTGTACGCATCAATTTTCCTTTTCGCAATCCTTGATATCTCAAATGCATATGGTAAATTTAGTATGTCTACGTATCGGAAAGGATGAGTATGCATGCGAATGCATGCGGACGTGATATCTTGTACGACAGACGAGTGTAAGACATAATGTTTCTTGGAGAAATTTTATCTTTAATATTGACTGTATCGACTAGTGCAGTAAAATAGCGGGTGTTTATTTTTTGAATTTTTAGCTGGTTTTAGCCGATTCCCGGGTGACACAAGCGAATTTAGAAAATCTTTGAATGGAGATTTGTTTCTTTTTAAAAATAAGAGAGTGTTTCCTTTCATTAAAATGATCTAACTTAAGGATTTAAGGTAGTTCCCCTCCAGGGTCCATAATTTTTTTCCACCCTGTATATAAGTGTGACCGAAACCATCCAGCTAAATGCGAATTGATGCATACAAATGTGATTCTACCCTAATAAATTAAAGTGAATTTTAGTTTTCTCCACTGACAGCTACGGTAAGCTCCGGGGGCTTCAGATATTCTTCTGCACGGCCAAGATAGGGCGAGTGACGAATACCAAACGAAGGAGCCGGTATAGACCGCTTTGTGTACATAAACTGAAAAATAATGTTGAATAAGTAATAAAATAGCTGAGCATATTATGTATTCTTTCTACTCGTTTAATAAGTTTATGTACTTAGACAATAGCTTGTTAACACATATCAAAATTATAATATATAGTAAAACTAGATGATGCACGCGACTTCGTCCGCGTGGATTTAGGTTTTTTAATTCACGCAGGAACTCTTCAATTTTCCGCAAAGAAAAAGTAGCCTATGTGCTAATGCTGGGTGTGAGCTACATTCATTCCAAATTTCAGCCAAATCGGTTGATATTTTTGGCGTGAAAGAGTAACAAACATCCATCCATCGATCCACCGTCACAAACTTTCGCATGTATAATGTTAGTAGGAAGTAGGATAGAAGTAGGATAGGATAGAAAGTAGGAAGTAGGATTTAACAATGCTATCAAATAATACCTTTTTTTCACAATACGTGTTCGGCGCTGGCTTCTGTGGCTCTCTCAAGGACTTGAAGGGTGCACCGAAAGAAAACGCAGGCTTCTTTCGCTGAACGTAATTGAAGTTTGGATCGTGGGACCCGGGGCAAGGTGTCACGATGCGTGCTTCTACCTGCGGGGGTGCGCTGCCAAAGGTGTAGGCTGGTGGACACCTGGCAATACAACATGGATAAGACAACCAATGGTGGTGATGACGTACAGATTTGAGACATGACTGCTTATTATGGGCCTCATAAGATGGCTCAGTATCCCCAAAACGACGATGGAGAATGCTATAGTAGTCAGATCATAAATGAGAAGATCCGTAAGAGAATCGGAGTCAGCTCAACGAGTCGAGCGAAGCTGAAATGACTATGGGTAGTGCACATAGTACAAAGAACCAATAGTTATATTGGGGACCCAAGATGTTGGAATGGCGCACTTTGAAGCACACAATTTTACAGATGGATTGAACATAAAAGCCGAATATAGACTTTACTAATAAGTCAGCTAATATACATCTGATCTATTAAACTGAAAAAATTTGAAAACTGAAAAGTTGATGATTCAAACCCAACCCGTTAAGGCGGGATCCCACCAGATTTATGTGCAGCACATTTGTTGACAAAGATGTTGCGACGAACTCCAATAGTGCGCTTACTTAGCTGCAGATTAGAAGTCTCTGTTTCCACTGGCAAACCTGTGCGCAACTTTTGTAAGCGTATAGTGCAGCACATTTGTAAACGAACATGTTCAGTGTTCACTTCGAGAGCACTCTGCGTTCAGTTGTTGGCATGGACGGGCAGGAAACGTATTGCTTTCAAACAAAAAACATTCAACCTCTGTAACCTTTTTGAGGGGAGGATTTTCAAAAACTGTAAAAAAATACAAAGATTCATGGGTATAACTTGAAAAATGACGGACTTTCATACAAACCTTCATTCCCTCTATTTATCCCCCTGGGGGAAGAATTTCCAAAGCTATGAAACACGTAATTCTTTGTTTTTAAACGAAAGCCAAAATAACAAGTTACCTACATGGATATAAATCGAAAGATGACGGATTTTCAGACATATTAATTCTACAGTTTTAGCAATCGTCCAATCCATAAGGAACTAAAGAATATTTAAGATTTAACAAAAATGTTCACGAACAAACAAATGTTTTCGCTCCAAGATTGAGTGCGCGAACATCGTGTGCGTGTGCGCCGCCGTTGCGAGTCCACCGCAGAACATGTGCGTGAATACGAATTCCTGGTTGTGCGCGAACATCACGACCGAGTGCGCGCACATTTTGTTAATGTTTGCTTGGGTGAGTCTAGCAAGAAAAACATTTGTGCCGCACACTGTGCAGCACAGTGTCGCACAGTGCCGAACACTGGTGGCCTTTGCACTTTTGTCATGACCAATCCACATTGCCTATGCGCTAAACTGTTATACTCTTTGCTATATATTATCATCATCATCATCATTAGCAACCCATCAACGGCTCACGACTGAGCGCAGGTCTCCTCTCAGAGAAGGGTTATAGGCCATAGTCCACCACGCTGGCCCACTGTGAATTGGCGGACTTCAAACACCTTCACACACACTAATTGCTTAAACGCACTTGACTCCGAAAAGTCAGAGGTGCGTACCCGGGATCGAACCTGTGACCCCCCGAATAGGAGACCACAGTCCTAACCACTAGGCTATCACTGCTTAGGTATATATTATGCTTTACGCTAAATATAGTAGTATATATAGTATATATAGTAATATTCTTTTTAATTAAATATGTCAGGGTAAAAAAAACACATTAATAATATTATGGTACTTACTTCCACCCCGGCTGGGGTGGTAAGTACATATTAGGCGATGGGGTCCATTGATCCCAGGGTTGATAAGGCGGTCGTGCTGCGGGCTGCATGGTGAACGCAGGTGGACGCTTTTGGTGTGTAGAAGCATGAGGCAGACTGTATGCTGCCGGCCCTGGCGTTACAGCTTTTTCTTCTGGAACCTCGATTTGAGGTGTTACTATTCCATGTTTTATTCTATGCGGCCCTTTAAATATTAAATAGATTATGTAGTCAAAGAAATGTCACATAGAAACATAAGAAAAATGAAAAATACATTTACGAAAAAGTTGTGCCACATATCATTAAGGCTTAAGGTAGATTAGCCTGGTGCTTCCACCTTTCTTTTCCTTTCCTTTCGCTTGAGTGTTTAGACTAAAAGGCCCCAAGTAAGAGAAGTGCCGGGATAAAATAATATTATCATATGTGATAAAACAAATAGGTATATAGCGCTGAATTTTTAGACTGTAACCTGATCCGAATCTGGAAACTACACTTAACTAAATATACTATTATTACCATGTTTAAACTGAAACTTATAGCTGAATAAAACAACTGAATAAATAATATTATGCTTAGTTTTAGTGGTAGATTACAGTAGCACCACCGGCAGTACCACGGGCTAGTACCCATGTTTAATACATAGTAAAGTTTTAGAATCCTTTCTTCAATAGCCTCAAAAATATTATGTTTGTATGAAAAAGGCGTGATTAGCGTAACCGTACATAATTATTTCCAAATACCTTTAGGTCCCATTCCGCAGGTATCAAGAATAGGCGCCGTAGGTTTTAGTACTGGTTTAGCGAAAGTGACGGGTGTTCGATATCCAAACGTATAAGCGGGTGAACGCTTAATGTGGGAATACCCTTTTCCACCTGAAATTTTTTAAATTCATTTTAAAGTGGAAGAATTAGGATTTATAATTAATATTTCATTTTAAGCAAAGCAACATGCACACAAAATTTTTTTACATTTAACAATTCTTACTAATTATATAAATGCAATACTATGTTATTTGTGGGTTTACTCCATTCACGCAGCAACAGAGCAACTTATAGAAGTGATTTTTGCATGTGTATAGTTTAGGACCAGGGTACCAATTGTCTAAAAGTTATTCCATTGATCGTATTTGTATTCGGTGACATTAGCGTCAAATAATCCTTGATCGTATTGAATTAAAGTCACAAATTACATTAAAGTCACATACGTAAACGAACAAGAATGCATACATAAAATTGAGCTCTAATTCAATGCTAGTAGGGTTTATTTTACTTTGACGCTAATGTCATCGAATACGATTACGATCAATGGAATAGCTTTAGACAATCGCACCTCTGGACAGTGATAGGCCTATGCATTTTTATCGCGAGAAAACAAAAAATCTTAACTCCACGTGGATGTACCTAGTCGCGGGGAAAAGCGAGTACGAAAATACTGTCCAATTAAATGAAAACAGTTTGGAATTGCCGAACTTTATTCCTACCTAATACAAAGAAATGTAATAAAAGAATTACTACCTCATTACCCTATCCTTTATGTCGACTGTATTTTACTGCAGTTACAAAGTTTTATAACGCTTTTACTAGCTAGTAATAGCCTCTTAACTATTTTGTTGTGTTGTTTGTGAATTTTGTACGGTTTTTATTCATCACTTGGGCTTCTCTCAACCATACAAATAAATTTAATCAAAAATGTCTTTATCTGTTCATAGTCATCAAAATACAAACACGCAGTTATTACTGTTTTTGGTTTCGTGGGAACCTTTGTTTTTTCAGGATAAAAGTAGTCTATGACATAGATTACTTGTCTTCTTCAAATTGTCACTTTCCAGTTCTTCAACTTACCGATGCAAAAAATTAGCTCGATCCGTTGCGCCGGTTATGCGTGAATGAAAGACAAATTCGTTTAAAACTTTAAAGTTCTTTACTTACTAAACTAGCGGCACGCTATGATGGCCGGTTTGACACATTACAATAGTGATGTGGAATGTCAATTTATTCTCGAACAAAAAACAATTAAGTTTTGTTTTTGTACCTGATTAAATAGGTTTAATAAAACAAAAATGTATATGTTTATTTAATTTATTTGAACGAACTGAATATTTGAATGAAAATGAATATACATACTTTATATGCACACAAGAAACATATGAATACAAAATATACCAAAAAAGGTGCCACAAAAGGCCATAATTAATCAGATTCGTCCATACTACTATTTTCACTGTCGTCACTGCTATCATCACCTACATTAATAATTATATGTTCGTTTTCTATAATATTATCTATTTTCACATCTCTTTCATAATCTTCCCTTATTAATTTAACAGTTCTATTCACAACCTTTTCCCAGTCTCCTTTAGTCACATGTTCACAAGCTTCTTCTAATAATTTTAGCATTTTTTTGTGGTAAATGGGGGTTCTGTATTGTGTCTTGCAGCATATCCCTTAATTTGAGCCCACACCAACTCAATCGCATTATACTCACAATGGTAAGGCGGTAACCGTATAACTCTGTGCCCATGTTCTAATGCTATTTCGTCAATGACGTATCGGATCTTGGTTGGTTTGTTTTCTTTTAAAAGACGTACTAATTCCGCTTTTAACATATTCATGTTTGCATCTACGCCATTTTTACGAAGCCATGCGACGATATCAGCTTTCTTTTGGGATTGGGCAGGTGGCTTGTCAATTTGCATCGAGTGGTATGGGGCGTTGTCCATAATTATAATAGATGGTTCAGGGAGGCTACACAACATTGAGGTAAACCATTCAGTAAACTTTTCTCCATTCATGTCTTCATGATAGTCTCCAGTGGTTTTTGACGCAAAAGCCATGAGAGAACCTTCGACAAACCCGTTGATGGTTCCGGCGTGACAAATTATAAGTCGCGATCCTTTTCCTACAGGAACTTTGGAAGTAGATGCTGCTGTGTCATCGTTCCAAGAACGGCCTACAGTATGGTTAGCATTAAGCCATGTTTCATCCAAGAACACAACATTTTGCCAATTTTTGATTTCTTTCACTTGCCGTAAAAAAGTATACCTTGCCATCGCTATATCAAATCTTTCCATCAATATTTTGCGTTTGTTACATTTTTTGTATCGAAATCCAATGGTCTTCAAAATCTTCGTTAAAGAACTTTCCCCACCGAAGAATAATCCAGCTTCCTTCAGTGAATGCACCAACTTTTTTCTTGTTGGATACTCCTTCTGTAAATAGTAGCCGTAAACATGTCTTCGGATAGCATCGGCATCAAAGCTATCGATGCCTACGACTGGTTTTGCTCGTTTTCTCTTTTTTGGTGTGTGAAGTTTATTTTCTTCTGTGCCAGAGTTCACAAGTACATTCACCCCTTAAATGGTGCAAACTGATTTTTCTACACTTGTATACATTTTAGAAATCAATTTAATAAATAAATTTTGAGTCCTAAACCTAAAACTACATTCGATAAAATTTATGAATCTCTGCACATCACTATCGTCAATAAAGTAATACAATTATTTCCTTCAAAGTCGTTATCAATTAATACGGAACTTCATGAGCGGACAAACGTCAAACCGGCCATCATAGCGTGCCGCTAGTGTAGACCGTTTAATTTTAAACGCGGTGGGCTCCTAGATATTTTCTCTATACTAAGGCGTCCTTATTCGTCGGTGCGCTATCTGTGTTCTCGTTCTCGGTACAGATTATTTATTACTTACCGTGGATGTAAATTTCAATAAATGCTTACTGACTTTATATAAGCGCCTTAATGAATTAAAATGCTCACAAAATATTTCTGGTGCATCATATTGCATTGGACCAGGCCCCCGCAAGCCAAGTGCCTGCCCTCGACGTTGAGTGGGTTTCGCAGGATTCTGCTTTATTAACTTGGCTCTACACTCCCAACCCCACGGCATTTTCAGGTAATGCACCTAAATAAATATTTCAGAAAATTCAAAAAAGAGACGATTTCTATTAACCCAAAACTAAAGGATTAAAACCAAATTTATAATGATAATATAATAAATCACTGAGTAAAATGATTTCGTTTGAAGCGATTTAATGTCAATTTATTGACAAGCTATATTATTATTATTTTTTTTTTATTTAACTGGCGCCAATGTTATGCCCATAGACTTAATACCTATATTTAAGTACTACCGTAAGTAGACCCCCTGACGGCCGCAAAACGCGTGACTGATTTTGATTTATCAATAAGTGCAACTTCTAGTGCCTCTTCTTATTTTGGCGTCACCGTGATGAATTGTGACGAATAAATAGTCTTTAGAAATCTGGTCACAGCGATATCAGGTTTGCTTTTCTTTTTTATCTTTAAGTATAGCTGTAAGAGATTTTTACGCTCCTCACTCCTTTGTATGTCTTCGTGCGGTAGTAAATATACTAAAGTCCGATGGTTATGGCAACTCAATTATTTTTAAGTAAATGCCTAACATAAGTACTTTCTAATTCCATGATATTTTATGTTTAAAAAGTTGCCTAAATAAAATATAAAAATATTTTTTCCTCATATGAGAAATGACTAAGTGAGAGAAATGGATCAATGGACAAATCATGGAGAACATTGAAATAAGAATAAACCATAATCAACGTTTGTTTTTAGGTTTTTTGCTTAGTTTTTTGTTACCTTTCTTGCCAAAAAGGTCGGTCGGTCTTATTAAAATCTTAAGCAATTAAAAAAACTAAGAAATATTAATAAAAAGGAGTAAAAATGTAGGTTATAAAAATTTGTTAAAGAACACCATGGAACTAGCAACTACGACTACGTCTAAAGAACACAAACTAGATAAAGTTCTTATCTCGACTGTGTTTATAGGTAATGTGAATTTTCCATCTCTACTATAAATTATTCTTTAGGAATGTCGACGTTTTCTCTGTCTCAATTCTATTAGAACCTCGCCTCATCTGATCTATAATGTAAGATATTTATAAAGTTTGAGAACAGCTGTCTCTCTTAATTTTCCTCGTTACACATTATTTCATTTGCTACTATCTACCTGTCTTTCTACTTCGTATTATACTCGTAAGAATAAATAAAATACTACTTCGTATTATACTCGTAAGAATAACTAACTTTATTTTCTAACTTTTACTCACACGAAATTATTTATGACGGTACTTAGTAATAATTAAGTTATCGAAAATAAAGAGTGGTGTAGGTTATCAAAGAATAGAGACCGCAATCTATTTTACCACTTGGCACTTTAATAGATTATATTTAGAGCAGTGATAGCCTAGTGGTTAGGACTGTGGTCTCCTATTCGGGGGGTCGCAAGTTCGATCCCGGGCACGCACGCAGAAGTTATATGCTTCTATGCTTTAAATATCACATATTGTTTCAACGGTGAAGCAAAACACCTGCACACCTGAGAGTTCTCCATAATGTTCTCAAAGAGTTGTGAAGTCTACCAATTCGCACTGGGCCAGCGTGGTGGACTATGGCCTTTAGCCCTTCTCTTAAGAGGAGACCTGTGCTCTGTAGTGAGCCGTTGATGGGTTGCTGAAGATGATGATGATGATGACTTTAATAGAGATAGGTATTCAGTTAACACTTTATTATCACTTATTAATTTATTACCCTTACTATTAACACTTTATAACATTATCTGGATTAAATTGTCCAACTCTATTTGTAGATTTTGGATTACATAGATTGATAATACTATACTGGCCGTTAGTCTTTGTAATATATTTAAAGTAATAACCCGATCCGACCTCTATCTTATAATTTGTATAGGTAAGTGGGACTGGGAGTGGCAAATCCTTAAGTTTTTATGCATTTATCTAAGAAGCGCAGGCTGGCATCGTCATAATAATATCTATTATTATGTATTATGATTTAGCGCTCCCTAGCATTCTTTATGATAGTATAATTCTTTTAACGTCTTTTATAATAAAGGAACAATGGCTAGACGGTTAGGTCGATGGACGTAGGTTTTAATGAAGACAAAACGACGCAATCATTCCGTGCTGGCGTGGCTCCAGTTCTCAGTTTTCTCTGCGAATAAGTTCTCACTACCTACATATTATTAATTGCGAATTCAATAATTATGTAATATGCTAAGAGCGGTGATGTGTGGCTAGTGGTTATAACTTCAGCCTCCTTCGTGGTATCCGGGCTTCCATGCCAAGCACGAATGTCTGTATATCTCATGGAACTAGGAATTATGACTACGTCTAAGTATATCTGTGAAAGTGTTGTCAAAACCTGTACAGCTGTTTCAAAGAATAGCTATTTTAGAAGTACAAGAACAGACGGATAAAAGTTTGAAACCAGTAGGACTTATTTCGGTTTCAACAAAATGAAAATTTATTCAAAACTCGACAAAGTATAATTATAATTATTGAGATACATTAAACCTAAATTTACTCTAAAATTAAAACTACCTACTACATTAAAATTAAAATTATTCTAAAATTAAAACTAAAATAAAAAATTAAATAAAATCTAAAACCCCATCGAAGCCACTGCAGTGTGGCATGGTACCCAAGATGCTGGCAGCATTACCCCTTTGGATGGCCAAGCTAATCCTTTGGGCAAGGTAGCTGCCAGCTCTTGGATCCCCGGTAGACTCGATCACCTTTTTAGTTAGCTCTACAAAAAGCGCTCGAGCCTCCGGGCCCCACGGCCCCAGGGTCTCTACACCAAAAGGCACAAATATGAAACCACTGTCAAGTTTTTCATATTTGCGCCTCTTAGCCTGTTCGGCGCTAGTAGCCGCTGCACCCGCCACAGAGGAGGTCGCATGGATGTGGGATGCAGCCAGAGTATCTACACAGGTGGCATCCCACACAAGCGACCTCCCTGCCCTCCAAGGAACAAGCGTCATACCATCAGGTCTCTTGCCATCACTACGTGCCAAACCAATAGGTTCTAATACAGCTGGCACGTGAGCAGTAGCAAGAGACCTGCGGATGATGTCGTTGAGGGCATTGTGGCGGGAGAAACGACCAGCGCTCTTCGAACAGGAGAGTCCGTGATGACCGTAAGCGTCGACGTGGTCACCGCAGTGGCAACGGTGAGGCTGGGTTATTTTGGCGCCGAGCCTAAGGCCAACTACCACTGCAAGAGTGGCGTGGTTTAAAAGAGTGCCTAGATTAGCAGAAGGGAGAGCATGGAGCCAGTGGCCGGATTCTTTCGCAGAGACAGCGAGAAGACGAGCACGGTCTTTAGAATTTGCTTCCATTAACATTGCGTCAAAAGTTTTTTTACAAATAATGTCATCCCACTGTCTCTGGGAAGGAAGAGAAACCGGCAATTGATTTGGGCTAATCGTTGACCATTCATTTCTTGCCTCTGCCAAGCACGACACCTCAATTGATCCCAAAGACTGGGATATAATTTTTTCAAAGAGAGTGTGTGTACTATAAACAGAGGAAAGAAATGCTGGCAGAGAGACACTAGAAATTTTGCGGATTCCCAGACCTCCATACCTGATCGGAAGAGAAGCCTGGGCCCATACTTGATCATCTATCGGACAATTTAAGATGTCAGATAGAATATTTTGTATAAAATTATCCAGATTTTCCAATAAATTATTAAATTTCCAAAGAGGTGAACATCTTAGGAAATAAGTAAATTTTGGGACAAATAAGCAGAATCGAATGATGGTCATTGCCATATGAGGATTAATATCGAAAAGGTGATGGGAAGTGTTTTAAATAAAAAAAATATTAGCTAAATAGTCCTAAGTAAAGGAAGCTATTTTGTAATCACAGGCAGACACTTCAATTTCAGGAAAATGTCAAAGCTAAATAAAAAGAGAAATCAAACACCTACGTCAAACACATAAAATATAAGTGACTTCGAATTTCGACGTAACCGGAAATTGAACTGCACCGGATATCGTACTGAAGTATGACAGAAAGATAGCTTCCGGTCATAGAAATATATCAAGATAGAACTGCTATCATCATTGTTTTACTGAGGACTCCTGCTGCGTACCGATAGACAAAATCACGCCGCCAAGCAGCATGCTCATGTCACAGAGTAATGCACCTGCGACAGTTAGAACTATCAATATCGGGACGTGAAGTGTTATGATTTGTATCTACGTAAATTCGTTCGTACCAGTCTTGATATTTTGATGGAGATATTTATACCTATAATATGGGAGGTCCGCCTCAATCAACGCCTCACAGCAAAACTGGTACAACTAAACCGAACCAAGCTAAGGATAGTTGTAGGTACGATCACAGGACACTGTTCGCTCAACAAACACCTTTTTATTTTAGGTATTACCGACAGTCCTCTATGCAGAGCATGCATGGAGGACGACGAGACACCGGAACACGTACTGCTAAATGCAGGGGTGTATCCAACCAACGACAAAACTACATTGGCTCTCCAGCAACACTTCCGAAAGTCCTCGCCGACCTGGGTGGCCTGCTCAGATTCTGGAGGGAGCTCGGCTGGATGGGGTGATCCGGCGGAGGGCCGCACCAGTGGAACTACGCAAAACGGGCGGACACGCCTACTTGCGGAGAAAACTCCCAGGAGTGAAGAAGAAGAAGAAGAAGAATGGGAGGTCCGATGAACTTAAGACTCAAAGACTTAGGCACATTTTTTTCCCGACTACGGCAAAGAAACAGGAAGTGGTTTGATACAGATATATCATAATGCATGTAGGCAGTAATGTAATATAATGACTTAAAGGTTCATGTGTGTATGCCACTAGGACGACCTCGCCGGTGGACATGGCTTAATTTTTTGCTAATTCACAAGGCATTGCGTGCGATAGGTTCGTTTGGTTTGGTGGGATACGTGGGATACTTACATCAAAAAAGCGCTGGAAAAATATTGTACAGCCGTTTAACAATGGTGTTCTTATGAAAAATTTAATACATCTTAATTCAAAATAAAGTCAAAAGAACTTTTGAATAAAATAAATAAAATGGTGTGCCTAAATTTTGCCATACATTCAAATAAGTTTGCCATACAAGGGAATACATAAACAATTCACACACACTTCAGTAATTTCATAATCTGAAACCAGTTATTTACAGAGCTTTCCGGTGTATAAAGCAAATCCATATAGGTAAAAACGGTCGACAAAGAAATCGTACAATAAAAAGTGACACTTTAAAGTTGGATACTGAAGTGGACAAAGCCGTGATTGAAAACTTGTTAGCAATAAAGACGATAATTGTGGAACATATTGCGTTGTCTGCTTCCCCGCGCCACAAAGAGTAACATACGAGCACGTAATTAATTAAAAGACTGAGGGTGCGCTATTAATATCTTCGATTTCTCTAACTTCTTCAATATACGAAGTCATTCAAGCTCTTCGCAAAAGAGATTGAACAAAGAAATGACTCGACGTCGAAATGAATCGACTCGTACAGTTTGAATTTTACACTTACGGACTTTGCACATGAGAAGAACTAGAAATACGCCGCAACGATTATAGCCAATAGCCGCCCCAATAGGTACTTAGCTTATTTTTTTTTTCGCTCGACCTGACTCGACGATATGATCCACATTCCACAGTCATTGATTTATTGTTGTTTGCTTAGAATACAATACCTTCAAATTTAAATATAGTAGGTTAACATTGATCATCTAATTTAGGTTAATCTTCAGCGTGTCCGAGCTAGCTAATAAACCAATCACAGTGACGAAGGCGAACGTCAGTTCAAGCCGGCCTCTGTTCTGAATAATCAACTAAGTTATTAACCGTTGCTAAGGGCATTTCATTGCTTTAGATTTATTAGGATCTCCATTATGACGAAATCTTAGGTTTAAATATGGCAGTTGTGCACTCTCTGCGTTATATTTGCCATTGCTGAGTGTCGTAAAATGGAGTAATTGGGTTTTCAGAACGATGCCTAAAACAATTAAATAGGCACACTTCAAAAAATAGTCATAGAGATAGAATATGTAGTTAGATGACAATGCTTGCATATTTTTTTTATATCTACAAATTTTTGCTCTTGCATCTTTATTTCTACAGTGAAAGTATATAATGGTCAAAGTGAAAGTGTCACACTTTAATTTATAATTTAATTTAATTCTTTAATTTACTTATTAGTGAAAAACTTCAAAAAAAGATCAATTCATATAGTAGTAGTTCATGATTACATCACCATATGCCACCATATGTTTTATGTTCTTTTATTTTATGTTGATTGGTGTACAATAAAGAATATTTTCATTTTCATTTTCATTTCATTTCATTTCACCATCATCAGCAACCCATCAACGGCTCACTACTGAGCGCAGGTTTCCTTTCAGAGAAGTAAAGAAATAGAGTTCGTTGTAGTAATAGCATGCTATATTGTACCTAATCTAAGGTATTATAATCGACCGAGCGAAGCGAAGGTCTCTGAGTTTACTTGAGTGAATTTGCACTTGTCCGTCCGTCCGTCCGTCCGTCCGTCCGTCCGTCTGTCAAAGCCTTATAACTTCTGAATTACTGAACGTAATTACTTCAATTTTAGATATGATATGTAAACCGATGGCCTCCAGCCGAAAATGGCTTAAAAAGTTATAAAAATCTTTATTTCAGGGGGGCTCTCATAGAAGCGAATGCGAAGTAAAATATATTTTTTTGCATTTCATAGAGTTGCAGTACCTCATTTTAAAGATAATTTAGAACAGAGTACAAAAGTATTTTTTTTTAATTTTTTTTCCTAAAATTGACGAAATGGGGGGCTTTCAAAGTGGAGATTGTATTCGAGGCTAGATCTCTAAAACCACTTTGTTTTAAAACTTGAAACTTACACATAATTTGAGTTATATTCTGTACTTGAACAACAAATACTAAGATTAGATGAATATTATAAAGAAACGAAATTATTTGAGTTTTAATGGGCATCAATGTTTTTAACAAAACTTCACTATACTGTTAATAGATGGCGCTGTCTTTAATATTGTAAATACAGTTTTGCGTCAGCTATTCTTATTTTGTCTATTACTAATTATGTTATTCAATTAGCAAATTATTATTATCAATAAAAGTATCACGTTGTTTTTGCAAAAGTAAATCCGTTTATTTTTACAATAATTAGACGTGATGGTACTGTGTCTATGAATGTAAAGATGAGCGCGCATCTAGACATGCTCGCCGCAGAAGCCGCAAGCGCGCAGTCATGGCAGTTTATAATTTTTTTTATTATGAAATCGTATACTACGTAACACCCGTTCAGCGAACCAGCTGAATTTTAGTAAAATACTGTAGGCATACGCATCCCATCCACGAAAGCAGATGACGATTGACGTCATCAGATTCGGCGCGTTTTAATTACAATATAATATAGTTAAAACTACCTAATAGGAATTATGGGATACCACGAGGTCTCAGTTCGGGGCGAACCACTAGTTTTATTGAAAAAAACCTGTTTATTTCATATACAGAAATTAATATTATAAGTTACCTGATAGGATTCAGGACAAATATTTTCTATCGGGTATTGCAAAGCCAAAAGATTTCCCGTTTCGATCGTAAATCCGTGGGTAGATTCATTTTATTTGATTAGGGGAAGCCCTGACGCCAACCGAGCCATATCAGGAGCAGCAACGGCTTATGTGATCGAGCAAACTCGACTTTCCATATCGCATTCTTCTTTCTTCTTTATCAACCTATAGACGTCCACTGCTGGACAAAGGTCTCCTGCATGGACTTCCGCAGGCTTTGGTCTTGCGCCGCTTGAATCCAGCGGCTCCCTGCGACTCGTTTCATGTCGTCGGTCCACCTGGTGGGGGGCCTGCCAACACTGCGTTTCCCGGTGCGGGATCGCCACTCCAACACCTTGGGACCCCAACGACCATCAGCTCTTCAAACTATGTGCCCCGCCCATTTCCACTTCAGTTTCGCGACTCGCTGAGTTATATCGGTGACTTTGGTTCTCTGGTGATTTGATCTCGCAGGGATATACCGAGCATAGCTCTCTCCATCGCTCGCTGAGTGACCCTGAGCCTTACCGCATTAGTATTGTTTTCATTTAGAAACTACATGTCGCGTGATCTCGAAGTGTACAAATATATTGGTGCCTCTTTTTTTGTAACTTTTGGTTTTTTCACACTCCATAATCACACTAATACTGCATAATTATACAAGCGTAGCAAGGTCTCGTGATGTGAAATTCCCTACAAGACCCCAATGTCAAACAGTGGACGTCTCTGTCTATTGACGACTGGCGATGACAATGGACGTATTGTACAAACTATAGTCTTCCTATTTCTATGTGTACAATATATTTTTTTGTATCAATTTAATATGAAATAAGGAAACAAAGGACCGCAACAACAATAAAATATAGTACCTAATAACCTAAATGATATTGCAAGTCTAGAAATAAGCCGGTGGCATCGCTTTTAACAACAAATCTACTCAATTAAATGAATCTTTAACAATCCCCTCTCGTGTTTTATCTGTCTCCCTAATTAATTGATTCCGAAGATAAGTTTTGTGAAGCTTCTTTTTTGTAGGACAGTTATATGACAATTTGTTAGCTTATAAATAAGCAAAAACTTTGCTAGCTCTTTGAAACCGATAACCAAATGTTTTTTTGGTTTTCGTTTTAAAAACTTTTTCATATTTCATAAAAAATTTTATTTAATTTTTTTTTAAATTAAATAAAAATTAGTCTCCGATTTCTGTCCCAGCGGACTATGCGAATAAGGGAACAGAGAGTGCGCTTGTGATTGCATACTTACATACTTGTGCGCCATAATATCTTCCAAGCAGATGGCGTAAATCTCTGTGGAGTATGGTGTACGAGGTTGGAATCGTTCGGGTGGACATTATTATAAGAACGGTATTATCTCTTACTGCAAATACCAGCAACATTAACACTAACTTCGTAACACTCACACTTAATTCACACAAGAAATTTCCACTTCAGAGATGTAGAGAAATGCTCATTTCTCTACATCTCTGAAGATGGTAGGAAAAACCGCTCACTCCGCTGCTTACACAATTTATGGCGATAGTTGGACTAGCATAGCCCGTTACAGCTATTAAGAGCCCTCCTAGTGATATAATTACACCTTAATATGGGTACCTACTGGCAATTATTTAACTCCATGAGATATATTATGGTGAATTAAACACGGAATAGTGCGAACACCAAGGATTTATTCGGAAAACCCCAACGATTCAATTTATCGCTATTTTAATAAATCTGAGAAAAATGATTATGAAATAGTATATTTCAATAGTGAAATAGCCAACTTAAATCTGATAAGCCGGAGTAAACACGTTCACTAAGATAAAGGCTAGACTCTTGTCGTGGCATAATTAGTGATTAAACGAACTTACCTGTAAGTGAAGTTCTATCATAATTATACGAGAGCTTCGTCCGAATATATTAGCAGATAAACACATGTAGTATCGCCTAGCGATCGCCATTCGCACACTATATTGAGGGTAGATATCTTCCTCAACTTTTCATTGTAAATTTATTTTAATTTTTCTTTATGTGGGTAGAACACTCCCACCTCTCGGCAACACGCCCCGCTCCGCTTCATTTAGTTTAGGGCAGAAAGGATGAAATATTTCACCATTAGTAAGAACATCTTACCCTAAAGGGGAGGGAGGGTGGGATGCTAATATATTCGGACGAAGCTCTCGTATAATTATGATAGAACTTCACTTACAGGTAAGTTCGTTTAATCACTAATTATACTCCGCTTCGTCCGAATATATTAGCAGATAAACACATGTAGACTTTTAGAGCCTTTGTGAAATATTGAATCATGAGTAAAATAATGTTTTACTCATTATAGGCTTTCAAGAAGTTATTAATAATTTATTCTTGACATTAGTTATTGTGTACATACAAAAAACTGATTCAGTGTAAATATCCTTAAAATAATTACGACATAATTAATAGGATATTTATTAATTGAGTATCACAGTCATCATCATTCAGTCAAAATCTGTCAGATAAAAAAAATATCAGTCAGTCATCATTGATTGTTAATTATGGCCTGAGCGAAAGAATCATCATGTTCGTTAGTTAGAACAAGCCTATTATAGAATTTAAAGAATACATTTGAAGTTCCGCTCCAGCCGGCTGTCCGGCGGATGACGTCCACGCTGACGCAGAGCCTCAGCGCCGCGGACGTGGCGGCGCGGCGCGCGCTGTGCACGCTGAACGCCGCCACGTCCACGCCGCTCGCTTCCAGTGTGTCTCTCACCCAGCGGCTGAGGGTCTGCGATGAAACCGCACGATGCGGTTTTCTTAACCCAATAACTTTTAATGTTGCCCCGCAGATTAGAAGTGCGATCTAAATATGAGTATAAAGTTTTTCCCGGGCATATTTCAGGTTTCTGATTGAAAAAGGGGATGACCAGTAAAGGTTGACTAGATCCAATACGAGAGGTTTTAATCATTTCTGTAATTTTAATAGAAATTTGAGAACTCGATATTTTAATATTATCAATGGTAATTTTGGAAAAGGTTTGAGCATGAGCAGTTATAAGAGCAAGTTAAGTAACTAACTCTTTCGAAAGTAGTTCTAAAGAAACATTTTCGAGGGGATAGATTTAAAAAAAAAAAAAACTAAAACGACTGATGGATCCCAAGTCGTGTCGTATCTACGTACTGGCGGACGTAACTGAAATATTCCCTTAAAAAACCTTTTAATAGCAGTGTCGTTTCCGACATGATCTCCAACAACTAATGCTCTAGCGAAACGACATGTGTTGAGAGTACCGTATTGGGCACCTTCGCTAAACGTCTTAGCAAGAAAATCAATAATATTCGGAATCGTAGCATCGTACAAATCAATATTATTGCGTAAACAATGGTAGAACCATTTTTTAAGGTATAAATCATATTGTTTATATGAACTACGTGGCAGAGACGCCATCATAACATCGAATGCGGATGAAGGAATGTTACTTTTCAGCATCGCTGACCAGATAACACTGCGGCAACCAGGGTAATCTTGGTGTAAATGTCGCGGTTGCACGCTTGAGTAGGCCATAGGGGGACAAATACAATTCCCGTAGCTTTATCAGATATAATTATTTTTCTTAAGCTTTTAAGGATCATTGAGAATGGTGGGAATGCGTAAAAGAAAAAAGGTGTCCACTTAATCGTAAACGCGTTAACAGCGTGAGCCCCGGATTGCGATGCCAAGAAACGTATGTCTTACATTTATTATTTAACCTGGTCGCGAAAAGGTCAATATCAAGGATACTCAACTTTTCAACGATTTCTTGGAAACCCTGGTGTGCTAATTCCCATTCAATATCTGAATGTATTGAGCACCTAGATTCTGCGTCTGCTTCTTTATTATCAGCGGAGCGAATATAAGAAGCGAAAACAAATAGTTTACGACATTCACACCATTGCCATAGTCTCTTTGTGATTTCTGTTTAGTGAGGATACGGGATACCTCCCATTCGGTTGATGTAAGAGATAGCGGTAGTATTATCTACTCTAAGTAAGATTTGAGTATTCGATTTTTTTTTGCAAAAACCTTTAGACCGAAATATGCTGCCTTTAGTTCCAGGTAATTTATATGTTGCTGTTGTTCCTGGACGCTCCACTGACCGCTAGCTCTCTCATCACCGCAGGCGACCCCCCACCCCGTTGTTGAGGCGTCTGAGAAGATTTCCAGGTCATTATTATCGTATTTTATTCTACTTACAGAATTTGAATTGCATTATACCACCAAGTTAAATCAGGGGTTATCGAATTAGGAATGTTCATGAAATTTTCATAATTATCTTCATGTCTTAAATTTAGATATTTAATTCGTTCAAATAACATTGTATAAAGCCAGCCGTACTCTACGGCTGGACATGGAGATGTAAGCAAACCAACAAAACGTTCACAATCTCTAATCTTACATCTTCTGATAGTAAAAAAAAATCTGTATTTCTGTTTTTATACGCTGTACTATTAAGCTCTGATCTGATGATCTGATCTGATGGCACTGATCTGATGGCAAAATGACCTGGAGACTCTCAGAATTAATTCTATTACCAAGGAATACACAAGATTTGCTTGGTTTTGGACAACTCTTTTTCCTTATTTATAATAAATCCTAAAAATGTGAGAAGTGTCCTAGTTTTTTCGACATTTTCTACACAATGGTCATATGTGTGGGATATTAGAAACCAGTCATCAATGTAGATAGTCGATAAATAACCAGCGGTACGCAATAGTTTGGCGACTGGTTTCATCACCTTAGTGAAAACGTAGGGTGCCGTACTGAGACCAAATGGCAAAACGTTGCATTCATAGAGGTTCTTTTCAAATTGGAAACGTAAGAATTTCCTATTGAATTTAGATTAAAAAATAGGCATCTTTCAAGTCCAACTTAGCGATATAACAGTCCTTCGTTATCATCTTTAAGGCTGTTCTAAAATCCTTGATTTTAAAATGTTTAGTTTCAATAAACTTATTTAATTGTTTTAAATTTAAATAAAACGCATTTTGCCATTTGGCTTGGGTATCAAGAAAATTCTGGAGATAAATTGCCTCTCGCAAGGATTACATTGGGATATAGCACCAATACATAATAGTTCACTAATAGCCTTACTAAAGTGAGCCTGTTCTGCGTTAGAATAAGTGTGAACAGGAGGGGCAAGGTGCTGAGTCACCGGCTTACTAAATGGTATTTTGTACCCTTGTATGTATGAAAGTAATATAGGGTCCTAGGTAATAAGCTACCATTGGTCATAAAACGTAGAAAGTCTGCCAGCATAATTTACCGGTGGCGTCTCTAGCGATGACTGCGGTGCTGGCGCTGACTGCTTGACTGCTTGGAGGAGCTTTTAACTCAGCGCCGGACTTGCTTATAGCTTTGGCAGCTTTAAGTGTGTCCGTTAAATTGGTTCCGAATAAATAACCATCAATCTTAGTATTCTGAAGTGAGTCCTTCATCTCTTTTTTAACTGAAGTGACAACGTAATTTCAGCGGGTCAAGGAATCGTTATGCTGAGAATCGCAAAGCATGCGTCCGGTATCCATTAGCAAGCGTAGCAGTTCGTGTCTTTATTTTTTAAAGACAATACACATGTAATGGCTTCGCCAAGGCTCGAGAGTGCTGCAGTTGTTGCCTTTGATTCTATAGCCTTATCTCTTTTGACCACCGCTTCTGACAAGGCAGCTTTAACTTCTAGGTTTAAAGCGGGTGCATCAGAAAGCTTGCAGTTATAAGGGACAAGATACTTTTCTGTAAGTTTCCTGCGAGCTTCTCTAGTTAGGCCAGTAGTGGCGATATGTTCAAAACGCACTGCTAGGTCCTTTTGTAACTCCTTGCCATACTTGTTTGTATCGGTCGGATCGACACCTAACATCTCAAATATATCAGAGTCAAAGGCCACATTTTCCTCAAGGGCTGTGGGGTCAGCATCCCCGGCGGGCAGAATATTTCCTTCTGCAGGCGAGCCCGAGTCCACTCCTGCAGGGCCGGAGTCCACTCCTGTAGGGCTGGAGTCCGCTCCTGTAGGGCCGGAGTCCGCTCCTAAAGAGCCAGGGTCCGGTTCCGAAAGACCAGGATTTGATTCAGTCGGAATGGCATCTGCATCAGGCGCAGGCTCCACAAGCAAGTCATCGGGCTCGTGTACAGTCACGGACTTGAAATTGATTTGGAATCGATAAAATCGATTTCTTATTTTCTGAGTTATTTTTTAAAACCTTGTTGCAGTACAAACTATTATTGCAAAACTCACTATGACTAATGAGTATGATGGTTAAGAAATAGCCCAGTAAGCTATCCACATCACCATATTGTGGCACGAGACAGCCCTTAAAAACTGCCCACATTACCATTGTGCAATATCAAGTGGAGTAGGTACAAATCGTTGTTGAAGAAAACACGTGCTTGGCACAATATTGCTCTCATTAAAATAACGAGTTTAATAGTGAGGAAATATCCCAACAAGCTATCCACAACACCATGTCTGGCACGAAACAGCCCTTAAAAACTGCCCACTAGCCATTGCGCAATATTGTTGATAACACATCAAAAGTAGTTGTTGAAGAAAACACGTGCTTGGCACAATATTGCTCTCATTAAAATAACGAGTTTAATAGTGAGGAAATAGCCCAACAAGCTATCCACAACACCATGTCTGGCACGAAACAGCCCTTAAAAACTGCCCACTAGCCATTGCGCAATATTGTTGACAACACATCAAAAGTAGTTGTTGAAGAAAACACGTGCTTGGCACAATATTGCCTTCTGATCCTGAACACTGCTGCGTGGAAGAATCCCGTGACGAAGACGACGAACTTGATATAGCACGTTTACGACGTTTAACCGTCGTTTTACGATGTAACATTTCTTCATTTTTCTTTAGTTTTTTACGTATACTTTCGTAATCAACATCACTATATGCTTTCTTTTAGGCATATTTTAACACTTAGCACTGTTTTTACTCTTGAAGACAATTTGCCGAAAGATCGTGCGAACTGGCTGAGCACTAAAACGCGAATGAAGCGGAGCGGGGCGTGTTGCCGAGAGGTGGGAGTGTTCTACCCACATAAAGAAAAATTAAAATAAATTTACAATGAAAAGTTGAGGAAGATATCTACCCTCAATATAGTGTGCGAATGGCGATCGCTAGGCGATACTACATGTGTTTATCTGCTAATATATTCGGACGAAGCGGAGTATAATAATTGTCATTTTCAGAATGTTGCTGATATTTCAATAGCGAAGAAAGTAGTTACCGATTATCCACACCAGACACATTTTTCTGCGCGTCTACGATTCGAATTTTGGCAAGGAATAAAATAATACTCAATTTCGTTCGACTCACAATTTTCATAATATTTTTTTAATTTAAATATGTAATAAAGAAAGAAAGAAAAATCATTTATTTGGAACTCACATATTATGTTATAGTGACACATACTGATGCACGACAGAAGTCAGAACAAAAAACATTTGTGGTCCCAAAATGGTCTCCACTCAGCATAAATGCTATGCCTGTGGAGGAAGCACAGGCACAGCGCTGGTCTTCCGTGAGACCAGTAAGTCCGGATGACTGAACAAGATATTATGTCAAAATAGAAGTATGTAGAAAATAGTGAATATTATGATAGATAAATAATAAATTAATAACAGATAATAATAGTAGCAGTATAATCGACCGAGCGAAGCGAAGGTCTTTAAGTTAACTAGGGCGATTTGCACTTGTCCGTCCGTCCGTCCGTCCGTCCGTCCGTCTGTCAGAGCCTTATAACTTTTGAATTACTGAACGTAATTACTTCAAATTTAGATATAATATGTAAACCGATGGCCTCCAGCCGAAAATGGCTTAAAAAGTTATAAAAATCTTTATTTCAGGGGGGCTCTCATAGAAGCGAATGCGAAGTAAAAAAAAAAAAATCGCGTTACATAAAATTGTTACGTATCATTTTAAAGATAATTTTGAACTGAGTACAAAAATATTTTTTTTTTAATTTTTCCCTTAAAATTGACGAAATGGGGGGCTTTCAAAGTGGCGATTTTATACGCTCGCTTGAAGACGCTCTCTAGAAAAATCCGCTATGGATTTTCAAACTGATTTTATGTTTTTAGGTCACTTATATCCTGTACTTGAACAACAAATACTAAAATTATATGAATATTATAAAGAAACGAGATTATTTAATTTTTAATGGGCGTCAGTAAGTCATATAGCATCAACATAGCTTCACAATAATGCTAATAGATGGCGCAGTCAGTAACTATTCCCATGGAACTACGAGTTAAATTCAATGTTTGATAAATAATTCAATGTTTTCACTAACGTTCCCTAACCTTTACGGGCTACCTATAAGTTAGGTGATTGATGTTTTCTGTCAACTTATTTATCACGATCCTGTACGGGACACCTAAAAGGATATTGGGACGGATGTTAGGACTTAAGATTGTATTTAGGAGCTACCTACGTTAAGAGACTCCTACTTAGGGGATGATTTAGGTATGTTTGGTGAAAACGGGCATAATAATAATGTCAGTTTTGGTTATCATGTATCGATTGAATGAATAATCATGGGATACCGTTACCGCGAGGTCTCAGTTCGGGGCGAACCACTAGTATAGTATAATATAGTATAACATAGTATAATATAGTATAATATAATATAAACATAAAATAGCTATGATAAAAATATGAAAATTGTTAGTCCTAATATGAAAATATGAGCTCAGGAGCGCCTAACCAACCTCACCTTTTTGCTGACAAAGCAATATCTTTCTTAAATTTGCTTTAAACCAATTTTTTGATTTGCTTACATCGCAATGTGTATTATTTACGGTGGTTGCTACCCACTGCGTCACGCCCGAAAATGTAATAAGTAAATAATATAACCATATAACCACATAGTTATAATCATAAATATTTAATAGCAATGATTACAATATATTTTCTGAAATTCAGCAAACAAAATAGGTATTTTAATAATAATTTTAATATTCCTACTATTAAAATAAAACATGTCAATATTAAATCGAATTGCGTCATATGCATTGAAGTGAAAATTATTATACGAATATTGAATACACATGAAATAATATCCCAATTACCATTGTTATCCATTTTGGAAAACCAATAAACGGAAAATTTCGGAGTTTCTTTGCTGAGAGGCAGTCTATAAGCAAATAACAATTTAGCATACATATTTTACGACTTTTTCTGTGTAGAATAGATAGTGAGGCAGAGTGAGGCCCACATTCTTAACTCCGGGATATTTCAATTAAATTAACGAGTTTATAGGATAGCTCTTTCTGCTTCCTTGTTTGTCTGCCTTTTCTTCTTTCTTCTGGGCTGGTTTCCACACGTCAACCGTGGTGGTCTGTTGTGTGTGACCATTTGTCTGCCTATGGCACCTTTCAATACTGCTTACGAATGATTCGAAGAAATCGTATCGGTCGTTGAAATTACAAAAAGCTGGAATGGCGACCTCGCACCAAAAAGCGCAGTGTTGTAAGAACCCCCCACTAGGGAGACCGACGACATCAGATCAAAATAGTTACAGGAAGTCGCTGGATACAGGCAGCGCAAGACCGTGAGGTGTGGAATGGATGTCTCTCGGTTGTTAAAGAAGAGGAGGAAGAAGAAGAAGAAGATAACCTATTTGTAAGCTCTATCACAATTAGAACAAATACAAACAGGACAAATACAAAGACTCGATAATAGCGGTATTTTAACTTCCCGAGAAAGCCACTTCCATTAACTTTGGGAGTTTTTTCGGCGATGGCGAATTTGACACGTAGGATAATTAATAACAACGCAATATTTGTTCTTACTGCGTTGATTATTGAAGCTTGAAAATCCCTTTATCTGTAAAATCGCTTAGTCTTCCAGCTTCAGGTCACATCGCTACTCAAGAAATAGAAATTGAATTTCAAAGTTATTCGCTAGTTGTGAAGTCATGATTGGAGTAAGGTCGTTGCGAATTGTTGTGCTATGTTCAAGACTCGGTGGTTGCACTTGGATACCTAACGTGATTTAGATGTGCCCGTTTTTGTTTTAACTAGCTTTTGCCCATGTCTTCGTCAGCGTGCAGTTACGTTTTTAAGTATCCCGCGGGAACCCTCTATTTTTCTGGGTTAAAAGGTAGGCTATGTTACTTTCCAAGTCCTCAAATATTATAATATGCCCATGCAAAAATATTATAATATATCTATGCAGAAAAACACGTCAATCCGTTGCTCCTTTGTTAAGTGATTGATTTATTCGGAAAGTTAAATAAAAAATGAGCTTAATAAGAGGCAGTAACTTTAGAAATTATAGTCTGGTTATTCACTACACTTAGCCCCAATACCACTGCACGCTGTATCTACTGTGAAGTGAAGAATGCAGTACTCATTACTCGTACTTTGGGAAAGAAAAACTGTTTATTTCTCTCTTTGTGCCCAATCTACGAGTAAGTAGTGCCAGTGTCACGATTGCTGCGGCGCAGAACTATAAATTGAATTTCTAAGTTATTCGCAAGTAGTGAAGGCATGATTGGAGTGAGGTCGTTGCAAGTTGTTGTTCTCGGCTGCAAATCAATGATTGTGGTCGGAACTTCAACGGCGTCAACTTTTGGTAACGAGAAAACGAATGACATTCAAAGGCCGCACTTCCTACTCGCTTCTCCAAACAAATGTATTACACTGATTATTTATTTTATTCAAGATGCGATTTGTAAGAAAATCGTACTGATTTGACAGGAATTTCACGGTTTCAGTTAAACATAAGTAGTTATGCTTGATAAATCTGACTGCATCGTATCGTTGCCATTAGATGAGATCGCGGTCAAGCAATTTCATAACAATATAACTAAAACGTGCAGTATTTTCACCCAGCACAGTGCCGGTTGATTTTTTTAAAACATTGGGAATGTAGACATAACAACGAAACGGAAATAAAACGCCTAAAATACGCCGAACACCCCATTACAACTCGCTGCTGAAACAAACAACCAATATCCGATTCAATTTGCACGAAGGTGATAAATTATTGTGAACCGTAAAATAGAAATACTGAGTTGTCATGACATCGTCACCAAATCCTTATTCAATGTGTGGAAGTGTTTACGACATTGAGTGATTTACCTACATGCAGCATCACTGCACGGAGCCTGTATTGATCATTGATTAATAGCCTTTAGGTGGGAAGCATCCGTACATTATATTATGCACATCCATTTAAAAATAATGGGGCATTTTAAACAAACCACGCTTGGTAAAAGCATAGATATGTCATCCACTTACGCTGAAGGGCATTTTCGTGATTTTTGCAGCAAAAATGTCGGCTCAATCTTAGATACATACTGAGTAATTCTCAGCTCTTTCTTTTTTGTAGGTACTTACTTTTATATAGAGATATCAGATGTTATTAAGGGCGTTATGTACCTCCAGATACAATTATTTGGTTTATTATTATATATGAGGAAGCTTTATGCTGTTAAAGCATACATTCTTATAAGAAACATTCAATAAAATTGAAATAAAGACGAATTAGAGTTATTAATAATAATTAGAGTTGTTTTCTACCAATTCAATTTACGGAGAAGAGAGGTAGGAAAATACTAGTCTATAAGAATCTATATCTAATCCAAAACCGAACAATTGAATTGTATAAGAAATCCATATTCTAATCCAAGACCGAACAATTGAAGGTCGAGAATTTAATCAAGATAATACTATGTTGATAAATTTAATCAATGTGACGTTTATTTTTAAATTTTGGATGTGATAGATTTTATTAAAACCGGCCGTTAGGCATACAATATTTATTTTTCAATGATAGAAATTTAAAATTGGGTATCAATATTTTTATAACGAATAAAAAACACTACGTAATATAAATCTACAATATTGCATAGTTTTAAACTTGTAAACAACAATTTTTAAATCAGCTAAATAAAAATGGGCAGTAATAATATTATTGAACATCTATACTGACAGCAAATGTTTTACAATATCCCGTGATTATTTGTACTGTATTTGCTGTGAAAAAACTACGGGTAGATATATTTTGTGGTAGATCGTAGTCATTTGATAAATTCATTTTGTGTCTGTTATTGACAGATTGGCTCATTGTCGTTAATTGACTAGTAGCAACAAACTGTACCTTTACAGTAGGAGTATCTTAAGATGGATCGTGCCCGATCGATTTATTGCAACAGCACCGCACCATTGCCTATATCTAACCTGAAGAGAGAAATAAATTATTACTAAGCAATAAATCTTTATTTTTAACAAACAACCCTTTTTCTCACGTAATAAATTAATAATAATCGATACTCTCAATTATTATTAGATTACAAAAATGCAAATAATAAATAAATCAGCTAACTGCGTGAAGTGCCTAAAATTCATCAAACAGTCGATTGCTAGTCTACACAGTTCACAATAACAGCCAATATCCGATTCAATTTGCATGAAGGTGATAAATTATGAGCCTAAATTCGAATATGCGATTGTCACCAAATAATCAGTCAATAAATATGAGTTTGAATTTCACACACAAAATCCGTTAATGTGGATACAGTTGATATTATATTTCGTCGCTTCATTCTTCAGATATTATGATTTTTAACTAAGTAGTCCCCTTTAACCTACGGCAACACTATGCACCCTTTTAGAGAGTAAACAGTAGGTACCTTCTCTTTTAAAAAATATTTTTAGTCCACCCACAGTACGGCCCTTCCAACGTTACTCATTCCTTTTTTCGTGCGTGGCAACGAGTGCACGTGCCTATAAAAAAAAATGCCGTAACGTAGTGCTCAACAGAAATTGGAGAGATACAAACGTAAAATTAGAAAGTTAGAAGAAAAGGAAAAGGATTAAGAGAAATATTGGCGTCGATTACGATTACCGTTAGATTCGTCAGAGGACGGAAACTTTTCAGGTTAGTCGAAGTTTTTTGTTAACCAGTGTCACCGTTTTTACGAAGAAGTAGGTAGATGAATATCAAACAAATCGAAATTGAGTGCGAGTCAATTGCGATAGCGTAACTAGCTGCGAGCTAGTTACGAGTCATATTTTTATGACAATTATGTAGAAAATGTGTAATCTTGAATAGATACGAGTATGTACATTAACTACATATTATTGTCTGCGAGACAATATTAACGCGAAATGCGTTAAATTCCTACCTAACGTTATCCGACCACTCCATCAACTTATTACGTTTTATAGATGCGGTCGATGTAGAGCACAGAGAACCCCAAGAGGGTCCGTCAACTCTTCCAAATGAGAATGACCAACCAGTGGCCCCTGCTTTGCAGGATACGTCAGACCTTGTGGAAGATACAACTACGTCAGCACCAGCGAATTGCAAATTATTGCAAGCGCCGAAATTGAACATGGAAATCGCAGCCGCGGTAACAGATATAGTCAAGGGGTGTGACAAAAATTGGTTGGTTTTCAACAACAGCTAGGAAAAGGTACCGCGGCTATAAACAAGGCAATGGACGTCTTGCTCAAGACCGACAATAAGGTCCTTGCCTTGAAACACTTAAGCGACGGTTGTCGGCTGCTATCTGACTTACATCACTGTCTATCTCATAGTAGAATAAAATTAATTACGCCCAGTTTAGATAAGAGCTTTTTACAAGTTATTCAAAAATTAAAGCCAGCAAGGCTATTGAGAAACAAGAAAAACAACAACGAATCAGAAAACTATTACTCCTCAAACATCGGCCATCCATCCAGCTGCTCAGGGAAACTTGTCAGGACCTCCTCGTTACCCGTCGAACAGGGGGGGGGGGGGGGGGGGGAGGTCAGAGGCGTCCACCAGTGACGACACGCCGGCCATATCCAGCGCCGTCTCAAGTAGCGCATGCGAAGACCTCCTACACATCGAAGACCCGTGCATCGCACCGGAAATAATTAATAAGGTACATGCGGGTAGAATACAATTCTTCCTTAATTTTTGGTTTCATACTCGTATAACCAACAACACAGTTGTTATCATGGATAGAACATGGTTTTACAATACCTTTTTATACGCGAGTGACTCAACCTGTCGTACCATTGTCGAACTTTACTGACGATGAGACTCGAGATATGCACGTAGCCATTAATAAATTATTAGAATTAGGGGCAATATCACGCTGTATCCCAACTGACGGTCAATACATAATTATCAAAAATATTTTTGGCACCGAAACCTAACGGAAGCAAGCGATTTATTTTAAATTTAAAATCATTAAATAAATTTATTACACATACACATTTTAAAATGGAGGATCATAGGACTGCAGCTAAATTAGTTCCCCAAGGTGGTTTTTTTTAGCAACAATCGACTTAAAAGAAGCTTATTTATTAGTTCCAATAGCCGAATCCAATCGAAAATACTTACGATTTAACTTTCAGGCCCCTAATTCTAATAGTTTTTGTCTCAGAGTAACTATTAGTAGGTATAGAGTGCTAATATCGCACTGTTCGCCCAATACGCAGTGTGGACAGGTGAACTATAGTTACCTATATTGATAGATACGTGTTGAATAGGGATGGGTAATAATGCGCCGCAAGCGCAATTGTCGATGAATACAGCTGAATGGCACAATACTTACCTTACTTATGTAATGATCTGTTTTTTTTAGTAAATCAATATTGTTTTTTAATTTGAAAGTATGAATGTGCTTAGATTTGTATATTGTATAAAAAGAAAGTTAAAATAAAACGAGCTATTTTATCTTCATATTTATTTTTGAGTTATTATTGACCCATAACCGCCGACTTATCATATTAAGCGACATTTTTACCTAAATTGAGCTTTTATTACAAAACGATATTTTAAACTATAAAGGACTATAAACTATGATGGGCACGTCAACATTTCCTATTAAAATAACTGAAACATATTTGAAGTTAATATTTTATGTTCCCGGGAAATAAATTTGTAAAAACAGAAAATAAATCGGCCAAAAAACAAATAAGTTATAAGCGTTTTTATTATAACTACTAAATCTATCTCTTTCTAAAATGAAATTTTCTATAGAGCGTGTATGAAGCTGCTGACTTGTGACATCACACTTCTATAGCACTTTATCTGTCTAACAGGAAACTTTAGAGGTTTATATTTCCGAGACTAGTTAAGATATTTAAAAAAAAAACGCCATAGTGTTATAATATTTAAAAACATTATTTTAAAGAAATAAGAAAATATCAGTCAAATACAAAATTCGCTAGTTTATCGTCACTGTAATGTTAGACACACGGTTTATCGCGTCGCGACGCGTCGCCAGTCACCTTACCAGTGCGGCCGCGGCCTAAGCGTTCCGACTTGATAATATGAAAAAATGATTAGGAGTATGGGCTTAATTAAAAACTGCCTTAGCTTCTCTTCCAAGTTAGACTGCATAGTCGATCGCAATCAAGGATTTACTTGTATTGTAACTTGATAACAAATAAAAATAAAATCGCAAGTGCAAGAGTGCTGCGGTGTATAACTTTATTGCTCGCAGTACCAACGATAAATAATCAACCGGCAGTCGGCATCGAACGCGTCACATCACTATCCGAGTTTGCAATCGAAGCGGGGTTGCGGGGCAGTGCGGGCGGTGCGTGTCGCCTCCCGTCCCACGTCTCTTTCAACCCCGCGAAGCGTAATTTCTATTTTACTTAAAATTATAAAAACTTGACCAACCGGTGAAATGTGATGCTGGAATTTTGTTTAGTAGTTTTTCTTGTATCATTCTTATAAGTTTTTACGGCACATTTCACCATTTTTTAAATTTAATTCTGCTAAAAGCTCGCAACAGTCATTTACACCGCTAGTACTCGTATGACTACCAGCGCTTGCGAACGGACCGATCCAATGTTCTCACCGGTGTCCACAGTTCCCAGTTAGAAACGAGCGCTCTAAACCTACTAATACTTACTCTGAGGTTTTTGTACATATGAGTTCACTGCCATGCCGTATGGACTATCCGTAGCACCGAGGGTGTTCACAAAAATCATGAAGAGGTTATCGCCTACCTTCGAAAACAGGGACACAAGTCAGTCATTTATTTAGATGACATATTATGTATAGGTAATGATTACGACGAATGTGCTAATAACGTACGCGAAACCCTAAAACTTTTAGAATGTTTAGGTTTCGTAGTTAATTACGATAAAAGTTCTTTAAAACCATCTCAAAAATGTAAATTCCTAGGGTTTGTTTATAATACACAGGACATGTCATTGTCGCTACCTATTGATAAACGTAACAACATTATACTAGCGGCACGCTATGATGGCCGGTTTGACACATTACAATAGTGATGTGGAATGTCAATTTATTCTCGAACAAAAAACAATTAAGTTTTGTTTTTGTACCTGATTAAATAGGTTTAATAAAACAAAAATGTATATGTTTATTTAATTTATTTGAACGAACTGAATATTTGAATGAAAATGAATATACATACTTTATATGCACACAAGAAACATATGAATACAAAAGATACCAAAAAAGGTGCCACAAAAGGCCATAATTAATCAGATTCGTCCATACTACTATTTTCACTGTCGTCACTGCTATCATCACCTACATTAATAATTATATGTTCGTTTTCTATAATATTATCTATTTTCACATCTCTTTCATAATCTTCCCTTATTAATTTAACAGTTCTATTCACAACCTTTTCCCAGTCTCCTTTAGTCACATGTTCACAAGCTTCTTCTAATAATTTTAGCATTTTTTTTGTGGTAAATGGGGGTTCTGTATTGTGTCTTGCAGCATATCCCTTAATTTGAGCCCACACCAACTCAATCGCATTATACTCACAATGGTAAGGCGGTAACCGTATAACTCTGTGCCCATGTTCTAATGCTTTTTTTTAGTTATCCGTCTAACAGTTCGTTGTCCAATATTAAGCGCATCAGCTACGCGTTCAACCACTGACGTTATAGGTAAAATTGGCCCTCCATTTTGAGCTTCACGATCGAAATAGTTACGAAGGCGTATTACGAACTCACGTGTCTGACTATTTAGAACAGTTCTCTGCGTACGTTCGGTCATATCGACGAAATCCACAACAAAGGGCTTGAACAGAGTCCAAATTAACGAGCAAGGGTCAACAGTAATGCAGTATCAATATTTGAAATCCAAAGCCAGGTCAAAACTATATCACAATCGCATTGCACTGACAGTTTATACTTTTCGAAGCAACGTCAATTCGAAACTGCTTTGTTTTGCATTGAGCATTGACGCGAGTTTGCCGGAGGTAGTAGTTGTGCTAGCCAGCGATCCTATGTGACGATCGTATTAGATTCCATTTTTAAAAATTTTCAATTTAGAAAACCAAATGCCGAGTTGTGGTATATATCATATAAAAATAAAAATTTTACCTTTTGTATGAAACAGCTGATATTTTTTTGCGATTTCAGAGGTTTGTCCACATAGTGAAAATTGTTCATATTCACAAGTACATTCACCCCTTAAATGGTGCAAACTGATTTTTCTACACTTGTATACATTTTAGAAATCAATTTAATAAATAAATTTTGAGTCCTAAACCTAAAACTACATTCGATAAAATTTATGAATCTCTGCACATCACTATCGTCAATAAAGTAATACAATTATTTCCTTCAAAGTCGTTATCAATTAATACGGAACTTCATGAGCGGACAAACGTCAAACCGGCCATCATAGCGTGCCGCTAGTGTAATCATTTGATTAAAAAGTTCTCGAGGTTGCCAAGATGTACAATTCGTGAATTTGCGCAATTAATAGGCATTTTGGTAGCAGCTTGTCCAGCGGTGCAATATGGTTGGCTGTACACAAAGCTGTTGGAACGCCAGAAATTTCTGGCTTTACAACAGCATAATAATAATTACGAACATAAGATAAATATTCCCGAAATAGTCCTAGAAGATTTAAATTGGTGGCGTAATCATATCTTCACAGCCATGTGTCCAATTAGAAATCAAAACTATAAAAAAGAAATATATTCAGACGCTTCTAGAATGGGTTGGGTTGCTGTCTGTAGTAGTGCAAAACTGGATGGCAAATGGAAAGCCATAGAAATGAAACATCATATAAACTACCTCGAACTCTTAGCCGTATTCCTGGCATTGAAAAGCTTTGCCAGTAATGACGATAACTGCGCGATATTGCTGAGGGTAGACAATACCACGGCGATTAGTTATATAAATCGCTTAGGTAGAATTTAGTTCCCGCATCTAAACAATCTCACAAGATGCATTTGGCAATGGTGCGAGGAGCGCAACATTTGGTTGTTCGCGTCTTACGTAAACACGAAAGATAATCTTGCTGACGAAGGATCTAGAAACACAAACCCTGATACAGAGTGGGTGCTATCAGATCACGCGTATCGAATTATTAAAAGACATTTTGGTTGTCCTGATATGGATCTGTTTGCTTCTCGCGACAATGCCAAATGTGAGGCGTTCGTTTCTTGGAAACAAGAACCTGATGCGTACGCTGTAGATGCTTTTACCTTGAACTGGCAATTCAAATACTTCTATGCGTTTCCGCCTTTTTCCTTAATTTTAAAATGTTTACGTAAAGTCATTGAAGATGGTGCTAAAGAAATTTTAGTTTTTCTACATTGGCCTTCGCAGCCATGGTACCCACTTTTACAAAGCTTACTTGACTCCCATATACTTTATCTAAATCCTAGTAAACTTTTTCTTCAATCCCATTTCAGGGAGTACCACCCGCTGCACACCAAGCTTACCCTGGGTGTCGCGAGGCTTTGCGGACGGCGTTCACACGCCGTGGAATCCCGCCAGAATCACTAAACTTGATGATGGCTTCGCTCGCCGACAATACTATAAAGCAATATAACGTCACATTTAAACTCTGGTGGCAGTTTTGCTCGTCTCAAAATATCGACGTTTTTAGCGCTTCAAAATCATTTGTTCTTTCATTTATAACGAAGCAATTTGATAAGGGTTGCTCATATGGCTCCCTCAATAGCCACCGCTCTGCGTTGTCGTTAATTCTAGACTTTAAGGTAGGTTCCGATGATTGTATAAAACGATTACTGAAAGGAGCTTATAAACTTAAGCCCAATAAGCCAAAGTATACATTTACCTGGGATCCATAACTGGTGCTAAATCATGTGTCTAATTGGTACCCTAATTTGGAATTAAGTATCGAGAAATCACCAAAAAATCTAGTTATCTTATTGGCCCTCTGCACAGCTCATAGGGTACAAACACTTTCTCTAATCAAATTAGAGAATATATCACTTACTCCTAATGGGGTTAAGATAGCTATAACAGATATTATCAAGACTTCGGCTCCTGGCCGAGATCAGCCGGTATTGTTCCTTCCTTTCTTTCGAGACAATATTAACATTTATGCCCTGCTTCGGCCCTCAAGGATTATATTTTTGTAACAAAAAATATGAGGGCAATGAATGTAGGAAATCTCTTATTAACTTATAAGAAACCACACAAAGCAGCTACAGCTCAATCTGTCAGTCGCTGGATTAAACAGGTGCTCTCAGAAAGCGGTGTGGACGTAAGCAAGTTCAGCGCACACAGCACCCGACATGCCGCTACGTCGGCCGCTCACGCCTCCGGCCTTACTGTAGACACAATTAGAAAGACAGCTGGTTGGTCCAGCACATCTTTAGCTTTTGCCCGATTCTATAACCGGCCAATTATAACTAATGATGATTTCGCAAATGCAGTTGTGTTTCCCGTAGTTAACTGATTTAGTACATTAAAAGAAATTTTTGTTGATTTGTTTAATATCGCCAAAATCATTTTAATTTAATGTAATAATTTATTTTAATAGTGATTGTAATTACGATTAATTTAATAATTTAAATTAATAGTAATTGTTAATACGTTTCGCTTTGGTTAATAATAATTAATTTGTATAACCCGAACAAAACTAGTTTCTCTGAAAATCTACTTAGTTAAAAATCATAATATCTGAAGAATGAAGCGACGAAATATAATAAGTGATCAAACGAACTTACCTGAAGTGAAGTTCGATCATTATTATATGAGTTGCTTCATCCGAAGATATAATTATTACAAAGGTAGTCACTCCAGTCGCCAGAGATAAGTCCGCGTATTTTAGAGTTATACCCTATTTTAAAAATAAATTACCTTGGCAGTACCGTCTTAAGTTTGCTCATTCTTTTTAGAGATGTATACGGTTCAAAACTTTTTTATTTGGGCAGTCAGGGAGGGTGGGTAATTATATCTTCGGATGAAGCAACTCATATAATAATGATCGAACTTCACTTCAGGTAAGTTCGTTTGATCACTTATTATATTTCTTTGCTTCATCCTTCAATATAATTATTACAAAGGTAGTTGTTTAGAGTAAAAAGTTTTGATAAACATGTACGCAATACAGATTTTGTAAATCGTGTATTTTTAATCACTTTCTTATGGAAATACTAATTAATTTGCTTGCATACACTTTAACAATATTAAAATTTATTTATGATATTATTATTATAATATTATTTAATACTGTAAATTAGAATATATTTATTTTTATGATTAGGTATAATTCATAAATTGATTCACTATTAGATGTGTTAACGCAATTATTATTAAGACCTGTCTTGGCAGGGTCTGGCATAATCTCCCTCATCCGCCATGGATCTAACATCTAAGCAGCGAAAGAATGAGTTCGATGTGTTAGTCCAGCCTGCCGTATTTCTAATTTCCTCAACGCTCGCCTGAGCGTGAGGTGCTGTGCGCTTGTGTCAACGCTGCTCCCTGATACCGTTTACTTGATCCACCTGCTGATCGATTGAGGTTCGGCCTTTTTGTAAGGCTTCTTGTAGGTAAATAGCAGGTTATTTGTCCCCTCAGATCTTATATTTTTAGTTCTGGAAATATAGTGTGTGGAGGGGTGTAGCAGGGCAGATGCTCAGATTTTCTTGAAAGTAAGGTAGGAAGAGAGAGAGAGAGAGAATAGGCTTGGTATCTGCCGCAGCGTATGTTTTTTTTTTTTTTAATTTACCGTTATTCTAATTTAAACCCCGATTTCGAAAGTAATATTGCTTTCCAATTTAATTGATGAAAGAGTTTGTAGTCTATGAGCAGTGCAAATTGCTAGTATACTGAAAAGTTTCTTAGTGATTTTTCCTAAAGATGAGTGATTATAAGGGAACCAATTTTTAATATAGTTTAAAACAAGTTGAGGGACCCAAGTACGGGAGTAATAGGGTTTGGTTGATCTTAACTTATAGACACCTTTGAGGAGACGTTTTACGCTCGCTCCAGAAACAATGCTGTTTCTTAGCATAAATTATATTGCAATTCGATAAGGGTTCAAACTCCGTAACAAACGCTGCAAGAGAAGATACCTAATGCTGGTCTTTGACGGTTTAAATACATTTTTATTATTTAATTTACACAACTGCCACCGAAACTTGAGTGTGGTATTATATTGTTTTAAAATACTGTCAGAGAATGATGTTAACATTAGTGACGCTGAGTCTGAGTCGGCGCCTTGTTTTAAGGGAGAGAGAGAGAGAGAGAGTCCGGAGAGTCTCGCGACACCCAGGGTAAGTTACTTGTGCAAGGAATGGTGAAATGAGATTGCAATAAGTATTAATGAGGATTAACATTAAGTAATATCCGAAACTACCAAGCTTTGTAGGAGAGAGTACCACGCTTGTGGTTACCAATTTGAAAAAACTAGGATTCCGTTTGCCTCGTTATCAATGATTTTCCTCAGACACTTTAAAATTAAAGAAAAAGGAGGAAACAAAAATCATAGAAAAACATAAAAGCCCCACATAGCGTAAATGCATCGACAGATAAAGCGTCCGGATCTTGTTGTCAAGGCACGGATTTTTTAAATTTAGTATTGTTATTCAAGCAAAAACGGACTTAAAGCCTAGGTATCTCAAATAGGTTATAACTTCTTTTATGACCTTGATTAAAACACCTGGAGTCACTGATAAGACGAACAGCCTAACATTAGGTTTAGGCATCAAGAAAATAAAACTCGGAACTAATAGCTCCTATTTATAATAAATTATTATTAATAACAACCCACCATAGTCCTTGACTGCGAATGCGATCTCACCTGATGGTAAGTGAAGATGCAGTCTTAAATGGTAGCGGGCTAACTTGGAACTGGTATGGTACTGTACTTTCAACCCATACCCCTAATGTGTTTCTATACATCATCATGCTGGAATGCTAAATTACTTGGCATGTATTTGACGGTCAAATTTTGCCCCCACCAGGAATTGAATCTGAGACCTCCCAGTTATAAGACCACAGCGCTTACCACTGCTTCTGGGAGTTTGTCAAAATATGAACATAATGAGACTTCTCCATAAAGGCACTTACCTTTTCTAGTGGACCAGTAATGTGAGAACCGTTTGTCTGCCCGAACAACTTGCTCATGGAAACTGGAAGCACTGCGAAGTTGCTTCACACACAAGTCACAAACCAAGTGACTGGCATTCATTTCATTCATACACGAGAGCTGAAATTTATTACAAATGATATCACACCTATTATTCATTACCCTAATAATAAATGCGAAAAAAATTAATATTATAAATGCTAGTGTGTTGGTTTGTCCTTCTATCACACCACAGCAGCGCCACAGATCGACGTGATTTTTGCATGGGTATAGTCGAGGACCTGGAAAGTGACATAGGCTACTTTTTACCCCGGGAAATAAATAATTCCCAAGGGATTTTAAAAACTAAATCCATGCAGACAAAGTCTTGGGCATCAGCTAGTAAATATTACGAGTATAATCATTGATTTATGCTATATCTAGCACACTGAATCCCCATTCAGAAAGGAAAACCAGCTGTTATCCTGCGCCGCAGTGTTACGCCCCCCCCCCCCCCCAGTTCATGACGAGTACCGACGAGGCGTTCGCCAGTTTTCCTGGTTGCCGACTGGTTGAGTACCCGTATATAGTTAGGTAAGAACATAACGTATATTGTCTCGCAGACAATAATTTGTAGCTAATGTACATATATATTCACGATTACACATTTTCTACACAATTGTCATAAGGATATGGCTCATAACTAGCTCGCAGCTAGTAAGGTTATCACAATTACCAATTTCCTTCTGTGGAGTCACAGCTTTAGCAGCTTAAGGATATGGCTCATGAGTAGCTCGCAGCTAGTTATGTAATCGCAATCGACTCGCAGTCAATACCGATTTGTTTAAGGAATCACAGCTTTAGTATGTGATTTATGAATAGCTCGCAGCAAGTTATGTTATCGCAATTGATTCGCAGTTAATCCCTTTTTATTGTGGTGTTACAGCTTTAGGATTTGACTCATGAGTAGCTCGCAGCTAAGAAGTCACATCTTTAGGATATGAACCATAAGTAGCTCGCAGCTAGTTATGTTATCGCAATTGACTCGCAGTCAATCCCGATTTGTTTGAGGAGTCACAGCTGTAGGATTTGACTCATGAGTAGCTCGCAGCTAGGAAGTCACATCTTTAGGATATGAACAATAAGTAGCTCGCAGCTAGTTATGTTATCGCAATTGACTCGCAGTCAACCCCGATTTGTTTGTGGAGTCATAGCTGTAGGGTTTGACTCATGAGTAGCTCGCAGTTAGGAAGTCACATCTTTAGGATATGAACCATAAGTAGCTCGCAGCTAGTTATGTTATCGCAATTGACTCGCAGTCAATCCCGATTTTTTTTGTGGGGTCACAGCTTTAGGATTTGAATCATGAGTAGCTCGCTCGCAGTTAGTTATGTTATCGTAATTGACTCGCAGTCAATCCTGATTTGTTTGTGGAGTCACAGCTTTAGAATATGACTCATGAGTGGCTCACAGCTAGTTATATTATCGCAATTGACTCGCAGCCAATTCCAATTTGTTTGTGGAGTCATGGCTTTAGTATATGACTGATGATTAGCTCGCAGTTAATCATGTTATTGCAATTGGTTCGCAGTCAATCCCTGTTTGTTGTTTTTTAGTTTCTCGGATAAAGTTTTGTCCAATCCAAATAAAGTTTTGTCTCCTTCCGAATCTTATAGCATTTCTTGTTGAGTTGAGGCATTAAGAGTTTAATGCTGCTTTGAGTGATTCCGAAGTTTGAATCACATAGGATCCTGCAGCCATCTTCCTGCTTAGGTGTTTCATGGCCTGCACCCTGTTTTCACTCTCTTTTAATAGTAGGCCCATTCCTTTACTAACGGCCGTGATACTCAGGACGAGTAGTCTTTGTCGCATCCCCTTTTTTAATATAAAGAGCCATATGGTTGGCATGAATATTTTCACCATACTTCGGGGAAACATGCGTCGATTTCCCAAGCGCCGAGTGTAATTTTGAGTCAATTTCGAGTTGACCGACCTTTTATAAAGTAACTTTGAACCCTTTGTCAAAATGACCATTCAGTATCTGGATTAACTGTACTAGACTCGGCGTCGGCTTGATTTTCTTCGGTGTTTACGTATGACGCAAAAAAAAAAACAAAGCTCACATTGTTCACACCAATGCCAACTGGTTCTAGTTAACTTATTTAAGTGAGGGTATTGAATGCCTCTCTTTCAATTAATATAACTCATTACCGTCGTAGTGTTGACACGAACATTGCACAGTTGTTTAAGTTACGAGCAAGACTTTCAAACCGAGGAAAATGGCCATTATTTCTTCCAAATATTTAATATCTTCTATAATATCTAATAATATGCTACTTGCTCTGCTTGTTCATCTACTTGCTCTGCTTGTTCATCTAGCATTGCTTTTAATTTTACGTGTTTCGTAACAATTAGTGTTTTCAGATAAATCGAAGAAAAGGTGGGTAGTTAGTTCCCTTACGCTTCGCTTGGCTCGTCTTGGCAGGGACACTACCGTCTCTCCAGATAAATAATATTATATTTTTGTTTACAAGTAGGTACTCGAATATAGTTAACGGCTGGGCAAGCTACTAAAGTCCCGTTGAGCGAATTTTACGAGCATAGTTGAGTGAATTCGTGAATTTTATTACATTTTTCGAATGTATGATATGATATGTAGAAATAATAATGATAAATTACCTAAATAAATCCGAGACACTTGGGGGGTAGGTACTAAGTTAATTCAATCGTGATTGATGACAAGTTGTAACAATAGTGTTACCATAATAATCGTTATAGTTGTGTTTTAATTTTTATTAATTTTCATAATAATACACTTCCGCAAGTATTTGCTGAGTAGGTAACGTAATATTTAATTCAGAATATTTACGTTTTCTCTGATACCTCGTAATCTATGAAGACTCACAGTAAACCTCGATACGAAAAGTGTACCGTTTTTATGGTAATGCAAAAACAATAATATAGTAGGCTATGTGGCGGTACGTAAGCGCAAACAAGAGATCGTTTGAAAACAGAAAAGAGCTCTTACCTTTTTCCTTCGATGATGATGATGATGATTTCAGCCGATGAACAATACTGCAATCACACTATCCTACAATATCACTCAATCTTCTGCATTTCTGGTTAAATTATTAAGTGCGGCGCGCTGAGCGCGTGCGGTCCTTATCTCGCGCGAAAAAGTAATGAGCAAACTTAAGACGGTACTGCCAAGGTAATTTATTTTTAAAATAGGGTATAACTCTAAAATACGCGGACTTATCTCTGGCGACTGGAGTGACTACCTTTGTAATAATTATATTGAAGGATGAAGCAAAGAAATATAATATATGATCAAACGAACTTACCTGTACGTGAAGTTCGATCATTATTATATGAGTCGCTTCATTCGAAGATATAAGGACCCTCCTCTCCCGTAATAAAATCACGTATTCCAAAACAGTGATTTTAACCCCAAAAGTTTTGTTCTTAACGAATCTCTAAAAGAATGAGTAACGTTGGAAGGGCCGTACTGTGGGTGGACTAAAAATATTTTTTAAAAGAGAAGGTACCTACTGTTTACTCTCTAAAAGGGTGCATAGTGTTGCCGTAGGTTAAAGGGGACTACTTAGTTAAAAATCATAATATCTTCGAATGAAGCGACTCATATAATAATGATCGAACTTCACGTACAGGTAAGTTCGTTTGATCATATATAATACTAGTAGGGCGCGTGGGTGCGCGGCCCGCAAGCGGACCGCGGTTTTTCTACTCGGCAAGTAGACTTTTAGGTCTTGATCATTTTCTATCAAAAAACCACTCTTCCATCTTTTATATTCTCCGAGATAGACCATGACGAAATTTGTATGGCCGCCATCTTGAATCCGCCATTTTGGAGTTTTTTTTCAGCTCACTCCTAATTGGATGAGGTTTCGAGTGACTTTTGTTTGAGCACACCCAACCTATCTTCAATACCCTGGCCGTGCTCCTCACCCACCTTCCAAACCCTCAATCATCTTCTCTCATCATTTGTCACAATGAAAATTCTTCTATAAAAACAAATTTCGAAATGAAACCGTATCAAAGTCTTGCATAGTTCCCAACTTCTAGTCTCTTCAATATTCGCCATGTATATGGGAAAAATAAATTCCGCCATCTTGAATTTTTTTCTGTTCATCAAATAGACCTTTGGGTCCTGATCATCTTTTTCCAAGAAACCACTCTTCCATCTTTTATACTCCCCGAGATAGACACCGACGAAATTTGTATGGCGGCCATCTTTTTTCCGCCATTTTGAATTTTTTTTCAGCTCACTGCGAATTGGATGAGTTTTCGAGTGACATTTGTTCGAGCAACCCCCACCTATCTTTGATACCCTGGCCGTGCTCTTCACCCGTCTCCGAAATCCTCAATCATCAGCTCTCTCCATATTTTTCCTCCGAATGAATTTTTTTCCTCTATACGAAACCATCGGTGAAAAAAAATTTTTTCATACAAAATTTTTCAGGAGAGGTGATCAATGAGTCAGTCAGTGAATCAGTCAATCAGCCCCAGCAGCTATATAGCTATATTAATGTATATACTAGACGTATAGAGCTAAAAAATAAAACATACTTCTGCTTCTGCGACGACGTTCGAGATATTGATAAAATGAATCTCTACCTCTACGATACCATTCGTTTAAAAAAATAAAAAAGCCGGCCAAGTGCGAGTCGGACTCGCGCACCGAGGGTTTCATACTCCAAAAGCAAAAGTAAAACGATAATATTATATTAATTTGCTTATTTATCGTTAACTTTGTTTGTAGAGTTTTATTGTTAATATAAAAAAAATCGGCCAAGTGCGAGTCGAGCCTCGCTCTTTTAGGGTTCCGTTAAAAAAAAATTTAAATTAAAATATTTTCATGTACCCATGGAAATATTTTAATTTAATTTTTTTAATTTAATTTAATTTTTATTATTTGTTGTTATAGCGGCAATAGAAATACATAATATGTGAAAATTTCATCTGTCTATCTATTACGGTTTACGAGATACAGCCCGCTGACAGACGGACGGACGGACGGACGGACGGACGGACAGCGTAGGCTTAGTAATAGGGTCCCGTTGGTACCCTTTGGGTACGGAACCCTAAAAAACTATGCTAGTTAGAGCGTTGGTTTTATTTTTCCTGTAAAATATACATAAACCTCTATTGACCATATTTCTTTCAGATTTTTCGATAGGTAAACTTCGGAGATAAGGGGGGGGGGGGGGGGGGGGGACGGTATTTTTTTCGACATTTTGGCTTATTACTCAAAAGCTATTATATATAGAAATAAATAAAAAACTGTTTTAGAATGCACAAGTAAAGGCCTTACATACGATACCGCACTCGGTATAGTTATATTACTTTGAAATTTCAAACCCCCGATTTTCCCCCTTTTTTAATAAAACTAAAATAATTTTCGCATTGCTTTTATTTTTCCTGTAAAATATACATAAACCTCTTTTGACCATAATTATTTCAGATTTTTCGATTGGTATACTTCGGAGATAAGGGGGGGGGGACTGTATTTTTTCGACATTTTGGCCGATTAATCAAAAACTATTTTATCTAGAAATAAATAAAAAACTGTTTTAGAATGCACAAGTAAAGGCCTTTCATATGATACCCCACTCGGTATAATTTTCTTACTTTGAAATTTCAAACCCCTGATTTTCCCCCTTTTTTTATTAAAACTAAAAATAATTTTCGATTTTTCTTTATTCCAATGATTTTGGGCCACTATTATACACAACTGTGCCAAATTTCATGTCGATAGCTTTAATAGTTACTGAAATAATCGACTGTGACAGACGGACGGAGAAAGTCTCACCATAAGGGTTCTATTTTTACCATTTTGGTATGGAACCCTAAAAAATACAGTGATCTATAGGTTACAAGTTCAGCAGTGAACGTCTATGGTGGATAAAGAAGAAGAGACTAAACTATTATCAATTTTGATTTTCTTTTTTTTTTTTTTTAAAGAATATCAGGCAAGTTGAAATTGACTAATATTCTCCTCTCCCCTCCAAATAAGCGGAAAGCTTGGGTAAGGAGTGGGTATGACAATAGTGCAACGGGTGGGATTCGAACCTGCGACCTTTTAGTTTTCAGTCCGCACCTTAACCGTTGGTAACGCTAGTTACTAGTTATTATTCTGTGCCGTTGGGCTATTGAGTACACCTGTCTGCAATATTATGGGCTATAATCTTCTATGGTAGGCTTATAATTGCATATTACTTAAATACGAAGCGCAAACAGCTGTGTGAACATGATTATTTTCATAAAATAGATCTCTGAGTTTAACAAAAGGATAATAAATAGCGGAAATTTGTCACCCAAAAAGGCGTAAAGGGCTTCGCATCAAAGAAGACAGATGGGGGAGAGATCGCCGAGCGATGCGCGTCCCGTGGGCGATATTTTTCACGCGCCATTCAAATTACTGACTTAGGTAGTTCATGCTGAATAATTTATGCAGCAAAGTTACTACTCTACAATATCGAAAGCTTTTCTTAGGAAATGCGGTTATACTTGCATTTTACGTCGTCTTTGACGTCGTTGACGAATAGGCATACCATTCAGTGGCTCTCTACGACACGTTTGGTGTGTTATTAGGTAATTATGCGAAAGTTTATATTACGACAGATGCTAACAGCAGGGCATTGGTCACTTTCAAAGATCGCCACAGAACAAAAACTTGTGCCGTTTATGTCCATTATATCCCAGCGCCTCGCTTGCGTTACTCATTCCACACACACATAAGTATTGCAAGCTGTAATTTAGGAACAATTAAAATGACTTCGATATAGCGAAATAAAGAGAACTGAAAAGAGAAGTGTCCATATCGTGAAAACTACTGAAATTTTTTGAAGTCAGTTAAAAAGACCTCAACTTTTCTACTATTATTAGTAGTTACTACTAATATTGTAAATGCGAAAGTTTGTGAGGGTGTTTGGATGGATGGATGTTTGTTACTCTTTAACGCCACAACTAATGACCCGATTTCCTGAAATTTGGAATGGAGATAGCTCATACCCAGGATTAACACCACTGAATAACACACAGGCTACATTTTATCCCGGAAAATTAAAGAGTTCCCATGGGAATAAAGAAACCTTAAACCACGCGGACGAAGTGGCGGGCATCATCTAGTAAGTTATATTATAATGCTGCGAGTTCTGGTATGGGGTTACCAATCGAGCGCCTCTGAACCCAAACGTCTGGTTACATTTTTTTTTTTTTTTAAATATATAGACCAGCGCTTGACTGCAATCTCACCTGATGGTAAGTGAAGATGCAGCCTAAGATGGAGCGCGCTTGCCTAGAAGATGCCTATTCACTCTTGATTTAAAGGTACCCAAGTTATAGTCAGTTGGAAAAACGGAAGCCGGAAGGGCATTCCAAATTTTAGCGGTGCGTATTAGGAACGAGGAAGCAAAACGCTTAGTGCGGGATCGGGGGATTTCGACCACGTAGCGGTGCAGATTCGAGCGATGCCTTGCGGTTCGATGGTAGAAGGGTGATGGAGGAACTAGTTCAAATAGTTCTTGAGCACACTCTCCGAAATATATCCTGTAAAATACCGACAGACAGGCAACTTTGCGCCGATGTTCCAGACTTTGAAGTTTGGAGTTACTTAGCGATTCGTCGCCAATGAGTCTTCTGGCGCGTCTGTCCACCGAATCCAATGCAGCAAGCTGGTACTTGGCAGAGCCGTCCCATAAATGGCTGCAGTACTCCATGCACGATCGAACTTGTGCTTGATACAAGGTAACAAGCTGTTCCGGCGTGAAGTAGCGCTTGACTTTATTGAGGATACCAAGTTTCTTGCCAGCAGTTTTTGCCTTGGATTCGATGCATCGTCCAAAGTTAAGATTTGACGAGACATTTATGCCAAGAAGATCAATACTGTCAGTGACCGGTACGGATATATTTCGGAAAGTCGGAGTCAGCGGGAATGGACTCCGTTTGGCGGTGAACAAACACGCTTGCGTTTTGGTAGCATTAAATTTGACAAGGTTGGCATCACCCCAATCCGATACCTCTTTCAAAGCCAAATTTATGCGTTCTACCAAAGCCTCTCTAAGCTCGAAAGTCTCAGCGCCACTAGCACGGGGACCGGACATGTATCTCTCCGTAACGGTGCTGTCATCCGCATACCCAAAGATACCGGGCCTGAGGAGGTCATTAATGTGCAGCAAAAAGAGCGTTGCGGAGAGAACTGATCCCTGAGGGACACCGGCATTAATCGCCATCAGATCAGACGAGGTGCCATCTATGACCACTCGAAATGATCGCCCACTCAGGAAATCCGATATCCAGTTACAAAGTCCAGTGGGTATCCCATAAGCTGAAAGTTTGCTCAAAAGGCTTTCATGCCAGACCCGGTCAAACGCCTTCGATACATCAAGTGAGACGGCTAGCGCCTCACCATGCTTATCGATGGCTTCACCCCAGATGTGTGTAGCATACACTAAAAGATCTCCCGTGGACCTGTTACGGCGAAAACCGTACTGCTGGTCCGACAGGAGGTCATTAAGCTCGAGGTATGCCAGGAGCTTGTCGTTCAATACACGCTCCAAACATTTACATAGTATGGAGGTGATTGCGATAGGCCTGTAATTGGCCGGGTCGGCACGACTACCCTTTTTGGGTACTGGCTGTACGTTAGCTATCTTCCAAGCTTTGGGGACTTGAGCTAATTTTAGAGAGAGGCGGTACAAGCGTGTCAGGACAGGCGACAACTCAGGAGCACAGGTCTTCAAGACTCTTGCTGGTATCCCGTCAGGGCCGCTGGCCTTATTCACATCCAGGTTGCGGAGCACTTTCAAAACCTCAATTTGGCGAATGCGTATTTCAGACATAACAGTCTCGCAAGGTGGTATTCTAGGTGGTGAGGTACTTCCTGCATCGAGGAGCGAATTTTCCGCAAACAGATTCGCTAAAAGGTTAGCCTTGTCTGTCGCAGTAAAGGCCAGCGATCCATCTGGTTTCAGCAGGGGAGGCAGCGAAGGACGGCAGAAGTTCGTTTCAACCGACTTCGACAGTGACCAAAAAGCTTTACTACCACGCGGATAGGAAGCTAATTTGGCCCCAATGCGGTTCGTGCGGTTAAAATGAGCCCTTTTCAGAACCTTCTTGTAGGACTTGGCAGCAGAGTTGAACGCTCTCTTCTTCATATTGATGTCCGGAGTTTTAAGGGTACGGGCTTCAGCCCACGCTGCAAACGCTGAGTCCTTACGAGCTGCAGCATCAGCACATTCAGCATTATACCACCGAGGAACCTTGCCATCAAGTGATACGTCAGCATATGGAATAAAGTACTCCATTGCTTGACGTATAACTTCCGATACGGCTTGCTCACAACTCGACGGATCATTAGAAGAGAAGCAGCTCTGCCGCCAAGGGTATGACGCGAAAAAGTGTCGCATCTCATCCCAATCTGCCGACTTATATCGCCACACACGTCTGGTTCCGGTAGGACCGTTATCCAGAGGGTGATAGTTCGATACCGACTTTACCACACAGTGATCAGAGGAGCCCAGGGGGCCGCAACTGATACCGAAAACCGGTCTGGGTCGGTAGTCAACAGAAGGTCCAAACAATTAGGTGTATGGCCTTCAACGTCAGGTATTCGCGTTGCTTCTTGGGCCAGCTGGGAGAGATCTAGCGACAGAGCAAATTTAAGCGCCTCTCTCCCGGCATGGTCGGTATTCTGGTATGGGAACAGCCAATCTTGATGATGGGCGTTGAAATCCCCCAGAAACACCATTTGAGCAGTCGGATACCGACGTTGGACGATGTCAGCCGTCACACTGAGATGTTCAAACATCCGAGTCGTCTCCTGGTCACCGCTATGCGACCGATAGGTACAGGCATACACGATCTGTTCCATGCCCGTGTCCAATAAACACCACATGATGGAAAGGTTAGGTACCTCTAGGTTACGGAGACGCCGGCAGCAGACGTCGTTACGGGCGTACATACAGACCCCAGCGCGAGGTTTAAAGTTGTGCTCGAGCGAATACCCGGGATACTGTAGGTACGCTACGTCTGCTGGACTGCCGATTTGCGTCTCCGTAAGAAAAAGTAAATGCGGCCTCTCAATCTCTAGATGGTGGTGGACTGCGACGAGATTGGAGTGCAATCCTCGTATGTTGGTGAGGTGCACTTTGAGAGAGAGGAGGTGCAGCCGCTGTATAGCTTTACTTTTTTTCTTGCGATGTTTCATTTTGGTCAAAGGGTGAATAGGAAGGGAAATGGCAGTTGTACGAGGCGCTACGTTTGTAGACTCCGCGATTTGTACAGAAGATGCGCTGATGGAGGGCTCGACTGGAGACTGCGGGGACGCCCGAACCCCCCAGGGAATCGCCATCGGGTCCTCTCACCGGTCGCCAACCGGCACGATGGAAGCCATCCCTGGATTTTTCGCCAGGTGGCGGGGCAGCCTTTCATAGGTGGCGAATCTACTAATTGGGCCCCCAACTACCTGCGGTCGGCCAGCGGTGCACCGTGCTTCGGATCCCGCTACCCTCCAGATCGAGACGTCCGGCACAGCCTCTGCACAAAATCGGGTCCTGTCACTAAACGCAGCGCAACTGTACATACCCATTCCCCTTTGATTGGCTGGTACGAGCATCGCTCCGGAACACGACGAGCCCCACGACACAACGAATCGTGTCGTAAGATGAATCGCTTGGCGGCGCGGTTTTGCTCGATGGGTGGTCACTCTAGCCACGGCCGAAGCCTACCACCTGTGTTACTCGTTTGGCACCACCCAGGGGTCACGTGTAGGGTAGAGAGGGTTAAAACCTTACTTGGTACAGCCTACGGACGCGAGTAACCCAACCCCCAAAAATTACAAAAAATTAGCATCTCATCATCATCATCATCATCTCAGCCTGCGGACGTCCACTGCTGAACATAGGCCTTTCCCGGAGAACGCCACCACACCTGGTCCTCAGCCTTCCTCATCCAGCCACTTCCCGCCACCCGCTTTATATCGTCAGTCCAACGTGCTGGAGGGCGCCCCACACTACGCTTACTTGTTCGCGGTCTCCACTCTAGGACTTTTCGGCCCCAACGGCCATCGCTTCTGTCATCATCATCATTCGCACTGTTATTTCAGCTTGCTAATGGTTTGAGCTATGTCGGCGACCTTGGTTCTCTTACGGATCTCTTCTTTCCGAATCCTGTCCTTAAGAGAAACTCCTAACATAGCCCTCTCCCAAGCTCTCTGAGTGACTTTAAATTTGTGGATCAAGCCTTTTGTTAGTGTCCTCGTTTCAGCGCCATAAGTGAGGACGGGAAGGACACATTGATTGAAGACTTTCGTCTTCGGGTATTGAGGTATTGACGATGAGAAGACCTGACTTAATTTTCCAAATGCCGCCCAGCCCAGCCGTATCCTTCTGTTGGCTTCTTCTTCGAAATTGTTTCTACCCAATTGTATGGTCTGGCCAAGGTAGTTGTACTCTGAAACAATTTCGATTCCAACATTTTCGACGTTCACGGGTATCGGGACAACATGTTGATTGAACATAACCTTGGTTTTGCCCATGTTTATCCCGAGACCAACTCGTCTGGAAGAGCGGCTTAGACTACTCAGCATCTGCTCCAGATCTTCTGGAGTCTCTGCCAGGATAACCACATCGTCGGCGAACCGCAGGTGTGAGATGTATTTGTCATTTATATTAAAGCCTCGTCCTGTCCAGTCCAGCGTTTTGAAGAGGTCTATCTAGTGCACTATTAAACATAAAATTAGCATCTATGCGGCCCAAAAAGATACATGCTAACATAGAAAACTTTATTTTAATCAGGTTAACTAAGTTAAAAGCTAACAGACGACACACGATGAATTTTATATTTACATATATAAATTACCACGATCCATCTGTGCCGCACTTATCTTTGCAGTCTACTGAGATGAACTGGGTAGAAAACTTAGATTAGAATAATTCGTTTTGCTTACAAAAGGAAACGTTTTTATGATATTTTATTGCGAGTGTCGCCTTGATAACGAGCGGCGAGGTCATTTATTTTATCTTTTGTTTGTCAACAAACAAAATAAACAAATTATACAATTTGAGACACTGATTCACCCCTTTCAAAGTTTAGCGCAATTAAAAACTTAATTTTATAACAATTTGTTTTTGAATACGTATTACCTACTTTTAAAAGCGTTGCCTTGTTGGAATGATTATTCAGAGGTTTTTCTTTGTTAACCAATAGATATGTCCACAGGAGGAGGAACCTCCACATGTCACAGTATTATGCCGCCTCTAAACAGGGGCTCCCTGCTACTCCTCTGATGTGATCGGTAGCTTAGGTAAGTTATGAGTATGAGAGTATCACCATTGTTATGAGAACAATTTTTTTGTAAAGTTTACACCGACCTGCTTGAGATTTAACCTCAGGAATATATCTATAAATATATTTCTACTTTTTTCAAGTTTTCAAGTTAAACTCCACTGGGGTAGATGTTGTTTTTACTGAAAATTCTGGTCACCGTCATAGTTAATTCTTTAATTATTATTATACACATTGAACAATCAATTTTTAATAATGTAGCGGGGCCGTATGAAGCTTATGAATTTTAAAGCATCAATTTCACTCTCATTTGCATTACGCTACAAGATGAACTTTTAATTAGATTTTTTTCACTACTTTCTACCACTTTCCAGCTCGCGTGAATACGAAGCATTAACTCCCCCTCAGAGACCGTGTTACCACGATAATTGCTACTATTAACTCCACCTACTGCACTCAAAAATAAACCTTATTATTTTACAAATAAATCATATATTTTATGAAGCTTCTGATTAATATTTTTCAGGCGTTGTTTAGTTTATTTTAAGGTGTAGGTTATTCTGTCACATATTTTGCCTCTTTATTATTTTTTCGCTTACTTTTAAAAATATTTTTGGTTTTAGTAGAGTTAATCGTGCATTTTTTGGAATCCAAACATTATGCGGCTTATGCGGCCAACAAACGGTCTGTTTTAAAAATCAATCTTCATGTAAAATGTCTGCGTTTGTAAAATCTTCATGTCTTCTCATTCACCAAAAATTAAAAATTAAGGTGTGAAACTTTGTATGAAAGTCCGCAATTTTTCAAATTATACCTACTCATGAAACTCGGTATTTGGGCTTTCAATTAAAAAAATGATGAATACGTACTTCACAGTTTTTGAAAGTTCCACGCCCATAACTAGAGGACGAAAGGTTTTATGAAAATTTTTATTTATCAAGTTATTTTATTTAAGGTACATCCATGAAACTTGGAATTTGGGCTTTCTATTAAAAATAACGAAATAGGTGTTTCACAGTTTTTGAAAATTCTATCCCAATCCCCCTAAAGCTAAACCGAATTCGTCTGTTAACATTGGATAAAAGTTCTCACAGCATCATTGAATATCTTACAAGTTAAACTCTCGACGACGGGAAATGGCCTCCGGTGTAGTTTATACTGCACTGTTGGTTTTCAATGATTAAGTTTACGTTCCCAGAGCTGTGCTTCCATTGATTCCTGTTTATCGAAGCAAGGCAAATAACAACGGAGCCTTGGTAGTCCGGGAGTGGCTTTATTGAGACCTGAATACATAAAGATTGTGCAGTAATACTCTTGTGTACTGTCTTGCAATTTGTTTTATTGCGAATTGTAAAGGTAAATAGTGATTGTAAGATATTTACCGTTTACCAATAGTTTAATAAAGTTGCAAAGCTGGAATAGTAATGGTTGGGATTTGTCACTCGATGCCATTAGGCAATGGGTGGGATTCATCGCTCAAAGAAATGGCAATGGGTGGATTTCATCGCTCGAAAAAATGGCAATGTGTGGGATTCATCGCTCGAAGAAATGGCAATTGGTGTGAATCATCGCTCGAGGAAATGGCTATGGGTGGGATTCATTGCTCGAAGAAATGGCAATGGGTGGGATTTATCGCTCGAAGAAATGGCTATGGGTGGGATTCATCGTTCGAAGAAATGGCTATGGGTGGGATTCATCGTTCGAAGAAATGGCAATGGGCGGAATTCATCGCTCGAAGAATCGTTGATATCGGGGTCTCGAGGTGGTCGAATGACTACCTACTTCGAACCGGGAAACGGATGATGAAGAAAATTCAAAATATAATTATTTAGTACTACTACTTGAAAGTAGTCATAGGTTAGGTCTGTGGTCTCCTATTCGGAGGATCGCAGGTTAGATCCCAGGCACCTCTGACTTTTCGGAGTAGGTAATGTGCGTTTAAGAAATTAAAAGGTGAAGGAAAACATCGTGAGGAAAGCTGCACGCCTAAGAGTTCCCCATAATGTTTTCAAAGGTGTGTGAAGTCTACCAATACGCATTGGGCCAGAGTGGTGGATTATGGCCTATAATTAATAACCCTTCTCTGAGAGGATACCTGCGATCTGCGCTCAGAGCAGTTGACGGGTGGGTAAATGATGATCATGATAATGATGATACCTACTTAGTTTATATATTTCTCTGGTGGTAGACTTTGGTCGCGGCTTAGTTATAAAAAAAAGAAAAACAAGAAGTGCACTACCATCAAGAAGTGCCGCCAAGCAACTTAGCGTTCCCGCATGATGGCGTGTAAAAATCGTTTAGGGATATGAGTATTTGGAGACCCTCTTTTAATTTTTTTTATTTTTAGCAATAGAAAAAACACGTTTTTGTGACAAGTATCCAACTATAATGGTTACTGAGATACAGCCCACTGACAAACAGACGGACGGGCGGACAGACGGACCGAGGTCCCCCTTGGGATAGGGAAAGGTGCCCCTTTGGATACGGAACTTTTTCTGTGTCGTTCGGTGGCATACAACGCGCACTGGGCCTTTTTCATTCAAACTTTTTTTTAATCAAAGCATTCCGCTGAAAAATAGCTAGGTGTAGCTCGAAATAGATGAATCTGTTAGTCAAATAAGGGCATGTCCCTTTGTGTATCTACATATATCACACCAGGTATAGATAGCAAGCAAAAAGTGATCACACATCAAAACAAAATCCACATGCATCCAACGTTGCTCATTTATCTACTACTATTAGGTTTAGAAAAGTAAGTGGTAAATAAATGTGCATTAAGCAGCTTCGAACAGTAGCAACAGCAACATATACCTACAGATAATGCATGCTTGCAACTTGTCCTTACTGACAGTACTCTTACTAAGTTGTAATTTTATTCAAGGCGAGAACAATTAATATTGCTACGGTCTGCGGGACTTGGGGATTGGTATCTAAAGCAGCAATTCAAAATTACTTTTTTACTGTCACAACGCGCAAGGATAACAAGTACAACACAATTGCGTGTACAAATACACTCAATATTTACAAGGAACGCTCTTCGTCACATTCCATACTATCTTCCGGCACTAAACACTCACAATTCACTGTTCACTAAACACTTTAGTCAAAGATACGTTGAATCTTCCTTTTCTTTCTTCTTTTCTTTGTCGCAAAATCGCTCAACGGCAACGGCTACTTACGGTGAATCGTGCGGTTAGTTGATTGTTGTGGCTTAATCCGCGATACTTATTGCATTATGATATTTAAACTGGACGCTGCGGCCGCTGGCTGTGGAATCGTGCCCTTAGTGGCCGAGATCTCTTGAAATGCAGTCGACTGCGGCTCATGCCACTTTTGATGCGATATGCGACCAGCTTAACACAGAATAAACTGGTGTTTGTGCAATCACGTCACCTGAACAGTCGCCTGACAATCAATCGTTAGACGCAAAGCCCAGATTTACATTACATAGCTGGATTAACGGACTCGATTGTTTTCAAGTCTGTATAGCTTTCGTTATATTTGAGGGTTTTATCGATGGAATAGTACATTACACATCTAGGGCAGTAAAATAAGAAATGTCTCAGATCACATGTAATTGTTGTCCGAGGCGAAGCCGAGGTCAATAAACATGTGATCTGAGTACCTACTAATACTTACTCTGAGGATCTGAGGCTTTCTTATTTACTGCCCGTGGTGTGTACTATTTTTCTCCTCGATGGAGGCGGAAAGCGACATTTTCGTTTAGCGCAGCGGGAGGAAAATTGACGCTTTCCACCCGGAGGTGAGAAAAAATATTGTATAATGAACAAATTCTCTATATATTTTCTATGTTGAGGTTTCGTTGTAGGTATATATGCTATCCAAAAGAACAAGTTTTCACTGGATTGTTAAAACGCTTAAGATCTGGACTGCATTTAGGCTGCAATCCGAATGCAACTTTGCAAAATGGATACAGTTCAATAGAACTTATTTAATTAATGTATTTGATGTTAGTACTAGGCCTTGAAACGGATCATTTTGCAATCTATATCTTCTTAGCTGTCTTAAAAGGTAAACAAGCAGTTTCGCGCAGAAAAGCGTAAGCGACAAGCTAAGCCAGCGCTTAGGAAGTTCTTACAGCAATGGCAATGAAACTGTGAACATTGTAATTATATGCCTTGCTATGTCCGTCGGTTAGGCGTTCCTCCGAAACGTTTTCTGCGATTGATTTATTATTTTAGTGCTGATTTCAACAACGTCGATACAATAAATACACAACAATAAATTAGGCGTTCTTATATTTTTTGTATTGAAAATCTGCCAAAATATGAAATTTACACTCGGTTATGACTTATTTTACGTTGGTGAAATTGGCTCTAAGACAGCTAAAAAAATGGATTAATACAATTGATTTGGTATTTAAAGAAGCAATTCCAAAAAAAAAACAGTGTCAATAATTATTTTAGAAGTTAACATGTCCTATCTGAACCGACACGTAATTGTCTGCCATAATAATATTATAGTTCTCAGTTTAGGCAAGGGATATTTCGTCCACAAAATATATTTATGGTAACGTAACGATCTATTCTGCTCTTTAGGCAAACATTCCGGACAAGCACGGGGACAATTTTCAACGTTTACTTTAATTATACCGACATCATTTATGTACATAGTATAACGTTCTCGTGAGTGATAGAAATATCTGAAACCTATTACAATTTTATTTCAATTGCTAATGGGATATTAACTACTATGAATTGTGATTAATTAATTATTCAATGAAGATACAAACCTATCGACAAATCCAAAAGTAGGTAGTGCTATCTTTTTCCATCGGGAACAATATGAAAGGGATATTATAACATTTATTTTAACTATAATATAGTAAGTTTTTTAGTTTAGAACTTGTGGGGTCATTATATTTTTTTCTATCTATTCAATTATCACTCGTATCACAATTTAATTAATTATTAGACGGTACGAGTGTAGTGTATATTATTTGTACCAAATGCCAGATATACAAGAGTTTATATTAGTACGTAAGTAAGTAGGTACCTAATTATCTAAATATATGAAAGGAAAAGGTGTCTGACTGACTGACTAACTGACTGACTGATCTATCAACGCACAGCTCAAACCATAGGACCGATCGGACTGTAATTTGGCAAACAGATAGCTATTATGACGTAGGCATCAATTAAGAAATGATTTTTTAAATTTCAACTCCTCAGGGGGTAAACTAGGGGTTTGAAAAATCGAACTTAACGTGAGTGAAACCGCGGGCAAAAACTAGTAAGTAAATATAGTTTCTAAAACTTGTTAGGTACATAGTGTCCCTATACATTTTCAGTAGAGACACAGATTTCAAACAATCACGTCTGATGATCCGAGTCGAGTAAGCAAATCCAATTCCCTCCCATCCATTGACTGTCGGAAGCAAGGCTCTCTATTTATTTAAGTAATTTGTGTCATCCTCATCAGCTATGTAATAACAAAAGTCAATAATCCAAGCTTCTAATCTTCTATGTTCCCTTTCTACTATCATTTTGTAATAAACTCACGAGTAAAGAATTCAAGTCCGTTATTTAAATAAAACTGCCAATTTGTGTCAGGAGATTGAAGTATTAATTAAATTATTATTATTACGAAAGGCCAGTTCCACATCAGGCTGATTACATTAAAGTTTCTAATACAACAAAGCTGTTTTCAGCAAACCACTTCGCTTATTTTTAGGACAACCTAATAGAGGTTTAAGGGTGAGATCTATAGATGACACTCTCACTCAGCTCAGACTCAAGACTGATTTAAAACAAGACAGATTTATGTCAGGACATATTATTTGTGTCTCATTTTAAATCTATCTTGAGTCTTGAGCAGAGTGAGAGTACGATCTATAGATTTAAACATAACTTTAACAGTAGATTTGCATTAACCACCCCATTGTAACGGAAAATAAAGTTTTTTAAGAGTGTGCCATAATGCCGCTACTATATGGATTTCGTGCCCCTCTTCGAGCGGGATGGGTAATTTATTGTTTTCTCGTGAGTGAGAAATACATTTGACGAGAATTTTTGACGACGTAAGCGCCAAAACTGCTTATTACCTAATTACAAGTTAATTAAACAACCAATCGAAAAATTAAAACATGTATTTGAAAAATAGTTCTAGGTTTCTCAATGAAACAAAAACCCAACAAAAATTGTTTGCTCTTCCTGAGTTAAATAGCAAAATGTGTGCAAAACATGTATTTTTCAAAAAATATAGGTATTATCGAAAAAAAATTCACCTATCTTGTTTTTAAAACTCGTAATCCAAGATAAAAGTTCGAAGTATCATTGCCCCAAATATTAAGGTGGTAACTTTAACAAAATCTGAGATAAATAACAATGACAAAATACCAAATTGCATATTATGGGCTCAAACAGATTCGCTTTAGACAACTATCGAGCAAGTTCAAATCAATGATGATTGATTTTTTGACAAATTGATGAAGTTCTCATCAATTTATTGAAATGAACCTGAATATTTTTATAGGTACGTTAGTGTGCATAATTAGGTATTAATTGCCCATATTATATTACCTCAAACTTTGGCAAAAAAATATTTCTCGTTCATCCATTCGTCTAGCGCGAGCAGCTACACTCTATTTACTGTTTCGATCTATGTTCAAAAGCTTGTCAAAACCGTCCGGCCGAACCACACAATCCCCTTCCGAGACTTAAGTAGAGTGCAACTCACAAGTATTAACGACTTCACTGCATTTGTGCTTTCACAACTTCCGGATAACTTAGAAATTCAATTCGTATCGGTTGAACGGCGCTGTGACCACGACAGCTTTTAAACCTAAGGCCGCGGCCGCACTGGTAAGGTGACTGCGACGCGACGGCGATTTCGTTGAAACAAACTCCTATAGACAAATAAGGGCGGCCGCATCAGATATAAACGACGCGCGTAATTTTCAACAGTACTAAAACCAATTAATGTGTCCGCACTGAGTTCGGCCAGACAATACACGATGTAAGCGCAATTCGCTAGTTTATCGCCGCTGCAATGCAGACACGGTTTATCACGCCACCAGTTGCCTTACCAGTGCGGCCGCGGCCTAAGAGCGATGCAACACAGTGCTGTGGCCTCGCTGCGTTCCCGCTGCAGCGTGATCTTGTCTTTTTTGCCAACGTTGGGCGTGAACACAGGGTTGAGCCCTAGGGGCTCGAAGAAATCGGGATCAACGCTTTAGAATAGAAAAGAATAGAAATGTTTTTTATTCAAATAAACTTTTTCACAAGTGCTTTTGAATCGTCGATGAGTCTACCACTTGTTCGGAATGCATTTCCTGCCGGGAAGAACCAGCAAGAAACTCGGCAGTTGCTCTTTTCAATACAAGTTTACAATATAATAGATACTATGCTATGTATGCAGTGTTTTCACAATGAGGGGAAGTTCCACAAAAGCATACCACATGTTAAGACGGTCAGACAGAAAGTAGCCCCATTCCCGCCGGTGGCACCCGTTCACGAGCATGACGCATGACCCAGCCATTGCTTCGCTCAACCTTTCCTAAGGGCGCCTTCTATGAGGCTCGGACCTCGACCTTATGACGTTGGGGTGAATGTTGTTGTCCTTGGTGTGTTGGTTTAAAATTAACCCCTGACCCCTAACCCTGAAAAATCCAGCAGCGGGAATGTCTAAAAATGATTGCTGAACTGTGTTAATCGTAATAGTCTCTGAATGACCGATACTCTCACGCTTGGCTAAAAAGCTTTGTTGCAGCTTTTTGCAGCAAGAATACCATAAATTCAGCCAATAAACACAATTGAGACTGTAGCTTTTCCGCAATCGATGAACAGTTTATGGACATAAGGAGCGATTCTTATTCCTCGAGGAAGCGTTGCGAAGCGCGTTCTTTAGTAAGTAGTACCTATACGTTTGTCCATACTAATTCTTACTCATCAAGCATCAACGCATAATAATAGTCACTCCTAACGAGCAAGTAATATGTAAAAAAGTATGTAAGTACATGTAGTATGGATAGCGTCATTTTTTTTTAATATTTTTTAGGATTGTAATCGATAAGAATTAATGATTCTGATTAACCCATTTTCAGGTTTCCCCTTAACAATTAGTAACGTAGTTTTTTTACCTACAAAAACCTTGTTCCCAAGCGAATAAGCGTTCTGGTACGATGCTGCATATAAACCGATAGAAGCCACTTTCATCTAGACTGCATCGTCACTTATCACCAGGTGAGATCGTTGTCAAGACCTGACTAGACGAATTATATGAAAGTGTGGATATTACAGGATTATTTTTATTATCAACCTAAGTCAATCTCAGAAATCAGAAGGCGTGTAAGATAAAGGCGAGCTCTATTTTCCGCTATGCTGGTTCCACGGTTAGAATTATGAGTATAGCATTATTATAACCTAGCTACGAGCTTTTGTTTCTTAATTTAGAGCAACTACTTTTCTATTACTGCTTTATTATTAGTTTAACTATAAAAGGTTCAAAATAAACTTACTAGTTAATAATCCTTAATAATAAATATTATATACCTACCTACATGTATAAATATTATGTTCTTTCAAAAAAAAAATATTATTAAAAAAAATCTTCATTCCGGTTCAGATTTCAGGGAGTTATGGAGTAGCATCAACAAAAAAAAATACGCGTCGAATTGATGACGTCCTCTTTTTTTTTAAGTCGGTTAAAAAGAGCAATCGCCGATTTCTCATCATTCCAAAGTGGTAGAATCACTTGACGACTCAAAACAAAAAACAAACTGGCCCATCAGTTTGTCGAAATAGATGTTAAGATAACAACTGACAGACGGACGGACGGACTGACAGTGGAGGCTTAGTAATAGGGTCCCGTTGGCACCCTTTGGGTGCGGAACCCTAAAAAGGATTCCGACGATTTGAGAACCTCCTCCTTTTTTAAAGTCGATTAAAAAGCTTTTCTATTCTATTCTAAACATACTTAAAGGTATAAATACTAGCACCTACATAGGGTAGACTGGATCAGCAGACGCTACGCAGCGGAAATATAGGTAGTGCAAAAGGTTAAAGTGACCTTATTGCAGAGATGCGCGGAAAACTTTCAAACGTTTAAGTTTGAAAATGAAACACGCGATGTAACGATATAACCTGGTAATACTGCCGTGCTAATTGTATTCACCAGTGTAGGTATAATAATTATTTTGGGCCACGTAGTTCTCTTTAGAAATAATAAGGATAGCATTGTGCTAACTCGCGTATGGACTACGGACACCCTATGACCACACTTGTGCCTAAAGGCTAGCCCTCTATAATTTCAAGTTGGCCGACTATTGTACAACTAAGTTGCTTACTTTTACAATTATTATCAACCATAATATTGTGTGCGTAATAGGAAGGAATTTCCCCAATTAGTAGGACGATTTAGTTGGTTAGAAGTGCGGGTTACCACAAGTCAGTAGTCACTATGCCTATTAGTATACTGCGATATAGTTATAAAACTTGAAATTGTAAGTGTGCGGGTACTCTAATAATACCTACCGCTTAACCGAAACGACGATACCTGAGGTATGAGCACACAATATTATGTAAGCCTCAATAGCCGAATGGTAGCTAATGGTGCAGGTGCGGAGTGAAAACTGAATGAATATGTAGAGATAAAATAAATTAGCTTTAGTAATTATAATATTTTGCACGCCAGAATTGAGGCAAAGCATGTTTGGAACTACATCATAATTTACGCCATACTGTTATTACCCATGTTAAAAATAACAAAATTTTACTTAAATTCCGAATAGGTACGTACTGTGAATAAAATAGTTAGGTATAGGATAGGTATAGCAAGAGAGAATATCAAACAAATTGTTCCAATTATGTTAGGCGAAGCTGCAAAACCGTTTTACTAATACGGTGTACCTACACCGTCACTTCGAGCCTCGCTTCGGTAATTAAACCCACTTGATGTTGCACGTTTTCTTACTCTTGAAAACGGTTCTGCCACGTCATAATGTCTTGTCACTTTCTGTAAAGAAAACATTTTGAAGAAACCTGTATGCCTGGATGTTCATCTGTAATAGATTCTCCATAATAAATCTCCATAGTAAATTTTGCCGCAAATATTTTGTTCGGAATTTCTCTTCTATAAAACTTCGTTCAAAAAATTAAAACAAAACAGGACAAGACATGATCTGAAGCAGAATTCGGACCCCAAACCGTTAGTTTCACTCCTTCGCTTAACCGCTGCGCCACCAAAGCTTTGATAGAACGTTTATAATAAACGCAAGCAACAAGGGTCGTGAAGGAAATTTCTTACTCCCTTCGTTCCAAAAAAATTGCGGAGTGAATCTTCTGTACCTGTACTATGATGTATTATATTGTGCGTAGATATAATAAAAATGTGTTTGATTAACAACCAATGATATAAAGAGCAGTTGAAGCGCTTTCGGAAAACTTCGCAGTTTCAATTGACTTTCACTGTTTGGGCTACGGGGCGAACTTTCGGAGACCCTCCCTCCCATTTGGTTCACGCCTGACCTGGTTCAATATTTTAAGGTCCCTAGAAGAGAAAAACATTTTTATTCCATTATTGTAATGAAATAAACGAAATCGAATAACAAATTCATGATTTTTATTCGTTAGGCAACAGAAGATAATAAACTATCCATAAAAATGCGAAGTAGGTAGGTACTTTGCAAATTTTTGTGTACATTTACAATTTTTCAACAGTTTATAATTTTACTACTTAGGCGCGCTTGCAGAAACGTCTTAAAAGGACAGATTAGACAGATTGCGTATACATAGTCTGTCAAAATTACAAATTTATTCGTGGGTTAACTAACTCGGCGTCTCTGCAAGCGGGCCTTAGTTTTGTATAAACTATTGGTAGGTATGTATGTAGGTACCTACAATCATTTAATGATAATATACCTACATGACTGTGGAGAATTAATTCAGGGATTACTTCGGATATTTAACAGTATTACAAGCTGTAAAATATTCATAATAAAAATAATGTATTAAATGTTTGTGATTTACACGCTCCGACTACAGAACATGAATAATAAATGCAGCACGGACCAGCGATGGCAGCCACTTTTAATTTTTCATCATTTACATGAATAAATAATTTGAGAGGGCAATTTTTTTAAAGAGATTTGGTAAATAAATTTAAACAATAATATTTGACTTTCCTCGAAAATATTTCACTATCGCTACCAAGTTCCAGCGAATAGGATAAAATCATATTGGTCCAAGATCCCAGTGGCGCCAGACCTAAGTTATTTTCTCAGCAATTATTTGTGTACGATAGAGTACTGTTCTAATGTCCTTTCAGTATATGCGTACCAGCTAGATTGTGCCGACGGCCAATTTCCAGATACCAGGTGCTAAAGGTAGGTAAAAACTAGAATAACTTATCTTAAATTCTCAGGGCTGATTTTCATATATGTTTTAAAGAATATTGTAAAAATTAATAAATTAATACTGCCAGACGCTTACCGCCGGCGGTTACTTTAGCCAGACGCTTTGAAGCTCCCAAAAAAATATATAATTTAAGTTAACTTATATTCTCAGTTCTGATTTTTATACATGATACTCAGGGAACTATTGTGATATTATCTGTAAGCTGCCAGACCTATTGGAAGGGTCAATCATCCCCCCAGACACACATTATGCGTCCCCATATGTATGAGCGCTAGAACATGATTCACTTGTTTAAGTGTGTGAGAGATAATATCATCATACTATAATATTATAAATGCGAGAGTGTGTTTGTTGGTTTGTCCTTCAATTACTCTGCAACAGAGCTACGGATCGACGTCATTTTTGCCTGGGTATAGCTTGCAGAAGATATTGCAATAGTTCTCTCTCTCTAGATCCTAAGCTATACCCAGGCAAAAAATCACGTCCATCCATAGCTCTGTTGCAGAGTGATTGAAGGACAAACCAACAAACACACTTTCGCATTTATAATATTATAGTATGATGATATTATCTCTCACACACTTAAACAAGTGAATCATGTTCTAGCGCTCATACATATGGGGACGCATAATGTGTGTCTGGGGGGATGTTTGACCCTTCCAATAGGTCTGGCAGCTTACAGATAATATCGCAATAGTTCCCTGAGTATCATGTATAAAAATCAGAACTGAGAATATAAGTTAACTTAAATTATATATTTTTTGGGACCTTCAAAGCGTCTGGCTAAAGTAACCGCCGGCGGTAAGCGTCTGGCAGTATTAATTTATTAATTTTTACAATATTCTTTAAAACATATATGAAAATCAGCCCTGAGAATTTAAGATAAGTTATTCTAGTTTTTACCTACCTTTAGCACCTGGTATCTGGAAATTGGCCGTCGGCACAATCTAGCTGGTACGCATATACTGAAAGAACATTCGAACAGTACTCTATCGTACACAAATAATTGCTGAGAAAATAACTTAGGTCTGGCGGCACTGGGATCTTGCTCTATATTATGTGACTGACAAACTTATTCTATGAAATAATTATCCTGGATTGAAAGATTGACTTTGACAGCTGCGAATTTCTCTTCATAATAAAGAATAAAATAAAGTAAATAATTATGTAATATGGCTCATTTCTATTTAATGTAATTCTACATTAAATCTTACATCTATATAAATAAATAAAACATAATAATAAAACGAGTAAATATTAATAAGTTTCACATGAAAAATTGCAACCAAGAGGAAATCTGTCAACAGCTGTCAGCTACAAAAATTGCGATTTATTTACTGTTTACATCTATATTTCCATAATATTTTGATGCCATACGTTTGCCTGTGGTTTGTGGACTTAATTTCGTATAATATTAAATAATATGTCGTGGCTCAATCTGAACCAGTGGATAAGTAGCTTGAAAGGGCAGATAACGAACTTTACTACAGAAGTTTTATTTGAAGATCCACGCAGGATAATGAGGCAGTATCTTCTGTAAAGGAATCCTCGGTAAAGAAGCTCGAAGACAAATGCCTTAACCAAGTTAAATTGTGAAGTGTGTAGTGTGAATTTTAAGCTGCTATTTTGTATTTTTTCTTATTTTTAGGTTTTTTTTGTATATAATATTAGTCATATATGTTGTTGTGGCGCCGAGCCACTGTTCTAGGTTGAGACAGCCGGGGTTTTTTTTATGTCGCAGGATAGCGTGCGTTGTGAGCAGTGTTCCCAGCCTCGGTATTTTAAAAATAGTAAAGGTTTGAAAATTCATGTAGGTAGAGTTCACAAATCATCATTTGCATCATCGATACCTCCCATTTCATGTTCTTCCCTTCCAATTAAAGGACTTGATGGTAACCTTTGGGAATCATTAAGTACTTTTAAGAATTCCATTCCATTAATCAGACGCATTCCTCGAGGATCACGCCATTCAGTTTCATGTTCTTTAAAAAAAACTATAGATAATGTCATCTCCCATAACACCTGTCGTAGCTGGGAGCTCCTGCTCACTTTCGCGTACCGCACGCTACACGCGGATAAGAGTCAAAACCTCTCCCTTACACAGAAAATAAAAAATAACTGCACTATAAGCACTGCACTGCGGCGCAGTGCTACCGGGAACCTTCAAAGCTCGTACACAAAAAGAATGTTCTGAGCTCCGCTGTCGGCTGTCAGCAGGGGGATCCGCTTGGACCAGTTATTTTTAGTTTGGCCATCCACCCTATAATTTCGGCTCTAAATTCCAAATTCAATGTTTGGTATTTGGATGATGGAACCTTGGGCGGCGAAGTGAATTCGGTTTTGGAGGATTTAGAAATTATTATATCAAAATTTAAAACTATTGGCTTGGAACTTAACTTTGATAAATGTGAAATTTATATTCCTAATTCTTTTTCGGCGGAATCTAAACTGCACATATTAAATAAATTCAATACTTTAGCTCCGGGTATTAAAATTTTAAATGATGAGTCACTTCGCCTCCTAGGAGCACCTGTTCTAGAGGCCTCAGTTCCTCAATTTTTTACTGACTTAATTTCTAAATTCAAAAACACTTCCCATCACCTTTTCGATATTAATCCTCATATGGCAATGACCATCATTCGATTCTGCTTATTTGTTCCAAAATTTACTTATTTCCTAAGATGTTCACCTCTTTGGAAATTTAATAATTTATTGGAAAATTTGGATAATTTTATACAAAATATTCTATCTGACATCTTAAATTGTCCGATAGATGATCAAGAATGGGCCCAGGCTTCTCTTCCGATCAGGTATGGAGGTCTGGGAATCCGCAAAATTTCTAGTGTCTCACTGCCAGCATTTCTTTCCTCTGTTTATAGCACACACACTCTCTTTGAAAAAATTATATCCCAGTCTTTGGGATCTTGGCAGAGGCAAGAAATGAATGGTCAGCGATTATCCCAAATCAATTGCCGGTTTCTCTTCCTTCCCAGAGACAGTGGGATGACATTATTTGTAAAAAAACTTTTGACGCAATGTTAATGGAAGCAAATTCTAAAGACCGTGCTCGTCTTCTCGCTGTCTCTGCGAAAGAATCCGGCCACTGGCTCCATGCTCTCCCTTCTGCTAATCTAGGCACTCTTTTAAACCACGCCACTCTTGCAGTGGTAGTTGGCCTTAGGATCGGCGCCAAAATAACCCAGCCTCACTGTTGCCACTGCGGTGACCACGTCGACGCTTACGGTCATCACGGACTCTCCTGTTCGAAGAGCGCTGGTCGTTTCTCCCGCCACAATGCCCTCAACGACATCATCCACAGGTCTCTTGCTACTGCTCACGTGCCAGCTGTATTAGAACCTATTGGTTTGGCACGTAGTGATGGCAGGAGACCTGATGGTATGACGCTTGTTCCTTGGAGGACAGGGAGGTCGCTTGTGTGGGATGCCACCTGTGTAGATACTCTAGCTGCATCCCACATCCATGGGACCTCCTCTGTGGCGGGTGCAGCGGCTACTAGCGCCGAACAGGCTAAGAGGCGCAAATATGAAAAACTTGACAGTGGTTTCATATTTGTGCCTTTTGGTGTAGAGACCCTGGGGCCGTGGGGCCCGGAGGCTCGAGCGCTTTTTGTAGAGCTAACTAAAAAGGTGATCGAGTCTACCGGGGATCCAAGAGCTGGCAGCTACCTTGCCCAAAGGATTAGCTTGGCCATCCAAAGGGGTAATGCTGCCAGCATCTTGGGTACCATGCCACACTGCAGTGACTTCGATGGGGTTTTAGATTTTATTTAATTTTTATTTTAGTTTTAATTTTAGAATAAATTTAATTTTAATGTAGTAGGTAGTTTTAATTTTAGAGTAAATATAGATTTAACGGATATAATTATGGAGTAACATCGAAAAAAATATATGCATGATTCATTTAAAAAAAAAAAAAAAAAAAAAATTATCCTGCCAAGCAACTTTGATTCTAATTTCTAAAGCACCAGCTACACGCTTCGTCTTACTTGACGACTTACCTGCACTTATAAGTCTAGTTTGCGCAGTTAAGCGTGTGCATATGGACGGCAAGACAGTAGCCCGCGCAGTTCCTTGACTTGCGGAAGATTGGACTTCGCAGTTCTGTAAGACGGAGCAACCTATTGTACAAGACGGAGCGTGTAGCCGGAGCATTATGATTAATTTTGCAGATCTTGCTTGCCATGGATTCAGGATTGTTTATGCATTTGACATTATTTAACTTCATTCTAGCAAACTAATAAGAAACAGCTTTAGTGCAGCTGGGTCGAAATGCAGCAAAGTATATATATATACAGGCTCTATCTATTAAGAGTATAGAGTATAATCAATCGGCTAGTGCACTGCATTCTAGCGTGCTATGTATATATATAAATAAAAATTAATGTTTGTATGTTTGTCCTCTATGCGTTCTGAAACCATTGATTAGATTGTGATTTAACTTTGGTAGGGTGTTCTGAGGACGCCCGCAAGGATTCCTGGCCTAAATAATCTATGATATAATTTCTTTTAAACTCTACGTGGCATTGCAAGTTGCAACGCATACCGGGTACAGATAAAACATAATATGAAAATGATGCAGAAGTATTTTTGCGTTTCAGCGCAGCCTCATAATGTTTTGCTCTTTTATAAAATAACGAGAACAAAATCTGAATTGAGATTACCAAGTAGAATCTGCCACTTTATTTTTGAAGAAGTATCCAATTAAGAAAATAATAATATAAAAGCAGGCGAAATCTGCTCTGGAAGCTTTTAAAATGGCGCAACAACAAAAATCTCTGAAATTACTCCATTTCTGTCATTTGTCTTAATTGCTAAAATATAAAGTTCAGTGCGATAGTTTTTGATTCTTCTTTTGTTCTTTTATAGGTACCTACAGTCAGCGAGGCATAAATTATTCTGCTTTGCATTTCTGGCGTTCTGTTCAGCCACAAACGTTGCCGTTGTTTGCTGGCCAGGTAGGCCAGTAAATGAAGCCGTTTTTTTTTACATGCACATCCTATTTCACACAATCCATCCATATTTTCTTTGGTCTTCCTCTACTCTTTTACCTTCTACATGCATATTCAACATTCTTCAGTAGGTACTATAGTCTATACTAGAATACCACATTTCTGTCATCACAGTCAGGTCTATTTGGAGACAACTGTCCTGGTTGAACCCGGTCACTCAGGTATTGTCGTAAAATAAATACAAAACGAAGCCATTCGGGGTCACAAAGCCGAGAATAATAAAAATGGCCCACCTCGACCGGAAGCCATTTCTCCGTCGTACGTTGTTCCGGTTCGACGATATCCGGTGCAGTTCAATTTCCTGTTCCTTGGAATGCTCATCGGAGTTTTATTTTACTGATTATTTTTCTATAACCTAAAGCCACGCATATTTACTAGGCAATAAATGCCGTGCAACATGCTACTCAACATTTTTCGCTTACATGTTGACACGACGTTACACTCATGTTTAGCAACATAATGTGAAGTAGGTACTGTCATTATGAGTTTCAAAATCATCATCTCATTCCATCGCCGGCATAGTAATGGACACAAGTCTCCTGTCTCCTCAAGAATGCAATGTGTTAGGGTTACGGGTAAACAATACGCTGACTAAGTACAAATTGGCAAACTTCACACCTCTGAAACATTATTGAGAACTCTCCTAGACAATAATGGAAATCGTTGCGCCTCAATTATTGCACAAAATGAATACATGGCAAAAGTGAGAGCATTACTTAGCTTACATAATATTACTCGTACTACTTAGGTAAAGTTAGGTAGTGCTAAGTAATTACTACTCAACCTACTCGAATATAAAAATCTTCAAGGAATGAAAATTTAAGTAACAATATCTACTTGTTATCTAGTTATTATGGTATGTAATATAATAATTATAATTTTTTTATTTTTTTTTATTAAAACGTTACAATAAAACTTATTGCGAAACTAATCTAATTTATATAACCTACTATACAAATCATGCCCGCGTTAGGAATGGTGTCGAGAATACTGTAATAAATAATTTGATATGCACGACTAACGCAACATCTGCATAATTTAACACATTATTATTATAGACCATTTTTGAAAGTTGTGGTTAATTGTAAAAAGCAATAAATTTTCTCGTCGCCCAGCAATTTATTTATCGCGACATACCTTTTAAACACTTTTATTTTATTTCTGCATCAATTTAGCTCCACCGTGAAATTGCATTCTTCTCTCATTTAAATTAATATGCGTTTTATTTTACTGAAAACGATTTCACAAAATTTGCATCATTTTTTTTATTTTTTACTTGCAATACTGCTTTTTGCATATTTTTGACTCTATCCACTTAGGTCAGACGCATCTACTCTATAATAAACGTCTAACTACGAATTCCTAGGAACTCGTTTCATACATTTAATATTTTACTGTGACTTATTTTTGCAGTAAAATGTTAATTGAGTTGTAATTATGGCCGATTAATTATCCAACGTCGAGTGACGTTTTACTGAGGAATAAATTGGGAGTTCGACAGTTTTTGTATTGAAAATACTGTCAAAATATCAAATTTATGCTCGGATAAGACTTATTTTACATTTGTGAAATCGGCTTTTAGTCTATCTTTAAATCATATTAGGGTTCCATACCAAAATGGTAAAAATGGAACCCTTATGGTGAGACTTTCTCCGTCCGTCTGTCTGTCCGTCTGTCATAGTCGATTATTCCAGTAACTATTAAAGCTATCGACATGAAATTTAGCATAGTTGTGTATAATAGTGGCCCAAAATCATTGGAATGAAGAAAAATCGAAAATTATTTTTAGTTTTATTAAAAAAAGGGGGAAAATCGGGGGTTTGAAATTTCAAAGTAAAATAACTATATCGAGTGGGGTATCATATGAAAGGCCTTTACTTGTGCATTCTAAAACAGTTTTTTATTTATTTCTATATATAATAGTTTTTGATAAATCGGCCAAAATGTCGAAAAAAATACCGTTCCCCCCCCCCCCCCCCCCTTATCTCCGAAGTTTATCAATCGAAAAATCTGAAATAATTATGATCAATAGAAGTTTATGTATATTTTACAGGAAAAATAAAAGCAACGCGAAAATTATTTTAGTTCAATTAAAAAAAGGGGAAAATCAGGGGTTTGAAATTTCAAAGTAAGATAATCATACCGAGTGGGGTATCATATGAAAGGCCTTTACTTGTGCATTCTAAAACAGTTTTTTATTTATTTCTATATATAATAGTTTTTGAGTAATCGGCCAAAATGTCGAAAAAAATACCGTTCCCCCCCTTATCTCCGAAGTTTACCAATCGAAAAATCTGAAATAATTATGTTCAATAGAGGTTTATGTATATTTTACAGGAAAAATAAAAACAACGCTCTAACTAGCATTGTTTTTTTTCTATTAACAATAAACCTCTACAAACGAAGTTAACGATAAATAAGCAAATTAATATATTATCGTGTTACTTTTTTTTTTGGAGTATGGAACCCTCGGTGCGCGAGTCCGACTCGCACTTGGCCGGCTTTTTTTTATTTTCCTTTAATTTACTAGGACTAGGTTAACAACAAGCCACAAGCATGCAGCTAAGAATAATAGCTATTGTGTTCCGTGATCTCGTCCTCACTTTTGTACTATGTAGTATGCACCACTTGCACTACTGCGCTGCCACAATCTTTAAATGTAAGACTATTGATAAAGTAAAAAACAAAGCACCCTCTATGCTCTCGGCGACAGGCCACCACGCTCGCCTGTTACCTGTCCATGTCATTGTGCTTTTTTGTGCATTGCGCTGTTCACGTCAGCTCCTTTTCTAAATTGAGATTTAATTTTTTCTTGTGTTTTTACAGTTATTTCTTTCTTTAATTAGAACACGGGTAAGCGGAAACGTAAATCTAGAGATGATTTTGATAGAAGATTGGAAAAACTGGAAAAGATGTTGTATAAACGAGGTCGGCGTGACAGTAGCACGTGTAAGTCAAAAAAATCTTAATACGTGTTAATGCTATGTCAAAGTCTGGTCAAGTCTCTAGAGTTTTCACGAGAGGTTAACCATGAGAACGTTTAATGACCATGCTTACGTAAACTGAGTAACACTACACATGAGCTTTCACGAGAGGTTAGCCGGTAGTATTTATTATATTATAATATGTGCTCACTTTACGAGACATACATACATACTGTTTTGACTGTTTCTTCTTGGAGCTTTCACGAGAGGTTAGCCGTAGAATTTCCACATGCATAACAGTCCGAATCGTAAACCTGCCGAATTATTTTTATGTGATGAGGAATCTTCTAGCGACTGTAGGTCAAGGAGCCGTTCTCCCCTTGCAAACCGGCCTAGTTGCGCTAGAAGCCGCCGTAAGAGCCGTCGCTACCTGTCATCCTCACCATCACCCTCGCCTACTGATAACAGCGACGATCTTGTTGAAGAAACAGGAGGGGCATATTGAAGAGCCAGTGCCTTCAGGAGAGGCAGCAGTGTCTGAAAAAGTAGCCACGCCCTCCTTACGAGCCAACATTGAGGGACTTTTGGAATTGGAAGGTGCTCCAAAAACCAGTAATGGAATCGAGTTACACGAAGGTCTCAAACAACGGTGGATGGCGATTCTACAGAATGGCCTTACAGAAGACACTAAATCCAGCCTCATCAAGAAATATGACCCACCTAAAAATTGTTGCCTATTAGTGCCACCGAAGTTGAACGCAGAAGTCACTGCGGCTATAAGTGAAAGCGGAATCAAACGTGACAAACGTATTGCGGACCAACAAACAGTCCTAGCCGCAGCCATTTCAGCCATCAGCAAGGTTTTAAACGACATGGTCTCATCGAGCCAAAGTAATGCTGAAGTCGAAATCCTTAGTGATTCCGCCAGACTGTTATGTAGTTTATACCATACCAACACAGAAACTCGCAGGAGTCTTATTCTCCCCGGGCTCAACAAAGATGTAAAGATACAATGACACAGAACCCGATTTCAGAATACCTCTTTGGGGACAAGCTACAAGATAAAGTGAATGCATGTAAAGCCGTAAAGAAATCCGTAGAAGACTTGAAAAGTACGCCAGCCCAAAAGCCGCCAATAAGAAAGGCTTTAAACTTCAAGGGCCCACAACGATCCCAGTTGCCACGTCCGAGTGGGCAGAAACAAAAGCTCAGGCAACCAGCGCACTGGTCCACGAAGCCAACCATGAGTCAAGCGAGGCGATCCCCGCAGAGGCGATCCCCGCAGAGGCGGCGGCATTCGCGGCGCCAGGATCAACGTCGCCGCTAATGCAGGTACAGACTGGCAGGCTAAAATATTTTACTGACCGCTGGGCTAGTATTACTTTCTAACCCAACTATACATAGGTGGCTCAAAGGATACATAATACCTTTCTTTGAAGTTCCTATACAGGATACTATCCCGAAAAATAATACGTTCTCACCTAAGGAATCTGAGCTGATGCGAAACGAAATTAATAAATTATTAAAATTAGGTGCAATAGAAGGTTGTTCCCCAATAAATGGTCAGTACTTATCCAATATATTTTTGCATCCGAAGTCAGATGGGACTTGGAGATTTATACTTAATCTTAAAAAACTCAACAAGTTTGTTAATACTGTTCACTTTAAGTTGGAAGATTTAAGGACTGCAATAAGACTTATGACCCCTGGGTGTTTCATGGCCACCATAGACCTAAAAAATGCTTACTATGTGCTGCCAGTAAATAAGTCAAATAGAAAGTATTTACGTTTTCAATTTCAGGGATCTTTATTTGAATTTACTTGCCTTCCTTTTGGACTCAGTACCGCACCCACCGACATATATTGTACCTAGTAGGTACAATATATGTCGGTGACCGCACCATATGTTTTTACAAAAATTATGAAGCCGGTCATTTTACACCTGAGATCACAGGGTTTTTTGTCTGTCATATACTTGGATGATATCCTCTGTCTTGCTGACAGTTACGAGAAGTGCTTACAAAATGTCTCCACCACCATAGCCTTTTTGAAACATTTGGGTTTCACAATTAATACAGACAAAAGTGTTTTGGAACCTAGACAGAGTTGCCAGTACTTAGGTTTTGTCTTAGACTCAGTCCAGTCTTCCATTTCATTACCCCAAAAAAAAAGATAGAATCTATCCATAAGTCCATTCTTGAGTTGGAAAGAAAAAAAATACTGTAAAATTATAGATCTCGCTAAGTTATTAGGCCAGTTAGTAGCAGCATGCCCAGCCATAGCTTATGGATGGCTCTATACAAAAATCTTAGAAAATCGTAAAACTACAGCATTGCAGGTTAACAATAACAACTATAACAGTACCTTACGATTATCAAAGGGATGCCTATTAGATTTAGAATGGTGGTGTCTTCATATTCAGACTAGTCTTTGTAGGATAAACAATACAGGTTTGAAATGTAGATATTTTCAGATGCTTCCCGAACTGGCTGGGGTTTAGTCTGTAATGACATCAGAAATCATGGACAGTGGATTGAGGATGGAAAACTTTTTCATATAAACTACCTTGAGCTATTAGCAGCATTCATAGGACTTAAAACTTTTGCATCTGAACTAAAACACTGTGAAATTTTGTTAAGAATGGACAATACAACAGCTATTGCTTATATCAATAGAATGGGTGGCACCCGTTTTCCGCATCTTAACAGTTTAGCAAGGACTTTGTGGCAATGGTGTGAAGACAGATACCTGTGGGTGTTTGCGTCTTACATAACTTCTAAAGAAAACAGTGTCGCAGATAAAGAGTCAAGGCGCTCACATTCTGAGATTGAATGGAGTTTGAGTGATAAGGCCTTTCATAATATTATAATAGATGAGTTAGGGCCTCCTGAGATTGACCTTTTCGCTAGGAGCTATAACGCCAAGTGTCTGAATTATATATCTTGGTTTCCAGGCCCTAATGCGAGTGCTGTAGATGCTTTTACTTTAAGATGGGATGGGTCCTTCTATGCATTACCTCCATTTTCACTTGTGAGTAAAGTGTTACAAAAAATTAAAAAGGAAAGAGCTAGAGGCATTGTAGTAGCCCCATTGTGGCCCTCACTACCTTGGTATCCTCTTTTTAATTCCATGATGGAATCCCAACCAATAATACTTAACCCTTGCTGTAATTTACTGTCGTCTCCTTCCAGCAGTCCACATCCACTGCACAGAAGCCTCAGGTTGATAGCGGCCACCTTATCAGGGTAGCATTCATGAAGCGAGGGGTACCACTTCCCTCAATGGACATTATGCTAAATTCACTGTCAACCAAGACACGGAAACAATATGAGCGTACCCTTAGTCAATGGCTCCTTTTCTGTGAGACTCAGGAGAAGGATCCTCTTTCAGCCTCGGTACCCACAGTTATCTCTTTTTTAACTAAAAAATTTAATGAAGGTTTGTCATATAGTTCACTCAACGGAATAAGGTCAGCAATATCTCTGATTTTAGGACCTCAATTAGGAACTGATGAAAGAATGACCAGATTTTTTAGAGGAATTTATAGATTAAGACCAAAAAGCCTAAATATGAGGATGTCTGGAATCCTAGTATAGTCTTAAATTATCTGTCAAACTTATTTCCCAATGAGTCTCTTAACATCGAGCTAGTTACTAAGAAGTTAGTTACTCTGTTGGCTCTTGTCACAGCACATAGAGTCCAAACATTGTCTCTAATATGCTTAGACAGTATAAATATTAATGACGTCAATATTAATATCAGGATTCCGGTCCCTATCAAAACATCAGGCCCCAATAGACCTCACCCGAACCTACTCTTGCCATTCTTTATGGATAATGTCAGTATATGCCCTGCAACCACTCTGGTATATTATCTTTATGCAATCAAGGATCTCAGACAAAATTAGACAAGACTTAATCTTAAAACAAGAAAGCCCTACCATGCTGCCTCTACTGCCTCGATAGGCAGATGGATTAAACAAACCTTATGCGACAGTAGTGTGGATGTCACTAAGTTCACAGCACATAGCACCAGGCATGCATCCACTTCTAAAGCCAATTTGGCAGGTATTAATATAGAAGTCATTAGAAAGACAGCAGGTTGGACCAACAACTCGTCTACTTTTGCTCGTTTTTACAACAGACCCATTGTTGATGATGTTAATAGTTTTGCGGAAGCAGTGTGCTCTATAAGTAATAATACTGATAAACAATGATGATGAGTGAATGAGGGTTTACTTAATTATTAATTAATTGTACTCAATTAATGATATCAAGTTTACAATATTTTAATTTAAATGTGATTTAAAGAAAGGAAAGTTTATAATTTGTGTGAAATGAATAATACTGTTGATTTACCAACACAACTTTCTTCTTTGAACATCTACATAGTACAAAAGTGAGGACGAGATCACGGAACACAATTTAATAGATCGGACTAACTTACCTAGTGACGTCCGATCCCCAATTGTGTGAAGTGATCTCGTCCTCACTTAGTCCCAACCCTACCCGTCATGGGCCCTCTGGACCCATTAGGCATTTAAAGTCACCCCAGTGAAAGTTGTGTCTAGTATTCTTTGAAATAATGACATGGACAGGTGACAGGCGAGCGTGGTGGCCTGTCGCCGAGAGCATAGACTAGGGTGCTTTGTTTTTTACTTTATCAATAGTCTTACATTTAAAGATTGTGGCAGCGCAGTAGTGCAAGTGGTGCATACTACATAGTACAAAAGTGAGGACGAGATCACTTCACACAATTGGGGATCGGACGTCACTAGGTAAGTTAGTCCGATCTATTAAATTTTGCGTCTAAACAATATCAAATATAAAATAGCAATATATAACCAATCAGCAGGCAATATGCATCAGCTTGCATATTTATATTAAAGTTACTGAAATCATTGTTAACAGAGCTATAAATATGATGAACTAGCTTTTTTTAAATTAGGCTTTCGAAAATTCCGTGGTAAATTTTCCCTAAAATATATAAAGTATCCTATGACAATATTTAGGTTTTCAATAAAATACGAGCAAAAAATTTAATTCGATCCCTTAATCCGTTTGGAAAGCGTGATTGAAAGAAAACCAAAAACAGACACGCTTGCATTTATAATTTTGGTACGATACCTACTACATAAAAGTAATAAATAGCTCTTCTACGTCTCTTGTTATTTTAAATAACATCGAATTTTCTTATGAAAAACATATTGTGTGAAACCAAATTACGTTTTGAAATAAAATGCTTAAATGGGTAATGGGTATGGTATGGGTAATAACTCACTTAAAAGATCAAGTATCAAGGATATCCAATTAATTCGTACTACGAACATGTACAATGGCTTCTGTGGTCTCTGTATAATATATATAGTAGAATAATTCTATAACTCACTTTTTTCTAATAAATTTTCATTTTTATTATAATTAGTGGGTCGTGATATTTTATTCAGCAACTCTTTATTTAAAAACAGAAGTAATGATGTTATCAAAAAAAATTTGGTAAAAGTCGGAAGTTTGATTTGTATTTATATAAGAAAATCTCAATAAGCACATCTTATTTCCTTCATCAGTAAATTGCACCCGTGCGAAGCCGGGACGGGTCGCTAGTCCTACACCCTACTAATATTATAAATGTGAAACTTTGTGGGGATGTATGGATGGATATTTGGATGGATGGATGTTTCTATTACTCTTCACGTCACAACGAATGAATCGATTTGGCTAAAATTTTGAATAGTATATCCATAGGCTACTTTTTATCCCGGAAAATTACAGAGTTCCGCGGGAATTAAAAAACCTTAATCCACGCGGACGAAATCGCGGGCATCATCTAGTAAAATAATATAAGTAAAAAGACTAAACATAATATCATATCATTAAAATTAAAATATGCCTAAATTATATACAACTAACAAAATTAAAACTAAAATAAAAATTAAATAAAATCTAAAACCCCATCGATGTCACTGCAGTGTGGCATAGTACCCAAGATGCTGGCAGCATTATCCCTTTGGATGGCCAAGCTAATCCTTTGGCCAAGGTAGCTGCCAGCTCTTGGATCCCCGGTAGACTCGATCACCTTTTTAGATAGCTCTACAAAAAGCGCTCGAGCCTCCGGGCCCACGGCCCCAGGGTCTCTACACCAAAAGGCACAAATATGAAATCACTGTCAAGTTTTTCATATTTGCGCCTCTTAGCCTGTTCGGCGCTAGTAGCCGCTGCACCCGCCACAGAGGAGGTCGCATGGATGTGGGATGCAGCTAGAGTATCTACACAGGTGGCATCTCACACAAGCGACCTCCCTGTCCTCCAAGGAACAAGCGTCATACCATCAGGTCTCTTGCCATCACTACGTGCCAAACCAATAGGTTCTAATACAGCTTGCACGTGAGCAGTAGCAAGAGACCTGCGGATGATGTCGTTTAGGGCCTTGTGGCGGGAGAAACGACCAGCGCTCTTCGAACAGGTATACGGTCTATCGGCGCGACCGTAACTCCCCAGTTAAATCCGATGGTGGTGGTGTGCTGTTGGCGCTTGATAGCCGTATTAAATCATTTCGTATGCGTCAATGGGAAAGTGAGAATGAGGATCTATGGGTGGTAATTGAGCTTAAGATGGGTAAGATAAAAAAACATATTGGAATTTGTTGTGTATATATGCCTCCACCTGTTAATTCTAGTGGCTTGCAACAGTTTTTGAGTAATACCAGTTCAGTTTTGAATGAAATTGATGATGCCATCATACTGGGAGATTTTAATCTTGGTTTTATGTCATGGAATAAGAACAATATGTATTCATTTGCCGAACCTAGCGACTATAATTGTAATTTGGGATTTACTTTAATTGATTTTTTATCGATTAATAGTCTATATCAATTTAACACCATAACAGGATCTCAGGGTAGGGTGCTAGATCTTATTTTAAGCACATTATTAGATGTAACTGTTAGCAAATCGTCCGAAATTTCGAGTAAAATCGACCATCTACATCCTCCCCTGCAGGTCACATTTAGCTTTCACCTATTTAGTGCCAAAACTGTGCAAAACAAACCTCGATCGGACTATAACTTTTATAAAGCTGACTACTCTAAGATAAAACGCTCACTACAATGTATTAACTGGTTAGAATTATTGGCTCCTAACATGTCAGCGGATGAGATGGTATCCATTTTTTATAACAAATTGGTAGATATTTTTGATCTTTACATACCCAAACATCATTCGCGCCCCGCATCGTTGCTATTGTGGTTTAACAAAAAACTCAGGAAACTATTTGCTGAGAAGAATAAGCTTCGTCTAATGTTCCGGACTTATGGGAATCCTCGCGATAAATTAGAATTTGAAATATTGCGCAGTCGCTGTCACTCATTATTTAAAACTTGCTACAAGGACTACATCCAGAGCACAGAAGATAGCATTAAACGTAATCCTAAAGCATTTTGGGGACATGTGAAAGGCAAACGTAAAGGAGCTACCATGCCGGATCGTATGTGTTATGGGGATCGCGTCGCCACCGAGGGGTCCGATGTCGCTAACTTATTTGCTGATTGTTTCGAGTCAGTGTTTCTCAAAAGCCCTACAAGCAATACCTTACATGTGACACCAATGCTTAACGTTAGTGATGTCCTAACTAACATTAAACTTACTGAAAAATCGATTATAAAAGGACTAAACCTATTGAACAGCAACAAGGCTGCTGGTCCTGACGGTATACCGGGAGCATTTATCAAAAAATGTGCTCGTGAACTTTCATTGCCTTTAACAATAATATTCAATCGATCTCTAGAAACGGGTTTGTTTCCTATTGAATGGAAGAAGGTTCGTGTTGTTCCGATTCATAAAAAGGACGATTCCAGCAATGTATGTAATTACAGGCCTATATCGCTGTTATCGGCTTTTGCTAAACTCTTCGAATCACTAATTTATTCGATAATTACCGCTCACACAAAGGCTAGGATTAGTCCTAAGCAGCACAAGTTCCAGAGTAAAAAATCAGTTGTCAGTAACTTGTTATCTTATGTTAACTTTTTAACGAAATTTATGGATGATGGAACCGAAATAGATTCTATATACACGGACTTCACGAGCGCATTTGATAAGGTTCACCACGAAGTTTTGTTACATAAACTAAACCATGTGTATGGTGTATGTGGCAACCTATTGTCGTGGTTTGGTTCATACTTAAGGGACAGGGTTCAGTCTGTAGCTGTAAAAGGATATGAGTCACGGCCCCATGGGGCGACATCGGGGGTGCCTCAGGGATCACACCTTGGTCCAATACTGTTCGTTCTTTTTATTAATGACATTGTCGATTGTGTCATAAACAGCGAATGTCTCCTTTTTGCTGACGATATGAAAATATTTAAAACTATTAATAGCCCTTATGACACGGTTCTGCTTCAAGAGGATCTTGATAGAATAAACACGTGGTGTGAGAATAATGGTATGATAATTAACGCCTCTAAATGTCACTTCATTAAATTCACAAAGAAAAAAAATCAGATATTCTCTAATTACAGCATCAATGGTGAAGTTGTAGTTCGTACCAATTTTGTCCGTGATCTGGGCATCATCTTTGATGATGGTATGATATGATAAAGATGACTGAGCTTTACGCAGCATTATGATCATATTGTGTCGAGAACGTCTAAAACTGTAGGTTTCTTATAGCGCACATGTAAGGAATTTCGGTCAACACGTACAAAAATCATACTCTTTAATGCCTATGTGAGAAGTACTTTGGAATATGCTAGCGTAATATGGAACCCGTACCATGCGTGCCACGTGTCTAGAATAGAACGGATACAGCGCTCCTTCACCCGTTATTTATCCCACAAAAATAATCGTATTCCTAGGACCAGCACATATGAAGTGAGACTGCACTTTTTTAAAATGGACAGTTTAGTTGATCGCAGACACAGACTTGGTTTATGTGTGCTGCATAAAATTTTAAATGGACAGCTTTTGTGCTCGGACATTATAGAACAAATAAAATTAAAAATCCCGCACTTAGGTAAAAGAATACGTGACAAACGTCTCTTTCAAGTTCCGATTTCGCGAACGTTGTCTTGCAGGAACTCACCCATTCCCCGCTTACTTAAGTACTATAATGACATATGTGTGCTGGGCGCTTGTGATGTGGACATTTTCCACATTAACTTAATTAAATTCAAAAAAAATATTGCTTGTACTAGGAGTATTAACCACTGAACCTTTTTTTTTCTTATTAAGTATGTATCTTTCTTTTCGTTCTTGTAATTTACTATCTATAAGTGCATTTACCTAGTTATAATTAACTTTTTACACCTTTAATTGACTAACATACTGTTATTAGATTATAGATTTAAGATGGAAATTTTTGTATGGAAGTTGTTGGTGTATTAAAAAAAAAAAAAAAGAACAGGAGAGCCCGTGATGACCGTAAGCGTCGACGTGGTCACCGCAGTGGCAACGGTGAGCCTGGGTTATTTTGGCGCCGAGCCTAAGACCAACTACCAATGCAAGAGTGGCGTGGTTTAAAAGAGTGCCCAGATTAGCAGAAGGGAGAGCATGGAGCCAGTGTCCGGATTCTTTCGCAGAGACAGCGAGAAGACGAGCACGGTCTTTAGAATTTGCTTGCATTAACATTGTATCAAAAGTTTTTTTACAAATAATGTCATCCCACTGTCTCTGGGAAGGAAGAGAAACCGGCAATTGATTTGGGCTAATCGCTGACCATCCATTTCTTGCCTCTGCCAAGTACGACACCTCAATTGATCCCAAAGACTGGGATATAATTTTTTCAAAGAGAGTGTGTGTACTATAAGCAGAGGAAAGAAATGCTGGCAGTGAGACACTAGAAATTTTGCGGACTAAAGACTAAACTATTTCGCTCAGTGAAATTGCTTTTCCTCATGATCCAGCAAAAGTGGTATAATGGCTTACAGAGTACTTGAATATTCATAGGAGCTAAAATGGCGAGATAAAACTTCGAACAGCTGATTTGCGAAACAAAAACTTTAAAATTTTCAAAGTGTGTTATTTAAGGGAAAGGCTAATACCAAACTTGTTCAATTAAGATTATAAGGCCAAACTGTTACAGCAATAAGTGTTCATTTATTGCTTTTATTCATTCATTTGTATAATATTGTTGTGAATATAGTTGTAAACATGAATTACTGTGTAGTATAGTTGTGAATCTAGTCACTGTATAATGCGGTGAAAATTACTCTTACTTGTAGCGAATATTCATCATCCGATATACGATCCATACGTTACACAATCAATCTGATATTATTGTTATTATTATACCAAGGCACCAAACCATCACTTACACGCAGTAGGTACGGGATGTTTTATCTCGAAACAATGAAACCCATAACTCGACAAAGGAGGTCTTTGTATTCACCAAACATGGTAAAACAAAAGATTTTAACTAATGAGTTCAGCTGTTACACAAAGATAACACAAACAATCTTTAGATTACTTAATTATCAAGCAAATTCAATATCATTACGACGAAAATGTTAGGTAATTGTTTGCAATGTAAATAATTTTGACGTGATAACATCTTTTAAATCGATGAACACCGGCTGCACGCACGTAAAGTGTCACGTTCCCCCTGAGCCTGAGCGTGCAAGCGAGAGCGCGGAACAAGCGATAGAGAGGCACGATTGGCCCAAGCATTGGCTTGTGACATATTTATGCATCAATGTTTTTTGACCGAGCGAAGCGAAGGTCTCTGAGTCTACTTGAGTGAATTTGCACTTGTCCGTCCGTCCGTCCGTCTGTCCGTCCGTCTATCCGTCCGTCTGTCCGTCCGTCTGTCCGTCCGTCTGTCCGTCCGTCTGTCAGAGCCTTATAACTTCTGAATTACTGAACGTAATTACTTCAATTATAGATATAATAATATGTGAACCGATGGCCTCCGGCCGAAAATGGCTTAAAAAGTTATAAAAATATTTATTTTAGGGGGGCTCTCATAGAAGCGAATGCGAAGTAAAATAATTTTTACGTTTCATAGGTTGCATTCATGCATGGGTTCATGCTCCGTGTGCATAAAGACACACCCTTAACCACTGTCCACTACGCTATCACCGCTTAAAGCGAAAGTAATTATTATGAAAGTAAGCGCTATGTCAAAGTTTTTTAACTTAGGTACATAGGTTTTACAATATTCATCTAACTAATAATTTAAGCAATGTCTATTTATTACCTCGGAGGAGATCTAATAATATGATTTCTATTTATTTGAGAGGGCTAAGTGAAACAGCAAAGCGCACTGAAACGTTCTGTGCAGAACTTAATTGTATACCTGTCCAGCAATCCAGCTATTTTCCAATGTTAAGAGCATGCCCAGTGCCCATTGTCAAGGGTCCGGCGACTAACTATTGCAGTCACTGTGGATGCTTACCTGGTTAAAACAAAGCGCATGGAAATAGAGAGCTGAAATAACGTACTGGAATAAGCTATATTATGATGTTAGTCTGTTTTATACCATGGCTATACTATTTTTATGTGAAAGGGCTCTCCCACTATCCCTAATAATATAAATAATATGTCTATTATATCCCTAATAAGTTTCAGGCATGATTCGTCTTCCATGTAAGCGTGCTCTAAAGTAGACCTCATCACTGCTGTATATATCTGGTGGGAGGCTTTCGTTGGCCGTGGCTAGTTACCACCCTACCTTAGTGGCAGATTTAGCGTTCCGGCAAGATGGCGTGTAGAAACCGATTAGGGGTATGGGTTGAATTTTCACTGCCATACCCCTTCCAAGTTAGTCCGCTACCATCTTAGACTGCATCGTCGCTTACCATCAGGTGAGATCGCAGTCAAGGACTACCTTGTTAATGAATAAAAAAAATAAAAAAAAAAAATTTTTCATCAAGTGCCAACTATGGGGCTCTTCAGCCGCCCCATATGTTATTGCTTGATAGATGATTGAAAGACTTCGTTGATTTAGAAACTGTATATATCTATATATATAAAAGAAAGTGGTGTTAGTTACACTATTTATAACTCAAGAACGGATGAACCGATTTGGCTCAAAATTGGTGGAGAGGTAGCTTAGAACCAGGAGACGGACATAGGATACTTTTTATCCCGTTCGACCGCGTTTCCGTCAAGTCAATATAAAACCTGGTATAACAAAAATGCATCTGACATGGAATAAAGAACGAAAATGACAGTGGAAGAACAAAACGTAAATGACAGCTAAACGTAATTTTGTATTTGGTTAATTATGGTAAAAACAATTATAAAAATTATAGTTTAACGTAATTGATAATATCATCAGTAATATGTTTTCTCTTTGAATCATCATTAACAATGCCGCGAGCAAGACGATCAAATGTTTCCTGCTACAAAGCTACGGATTGACGTGATTTATTGGATAGGTATAGTTGAGAACCTGGAGGGTGACAAAGATTTCCCGCGGGATGTTATGAACTAAATCCACGCAGACGAAGTCGCGGGCATCAGCTAGTTATAAAATAAAAGCGATATAAAAATACACAATAATTTTGAGAACGGCCGGCCTAAACGATATCTGATATGGAATCCTTTGCGCAGACAGCTTGCGCATCTATTTACATTCTCTAAACGTTCGAAAATTAAAAGCTTTCTCACTGACATGTGGCTATATTTTAATTTCTCAATAGAGGTTGTATACGCCACACAACCTCTCGTGCAAAAAAATAAGAGTGACAATTTTTCAAAGCAATACGTTGAATATAATGAACGTAATTGTTCGAGGAACTGGAAAACCAAAAATAAAATATTTTCTGTTCCTTGAAGCGTCGTACAAGTGAGAATGTACATGAAGTTATGGAAAAATGTTCCAAGCGATAAATTCAAACAAGAATATACCCGGTATATGTATATAAAATGTAAACGTGGAATTTCAGAGGAAGGAAGGAAATAATATTATCGGTGCAGCCATGTATCACGCTAGTGCAGGGCAGTATATTACGGCTCGCAGTGTATGGAGCGGTGCGGCGCGGAGCGGTGTTGGCTTCACGACATTTAACGAAGATGTATACGTCGATCCAGCATCACCGCCTTTTCCAGAAGTTATTTACTACTGTAAATTTTCGGAGGAGAAATATAATTGCACTCCAAAGTGCAAAAAGTGTTCGGCATTTTTACACTATTTACACAAATAAATTATTATTAAAAAAAAAATAAAGTGTGCTTGTATCAAGCCCCATATCTGGATTTGGCTTGTGCTACCGGGTACTTTAGTATTTTTCATCTAAGTAAGCTTTTGTAATGAAACTTGAAACCTAGGTAATAGGTACTTACAACAAGACTTTCAAGGATCTCATAAATGGCAACATCACAAAGCAGTAATTGTTCTGTTTGGCGAGCATATTGATAGATAGTAGAATTGTCCTAGTACCCGATACAAATGCGAATAGGCATAGCTGAGCGCCTCCCACTAACTTCAATCTCCAGTTCATAGTCATATTTTGTGAGTGATGTAAGTCACAGGTGCGCAAAAGAGTCACTTTACCGCACTTACCTTTTTTACGGTTTTTTATGTGCGATAAAAATTCTACTTTACAGTTTTGACAGTGATGTGGTATAAATATATTGTAAAATATATGCAAATCCTGAATGTTATTATGGTAGTGATGAATAGATCCACGCTTTCTAATGTACAGAGCAGCGTGATACGGAACAGTGGCTTGTAATGACATTAACGGAGATGGATGACACCGACTTACGCTGTGGCCTCTTTAGCCTCTCTCATAAAAGATTTATGACTGCATTTGTATAATAAGGTAGGTAGGAGTACTTCTTACAATTTCTTTAGATCTTAATTATCTTTCTTTGCCCCAGAAACATGAAATCTTTGCAAATATTGAAAAAGCATAATAATATGCAACTATATTTGGAGGAGTTAGTAACAAAAATAAAATCTTCATAGAGGTAAAGGTGAAGTGAATGCAAGAGAAACGCAAGATCAATGCAATTTTTGGCAGATTCAAGGAATGGTGTGATTAGCTGCTGCTATCAAGTAAACATTACAGCATAAAATTCAAAAACAATATCGTACAATAGTTACTATTATTGATGTATATACAATAACGTCTTAAGATGTTAGGTATAATAGGTTATTAGTTAGGTTAGGTTAGGTATAGGTTATTTTACCACCAAAAAAAAATGGTGTCTTGAGTAGAACAAGTCAGAGCTAGGTAGGTATTTATCGTTTAATTGCACCCTCAATGGATAACTTCACGAAAGTTGCTACTTTTCTACTTAAGCAATGCTGTGTCTTTCGGTAGGCAAGCTTAATCTTACCTTAACCTCAGCCGCCTGAAGTGAAACTATGCGAACATTTTTTTGAGATTCTGTTCTAAATCAGTAGTATTATTCTCTAAAAATTATTACATCAGTATAACGATCGCAATGACCTTTGCTTGATTTGCTGAAATTATGGCGTTATCAATGTATTTAAACCAGCGATCTTTATACTGATGCAATCAATTTTACAGAATACCACCACAGGTTAGAAGATAAGGGTTGTATGCAGTCGGGTAAAGGGCCCGTGGACCCACCGATGTATTAGTAATATGAACATGTTTCAAAGGAACGAGATGAACATAACATTAACAACAAGGCTATACGAGTATAATTGAACCTACATAATATTGCGTAGGTAGCACCTGCAAGGCGGCGTGGAGCGACGTAGCGTTAGCGTCGTAACTGCGTTTACCGGTGATAAAAGACTTCATACACTCACTTATGTTATACGCGTATGTTATACAGTCTAAACTAAAAATGTCTATCCAAAAAAAATATCAATATCCACGTTTATCATCTTAGTAGGTTTTAAAAAATCCAGAGGGAACTGTTTGTTTCCCTGAATATTTTTTTTAGCCCGAAGTAAAAAGTAGCCTATAATTATCATCTTCATAGGTCATAGTGTAGAGGTCATAGGTAGGTCAGGTCATAGAGCACATTCAACAATAATAATTCCAAAACTCAAAAATGCGCTTGCAATGCGACAACTAGTCTAGTGGGTAAGGAATATGGAGAGAAATTCAAAGGAAGGAAATAAAATTATCTGGGCCTTAATGTATCACTGTAGTGCCAGGCCAGTAAAGTACACATATTTACACCTCATGTATAGAGTTATGCGAAGCGGCGCAGCGTTGGCGTCGAAACGACATTTAAGGGAGATGGATGACCACCGCCAACGTAGGCAAACACCATCACCTCTTTACCATTGTCTGTTCTGTACTAGATAAATTGTTGCTTGGTGATGTCATATTATGTGCATATTACGTGTCGTGAAGTCAATATTCACCACTTAATCCATGTTCCATAAAAAGCTAACATAACATCTTACTAATATTATAAACTAGCCGATGCCCGCGCCTTCGTCTTATCTTCGACTTAATAATAAAAATAAAAAATAATAATCTGAAGTCAGGATTCGAACCCCCGAACCGATAGTTTCACTCCTTCGTTTAACCGTTAGGCCACCAAAGTTATGATGCAATGTGTGTAATTAACGAAGGCAACAAGCGTCGTGACGGTAATTCTTACACTTTTTTCGGCTAACCTCCATCCGCGAAACGGTCCGAAAAGGAACTTCGTCCCAAAAAAGTTAAAACTTCACTATTCGAATAAATTTTAAATAAATAAGTATGTAGTATCAAAAACTACAGGGTCGGCGGGGATGGAAACCACATCTCTCGGGAATCGCGCCTGAGTGTGTTGACCAGTTTACACTACTGCCACGGTCGAACTCCCCGTTAGCGCCGAAATTAGTGGCTATGCATCTACTTTTAATCAGTTTCTAAGCGACTATTTTTAGCAAATTGTAGCGACTCATTGCAGTTTTCGAGCATCTTTTCTAAGACCCCATATTACAAACGATCAATGCCATAATATTGCTTTCAAGTGTAGGTTAAGAGTTTAATAATAATCTTAATATATATAAATTACGAGTCACGTTGTTTGTCCGCGATGGACTCCTAAACTACTTAACCGATTTTAATTAAACTTCGTAACTATCTGTAATTTGGTCCAACTTAAAAGATAGGATAGTTTTTTTGGATTGGGATAGTTTATTTGTTTTATTTATATAGATAGGTTGGCGGTACGAAGTTCGCTGGGTCAGCTAGTTTAATATAAAAAATTATTTAAAAAAAAACCGACTTTAAACACCCGCGTCATTAAAAAGTATATAATTGATTGTTGATTTTTTTAAAACTGCTCGACCGATTTCGATGAAATTTAAATGGGACAACCTGGGAAGTATACCCTTCCAAACAAAAAAAATAATTTTCAAAATCAGTTCAGGCGTCTTCGAGTAATCGGTGAACATACATAAAAAAAAGATTCCAACGAACTGAGAACCTCCTCCTTTTTTGAAGTCAATTAAAAAATGTAAAAGCTCCACCATCGTGTCAGACTATATGCATGCCACCATCAGCACTGAAGCAGCTTCGTAGTTCTTAGTTTATTTACCTGGAACTAATGAAACAGATGCCTCTACAATGTTACAGACTACAGTGGATACTTTGTCAGAAGCTATAAACGAGGTGGTTCAAAAGTTGGCATATGCAGGCGCTTGGCACATGGCCAGGCTGATACACGCTAATTCAATGTTGTTTTGTTGCATACGACCTACGAACACATACATGTATAATATATGTCGTTATGTATGTATAATCAACTTACCTACAGGATGACAATTACTTTAAACTAGCGGCACGCTATGATGGCCGGTTTGACGTTTGTCCGCTCATGAAATTCCGTATTAATTGATAACGACTTTGAAGGAAATAATTGTATTACTTTATTGACGATAGTGATGTGCAGAGATTCATAAATTTTATCGAATGTAGTTTTAGGTTTAGGACTCAAAATTTATTTATTAAATTGATTTCTAAAATGTATACAAGTGTAGAAAAATCAGTTTGCACCATTTAAGGGGTGAATGTACTTGTGAATATGAACAATTTTCACTATGTGGACAAACCTCTGAAATCGCAAAAAAATATCAGCTGTTTCATACAAAAGGTAAAATTTTTATTTTTATATGATATATACCACAACTCGGCATTTGGTTTTCTAAATTGAAAATTTTTAAAAATGGAATCTAATACGATCGTCACATAGGATCGCTGGCTAGCACAACTACTACCTCCGGCAAACTCGCGTCAATGCTCAATGCAAAACAAAGCAGTTTCGAATTGACGTTGCTTCGAAAAGTATAAACTGTCAGTGCAATGCGATTGTGATATAGTTTTGACCTGGCTTTGGATTTCAAATATTGATACTGCATTACTGTTGACCCTTGCTCGTTAATTTGGACTCTGTTCAAGCCCTTTGTTGTGGATTTCGTCGATATGACCGAACGTACGCAGAGAACTGTTCTAAATAGTCAGACACGTGAGTTCGTAATACGCCTTCGTAACTATTTCGATCGTGAAGCTCAAAATGGAGGGCCAATTTTACCTATAACGTCAGTGGTTGAACGCGTAGCTGATGCGCTTAATATTGGACAACGAACTGTTAGACGGATAACTAAAAAAAAATATGGCGAGACTGGCACAGAAGAAAATAAACTTCACACACCAAAAAAGAGAAAACGAGCAAAACCAGTCGTAGGCATCGATAGCTTTGATGCCGATGCTATCCGAAGACATGTTTACGGCTACTATTTACAGAAGGAGTATCCAACAAGAAAAAAGTTGGTGCATTCACTGAAGGAAGCTGGATTATTCTTCGGTGGGGAAAGTTCTTTAACGAAGATTTTGAAGACCATTGGATTTCGATACAAAAAATGTAACAAACGCAAAATATTGATGGAAAGATTTGATATAGCGATGGCAAGGTATACTTTTTTACGGCAAGTGAAAGAAATCAAAAATTGGCAAAATGTTGTGTTCTTGGATGAAACATGGCTTAATGCTAACCATACTGTAGGCCGTTCTTGGAACGATGACACAGCAGCATCTACTTCCAAAGTTCCTGTAGGAAAAGGATCGCGACTTATAATTTGTCACGCCGGAACCATCAACGGGTTTGTCGAAGGTTCTCTCTTGGCTTTTGCGTCAAAAACCACTGGAGACTATCATGAAGACATGAATGGAGAAAAGTTTACTGAATGGTTTACCTCAATGTTGTGTAGCCTCCCTGAACCATCTATTATAATTATGGACAACGCCCCATACCACTCGATGCAAATTGACAAGCCACCTGCCCAATCCCAAAAGAAAGCTGATATCGTCGCATGGCTTCGTAAAAATGGCGTAGATGCAAACATGAATATGTTAAAAGCGGAATTAGTACGTCTTTTAAAAGAAAACAAACCAACCAAGATCCGATACGTCATTGACGAAATAGCATTAGAACATGGGCACAGAGTTATACGGTTACCGCCTTACCATTGTGAGTATAATGCGATTGAGTTGGTGTGGGCTCAAATTAAGGGATATGCTGCAAGACACAATACAGAACCCCCATTTACCACAAAAAAAATGCTAAAATTATTAGAAGCTTGTGAACATGTGACTAAAGGAGACTGGGAAAAGGTTGTGAATAGAACTGTTAAATTAATAAGGGAAGATTATGAAAGAGATGTGAAAATAGATAATATTATAGAAAACGAACATATAATTATTAATGTAGGTGATGATAGCAGTGACGACAGTGAAAATAGTAGTATGGACGAATCTGATTAATTATGGCCTTTTGTGGCACCTTTTTTGGTATCTTTTGTATTCATATGTTTCTTGTGTGCATATAAAGTATGTATATTCATTTTCATTCAAATATTCAGTTCGTTCAAATAAATTAAATAAACATATACATTTTTGTTTTATTAAACCTATTTAATCAGGTACAAAAACAAAACTTAATTGTTTTTTGTTCGAGAATAAATTGACATTCCACATCACTATTGTAATGTGTCAAACCGGCCATCATTGCGTGCCGCTAGTGTAGACATACATATTTTTATTAGCAGTTTTTGATAGAAAATAAGGCCCGATAAAAGTTAATATGTAGTAGTTTTCGCCCTTTTCGCCCATTACATTTGTAAATGTAATTTTAAATTTGCTAATACACATACACATAGGTATTACAATACAACAGTGCAATTTATTGATTGTTTACAGAAGTGAGTTGATAAATGGGCAGTCAATATTTTTGCACACAATATGTTTAATTATTCAAAGTTCAAAGATAATGAAATAATCGAGGCCATTATCAGAGAAAAGGTTCATTCTTAGGGAGGTTAAATAATTTAACATTGTAAGAATTTTGTTCGTTAAGCTGAAATGGCGTATATTAAGGCCCGCTTGCAGAGACGCCGCGTTAGTTAATCCAGGAATAAATTTGTAATTTTGACAGAAGATTTATACGATATCTGTCCAATCCGTTAGCTTAGTTAGCCAGAGTTAGCTGCTAACTCTGGGTTAAAAGGATAACTCGGCGTTTCTGCAAGCACGCCTTAGAGGCCCTTCGATGCACGATGGACGAAATGAAGGCCTGAAGCGGAAGAAGTTTGTTTGATACTCACTTTATGGGCCGCCTCGTAAGGTCTGGGTTGGGCGGAGGCCGTTGCGCCTGATGGGGGTGTGGTTGAGGGTGCAGCTGCGGTTGGGTGGGGGGGAGCGCGGGAGCGACTGCTGGCGGGCGGGTAGCTGGCGGCACGACCGCGGGCCTTTCGACACGTTCAGCTCTGTCAGGCCGGTCGGGTCTATCGGACCGCTCTGGTCGTTCAGGGCGTTCTTGCCGTTCAGGTCGCTCAGTCCGTTCTGACCGCTCGGGTCTCTCGGGACGTTCTGACCGCTCGGGTCTCTCGGGACGTTCTGACCGCTCGGGTTTCTCGGTTCTCTCGGGCCGCTCGGTCCGTTCGGCCCTTTCGAGCCTTTCAGCCTGAGTCGGTCCATTTGAGTACGCCGGATGTATCGAGCGAACTTTGACTCTTCGTCCTATATCCGTTTGGTTAGGTTTTATGACGCGGGTGCTGAAATTACGAAAGTACAATCAAAAGTAGGCAATTATAACATGAATCACTGTAATTTTATTAGTAACACGAACTTGTCGAGCGTTTACAAAGAATCCTTGTTGTTATTCGTCACGCCCATAAGCTCATACAAATAACTAGTAAATAACAGAAGTCGAACCATTTGCTCTGCTCCGCGGCGATAGTCCTGGACATGCGGTCCCTGGTGGCCTCGTAGGAGTCATCGTTGGCCTGCACGCGCATCCGTCGCGGCAGCGGCCCGCACGACTCCAAGCGCCGCACGCCACCACTTCGAACGCACTCAAACGAACCCTGCAAATATACATTTCGACTGATAATTTCGACCGAAAATTCGATAAATAGAAAAAAAAAATCTGCCGTTGGATTGTCTCAAAATGATTATTACAGTGTGACGATTGCAATCACCTCTTACTGGCTGGCAATTTCCCGCTATTGGTTAAAATGCTTTGACGCAAAAAGATCGCCATTAATTTAGCCAATCCAACGACGACAATCCCACATCTGACTATTGCGGCTTATGCACTTCCGTGCCACCACACCATGTGGATGTCACACCACAGAGGTTTCTAATTATGCTAAATGCAGCGTCCGCCCTACGCACATTTCTGGGACAAAATTACGACGCTATGAAAATTCGTAGTGCGCGCTAAGCCGATTAACACTGATTTCTTCCTAAGACGCCGCAGCAACTCCGCAACATGGCGTATGGTATCACTCTTATTGCTTCAACCACCTTAGCATGTTTACCTACCAGACTGTTGGCACCAAGCCGATGGCAATTTGCACATAGCTTATACGCATGCGTAACTATTAATATTAAAGATTTAAATACCTATTAAAAACGGCTAACCCATATTTAAAAAAATAAGTTAATTTTATGATCTTACAACGAGCAACAGCATTTGGATCGAGACATTCGTTATAATTGCTTCCTACGTGTCCAATCTTGTTTTCAAACTTGTTCTCAAAAATATACTTGCACGATTAATAACCGCAATAGCCTTGTGACAAGACACTAAACTAGCGGCACGCTATGATGGCCGGTTTGACGTTTGTCCGCTCATGAAGTTCCGTATTAATTGATAACGACTTTGAAGGAAATAATTGTATTACTTTATTGACGATAGTGATGTGCAGAGATTCATAAATTTTATCGAATGTAGTTTTAGGTTTAGGACTCAAAATTTATTTATTAAATTGATTTCTAAAATGTATACAAGTGTAGAAAAATCAGTTTGCACCATTTAAGGGGTGAATGTACTTGTGAATATGAACAATTTTCACTATGTGGACAAACCTCTGAAATCGCAAAAAAATATCAGCTGTTTCATACAAAAGGTAAAATTTTTATTTTTATATGATATATACCACAACTCGGCATTTGGTTTTCTAAATTGAAAATTTTTAAAAATGGAATCTAATGCGATCGTCACATAGGATCGCTGGCTAGCACAACTACTACCTCCGGCAAACTCGCGTCAATGCTCAATGCAAAACAAAGCAGTTTCGAATTGACGTTGCTTCGAAAAGTATAAACTGTCAGTGCAATGCGATTGTGATATAGTTTTGACCTGGCTTTGGATTTCAAATATTGATACTGCATTACTGTTGACCCTTGCTCGTTAATTTGGACTCTGTTCAAGCCCTTTGTTGTGGATTTCGTCGATATGACCGAACGTACGCAGAGAACTGTTCTAAATAGTCAGACACGTGAGTTCGTAATACGCCTTCGTGACTATTTCGATCGTGAAGCTCAAAATGGAGGGCCAATTTTACCTATAACGTCAGTGGTTGAACGCGTAGCTGATGCGCTTAATATTGGACAACGAACTGTTAGACGGATAACTAAAAAAAAATATGGCGAGACTGGCACAGAAGAAAATAAACTTCACACACCAAAAAAGAGAAAACGAGCAAAACCAGTCGTAGGCATCGATAGCTTTGATGCCGATGCTATCCGAAGACATGTTTACGGCTACTATTTACAGAAGGAGTATCCAACAAGAAAAAAGTTGGTGCATTCACTGAAGGAAGCTGGATTATTCTTCGGTGGGGAAAGTTCTTTAACGAAGATTTTGAAGACCATTGGATTTCGATACAAAAAATGTAACAAACGCAAAATATTGATGGAAAGATTTGATATAGCGATGGCAAGGTATACTTTTTTACGGCAAGTGAAAGAAATCAAAAATTGGCAAAATGTTGTGTTCTTGGATGAAACATGGCTTAATGCTAACCATACTGTAGGCCGTTCTTGGAACGATGACACAGCAGCATCTACTTCCAAAGTTCCTGTAGGAAAAGGATCGCGACTTATAATTTGTCACGCCGGAACCATCAACGGGTTTGTCGAAGGTTCTCTCATGGCTTTTGCGTCAAAAACCACTGGAGACTATCATGAAGACATGAATGGAGAAAAGTTTACTGAATGGTTTACCTCAATGTTGTGTAGCCTCCCTGAACCATCTATTATAATTATGGACAACGCCCCATACCACTCGATGCAAATTGACAAGCCACCTGCCCAATCCCAAAAGAAAGCTGATATCGTCGCATGGCTTCGTAAAAATGGCGTAGATGCAAACATGAATATGTTAAAAGCGGAATTAGTACGTCTTTTAAAAGAAAACAAACCAACCAAGATCCGATACGTCATTGACGAAATAGCATTAGAACATGGGCACAGAGTTATACGGTTACCGCCTTACCATTGTGAGTATAATGCGATTGAGTTGGTGTGGGCTCAAATTAAGGGATATGCTGCAAGACACAATACAGAACCCCCATTTACCACAAAAAAAATGCTAAAATTATTAGAAGAAGCTTGTGAACATGTGACTAAAGGAGACTGGGAAAAGGTTGTGAATAGAACTGTTAAATTAATAAGGGAAGATTATGAAAGAGATGTGAAAATAGATAATATTATAGAAAACGAACATATAATTATTAATGTAGGTGATGATAGCAGTGACGACAGTGAAAATAGTAGTATGGACGAATCTGATTAATTATGGCCTTTTGTGGCACCTTTTTTGGTATCTTTTGTATTCATATGTTTCTTGTGTGCATATAAAGTATGTATATTCATTTTCATTCAAATATTCAGTTCGTTCAAATAAATTAAATAAACATATACATTTTTGTTTTATTAAACCTATTTAATCAGGTACAAAAACAAAACTTAATTGTTTTTTGTTCGAGAATAAATTGACATTCCACATCACTATTGTAATGTGTCAAACCGGCCATCATAGCGTGCCGCTAGTGTAAGTTTACCAACTTTAGCGAAGATCCTTACTAATATTATAATAAGTGCGAAAGTGCATTTGTTGGTATTTAGGGTTCCGTAGTAAAACTACAAGGAACTCTTATAGTCTCGCCAAGTCCGTCTGTCCGTCTGTCCGCGGTCTAGCGCAGAGACTATTGGTATTGAAGTGCTGTTACTTGGCATGGTTATATATATTAATTTACGCCGACAAAGTTGTACAAAATCTTGAAAAAAGCTATTTTTTACTCGTCTATTCCATTGTATTGGGTGTCTTTTGGAAAGGTCAAAATACTGGAGTTACGATATAAACATTTTTTCGCCTTTTTGTTATATTAGGGCGTCCCCTTCCCTCTGAGAACTAAACCGTTGTTTTTAGATAGGTATGTGAAAAGTATTCACGATAGTAGTATATAAATAACGAAGTTAAAAGGGAAACAGTTACGGGTAAGCAATAGCGTTGGTCGTTGGGGTCCCAAGGTGCTGGAGTGGCGACCCCGCACCGGGAAGTGCAGTGTTGGCAGACCCCCCACCAGGTGGACTCACAACATCAAACGAGTCGCAGGGAGCCGCTGGATTCAGGCGGCGCAAGACCGAGGCCTGTGGAAGTCCATGCAAGAGACCTTTGTCCAGCAGTGGACGTCTATCGGTTGATAAAGAAGAAGAAGAGAAGAATTTAACTCGCATATAATATATCGGTTTGTACCCGTAATTACCTACTATATCTAATTAATCCAGAAAACCTTTTGTTTATTTGATCCGAGATCTGTTTACAAATTTGCTATCGTTTAACTAATTAACACAAAATGGAATTCACATCAGTTCCCACACAGCTCGCTGTAGAGTGCGAATTACACTGTCTGTTTTGTGGTAACACTTCTGATATTTAGTATCATTATATTAGTAGGTACATTGTAATAGGTTGACTGTGGGTTAACTGATGACCGCGACTTCGTTCCTGGGAGGCCTCTCTTCGGCAATAAAATGGTAGATTAGTATATCCATGCAAATCAATCTCACGACTAAGGTTCTAGTCATAGATTTATGGTATGTATGGAAGCCTCGCTGTAGCAGCGTAGCGACAACCTATCATAAATCTTTGGGTCTAGTGTAACTATTCAAGTTTACGTTACGTATGGACGAGAAAGGGCCTCAGAATTTTCCTCCTCTTTTTTGTCCATACTACGTAATTTAACCATACTTTTTAATAGATAAAGTTCTATGTACTTAAAGCTATTTATTAGGCGGAGTGCCCAACGCCTGCCAAATATCTAACTTGATGAAACAAAGGTAAAATATCACACGGCCGATCAGCTAGCCGCTAATCTGTCCACGTCAAGTTACTCACCGGCCTTTCACTTACATTAAAATATTTCTTTTAGCATTTATCATCACAAAAACTTATAGAATTCAATTCGTAATTTTTTTGAGCGCGCTAGACGAATAAAAGGTAAAACGGCAAGTAATGCTTTATTGTTTCGTAAGCTTCGTTCCTACTCATTTCGCGAAAGTCTTTGTTTATTTCGTTGCTTTGATGTAAAACGCTATAAATAGGCCGTGGCGAATAATATTTCCGTGAAATAGATCCGTTGGCGCCGACACTGAGGACGAAGATTTATTACGATTCAATAATGACCGAACAATCTCATCTTGTCTTATTTATCTACCAGTGGATGCTCCCATTACTTTCGGGAAAATGTTTCTCTATTTGTAAGCCGTGTAGTAAAAACAGTGATAGTAGATAGGACTGCCTATCGGGAGGTCTCGGCTTCGACACCGTGGGGCATGCACCTTTGACTTTTCAGAGACATGTGCGTTTAAGCAATTAAATATCACATGCTCAATGGTAAAGGAAAATATCGTGAAGAAACCTTGCACGCCTGAGACTGCCCCATAATGTTCAGCGTTGTGAACTATGGCCTATCCTTCTCTGAGAGGAGACATGCGCGCAGTAGGTTGTGATTAGGGCTTCCAATACCGGGATACCGGTATTGGCTAATACCAGGATCCTAGGCCATTTCACATTTTTATTAATATCTTCAGACATGCCTGCAGCCCAATATTGAGTTGATTTTAACTGAAAACAACTGGAAGCAGAAATAGAGGCTAAAACTAAAAAAGTATCTAAACCCCAAGCTTCCTCTAGCATTGATAATGAATCTATTGTGAGAGTTGAAAAGGGAATTAATTATAAGCGTTTTAAGGCGTAGAGTAAATTTCCAAAATCATGTCAAAAGTTAGTCAAAATTAAATTGTTATGGCAATTAAAATGTCAAAATCTTTTTTTGTCGTATTGAAAGAATTCTTCTAAGGAGTAAAAATTTTTCCCTTGCGACCATCTCTTTAATTTATGTGCAAAGTATATTTTTGGTAGAGTTTTGATATCGTTTGGCAACTTATTGAATATTTTAATTGCCATAGCATAACAATTTTTATTAAAATGTGATGTTTGTGGTGCTATGGTAAAAATAAGTTTATCGGGATCTCTCAGAGATCGCGTATTTAAATTTGTGTCACGCTTGTCCGTTAAGTTATGCATATTCATTTTCACAAATTACGATATTTCCAAAATGTACATGGATGGAATTGGCAAGACCGTGAGCTTTGTGAAAGCCAGCCTACACGAATCATATGCGAAGGATAGCTCTAAGGTATTTTTTGAACCAAATTACAGGGCCATAAAGGAGTACTGCAAAGACATAATAATCATGGTACGCAGTAAAGAGCCGTGCGAATACTTATTGTTCTTGTATGTCTGCGCAGTACAAAGACAAATATATAATATAATAAAATCACTCTCGGAAAAATCATAACTTTAGGAAGAAAGAGCCCTGAAGCAGCAGTAGGTATCAATAAGTAATTTAAGAATAAAAAAGTTTCCTATCATTGATTTGTTTTATTAAGAAACTAAACGACTTCGTCCGCGTGTAGTAAGTTTTCTAATAATCCTGCGGCTTTTTGTCGGAATAAAAGTAGCCTATATTACTGTTCAGGTCCTCAACTATCAGATGTTTAGTATTCATAAGACTTTCATCCAACATTCCAACCATCACTTTACCCCTTTTGAGGGGGATTTTCGTAAATCTCTTCTGAGCTGATCCCTAGAAATAACCTACCGCCCAAACAAGTAAATAATATCTATAAAATCAAAATATTCCCATACAAATTTTCACCCCCTGTTGTACTACCTACTCTGAAAGTGTGATTTTCTGAAATAGCTTATACAGGTTTTTAATACCTAAAATTAATACCTTAAATACCGATTTTTCATGTCTCTTACTTCAAAAGATACGACTTTCATATAACCCCAATTAAATCCGATTCCGATTAAATATTTCCGGTATTAATACCGGTATTGAAAAAATCCGGTATTCGAAAGCCCTAGTTGTGATATCTATCACTACCTACTGAGCGATGATGCACTGAAAAAAAAATTGATCGCTGCCACCAAAATTTCGTTAGTCGTTGTCAAGTAAAACGTTCGTATAGGGGAAAATAAAGCTACTTGGTTGCTAGCAATAAAGCTAACTTTATTACTGATTTCACTACGTAACATAGTAAAATTAACTTAGTTATTACACTAGCGGCACGCTATGATGGCCGGTTTGACACATTACAATAGTGATGTGGAATGTCAATTTACTCTCGAACAAAAAACAATTAAGTTTTGTTTTTGTACCTGATTAAATAGGTTTAATAAAACAAAAATGTATATGTTTATTTAATTTATTTGAACGAACTGAATATTTGAATGAAAATGAATATACATACTTTATATGCACACAAGAAACATATGAATACAAAAGATACCAAAAAAGGTGCCACAAAAGGCCATAATTAATCAGATTCGTCCATACTACTATTTTCACTGTCGTCACTGCTATCATCACCTACATTAATAATTATATGTTCGTTTTCTATAATATTATCTATTTTCACATCTCTTTCATAATCTTCCCTTATTAATTTAACAGTTCTATTCACAACCTTTTCCCAGTCTCCTTTAGTCACATGTTCACAAGCTTCTTCTAATAATTTTAGCATTTTTTTTTGTGGTAAATGGGGGTTCTGTATTGTGTCTTGCAGCATATCCCTTAATTTGAGCCCACACCAACTCAATCGCATTATACTCACAATGGTAAGGCGGTAACCGTATAACTCTGTGCCCATGTTCTAATGCTATTTCGTCAATGACGTATCGGATCTTGGTTGGTTTGTTTTCTTTTAAAAGACGTACTAATTCCGCTTTTAACATATTCATGTTTGCATCTACGCCATTTTTACGAAGCCATGCGACGATATCAGCTTTCTTTTGGGATTGGGCAGGTGGCTTGTCAATTTGCATCGAGTGGTATGGGGCGTTGTCCATAATTATAATAGATGGTTCAGGGAGGCTACACAACATTGAGGTAAACCATTCAGTAAACTTTTCTCCATTCATGTCTTCATGATAGTCTCCAGTGGTTTTTGACGCAAAAGCCATGAGAGAACCTTCGACAAACCCGTTGATGGTTCCGGCGTGACAAATTATAAGTCGCGATCCTTTTCCTACAGGAACTTTGGAAGTTGATGCTGCTGTGTCATCGTTCCAAGAACGGCCTACAGTATGGTTAGCATTAAGCCATGTTTCATCCAAGAACACAACATTTTGCCAATTTTTGATTTCTTTCACTTGCCGTAAAAAAGTATACCTTGCCATCGCTATATCAAATCTTTCCATCAATATTTTGCGTTTGTTACATTTTTTGTATCGAAATCCAATGGTCTTCAAAATCTTCGTTAAAGAACTTTCCCCACCGAAGAATAATCCAGCTTCCTTCAGTGAATGCACCAACTTTTTTCTTGTTGGATACTCCTTCTGTAAATAGTAGCCGTAAACATGTCTTCGGATAGCATCGGCATCAAAGCTATCGATGCCTACGACTGGTTTTGCTCGTTTTCTCTTTTTTGGTGTGTGAAGTTTAATTTCTTCTGTGCCAGTCTCGCCATATTTTTTTTTAGTTATCCGTCTAACAGTTCGTTGTCCAATATTAAGCGCATCAGCTACGCGTTCAACCACTGACGTTATAGGTAAAATTGGCCCTCCATTTTGAGCTTCACGATCGAAATAGTTACGAAGGCGTATTACGAACTCACGTGTCTGACTATTTAGAACAGTTCTCTGCGTACGTTCGGTCATATCGACGAAATCCACAACAAAGGGCTTGAACAGAGTCCAAATTAACGAGCAAGGGTCAACAGTAATGCAGTATCAATATTTGAAATCCAAAGCCAGGTCAAAACTATATCACAATCGCATTGCACTGACAGTTTATACTTTTCGAAGCAACGTCAATTCGAAACTGCTTTGTTTTGCATTGAGCATTGACGCGAGTTTGCCGGAGGTAGTAGTTGTGCTAGCCAGCGATCCTATGTGACGATCGTATTAGATTCCATTTTTAAAAATTTTCAATTTAGAAAACCAAATGCCGAGTTGTGGTATATATCATATAAAAATAAAAATTTTACCTTTTGTATGAAACAGCTGATATTTTTTTGCGATTTCAGAGGTTTGTCCACATAGTGAAAATTGTTCATATTCACAAGTACATTCACCCCTTAAATGGTGCAAACTGATTTTTCTACACTTGTATACATTTTAGAAATCAATTTAATAAATAAATTTTGAGTCCTAAACCTAAAACTACATTCGATAAAATTTATGAATCTCTGCACATCACTATCGTCAATAAAGTAATACAATTATTTCCTTCAAAGTCGTTATCAATTAATACGGAACTTCATGAGCGGACAAACGTCAAACCGGCCATCATAGCGTGCCGCTAGTGTAGTTGAATTGATAGGTGGTAGTTATTTATTTGACACTTGTAATCATGGTTTTTTAGGATGGCGACAAGGATTGTGGTGGAATTATATAAAAGATATTAAATATTAAATATGTATGATTTAAAATCGGTACTATAATTTTCTTTTTGGAATTAAACATAAAATACTTAAACAAGTGAAATTCTTACTTGATAAACTATCTTTTTTTTAGTGTGATAATGAGCCGTGTTATTCTCTAGAAAGTTATGGTAAGTAAGCACCACTTATCATAACCCTGGTCCATAGAATGGATAGGCGCTGAGAGGCAGTATTTTAATGACAACTAAATTCTTCTTTTTGAACTTTTGTATTTCGGGTTGAATAGAATAGAATAGAATAGAATAGAAATATTTTTTATTCAAATAAACTTTTACAAGTGCTTTTGAATAGTCAATGAATCTACCACTGGTTCGGAATGCCTTTCCTGCCGAGAAGAACCAGCAAGAAACTCGGCGGTTGCTCTTTTCAAAACAGATTTACAATACAGTAAATACTATGCTATATATGCAGTGTTTCCACAATGAGGAAAGTTCCAAAAATGCATACAGACTAACTTCTATCTTAAGATGGGCAGACATAAAGTAGCCCCATTCCCGCCGGTGGCACCCGTTCACGAGCATGACGCATGAAAATAACAAAACCCGAGCTGCTCTACCTGGCAAGCTCATACTGTATGGAAGCACGAGAAATATTGTCTACCTAACGTCCCTCCGCCGCCTTCTCTCTCTCTCTCTCTGCATTGTCATCCTCATTTCTAAGGGACGGATCCTTGGCACGGATCACCTGATGGGACCAACGAGTAGGACTACGTTCCCTTGGCCTTTTGCCTTACACCTTGTTCGTGCCCAGTAGTTTTCTAAGTTTCCAGAGCTACGGCGCCCTATACCCTCCGCCGCCTAAATATTATGCAATGCCCCCCCTCCCCCCTCTGCCAGCTAATTTTATAGTATTTAAACCATGGAACTCAAAATATATTCAATATACATAAATAAAATAAAAGCACTATATTAGGTCAGCAATAATATTTGTGACTTGCAACTACGGAACCCTACTTTAATTTAATGTTAGATATAATTGCTGGAACGCGTGAGAAAGCGTCTTTCAACGTGTTTGTTTTTAGGAGACCTTGCAGCACTGCAACTTGCAAGATGAAATTGCACAATTATAAGGAAACTGAGAATTTATCCACCGTCTTGATATTTTGTAGGTACTGAAGTCCTTCCTTAAATGTGAAAAACTCTGTATGTTTGCTAACATTTCATAGCTCAACAGATCTTGAAAAAATTGGGCACAGATATAGTTTGTATTCCGGAGACTAACACAGGATACTTTTTACGTCGGAAAATAAAAGAGTTAGCTATTATAAAATTTTACAGTATTTGAGAAATATTTTCTCAAAATTTCAAATCTGTAGAGCCACCGATTGTACTTCCTCTGGTAGTTAGTAAGTCACCCTACTGTTTATAGGTAGATAGACTATTTCATAATATAGAAGATACTGTGTCAAAGTTAATCATTGCAGTATAGACGCTAGGAAACTAGCGGCATTTAGTGCAATTAATAGCTATGAAGCGGTGATTTCACAGACGTAGGAATAGTCAATAATAATTAGTGGCTGCTAATCATCGTCAGTCGGGATAGCCAGCCGGGAATAGGTGTCTATTGTACGTCGATTGATGGACGGAATTTCCGTACACTTTAAGCTTATTAATATTATTGACCGAGCGAAGCGAGGTCTCTGAGTTTACTAGAGCGATTTGCACTTGTCCGTCCGTCCGTCCGTCCGTCTGTCAGAGCCTTATAACTTTTGAATTACTGAACGTAATTACTTCAAATTTAGATATAATATGTAAACCGATGGCCTCCAGCCGAAAATGGCTTAAAAAGTTATAAAAATCTTTATTTCAGGGGGGCTCTCATAGAAGCGAATGCGAAGTAAAATTTTTTTTTTGCGATTCATAGAGTTTCTGTGTATCATTTTAAAGACAATTTGGAACAGAGTACAAACGTATTTATTTTTTAATTTTTTTCCTAAAATTGACGAAATGGGGGGCTTTCAAAGTGGCGATTTAATACGCTCGCTTGAAGACGCTTTCTGGGAAAATTGGCTATATATTTTCAAGCTGTACTTATTTTTTACTTCACTTGTATCCTGTACTTGAACAACAAATACTAAAATTATATGAATATTATAAAGAAACGAGATTATTTAATTTTTAATGAGCATCAGTAATTTTCACATAGCTTCACAATAATGCTAATAGATGGCGCACTCATTAACTATTCCATGGAACTATGAGTTACGACTACGATCTATCCCATAAACAGTTTTGCGTCGAGCATTATTATTTAGGTACATAATATAATAACATATTATTCAATTAAAATTATTCTTTAGTTAAATATCAAACTTCAATAAACTATTAATTGCTGCATTTTGTAAATTTTCTATTCGCGTCGATAGATGACGATTTGTACAGATGCCCGTAACCCGTTTTCACTCTTTAGTACCTACATAATAATTCAATGTTTTCACTGACGTTCCCTAACCTTTACGGGCTACCTATGATAAGTTAGGTGATGATTACTGTCAACTTCTTTATCACGATCCTGTACGGGACACCTAAAAGGACATTGGGACGGATGTTAGGACTTAGCATTGTGTTTTGGAGCTACCTACGTAAAGAGACTCCTACATAGGGGATGATTGAGGTATGTTTGGTGAAAACGGGCATAATAATAATGTCAGTTTTGGTCGTCATGTGTCGATTGAATGAATAATCATGGGATACCGTTACCGCGAGGTCTCAGTTCGGGGCGAACCACTAGTTATATCTTCGAATGAAGCGACTAAATAATAATATCGAAGGAATTTCACTTGAGAAATTCGTTTGATCACATACAGTAATACTCAATAACTTTGACTTTTCTAAGCGTTATGATAAAGGTTATGATAGACTAGTGCCGATTTCACCAACGTTTAGTAAAGTTTAACAGTGGAATATTTTGTCAGATTTTCAATACAAAAGCTGTCAGAACGTCCAATTTATTCCTCGGTTTATATTATTAATTTAAACGTCACTTTACGGTGGGCGGGTTAGCGAGTTAAACCGAGCAGAGACCTAACTTCATACAAATTCTTCCAATCCGCACTTGTGGAGCATGGTGAGCTATGACTCTAATCTAACCGTTCTCATTCGAGAAGAGACTACTCAGTAGTGGACCATGGTTTGAGACGAATTTGTCCACCACCGCGCCCGGGAGGTAGCGCCATGAATTTTAAGCCCTTTTCAGTGTATTCAAATAGCTTTGATCCTGATAGATTACAAAATCAGCAATGCGTGTGACATAAATCCATAACACAATCCCGAATAACAAATCGTTTAGTACCCGGCTCAAGTGTAGTTACGAGATTTAGCTAGCAACACGTGGCTATGTTTTATAGCTACGCTCCATTACCTGCCTGTATTTCCCAACGGATTTCCAAAATATATTCCGTAGTCCATACAGATACTTCCATGCGAGGACTATTTTGAATTGTATAAATATTGTTTCACAAATGGAATATTTTTACATCGACTACAAATACCTATTTAGAAAGTTTGCTTTCCTAAATATCAATATTAATACCCACACATAAAGCTAAGTTTTGAAGTATAACTTCGGTTGAAATCGGTACAGCGGTTTAGGCGTGAAAAGGTAACATACAGACATATTTGCTTTCGTATAATAAAGTATAAAAGTATAATAAAGTACCTTTGGAAATAGGGAATCCCACCGAAAACATTTTCATGTAAAATGTTGCCACAACGCACGAGACCAATGGCTCGCAAAAAGTTACCAGATCTCATGTAGAGCCAAGCTTCTAATCTAACTCTACTCGCCCTAAATCTACAAACCCTAACTTCACAAACTCTACACCTTAGTCAAAATACGTGGCTTAGTCATTTCACTACATTCACCTGGGCGTAAGGTGAAAAATTTATTCACTGTACATTACTTTTCTGTTATACAACAGTTCTTGTAGAAACGAACGGCACTCCCGTGTCCCCAGTTATAGGTTGGTAGAGTCTGTTCAATAACTCAGTTGTTATGGGTAAATTGAAAAATAGGTTGTGAAAAAGTCATCAATGAATCAAAGAACAGTTTGACAACTTACATATAAATAATCTGATTTTAATTAATAATAAACTATGCACTCATTAATGTGGAAAGGAGTTATAAATGGAAAAAGTAACGCATGTAAGTAAACTGACTGAACAGACTATAGGGAATAAGGATGGCACTCCAAACCTCACGACGACGCCTTTATCCGTCTCCGGCAACAATATTAGTTACAAAATAGACGAAGCGCCTTGGCGTCGTCAGTCGTGTCGTTGGTGAATAATTGTTGCTAATTGAGTTCCGTCCACCTGACTGAGGGGGACACGGGAAGGGGTAGCGGGCGGTCACCTGGGGACAAGTGAACGCTAGGACGGACGTGACTAACTAACGGCTCTGATTTTAATTACATTTCGCATACCTGTGTCCTACATAAACTCTGCTTTGCTCAAAGGGCTGATATGATCACATGTAGATGAACTAGCTGATACATGCGACTTCGTCCGCTTTGATTTACGTAATATCTCTTAGATCTCCTCAATTAAATCAGATGTCTATCTCAAGGATAGCTATCTTTGTGCAGAATTTCTTCCAGTGATTGAGTCGTGACAAATAGAAATGGTCTAAGGCTCGAATAGTCAAACATTCGCATTTACAATGTTATATCGTCAGCATCGATTTACACTAGCGGCACGCTATGATGGCCGGTTTGACGTTTGTCCGCTCATGAAGTTCCGTATTAATTGATAACGACTTTGAAGGAAATAATTGTATTACTTTATTGACGATAGTGATGTGCAGATATTCATAAATTTTATCGAATGTAGTTTTAGGTTTAGGACTCAAAATTTATTTATTAAATTGATTTCTAAAATGTATACAAGTGTAGAAAAATCAGTTTGCACCATTTAAGGGGTGAATGTACTTGTGAATATGAACAATTTTCACTATGTGGACAAACCTCTGAAATCGCAAAAAAATATCAGCTGTTTCATACAAAAGGTAAAATTTTTATTTTTATATGATATATACCACAACTCGGCATTTGGTTTTCTAAATTGAAAATTTTTAAAAATGGAATCTAATACGATCGTCACATAGGATCGCTGGCTAGCACAACTACTACCTCCGGCAAACTCGCGTCAATGCTCAATGCAAAACAAAGCAGTTTCGAATTGACGTTGCTTCGAAAAGTATAAACTGTCAGTGCAATGCGATTGTGATATAGTTTTGACCTGGCTTTGGATTTCAAATATTGATACTGCATTACTATTGACCCTTGCTCGTGATAGCAGTGACGACAGTGAAAATAGTAGTATGGACGAATCTGATTAATTATGGCCTTTTGTGGCACCTTTTTTGGTATCTTTTGTATTCATATGTTTCTTGTGTGCATATAAAGTATGTATATTCATTTTCATTCAAATATTCAGTTCGTTCAAATAAATTAAATAAACATATACATTTTTGTTTTATTAAACCTATTTAATCAGGTACAAAAACAAAACTTAATTGTTTTTTGTTCGAGAATAAATTGACATTCCACATCACTATTGTAATGTGTCAAACCGGCCATCATAGCGTGCCGCTAGTTTAGGTTGATTTAGGTGTAAATAATAATGAGATCTCTATTACTTTCATCAACGTCGGTTAAATCACGGAAAGTAACAGTCAGACAAAACTACTTTCGTCTTAGACTTTTATATTTTGTAATACCATCATCATACATTATTAATGATGGATTTATGCAGTGTGTACAATACCTGGCTTAATGTGACTCTATAAATACTCGTATGAAAGGGTTGACTGTGCATAATCAACATCTATATATCTATATCTATATATATAAAAGAAAGTGGTGTTAGTTACACTATTTATAACTCAAGAACGGATGAACCGATTTGGCTGAAAATTGGTGGAGAGGTAGCTTAGAACCAGGAGACGGACATAGGATACTTTTTATCCCGTTCGACCGCGTTTCCGTCATGTCACTATAAAAGGTGGTATAAGAAAAACGCATCTGACATGGAATAACAAAACGCAAATGACAGTGGAATAACAAAACGTAAATGACAGCTAAACGTTATTTTGTATTTGGCTAAGTATGGTAAAAAATTTGACAATTATAAAAAGTGTTATAATAAAGCATTACTGATATTATAAATGCGAAAGTGTGTTTGTTTGTTGGTTTGTCCTTCAATCACGTCGCAACAGAACAGCGGATTGATGCGATTTTTTGCATGGGTATAGTAATGGATGTAGTAGTGGTTCCTCAGACCAGGATAGCTACTTTTTATCTCGGATAATGAAAGAGTTCCCGCGGGATTTTTAAAAACTAAATCCATGCGGACGAAGTCGCGGGCATCAGCTAGTTTCTTATTAAAATTGAGTTTCACCTTCGTAAAATAAAAAGAGAACAGGCATCTTTTAGGCAAACACGCTTCACTTTAGACCGAACCGGAAAAAATAAAAAAGGAAATAAAAGAAATTTGTGGATTTTCGGAGTCTCATAATGCTGCTGGAAATAGTAACGTTTATCTAGTCATACCTACAACGCGTTTCAGTAGTGACAGTATCCATACATACTACTATACAAAATAAGAAAGTAACTCTGTCTGTCCCTCTGTTTGTTAACTTTTCACGGCACCAACGCTGAACTGCGCAGAGATAGCTGGCGTCCTTGGGGCGAAGCCAATTTTTTTTTAAATAATTGTATGTTGGTTTATCTTTAATCACGCAGAGATGGAGCAATGAATTGTAGGACCTAGAAGACAAAGACTACTTTTTTCCGGAAAAAAAATCCACGAGATTTTTAATTTTTTAACAACCTATCGCAAGCGAAGTCGCGGCCATATGCTAGTCCTACTAGTCTTACTAAAGTAATATTGTAAATGCGAAAGTTTGTGAGGATGAATGGATGGATGGATACGTATGAGTGGATGGATGTTTGTTACTCTTTACGCCAATGGAGATAGCTTATACCCAGGATTAACACATAGGCTACTTTTTATCAAAATTTACTTTTTATTAAATGAAAATTACAGAGTCCCGTGGGAATTAAAAACCTTAATCCACGAGGACGAAAACGCAGGCATCATTATCATCTAGTTATTCATAAATCCGTCACATGGCCATGAATCGCGAACAACCATCCGCGCTAACTGGCTCAAGTTTGTGACTTTTACATAGCAACATGTGGTACAATGTTTTATCGCAACGCTCCATTAGAGTTTGTATTTCCCCGAGGATTCTTCAAATGTATTCAGAATCTGTGGTTTTAGGTGAAACTATCTCGTTTTGCGTGAGCAACTATGTAAACGTTTGAAGTACTTCGCCTCGATTTGATTATAAACTTTTTAGGGTCCCGTACCTCAAAAGGTAAAAAGGAACCCTTATAAGATTACTCTCTTGTCCGTATGTCCGTCTATCCATCTGTCTGTCCGTGTGTCACCACCGATTTGCTCAGAAACTGGTGGACCTAGCAAGTTGAAATTTATATTTCGCGAAAACTTTTAAGTACCAAAATTTACCTTAATTTTTACTTTTTTTATTTTTCGGAATTTTCCCTTTATTTGTGCTGTATGTAACCTTGCTTTTAACCAAAATTGACAATTCTAGGTAAACCGGAAGAACCCTATAGGTTTTGGGTCCACAACCTATATGGTAGTTCCCGTTGACCTAGAATCACGAAATTTGGCAAAAAGGAACAATTCCAACAAATAAAAAAGTTGAAAATTATAAATAATAATTATAATAATATAATGGCGGTATAATGGGTAGGTACGGAACCCTCGGCGCACGAGTTCGACTCGCACTTAACCGGTTTTTTATCGTTTAAGCTCCCGGCTCCCGCGTATCATATTAAGCGCTGTGGGATGGCGAGGTGACACGGTTGACGATTTTGTGTGTTTGTATGCAACTACGAGTATTTATGACGATGCTCAGTGACGATGCAGTAGAGATTAACTACAAAAACTACAAAAAAGGGGCTCGCCCCTCCACTACTGTTTCAAAGTGTGTAGCCACATCCTTACGAAAGAGTAGAAGAGAGTCTTCAGTAGCAGGCCGGCACGCGCTAATGCGTTGATTGAATCTTTGTAAATATTAATTAATATTATGTACTTTCACAAATACGGGCGAGTCATTTTATCGTAGCTAATCTCTAATAGTTGATGGTAACGGGTTAACTTGGACAAAGGTATGATAGTTTTAATTAAACCCTTACCCCTAATCAGTTTTTATAGACCATCGTGCTGGATCGGTATAATTGCACCGCGTTCGATAACTGGAGCTCCTCAGACTCCTCAGAGCGATACTTTGGTATACGGCACGGTACCGCATCGCTGCGTTGTTTTTAGGGCGAAAACACGTCGTCCAAGAGGTGCGGCGCCGCAATGCGGAAATCGGCGGCGGGCGCCCTGAGGAGTTGTTTGGGAGCAGAACGTCAATATCCGCGTTGCGACGCCGCACCGCTTGGATGTGTTTGTGATTTCACCTTCGATTTGAAAATAAAAATTAAAGCGTACTTAATTGACCCAGCCGGAAACCAATAAGGATATTTTTAATACGACCAGCCGTAACTGCAGAGTGCACGGCTGCGGTATTGATCCGATTATTTGTGGATTCCGAGAGAGCCGAGCCGGCCGGCCTGTCTGTGACCTCACACCTTTACGGCTGAAATAACCTAATAGGTACTCCTATAAAACGACGGTTTATGTTATTGTGCTTAAAAATATTACTTTAAAAATAATAATGTAAAAAAATAATCAAGACCACAGTTAAAATAATTTTAACTGTGGTAAGTATTGATTATGTTAATAATTAATACTATTTTCATGTCATATTAATAACCCAGACCATTAATTAGACCTTTGAGGACATTATGAAAAACTCTGACATGTAGGTTTTCTCACGATGTTTTCTCTTCTCGTTAAATCAAGTGATGTTTAATTGCTTGTAAGTTGTACGCACATACTCATCGGAATATTTGAGTTTCCTGGTCCTCTGAATAATAGGCTGAACCTTAACTATTAGGTAGGCTGAGTATTTATCGCCAATCAGTCATGACCTTTTCACAAAGGATGATTTCCAAGATGATTGATGACATCGAAAAGCAGTAGGTAATAAATAATAAGTTTATGTTTCCCATAAACATAAATTACTCATGTTTCCAACTAAATTACAGATATAGGATTTACAGACTCATGATTTAGGCTCAATTCTGGTTGCAGTCTTCAGATTATTATACTGCAATCAGAACAGACGGATTTTTAAATAACAGCCTATTATTATTTGAATGTATCTATAAACTAATCACACATTTTTAAGATCTAGCCGCTCTGTATGTTTTCAAATACTTGTCCAATGAACTGATTTTGACAGGATATCGCACGCAGGTAGTCTAGGATTATACAAGGATTTATCCCTTAAAGAGCATCTATGCAATAATTATCCATGCGGATGAAGCTGGTAATAAATATAGGTAAAATATCCCTATTATGAATATCCCTTCCCAAAGCAATTATCACGACTCATTGTAATAACAACTCATCTATGTCGGACTGGTGTTAAGATTTACGATTTTATTCAATTCATCGTCCCAGTAATTTACGGGGAGCCCAGATCCATTAACTGCTTAAGTGCCTCTCGAGCACGAAATTGGGAATGATAATGGAAATGGGTGCCATACTATGGTAATACAGGACTTTGTGTAGAGCGCCAATTCATGCGAAATTTCACACCCCCCATCTGACGACAATCGTTTTCATAGGTGCTCAAAACACGTCTTTTACGACCGGCGTTCTTTTTCAAGTGCAAAACATCACGATGTACGGTAATCTTATGGATTTATGAGGTGTTGACTATGAAATTAGGTACATCACATCTGAAATAAAAACCTAAAGCTGCGTATAGGCTGGGCGAGTTGAGCATAAGTGGAGCATCTTCTTTTTCTTCTTCTTTATCAACCAATAGACATCCACTGTTGATAAAAGGTCTCTCGCACGGTCTTCCACAGGTCTCGGTCTTGCGCCGCTTACATCCAGCAACTCGATTGATGTCGTCGGGCTGTTGAGGTCACTGCAGAGATGCTGGATGTCAATACGTATGTACAAGACAGGATTACGATGCCGATCCAATTTCAATGCGGAATGCGACAGGGAAACGTAATCTCCCGAAACTCTTTACCGCTGCATTGGAGGACGGCTTTTAGCTTCATGGATTGGAACGGACTTGGAATAAGCATAAACGGAGGACCTAAGCGGAGCATGTAACGAGCTAAATGTGTATAGCGTATACCCAAGGAGTATCGAACGAGTTCAATTAGCGGGTTTTGACGAACACCAAGGACGAGCTCGAAGCTTAGTTAATCCCGTATGCTCGTAGTAAGCGCATAACCAGGCGATGTTTAGGGGATAAGGGACCCCAAAATCAGGACTATGCCTATTAGAAAATAAGAACTATTATGTATGTATATTAGAGCAAGGTTTTTATAGTAACAGACGCAGCAACTGTTATTTCAGCAATAAATTCGATTCGCTAGCGTAGTGGAAACTACGTTCGAGGACAACATGTCAATATGTGATCATGATGTGTGTAGGCTCTGAGCATTGAATAGCGGAATCAAAGGGATTAAATACATAGTCAAATGTGTGCATTAGAACAGGCAGTTTCGCTACCGTTTCGCTCCTGTGAATCGTGGTAAAGATGTGTTAAAGGCATCAAATGACGATGAACTATTTAATATTTTCGATACGTAAGAGGAACTGTATGATTTCTATATTCAAATAACGTCGGCATTTGAATCAAGTCGGAATGAAAATACAACAAAGTTTCACGGAGTAACCCTATCTGGAATCGTTACAGTTCAGTTATTGTTGCAAAGTCATTCATCATTTTTAGTTTCATAACATTTCGTTTGTGATGTTGAAGGAAAATTCCTGCGAAAATATTTATTGGTTCTGGGTTACTAACTCGATAGAAATGGAAATAGACATTCTCATTTGTAACTTTGGCACAATATAGAAGTTTCAATCTCTCCTTACTGGGTATAAATGGGGCAAGTTTAAGAAAGCAATCGGGCTTATATGGTCGTTACGGACACTACGTAGCGCGTGTGAAACCATTTAAAAGTTCCAGCTATAGCTGCAATAAAAATATTTTTTCATAATCCCCATTTACTGTGCTCGAGGTTTCGCCAAAATTTTAGTTAAAATAAAATTCATGGTCTACACATCCTTACTAATCCGCTATCCTGCCGGTAACATTATAAAATGCGAAAGTGTTTTTGTTTGTTGGTTTGCGTTTCAAACACGTCACAACAGAGCTACGGATCGACGTGATTTTTTAACCCCCGACGCAAAAGCAAAAAGAGGGGTTTTATAAGTTTGACCGCTATATGTGTGTGTCTGTCTGAGGCACTGTGGGGTGAATCAATTGGGGTGCGGTTTTTTTATTTAAAAGCAGGTTTTCTAGCGGTGGCTCTTAGACATGTTTTATTATGACATAGACTTTTCATCCCGGAAAATCAAACACTTTCGAAGGCATTTTAAAAAAACTAAATCCACGCAGACGAGGTTACAGGCAAAAGCTAGTTGATTATAATAGACATTTATGTAGGTACTATGTACCTACCAAATTTTAAGAGGGTTTATCTCTAGCATTCCCCATACAAACGAAGTTTGTGTCTTATTTCATTATTAAGCAATCAAACTCATGATTACTATTATTCCTCTTTATGAAATTTCAAAGTTACAGGCTCATATCAAAGTTCGTTTGTATGGGGAGCCTTCGAAAGACTCCCTTATCACTTATCAGACACACATGTGTTGTGCAAAGAATTAATACGACTCCCAGTAGTCCCAAAAGTTTATGTCTATTAAGCAATTGGTTTAGTTTACGCTAAGTGAAGTTTAGGTTACCATCGGGTTCAATTCAAAGGGAATCCGACTACTCTACTACTAATCCGTAATGGGTCTAAACTTTTACCTCCGTTAATTTTAAATTCAGCCATTAATAGTCATGACAATCTTTATTTTCATTTCATAATAGTACCAGCTATAAAAACTCACTTATACGAGTCTTATACGAGTAGCACACGCACACACATAGGTATACACATAATATGAAGTTGATTGTTATTTTTTAAGGAAGGAAGTGATTTCCTCGATACATGTTTCAAGTTTCTGCTTATTAAGTTTACCAACATCTATCTATGCCAAGAATATTATGCAAAACATGGAATAGAATAGAATAGAATAGAAATATTTTTTTATTCAAATAAACTTTTTTACAAGTGCTTTTGAATGAATCGTCGATGAGTCTACCACTAGCGCTGGTTTGGAATGCCCTTCCTGCCGAGAAGAACCAGCAAGAAACTCGGCGGTTGCTCTTTTCAAAACAAGTTTACAATACATAATATTGATATGCCATATATATCAAGCAACAATTTTGAAATAAACTGCCAAACATACTGGACTTTATTATTTACTATCTAAAAACCCTATTAGTATAAACGTTGTAGGCTTCCAAAGCTTAGATCAATTTTCAGATCCTTCGTAAAATAGACTGATATGAACGCAAGTACGAGTGAGTAGGTATACGTAGGTCTTGGGCATTGTAACCGAAGGTTATACGACTGTACTTCGCCCTTCTCGGGATTGTTGTTTGCATTTTTATGATGATTGCTCGGTTTCCGATACTGTGGAGTAAATTGAAGACCTTTAGGGATGAACCTCCGCTTTCATTATGTAGCAGTCTGGTTGAAATTGAATTTGTATTTTCTTTCGCATAGTAATATTAAAGTAGGCCAATATAATTTACAGGCCGTTTTGAAACCGCTTTGGAATTTATTTGAAAATTGCACATAATAAATTATTATTATAAAATAGGTAAATAACACCTATTAAATAATTCTATTACTTATAATAATAACGTTACACTCCCTAATTCAATAATTCTAGTATGTACTTACTGAAAAATTTATTTCAAAAATTCCATTATACTACGAGAGCGAGGGAACAGAGACCTTTTAAACCAACTTCAAAAAAGGAGAAGGGTTTCAATTAGTCGAAATCTTTTTTTTATGTATGTTCACCGATTACTCGAAGACGCCTGAACCGATTTGGCTGAAAGCTGAATAAAGGGATGAAGAAACGAGTCTTCTGGCGTAGCCCATTTGATTTGTACTGACACTACCTACTAGTACTGTGTTGCATTACAAATACAGTTATTTACAAATCAAATGGGCTACGCCAGAAGACTCGCTCCGTCGCCCCTTCATGCAGCTTCACCTACTCGCTTCATTCAGGACCTCCTTCGCGAGCTTCTGGTTCCGCGCTTTAAAAAAACACTCCAGGGGTAGCGCAGATAAGTCTGCGTGGAATTCGTTTTTAGGTAATATTCGAAATTATGATTTTTACTAGTAAACATATTCATCATCATCATCATTATCAACCCATCATCGGCTCACTACTGAGCAAGGTCTCCTCTCAGAGAAGGGTTATAGGCCATAAGTCCACCACGTGTGCCCAATGCGAATTGGCGGACTTCACACACATTCGAGAACATTACGGAGATCTCTCAGGTGTGCAGGTTTCCTCACGATGTCTTCCTTCACCGTTAAAGCATGTGATATTTAATTTCTTAAACGCACTTAACTTCGAAAAGTCAGAGGTCCTGCGACCCCCCAATAGGAGACCACAGTCGTAACCACTAAACCACTAGGCTATCACTGCTACACAGAAAGTAGTTGCATTCCAGAAGTACAGTAGTAGTATTCCCGCCGGTGGAACCCGTTCACGAGCATGACGTATGACCCAGCCATTGCTTCGCTCAACCATATTTGAGGGAACGTAACAACCCGCGTCACACTACGGATGGTAAAATGAACTTTTTTACACTTTTACAAAAAAAGTTCATTCTGTGTTCTGTCACTGTGGTTATCTCTTAGACTACGGTTAAGTTGCGATGCAGAGTTAACAAGAGGTGCTTGACAGCTGGCACCCTCATGAGTGGGTGGAAGAGTGCCTCGCGGAGTGAACATCCTTTGTTTACATGCGTGCTGCCGACTCAATGACGGCGTCGCTGAAGGCATGTGTAGGTACCTACAGACTGAATTGAATGAAGATCAGCTGCTATTTCCACCCAGCGTATATTTACAGTACAGGTTTCTTAATAGACATGTTCTTTAGTTTAAAATACCGTACTGAAATAAAAATAAAATAATATGCACGCGGTGATAGCCTAGGCCTTATTTATCGATATAGATTTAAGCCCCCTTTCGGAGAGTCCGAGGTCGATCCAAGGCAATCATTTCTGACTTCGCAGTTATGTGCATTTTAAACGATTTAATATCACTTGCTTTAACAGTGAAGAAAAACCATGGGGAAGCCTGCAAACATTCTCATGCAAAAAATCACATCGATCCGTTGCTTAGTATAGTTCTTGCAATTCACGAGGGCGACTGACTTATGGTTGTGTTGTGTCGTATCTGTATAAGTGTGAGCGAGCGCAATGCTCGCGCCTGCCCGCTCCCACCTAGGATTTGACAGGCGCGCACACTTATGCAATGTGCATGTACACGAAGTAACCACAAGTAAAGCTCACTCGCCTTCGTGAATTGCAAAAACTGTAATTGAAGGATTAGTCAAAAAACAAAATCAAACACACTTTCACATTCCTAATATTAGTAAGTAGCCCGGTCAAATTAGATCAAAAAATAGGGGTGAGGTTACAATAATTCCCACTTGGCTGAAAATTGGTAGGATTGTTCAAAACACTATTATAAATGAAATCTGAAAAGTCCTCATCGATCTGACACCTGGAAAAAAATTACTCGGAGATCAGATGTAGGATCACTCCTGTTCTGGACGTGAGAGAAACACCAACTTCACATTCTCATACTTTATTTAATTGCAATATTGCCCATCTGGCTTAAGTACTTTCACCGCGCCTAGCGTCCACTCAACTCACAGAAAGACTGCCTGTTTCCACGAGGTACACTGGTATTTATATTATGTTGACAAGTCACGTGGTTAAGGTATATTGACACTGCATATTGACTATCATGACAGTAGTATAATGACATACTCATATTAGCAACTATTTATCGAATGTTGACGGAAATGGACGACTAAAATGCAGTATTGTTTTTATAAAATACACTTAAAATCACATTCTACCCCCACAAATACAACGTAACCTTACATTTGACCATCCTGACATCGTGTATGCCCCCATACACGAATCAAGTGATAACCTTACATTAGGCCTTAGGTGGATGTGTAAAACGAAATGTACAAAACCCCATAAAATGAGTTAATTTAAAAACTTAATCACGGATTATGATTTCAACTCTAGTTTACAACAGAACTACATTGTTGCGTCAGTACGGTTCATCAAAATCTATTTTACTTTAATGAACCAAAATAATAATCTCAAAAAAGTTTCTTTTTTTTGTGTGTGTTGAGTGTACGCTTGCTTTTTAATCGTTTGACTCTACCACTGGTTCGGAATGCCTTTCCTGCCGAGAAGAACCAGCAAGAAACTCGGCGGTTGCTCTTTTCAAAACATCAATACAAGTTTACATGACAATAAAATATAAATACTATGCTATGAATGCAGTGCTTCCACAATGACGGGAAGTTCTAAAGATGAATATCTACTAACAATGCAATAAATCTTAAGATGAGCAGACATAAAGCTATTTCAGCTAATCAATTCTCAGATCAATTCTCATAGACTTTTCTATGCTACAACTAAATCAATCAATTTACTAGTTACAATTCCTAGTTACACTAAAATAACGTCTCTTAATTACAACTTAATCGATCAATTCCTATTTATAGTCCCTAATAGTCATTAACTACACTCCTTGAACCAATCCATTCTCAAGGAGTTCTCTACATTACAACCAAACCAATCAATTCTTGGTTGTACTACGCTAATATAACTTCTTTTAAAATACTGATTAACTACACTCCTTGAACGAATCCATTCTCAAGGAGTTCTCTATATTGCAACCAAACCAATCAATTCTTGGTTGTACTAACTATCTATGCTAAAATAACTTCTCTTAACTAAAACTAAACAAGTCAATTCTTAGTTGTAGTCCCTAATACTGATTATATTTTAAGACTGTTTATATACATATATTATTCATCGGATAAGTATTAATTCGTAAGTAATTATATGAATCTGCTTTATAAGAATTAGCAACGATCGATTAATGTTTTTTCTTATCATCTTAAAAATTTAGTTGGGATTCGAACGATCGATTAATCGAATACCCATTATCAGCTAAAACCCTACAGACACGCCTACAAGACGATCGATTTACTTGTGGCAGTCGGTGGGTAACATACTCTAACATTCACATACCAGGACACGATCCGATCGATTCTCATACCTGGTTTAGTGTTTCTGCTGTATCAGGACACGATCCGATCGATTCTCGTGCCTGATTCCAGCTGCATCGGGACACGATCCGATTGATTCTCGTGTCTTATCTGTAACAATCGAAAATAGTTATCTGTAGTTTTATTACGTCAAAAGCTAATAAAAATCGGCGAAGTGCGAGTCGGGCCTCGCTCTTCTAGGGTTCCGTTAAAAAAATTAAATTAAAAAATTTCCATCTACCCACCTACCCATTTTAATTTAATTTTTTTAATTTAATTTAATTTTTATTATTTGTTGTTATAGCGGCAATAGAAATACATAATATGTGAAAATTTCATCTGTCTATCTATTACGGTTTACGAGATACAGCCCGCTGACAGACGGACGGACGGACGGACGGACGGACGGACGGACGGACGGACGGACGGACGGACGGACGGACGGACAGCGTAGGCTTAGTAATAGGGTTCCGTTGGTACCCTTTGGGTACGGAACCCTAAAAAGTACACCAAAAGATCTGATCATAATATAGTCTGTAGTAGACTATATTTAGCTACGGTTTTATCAATCCTCATTATCAGAATTACTGCTGATATCCGAATCGTTCACCTCCAAAGCGGCAACATGTATCCATTGTTAGGATTTATTTTGACTATTTACTATCATCTCTCTCAGTAAAAATATCAGTATAAAAATGTGATTGTACGAGTCTTGAAGTGAGATGTCAATATGGATTTCGATAAAAGTTACGTCAAAGTGAGTTTTCATTTTTCATGAACCAAAGCTAAAAAGTGACATTGGCAATCCGCTAAACTAGCGGCACGCTATGATGGCCGGTTTGACACATTACAATAGTGATGTGGAATGTCAATTTATTCTCGAACAAAAAACAATTAAGTTTTGTTTTTGTACCTGATTAAATAGGTTTAATAAAACAAAAATGTATATGTTTATTTAATTTATTTGAACGAACTGAATATTTGAATGAAAATGAATATACATACTTTATATGCACACAAGAAACATATGAATACAAAAGATACCAAAAAAGGTGCCACAAAAGGCCATAATTAATCAGATTCGTCCATACTACTATTTTCACTGTCGTCACTGCTATCATCACCTACATTAATAATTATATGTTCGTTTTCTATAATATTATCTATTTTCACATCTCTTTCATAATCTTCCCTTATTAATTTAACAGTTCTATTCACAACCTTTTCCCAGTCTCCTTTAGTCACATGTTCACAAGCTTCTTCTAATAATTTTAGCATTTTTTTGTGGTAAATGGGGGTTCTGTATTGTGTCTTGCAGCATATCCCTTAATTTGAGCCCACACCAACTCAATCGCATTATACTCACAATGGTAAGGCGGTAACCGTATAACTCTGTGCCCATGTTCTAATGCTATTTCGTCAATGACGTATCGGATCTTGGTTGGTTTGTTTTCTTTTAAAAGACGTACTAATTCCGCTTTTAACATATTCATGTTTGCATCTACGCCATTTTTACGAAGCCATGCGACGATATCAGCTTTCTTTTGGGATTGGGCAGGTGGCTTGTCAATTTGCATCGAGTGGTATGGGGCGTTGTCCATAATTATAATAGATGGTTCAGGGAGGCTACACAACATTGAGGTAAACCATTCAGTAAACTTTTCTCCATTCATGTCTTCATGATAGTCTCCAGTGGTTTTTGACGCAAAAGCCATGAGAGAACCTTCGACAAACCCGTTGATGGTTCCGGCGTGACAAATTATAAGTCGCGATCCTTTTCCTACAGGAACTTTGGAAGTAGATGCTGCTGTGTCATCGTTCCAAGAACGGCCTACAGTATGGTTAGCATTAAGCCATGTTTCCAAAGATTTACAAGATGGAGCCTAAAGGCTGTGAATGCGTCGAAAATTTGTGCTGCCACATGTGGTTCACGCCCTTTTCCCGTGCTCAGTTTGAATTAGGTCATCACCAGATATGGAGCTCGCGAGCCAATATTTTGTTTTTTTAAATGGCGGTTTTTGGTAAATAAAATGTGAAACAAACTTAACAGGACGATCTAAAATAACCAATAACATCACCTACCATCAGTAAATAACATTCAAGCACATCAGTTCCTGCAATATAAGAAATTGAAATTTGTAGAAAATAATTAAATTAGAGTTCGCCATTTAATGTGTGTTGCCAGTTTACGAACCCAAAATTTCCCTAATAAATAATGAAACCTTAGAATGTAGATACCGATAATATTCGAAAAGCGATTGCAGATAATGTCATTTTTTAATTTTCTTTCCAAGACAGTCCTTGTTCTACGATCTCACCTGATGGTAAGTGACGATGCAGTTTAGATGGTAACGGGCTAACTTGGAAGGGGATGAGCTAGGATTTATTAAATTTTTACACGCTATCGAGCCGGAACGCTAAATAGCTTAGCGATACGTCTTTGATGGTAGAATGGTAACTAGCCACGGCCGAAGCCTCCCACCAGACCAGATCTGAGATATTTCAGAAATTATAAATTTCGAAATTGTCTCCATCGATAATCGAACTCAAGAATTCCCCTCTCATTTTTTTTAACTTTTTCGTTTCTGATTTTCTTTTACTTATATTCATCTTAAATTTTTTTTTATTTTTTTAAACGAATATTTTACCGGGAGAGAGTTTTTATGACTTTAGCGATTTAGCGATTCACCGATCGAGTTGGAAATAGGGTTTAGGGTTACCTTGGATCAAAAATAGGAAATGGTTGCCAAAATTTTTAAAAGTCAGCGCCATATTGAAATTCTTTGTTATTGCACCGATGTCGTTCAAAATCGATATTTAGGGTTCACTGGGGTCAAGAGAGACGAATTCGTTGCCAAAATTTTAAAAAGTCAGCGCCATATTGAAATTCTTTGTTATTGCACCGATGTCGTTCAAAATCGATATTTAGGCTTCACTGGGGTCAAGAAAGACGAATTGGTGGCCAAAATTTTAAAAAGTCAGCGCCATATTGAAATTCTTTGTTATTGCACCGATGTCGTTCAAAATCGATATTTAGGGTTCACTGGGGTCAAGAGAGACGAATTCGTTGCCAAAATTTTAAAAAGTCAGCGCCATATTGAAATTCTTTGTTATTGCACCGATGTAGTTCAAAATCGATATTTAGGGTTCCCTAGCGTCAAAAGAGAGGGAATAGTTGCCAAAATGTTGAAAAGTCAGCGCCATGTTGAAATTTTTTGTTATTGACGCTTGGGACCCTAAATATAGATTATCAGTATTGCGCTGACTTTTTAAAATTTTGGCAACCAATTCGTCTTTTTTGACCCCAGGGAACCCTAAATATCGATTTTGAACGACATCGGTGCAATAACAAAGAATTTCAATATGGCGCTGACTTTTTAAAATTTTGGCCACCAATTCGTCTTTCTTGACCCCAGGGAACCCTAAATATCGATTTTGAACGACATCGGTGCAATAACAAAGAATTTCAATATGGCGCTGACTTTTAAAAAAAATACTGGCAACCATTTCCTCTCATTTGACGCTAGGGGACCCTAAATATCGATTTTGAACGACATCGGTGCAATAACAAAGAATTTCAGTATGGAGCTGACTTTTTAAAATTTTGGAAACCATTTATCTAAAACAAAATACTAAATACAATAACTCACTATAGTTAAAGGTAGTAATAAAATTATTGTTTTATGATAAAAATTAAAAAAAAAAGTAGATATTAATTTTATTTTTAAAGTTTAAAAATTTTAATGACATAATTCTCCCCATTTTATTGGAATCACCTGCGTACCTGGTATCATTACGCACGCTCAGTAATCCACGCCGCGCATGCGCGGCACTCACGTCACGCACACGAGCATATTCTCATTGGCCTGTTTTTTTTCGTTCTTTAGTAGCGCGATACTCCTTCTAGACATATATGTATTCATAGCATGTTTCATCCAAGAACACAACATTTTGCCAATTTTTGATTTCTTTCACTTGCCGTAAAAAAGTATACCTTGCCATCGCTATATCAAATCTTTCCATCAATATTTTGCGTTTGTTACATTTTTTGTATCGAAATCCAATGGTCTTCAAAATCTTCGTTAAAGAACTTTCCCCACCGAAGAATAATCCAGCTTCCTTCAGTGAATGCACCAACTTTTTTCTTGTTGGATACTCCTTCTGTAAATAGTAGCCGTAAACATGTCTTCGGATAGCATCGGCATCAAAGCTATCGATGCCTACGACTGGTTTTGCTCGTTTTCTCTTTTTTGGTGTGTGAAGTTTATTTTCTTCTGTGCCAGTCTCGCCATATTTTTTTTTAGTTATCCGTCTAACAGTTCGTTGTCCAATATTAAGCGCATCAGCTACGCGTTCAACCACTGACGTTATAGGTAAAATTGGCCCTCCATTTTGAGCTTCACGATCGAAATAGTTACGAAGGCGTATTACGAACTCACGTGTCTGACTATTTAGAACCAGTTCTCTGCGTACGTTCGGTCATATCGACGAAATCCACAACAAAGGGCTTGAACAGAGTCCAAATTAACGAGCAAGGGTCAACAGTAATGCAGTATCAATATTTGAAATCCAAAGCCAGGTCAAAACTATATCACAATCGCATTGCACTGACAGTTTATACTTTTCGAAGCAACGTCAATTCGAAACTGCTTTGTTTTGCATTGAGCATTGACGCGAGTTTGCCGGAGGTAGTAGTTGTGCTAGCCAGCGATCCTATGTGACGATCGTATTAGATTCCATTTTTAAAAATTTTCAATTTAGAAAACCAAATGCCGAGTTGTGGTATATATCATATAAAAATAAAAATTTTACCTTTTGTATGAAACAGCTGATATTTTTTTGCGATTTCAGAGGTTTGTCCACATAGTGAAAATTGTTCATATTCACAAGTACATTCACCCCTTAAATGGTGCAAACTGATTTTTCTACACTTGTATACATTTTAGAAATCAATTTAATAAATAAATTTTGAGTCCTAAACCTAAAACTACATTCGATAAAATTTATGAATCTGTGCACATCACTATCGTCAATAAAGTAATACAATTATTTCCTTCAAAGTCGTTATCAATTAATACGGAACTTCATGAGCGGACAAACGTCAAACCGGCCATCATAGCGTGCCGCTAGTGTAATTAGCTGTTCACTATTTAATTAATTAACTATCTATTTAAGGTAATATATTATAGGGATTTTTGTATTTGAATGCTGAAATAGCTACCTAGCTAGCTAGCTAGGTCGAGCGAGCCAGCAATACGTATGGCGAGAGAACAACGGGCTATCTAGTTCCACGCTTTATTAATGAACTACCTACTACCTTGATACAAAAATAAATAACAAAAATATTAAGCGGAAACTAAAAGATTACTTCAATAACAAAATTAGATGGTTGATTGATGCTCATTATTTACTCATGCTTTGTACGTACTTGCCTAATTCCTAAACCCATCTCTTTATATACCTACCTACTCATATTTATTAACCTGTCTCTTAACTTCTTCTAATGTAATGAAAAGTATTTGCAAATGTTCAATACCTACCTATTTTAATGAATGAGACCGTTGTGTAGTTATATATTGTTTTGTACATACTCACTTTAAATGCTATGTTGCAGAATGGCATCGAGGACAAACCTCTGTGGTTTTTTCGATGTGCAATTATTATGTAAATGTGTTTAACAAATTTGTAAATGGTAAAAATAAATAAATAAATAAGCTAGCTTAGAAAAGGAACAGAGAGTTTTCCTTGCAAATAGTGATTACTTCATTCTCTGTCAATGTCATCTACTTGGTTGCTATGAAACCAAGCAAAACTCATGTTTTAACTTTATGGCTAAAACAATACCCTCTTCAGCAAGAAAAGGTTAGAATTATTTTGCTATAATCCGCCAACAGAAAAAATCTGTATAATTTTTACACTACTCTCGACGCACGTTTCGCCCCGACACCGGAGCATCCTCAGGAGATGTTGACTCTACAACGATGCATTGTCTAGTGACGCTCGTGTCAATTGCGCGGTATTATATACCGTATTCCTACCCCCACTACTGTTGCCCCGCCCACTACCCCCCCCCCCCCCTTCAAACAAACGAAGCAGTGGTGAACTTGAGACGTTCACTTGTTCATTAAGTAATTTAAACTGAGTATTATTGTTATGTTTTATTATTTCTAATTGTTCCAACATGCTCAGTCGAAGCCCTTTATCACAGGTGTGTAAGATTTTGTATGAATGATCGGATGATAATTTGTGTCCACTATCAAGGAGATGTTTCGCAAAGTGAGACTTTTGGGGTTGGTTGTTCCGAACCGCGGCCATATGTTCTTTGTAGCGTGTTTCAAATTTACGACCCGTTTGACCAATATAAGTGGCTTTACAGTCTGAACATTCGAGTTTATAGATGCCCGATTTTTGTTTGTTGTTTAATTTATCTTTACCGTTGCAAATATTTTTAAGTGTATTATTTGTCCTAAATGCAACATGTATATCATGTGCTTTAAGTCTCTTCGCGATACGCTCCGACACTGTTCCAAAATAAGTTAAACTGGATTTGTATTTATTTATTTTCTCAGGTGATGATGAATATAAATCCTTTTTTATCCGCATCAATTGTTGCTTTTTTATTATATTATTAACAATATTATTGTTGTAACCATTTGCCTGTGCCATGTGGTAAATTACTTTTAATTCTTTTAAGTAGTTTTCTTTTGTGAGTGGAATAGACAGCAACCTATGCACGTAACTGTGGAACGCTGCGAGTTTATGCTGCCACGGATGACAGGATGAAGCGGGTATGGTTGTGTCTGTGTATGTGGGTTTCCGGAAAATTCCAAACTGATGTTTATTATTAGCACGAGTTATAGTTAGATCGAGGAAGCTTATAGAGTTATCTTGTTCTAATTCTGATTTGAATTTAATTTTCGGGTGTATATTGTTTAGATTTTTGACGAATGTGTCAAGTTGTCCGTCTGTCCCAGTCCAACATATAATTATATCATCTACATATCTATAGTAATACAGAATTTTGTTATTTTTGACAATATGTTTATATTCAAAATCATCCATGAAGATATCAGCCATTAGGGGACTTAGTGGTGAGCCCATAGCTAATCCCTCTTTTTGTTGATAAAATTGGTCATTGAATTTGAAGTAGTTCTGTTTCATGCATATTTTGGTTAATTCTATTAATTCTGTTATTTCGTTGACATTTGTATGATTATTTTCCAACAATTTGGTTAGGATGTTTAGGGTTTCGTTAACTGGGACATTGGTGAACAGACTGTCCACATCTAATGATATTAATTTACAATGGTCCGGTAATGTCAAATCTTTAATTTTATTGACTAGTTGGATACTATTTTAGATATTAAAGATTTGACATTACCGGACCATTGTAAATTAATATCATTAGATGTGGACAGTCTGTTCACCAATGTCCCAGTTAACGAAACCCTAAACATCCTAACCAAATTGTTGGAAAATAATCATACAAATGTCAACGAAATAACAGAATTAATAGAATTAACCAAAATATGCATGAAACAGAACTACTTCAAATTCAATGACCAATTTTATCAACAAAAAGAGGGATTAGCTATGGGCTCACCACTAAGTCCCCTAATGGCTGATATCTTCATGGATGATTTTGAAAATAAACATTGTCAAAAATAACAAAATTCTGTATTACTATAGATATGTAGATGATATAATTATATGTTGGACTGGGACAGACAGACAACTTGACACATTCGTCAAAAATCTAAACAATATAAGGTAAGGGCTCCTAATTCCGAGGGATTCTAAAATTGGCACCTAATTCCGATGTATACAGAAAAACAGCTTTTTCTACCCATTACCAAGCTCATATGCACTGCAAGCTATTTTAATCAATTGATAGTTTATCGTTCCGTGATTGATTGACAAAAAGGGTGGTTTTATGTGTGTAAGTTTTAAATTATCCGATAAATTTTGCGGTAGCAGACGGCCCGAACGCATGCTTCATACATTCTGAACCTTGTGCACGTGAGTACCTAAATTTTTTAAATAGTGTTTACTCGTTAATTTTGTACAGTTTTTGTTTTTGTTTAGGTTAAAATATTGGAAGGATTACATTTTTTATCGAAAACGCTTAACTTTTGTAAGGTTTTGTAAAGAAATGAAGTTGAAAATGAATATTAAAAATAACACGGCATTAGGTGTCAAATATTTTAGCCGGTTCCTTATGCCGAGGTATACCGCGGAATAGCAATTTCATAGGCCTAAACATTTTTTTAATTCTTAGGGCCGTTTTTATGATAAGCACTTCTTGCTTCGATTTCTTATACTTAAATGGTCAAGCAGCATAAGAACACCTTATTCCGAGGTACAATTTAGCGTCGAAATCACTAATTATAGCATATCAAAGATTATCTATTTTGGTAATTCATTAACTGATCGTATGGGAAAGTTAAGAAAGGAAAATTAAGTTCATACGTATTTCGATGCAATGTTGAGAGTATATTTTTGCGAAGATATTCCAATTGAGAAATTATTTATTTATTTACTGTGGAAAAATCTTTTCTTTTTTAATACTCGGAATTAAGAAACATGTTTTTTGTTATAAAACGCTATTCCGATGTATATACATCGGAGTTAGGTTCTATGAGCACCTTATTACGTGGTATAAACAGAAGTTAAATACAGGATGTTCACAATATTACCGCAGTTAATATTTCACATTCGCATTTAAAATAACATTCGTAATCTAAAATGTTTATGTAAAATTTGCAAATACAATAATGAAATAAGGGGTACTTACCCGTGGTACTACCGGTGGTACTACTGGTAGTACCACGGGAAATCAGGTCTTACCAGACACGTTGGTATTACCACGTGCAAAAAAATCACCCGTAGTTTTAACTAGTTAATTTTATAAATAAAGTTAAAGTTTTTATAGAAAACAATTAAACTTAAACGACACCGCATGAAAGTAAAAACTAATTTACACCAATTAAAATTCAAAATTATTTATTTGATGTAGGCCAGTCTGTGGCTTTTATGACAAGTTAGGACTACCACTGGCACCTACTTAACGTTTAACAATTAACTGTATTAACATCCACCTTGTTGGTTTGGAAAACAGGTACCAACATCAACCCTAACGGGAAACTAACGGGAATCAGGTAAACGGACAGGCGCCTTCCCACGTTGACTTATACCGTCATTACTCGCTTGCTTTATGACTTATACTCGCGATAACGGTATCCCATGATTATTCATTCAATCGATACATAACGACCAAAACTGACATTACTATTATGCCCATTTTCACTAAATATACCTAAATCATCCCCTAAGTAGGAGTCTCTTGAGGTAGGTATCTCCTAAATACAATCCTAAGTCCTAACATCCGTCCCAATGTCCTTTTAGGTGTCCCGTACAGGATCGAGATAAAGAAGTTGACAGAAATCATCACCTAACATCATCATCATAGGTAGTCCGTAAAGGTTAGGGAACATTAGTACAAAAATATAATATATAGATATTTAAAAAAAATTTTAAATTATATTTTTGTACTTTGTTCAAAATCGTCTTTAAAAAGATATATCGCGAGCCTATGAAAAGCAACAAAAAATATTTTCCTTCGCATTCACTGCTATGAGAGCCCCCCTGAAATAAAGATTTTTATAATTTTTTATGCAATATTCGGCTGAAAGCCATCAGTTTCATTTTATATCTAAATTTGAAGTAATTACGTTCAGTAATTCAAAAGTTATAAGGCTCTGACAGACGGACGGTCGGACGGACAGACGAATGGACGGACAAGTGCAAATTCACTCAAGTAGACTCTGAGACCTCGCTTCGCTCGGTCAATAACCGGTCATAAATATTAGTAATTTTTTTTTTTACCGGTATCGATAACATTGGATGTTATTTAATGTAATGTTGGAGTAATAATTTATTATGGTAATTAATATTACTCACCATAAGAATATTATTAATAGTAGATTTTAATATCATTTTACTAGTCATCTAAGAAGACAGAGACTAGGCTGATTTAGAAACCAAATTTAATAAATGCAGTTGGCTTTTAACCCAACCACCCTATAGTACTCTTTCTACTCCTTTTCCTTTTGTATTTTGAACACTCGGAATTAGGTACCAAATGCATCGGAATAAGGATTTTTACATCGGAATTAGGTGCTCCGGACTATTTTCATATTTTATTTAATTTTACATATAAATTAAGGTTTAATTATCAAACTTTTAGCCTATTTCAAGAGTAAGTCAAATAAAACTTCAGATAAAAATAGCCAGTCCGGTAGAAAGGTATAGTGAATGCTTAATTTTTGATGATTTTTCAAGTTTTGATGAAAATACCGCGGAATTAGGTGCCGTTACCTTACACCCGAAAATTAAATTCAAATCAGAATTAGAACAAGATAACTCTATAAGCTTCCTCGATCTAACTATAACTCGTGCTAATAATAAACATCAGTTTGGAATTTTCCGGAAACCCACATACACAGACACAACCATACCCGCTTCATCCTGTCATCCGTGGCAGCATAAACTCGCAGCGTTCCACAGTTACGTGCATAGGTTGCTGTCTATTCCACTCACAAAAGAAAACTACTTAAAAGAATTAAAAGTAATTTACCACATGGCACAGGCAAATGGTTACAACAATAATATTGTTAATAATATAATAAAAAAGCAACAATTGATGCGGATAAAAAAGGATTTATATTCATCATCACCTGAGAAAATAAATAAATACAAATCCAGTTTAACTTATTTTGGAACAGTGTCGGAGCGTATCGCGAAGAGACTTAAAGCACATGATATACATGTTGCATTTAGGACAAATAATACACTTAAAAATATTTGCAACGGTAAAGATAAATTAAACAACAAACAAAAATCGGGCATCTATAAACTCGAATGTTCAGACTGTAAAGCCACTTATATTGGTCAAACGGGTCGTAAATTTGAAACACGCTACAAAGAACATATGGCCGCGGTTCGGAACAACCAACCCCAAAAGTCTCACTTTGCGAAACATCTCCTTGATAGTGGACACAAATTATCATCCGATCATTCATACAAAATCTTACACACCTGTGATAAAGGGCTTCGACTGAGCATGTTGGAACAATTAGAAATAATAAAACATAACAATAATACTCAGTTTAAATTACTTAATGAACAAGTGAACGTCTCAAGTTCACCACTGCTTCGTTTGTTTGAAGGGGGGGGGGGGGTAGTGGGCGGGGCAACAGTAGTGGGGGTAGGAATACGGTATATAATACCGCGCAATTGACACGAGCGTCACTAGACAATGCATCGTTGTAGAGTCAACATCTCCTGAGGATGCTCCGGTGTCGGGGCGAAACGTGCGTCGAGAGTTGTGTAAAAATTATACAGATTTTTTCTGTTGGCGGATTATAGCAAAATAATTCTAACCTTTTCTTGCTAATCATGGACTTCCGCAAAGTAACGCCTGCTTCTATCCAATAATACCCTCTTCTTTTTTAAAGTCTCATAACAGGATTTCTAGATGGTTTTCTGTTAATTTATCTTCTGCTTAAAATGATAAACATTTTTTTTTTTATACTCGATTGCATAAAAGAAATAAATATACATGCCCACTTTAAACAGCGTTTTTGTTCTAACTGTTCAAAAACCAATAGGATCACTTTGTCGTCAGCCTGTCTGTCCGTGTGTCTAGGCCCCTTCTCTCAGAGATGGCTTGAAGTATTAAGTTGAAGTTTATAGTAAATAATGAAAAGTTACAGCCTATTCCCATAGAAAAGTAAGTCGGATTTTACAGACAGGGTCGATTCACCAAAAGTCGATAGTAACTTGTGTGAGTAAACACAAAATATTGGGAAAAGCCTACATACATGCTACCCTTTTCATAATAAAATACTGTTTTTGTTCTCTAGTCCTTGCCTATTCCTTCCCTAACTTCGTTATGCATTGCAATTAAATCAGGAGCTTCGTTAGGTATATTATCGTAAATTATTCAGTCCACATTGGCGTATAGCCTACGTATATCTTTTACCGTAGTATTGAAAAATATTCATCATGTTTAAAAGTTTAGCTTACATACAAAAATAATAGTTTAAACTGCAATTCGATTTTGAACATTAATGGATGTTGATGATGGATATAACTTTGGGCGGTTAAAAAATTACAGAAAATATATAAATGAGTCCACGCAAAAGCCAAATTAAACCACACGTATATCTCCAATCGTCAACATCATGGAGCATCTTCTAGTCAAATAAGCACAATAATTAACATAGTTAATAAAAACCCAAATTATATTACAGATGAAAATAATATTTGAACCTTTAAGCGAAATCTAAAAGAATGGCTAGTAAAAATAGCTTCTACGAGATAGACGAACTATTCCAAAAATAGCAGTAAACTTTAAGACCTCAATAGGGAATATGCATGATTTTTTTTTAATTTCTTAAATTAATCATTTACATCTTTATAACATATAAAAAATATAAATAGGTTTGAAAATAGTTAAATAATTTTTCAAAGTGAAATTTAAAACATTGAATAAATTTTAGCCGTTCAAACGCCACCATTAGCGCGCGCTTTTGATGACGTCATTCGACATGTCCCGTGTTTGTTTACTATAGCGTTTCAGTTACTTCATACTTATTTTCAGTTTTAATTGCTACACAAACCATGGAAGAAGTTAAAAGACCTTCTTACAAGTATTGTATGGTACCTAAGTACAAAAACACTATTATGTACACCCGATAATAGTGTTTTTTCGTATTCCACGAGATGCGAAAGTACGAAAAAAAAGTGTAAGAAAATTGTTCATGTAAATCGGAATATCGTATTTATCTAATACTTATTTACAAAAAGTTTATCTTCTTCTTCTTCTTCTTTATCAAGCGATAGACGTCCACTGCTGGACAAAGGTCTCTTGCATGGACTTCCACAGGCCTCTGTCTTGCGCCGCCTGAATCCAGCGGCTCCCTGCGACTCGCTTGATGTCGTCGGTCCACCTGGTGGGGGGTCTGCCAACACTGCGCTTCCCGGTGCGGGGTCGCCACTACAACACCTTAGGACCCCAACGACCATCAGCTCTTCGAACTATATGCCCCGCCCATTTCCACTTCAGTATCGCGACTCGCTGAGCTATGTCGGTGACTCTGGTTCTCCTACGGATCTCCTCATTTCTGATTCGATCCCGCAGGGATACTCCGAGCATAGCTCTCTCCATCGCCCGCTGAGCGGTCCTGAGAATACTTATGAGGCCCTTAGTTAGCGAAAACAAATTAATTTGATATTATCCTTTCACTTTTACTTCTAGAGTACGGAACCCAACTAGAGTACGGAACCAAAAAGTATATAAACATATCAAACTTGAGTGAGCTTCAATAACATAATATTACGTATAAATTATCATGATATAGACGTAAATTAGGAGTTTAGGTACACAGATGGTTATTTAAAGGTTATGTTTTGTTTTAAGTATTATTTAAACATATAAGAATAAAAATCTATGTTAAGGACTAAAATATACCATGTAACATAATAATTACATTGCAGCTTTCACTCATTCGATCTCTGCGCTCGTAAAATCGAGATTTGATACAAAATATGCTGACATCATAAATGCATCTATTTTCGGTAGATTATCCGATTGTGCTTTGACAAAACCAGTTTCAGTCATCGACCTAGATTGACTACAAATATAAATTCACAAGTAATCACACAGGAATACAGTTTTAAACAATTTTTCTCACAAACACTGTATGAATATCGACGCCGTAAATCAACCGTAAGTCAAATGACGTCACATTTCGTTTCGACCAATGGCGACGCGTTTTGTAAGTTTGAATTTCCCTCCTTTATTTTTCTCTTTCTATATAATATTTTCTGGGTTTAAATAATAACTAAATAAAAAAATACCTTTTAAGTATAATGTTAAGGCAATAAAGAATCTAGAAAAAAATATTTGAGACAAATTTAAATTTTATGCATATTCCCTATTGCGCATCAGGCTATGTTCCAAAATGAATTAGACATTATCATTATGTTATGACGAACTATTTTGACATATGAATGACTTCCAATCTGCTAATGAATAATATTAATGTCTGTACATCTTTGAGATATGCGTGTTCGTTAAAGGTCACCAAAACCTATTCACAAAAGGATCCGAAGTGTATCCGAGAAGGTGCAGAAATCTAGACCGCCTAGTTACAAAACACCCCCCAAAGAGCAGCCACTACAAAAAAAAAATGTGATGCAATGTGTGTCAAAATATATAATAAACTACCAGCTGAATTTAAAGATATTAGGTCACTAATACCATTTAAAACCCGTTTGTATACGTGGCTCCTGGATAAATGTTTTTATTCCGTAAACGATTATTTGAATTTATAAAAAATGATTTGAGTTGGACATGCCTTATTTATGATAAGAATGCTTTAATGTTAAATTGCAAGGTAATTCGGTTAATCTTATTGAAATTATTATTTATATCATAATTTACTTCATTGACATGTTATTAATTAATGACATTAGGTACAAATCATTTGCATGCCATTGGATGGCTGATTGTAGCTTGGCATCTGTTAATTATGAAACACCTATTATGTATACATGCAATCTGGCAAATAAAGGAATTATTATTAATAATTCGACTTTTAACTAATTTATACTAACCTACTTATGTAACTTTACAACGCCCTAACGGGGCCTCATGTAATCTAATAATATATGTAATTAAGTGGATATACATGAATGCAAATAATAATAATAAATAAATAAATAAATAACTCACGAAAGAAACTGTGATTGAATGCGTTACGTTAAATAAGCGATATTTAAATAGTAAGTAATAATTCAAGATGGCGTGCCCATGTTCTCAACAAGGTCAAATGTAAAATGATGATATCTTTATCATTTCTAAAAAACGTTATCAATTTTAAACACGAATCTGAAAGTTCGGCCATTCTGCAGTTAAACATGTCCGTGTTTCCGACCTATCTCAGTAAAACCATTATTCGTCACGATCAATCTTGCCCATGGTCAAGTCGCAGGCGTTTATGCCCCCATTCAGATCTCAGACGATTTGCCATGATCAGTCATGGGCAATCTTACCTTCAGTCAAGCTAATGACGGTCATCTACCAACAAAACTTATTTTCTGGATTCTAAATTATTTAATCCAACACTTTTGTGTAGACAGCTCGAGAAAATCGCGACGCGAATCTATTCAAACTAGACAATATTATGATTATCGGGACGGAATAAATTAAATATTCTAGCCAGTTCATGAAATATCTACAAAGAATTCGCTAAAGTATAGGACACTGTTTAACTAATATTAATACCTATTTATATATTTTTTTGATATACGCAGTAATTTAGATTTAATTAATAGAGGGTAATATTAATTATAATTTAGAAAAATATTATGCCCGTTTAGTTGAATGTTTGGTTCAGTAATATTTGAGAAAAGCGTTTTTCAAAATATAATTTTACAAAAACGTTTCAAAAACTGTTTCAGTGGCAAACGTATTCTGCAGAAATCATATCAAACACATTTAAAGCTCTGATTCAATGCATTTTATCAACCACTTAAGACTGCGTATTTAACAACATAATTGGAAGAAAAAGGAAAGACTACATGACCTGATGTGAGATGAGCGACGACCGCGGTCCATTTTTCCTCGTCGCACTCCGTTACTCCAGCGCAGCGCCTCCGACCCGACATGGGTATCTGCACGCCGCGCGCCGCCACTCAGTTGACGTCCGCCGTGAGCTTTTCTCGTGTTGCCGAAGAATTTCCGTTCTTGTTGTAGCTCTCGTTCCAACCTTTTTCATCATTTCTTCCTTGAAAATATTGAGGACGTGGTATCTTCACTTCTGAGATGTAGGATCACTCCTTTTCTGGACGTGAGACAAACACCAAATTCACATTCTCATACTTTATTTAATTGCAATATTGCCCATCTGGCTTAAGTACTTTCACCGCGCCTAGCGTCCACTCAACTCACAGAAAGACTGCCTGTTTCCACGAGGTACACTGGTATTTATAATATGTTGACAAGTCACGTGGTTAAGGTATATTGACACTGCATATTGACTATCATGACAGTAGTATAATGACATACTCATATTAGCAACTATTTATCGAATGTTGACGGAAATGGACAACTAAAATGCAGTATTGTTTTTATAAAATACACTTAAAATCACATTCTACCCCACAAATACAACGTAACCTTACACAGATGATTATCTATAAAAAATGTCTTAATATCCTAAGAGCCACCGTTTTTGAGATATAACGATTCAAAAATTTGAAATAGTTGTAATCGTCATAATAATTATGTATTGTGAACTATGTGCTCAGTACAATAATTCACACTTGGCTGAAAATTGGTAGGATTGTTCAAAACACTATTTTTAATGAAGTGTGAAATCGTTATATCTCAAAAACCATTATAGATAATCATCTGATCTGCGATTTTTGTCAGGCTAATTTTACGATAAAACTTACCGTTTTGGTGAAAATCGCGAAAAACCCGTTTTTGTGACCTTTGACCCCGAGTTAATTATTTTTCCAGGTGTCGGATAGATGAGGACTTTTCACATTTCATTTATAATAGTGTTTTGAACAATCCTACCAATTTTCAGCCAAGTGAGAATTATTGTAACCTTGGATGTCTAAATTGAACTGGCTATAAGGATTTAAAATAGCGTACAGAAATAAAAACACTGGTACTTAATTGATAGATTGGTTCTAAAAAATACAAAAGTACAAAAAGAAAAAAAAAATTGAAAATGATAAAGAATAAATTCTGTGAAACAACAGTTAAAACAAAAATCTAAATTTACGCGAACGAACTCTAGATGTTTATAGGAAACTGAGTCTTAAAAACTTAATACGAGTAGGTACTTATGAGAAGTGCTCCTTAGGAAAGCCTTAATTTTACAACATAATCCTGTACTTGGCGACTCCACAGTTGATGTTGCTCGAAAAACATTAATTATACTTCTCCGGAATAAAATATTTCTCGAAAGGAAAGGTCTTTACTCTTAAGTAGGTAGGTATGCTTAGGAAATATTTCTTAAAAGATTTGTAAAAGAAACCTCGTTACGTAAGCGAAGTTTCATGCGTATGATTTTATTTTGCGAAAATATTTTTAGCCGTTTAACACTTACCAAATCATTCCAATAAAATATATTTTTATTATTAAACATAAATAAGTAATAATTGAAGTCTTCAACACAAAATTTAAGCTTACATCATTATGCTAAAACCACTATAAGCAAACAAAATGTTTTTACTAAATAGGTAGATACTATTTAATACTGCTTTGCCCGCGACTTTGTCCACGAGGAGTTCGGTTTCATGAAAATACCCGCGTATTCCCGCGCGTTCCCGCGCACGACAATCAGCAGCCGACGTGATTTTTTTGTAAGCCTACTAATATACAAAATTCACGTCGATTCGTTGCTCAGTTGCTGCGTGATTGAAGGACAAACCAATAAATAAACACTTTTGCATTTATAATATTTGTAGACATTGACTGATCGTGAATATTCATAATAAATAGGAATCAAGTCTTTACGCCACGGCGCTCTGGGAAGAGACTCGAAATTTGAGAAGATGGAACCGCGAGATGATTATGTTAATAAGCGCAGCTTCCGCACCGGTCGGCAGCGGCTAATTAGAACTCATCAAGGAGTCTCGTCGCGTCTCCCGCTGCCTCGTGTATTACATTACTTACACGCCGCCGGTTGACGGGGCTTTCTTTGTACCTTGCCAAGTTTGTTGTCATACTTACGCCCGGTTCCCATATAATTATTTATCCTTATTATGTAAATAATAATGCTTAAATAAAGCAGAGTTAACCTACGTCGAATACAGTAAGTGAAAAACGAAGACATTCAGAAAAAGATAAAGTTAACCTACACTAGCGGCACGCTATGATGGCCGGTTTGACACATTACAATAGTGATGTGGAATGTCAATTTATTCTCGAACAAAAAACAATTAAGTTTTGTTTTTGTACCTGATTAAATAGGTTTAATAAAACAAAAATGTATATGTTTATTTAATTTATTTGAACGAACTGAATATTTGAATGAAAATGAATATACATACTTTATATGCACACAAGAAACATATGAATACAAAAGATACCAAAAAAGGTGCCACAAAAGGCCATAATTAATCAGATTCGTCCATACTACTATTTTCACTGTCGTCACTGCTATCATCACCTACATTAATAATTATATGTTCGTTTTCTATAATATTATCTATTTTCACATCTCTTTCATAATCTTCCCTTATTAATTTAACAGTTCTATTCACAACCTTTTCCCAGTCTCCTTTAGTCACATGTTCACAAGCTTCTTCTAATAATTTTAGCATTTTTTTTGTGGTAAATGGGGGTTCTGTATTGTGTCTTGCAGCATATCCCTTAATTTGAGCCCACACCAACTCAATCGCATTATACTCACAATGGTAAGGCGGTAACCGTATAACTCTGTGCCCATGTTCTAATGCTATTTCATCAATGACGTATCGGATCTTGGTTGGTTTGTTTTCTTTTAAAAGACGTACTAATTCCGCTTTTAACATATTCATGTTTGCATCTACGCCATTTTTAACGTATTTCACGCCATAACCAAATGCCGAGTTGTGGTATATATCATATAAAAATAAAAATTTTACCTTTTGTATGAAACAGCTGATATTTTTTTGCGATTTCAGAGGTTTGTCCACATAGTGAAAATTGTTCATATTCACAAGTACATTCACCCCTTAAATGGTGCACACTGATTTTTCTACACTTGTATACATTTTAGAAATCAATTTAATAAATAAATTTTGAGTCCTAAACCTAAAACTACATTCGATAAAATTTATGAATCTCTGCACATCACTATCGTCAATAAAGTAATACAATTATTTCCTTCAAAGTCGTTATCAATTAATACGGAACTTCATGAGCGGACAAACGTCAAACCGGCCTTCATAGCGTGCCGCTAGTTTACACGCAATGTTTTGAATTGAAACATGCCTTAAAACTGAAATAGAAATGCGTTGGACATTGTAGCGAGATTTACAGGTGAGCGGTGGACAGCGAACATTTCCACTTCGCCAGGCCCGACAGGCAAGAAAAGTCGCGCTGATCCAACGACATTGCAGCAATAACAGGGGTTAATTGGCTGAAATGTGCCAAAGATAGAAGGATGATGAAGGATAAGTTTCGTCGCGTCTCGTTATAAATAAAATTATTGAACATCAGCATTTTAGCAATTTAGTCAAATACCCAATTGCATGGACTGATTACGGATATACAAACCTATTTGAATATAGTAAACGTTTATATAGTTATTAGTTGCTTTGTTCCTCAGTTGAAGCCTTGTTGAGGCCCGATGTTCGGAAATTGGTGATGTTAGATACCTAGGTCAGGCCTGTCTCACTCTTGGTACTTACGCGATTTAAATACCTACAAATCCGGGCACTCACTGAGTGCAACTACAGACGGGGCTTGCGCGTTCTAGGCGAGTGACGTACTACTGATTTTAACATTGCTTACCTACCTACGCGTAAATACTTTTTTGTAAATATTGGTTTAAATACCTAGTTTAGGTTTAATATATTTAGTTGTAGGAGAAAATATTTCTAGTCATTTATACGGATGGGCATCTAATGAAATAATGGCAAAAAGTCGTTGCAACCATAATAAGTATTGTTGTGTGGATGGATGCCTTGCCTCATGAGCACAAAAGAGGATTCTTTATCATTTTTAGGGTTCCGTACCCAAAGGGTGCCAACGGGACCCTATTACTAAGCCTCCGCTGTCCGTCTGTCCGTCCGTCCGTCCGTCCGTCTGTCAGCGGGCTGTAACTGGTAAACTGTAATAGGTAGACAGTTGAAATATTCACAGAGTATGTATTTCTATTGCCGCTATAACAACAAATAATAAAAATAAAATAAAATTAAAAAAATAAAGGGGGCTCCCTCCTATACATGAAAAAGGAGTCGAAATAAAATTTTATTTTACCCTGGCATGTGGGGTGTCAATTGTCTAGAACTCATTAAGTGGTGTTCAAATACATTTTTTATTATTTTTTAGCTTCAAAAATGAAGAAATGGGGGGCCATCAAAGTTGTGACCAAACCAAACGAGCATGTTTTCCCCATTTAAATGCTAATTTAGTACTATCTAAGAACTAAGATATCTAAATATGTATCTAGTTAAAAAAAGTGATTTGATCATATGTACGGAACGGAACTAAAAGAGCGAGGCCCGACTCGCACTTGACCGATTTTTTTTACGTTACCGAAGGTGAAGGTGAGTTTATTTCATAATTAAAATTGTGTGAGAAGGTACCTACTTAAAATTATTTAGTATTGTACGCAGTGTGTTCAAATTTATACCTACACTTTCTAGTTATTTATTTACGTAGCGACCTAATTACAGAAACTAACTGTTGTTACCATTCCCGCCGGTGGAACCCGTTCACGAGCATGACGCATGGTCCAGCCGTTACTTCGCTCAATCATATTTGAGGGAACGTAGCAACCCGCACCATACGACACCACTACAGAAATGTTTAAAGAGAGCGTGACATACTTAGGCTACCCATGTTAATTGTTAAGGCATCGAACTGAATACCAATATTCAAATACCCACTCATTTTAAGACATGACTTATATGTTACAAGATTGCTTCCAAGCAACCTACTCTACTTATTAAATATGTTTTTACACACTGTTTATGTAATGGCAAATCTGTCAATTGTTTCGGCATCAAGTTATAAAAGCGTATACTCGACCAAACAAAGGATTTCTGCACTTTACGCAGACGACAGGATGGTCTAGTGATGGAGAGGACTAGTAGTTTATGACTTTGTCTAGTTAATAGATCATGCGTATGTACGTGTGTGTGTACCTCTTTGTTTATATTATGGAAAAATAAATTAATAATTAAACGGTATACCTAGTGTATTTTCTGACTCTTTGTTGACAACCCTAGGCAACTACGCCACGGCGTCCGTGACGTAGGAAGGCGAACAGATCCAAAGCAATATGGATCCTCGCGCCGAGCTATAAAGTCTAATTTAGCTTGCGTGCGTGATTTATCTATTTAATAAAAAATATGTAGGCTATTAAAGCGCCGGCAAGTAGTCAACATCAAAGGAGTGAAACTTTTGTACGTAGTACTATTATATATTCTGTGCCTAGGTACAGTGTACACTCCGATGCCTCGGTGAGCACATAGAGGTATCGGCTCTGATATCTCTCCGGTCGTATCACACTGCCGTTCCATCGGACTATGAAAGTTATGGAACATAAAGTGCATCTGTATTTCTGCACACACTTGTGCACTATAATATTTCACGTTCTATGCCCTCGTGGGTGAAATGTGGTCAGGAGTATATTTTATTATTTTTTCCAGACTTTGCACATTACTTTAATTTTTTTTAATTTACTTTAAATTGGAAAAAGGATCACTTTTAAGATCACTTTACTTACCATTTATCCATGTGTAATTTTTTTCTTAGAAACAGCTTGAGATATCATAAAAAAATAAATAATAATTAATGCTTACAATTTGTTGCTGTGATAACTGTAGTTTTAGCAAAACAAGCAATAAAAAGAACAAAAACTTTTTATACAAAAGGCCCATCACTCACTGTGTGATCATCAAAACTACTAGAGTACTTCCCGATGACCTACAATCAAGAAATTTGGCGCATAGATAGGTCTTTTGGCACAAGTGACGGGAAATTTCCGTAATAAAATGATTTCAATCTCAGAGCAGTAAAGGGTGAAATGGGGGCCAAATCTTAGAGCGGTTACGAATCAATGTGGTATCACTTTGGAAAGGGTTTCTTATGTACATTTTAAAATTAAAAATACGTGTGGCACCCGGGGACTGCCGCGGTAAAGCTATTGCATAGCATTTTCTAGTCGCACGCACACAAACACCGTGCCGAAATCTGCCGAACTGAAACGACGGGGTGTTAGGTTTATTTTCGTTACGGAATTTCTTGATTCGGTCGCCGCGCTGAAAGCCCGCGATAAAAGCTATGCAATAGCTGAACATTGTATCGGAAAAAACTGGGGTGATTTCTCAAGTTTACTGTCTTACTGACTCAGTCGGCCTTCTACGGGCGTCTGCGTCACCCTCGAAATTTTTTTTTAAAACTGTTTATTAAATATTACTATGTTCGATTTGTACCTTCAGATTTACGAATAAATATTATATTTTGTGAATCATGTTCATTAATTTAGAAGTTTTAGGCTCTGACGGACAGACAGACGGATAAGTGCACATAACTACATCCAAGTAGACTCAGAGACCTCACTTCGCTCGGTCGATTATAGCAGTCACAGAGAGAAATAATAATGGAATTTCAGATATTTTTAGAGTCTACCATCCAGCAATAAGAGCACGCTTGCTGTTTGCTCTTAAATATACAAGCGAATATTTCGACAACAAACATGATGGTAATTCCACCTGTGTAGTTAGACATGTCGACTGTATAACGGAGACGGCTTCCGAAGTTTGCCTCATTAATAATAACGACATAAACTCCTGTCGTCTTGCATTATTTATATTTCCTCTACAATATGTAGTACTGACTATAACACTATGTAAGCCTCATTTGAATTAGACTATTAATTACTATAGCTTTTGTCCAGATGATGTTAAGAACAGCAGATATTTTGACGGGAATTTAATATGCAGGTACAGGATTACACAAGGAGTAATCTAGTGTACTTTGTTTCCTTGAATTACTAGTGTTCTTTAAGTAAAATAATAAAAAAATGGTATGCACAAAATAATGTTCTGCTAATAAATATTCGCGGCCTAAACGCTGGATCGATCTAGACGAAAGCCACAGAAATAGCTTGAGGTAAAGGACAAAGGACATTTAAATCATAAATCAGATAATTTTAGAAAAGTACTAAAGATTCAGCCATGTTTTTAACTCGAAATCCTTGCTAATATTATAATTATTGTGAAAGTGTCTTCGTTTGGTGGTTTATCCTTCAATCACACAGCAACGGAGCAACGGATCGACGTGATTTTATGCACAGGTATAGTTGAATTACTTGAGTATTTGAAGGGTGACAAAGGCTACCTTTTAACCCGGCAAAACAGAGGGTAACGTGGTTTTTTTAAATACCTGACTCCACGAGGACGCACGGAGCAAAAGCTAGCAGGACCACGTTGATCAAGTAAAGAATGGCTAAATCGAATAGCAATAATGCTAGTAGAAAAATCTTTACGGAAGTGTTACACCGTACGGCAATCTTTGGTACATTTTTTTTTTTCAAAAAGAAAATCGCCAGATCAAAGTATCGCACGTCTTCAACAAAAACGTGGGTATCGCAGCAAGAAGTGTCCTCTGGCGTGAAGACATACCTGTGTCAAGTTAACTGTGCACATAAATCACACAACTTCCGAGGAGATTTCTCTTTAGGACGCTCTGCACTTGGGAATTTTTAGAGAACGTGCTTCCACTTACTTTCTTGTTAAAAAGCTTTGGTACCTACACATTTTTGCTCCACTAAAGACCTATAACTTGAATGGTCTAAAATCTAAACCTATAACTATATTATATATGCAAGGTTTGCTCTTTTTCTCGTGATTTTAACTGCGTGAAGTTAGGTTTTAAAAATAATGCGGGAACCCTTTGTTTTTCCGGGATAAATTTAAGATTCAGATAATAGTCTGATAAAATATGCTTTCAAATTGTAGAAAATTTTGTCATAACCGTCAAAGTGGGCGTTACAAATAAAAAACCGACCAAGTGCGTGTCGGGCTCGGGCCACGCGCAGTGTAGGGTTCCGTAGTTGAAAGTCTCAAATATTATTGCTGACCTAGGATAGTGCTTTTATTTTATTTATGAATATTGAATACATTTTGAGTTCGATGGTTTAAATACTATAATGTACTACAAAATATGCAACTTACACTACGTGTAATACCTTACTTAGAAAAAACAGATATAACTCCTTAACTAATGAACCCTAATTAGCCGTGATAGTTTTCCTTTAAAATTCATTATATATACTACTGCTGTGAATTTTTTCTTGTATCCTATATACAACCAATTAGCTGGCAGAGGGGGGGGACACTTGACTCTAATAAAATTTAGCACTTTAAAATATCATATTTCACAAACGGATCCCTGAATTGAAAAATGGTGTTCCCACACCCACAATATTTTTGAAAGACCTATTCAACGACACCCCACACAATGGGATAGCCGAGAAAAAAAGAATTCATCCCCACTTTACATGTAGGTACCCTAAAAAAAAATATTTTTCAAAATTTTATTTCACCACTTTGTCGGCGTCATTGATATTTATACCCTTGTCAAATTACAGATTTCTAGTACCAATAGTCTCTGAGCTAAATCGCGGACAGACAGACAGACAGACAGACAGACGGACGGACATGGCGAAACTATAAGGGTTCCTTGTTTACTACGGAACCCTAAAAACAAACAATCACAAACCTAACCTAATCCTTACTAATTATAAATAGTCCGGGAGGAATCGGCGCATGCGTACCGAAAACTATTCGACCTCAATTTTTTTATGCGATTGTCTTCAAATGGCCCTCCTAATTATATAAATGCATGTTGCCAGGGCGCCACCTGGTGCCATATTGTTTAAACCGAAATTGTTTAAACAATTGAAAGGAATTGTTATTTTTCAACCGGACAATTTTTTTTTATATTCTTTATTAAAATACCAATAAAAAAGGTCCTATGACTTTTCACGATAAAGTTAATATTTTTAAAGATATGAATTTTTAAAGGTTCGAAAAATCTCAAATTTGGGTACTTTCGACCCTTGAAAAATATATTTAAAAAAAACATAATGTTTAAGTAATATTTTTTTTTAAATTCTCTATACAATAGTTAATAATATTGTTACTAGAGATTTAAAAAAATTTCATTGTTTATATCTTTTTTTTAATTGTTAATTTCGCGCGCTCACAAGTATTACGCTTACCATTAAGAAAATTTTTAAGAAAATTTTATTGACCTAATAACTAGGCCAGTGTCAATAACTGGGTCTTTTACTTTACTTTCCGTTTTAATAACAAAAAAGTAATATAAACTGATAAAAAAGTAATTTTAATGACATGTTCCGATTTATGCTTAAATAACTTTTGAAAAATTGATTTCAGAAAAAAAATTATTGAAGACAAATTGTAGACAATTTAATTATTAATAACATTGCTCCATTGCTTACCTTTAAGTATCGCTGTCTCTCTCTGACTCATGCGTTGCATCGGCCTCTCTGTGTCTTGAATCATTATTTATCATTTATCTTAAAAACTATCAACTTTATCAAGATTGTTAAAGAGAGCAATGTTATTAATAATTAAATTGTCTATAATTTGTTTCCAATAATTTTTTTTCTGAAATCAATTTTTCAAAAGTTATTTAAGCATAAATCGGAACATGTCATTAAAATTACTTTTTTATCAGTTTTTTATTACTTTTTTGTTATTAAAACGGAAAGTAAAGTAAAAGTCCCAGTTATTGCCACTGGCCTAGTTATTAGGTCAATAAAATTTTCTTAAAAATCTTAAAGGTAAGCGACGACATACTTGTGAGCGCGCGAAATTAACAATTAAAAAAAAGATATAAACAATGAAATTTTTTTAAATCTCTAGTAACAATATTATTAACTATTGTATACAGAATTAAAAAAAAAATATTACTTAAACATTATGTTTTTTTTTAATATATTTTTCAAGGTTCGAAAGTACCCAAATTTGAGATTTATCGAACCTTTAAAAATTCATATCTTTAAAAATATTAACTTTATCGTGAAAAGTCATAGGACCTTTTTTATTGGTATTTCAATAAAAAGTATAAAAAAAATTTGTCCGGTTGAAAAATAACAATTCCTTGCAATTGTTTAAACAATTTCGGTTTAAGCAATATGGCACCAGGTGGCGCCCTGGCAACATGCATTTATATAATTAGGAGGGCCATTTGAAGAGGATCGCATAAAAAAATTGAGGTCGAATAGTTTTCGGTACGCATGCGCCGATTCCTCCCGGACTAAAATGCATTTAACCTACTTTCAAGCCCAGAAAAACTTTGACGGTTCTCGCGAGATTTTAAAAAACATAAATTGCAGAAAAAATCGTGAGAAAAAGATTGTTAAAAATAAAGGATATCCACTGGTAAACTTTGAACTACACGCAATTATTATAATCACAGAACAACAACTAACACCGACCCCTTTATTTCAGCTTTCAGAAGTTATATTCCACTTAGTAATTCAATTTACGATCAGAGAGTGTAATAAGTTATACTTAGACAGACTGCACAGAAATTCGTAGAATTGAATCTCTATTTACTATCTAGGCAGGCACAATGTATGGCAGCGAATAAATTAGATACAATATGGATTACTGTAGTGTAGTATAAACAGAGGTATATAGCTAAACAAGGCTAACTAGCTAAACAAGCTAAACAATAATATAAATGTTTTCATGTACCAGGCCAAAACTTTTTGTCTTCAACGCTGCGGTTCCATTAGGGCTAGTTGGTGGACACCAATGCGTCGAATTCATTGCGGACCGGTATGCATCGTATGTACCGGCTCGCAGCTTCGGTGGAATTTTTACGGCACTTTATAAGCAAATTCTCCACATCGATTACCACAAGTTCTCTAAAGAGTTTCTGCTACAACTTCCCGCTTCGGTAAGTGCAAAATTTACGACCATAGTTTCACCAACTTTACTCCTTTGCCGTCAACAGGTTTTCTTAGTATTTCTGCGGAATGAAATCAGTTTTTTATATTTTGCTTGGCAAATTACCAATCTTTATAACAAGTATGTCCAGATATTCGTTTGACTCTCACATAATCAGCAAATAATAAATGATATTGCTATTTCGGGTAATGTTATGGTCAAAATTTATATTCTACTTCACCACAATTCGCATGGACTGGATATAAATGCATAAAATGTCAAGTCCCCATCGATCTTACTCATGCAAAATATTTTCATAGTCGTTGGTTAATTTAACAGGCAAGCGTTTGAAAGAAAGAAAGAAAAGAAAGAAAGAAAATTCATTTATTCGGACGAAAGCATATAATTTATTTATTTTTAGATTTGAGTGGTTTTGAAAACCTTATAAAAAAATTAATTGCTTTCAAAACGCTCTCATGTGAAATGCATCTTCTGTAGATTCATAACTTTACCGTAGATGTGACGACGATGTGGTAAACGGTAAAGCGTGCACTCACCTCAACATAGACTAACATAATGTACTTAACTGCCTGCTTACTTAAGGCGTAAGCTAAAACTAGATCACGCGAAAATGGAAGGAGGCATCGGTCAGTTCCTCAGGAGCGAAATAGATACATACCTCACGATAATTGCGTCCATAAATCTCGCACTTCTGAGGAGATTCTTCCCTGGGATACCTCCTCTAAGAAAGTTTTAGCGCAAGAGCTTAAGATATCACTTCTATTTTCAGGGTAATATTTATTTGTTAAACGGACTTGTTTTGAAATATTGGATAGAAGGAAGCGTTAGTTTGATTCAGATTCACTTGATTCATAACAAGAGATTTCTTGGTAGGTATCTCCAAAGTTTACGAAAAATTTTATAAATTGTGAAATGAACCTTGAATATGACATTCTGCGTGTAGACGAGATGGAGATGAAAAATATTTCTGTAAGAGTAGCTTGAAAGTCACGAAACTATGAAATTAATTATAAGAAAGTAGCTTATTTTTGTTTGTGGCTTCAACCGGGTATTCGAATTTATTATCCCGCAAGAACTCTGTAATCAAGATAATCGTATAATAGTCATCATTGAGATCTAAAAGATCGGTCGATCGGATTCATATCATACAGCTAAAATATAATTTAACTAGCTTTTGAATTTTCAAAAATGGTTTCTTAGCGGTTGGTTAGCTCACGTTAAGTTAGACTTTTATTGGTAAAAGCTTTTGCCCGCGGCTTCGCTCACATTAAGTTCGATTTTTCAAACCCCTATTTTACCCCCTTAGAGGTTGAATTTTCAAAAATGGTTTCTTAGCGGTTGGTTAGCTCACGTTAAGTTAGATTTTTATTGGTAATTAAAATCCAACCTAAGGCGATTCGTATCTCCGTAAAAAGCCAACATACCAAGTTTCATGGATATTACTTGAAAACTAAATTTTTTCCCTAATTTTTTATAACTTATAAGTTATAAAAATTAGGGAAAGGTTCCACGTCATGTAGAAATTGTTTAAAATAAAATTGAAAATGGAAAATTCGGTCTGTCGAACCATCGACCTTTGGCTGTTAGGCGACTGCAGAAGCCACAAGATTATTGTACCGCGAAAATATCGAACACAATGCCAAATTAATTAATCAAAAGGAACTACGTTCCATCCGGGTGTCCCTTGACACCTCTCAAGTTTTTTATACAAATCATCCCCTATTTGAAGTGTTTGAGGGGGTGGAATTTTCAAAATTTGCGAAACACGTATTTCTTATTTTTTTATCGAAAGCCCAAAAATTAAAGTTTCATGGACTTAATTATATGAAAAATAATTTGATAAATGACGGACTTTTATACAAACTTTCAACCCCCATTTAACCCTCTTGGGGTTGGAATTTTCAAAAATCCTTTCTTAGCGGACGTCTACGTCATAATAACTATCTGTGTGCAAAATTTCAGCCCGATCCGTCCAGTGGTTAGATCTGTGCGTTGATAGACCAGTCAGTCAGTCAGTCAGTCAGTCAGTCAGTCAGTCAGTCAGTCACCTTTGCCTTTTATATATTTAGATGAAAGCTAAAGTACCAAGTTTGATGGATATTACTTGAAAATTAACTTAAAAATCTGGACTTTTATACAAATTTTCATCCCCTATTTGAAATCTTTGGGGGTGGAATTTTCAAAATTTGCGAAACACGTATTTCGTTTTTTTTTATCGAAAGCCCAAAAATTCAAGATTCATGGATATTACATGAAAAATAATTTGATAAATGACGGACTTTTATACAAACTTTCAACCCCAATTTAACCCTCTTGGGGTTGGAATTTTCAAAAATCCTTTCTTAGTGGACGTCTACGTCATAATAACTATCTGTGTGCAAAATTTCAGCCCGATCCGTCCAGTGGTTAGAGCTGTGCGTTGATGGACCAGTCAGTCAGTCAGTCAGTCAGTCAGTCAGTCACCTTTGCCTTTTATATATAATTTAATATAAAAAATTATTTTTAAATAACCGAATTCAAACGCCCGTGCCACTACAAAGTATATAATTTATTGTTGATATTTAAAAAACCGCTTAACCGATTTCGGTAAAATTTAAATCATAAAGAAACTTTGATGAAAAATTGCATACTTTTATGAATTGAATTGAATTATTATCACTGAATTATCATTGTTTTTTATAATATAAAGAAGGAGTTAATTGAAAATTACAATTTACTCTAGTCACAAGCTAACGCTTGGGCCGATCGTGCCTCTCTATCGCTTGTTCCGCGCTCTCGCTTGCACGCGTAGGGTCAGGCGGAACGTGACACTTTTTCGTGCGTGCAGTCGGTGTTCATCGATTTATAAGACGTTAGTTATCACGTCAAAAGATTCTGACGAATTGAGTTGAAAATAAAACGGTTAAAAAGGTGGTGCATAACTTGTGGACAAGTCGCCAAACATCATGGATTGTAATAATATTATATCCAGTAAATATGAGAACTGAAACAAACTTCCTCTAAATACGTTCTTCCACAGCGCGGCGGTTACTGCTAACAATTTGTTGACAATCCAGATATCTCCGGAACCAAGCACACTGCAAAGCATAAATCCTAGAACACCAACCCTATCTCTTACATAATGGACGCCAACATGACGCCAAATTTTCTAAAAGTTCTCCACTGAATCGTCAAGAGATGGAATATAAAACTGTCCCGTCGAATGAAAAATACATTTGACTTAAAATAACCACATTTATTTTAAAAAGCGCTGAACGCCAAAATGCACTCAGTCTACACGTCGTCGCCCCAGTTCCCCTGTCCAACGGAGAGGCTTTAATGCAAATCACCAGTGAATAAGTCACTTGAAATTTAAACAAGTAATCTCACTTCGTAAACGTTTGTATGTATAAGTTTCAGCAAACTATTAGTTGTAGTTCAGCTCGAAATTGGTATATTTATACAAACGCGAGTCGCGCATGAATCTCATTCCATCCTACCTTATTTTATAACGACATAGATGTCATAAAAATATCAAGCAGGCAAAGGTTCTTTAATAGTAACGCGTGACCTCTAACTGTGGAGGACCTGGAGAGGGATATAGGCAACTATATATTTCGCAAAAACAAACCATCTAGTTTGGTCCGAGTGAGGTCTCCGAGTTTACTTAGGTGAATTTATATATCAGTCTGTTTGAAAATCTTTCTAAGCTTAATCTTTTTCAGGGTCCCGTACCTCAAAAAGTAAAAAAGGAACCCTTATAAGATCACTCTCTTGTCCGTCTGTCTGTCCGTGTGTCACCATCGATATTCTCAGGAACGGGTGAACCTAGCAAGTTCAAATTTAAACCAGATATTGAGGTTTATAGTGCCTAGTAGTTGTATAAAAATCAAAGTCCTGAGTCAACACGATATAAAGGTATGGGCAAATTTAGATTTTCGCGAAAACTTGTAAGTACCAAAATTTACCTTAATTTTCAACTTTTTTATTTTTCGGAATTTTCCCTTTACTTGTGCTGTAAGACCTTGCTTTTAACCGAAATTGACAATTCTAGATCAACCGGCAGTACCTATAGGTTTTGGGTCGAAAACCTATAATATGGTAGTTCCCGTTGTGTTTGTGCACGTAATTTATATGTTTATTTTTTGGTAGGTAGTTTGAGTACAGAATAAATAAATAAATAAACAACGTACTAGGTACCAAAAAATATGTTTGCCAGGACGAGCCCAATGGGCGTCGCGCAAGGGAGGGTATGTATTCGTAAGAGATCTCGGAGCCCTCCAATATACGCTGAAGGTGGCCAGGTAGAAAATATTTATTTTGATATTAAGAATAAAACTCTAAAACAAAACTATATTATAAATAAGCAAATTAATATCATATAATATTAGCGTTTTACTTGAATACTTTTACTTCTGGAGTACGGAACCCTCGGTGCGCAAGTCCGACTCGCACTTGGCCGTTTTTTTTAAAACATAAATCCACCGGCACGAAGTCGTGGGCGTGAACTAGGTACTAAAGCAGTTGTGGTAATCATTTTAGAATATCTCTTTTGTTTGAAGTTTATCTACTCGCTTAGTTCTGTTATCATTATTGTACTGAAAAAATAATGTTTACCCTATTGAAACTGTAAATACTGGTGTATTTATATAAAACGAATAGTACCGTACTGTTTTTCAAATATTCAACAGTTCTTGGAATAAAATAAACGAGAAATCTCGACCAAATATTTGCCGGAAGTCTTTGTTTTCGAGGATTAGTTTAAGTAGTAGGCACGTAAGCATATTATGATAATTACACCCATAATAATATCACTCTCCAGGCCCTCAACCCATGCGAAAAATCAAGAACGATCCGTTGCGTTGCTCCGTCTATAGTATAAAACCAAAACACCAACACATTTATTTATTTCGCATTTACAATAATATTACCAGATTACCTGTAATTAGTAGAGATACGTCTGTCTTTACTATTTGGAATTTTTTTCAATACATTGAGAGATAAAACATTATGATAAAAAAATTGAGTGGCACTCGGGGACTGCCGCGGTAAAGCTATTGCATAGCATTTTTTATCAACTTATGCAATTATAATATTTATGCAATATTTTTTTTTGCATAATAAAAATAATGCAAAAAAAATTAAAAAACAAACAAACAAGAAAAGCGAACTGTCACTACTTCGTGAGTGAGATTCGAACCTGCGACATCATACACCATACAGTAAAGAAAGCGGCCGCTCGCCCACTGCGCCAAATAGAGCTACTTGAGAACCTCTAAAATGTTGAACGCTTACTGAACGACGGTGTTGGGTTTTTTTTCGTTACGGAATTTCTTGATTCGGTCGCCGCGCTCAGACTGTTTGTCCTAGTTCAAAGCCCGCGATAAAAGCTATGCAATAGCTTAATAATTTCAAAGAAAGGCCTACTCTATGATGTAATTAAAATCAGACTCGTTAGTCTCACCCGTCCTAGCTTTCAAGTAAACCCTGAAGACCCCCTTCCAGGTTCCCCCCTTTCTCGGTCAGGTGGAAGGAACTCAATTATCAACAATTACTCAACGACGTCGCGTCGCCGCCGACCCGAAAGTTTGCTCGTCTATTTTGCAATTAATTTTATCGACGGCGAATGTCGGATACGGGTCGCGAACTTACTTGACTCTTTAGGCACTGATTTCAGAATTTTTAGGCTTCAAAATAATAGCCTATTAGTGCGGGCTCAGCTCTGAGGCTCAGACAAGATTATCAGTCTCCAAAATTGAACCTTATAATTAATGACTTCAACGTTGCCTTCGTAAAATTCTCTATCTGAATCGTATTTCTCATTCCAAAGGACATTTACCACTTAATAGAAAGGCTTTTTTATAAGATAATAAGTAATAACGCGTTGGATTCCCAGGTCTTTGGGTCGTGACAAAAAAACATAAGTATAATGATGACCAAAAATTAAATTGCGAAAAAGTCTTAATAATGTCAAAAGTCTTAGTCTTGGATAATGTTTATGTAGCAAACATTTAATCTCCCCTATAATAAATTATTCCATACGTTGGTACGTGCGTACGTAAATCTCACAACTAGGTTCACTTGATCCCAGCCGGCTTACTAGCCGGCATTGTGTCAAGGGTTTATATATTGCTAATTGGTCAATTAGGTTTATCTGTTTCGACAAGTTTGTACAGCTAACAGCGGCTTGAGCTATTGGTGGCTGTTGACAAAATAACACTAATTGAAACAGAGTTGCATGACAAACATTTCAATTTGCTTCGTAAACATGAAACGTATATATAGGGGGTTTTTAAACTCCATGCAAATGAAAAATTATTCTACCCCGCAAATCTCCGCTAAAAAATCGAATTGATGAATTGATACTTCGTTAAGTGTTTTTCAACGAATACTTTTGCTAATGACTACTATTATGTTTTATGAACAGAATAATTTTTGTCAAAAAATCATCAACCACCAAGATCTCTTCTATTCAAATTGAAAGGCCTTTAGGTCTTTTTGTGGCAGCTCTCTGCTTGTCATAATACTCGTAAGACTCGTAGGAAAAAAAAGATCAGTAAAATAAACCAATTATATTGGATAGTGTTGCTTTGCGGAATTCCATGATACTCAACCAGTTATGATTTTAACGGCGGGATCTTCGACATCGACCTATTTTTGATTGAATCGTAAACAATGAAATATTCTTTGTTTTGATCGGTTAAAAATATATGTTGTAGTTTAATATATGTTCTTAATTCTTTTATGGTTCAAAGCTCAAAATTTACAACTTCACCCGATCAAAAATAATTTCGAAAACAGTGTAATTTTTATCGTTTTTCAGGTCGTGTTCATAGAATATTAAAGTTAGACTAAAAAAACAAATGCCACAAAATAGGCAAACACTTTTAGAAGATTATTTAATGGTTAATTTTTCTCTAAAAAATTTGTTTATTTTTTAATCACGACGTTTTTACTTTTTATATAACAACGTGGCTCGTGCGCCTCACTCCAGTAGCCCGCAAAGTATCATCGAGGTAGGACGTATCGCTTTCGCTGGCTCGCTACGATCCCCCCCTGATCAAGCGATCTATTGCTTAAATACCTATTATATTCATTTTATAATAGATTAAAATAAAATCAGAATGTTAATATTGTTGTAATTTTTAGTATCTATTAATAAATCTGTAAATATTAGTATAAGAGGTTTTAGGTTTAGATTCTTATATAGCTGGGGATCCCTGTGCTCATAAAAGAGGTAACCATGAAAAAGTGGCGGCCATTTTTTTTTGTTATTGGACCAATTTCTTTCAAAATTGATATCTGGGGTTCACAGTGCTAATAAAAGAATTATCCATCGTCAAAAGAAGAAAAAGTGACGGCCATTTTCTTTTTTTTTTTGTTATTGGACCAATTTCTTTCAAAATTGATATCTGGGGTTCCCAGTGCTAATAAAAGAGGTATCCATCGTCAAAATAAGGAAAAGTGGCTGCCATTTTTTTTTTGTTATTGAACCAATTTCTTTCAAAATTGATATCTGGGGTTCCCAGTGCTAATAAAAGAATTATCCATCGTCAAAAGAAGAAAAAGTGGCGGCCATTTTCTTTTTTTTTGTAATTGGACCAATTTCTTTCAAAATTGATATCTGGGGTTCCCAGTGCTAATAAAAGAATTATCCATCGTCAAAAGAAGAAAAAGTGGCGGCCATTTTCTTTTTTTTTTTGTTATTGGACCAATTTCTTTCAAAATTGATATCTGGGGTTCACAGTGCTAATAAAAGAGGTATCCATCGTCAAAATAAGGAAAAGTGGCTGCCATTTTTTTTTTGTTATTGAACCAATTTCTTTCAAAATTGATATCTGGGGTTCCCAGTGCTAATAAAAGAATTATCCATCGTCAAAAGAAGAAAAAGTGGCGGCCATTTTCTTTTTTTTGTAATTGGACCAATTTCTTTCAAAATTGATATCTGGGGTTCTCAGTGCTAAAATGAGGTATCCATCGCCAAAATAAGAAAAAGTGGCGGCCATTTTTTTTTTGTTATTGGACCAATTTCTTCCAAAATTGATATCTGGGGTTCCCAGTGCTAATAAAAGAATTATCCATCGTCAAAAGAAGAAAAGGTTGCGGTCATTTTTTTTTTGTTATTGGACCAATTTCTTTCAAAATTGATATCTGGGATTCCCAGTGCTAATAAAAGAGGTAACCATCGTCAAAATAAGAAAAGGTTGCGGTCATTTTTTTTTTTTGTTATTGGACCAATTTCTTTCAAAATTGATATCTGGGGTTCCCAGTGCTAATAAAAGAATTATCCATCGTCAAAAGAAGAAAATGGCCGCCCATTTTCTTTTTTTTTTGTTATTAGACCGATTTCTTTCTAAATTGATATCTGGGGTTCCCAATGCCAATAAAAGAGGTATCCATCGTCAAAATAAGAAAAAGTGGTGGCCATATTCTTTTTCTTTTTATGGGACCGATTTTTTTCAAAATCGATATCTGAGGATCCCCGTGCTCATAGCAGTGGTAACTGATGTCAAAATTAGAAAAATGGAAAAAAAATTCCCCAACCTATTTGGGACGAAGTTCCTTAGCCATTTTTTTATTTACTGGACCGATTTCTTTCAAAATCGATATCAGGGACTCATCATGCTCATAAAAGAGGTTGCCGTCGTCAAAATTAGTGCCGGCAATTTTTTTTTATACTATGAACATTTGTGAAATATTAAAAAGGTGTTTTTACTATTCTTTGCTATTCCGATAAGGAACTTCGTCCCAAATAGGTTGAAGAAAAACATTTCCATTTTTCTAATTTTGACATCGGTTACCACTGCTATGACCACGGGGATCCTCAGATTTCGATTTTGAAAGAAATCGGTCCCATAACAAGAAAAAATAATATGGCCACCACTTTTTCTAATTTTGATGATGGTTACCGCTTTTATGAGTACAAGGATCCCCAGATAATATGGATTTTGAAAGAAATCGGTCCAATAACAAAAAAAGAGAAAATGGCCGACATTTTAACAACGGTTAATTATTTAAAAGCACAGGGAACTCCAGATATCGAGTTTGAAAGAAATCGGTCCAATAACAAAGAAAATGGCTAAGGAACTTCGGCCCAAATAGGTTGGGGATTTTTTTCCATTTTTCTAATTTTGACATCGGTTACCACTGCTATGAGCACGGGGATCCTCAGATATCGATTTTGAAAGAAATCGGTCCCATAACAAGAAAAAAGAATATGGCCACCACTTTTTCTAATTTTGATGATGGTTACCGCTTTTATGAGTACAAGGATCCCCAGATAATATGGATTTTGAAAGAAATCGGTGCAATAACAAAAAAAGAGAAAATGGCCGACATTTTAACAACGGTTAATTATTTAAAAGCACTGGGATCCTCATATATCGATTTTTAAAGAAATCGATCTCATAAAAAGAAAAAAGAATATGGCCACCACTTTTTCTAATTTTGACGATGTTTACCGCTTTTATGAGTACAAAGATCCCTAGACCAGCACAGGATCCCCAGATATGGATTTTGAAAGAAATCGGTCCAATAACAAAAAAAGAGAAAATGGCTGACATTTTGGCAACGGTTAACTATTTTATAAGCACAGGGAACCCCAGATTTCGAGTTTGAAAGAAATAACTAATAACAAAAAAAACTAAAAAAATAAGTACGTAAATGTACCTATGTACGTAATATGTAAAATAACAATCAAACTTACATAATACCTTACCTTATAAATCTATATATATAAAAGAAAGTGGTGTTAGTTACACTATTTATAACTCAAGAACGGATGAACCGATTTGGCTCAAAATTGGTGGAGAGGTAGCTTAGAACCAGGAGACGGACATAGGATACTTTTTATCCCGTTCGACCGCGTTTCCGTCAAGTCAATATAAAACCTGGTGTAACAAAAATGGCTCTGACATGGAATAAAAAAACGAAAATGACAGTGGAAGAACAAAACGTAAAAGACAGCTAAACGTAATATTGTATTTGGTTAATTATGGTAAAAACAATTATAAAAATTATAGTTTAACGTAATTGATAATATCATCAGTAATATGTTTTCTCTTTGAATCATCATTAACAATGCCGCGAGCAAGACGATCAAATGTTTCCTGCTACAAAGCTACGGATTGACGTGATTTATTGGATAGGTATAGTTGAGAACCTGGAGGGTGACAAAGATTTCCCGCGGGATGTTATGAACTAAATCCACGCAGACGAAGTCGCGGGCATCATCAGTAATATGTTTTCTCTTTGAATCATCATTAACAATGCCGCGAGCAAGACGATCAAATGTTTCCTGCTACAAAGCTACGGATTGACGTGATTTATTGGATAGGTATAGTTGAGAACCTGGAGGGTGACAAAGATTTCCCGCGGGATGTTATGAACTAAATCCACGCAGACGAAGTCGCGGGCATCAGCTAGTGTTTCATAAAACTTAGAATTGTCCCTACTGTCAGGTACAATAAAGACGTTATTTAATCTATGATGTAAAATTTACACAGCGGCGGCGGGGTGAGCGAGTTCATTTGAAAAGCGCCTACGCGCATCTCACCGCGCGGGGACTGAGGCAGCTCTAAATGCCTACTGCGCCCGAAGATCGTGCCCTTAGGAAAATTACTGTTTGTTACTGTAATTATAATTATTTAGTAGTAGGTATACTGAAATGGATCGGAGCAGTTGGTTCGGACGACCAATCACTTTATTGAGAGATGACATGATACATAATATTTTGTTTTGCTCTTGTTTTGCTAGCTGACGCCCGCGGCCCGCAACTTAATCCGCGTAGATTTGGTTTTTAACGTGGATATTCTTTGATTTTCCGGAATAAAAAGTAGCCTATGCTCCTCTTCAGTTCTTCAACTTTATCTACGCATGCACAAAAAAGTTAATCCGTAGCTCTGTTGCGACGTGCTTGAAGGACAACCCAACAAACAAACGTACTTTCGCATTATTTTATAATAATAATAGGGATGTATAGCGATTCATTTTAAAACTGCACTAATCCTACGTTTTCTTTTCTTGTTCCTGGACCAATGGACGCAGTAAAGCAATATTGAATTAGCGTGTATCAGCTTGGCTAAGCGCCAGGCGCCTGCTTGTAGGGTCGACTACCGCCACCTCAGCGCCGCGAAGCGGGCGGCGGAACGACGACAAACTACAACTATATGTTACAGTCAAATGGCTTCACTGACACCTTTTACAGGGCCGTACATAAGAAATTATTCCGGACATGTTTGAGATAGGAAACCTTGACGATCTCACTAGCGAAAAGGTGAGCTCTGTCCTCTGTGAAACTAGAAGTCCCGAATTCGATTCTCGGTGGCGATGTAATTTCATCATCTTTACCAATGGCTCCACACAGAATGAGAAGAGTTTAGGACAAAGACCAAGCTGGCCAAGTTACGAATTGGTATAGACTTAACAAACCTTTGAAAACCTTTTGGGTACAATATGGAGAACAACTCTCTCGGGTTGTTTTCTACGTTATCTTTACTAAATTATAAAGAGAGAGCGCGAATTTTGTGAATTTTATGTATTTGGAGGGTAATCTTTGGAACCACTGCATATATATTCGAAAAATTCTTTCGCCATTTAACAGGTACATTATTCCAGATAAAAATAGGCTATATATTATGTACATTTATCTAATATGGCTACATATTAATGTAAGTTAGCTAAAGAAGTCGGTTAGGTGTATGATATCGAAGACAACGACGCGAGCGACGGATCAACTCATACTTAATTATTACAACAGCTAGGCCTCACATCCCCCTTGTCTTTATTAGAGCAGTGTAATTATTGTATAGAGATCAAAGGAAAGCTTTCGCTCTATTGTGAATAGTGAAAATATAGACAGGATTCTATTAAAAGATTAGATAAGATAGAATGACAGAAACATCCATATAAACGCGCATTCACACCTAACGTATTGACAGTCGTCGACTGCGATCGAGCGTTGACATAGATACCTATTAAACTAATTGTTCACATCAAACCAACAATATTACCCTATTTAACTCTGGGCTGCTAATTTTTAACCCCCGATAACAAGGAGGAGTGTTATAAGTTTGACGTATGTATACTGTGTATCTGTGTGTCGATCTGTTCCCTCGTAGCAGTCTATCCAATGGACTGATTTTGATGCGGTTTTTCGTGTTTGAAATGTAACGTAATCGAAATGGATCTTAGCTATAATTTATGAAGATCTGCTCAGGTGTTTGAAGATCATCAACTCATTTCCTACTTAACTAAAGTAACTTATAAGCTCTCACTGGTGCGACTGATTTGAAATTCGGTGTACTGTTACTTCGGATTATTTTCATGGCATGGTAAACTTGAGCTGATGCTGCAGCATAAAGTAATCTGTGGGATACCCATCTGATCAGCAAATTACAGTAGATATTGTATGCTTGGAATCGCTAGAATGGTGGCAATGAGTAGCGTTAGATCTAGATGATGATCGAGGAGCGAGGGGTGTTTTATAATTTTCAATTTACATTATAATTATGTACTACGCCACTACGCACTGCGAACGCTGCTCAGCCGCTTTTTGTTCACGTGAATGGCGTATTGTCAACTATTTTATTGTGTGAACGAATGAGTCTGACTTACGTTTACATCGTGCGGCGGCGTCTTTCATTAGTCATCCATCCATCAGCCTGTATTTATCCACTGCTGAACATAGGCCTTTCCGAGAGCGCGCCACCAAACACGGTCCTCCGCTTTCCTCATCCAACCGCTTCCCGCCACCTTCTTAAGGTCATCGGTCCAGCGAGCTGGAGGGCGTCCTACACTACGCTTGCCGGTACGCGGTCTCCACTCCAGAACACGTCTGCCCCATCGGCCATCGGTTCTGCGACAGATATGACCTGCCCACTGCCACTTCAGCCTGCTAATCCTCAGAGCTATGTCGGTCACTTTTGTTCTTCTACGAATCTCCTCGTTCCGGATTTTATCCCTGAGAGAGATTCCCAACATAGCTCGCTCCATAGCGCGCTGAGCGACTTTTAATTTGTGAACGAGGCCCACCGTCAGTGTCCACGTTTCCGCTCCATACGTCATTACGGGTAGGACACACTCATTGAAAACCTTTGTCTTCAGGCTTTGCGGTATCGACGAATCGAAGACCTGACGCAGCTTTGAAAATGCTGCCCAGCCCAGCTGAATTCTTCTGTCAGCTTCCTTGTCGAAGTTGTTCCTACCGAGTTTTATAATCTGGCCAAGGTAGTTGTATTCCTGAACAACTTCGATGCTGACATTGTCGACGTTGACAGGTCTTGAGATAACGTGCTCGTTCAACATGACTTTCGTTTTGTCTATGTTCATCTTAAGACCCACTTGTCTGGAAGAATAGCTGAGCTGGGCCAGCATTTCTTCAAGGTCTTGCAGCGATTCCGACAGTATAACTATATCGTCTGCAAAACGCAAGTGTGAGATGTATTCGCCATTCACATTAATGCCTCGACTTTTCCAGTCCAACACCTTAAACACGTCTTCTAGGGCGCAAGTGAAGAGTTTCGGAGATATAACGTCTCCCTGTCTTACCCCCCGCCGTATGGGAATCGGATTCGTTTGTTGGTCTTGGACTTGGACTGTCATAGTGGCGGCCTCGTACAAACATCTCAACACTTGGATATAGTGCCAGTCGACTTGGCATCGCTGCAATGAATCCAGAACAGCCCAGGTCTCGACAGAATCAAAGGCTTTCTCGTAGTCCACAAAGGCCAGACAGAGGGGCAGATTATACTCCTGGGTCTTCTGCATAATCTGCCGTAGCGTGTGAATGTGGTCTACGGTGCTGTAGCCTAGTGTAAGTGTGTGTTTCATTAGTGTAAGATGTGAATGCTCCCTAAGTCTTTTATCATCCTCGTGTGTATAGTTAGATGAAAATCCCTCTTTTGTGAGGATTTTGTTGACCCATTGTTTGAAAATAAATATCCTGCGTTAAATGATTGATCGTGCCCAATAATGGCCTATTTATTACACCCAGACGTTATACATTAAGTTAAATGGAAAAAAGGATCGACGCTATAAGATTGATATTTTAAACCACTGAACCTAGAGCTTTGTTTTTAATCCATGACAAGATAGGCCTTTACCGCTTTCTCACCTGATGGATAGTGACGATGTAATCCAAGATGGTAGCGGGCTAACTTGGAAGGGAGTATGGCAGTTTTAATTAAAGCCATGCCCATCCATCGCACCTACAGCACAGAAAACATGGTACAGCCTACTCGCCATCTTGCCAGAGCAGTAAATCGCTAGGCGACACCGTCTTTAAAAGTAGTATTTAAGATGATGATGATAATGAACAAAATTGTTTAATCATCATCATCTCAACCAATAAACATTGACTGCTTGACAATTGGACATAGTTCTTTTTTTTTTGTTCGATGACAAGCTAGTCCTTGACTGCGATCTCACCTGATGGTAAGTGACGATGCAGTCTAAGATGGTAGCGGGCTCACTTGGAAGGGGTATGGCAGTGAACATTCAACCCATACCCCTAATTGGTTTCTACTCACCATCGTGCCGGAACGCTAAATCGCTTGGCGGCACGTCTTTGACGATAGGGTGGTAACTAGCCACGGCTAAAGCCTCCCACAAGACCAGACCAGAGACAATTCAGAAATTCTAAATTCCCAAATAGAGCCCGCCGGGAATCGAACCCGGGACCTCCCAGTTTAAGACAACAGCGCACATTACTGAGCCAGGGAGGTCGTCAAAACCTTCTCTCACGATGTTTTCCTTCACCGTTAATGCAAGTGATATTTTCAAAACGTAACATTAACCACTAGATTATTACGGCTATCGCAATCAAGGAATAACTAAATAAGAATATCCAGCTACCCTTTTCAGAGTAATATCTCTTATGGGGTACAGAGATTCATATTGCGGCTGATTCTAAATTAAGACTTTTAATTTCCCTTGAGCCGTTGCAAAGCGAGTTGAATCAGAAATTTGCTGTTGCGTTTTGTTATAGAGCACCTAATTTCGAGATAATGCACAAAGGTTTATTATTGTTTCATTCACAGGCACAACTGTAAACTTTATTTTTTTATTTTTATTTATTCGATGACAAGTTAGTCCTTGACTTCGATCTCACCTGATGGTAAGTGACGATGCAGTCTAAGATGGTAGCGGGCTAACTTGGAATGGGTATGGCAGTGAACATTCAACCCATACCCCTAATTGGTTTCTACACGCCATCGTGCCGGAACGCTAAATCGCTTGGCGGCACGTCAAAACTAGGACTAGAATAGTCATTAACATTTGAACTTTTTGGCTTGGCGTGAATGAATTTAAATAAATTGTTTTGCTAAATTCAATTTTATAAATTAACAAATGAACAAAAATTTAAATTTAATAAAACCCGTGACGTGCCCTGCCATGCCTCTTTCCATACCTAACTTTAAACATACTTACCTAAAAAACTGCTTTGAGATGATTAAATTCTGTGTAATGCAAAAAACCGCATGAAAATCGACCCGACATCAATGGTAAAACAATAATAATTTGATTATCACTAGACAATACTGCATTGTAAAGTCGACATCTCCTGAGGATGCTCCGAGGTCGGGGCGAAACGTGTGTCGAGATTAGTGTACATTGTACAAGTCTTGTGTGGTGGTGCATATGTGAGTGGTGGTGGCATTGCTTGCTTGGGAACTTTGCTTTCTTGCTTGCTTGGGAAGGTGAGCGGTGCTTAGCTTGTCACTGCATGTATGACCATACCGATTTTTCTTGGCGAATTATAGCAAAAAATTGGTTCGAATTGAAGCAAAAAGGATGGTACATAAAGTCGAGGCACAAACAAACTGACAACCTCTTTTCTTAAAAGCATAATTATACCGTCTCCGATCCATTAAGATCTATAAAAAGTTACACTACGTTTACTCCGATCCATCATGGATAAAAATAAAAGGGAAAACAAAATTATTTTATTACTAGATGATGCCCGCGACTTCGTCCGTGTGGATTAAGGTTTTTTGATTCCCGCGGGAACTCTGTAATTTTCCGGGATAAAACTTCTATTTTTTAATCCATGGGTATGAGCTATCTATCTCCATTCCAAATTTCAGCCAAATCAGTTCATTTGTTGTAGCGTTAAAGAGTAACAAACATCCATCCATCCATACATCCATCCTCACAAACTTTCACATTTATAATATTAGTATATTACTATCCTAGTAGGATAGTAGGATATTCCGCCAATCCGCCGAAAAAACCTTTATGGTACGACGTACCGCTCACGCTCTACACTGCCACTCTTGCAGTATCAGCAGTGGAACAGATAAATTGTACAGGTTAACGTAAACAGCAACACATCACAACACAAACTCTCCAAAATACAAATACGTTTCAATCCGACACTGGAGCATCTTCAGAAGATGTTGACTCCACCATGTACAATTGCAAAGTACACAATCGTCGTTTTTGCTATGATTCATGGAATTCTGCAAAGTAAATCGTTCATTTTACTATCCAATATGAATAAAAATAATTTTAGAAACAACAGCAAGTGTAATTTGTGTGAGATTAATTTTTGCCTGAGCATGAAATAGTCACAGCTATAAAGTGGTTAAAAAACACGTCACAATGAAATAAACTACCGAGGCGTTTCATACTTGCATTTTATAATGAACCGTTTTTCCACAAAAATATTTCATGTCTCCGATGTTACTCCTAATTGTAATTTCAGCTTTTGTAGCTCCTTCAGTCATAAAACTCGGATGAATAAAATCAATGATAGTTTTTTTAAAGAATATAACATATATTACGACGACAATAGTGCAATGGGTGGAGTTGGAACCGACGACCTTTCGGTTTTCAGTTCGCGTCCTGAACCGTTGCACTATTGAGGTTATAAAGTTGCTTGCAAACTAGATGATGTAGTAGTTGAGTAGTTGAGTAGTTTTTGAAAATCGGTGAGGGGGTGGAGTTTCCAAAAATCCTCAAACACTTATTTCTTCATTTTTAATGAAAGCCCAAAATATAATGTTTCATGGATATGACTTGAAAATTTTAGACTTTCATACAAACTTTCACCCCATGTTTAACCCCTCGAGGGTAAACTTTCTAAAAATCCCCTCTTAGTGGGTGCATGTTATCAAAGGAACCTACTACCAAAATTTCCAGCTTCTACCTTCAGTGGTGTAGGCTGTGTGTTGACTGTTGATAGATCAGTCCGTCCGCGTCAGGACGAGCCTTTGTATAAGTATCTAGATTATGTATGTATAGTACATATTAAAATCTAGTACTTACATCCAGAAAAATATAGTGTTTAGTGTAGGTACTTACTATATTTTAACATCGTTTCATTTATACTCGGCTAATATCAACGTTATTTAAATACGTAACTAGTTCCAAGGAAAATCCAGAGTTTAAGCAAATACAATTCGTATTCAACATTTTCAACCAAGTTTATACAAAGCCAACATTGATTTAGGTGAAATTTTAATACGTACGAACCATCGGCTTTATATTATGCTCTCTCTTATCAGGAATAAGTTGAAGTTGTTTTCAACTTTCAGCCTTTAAACTACACGTCAAATTGTAAAGATTAATCTTCACTTTACTTACAATCCCTTGAAACTAGAAGAATAAAATTATCGCAAATAGGTCACATTGCCAATGTTTTCTATTTTTTGCAGATTTTGAAAAAATAATTTTTAATAAAAAGCTCAGTAGTATTTTTTGTAAAGAAGTTTTACTTAAATATACATATTATTATGTACCTACCTTCTTCTAAGTAATATAGGGAAAGAATTAGACTTGAAATTCGATAACTCAAATCAAAATTTTGAAATTGTTTCTGTGACTACATTGTGACTATGATAAATAATGCTATTTATGATTTCTACTTCATACGGACACACAGAAGCTCTGACACACAAGCAAACGCACACGCACACAACAAACATACAAGTCATTGGGAACAGCTGGAAACAAGTTGCACAAAATCATTGGTTGAGATGCATAATATAATGATAAAACCAACTTTGAAATATTCCTCAATATTTACTACAATTTATCCCTCCGATTCGTTAACTAGGGAAGAGTTAAATGGAAAAGTTCTATTATCCAAAAGCAATCACACTGTATACAAAGTAATTTCCAGAGTATAACTTTGATGATCGCTACTGAGAAATGGTAAGCAAAAGTTTGAATTCCGGCGGTTTCTGCTGATTTATAGGAAAACTTGTGTACTGAAGTAATTAATCAATGTAGATGAGGCCGCTAGAGACGTTCCGTGTAATTATGAAAAAAGTCGTTGCCATGGTAGTTTCCGGTTCATTGCACTAATTGCGATTAATCGATGCAAAGTATTAAGTCTATATTCCAGATATCTCTACTGTGATTACAACTAAACTTTTGAAACGTAGTTCCTTATCGCGCGATGCGAAAGGGGGCTAGACGCAAAAAATTAAGACTAAATTGAACCGACACTTTTTTGAATGTGAATTTGGCATTGTGTTCAATATTTTCACACTACAATATTAGATCTCCGTAGCCTTGTGGTTTCTACAGTCGCATAAAGGTCGATGGTTCGAATCCCAGCTCGACAGACTGAATTTTCTATTTTCAATTATATTTTAAATAATTTCTACATTTGGAATTTTCCCCTAATTTTTTTATTTTTATTATTAATTTATTATTAAAAAGGAACTTCGGTCCAACCAAGTGTTCCACGACACTCATCTTTTTTCTATCCTTTTTTAAAAAAAAAAAAAAGATTATTATGGTGAACTTGACAAATATTCCTGTCTCGCCTCCAAATAATTGTAAAGCTTGTGTTAGGAATAAGCACGACATTTAGTGCAACGGGTGGGCTTGAACCGTCGACTTTCAGTTTTCAGTCCGCACCTTTAATCGTTGTGCTATTGAGGCTTTATCCTTTGTTAAGCATGATTTCATACGCAATGTAGGTTTGAAAAACTTTTTTGTATAGAAACTTCATCACCACTTTTCACCCATTCAGGGGTGAAATTTCATAAATCCCTCGTTGTTTTATTGAGTCTCATATAGTTCAGTACCTCTAGGCTACTCAGGACATATTATTTCCTTTGAATTTTAAATCTAGATCAACCGGTTTAGCCTGCGCATTGTTCGTCAGTCAGTCACGGTACTATTTTAAAGGTACTCGTAGCTACGAGTATCAATTTGGTCTGGCAGTCTGAGGTTTTCTAAATGACTAAACAGATTCTAACGAAGCTTTCGCAGGCATGTCTATACATAACATGTTTATACAGCCACCCCTATTTTTAGGGTTCCGTACCAAAATGGTAAAAATTGAACCCTTATGGTGAGACTCTCCGTCCGTCCGTCCGTCTGTCACAGTCGATTATTTTAGTAACTATTAGAGCTATCAACATGAAATTTGAAATAGTTGTTTATAATAGTAGCCCAACATCATTGGAATAAAGAAAAATTGAAAATTATTTTTAGTTTTATTAAGTAAGATAACTAAACCGAGTGGGGTATCATATGAAAGGCCTTTACTTGTACATTCTAAAACAGATTTTTATTTATTTTTATATAGTATTTGATTAATTGGGCAAAATGTGAAAATAATACCTTCCCCCCCCCCCCCATCTTCGAAGTTTACCAATCGAAAAATCAGAAATAATTATGGTCAATAGATGTTTATGTATATTTTAAAGGAAAAATATAACCAACACTTTACTTTTACATTTGGAGTACGGAACCCTCAGTGCGCGAGTCCGACTCGCACTTGGCCGGTTTTTTTATACTACCCACTGCCGCAGTTTGATCTGCGCTGCAAAAACTGCTGAAAAAAGTAATACTAATTGAAAATACATATCAGAAAATTTCTCGCTTTATAAATGCATCTTCAACACACATTGTGTAGTCGCACTCGTAATTTGATAGAGTGCAGTGGAGAGGACACGACAACAAAATTAAAGCGACGCGAGACCGAGACATGAGTAAATAACCCAACAGAGCTAACAACTGTATTGTGGTGTTAACCGGTGTTAAGCCACAAATGTTGGCCTAGATGAAATAAATATATTTTGAATTTGAATTTGTCCTAGCTGGTCCCCTCCTACAAGTATACAGTGCCTGCATGCGGTGCGGTGAAGAGTAGGTGACTATGGTACACGCCTGCTCGGCCAGCTCATGCTCTACGATAAGCGCGTTGTTTTCGTTCCGCGTTAATAAAATTATTACTAGGTATTTGAGCTTCTTCCACGTGGAGTTTTTTGAAAATCTGAAAGAAACCTTTATTTTCGGGATAAAAAGTACGCCTATATCAATATCCAGGTCCTCAAATATACCCATGCAAAACATCAAGTCGATCCATAATTCCATAGCTCTTTTGTGGCATGATTGAAAGGCAAACAGTAATTAAACACACTCTCGCATCATACTAATATTATAAATGTAAAAGTGTGTTTGTTGGTTTGTCCTTCAATCACGCCGCAACAGAGCTACTGATTGCAGTGATTAGTGATAATGAGAGCAGTGATTGTTTTCATGGGTAAGGTCAGGTTCACCTGGAGAGTGACATAGGCTTCTTTTTATCCCGGAAAATCAGAGTTCCCGAGGGATTTTAAAAATTAAATCCAAGCGGACGAAGTCGCGGGCATCAGCTAGGTAAAAGGTATTCTATCATTTATTGCAACAAAAATACTGCGACAACATTATGAAAATAGGTAATTTTCCACGGTTCTGCGTGGTCCTCCGAAACTTTGCTTCTATACGGTTACTTACTCATGTACCCGAGGACTACGTATGGTCTACAATATTTCTGAACTACATAAACGATATTATGCCGCTACATACTTGATGATTAACTTTGTGAGCGTAAGTGGAAATTTGTTTTACATAATTACTTAAATGTTATCAAAACCTGACATAAAATTGAACAATCACAGCACTAGCATGTAAACGATGTAAACATGTTGATAGCACCATGTCTATGCAACGTCTTGTGGTCTTGTGCTGCGCCTTTTAAATGTACTTTACTGATCACACGAAAAACATCTTCCGATAAACCAAGTGGGTAGAATGCTAATACACCAATTTAATGTTGTTCACGCGTAAACGATATTGAAAAAAATTATCAAATTAATATTTAAAAGTTGTTTGATAAAATATTAATTGGAGCGTCGGAACAAAAACCTATACTTGAAGGCATCACATTTTATATTTTTTGATGCCAAACAGGAGTTCTCGATATTACCTATGTATTTGAATGTTAGATACTCGTGTATACGAGAAATAGTTTCGATACATTTTCAAAGTCAAATTTTTTAATCAAAATACGTAACAATGTACTTTTTTTGGCTACCAACAGTTATTTTAAGGCAATATTTGTGCAACTGAGGTATGGTAATAATAATAATTAATTAATTATTGACGAACTTAGAACTAACGCTATCTATTTTAATTGAATATAATATATCCCACTTAATACGTAAAGGGTTGAACAGGTGCATCGTTATACACCCAAATTAACATAGTGTTTGTTGTGGAAATGTTCGCTTACCTAAACGGAATATGCTATTAATATTATTACATTGTAAACGTACATGATCGGATATCCTACCAGCTTGTAATAATAATTAATGTATAGCTTATTATATATAAATATTATATTATAAATCCATAGGTTATATGAAAGTCCTATGTTTTAAAGTTTGAGGTTTGAAAATCCGAATTTAGGTAACTAGCTTTAAATAATAAAAACCTGTTTAAGTTATTTTGAAAAATCCCCCTAATAGGGGATGAAAGTTTGAGTGATTTTTAATTTAAAATTTGGTGGGTAGGTTCTTTCTAGGGTCTAGACATCAGCAAAGAAAAGGTTTTGAGAAAATCCATCCTAAAGGGGTTGAAATGGAGGATTTAAAATCCCATGTTTTTGAAGTCAAAAAAGTTTTTCATGAACTTTCGGAAACTTTTGGTTTGGTTGGTTTTGGTGGTAAATAATAAAATAGTCCATAAGCTATTTTAGAAAATTACCTCTTGAGTGTGGTAAAATAGAGTACGAAATTTTCAAAAATAAAAAATACATTGAAATTGCGATCTCCGAGGGTGCGAAGTCGCGGTTTTAGGTACGTATACGAAATCGTTAAAACGCACGTAGGTATTTCATGTTCTTTCCTAGTTTAAATTGTGAAATAATTAATTCAGTAAAATTTTTTGGATTCCCAAGAATTTCAACGACTTTCGGTTGATCAGGCCGATTGTCTTCGTCATTCTTGTTAACCAAAGAATTGTACATTCTTGTTAACCAAAGAAATCTTCTTAGACTTAGGGACTTCTTGTAATAATCTTAGACGCGCCGTCAAATATTTCAAATGAAGGTATACGAAAGGGGATCTGGCTATCTCCCTCACACGCCGACCCCTAAGTGACCATGATGTCACTGTTCGTGCATCGCTTTTCTTTCTTTTGAACCTCGTACCTCCATCATCAAAAAAATATTCCAACTTATTCTTAAGCGAATTCACTTTCTTTCTTAAGCTATTGAGTACTATCGTAACGTTTTACCAAACCCAGAATGTAGCAGAGGCTTAAAAGGCAAAGATTTGTGTTCTATAATAGCACTAAGAAAGCTTATTTTAAATTAGAAGACTACAAATTACAAACACACGAACCTTAAAGTTAAGATGAAGGAGGGAAATGGAAACACTTTTCATAACTTTTTGTGTTCGCGATATACAGGGACGAATGCCAAGCGATTATTTTCTTACCTAATAATTTTATTGTAAGGGATATTCTGAAACAGAATACCGCTCCCGGAATTAAATCTAGGTAGATACGTTCGGGTGAAGAAAATTTTTGAAACAAAATTAACGTCATTTTAATTTTACAATTTTAATTTTTATATTTTTTTAGTAATCTTGTACAAATTAGAAGTTAGACTCTCATTGTGAGTGATATCAAAACACTTTAAACGAGAACCTATAATGAACATAAATTTAGTCCAAATTTAAATAAAAACAATTTGTGTCCTTGTTTGTTAGTTTGTTCTTCAATCATGCATCAATAAAGCTACAAATCAACATAAGCTACTTTTATCCCAGAAAAAGTACAAGGTTCCTGCGCGATTTTATTTTAAAAATCCCAACTCTACAAGGACGAAGTCGCAGGGTTTTGAGAAAATAGTCGCTTGAGCACACTTATCGTGTTCACCCTGTTATACTTACTTAATAACAAACTTTGACAACAGCTAAGCCGAGGGTTAAAGTGGCTCAAAATTTAAATTAGTACGAGTAGTTAACTGACGTCGCCGCAACCATATGTGGTTCCAGTTTCCACCCTGACGATTAGCAAACGACCTCTTGGCGTAACATATATGTGCACACGTTATAATGTTATAGTCAGAGTAATTAACGCGGTTGTTATTTACAATAACTAAATTTGATTAAATTGGGGAAATATTATCCTGTCCTAGGTACTAATCTGACTACAAATCTATGTCTTTTAACATCATCATCATCACTGAATTTTTACAACCTCCCTGGCGCAGTGGTGAGCGCTGTGGTTTTATAACTGGGTGGTGTGGACTCGGGTTCGATTCCCGGCGGGGGCAATTCGGGAATTGATAATTTTAATCTCTGATCTGGTCTGGCTTTGGCCGTGGTTAGTTACCAACCTATGTTCAAAGACGTACCGCCAAGCGATTTAGCGTTCCGGCACGATGGCGTGTAGAAACAGATTACACTAGCGGCACGCTATGATGGCCGGTTTGACACATTACAATAGTGATGTGGAATGTCAATTTATTCTCGAACAAAAAACAATTAAGTTTTGTTTTTGTACCTGATTAAATAGGTTTAATAAAACAAAAATGTATATGTTTATTTAATTTATTTGAACGAACTGAATATTTGAATGAAAATGAATATACATACTTTATATGCACACAAGAAACATATGAATACAAAAGATACCAAAAAAGGTGCCACAAAAGGCCATAATTAATCAGATTCGTCCATACTACTATTTTCACTGTCGTCACTGCTATCATCACCTACATTAATAATTATATGTTCGTTTTCTATAATATTATCTATTTTCACATCTCTTTCATAATCTTCCCTTATTAATTTAACAGTTCTATTCACAACCTTTTCCCAGTCTCCTTTAGTCACATGTTCACAAGCTTCTTCTAATAATTTTAGCATTTTTTTTGTGGTAAATGGGGGTTCTGTATTGTGTCTTGCAGCATATCCCTTAATTTGAGCCCACACCAACTCAATCGCATTATACTCACAATGGTAAGGCGGTAACCGTATAACTCTGTGCCCATGTTCTAATGCTATTTCGTCAATGACGTATCGGATCTTGGTTGGTTTGTTTTCTTTTAAAAGACGTACTAATTCCGCTTTTAACATATTCATGTTTGCATCTACGCCATTTTTACGAAGCCATGCGACGATATCAGCTTTCTTTTGGGATTGGGCAGGTGGCTTGTCAATTTGCATCGAGTGGTATGGGGCGTTGTCCATAATTATAATAGATGGTTCAGGGAGGCTACACAACATTGAGGTAAACCATTCAGTAAACTTTTCTCCATTCATGTCTTCATGATAGTCTCCAGTGGTTTTTGACGCAAAAGCCATGAGAGAACCTTCGACAAACCCGTTGATGGTTCCGGCGTGACAAATTATAAGTCGCGATCCTTTTCCTACAGGAACTTTGGAAGTAGATGCTGCTGTGTCATCGTTCCAAGAACGGCCTACAGTATGGTTAGCATTAAGCCATGTTTCATCCAAGAACACAACATTTTGCCAATTTTTGATTTCTTTCACTTGCCGTAAAAAAGTATACCTTGCCATCGCTATATCAAATCTTTCCATCAATATTTTGCGTTTGTTACATTTTTTGTATCGAAATCCAATGGTCTTCAAAATCTTCGTTAAAGAACTTTCCCCACCGAAGAATAATCCAGCTTCCTTCAGTGAATGCACCAACTTTTTTCTTGTTGGATACTCCTTCTGTAAATAGTAGCCGTAAACATGTTTTCGGATAGCATCGGCATCAAAGCTATCGATGCCTACGACTGGTTTTGCTCGTTTTCTCTTTTTTGGTGTGTGAAGTTTATTTTCTTCTGTGCCAGTCTCGCCATATTTTTTTTTAGTTATCCGTCTAACAGTTCGTTGTCCAATATTAAGCGCATCAGCTACGCGTTCAACCACTGACGTTATAGGTAAAATTGGCCCTCCATTTTGAGCTTCACGATCGAAATAGTTACGAAGGCGTATTACGAACTCACGTGTCTGACTATTTAGAACAGTTCTCTGCGTACGTTCGGTCATATCGACGAAATCCACAACAAAGGGCTTGAACAGAGTCCAAATTAACGAGCAAGGGTCAACAGTAATGCAGTATCAATATTTGAAATCCAAAGCCAGGTCAAAACTATATCACAATCGCATTGCACTGACAGTTTATACTTTTCGAAGCAACGTCAATTCGAAACTGCTTTGTTTTGCATTGAGCATTGACGCGAGTTTGCCGGAGGTAGTAGTTGTGCTAGCCAGCGATCCTATGTGACGATCGTATTAGATTCCATTTTTAAAAATTTTCAATTTAGAAAACCAAATGCCGAGTTGTGGTATATATCATATAAAAATAAAAATTTTACCTTTTGTATGAAACAGCTGATATTTTTTTGCGATTTCAGAGGTTTGTCCACATAGTGAAAATTGTTCATATTCACAAGTACATTCACCCCTTAAATGGTGCAAACTGATTTTTCTACACTTGTATACATTTTAGAAATCAATTTAATAAATAAATTTTGAGTCCTAAACCTAAAACTAAATTCGATAAAATTTATGAATCTCTGCACATCACTATCGTCAATAAAGTAATACAATTATTTCCTTCAAAGTCGTTATCAATTAATACGGAACTTCATGAGCGGACAAACGTCAAACCGGCCATCATAGCGTGCCGCTAGTGTAGGGGTATGGGTTGAATGTACACTGCCGTACATTTCATGGCAGTGTACATTCGTCATTGTTTTTTAAATTCCAAGTAAGTTCCAAGTAAGTTTTTTAAGTCCCAGAAAACCCGCAAAAAATCACACCCGTTGCTCTGTTGCTGCCTGATTGAAGGACAAACCAAAAAGTAACACACTTTCGCATTCTTACTAATACATAATGGAATAAATGGAAATCTAAATATTATACAAAAGGACTGACTGACTGATCCATCAACGCACAGCTCAAACTACTGGACGAATACATACAGATAGCTATTATGACGTAGGCATCCGCTAAAAAAGGAGTTTTGAAAATTCAACCCCTAAGGGGGTAAAATATGGGTTTGAAAAATCGAACTTAACTTGAGCGAAGCCGCGGGTAATGCTACTTCCATAATAATATAAGAAATCTCAACCGCACGACACGAGACAAGGTGCTGGTCGGGTGTCGGTGGGAACGAAATTACAGTGTTATATTGATTGAGTATCTCTTCTGAAGCACGTGTATTCGACAGAAAGGCTTAGAGTTCAGCTGAAATTTCACACCGCTGGCGCTTCCGGCGACGCAAGGCGACACCGCGCGGTAACTAACAACTGCAAACTCCTTTTAGCATACAAAGTAGCACATCTGCTCACTTTGTATAAAAATGTCGAGAAAAGAGACGAAATCGCATTTCGCAAGAAGTGGCAAATTAAACTAATATCATAACAGGAAAAGTTGGGGCGACGACTTCTGTTTTCACAGAAACTTGGATGAAATGATCGATACTTTGAGCAGTGACTCCCTACTTATATCATTATAAAATACGAAAGCGTTTTTGTTTGTTGGTTGGTCCTCCAATCATGCAGCAATTAATCGAAATCGGTATAGATTATTTATTACTAGCTGATGCCCGCGCTGAGTGTGTGTGAAAGTGCGTCTGTTTGTTGGTTTGTCTTTCAATCATGAAATCGATGTGATTTTTTGCATGGGTATAGTTGTAGACTTTGAGAGTGATATGACATAGCATATAGGCTACCTTTTATCTAACCCTACGCCGATGATGTTCCGTCGTGGGGAATGCGGACTATTAGCATTACGATTAAAGGGTTGGGAGTGGTATCTGGATTTGAATGATGAAGTCTACCCGACTTTGAAGGTAGGTACCTATAATATCGACAGTTCCTAAATTGTCACGGTTTTGGAGTACAGTTCCTTGCATCAGGCTTGAACAGTTAGGTCCTAGAGTTCAACGATGAAGTCTTTACTTGGAACATACAATATCGGTTCATAATCGGCAGTCCCTAAATCCATACAGTTTAGGTGGGCTGCAGCATCATCAGGATTGAGAATTTGGAATGTAATTTTTTTTATATAGAACAATTATTCTCAACGGATTTATTTTATTGGATTTTATTGGATTGGATTTTTATTGGATTTTATTACAAAGTTTCTCAACGGATTAAAAAAAAGCCGGCCAAGTGCGAGTTGGACTCGCGCACCGAGGGTTCCGTACTCTAAAAGTAAAACGATAATATTATATTAATTTGCTTATTTATCGTTAACTTTGTTTGTAGAGGTTTATTGTTAATATAAAAAAACTATGCTAGTTAGAGCGTTGGTTTTATTTTTCCTGTAAAATATACATAAAGTTCTATTGACCATAATTATTTCAGATTTTTCGATTGGTAAACTTCGGAGATAAGGGGGGGGAACGGTATTTTTTTCGACATTTTGGCCGATTACTCAAAAGTTATTATATATAGAAATAAATAAAAAACTGTTTTAGAATGCACAAGTAAAGGCCTTTCATATAATACCCCACTCGGTATAATTATCTTACTTTGAAATTTCAAACCCCTGATTTTCCCCCTTTTTCAATTAAACTAAAATAATTTTCGCGTTTATTTTATTTTTCCTGTAAAATATACATAAACCTCTATTGACCATAATTATTTCAGATTTTTTGATTGGTAAACTTCGGGGGGGGGGGGGGGGGGACGGTATTTTTTTCGACATTTTGGCCGATTACTCAAAAACTATTAAATATAGAAATAAATAAAAAACTGTTTTAGAATGCACAAGTAAAGGCCTTTCATATGATACCCCACTCGGTATAGTTATCTTACTTTGAAATTTCAAACCCCCGATTTTCCCCCTTTTTTAATCAAACTAAAATAATTTTCGCGTCGTTTTTTCTTTCCTGTAAAATATACATAAACCTCTATTGACCATAATTATTACAGATTTTTCGATTGGTAAACTTCGGAGATAAGGGGGGGGGGGGGGGGGACGGTATTTGTTTCGACATTTTGGCCGATTACTCAAAAACTATTACATATAGAAATAAATAAAAAACTGTTTTAGAATGCACAAGTAAAGGCCTTTCATATGATACCCCACTCGGTATAGTTATTTTACTTTGAAATTTCAAATCCCCGATTTTCCCCCTTTTTAGGGTTCCGTACCCAAAGGGTACTAACGGGACCCTATTACTAAGCCTACGCTGTCCGTCCGTCCGTCCGTCCGTCCGTCTGTCAGCGGGCTGTATCTCGTAAACCGTAATAGATAGACAGATGAAATTTTCACATATTATGTATTTCTATTGCCGCTATAACAACAAATAATAAAAATTAAATTAAATTGAAAAAATTAAATTAAAATATTTCCATGGGTACATGAAAATATTTTAATTTAATTTTTTTTAACGGAATCCTAAAAGAGCGAGGCCCGACTCGCACTTGGCCGATTTTTTAATTAAACTAAAAATAATTTTCGATTTTTCTTTATTCCAATAATGTTGGGCCACTATTATACACAACTATGCCAAATTTCATGTCGATAGCTTTAATAGTTACTGAAATAATCGACTGTGACAGACGGACGGACGGACGGACGGACGGAGAAAGTCTCACCATAAGGGTTCCATTTTTACCATTTTGGTACGGAACCCTTAAAAGTATGCTTTTAGTACCTACTTTTTGCTGTTAGCACCATGGGCTAGCACATTGACGCTCGCCTTCAATATCCGATAGCCAATAGATCCTCGACCTCGTCGTACTATAAACTGCTTTAAGTCCGAGTATTAAAAGACCTTCATTATTCGACCTCCACGTTATTTATATGTGCAATTTTTTGTATAGTACAAACTATATTTTTGCCGTCATTGACCAGTTCCGTCGTTACTCTCGGAGCGAAGACATACCTGCCTGACGTTAACTGCGTCCATAAATCTAAACGACTTCCGAGGACATTCCTCTATCTTGGTACGCCATCTTCCAGATGTAGGTTATAACTTTATTTATGACGTCTCAGTTAATTCTCTAAAAGAAATTAGTTAAAACATAAATGTCATTTTGTTTAAAAACTAACTAATGCCCACGACTACGTCTGCGCGATTTTAGCGGATGAAGGAATATTTTTGCTGTTAAGATTACGTTTATCAGATAAGAATGGGTTTATCATCAATAAGCCATCGCTGACCCATTGCTGGATGCGGATCTCCACTCGGAATGGAAAGGATTTAGGTTATCATAGCCAAGTGCGGATTGGCAGACTTCACACACCTTTGAACTCATAATGGAGAACTCTCAGGCATGGAGGTTTCCTATCGATGTTTTCTATTACCGTTTAAAATTTCTTAAGCTAAACGACTCCAGAAAAGTTATTAAAAAAAATTATAGGTATGTAAATGTTTCATGTACGATGCTCTTGTGACGATGTCAAGACTCTACCATTAGAGTTGCGTGCCTGGGATTCGAAATCTGCGCTCCGAAAAGAAGGCCGAATTCTAAACTACTCTATCACCGTTGTAGGATAGATTACTTTAATCCAAACAGAATTAAAAACAAATCAAAGTACTTACACCTGATTTTTATAACAGTGAAGGTGCCTCATGAATATTATTCTCGCATTCCGATAAGTTTAACGTTTCGGCTCCCCTTCAATCCATTACAACCACACCCCACGTAAATAAAGTTGTTTTCGTTCAGTTAACCGCCTACTAAACTATTTTCTTATCTCATTTTGGGTTTCACTTTAACATTTTTGCCGCTACAAATATTTTCTAAATAGCTTGTCTTGTCGTGAAGCTAAAAGCGGCAATGGCTGAACATACAGAACGAAAAACCGACAGACGTTGGGGTCCTAAAGTAGGTAGTAGGTACTAGAGGTGACCTTGCACTGAGCATCTGGGCATCTTTAGAAGACCCCCACTAGGTGAACGGACGCTATCAAACGAGTCGCTGGCAGCCACGTTTTCTTTGGCAAACCTTGCCAGAGACTTTTCTGTAGCTGTGGGCGTCTATCTGATGAGATGTCTGCGTCGATAAATGATCTACAAATACTTTATTATGAGTGACTTTCTATAAAACTACCGAAAATTACTCACGCTTAGAATCTCTTTGGTTGTAATATAAAAAGAAAAGAGACACTGCAAGTGTGAAGGTATGATATTTACATAGGGGTTAATAAAGCGACGGTAAGTATAAGAATAAACTACCTGGCATTTTATTTTTATTAGAACAAAGAAATTTTTTGACTGCTTTAAGAAGTCACAAAACAAGAAGTTTTTTAATGAAATAAAATTTCATCGCTTGTTGCTTTAACCAGTTCTCATTTGGTAACCGAAAAATTTACGACGGAAAGTTTTATTGAAGAAAAAAAAGACTGTTACATTTATTTCGGTGCCTTTGATTAAAAGTTAAGCGAGCAGAAAAACAAGTTGGGGCAAAAAGTGTCAAGGCGTTGGTCAGTTTCCTTTGGAGTGAAAAAATACCTGCGTCAGGATTATTGCGCCCGTAAATCTTTACGACTTCCGGGATGATTTCTCTTTGGGGAGCTTTCATTGAACATTTCACAGTCTCATCTTCTTGCTCGATGAATACCCCATAACTGCGAATTCACTTGGTGGTAAGTGACGATACGGTCGAAGATGGAAGTGGGCTGATGCGGAAGGGGGGAAATATAAATAAAGGGGTAAATTTTACCCATACCCCTAGTCGTAAAGTAAATATGTTTTTACATTTTAAACATTTTATAACTTTGCAATATTTTGTTAAAAAATGTTATCTAACTTTATACCTACGACAATTTATAATTGCTGTGTGGAAACATCATAATAATAATGCCAACTTTATTTTATTTATTTTATACAGTATAATATTAACCTATTTACATTTTAAACAAGTAAGCAGCAAACGAACGGTTTACAAATAGTAAAATAAAACCCGTCTAAACTATTAAAAAATTCCATTAAACTTGAAACAAGCGCATTATTTTGGAAGCGTTTAACGCCAAAATGCACTCAGTCTACACCGCGTTGCCCCAATTTCGCCTGTCCACTGAAAAGCTTTTAATGCAAATAGCTAGAGACTAGTGTGTTTAGGTACCTTTAAATAACACTGTTTTTAGTTAGAGCACGTGGTTTGTAACCACAGAGATTATATTATTATTGTCTATTTTCTTCAGCTGTCATAAAAGATAAAGAATTCATAGAAAACTTTTTCGGAAAAACACGTTACTGACGAACGTAGCCAGGCGTTTACGACGGTTTAAAGTTGGATTTTTCACTTTTAGGTTTATCACGTTTTCATTGTTATACTTGTTTCAGTGATTTCAGTGAGTCCATCGTAGATACGTCCTTTGTGAATCCACAACAGGTTGAATTCATTTGTTTTGGTCCTCAGAAAATGTTCACTAATTTGTGTAGGTATTTATCAGTGAGCTCAGAGAGCTATGGAGAGGGCTAAGTTAGGAGTTTTTGAATGAAGAGATCCATAAGAGAACCAAGGTCGCCGACATAGCCCAAACCATTAGCAAGCTGAAATGGCAGTGGACAGGCCATGCTTGTCGCAGAAGCGATGGCCGTTGGGGCCGAAAAGTTCTAGAGTGCAGACCGCGAACAAGTAAGCGTAGTGTGGGGCGCCCTCCAGCACGTTGGACCGACGATATAATGCGGGTGGCGGGAAGTGGCTGGATGAGGAAGGCTGAGGACCGGGCGTGGTGGCGTTCTTTGGGAAAGGCCTATATTCAGCAGTGGACGTCCGCAAGCTGAGATGATGATGATGATGATTTATCGGTACTTAAGTACTACGTTAATGATACCTATTTCACTACCCATTCTTTTTGTCTTCTTACAAACATTCTGCGGTCCTATTATCTATGTCTATGACCTAGCATGACTACTTATCTTTGATAAGTTTAAGTCGGCGAAAGACGGTATTTTTCCTATTTCCAGCGTTAATCGTTTAAAATGACGACGAAGTAGATAAATAGAATTAAAATTTATTAGAGGGTAAATGAGGTAATTTTGGAACAATACAGTATCCTCGTCACGGTCGGGAACAATAATTACGAATCATTTTTCATAATAGCATCTGCTGGGATGGTGTTAAGATTTACGATTTTATTCAATTTCGCGTCCCAGCAAATTAGGGGTAGCCGGGATCCATTAAAAGCTTAAGTGTCTCCCGAGCACGAAATTGGGGATGATAATGGAAGTATGTTAATAGAACTTAGCAATGGTAGGACCAGGGATGTATTTATAAATTTTAAGTCCCGAGCGAATATTATGATAGGCCGCCCTGTCAGGTCCGCAGCTAGACTATTAGGGCAGTTCTCCTAATTGTTGGCTAAAACGTCCGACGAAAAAAAAATTTTTTTTTTGAGTTATTGGTTTTTTAAGTAGTAAACCTTGACAGAGAGGTGCCTTCATTTATCACAGTGATGAGGAAGGCCTCCACCAGAACCTAGTTTTCTTGGAGAAATAGCGTATTTGGTAATTATGGTGTCCATGGTAAGGATAAATTGTAACATGGTAATGAGGTCCGGAATATGGTGATTAGAATATGCTATATGGTAATTTGTTAAAATTTTGTGAATGAGAAACAAAAATAAAACATAAGGTAACGGCACCTAATTCCGCGGTATTTTCATCAAAACTTGAAAAATCAGCAAAAATTAAGCATTCACTATACCTTTCTACCGGACTGGCTATTTTTATCTGAAGTGTTATTTGACTTACTCTTGAAATAGGCTAAAAGTTTGATAATTAAACTTTAATTTATATGTAAAATTAAATAAAATATGAAAATAGTCCGGAGCACCTAATTCCGATGTAAAAATCCTTATTCCGATGCATTTGGTACCTAATTCCGAGTGTTCAAAATACAAAAGGGTGTTTAAAAGCCAACTGCATTTATTAAATTTGGTTTCTAAATCAGCCTAGTCTCTGTCTTCTTAGATGACTAGTAAAATGATATCACAATCTACCATTAATAATATTCTTATTGTGAGTAATATTAATTACCATAATAAATTATTACTCTTAAATTACATCCAATGTTATCGATACCGGTAAAAAAAATTACTAATATTTATGACCGAGCGAAGCGAGGTCTCAGAGTCTACTTGAGTGAATTTGCACTTGTCCGTCCGTCCGTTTGTCCGTCCGACCGTCCGTCTGCCTTATAACTTTTGAATTACTGAACGTAACTACTTCAGATATAAAATGTACACTGATGGCCTTCAGCCGAATATTGCATAAAAAAATTATAAACATCTTTATTTCAGGGGGGCTCTCATAGAAGTGAATGCGAAGGAAAATATTTTTTGTTGCTTTTCATAGGCTCGCGATATATCTTTTTAAAGAAGATTTTGAACAAAGTACAAAAATATATTTCTTTTAATTTTTTTTTTAATTTATATATTTTTTTAACTAATGTTCCCTAACCTTTACGGACTACCTATGATGTTGATGTTAGGTGATGATTTCTGTCAACTTCTTTATCACGATCCTGTACGGGACACCTAAAAGGACATTGGGACGGATGTTAGGATTGTATTTAGGAGATACCTACGTCAAAAGACTCCTACTTAGGGGATGATTTAGGTATGTTTAGTGAAAACGGGCATAATAATAATGTCAGTTTTGGTCGTTATGTATCGATTGAATCAATAATCATGGGATACCGTTACCGCGAGTATAAGTCATAAAGCAAGCGAGTAATGACGCTATAAGTCAACGTGGGAAGGCGCATGTCCGTTTACCTGATGCCCGTTAGTTTCCCGTTAGGGTTGATGTTGGTACCTGTTTTCCTAACCAACAAGGTGGATGCTAATACAGTTAATTGTTAAACGTTAATAAGTGCCGGTGGTAGTCTTAACTTGTCATAAAAGCCAAAGATTGGCCTACATCAAATAAATAATTTTGAATTTTAATTGGTGTAAATTAGTTTTTACTTAATTGTTTTCTATAAAAACTTTTAACTTTATTTATAAAATTAACTAGTTAAAACTACGGGTGATTTTTTTGCACGTGGTAATACCAACGTGTCTGGTAAGACCTGATTTCCCGTGGTACTACCAGTAGTACCACCGGTAGTACCACGGGTAAGTACCCCTTATTTCATTATTGTATTTGCAAATTTTACATAAACATTTTAGATTACGAATGTTATTTTAAATGGCAAATATAATACACTGAAATCATACGCACTACGGTAATATTGTGAACATCCTGTATTTAACTTCTGTTTATACCACGTAATAAGGTGCTCATAGAACCTAACTCCGATGTATATACATCGGAATAGCGTTTTATAACAAAAAACATGTTTCTTAATTCCGAGTATTAAAAAAGAAAAGATTTTTCCACAGTAAATAAATAAATTATTTCTCAATTGGAATATCTTCGCAAAAATATACTATACTCTCTCAACATTGCATCGAAATACGTATGAACTTAATTTTCCTTTCTTAACTTTCCCATACGATCAGTTAATGAATTACCAAAATAGATAATCTTTGATATGCTATAATTAGTGATTTCGACGCCAAAATGTACCTCGGAATAAGGTGTTCTTATGCTGATTGACCATTTAAGTATTAGAAATCGAAGAAAGAAATGCTTATCATAAAAACGGCCCTATGAATTAAAAAAATGTTTAGGCCTATGAAATTGCTATTCCGCGGTATACCTCGGCATAAGGAACCGGCTAAAATATTTAGAACCTAATGCCGTGTTATTTTTAATATTCATTTTCAACTTCATTTCTTTACAAAACCTTACAAAAGTTAAGCGTTTTCGATAAAAAATGTAATCCTTCCAATATTTTAACCTAAACAAAAACAAAAACTGTACAAAATTAACGAGTAAACACTATTTAAAAAATTTAGGTACTCACGTGCACAAGGTTCAGAATGTATGAAGCGTGCGTTCGGGCCGTCTGCTACCGCAAAATTTATCGGATAATTTAAAATTTACACACATAAAACCACCCTTTTTGTCAATCAATCACGGAACGATAAACTATCAATTGATTAAAATAGCTTGCAGTGCATATGAACTTGGTAATGGGTAGAAAAAGCTGTTTTGCTATATACATCGGAATTAGGTGCCAATTTTAGAATCCCTCGGAATTAGGAGCCCTTACCTTAAGTGTTTTTGTTAAAAAAATCTATTTAATCTGTAAATGTGGAAAAATACAGTAATAAAACTAAAAGAAATATCGTAGTATTTCTTTAAATATAAAAAAAATCTGCTTAGGTAAATAGATACTTATTACTAGTCCTCAAAATTGATAAATCAAATGTATCAATCACGATTTACAAAGTAGATAAAAATGTCACTCATAAATTTTCTTGATTCAATTCCGATTATTATTTATTGATTAATAATTATAGTTAATTAGTTACCTAGAAGAAGCGTTTAAGTAAATCTCGTAAAAACGGCATGCCAATCATAATCGTACAAAGATTCATAACAAAAGTCTGCCTTGCTGACGAGATCAATAAATTCAGTTATTTTCCTATCAGACCTACCTAGGCTTACCTACAGAAAGCGTCTAATTATATTATGAGTTTAACATAAGTTAGCTCTATGTACACAAAATATTCTTCAAATAACATGACAAACATAATTAATAATTATTATTCTAATATAAAATTTGATACAGAATTGTCAGTGTCGTTGATGAGATCTATATATTCGGTAATCTTCTAATCAAATAAGGGTCTAGGGCCTTTGGAGGAAATAGTGACTTTCCTGCGACCGCACCTGTTAGGTCTTGACACTAAGCTAGGCTATCCACGCAACGCATTTGTTCGCTATAGACCCAAGCAACAAGGACTGTGTTATCATGGAGCTTGACATACATAACGCTTTCAATACACTGGAAAAGGACATTCTACTGAGCGAAGCAAAGTTATGATTCCTACTCTGTATCCTTTTGTTCAGCAATTTTAACATTCCCCCTCCAATGTCTTCTATAACCAAACCTCTATCCTTTCGCAGATTGATGTCCAACAGGGAGATCCGCTTAGACCTCTCATCTTCAGCCTCAGCATTCAGAAAGTTCTTCACGACCTCAAATCCCCCCCTTAATATCTGGTAACTCGATGTAGGTACTATAGGAGGCAAACCTGAAGTTGTGGAATGTGACCTACTGCTTTTAATACATTGCTTGAAGGAGCTGGGGTTGAAGGTGAACATGCCTAAGTGAGAGTTCTTCCCCTGTAATCCAGAGTCCCGTCTTCTGTTCCCTCACTTTGAAGACCTAGTTCCTGGGCTCAAGGAGTTAACGCTGTCAATTTTTTCCTCTTGGGGTCTCCTATCTTTTCTTCTGCTATCCCGTAAGCCATTGAGGCAAGGAGACCACTCCGCCATTCAAGAGCATTGGAAAGATCTTTTGGCCCATGTTACGCTTACGCTCTTGCAAAACTATTTTACTGTGCCGAAGATTACATATCTACTGAGGACTTCCCAACATGGTTGCATGCCTGTTTGCGAATTCCATCGATGCATCTGCGGTTACATGGTGGAAGCCAACGGCCACCACGCATTGAGTTGCAGTCGTTGTGTTGCCAGATTCTCTCGTCTCTCTCTGGACGATATTGTTCAGAGAGTCTCTTGGTCAACGTACCCTGCGTAGTATGTACTCGAGCCACCCAGTTTGGGTCACATGGATGGCAAGCATCCTGATGGCTTGACACTCGTCCCATGGCAAAATAGCAAATGCATGCTGAGGGACGCGACGTGCATGAGTACATTCGCACCATGTCATCTCAGCCGGAAAATACAGGTAGACGCTGCAGAGTCCGTTGCATTAAAAAAAGGAGTAAAGATGCCCCTATTCTGGATAGCTACCTTTTGGTCCCTCTGGCAGTGGAGACCACGGAATGCTGGAGTGTGGAAGCTAAGCGATTGTTGCACGATATCGGCCGTTGGTTAAGGTGAAGGGGTTGCGATCCACATTCTGGGGTTTACATGGTCCAAAGGTCGTCAATCGCCATACAACGCTGCAATGCTGCGAGTTTGATTGCGATTGAGCTATAAAAAGAATTAAGATTTATTCTCCATCTTTTTCGGTATAATATAGGATCTTTTTTATCTTCGCATACCATTCGAGCCTTTTTTGCCCATCTTTTTCGGTTTAGTTAATTTTATTGTTGGTAAATATAACGATGTTGTCATTACCAACACCCAAACAGTATCAAAATACAGCCATAATCATTCAACACAGATTACTTATAAGTTTTTATATGTTACTACAAGTTGGTCCTTGACTGCGATAATCTGGGGTAAGTGGTGAATGCAGTCTAAAATGGTTTCGAGCTTACCTGGTATTAAACTTAAACAACTTACCGGTTTCTACGCTGATACGTACCAGAACGCTAAATCAGATGGCGCGGCACATCTTTGCTGGTAGAGTATTGGATGATAACTAGCCTCGGCCAGACCAGACTGGAGACAATTTTACAACATCCAAAATTGCACCAGCCGGGAGTCAAACCCATGAAGATCCAGTTTTTAAGACCAAAGTACTCACCACAGGGCTGGGGAGGTCGTTAAAATCTAGAAGATCCCATACATTCAAGCATTACTCTAATTACCTAGCTAATGCCCAATTACCATAGTACGTATAATGGCCCTGGTAATAACGGTAATTAGAATTGGTTAGTAATTAAATTTTTACTTGATAAGTAAACATAGTAATTTTTTTAATGTGCTTTGTTAGAAAGTAAAACAAATTTTAAAAATATAAAAAATACAAACATATAAATGTGATAACTACATACGGTATGGTGAGAGTCCTATGAATGAGCGATTAAATTTGCCAAAATGAAATTTCCGATGGAGAATGCCAATTATTTCAGTAACCCGACGACGTACACACCTCCATTTGACATGAATGCTCAAGGCAACTGACTTTGTACGTTAGACGCGACGATGATGCGGATTGTATGGATATGTGGGTAGTTACGATAGTGTTTGCACAAGAGCACGGTAATGATTAAAAAGTCGTGGGACAGACTTTAAATACTAATAAAAAAACTAATTCTAAGACGTAACCTCACGCTACTGTTGTTATTTTAAAGATTAATTATTATTCATTATTGAAATATATTTTTTTGAGAATTTTTAATCGACTACGTTTTTAAATAAATAAGTTTGTTACATACAACATAAGCAGTGGGACAGTCATGGAGGTTAGAAAATGGAGGTTTAAATTTTTTTTTAAGCTGGATCTCACCTCTTTTATCTTCTTTTTCTTGATGGACGATATAGAGGACACTATCTAGTATCTACAAAAAAAGTTACATAAGCCTGAGTTTGTTTTAACCTACGTTCTCCAGCCTGGGACATGCCTTAGCCAACATTTAGGAGAATTGCCCATTAACGTCCCAGTACCCCGATTCAGAACCTTACGATAACATAATTATCGATCGATTCGGTTTGATATCGTATGATAAGATGAATTTTCAATTCAGAATAATCGTATTGTAGAGAAGAGAGAGAGAAGTTGTCGAAATCGAAAAAAATCGAACCGACTTAGATATCTTTCGATAACTTCTATCAATCGCTATTCACATTATCGGATTTTCCGAACGTCCGACAATTTTAGCTGGTTATACTTATCGAAAGCTACAGGGCATCCGGTAACCTTTTGTTTACGTACTGTGTTTGCTGGTTTTTCGTTTAGAATGATCATGATGAATGATTTTGGTATGTAAATGTTTACTTACCATATTTTTTATGTACACCACAACAAAATAAAATAAGAACCCAGAGGGGTGAAACATGAACTTCAATGTTTACATATAAACATGACCATCAATAATTTAACAAGTTATCGTTTTAATTAATTATTTTAATGACCTTCGCAAATGATTAAAACCTATTTATTTAGTGCTATCACGAATTTAATAACAAGTAAAATTTTGGTAAAACAGCAAACTTCGTAAATTCTTTTTTTTTTTTTATTGCGGGATAGGCTTGCGCTTGACGACAATCAATGCTGGACAGCACTGATGAGGTCTAGGTTGGAGCGCGCTTGCCTAGAAAATGCCTATTCACTCTTGCCTTGAAGGTACTGAGGATACATAGATGTTGGAAGTGCGTTCCACACCTTAGCGGTTCGACTCAGAAACGTTGAACTGAAGCGTTTCAACCACGTAAGGATGCCAACGCTCACGATTTCTCGAAGTTCTGTGGTAAAACGGTGAAGGGGGCACAAGGTTGTGAAGTTCTTGAGCGCACTCTCCAAATTCACATGTTATTTAATGTATCTTGTCGATACCGATAACGAAGCCGATACCGTAGTCGACATCGAACATTCTCTAACCGAACATTCTGAATTGCACGACAAAAATTTTTCGATTCGAGATCGATATCTAACCGTATCGAAACGGTAAGTTATCGAAATGTTCTGAATCGGGATGCAGAATACCTATTAATCTCCTTTTACTTCCAAAAATACATCGTGGCTTTTTTGTGTATGTTTTTAGGTACAAATATTTTAAACAATGCAAGCGAAGGGAACTAACTCGTTTTTTCGATGTTTTCGCGCGGTTCATGAACAAAATTTATTTTTAATTTAAATTATTTAATAATAACTTTTTAATTCCTGTGTCCACTTTTTTGCTCCATTACTCTTACTCGTATGCTCTCCCTAGGTTATTCCAGCACCTAAAGCCATCTCTACTAGGATAAACATGGCCTACAAATTCTTCAAATGGTTTTCATCATCATCATCATCATCATTCTCGTTTCAACCAATAGACATACTCTGAGAGACAGGCGCATAGATCTATTGAAATCGCCACAGAATACGATATCTTATGCCGCCTGTAACCATCGGGTTTCAGAGCCTCATTTGAGATCTTCCGTCCACCAGAGGGAAGCTGGTTGGGCTATTTATCAGTGCTTTTTTTTTCCTTCGGATCCCTTAGTGCCGATTTCACCAACGTCGAGTGAGTGAGAGTAAATTAGGCGTTCCGACAGTTTTTGTCATTGATGTACTACTGAGTTTTTGTGTTGAAAATACTGTCAAAATATCAAAACGCTCGGATCGGAAGACTTACTTTATGTTGTTGAAATCGGCCTTTAATTTGAAATATTATTATTTTTCAGGGGAGATTAGAGCCCTCTCATAGCACGCCATCTAAATTTTTGGATTAAGACGCCAGTAAGCAAATAAAATATTAAGACCCCAAACGACTTCCAGCCAGCTCGTAGTTTAAACTTAATACTGAATTGTAGTCAGGAGATATTTCGGGATACGAAGCTGGATGTTCGAAATCCCAGTTATATTTTCGCTATTTCGAGTGTGATGTGAGAGCTATCGGCCCGTGCTAAATGCAACACTCACAAATAATAAATAATCCGATCAATACTGCAACTGTGCAGACCTAACTGTCTGTACTAATTTAACTCGCCTCAAAAATACAGCAAAGCTACGGTTGGAACGCGTTCACACTTCAATATTTTTCGCCGAAAAAAGGGGCAGTGAATTTGTTGTGACTATTTAGTTGTTTACACAGACACGAAAGCCTTTTTTGACAGGCTTTTGTGGTTGGTGGTGGTAACACCCATATGGTGTGAATTTCACGCCCATAAGAAAGAAATTGAGATTGTGCTAAGTAAATACGTTCTGCATAGCACTACCGCGCCGCGGTGTGCAGTGTTATTATTGATACGGTAATTTGCCGTAATATACGGCAAATTATTCTTTTTTTTTGCGGACCGCGACACCACGACTAACACGTGTTTGTGGCCCGTATGAAAAAAGGTTGAGTACCACTGTACTAGACAATAGTTAGTATCAGGCAATTTTACAGAATATACCTAATTTTATCTCTAGTAAAAGGCGTAAATGACTTTAATAACGGTACTATAAATCTTTTAACCTTATTTGCACTACTCCTACGAATATTATAGGTGTCTTGGCTGTATGTCATTGCATAGCTGCAGGTATTTCTGTAGATACTTCATTAGGATCAGAGCTTGTCCAAACAGGTTCGAGTAAATGCAGCTAACAATGTCACCTGCCAGATTCGGTTAGCACCTCTAGTTACAGTCTACAGCAGTAAGTAACGTAGACCACGGGTGCTAATCCGATTTATATGTAGGTATAACAGACTTGTAACTTTAGTTGCTATAGTAAGCGCGGTTTAAGTAATAAAAAACTTGAAAGTTCTACCGTATTTTTATAAGTTACCGTGTTATCATCCTTAATCAATGCGAAACAAATTTTGGAGAGTAATATACCTTTTATCCCGAAAAAACAGAGGGCTCCCACGGCATTTTTTAAAACTAAACTCTACGCTAACGAAGTCGTATAGCCAAAGGTAGGTGATAATAATTTTAATAAAAAGAAAACGTTAACTAAAGATTTTCTAATTTAGAAAATAATATCACAATAGTTGTGAAGATCGACTATACGCAGTTAAGCCATTTAAGTTAAATGCCAAAAAAAAAATATTTTAAACTAGCTGATACCCTCGACTTCGTCCGCGTGGATTTAGTTTTTAAAATCCCTCGGGAACTTTTTGATTTTCCGGGATAAAAAGTAGCCTATGTCACTCTCCAGGTCCTCAAATATACCCATGCAAAAAATCACGTCGATCCGTAGCCCTGTTGCGGCGTGATTGAAGGACAAATCAACAAACCAACAAACAAACACACTTTCGCATTTATAATATTAAAGTTCGGCCGTTCAGAGAATGCGTTCCTGACACATTTAGAAAAATATTGTTTACCAAGTTATTTGACACTCAGTTTGGCACAAAATTATAACATTAATTATAATTATAACATTAATTATAATTAATGTTATAATTTTGTGCCAAACTGAGTGTCAATTATTATTGATTATTGATATAATAATGTTGTTTTAATGCTCATCAATTGTTAAAACGGTAAATAACCAGCAATAATATTTTTATCGTAACTGCAACGCCATTACAAAGTTACGTCGTCAGTCCAATCGCGACGTGTCACGAACGCATTCTCTGAACGGCCGTAGTAAGGATTAAAGCGGAGCAATAATAAACCGTATAATATTGTAGCAAAACCCCGGGGCGTCCCTGACGATGACGATTAATTAACTTAGGTATTAGAAGTCTCATTAAAATTTTGAATATTCCAGCTTAACAAAGTTACCAAAAACTCATCTTGCCCACCCGCGTCAAAAGAAAATTAAAAAGTTACCAGTGCAAAAAATACAATTAATTATGATTAGCTAATTAGCAGAACTCGGTTAATTTAATTCGGACACGATTGCGGTCGTTAATAATGTTTAGATTTAAGATAAGATATTCTGATGCTCAGGGGATTAGGGGAAATCAGATAGGTATTATGGCATCAGATACTAGATAAATGGATACATCAATGTGAGCTCTGTTATTGGAACTATAGAGCTCAAAGTTATTTGCTCGATAATGTAATAATCTAGAGGTTTAAAAATATAGAGGCTAGTAACTTTAATATGAAAATGGAAACCCATCACATTATTATCAATAATACCTAACAAGAAACCAACCATCACGTGATTAAAGAAAAAGGTCCATATATCATATCCTTACCTTTATACGTATTGAAGTACCCCATTCAAATATCCAGAACTTCCATATTTAGGCATAAATTCAGAGTTGTAGTTTTCGTTTACCTAATATCAATATCATAATTTCATTTATCTACACTAATGTTATAACATTCTACTTATGTTTCCAATACTTGACTTATAATTACTACTGTTATAGCGCAGATAACAAAACACTCAATTTAAGCAATTTCACATGATGGTATAATATCCACATCGATATCGTAAAATCTCATTATAACATCAATAAAACGCGACCAATTAACCTGGCGAGCCTTATGTCAAAATCCTCATACAAGTTGTATAAAATTTTGATATTATGCTGGCTTTTGAAAACAGTTGGGTTATACGTGAAAACTTCGTCGAAACTACTAAACTTACATACACAAAACTCTTTGGTAAGATCTTTTGGCAATATTATAAAAAGTCACCGCCATATTGAAATTCTTTGTTATTGGACCGATTTCGTTCAAAATCGATATTTGGGCTTCCCTGGGGTCAAATAAGAGGAAATGATTGGCAAAATTATAAAAAGTGACCGCCATCTTGAAATTCTTTGTTATTGGACCGATTTCGTTCAAAATCGATATTTGGGCTTCCCTGGGGTCAAATAAGAGGAAATGATTGGCAAAATTATAAAAAGTGACCGCCATATTGAAATTCTTTGTTATTGGACCGATTTCGTTCAAAATCGATATTTGGGCTTCCCTGGGGTCAAATAAGAGGAAATGATTGGCAAAATTATAAAAAGTGACCGCCATATTGAAATTCTTTGTTATTGGACCGATTTCGTTCAAAATCGATATTTGGGCTTCCCTGGGGTCAAATAAGAGGAAATGATTGGCAAAATTATAAAAAGTGACCGCCATATTGAAATTCTTTGTTATTGGACCGATTTCGTTCAAAATCGATATTTGGGCTTCCCTGGGGTCAAATAAGAGGAAATGATTTGGGCTACCCGTGTTATATGCAACTGCATATAACACGGGTATTAAAACACTCGTTACTATTATGAAACTCGCTGCGCTCGTTTCATAAACTCACACTCGTGTTTTAATACCCTTCATTATATGACAGTTGCATAAACTACTATTATTTAATCCAATATCATGATTTTACAAAATGGGTTTTGCCAGCAGCTAAGCTAAAATCCTTACGATTTTGTGGTTTAGCTATTGGATCTCTTCCTGATCGAAGGTTCAGTTTTACTTATACTATAATATTTGCTTGTTAATTTTTACTATAATACCTACTAAATATGTTTGTTGTGTACACATGTGACATGTGTGTGTGTGTGTGTGTGTGTGTGTGTGTGTGTGTGTGTGTGTGTGTGTGTGTGTGTGTGTGTGTGTGTGTGTGTGTGTGTGTGTGTGTGTGTGTGTGTGTGTGTGTGTGTGTGTGTGTGTGTGTGTGTGTGTGTGTGTGTGTGTGTGTGTGTGTGTGTGTGTGTGTGTGTGTGTGTGTGTGTGTGTGTGTGTGTGTGTGTGTGTGTGTGTGTGTGTGTGTGTGTGTGTGTGTGTGTGTGTGTGTGTGTGTGTGTGTGTGTGTGTGTGTGTGTGTGTGTGTGTGTGTGTGTGTGTGTGTGTGTGTGTGTGTGTGTGTGTGTGTGTGTGTGTGTGTGTGTGTGTGTGTGTGTGTGTGTTACTATAGGTGCTTGTGAATCTATCTGGTATTTTTTAGCAACTTTCCCGTATTTTCATAATCAAGCGTCTGGAGCCAGGCTTTCACCTTTGTTTTACAATCATGTCTTGACAAACAATGAATCTTTACATACTTGCTAGCTATATCATATAAATATTTGCCAAGAAAAGATTGGTGCTTCTGAGCAAACCTAGTTCTGCAAGGTGTGACACCACAAATCTTATCTTGTCTTCTTTTTAGGGTTCCGTACCCAAAGGGTACCAACGGGACCCTATTACTAAGCCTACGCTGTCCGTCCGTCCGTCCGTCCGTCCGTCCGTCTGTCAGCGGGCTGTATCTCGTAAACCGTAATAGATAGACAGATGAAGTTTTCACATATTATGTATTTCTATTGCCGCTATAACAAAAAATAATAAAAATTAAATTAAATTAAAAAAATTAAATTAAAATCTTTCCATGGGTACATGGAATTTTTTTTTTAACGGAACCCTAAAAGAGCGAGGCCCGACTCGCACTTGGCCGATTTTTTTCTAAATAACTTTCTTTAAATTTGTTTTTTGCATGTTGATTTAGTATTATAAATGAAGTGTTGCCTAACTGACAGTACATTACACTGTTGATACAGATCGCGAGTTAGGTGGTCGAATGGCCTACAAGTAGCAACTTTCAGAACCAACCTTTGGGCCCTTTCTAGTGGAAAGCATGTGTGAGGTACATGCTCCTCCCCAAGCTGTAATGCAATATTATGTTATAATAGATTCACAGATAGCGCTATACACACATTTTAGGGTCTTAGCATCAACTACATGCCTAATGTTTTTAAAGATAGCTGACAGTTTGCGAACACGTTGCGTAACTGCATTAAGATGTGGCTGAAAAGTCATTTGGCTGTCTATAATAACAACTAAATATCTTAAATTATGGACTTTTTCTAAAGGCGGACAACAACAGTATTTATCTTGAACTATCAGGCACGAGGCCGAGTGGGCGGATAGTCTAAATGTATCTGTATTGGTATTTAAAGTTTTTTTAATGCTGAAAATTATATATTTAGTTTTAAGAACATTAAGAGTCAACTTATTTTCTGAAAGCCATATACAAACTTTATTGAAACCCGTTTGTGCATTAACAAATACTTTTTCCCAGAAGTTACTTTCTCCACAAATTTTTTTTAAGCTGTAGTGATAATGATAAGCACTACAATTAGGTACATGATACATCCTTGTCTCCTTTTAATATTTCAAAAATTGTATTTAGGTATAATAAATATAATTATGTATTAGGTTTATTGAAACATTAGTTTTTTACATTATAAAATCTTTTTGCAAATGTCACGTCACCAGAAAATATTAAATCCTTACAAAAATATTCACGCCGTACCTGTTATATAATTTTCCTGCGTATTATTCCTACGCTTTGTATAAAAAAATTCTTCGCGATAAATATGAAAGAAAGAAATTAACTTTTCTATTCAGGGCACGGTCTCTCTGTCAATTATTTCACAATTCGTTATAAATTACTTAGCGGACAATGCGCTAAAGGAAATGATCTCATTTTCTTATCCGTAATTACAAAGTTCATTTACAACAAAATATACCTTGCTGAGAGAATCTTTCAAGGCCTTATTGTATTGATGAACGTAGCCAAGAGTAAATCAATCTGGCAAATCTGATCCGAATTCATGTTTCCGACTTTGGGCCATCTCTCTATGAATTAAGTCTATTCCAGCTATTGCGAGTGACTTCGTCCGCGTGGAAGTTTTCTAAAATTCCCTCAGGTACAATTTCTTTTTCAGGATTATATATTAGCCTATATCACTCACCAGGTTCTCAACTATAACCTTGCAAAAAATCACGCCGATTCATTGCTCCGTTGCTGCAAGATTGAAGACCAATAGACCAACCATCCAACAAACAAACACGCACTTTTGCACTTATAATATTATAGTATACCATTAGTAAGGATTCTCAAAGAAATAAAAGCAATAATTTATCCAAGAGTGAAATAACACTTAAAACAATACCAAGATCACAACGATGTCAGTAAACCAACCATAGCCCATTAGCTTTATTTGGAAAGTTTCGATCGCTTTGACTTGTAGGAAAAACAAGGGCATTGTATTGCATCGAGGATTTATTTCTATACAAATTTTATTTTTTTAACAAATAAATTAAGAAGAATAACGTCCATGACAAGATATTTTACGACGTGCTAGATGCTGCAGACTGACTCGAATTTTCAGTAGGTACTGAGAAACCTAATCTAAGGATTTAAATATACGCATTTTTTGGTTGTTGTGCAACCAGTTTTGCGGCTGTGTGCGTTTACCTTAAAAGGAGTTTAAGGGCCATTTTCACCACCTTCTGATAAGTGTCGGATAGCTTATTCGCATATTTTGTCTTTGTCACATGACATAAAGTAAGAAAGTGACAAAATTTACGGTTAGGCTATCCGACACTTATCAGAAAGTGGAAGTGGAAAGTTATACAGGCCCTTAATATTATTTTTTTGGATAAGTAACTGAGTAATTTATCTCATCGAATTTATTCTTCTTAACATAACATTTCTTAACATATTCCGGCGCTTGAATTTCAGTTTTCAGAAACCCCATAAATAAGTATCCTCTGTCCGTCTTCGGAATACGAACTATCTCTAAAATGAATTTCTTGAAGATCGACTCAGCCAATAAAAGGTAATTCTCTTCGAAGTTTTTTTAAACGAAATAGAATATTATCAAGGCAGATGGCGAATATGACAGCCAAAACAAGTTGCAGAGACAGACGTTCGTAATTTGCGGGAAATCGTATTAACGTGATCGTATAGCGAGTTTTATTGTTATTTATAAAAGATCCTTTAAGTTTTTGTGTAAGAAAATATAGATTGGAAATGGGATATTATGTTATGATATTATGAAAAGAAGCAATAAATGAAACTTTTGAATGTTCTCTCGTGCGCTTTTCTGTAGTGGTCCGTGACGACTATGTGAGGCCGGTTGCTTTCCTAAACTTATCCTATTTGTGCCCAGCGAGTAGAAATTGTAACTTCTTTATTGTGCCAAAGTTCCAAATGAGAAAGGCTATTTCCATTTATATCGTGTTGGAAAGCCAGATCCAATAAATAATTCCGATTCTACTCTTGTCACAAGAGTCATTTCGAAACGATGATAATAATAATAGATTTCAGGTTCAGAGCATATCAACTTCTTTTTAACCGACTTCAAAAAAGGAGGAGGTTCTCAATTCGTTGGAATCTTTTACTCAAAGACGCCTGAACCGATTTGGAAAATTCTTTTTTCATTTGAAAGGATATACTTCCCAGCACATTTAAATTTCATCAAAATCAGTCGAGCTGTTTTTAAAAATCAACAACGATTTATATGTATACTTTGTAGTGGTGCGGGTGTTTGAAGTCGGTTTTTTTAAAAGAATTTTTTATATTAAATTATAAAAAATCCTGATGTCCTATTTGGATAGATCCTTCCGAGAAAGTAGGTAAACTAGTGTAAATTAAAAATTTAAAACATCCCCGACATGTGAATCTATGGTCAGACTATGTATGATATACCTGACATCCTGTTACCCAGTTTTCTGCTCCATCATCAGATTCTCCTCCTCGATGCTTGATCATCATTTATCTAACACCTACTCATTGAGACCATTCTAATGAGCTCAAACACACTATATCTACTGTAAGTTGCTGAGGAGTTGGGTATCCTGCAGACTACTTGGTGCTGCAGCATCAGCTCAAGGTTACAATGCCTTGGAAATAATCAGAAGTAACAGTACACAAAATTTGAAATCAATCACACCAGTGAAAGCTTGTAAGACCCTTTAATCAAGTAGGAAATTAATTGATGATCGTCAAACACCTGAGCAGATTTTTAAAAAATATAGCTAAGATCCACCTCGATTATGTTAGCTTTCAAACAGAAAAAACCGCATCAAAATCGGTCCATTGGATAGCAAGCTGCTACGAGGGAGCAGACAGATACACAGACAGACACACGTCAAACTTATAACATCCCTTTTTTATTGCCGGGAGTTAAAAATGAAAGTATCTGTCCGTGGTATCAAAATTCCCAGAACTTCCCTTTACACGTTAACAGAAGTCCAATTACCTGTCGGTTATATCAGGGCTATTCTTCGCAATGGCATTAAACTGTGTCCATGTAACTGGCATCACAATAAATATTCATTGCGAAAATAAGTAAGTAATTAACTTTTTCCCTGTTGACGCGAACTCTTTGTGAAGTATTTATAATTCGAGACAAAGCCATTTCAGCAGAATAAAAAGCTGAATAAAACGCCTTCGTTATCGTGCTTCTTAACTCTCTTGGTTCGTGAAATTCTCTCCATTGAATTTAATGAAACAAACCCCGTACTTTACTTCTCGTAGACTTTTGCTATTTTGTTCTATTATATCTATAGGTATACTAGCTTTTGTCCGCAACTTCGTTCGCGTGTAAAATCTCGAGGGAACCTCTGTTTTTCCTGCTCTGTGATTGTCTAAAAATGGTTACATCAGACGATCCCAATGACTTCTGATTGGCAGGTAGATACTCCTTCACTATTGATGTAGTAAGAACGCCGTAATTTCAGTCCATCAGAGGTGATCGCGATCGTTACAGTAATGAAATAATTTTTAGACAATCCCACAGCGGGTATAGTCTGGCACTTGGAGAGTGACATTGGCTACCTTTTATCCCGGAAATAATTTAACATAAAAATTATTTTCAAAAAAATCGGCTAAGTGCGAGTCGGGCCTCGCTCTTTTAGGGTTCCGTACATATGACCAAATCACTTTTTTTGAAACTAGATACATATTTAGATAACTATCCTAGTTCTTAGATAGTACTAAATAAGCATATGGGGAAAAAATGCTCGTTTGTTTTGGTTACAACTTCGATATCTTAATTTTTTGAAGCTAAAAAATAATAAAAATATATTTGAACTCCACTTAATGAGCTCTAGACAATGACACCCCACATGCCAGGGTAAAAAAAAAATTATTTGGACTTTTTCATGTATGGGATGAAACCCATACATGAAAAAGTCCAAATAATTTTTTTTATTGTATACCCTTTATGTTTTAATTTTATTTTATTTTTATTATTTGTTGTTATAACGGCAATAGAAATACACACTCTGTGAAAATTTCAACAGCCTACCTATTACGGTTTACGAGATACAGACTGCTGACAGACGGACGGAGGGACGGACGGACAGACGGACGACGGAGAATAAGTAATAGGGTCGGGACCAATAGGGTAAGACTAAGCCTCGGCAGTTCCGCACCCTTTGGGTACGGGACCCTGAAAACTGACTTCAAACGCCCGCGCCAGTACAAAGTATAATTTATTGTTGAAATTTTAAAAACCGCTCGACCGGTTTCGATAAAATTTCAATGGGATCTGGAAAGTATAATCTTTGAAACAAAAAAAGAATTTTCCAAATCGGTCCAGGCGTCTTCGAGTAATCGGTGAACATACATAAAAAAATAAAAAGAACAAAGATTCCGACGAATTGGGAACCTCCTCGTTTTTTTAAGTCGGTTAAAAAAGAGGTTTTCCGCCGGATTTTAAAAACTTAACTCCACGCGGACAAAGTCACGGACAAAAACTAGTGTTGTATAATATGTATATTTTATACTCATAGATATATTATCAGCAAACAATTGGGTATTTGACTGTTGATATTCATTAATTATTATAATCGAAAATGTAACATGTCAGAATTACATTTGTAAAAACAGAAAATAAATCGGTCAAAAAACAAATAAGTTATAAGCTGTTTTACTGTGACTGTATCGTCTCTTTCTAAAATGTCTATGAAGATTATAAGTAGCTACTGTCTTGTGACATCACACTTCAGTAGCGCTCTCTCTGTCTAACAGGAAACTTTAAAGTTCTATATTTCCGAGACTAGATAAGATATTTAAAAAAGAAAAACGGCATTTTGTTTAAGTATTTAAAGACTTCATTTTAAATAATTAAAATATATCAGTCAAATACCCAATTATAACGTACCACAATTAGTGCAGTTTGATCATAAAGCATTCCAGTAAGCAGGGAGAAAAATCACCGAGGTGGCATCATTTACAGAGCACAGCAATCTCTCTTTTGTGAGCGAGATTAAAGAGACGATAGCGTGTGCCGATGTCATCCATCTCCGTTAAATACTGCTCCAGTGTTGCGCCAGGAACGCCACATCCTTCCTCTACCACTAGACTACGTATTCCTTTTTTTTTATAGATTTTCATCAAGCGCACCATCTCGATTATTTTTTTAATCTTTCTTTTCTTTTTCTTATTTAATCTTCGGTTAAAAAGTCTGTTTCTTAAATCGGTCTTATAATACATACTTGTTCTTCATCATCGTCATCAACCGATCCTTAGACTAATTATCAGATACACTGAATCAAAAGAAGTAAATGTGAAATGAAAAGTAATGTTTTTGAGAAAGCCAGTTATTCGTGAACAGCTTTAATTAATAGCGTTAAGTAACAAAATTAGATAGATAGATAGATAGATAAAAGTTTTATTTGTTTACGAACACAATTCAATTTTACAATATTCGCTTAAATACGATTTATTATAGTGGGGGATATGAACATAGATGGTTTGCGTGATAGTATAGAATTAAAAAAACTCTACGATATTTTAATGTGCTTTAATTTTAGAAATGTCGTGGATTTCCCTATACGAGTGTCATGTTTCTCGGCTACCTCATTAGACCATGTATACACGAACAGCTTCTCTGATAATATCGTGGCATCAGCTGTTGTAACCAACGTCGGCGATCACTACGGCACTCGCGCCGAAATAACTTGCAGCGACCCGCGTCTTCCCACAGCCCACGTGATGCGGAAGTACACTGAGACGGCTAAGCGTAATTTTGGTGCAGCCATTGAAAGCGTGAACTGGAACGATTTGTTCCTACGAAAGTCATCAGCTGAGGAGTTGGCGACCTCATTAATAAATATATTAATAAATAAAATAAATATATGTTTCCATACAGAAAGACGGTATGCAATAAGGTTGAAAAATCGTGGGTTTCAAATGAAGTTATTAACCTAAAGGCTTTATAGTTTATAATGATAGACCTCAAAAATAAATTTCCTACTAACTATTTATTACAGGAAAAATTTGAAAACATCTCCACACTTTATGATAGTAAGTTGACTCATGAGAGATCTCTGTACTACAATAACATGGTTAAGGAAAGTTCAAATACCACAAACGAACAAACCACGACAAGAATTTATCGATGTAGTGAAAAAAAAGGATCGTTTCAATTTTGAATCTAAATTACACAGTGTCAATTATCTCAACCAACAGTTTATCAATGCAGCGTCAGCGTGCGGAGTGCTCACACCAAGTGTAGACCTATCGAAAACGAGGCTAGCTAATGCGGTTCCCAGCAACGACAGGTCCTTGCGCTTCCGTACATTCACAGCGTCAGAAATATTTACGATTATAAATAAAAAGATCGCCAACAAGCCGACCAAAGACATATACGATATATCGACCAACTTGCTCGTATCAATAGCGTACATCATTAGCTACCCATTGCAAGTATTTTTTAACAGGTGCTTACGAGAGGGTGTGTATCCTAGAACATTGAAAGAAGTTAAAGTATGTCCATTGTACAAAGGGAAAGGTAAAAAAACTGATTGAACTTGATATTGGGCGGTAACTCCCGGGGGTGTTACCGCCTAATATCAATAATACCAGCAGTAGCTAAAATTCTTGAAAACGGCCTGACTACACGACTAACGGAATTCCTAAATGCTATGGATGCGTTATCGGACCGCCAATACGCGTATCGGGCGGGGCGCTCGACAACCGTTATGGTTATGGTCCGTGTTATGGTCCGTGAGGTAGTTGAGAAGGTGTTGAGGGCACGAGAAAGAAAACAAGAGGTTGCAATACTTTTTTGCGACCTCTCTAAAGCCTTTGATGTGGCAGATCATAACATCTTAAAAATGAAGTTAAGGCATTACGGGATAGACGGACCTGCCTTAGACTTGCTAGCAGACTTTATGAATGATAGAAAGCAGACTGTTGTAGGTAGGGCCGGATCTATAAAATCGGATAGCCTAACTTCATATAATGGTGTTCCGCAAGGATCGTCCCTGTCGAACCTTGCCTTCACGCTTCTACTGAATGACCTCCCTAGGAGTATAGAAAATGCTGACATATTTATGTACGCTGATGACGTAGCCATTATAACTACTGCGTCAACTTTGGAAGACCAAGAAAATAAACTTAATAGAACGGCTGAACTAACTTTTGAATGGTTTCAGACAAACGGTCTCGCCCTCAACATTCTCAAGACACAATTTATCCATTTTAACTTAGCTGGCCGAAGGTGTCGACCTTTGTCAGTTACCATTCAGAGCCAAAAAATTCAGAAGGTTGAGATAGTTACCTTTTTGGGCTTCCAGGTTGATGACGGTCTAAGGTGGAACGCACATATTGACAAAGTATGCGGTAAAATGTCAACAGCTTGCTTCGCTCTAAAGCGTGTAGCTTCGACGTTATCAGCAGAAGCAACTCGCGCGTGCTATTTTGCTTCGGTGCAAAGCCTGCTGCAGTATGGAGTTGAGGTGTGGGGACGTGGTGCTGACTGGGAACGCGCTTTTAGACTTCAAAAGCGCGCAGTCCGGATATTAGCCCACGTATCGCAAGATACCTCGGCTCGACCGTACTTCAAAAAGTTCGGCATATTGACCCTGCCTAGCTTGCTCATCTTAAATGTGGCAATGTATGTTGTACAACATGAGGATGAGTTTGATAGTAGGGGAAATATGCAGAATTATAATTTACGGCATCCTGATCGCCTGTTGACGAAACACCACAGGCTTAAAAAAACCTCAAGAACGGTTGCAGGTATGGGTCCCGAGGTTTTTAATAGGATCCCCCACAGCATAATAAATGCACAAAACATTAACATTTTTAAACAAAAACTGAAGAGTTGGCTTGTCGAGGAGTCTTTCTATAGTTATAATGAGTTTCTGTCAAGAAGGATTCTGGGCCAGGCTAGTGCACTATCATAAAAATATACTAATAACTTGTATATATTAGAAAAAATATATATATTATTGACATTAATATTATGATATTATTGTGACATATTAATTAAATACTTATATAAAAATAACATTATAATGGAATTGACATTGTATATCTCATTGTAAAATTGTAATAATCTCTAATTGACGTGTAATACTAATACTTATGAATAAATGACTATCAACTATCAACTATCTACGATTTAGGCTATTTCATAACGTAGTTCGTGAACAAATAAGGCTCCTCACTCAGCACAAAGCTGCAGCAAGCTGCAACGCTGGTTTTCAGGAGGATCCTTAAAGTGTCCACAGACGTGCTTTCGACAAACAAGCCTCTTATAACTAAAACATAATATTATAAATTACTAGATAAAATATAACATTTACTAGAATAAAAATATAACAATTACTAGATAAAAATTAAAATATAACAAACAATATAACTATAACTGAGGAAAAACATTAACTGTTAAAATACATGCAAAACTCTCCGAAGTTAGAACCATTATAAATTACATCTTTACTTACATAATTACTTACTCAGTAATACGAATTACGTACTCAGTACTATAGGCTCTATAGATAGATTGATACACAGACAGACGGACGGACAGAAGGATGGATGGATGGACAGACGGACAGACAGATAGATAGATAGTATTTATTACAACAAACATAATACAACTGCAGGTTTCTTGTTCTCGTTATAGTACCTAACTGCTTCCGAGACCGTGGATCATGGGTTCGGTTTCTGTCTAAGGAAAAACTTTATGTTTGAAGTCGTGTTTGGGTCATCCATAGACTCAGTCATAATGAAAGATCAGAACTACCTCACAAGAAAGAAGGAAAGAAGGAAGGAAAGAAAGAAAGAAATCTTAATTAAAGAAGCTGGGTGCAATACTGCATTGGACATTGACATTGGAATCCTGAATTCTAAATAGGAAAGTTTATAAGGGGCAACCACTATTACTTTAAATATTACAACATTATTTTAGAAGATAATTGTTAACTATGGCAGTTTACTTCGTCTAATTGAAAATACGACCCAATAAAAAATATAATGGAAATAATTTAATATAAAAAATTATTTTTAAAAACCGACTTCAAACACCCGCGCCACTACAAAGTATATAACTTATTGTTGATTTTTTTTAAACCGCTCACTGATTTCGAAAAAATTTTAACAGGACTACCTGGGAAGCCCTTTCAAACAAAAAAAGAATTTTCCATGTCAGTTCAAGTTACACTTCGTTGTATCTATTCTCTTTCTACGATCGTTGTCACATGAAGTTTTGGCTAGGGCTAGACTAGATGCAGCGCCATCTAGTCTAGCCTTAGCCCTATCAAAGACAGAAGTGTATTGATAATATTTCGCGGCATTTTGTACTATAAATGTTTTAAATGCTAAAAAAAAATACAAAATGCCGCGAAATATTATCTATACACTTCTGTCTTTGATCAGCTGCAGCGCCATCTAGTCTAGCCCTAGCCAAAACTTCAAGTGACAGCGATCGTAGAAAGAGAATAGATACAACGAAGTGTAACTTGGCTAGAGGGGCTAGCGTCTTCAAATAATCGGTGAACATTTAAAAAAAAATTTGATGAATTGATAACCTCCTCCTTTGAAGTCGGTTATTTTAACCGACGATGATAGGCAAAAGGTTATTATGAATAAAAACTCATTAATTTTTATAAAAAGTAGTCCAGGGAATGTAACAAACTGGACAAACTACATCCAAATAATACCTAACCCTGTTTAATGATGCACAACTCATTACGCTAGGAAATTGAAACTTCACGCTGCGGCAAGCCCGCTTATGCTATTTCATTATTAATTCAACTATAATACATAACAGTCTATTAATGTTCCAGTAATTTTAACTATTCAATGCGTTCATAATTTTGTTACAGGCATGAGTAACCACCAAAGCGCATCGTAAAATTGAAAAGATTTCGGGTCCCATATGCGGTCCTCTTAAATAAGATATAACGTTATTTTTTGTTATTTAATGAGCAACCTTAGATTACTTTTCAGTTGTAAACTTTTGTTTATCTCGTGGGATTGACCCAATGAGCTCTTTAATTAATTTATGATTAACACTGGAGAGGTTGCTGTTATATTTTTGGACCTACTTGATTGACGCCATTTTGGCGCTCCTGTAAGCAGATACAAGTTTCTTCGAAGCTCTTAAACGTGGTATATGGCGCACAATGATTTCATTCTTTAATTATTATAGACCTATATGATAATCTATGATTTCATAGATTACTTTTATTATAGACCTCTATGATAAATCTATGATTTCATAGAGGTCAGTGCGCCATTATTATTATTTGTTCCAGAGACACTCGTATATCAAATGTGGTGCTTCAAAGTGATCCATAATTAAGCTGTCATTTGTATAGGGACAGCCAGTCCAGTGTTAATCATAAATTAATTATAGCGATCAGTGGATTGAACTCATAGACACCACCATGAGGACATTCCACTGACCTCAATCTAGCATGTGGTGGCATGGAGGTTAATATGTCAGACTAGTACTGACTAAAACCACGGTTATCCACGCTCAACGCCTGGTGATTCACCAGTGGTGACTGGTCAACAAGACTCATTTCTTATAATCCGTGCAACCAAGCCAACGGCGCCAGCTGAGGCAGTCCTCCTTTTACTCCTTCTGTAGTTTTCTGATACATTACATAATAGGTGATAAAAGAAATGTCATACAAAGTCGTCCTTATGTTTACCTACATTAAGGTAGACATTGTATGAGAAATCAAAACATTATTGAAATAACACTGCTTTAAGCGTTGGTAATAGGCCCTCAGGAATACCGTTGTATAATACCCAACTGAACCTAATTATTGCAATTATTTTTAACATGTTTCTCCTGAAAACGGGTCTAGAAAAATAATACGGTAAGCATTAAAATTGTGAAATAAAAAATAAAACAAGAATAAAATGAATATTTTTAGATTTTGTTTATTTTTCATAGAAAATATTCAGTGCCAATTTCACAGCCGCCGAGTGACGTTTTACTGAGGAGTTTCACATTCTCACAGTTTTTGTATGGTTTTATTCGTCGGAAAACGTTAATCGGCGTTAGATACGTACAATTCAGTCGTGAGATAATGTTCCATCTCTTTGTACACGAAAACTACATTAATAATAATCAACAGGTACATAGTTTTAAATTAATACCAAAGGCCCGACGAGTAGTAAGTCGTGGGGTAGTAGGATCTGCAACAAACGTAAAGTTATTAAAGTTATATTATTAAAGTTATGAAGCAGTGATAGCCTAGTGGTTAGGACTGTGGTCTCCTATTCGGGGGGTGGCAGGTTCGATCCCAGGTACGCACCTCTGACTTTTTGGAGTCAAGTTCGTTTAAGCAATTAAATATCACTTGCTTCAACGGTGAAGGAAAACATCGTGAGGAAACCTGTACACCTGAGAGTTCTTCATAGTTCTTGAAGGTGAGTGAAGTCCGCCAATTAACATTGGGCCGGCCTGGTGGACTACGGCCTATAACCCTTCTCTGAGAAGAGACCTCGCTCAGTAGTGAGCCGTTGATGGGTTGCTTATGATGATGGTGATGATGATGATTAAAGTTATCAGTTGTTTTTAAGAGCAGCTGATCGCGCCTCATACAAACGAATTTTGATTCCTATTATTTGCCCGCTACCTGCGATCCCGCGGGAACCCTTGTTTATCAGGGTAAAAGGTAGCCTATTTCACTTTCCAGGTATACTATAGGTAGTCGGTACCCATGCAAAAAACCAAGTCGATACGTTGCTCCGTTGCTACGTGATTGAAGGACAAACAAATAAACCAACAAGCCAGCAAGCAAACACTTTCGCATTTGTGATATACCCTCATCGCCATCGTGCCGGAACGCTGAATCGCTTGGCGACACGTCTTTGGCAATAGTATACTAACTAGCCACAACCAAAGCCAGACCTAAAAAACTTCTCTTAGTGCCGATTTCACCAACGTAAAATAAGTCTTATCCGAGCGTAAATTTGATATTTTGGCAGATTTTCAGTACAAAAACTGTTAGATCGCCCAATTTATTCCACGTGTTTAAACGTCACTCGACGTTGGTGAAATCGGCACTTAATGTGAATATTATAGATTATTTTCTTTCTCGGAAATAAAGATTTTAATTATATTAGTAGATTCAAAAAAGTGTATACGTTTAACTTCGACAGTTAAAAAGTTATACAACTCAATGGTTATTTTGTAACAGAAAATACATATATTAACGCTATTTGCAAAATGAAGCCTTCAGCGACTTTTATACTTAAATGCCTATAAAGATATCGAAAGTGGTTTGAAATGCCATAACATAGATAAAATATTGAAGTACGAGTAACTCGTCTGCCAAACGTATCTTAAACCAATAAACTTACTTTTTTCTTTATCGATTCTACGTGACAATTTTAGTAACTATTATTTCAAGTAAAGAGAAAAAATAATTTATTCTTACTATGGAATTAGGATCCTAGGTACTTATTTACTTACATATTTGTTATATCGTACCGCATTTTGCACGCACCTCATGCACCTTCAGTAAGCATTCGGCGTTAGGTTAACAATACAATTTTCCGTCGATTGCCACAAAACAATCACTAACTTTTTTTTTTGACAATACGTGCGTCTACTACCAGTATGCGATTATAACTCCATCATTCCACCACACTATAGGGTTTTTAAAACCTTTGAACGAAGTTCATCGTCCTTTATATCGACGCCTTCCACAGATTTAATTTTTCTATCTCGTAGTTTATATTTAAATATTTCAATCTTCAATAGTTTTTTCTAAGATTTAGAAATTTTCGCCTAGCTATCTACGTATGTAGATGTATCGGGACTTTAATCATATTACGTACAATGAATAAAGTCAGAGACAACACCTTAAGTTCCTCACCTGTATCCACCGTATCCGTGTCCGTAGCCGTGTCCGTATCCACCATATCCATATCCGCCATATCCTCCGTAACCACCATATCCGTGGTATCCACCATATCCGCCATATCCGCCATAGCCGCCATATCCGTAACCGCCGTAGCTTCGGCCGTGGAACGCTTTTCCCACTAAAGCACCACCCAGGAATCCAGCCTTAGCGCCAATGAGCCCTGCACCGAGAAGTCCTACACCTGTAAATAAATTATTAAGTTTACTTAATAAGTACCCTTCCCAAAGAGGGTTGACGTCAGGCAGGCGGCCGGTCGTAAAATTTCATGCCGAATCACTTACAACATGGCTTACAAGACATGTCAATCATCGCACGTCATAATTATATTAGTAGGTAGGTAGTGGTACGCATAGTATTAAGGGTAGCATTTGCCCTTGTTCGCTCATACAAATTACAAAGTATCTGAGGGTATGATTCTCTAATAGGTGACTCTGTTATAATTAATAGATAGAAACTAATATATGACATTAAACACCTTATCTAAAATCCTTTGAAGTTCATCGTTCGCTGAGCAGTGACAGCGTTATCCGTCATCTACACCCGGAGCTACGAAATCAGTTCCCAGGGGAAACACGTGCTACGACTTGGCACCAATTTCACGCCGTGCCGCCCTGCATACCAATAGCCCCTTACACGAACGATTCCTTATTTACTTTTCTAGGGAACGGTTGCAATTTAAATTGCATTCATTCCTTTTTCTTCGTAAAGTAGAAAATTTAAGCCTAAATTACAACATAGTAAAATAAATCTGCGAATATCTATTCGCGGATTTATTTTTTAACCATCTTTTTCTTCGTCAACGAATAAGCGATTTGGTTGTTCTATGTTAATTATTCTCATGTGATAGAGATATGAGATAGACACAACCATAACGATATCTTAACCATCAAATATAAACACTTATACACAATTTTATTAAAAATACATTAATAATAAGTTGTATATCATGTTGTGTAATAATTCACATTGATCAAAATATTATGCAGTTTAATTTAATACAAGAGTTAAGCTTTTAAAAATCCCAAGAGAACCCTCAGTTTTTCCGGGATAAATGGTAGCTCATGCCACACTATAAGTTCTCAACTATACCCATACGAAAAATCACGTCGATTCGTTGCTCCGTTGCTACGTGATTAAAGGTCAAAGCAACAAACAAACACACCTGCACATTTATGTTGATTAATATTAGTAAGAATATTTACCTAGCAAGGACCTCTTATCCCTGTTGTCCTCGACTTGCTGCGCAGAGTCGGTCTGCAGCGCGTCGATGACGGGACCACTTTCCACAGTCTGCGCTGCAGCGTACGCCACCAACGCGCCCAACACGATTAATGAGAACTTCATTGTTACCTGCAAAGACCGGTATTTTCATCAATGAAAACTATTCAATTTAATTTCTTAAAATTATCTTTACTATAATTAATAACTATCTATTAGAATCAATTGCCGCATATAGGTAGCTACTTGGCTGTTTTTTTTTGTAATATTCGAATTTATCAGGGCAAGATTTGTACGAAAGAATTTTTGAAAAATCCACGGGAAAATCTCATTAAAATTTTAATTGAACTCGTGCGAAGCCGGTGCGGGTCGCTAGTATATATTTAAATGTATATCTAAGATTTAGAAATAAATGCCTTTTATTGGGCAATATGAATATTATGTGTTAGCATAAACAGAACACACATTTTTATAATTTTTTCTGTGTGTCTGTTAGTACGAACTTTGAAAGAATTGAACCTCTTTTGGACATTGTCAGTTAAGTAGACGATACAAAGTTTCATCTGGGCTACCTCTTACTCCAGAGAACTAAAACAGTTTCTATGTGGATATAAATTTTTAGAAAACCTACATATCTGGCATCAGCTAGTTGAAGATAATGATTAAAACTATTTACTGAGTTAGAGTTACACGTAAAGTTTATAAACAACATGACAAATACATTGAACAATAGACTATAATTATTTCGTAAATAATGAAAGAGCTAAATTTAATCAACTGAACCTTCAGAAAATTGTGTATTACAAACAAAATTACAATTTAACTTCAGATATTTTCCAACAGCGTAGCGTTAACTCTTAAGTTCGCTAAGACTGAATAATATTAGTTGAAAAGTAAGGGATTCCATGAAAACAATCTCTATAATATTATTAATTAATACCAGGAATTTCATTTTACTTCACTTGTAATTTTGATTTCTAAGAATAAAATTTTAGTAAATAATATTACTATTCATAAATAATAAGAATAACTGTGAGCTATTTATTATTTCTGTGATATCTAGGAATAATTGGAACAAGATAAATTCCAACTTCTAAGAATCGACAGCTCCAATAAAGTTATGTCTTCTTTAATTTACAAAAACTGCTTACTACTAAAAGATTTAATTTCAATTTTTATTTTTTTCTTGATGTTATAAAACAACTTAATTATGATGTTATATTCACAATAATGACTGCCATGACATCATAACGATAGTCAAGACAAACATGCTAATAACAGTATGCTAATGTTCAAAGTCACTTTAATAAAATATTTGACTTTGACTTTGAACAGAATTGTTAATTTTAGGAAGGCATAGAAGTAAAATCTCGCGGGAAATCTTAATTTTCCCGGGATTGAAGGAATCCTCTGGTAGCTCTCTTCTTCTATGAGTAGTTCTTTATTTATATCCATGCAAAAAAGTCAAGTAGATCCGTTGCTCTGTTGCTTGATTGAAGGACAAACCAACAATCAAATAAACAAACAAGCAAACACACTTTTGCATTTATACTACGGCGATGAAGATTTTTTAAAGAAACAAGACATTGAAGATGCACTAAACTCTTAAACTTTAAAATATACAATGAAAAGGAAGTGCGTGGACACCTTTAATTACTCCTCTATTGGAGATATTTTTAAGAGGGCCGTAAATTAGGGTTTTATTTATACTTTTATCACCACAAAACTTAGAAATAATAACGAATTTAAGCTCAAAGAGAGAAAGTTTAAATAATAAATAATTTATTAATTTAAATTTCACGGAAAAGGCACAAGGACCTACCTCTCCAATTAATAAACGTACTACGTACACAAACAACACATAATATACTGTGGGTGACTATCCTGTCCGCTACTTATATCGGTCGACCATAGCGAACATACAACATAATATACAACATATTATCATATACCACTGAAGTCATTGATCCGGTACGTGTCACGGACACACCCTGTTCCTTTTTGGGTTTTTACAATCAAGTATCTATGAAGAACCTTTAAGTTGAATTCTTATAAACTTAACTGTCAAAAATGTCGACGCAAAAGCAATTTTTTTGCTTAGACTCTCAGAAAATCTTCTAACGCCCGGTTCCTATTTTCGATGCATCTGTATTATGTCGTTAACTTAAATAGCAGCCTTGCTATTTTTTAAAAAGCCGGCCAAGTGCGAGTCGGACTCGCGCACCGAGGGTTCCGTACTCCAAAAGTAAAAGTAAAACGATAATATTATATTAATTGGCTTATTTATCGTTAACTTTGTTTGTAGAGGTTTATTGTTAATATAAAAAAAACTATGCTAGTTAGAGCGTTGGTTTTATTTTTCCTGTAAAATATACATAAACTTCTATTGACCATAATTATTTCAGATTTTTCGATTGGTAAACTTCGGAGATAAGGGGGGGGGGGGGGGGGGGAACGGTATTTTTTTCGACATTACGGTTTACGAGATACAGGCCGCTGACAGACGGACGGACGGACGGACAGCGGAGGCTTAGTAATAGGGTCCCGTTGGCACCCTTTGGGTACGGAACCCTAAAAAAGATTCCGACGAATTGAGAAACTCCTCCTTTTATGAAGTCGTTTAAAAATATACTAGTGGTTCGCCCCGAACTGAGACCTCGCGGTATCCCATAATTCCCATAAGGTAGTTTTAACTATATTATATTGTAATTAACGTCCGGGTTCATCCTCGTAGGCCCTCACGAGCCTCGGGGTAACCGCTCAGGGCAATGGCCCCTTTCGGTGGTAGCAACGCCGCCTGCAACGACAGGCGGGGCGCTGGGTGGGACCGGTTGGTCCGTGGTGTGTCGAGTCCGGTGGAATCCTGCTGCAGTGCGATCGAGCCCGCGGAGTGAATCGCGGGCGATCCGCGGACTGCGGCAGGGTAGTAGGTCCGTGGTGGGCTTCGCCCGCCGCTCAGCGAGGTCGAGCCCGCCGGTGGTGTACCGGCGAGCAACCATCAGCCAGCGGTGAGGAAGCAGTCTTGTCCGAGTAAGTGGTCTCAGGCATAGGTCGTGCAGATCTCCGTCAAGCAGCCCAGGATCAACGGGATAGGATCTCGCTGCTCCTGGATGGCTATCAGCACCTGGTTCAGTGTGCTGATAACCTTGGTCAGTCTGGGGTCAAGCGTCGTAGGCTTGGGCGTCGCTGAGCTGTTGGGTTGCGGTGCGATCGGCGGATGTGTTGTAGGCGGCGCAGTGGGCGGCGCGTCACGACGCGCTTGAGCGCGCTTGCCGCGCTTGCGACGGCGTTGGCCCGACCGCTGCTGTGACTGGTTGGCAGCAGCCATGAGCGATCCGGGCGCGTCAGCCTCCGTTGCGGGGGCGGTAGCGGGGGGCGTACGTGGGGTTGCAGCTGTGCGCGCAGTGGTGCCCGCCCGGCGGTTTCGTGACTCCTTACGAAACACCGGGCAGCTGGTGTTGTTGGCCGTGTGCGCGCCGCTGCAATTGACGCACGTCGGCGGTTCCTCCCGGGGTCGCGGGCACTCCCTGGCCGGGTGGTTCTCCCCACACCGCACACAGGCTATGGGCCGGTGGCAGTTGTGGGAGGAGTGTCGGAACTGTTGGCACCGATGACACTGCGCGGGCCCCTTCCTGCCGCGCCATGGCTCGATGATGATGCCGGGCATACAGAGAAGCTCACGCACCTCGTATATGCCCGGGATGAGGTCCGGTGTTCGCTGCAGCTGCGCGAACATGAGGCAGCCCGGTCTGCCCGGGCGAGCGGGGATCGCGCGCACGTGCTCCGGGACATACCCGAGCTCGCGCAGCTCCGACTCCACTAATGCCGGCTCGGTGTTGGCCGGCAGGCCGCGGATCGCCAACTTGACGCTCCGTTCGGCGGGCAGCGAATAGCAGAACCAGGAGATTCTTGCCTCGCTCTCCAGCTGCGTGAGATAGCAATGGATGAGGCAGAACTCCTGGTCCGACTTCGGGATGAACCGGACGCCCTTGCCAAACGGGCGCCCGTTAGGGGTGTAGCCGAGGAGCTTCTTGAGCTCCCGGAAATGTGTCGTCCAGTCGGGCAGCACCTCCACAATGAGCGGAGGGTACCGGGCAGCCTATTGTAATTAAAACGCGCCGAATCTGATGACGTCAATCGTCATCTGCTTTCGTGGATTGGATGCATATTTACAATATTAAAGACAGCGCCATCTAGTAACAGTATAGTGAAGTTTTGTTAAAAACATTGATGCCCATTAAGAGTAGTGTCTAGTGACGAAACGCGACGCGAGTAGGTATTTTCCAAAATGCTATCTGTTTCACAACGCTTCGCTGCCCGACCCGCATCGTGCGATAGAGAGAGTTGCAAGTCCAGGAGTTATTTGCCTAAATTTTATTCTTGAAATATTGTTTCAGGTCATAACGTTTTTACCCCCCTAAACGTTTACAAAATTAGACAATTTTGGTCTCATTAGATTCAGTACACCTTAATCTAGGCTCGTACGTTTCATTTTTTTAGTATTTCAGTTTAGTTAAATTTAAAAAAATAAAATTAGTCGAGGAAGTTTTTTAGTCAAAAATATGGATATTTAGTCACTAATAACTTTTAACATAAGCAATATTTCTTTAAAATTAAAACGTACGGGCATAGTTTTTCATTGTATCTGCAACATTTCAAAAAATTATGAACATTGGACATCATTTACGGGTAGCAAAACGTTATCGCTTTTTGTCACTTTTTGTATGAAAATTTTCAACTAGACAATCCTCTTAAGTGCCTCCGTCTGATCGTTGGAGCTCCGAGGTACGTGAGGAATGACGTCATCCATCGCGACCTCAAGACGCCCACCGTGGAGGAGTACGTCCGTACACTGGCGCGGCGCATGTTCGCCAGCGCCGACAACGGACCGTACGAGCACCTCCACGGAATCGCACCGCTAGCCAGCCGACCATCGACCGGGCGTCCCTTACCTCGAGAGCTCCTGCGATCGCCATCACCGAGGAGGCACGCAGGCGACCATAGCGACGACGACGGTGACGACGACGACGCGAGACCCACTGGACCAGACACCTGCTCCGCGCACGACGGCGACTCCCTCGCCCGTAGCGCGGAGCCTACCACCGGACTTGACATCGCCCCGCTCGCGGCGGCTATCTGCCCGCCAGCGACGCGGGGCCCCTGGCGATACACTGGCCCCGCACTCGATGACGACCCTTTCGTCAGTAGCGCGGGGCCCCACACCGAACACGACACCGCTCCGCTCGCGGCGGCGACTTGGTCGCCTGCGACGCGGGGCCCCCGGACCGACACCGGTCCCGCGCACGGCAGCGACTCTATCGCCCGTAGCGCGGGACCACCTACTGGACCCGACACCGCTCCGCTCGCGGCGGCAATCCTGCCCGCCAGCGAGCGGAACCTCCTGAACTGATGTCGGCCCATCGCACGGTGGCGACACCATCGCCCGTAGCGTGGGCCCACATACTGGACACCGCTCCGCTCGCGGCGGCAATCCTGCCCGCCAGCGAGCGGAGCCCTCTCCCAAGAAGTCCCTCCGCAAGGCCCCTGCTCCTAACGGACCAGGAACCTCAGCCGCCATGGATTACCAAGACGGCTGAAAACGCAACACCGGGGAAGCGCTCTTCCCCGCGCCCCGCCCGGGTAATGAGGCCCTGCCTCGAAGCCCGTACCCTCCGCTGGCCACGGCCAGCGAAGACGACCCGTGCTGCTGCTGCCCATTAAAACTCAAATAATTTCGTTTCTTTATAATATTTATCTAATCTTAGTATTTGTTGTTCAAGTACAGAATATAACTCAAATTATGTGTAAGTTTCAAGTTTTAAAATTAAGTGGTTTTAGAAATCTAGCCTCGAATACAATCTCCACTTTGAAAGCCCCCCATTTCGTATGGGAGCCCCCCTGAAATAAAGATTTTTATAACTTTTTAAGCCATTTTCGGCTGGAGGCCATCGGTTTACATATCATATCTAAAATTGAAGTAATTACGTTCAGTAATTCAGAAGTTATAAGGCTGTGACAGACGGACGGACGGACAAGTGCAAATCGCTCTAGTAAACTCAGAGACCTTCGCTTCGCTCGGTCGATTATGATTTAAGTTTAGGGTCAAAAAAGAAACCTTAAAAAAGAAAATACAATGTAAGATTTAGAAAACACAAGCTTTTGTCTGCGACTTCAACCGCATGGAGTTAAATTTTAAAAATCCCTTTGTTTTGGATGAAATGTCACTCTCCAGGTCCTCAACTATACTCATGCAAAAATTGACGTCGATCTGTTGCTCCGTTGCTGCGTGATTGAAGCACAAGCCAACAAAAAACAAACACATTTTCTTATTCTTATATGCGTAGAAAGCAGAATTATTACAAGCTTTTATTTAACTTACAATGTATGATGTATGTAGGTAGGTATGTTTAGGTCAAATCTTGTAATATGAATTAGAACCACTTCTCGGTTTGCGATGGAGCTGAAATTTTGCATGTATGATATGTAAATCAGATGACAATGCAGTATTATTGTAACGTTGAACTGCAAGATGGCTATGGGAACTCTGTAATACTAGTGGTTCGCCCCGAACTGAGACCTCGCGGTAACGGTTTCCCATAATTGACGATCAAAATTGACATTATTATTATGCCCGTTTTCACCAACCATACCTAAATCATCCCATTTGTAGAAGTCTCTTTACATAGGTAGCCCCTAAATACAATTCTAACATCCCAATGTCATTTTCACCTTTAGTTGTCCCGTAGAGGTTCGTAATAACAAAGTTGACAGAAAGTGTCAACTAACTTAACATAGGTAGCCCGTAAAGGTTAGGGAACTGTTATAGTGAAATCCTCAAGGCCTCAATCAAACTTAGGTATAGTTTTTTGGAACATTCAAATTAAATTACTTGTACACAGCGTCAACTATTGACACGATCAGAAATATGTAAAAACAAACTGCAACGTGAAGTTTTATTGATGTTTGCTAAATGACTAAATAATAATCTTAATTGAATAATAGGTATGTTACTTAAAGCTGCATTTGCTATATGAGATGAGAGCGCCATCTATTGACATCATTGTGAAGTTCTGTTGTTGCTGCTCATTAAAAGTTAAATAATTTAGTTTCCTTATTACATTTATCTAATTTTAGTATTTGTTGTTCAAGTACATGATATTACGCTAAAATTGTAAAACTTTCAAGCCCCAGCTTTCAATGGTTATTCCGTTCTGAGGTCAAATATAATCTCCACTTTGAAAGCCCCCCATTTCGTCAATTTTAGGAAAAAAATTTGAAAAAAAATACTTTTGTACTCTGTTCCAAATTATCTTTAAAATGAGGTACTGTAAACCTATGAAACGCAAAATTTTTTTTTTTCTTCGCATTCGCTTCTATGAGAGCCCCCCTGAAATAAAGATTTTTATAACTTTTTAAGCCATTTTCGGCTGGAGGCCATCGGTTTACATATTATATCTAAAATTGAAGTAATTTCGTTCAGTAATTCAGAAGTTATAAGGCTCTGACAGACGGACGGACGGACGGACGGACGGACGGACGGACAAGTGCAAATTCACTCAAGTAGACTCAAAGACCTTCGCTTCGCTCGGTCGAAAACGAAGTAACCCCATCGAATTTTCTGGTCTAGATGATATTCAGGGTCTCATGATGAAGCCGGAAGATGGTTTTGGCAACTCTGCAATAAAACGAAATAACCCCATCGAATTTAGACTCGTTTGATTAGTCTTGACAAGTACTCTGATCCTAGATGATATCCAGGGTCTGATGATGAAGCCGGAAGGTGATTTAGGCAACTCCGTAATAAAACTATGTAACGCCATGAAATGTGGGCTCCTTTGATTTGTCCTGACAAGTACTCTGGTCCTAGATGATATTCATAGGTCTGACGATGTAGCCAGCTACTAAAAACTTGTTTTTAATTTTATTTTTTCATTTACACTTGTTTTTAAAAATAATAAGACTTATTAATACATACGAGGCCTCAAAGCGAGTCCTGTGCGACCTTGACCGTACCGACCGTATATATTCAGAATCAGAATCACAGCATTATTTTAAATTCTACGATAATAATATTATGACAAGTAAAAAACTTTTAATGATTCATAAAACCAGTCAAACGTATTAATGTTAAGGTTAATTCACAAATCCCCTTGCACTATATATGAGTTGAAAGGCTTTTAATTTCGCTCTACCTAGCTTTACTTCCAACGAACAAAGTTTTGCTTAAAAGCGTTGATTTCATTATAAAGTACGTCGTAGTAGTCAGAACACCTTGTGACATTCAATAAAACTTTTGTACGGAAAAATTAGGTTTCAAACTAAACAGTTTAATTCAACAGGAAAACGCTGAAACTCCATTATTTAGTTTTCTATTGTAAACTATGGGCTACGTATTTACATTTTTAAGTGCTTGCAACTGCAAAATCACATTTCGCACTGCTGTGGGGGATTCAATGCATAAAATGTAGGATAAACAATTTAAATTAGCCTCGTTTGAGCTGCATGCGAATATTCTTAATCGTATTATCAGTTATCGTGAACTATATTATATACTCTCACTTTCTTTCAGCAAACCTTCTTCACCGACTGACAGATAAGCAGTACTGTTCATAAGTCTCTTGTTGACTGCAACACCTCGGTCTTGCGTTGCTTCAATCCTGTCTAGTCTTGGCTCTCTGCGACTCCCTTAGTCCACATAGTGGCCGGCCGACACTGCGATTCCCAGCTTTGCAATTCGTTGAGCTATGATTACGAATATTTCAGTTACTCTGGTTCTGTTTAGGATCTTCCAGTTTCTAATTAGATATAATAATTTATACTCTTATTATAATAGGTAGCTTATAAATTGTTTATTATATATTTTTATATATCGTTGTTTCAATGATCACTACAGAACGCGATTATGTGATGCTCGAGTCCTGCGGTTGTCAGGTCGTCCACCCTGGGATCTTCCAACACGCTTTTTCCCAGTACTCCATTCGAGCACCTTGGGACTCCAACGTCCATCAGTTCTTCGAGCTAAATAATATAATAAAAAGCTATAAAGAATATTCATAAAACATATGCGTTACGTTTTTGTAAAGATAGGTTTTTGCGATTTAACAACTCCTCCTTTATTTCTTTTCTATTGTTTTCAATAATTCACTTTTGTTGGAACATGCTAATGTTGGTCTCTATTTCATATTTTATTACGCGTGCTGTTGACATCTAAATTAATTTCACGCAAAATAATATTTAATAGCGTTATTAGTAATTATATCAGACTAACGGCACTTTGTTGTGATTAATATCATCATCATCATCATCATCAGCGACCCATCAACGGCTCACTACTGAGCGCAGGTCTCCTCTCAGAGAAGGGTTTATAGGCCATAGTCAACCACACTGTCCCAATGCGAATTGGCAGACTTCACACACCTTCGAGAACATTGTGGAGAACTTTCATGTGTGCAGGTTTCCTAACGATGTTATCCTTCATCGTTGAAGTCATCGTTCATGTCATATTTAATTGCTAATACGCACATAGCTCCGAAAAGTCAGAGGTGCGTGCCCGGGATAGAACCTGCACCCCTGAATAGGAGACCACAGTCCTTACCACTAGGCTATCACTGCTTCAGATTTTACTTACCTACTATTTTAGAGATTAATATATTTTTCATCATACCTATTCGAAAAACGCATATTGGCTTCAGAGGACAGCGGGAGCAAATTTTCATTTTAACCCCATGGGACTTTTCATTTCTCTCTTCTGATTGGTCCGCGTTATAGTGCTTTAGCATACTAAAGCACTAACGCGGACCAATCAGAAGAGAGAATTCAAAAATGTGTCGAAATTCAAAAATGTTTGAGAAGCTGTTGTCTACGATAAGTCACGTGATCAAATTTGTCGGTTAGACATATACGCCCATATTTCCAACATAAATATTAATGTTTAATTGTTTCATAAAAATTTATTTGTGTTTTATTTACGAATTTAAACTTTCAATATACGTATTGGTAATGTCTATACTCTATACATACTATACATAGTAGGTTGATACACCTAGCTTTTTCTCATAGGTAATGATGAAAAATAGTGTGTGTCATTCGGGGCCAAAATTTTTTGTTCTCGGGCGGCGTATATTTAATTCCTCGCTACGCTCAGGATTCTACTTTAGAATCCCTCGCTGCGCTCGGGAGTCTACTGTAGAATCCTTCACTTCGCTCTGAATTCAAAATAACGCCCTCGGGGAACAAAAAATTCCTTTGGCCCCATATAACACAAATAACTATTACTCTTTTAATTAGTGAACATAGTCAATTTTGAACCGCAATGAATAGAATAAGCTGTGAAATAAGCAAGGATTGAGCAAAAACAAAAGTTTATTGTATGGAGACCTTAACTTTATTATTTTCTTTTTATTATTTGTTGTTATAGAAGCAATAAAATACATATTCTGTGAAAAAAACCAAGTATCTACCTACGGTTCACAGTTCTACAGCCCGTTGATAGACGGCCGGACGGGCAGCGGAGGCTTAGTAATAGGGTTCCGTTGGCAGTGTCAAAGGGTGCTAATTTGGCACCCTCTGGGTACGGAACCTTAAAAATAAACGCCTTTATGTTTAGGTTTAGCGTTATAATACGTAACAGTTCCGTAGAGAAAGATTCTACTTTTAGAAACAGTGTCATGTCGTAGATGTTTCTGTTTATTGCATTTGTGGAGCCACGTTAATGCAGAGAGTTAGCGTATTGCTAGAGCAGTAATTTCCAGCAAAATGAACGCAGCCTGTCTACTGTCTAGTTTACTAGATCCCAGTCGCGTATTTCACTGTCCAGTAAAACGGCTGCTTTTATTATGTTTGGCAATAATATCACTATCTTTATCGTATGACTGCAATTCTTACAGTATTTTGATTTCTTACAGAAGAAAAAATATAGAGAGCTTAGTTAGACAGCGATGACTGGCGTTCCCTCCAAGTTGGCCGTCGTCGACCGTTACGAAATGACGTCATACTGGTACCGTTGACATTAAAATAATAATTGCATTTTTTCTGTAACCAGGACTGTGATGGAAGTTTTCTTTTCTGGCAATGCTTTTGATGGCAATGACGTCTTGAATGTCAAAGGGCGTGATTATTTATTTTTCTCCTCTTCAAAGAAAGTAATAAATGTTATGCAGAACTTTTTCTTTTGTAACTCATCGTAGAAAACGGGATGCGAACAATAGTAACCAAACAAAACTAAATATCTAATTTAAACTTAACCAAAACATTAAAAAACGTAACAATAACAACAGTTTGAAAAATCTCGGTACAAACGATCGCGAGCGGTACGTAGCTAACTCTACTAAACGGTAAGTTTGAAAGTATGTAAGACTGGGTTTCCACGGCGCGGTTGCGGGCCCGCGGCCTCCGTAGAATGCAGATTTGTATGGAAAATGAAGTATCAATTTCCACGGCGCGGTTTGCGCCCGCGGCGGGCGCAGTACTAGCGGTACCGCAACCGCTGCGGGCACGGGTGCGAACCGCGCCGTGGTAACCCAGTCGTAGAACGCGACGCGAGGTAGCCAACTTGCAGTGAACGGGTAGTATAATGTTTACTTCTCCACGCGCTAACTCAATACGTTAATGTGTTTGCCTGAAGCTTCTGCCATCTTCAGCGAGCAGATGCTAGCGATAGCCAACAATTTCAGCGCTCTGTCTGGCGATGCGCGGAAAATATATAGGTATTTTCGTAGTAGGTACAAAACTGATAAATTAAAAGTCTTCAGTGAGAACGTCGATGTTTTAGCAACTATCTTCAGATATCAGTGTATTTTGCAATTCGATATAAAAGACTCTTGAGATTAAATCAAAAAATTATGCAACAACTTCTAGAAGGTCATTGAACAACTTAATAAAATCGTTTGTCAGAACCTTGTCAAATGACCACGCAAAAAATCGTCCCCCACCAACAGATTTCAAACGTATATCAATCAATACATTATGGCAGCCCTTTGAGTATTAATAAACAGGCAGGCTGATGATTTTTAGGGTTCCGTACCCAAAGGGTGCTAACGGGTTACGGGATAAAAAATGAAAATGGAATCAAAATAAGTATTATTTTTTACCCTGGTATGTAGGGTGTCATTGTCTAGAGCTCATTAATTGGAGTTCAAATATATTTTTTATTATTTTTTAACTTCAAAAATGAAGAAATGGGGAGGTCATCAAAATTGTGAGCAAAACAAACGAGCATTTTTTCCCCATAAATGTTAATTTAGTTATATCTAAGAACTAAGATATCTAAATAGGTATGTATCTAGTTTAAAAAAAGTGATTTGGTCATATGTACGGAACCAGCCCGACTCGCACTTGGCCGATTTTTTACTATGACGACATCCGCCGTAGGATTGGGTTTTTCACGCAAATCAAATTAGTATTATTTATTTATTTATGTTCAAGTGAATTGTTTTGGATACCAATTTAGTAGTTTACAAAATGGACATACATAGGAGCATTAACCAACTAAAATAAAGCTTAGTAAGACGCAGATGCGCTTTTGAGACGCAGAGAAAAAACCGCGCCGCGCGCTGCCCGCGCTTCCTCTACCTTCCGCGCTTGCGTCGCCTGTGCATGCGCGCGCGTACTTCAGTGTGCGAAACCAATCAAAAACATTATTGGATTGAAGATGGTTATTATTCTTTTTATGGGACGTCACAATAATATTAAAAATAGTCCCACGTCTGTTGCTGGGTGGGGACAGTTTCATACAATTTTTTGCATAGTCCTTTTATGGCAATAATTCCATAATTTTATCAACTAAACATATTTAAATGTTTATTTGGTAATAAAGAATCCGGAACTATATAAATAAAAAAAAATAAATAAATAAAACTTTATTGACCATAACCAACACAACAAATTAATTATCACTAAGAGTCTTTTATATACCTATTTAAAGGTAATTGGTGTGGAATGGTCAATGGGCCACCCCCTCAGCTTGTGGCGCAGCATGAAAGGCAGGTATGTACCTACCTGACACACCGCAACGCTGATTTTCAGGAAGGGCCCAAGGGCCGAAACGTCACGACTCACGGACCACCACTGTGATCACACAAGAAAAAAAAAAAAAGAAAATGAATTAACAACAAAAACAAAAATAAAATAAAATAAACATAATAGACAATTAAGGCTTAGATACAAGTTAATACTACTTATTAAAATTACGAATAGGTAAGTACTAATTTACTAATACTAAATTTAATTTACTAATTTAATAATATCTATATACCTAATATCTACTAATATACAATACACTGAATAAGAAATTTAGGACAGCCCAGGATATACTTATGCTCTATGAATACTTATATGTCTAGAAGGAGCATCGCGCTACTAAAGAACGAAAAAAAACAGGCCAATGAAAATATGCTAGTGTGCGTGACGTGAGTGCCGCGCATGCGCGGCGTGGATTACTGAGCGTGCGTAATGATACCAGGTACGCAGGTGATTCCAATAAAATGGGGAGAATTATGTCATTAAAATTTTTAAACTTTAAAAATAAAATTAATATCTACTTTTTTTTTAATTTTTATCATAAAACAATAATTTTATTAATACCTTTAACTATAGTGAGTTATTGTATTTAGTATTTTGTATTAGATAAATGGTTGCCAAAATTTTAAAAAGTCAGCGCCATATTGAAATTCTTTGTTATTGTACCGATGTCGTTCAGAATCGATATTTAGGGTTCCCTGGGGTCAAGAAAGACGAATTGGTCGCCAAAATTTTAAAAAGTCAGCGCCATATTGAAATTCTTTGTTATTGCACCGATGTCGTTCAAAATCGATATTTAGGGTTCCCTGGGGTCAAAAAAGACGAATTGGTTGCCAAAATTTTAAAAAGTCAGCGCAATACTGATAATCTATATTTAGGGTCCCCAAGCGTCAATAACAAAAAATTTCAACATGGCGCTGACTTTTAAACATTTTGGCAACTATTCCCTATCTTTTGACGCTAGGGGACCCTAAATATCGATTTTGAACTACATCGGTGCAATAACAAAGAATTTCAATATGGCGCTGACTTTTTAAAATTTTGGCAACGAATTCGTCTCTCTTGACCCCAGTGAACCCTAAATATCGATTTTGAACGACATCGGTACAATAACAAAGAATTTCAATATGGCGCTGACTTTTAAACATTTTGGCAACTATTCCCTCTCTTTTGACGCTAGGGGACCCTGAATATCGATTTTGAACTACATAGGTGCAATAAAAAAGAATTTCAATATGGCGCTGACTTTTTAAAATTTTGGCAACCAATTCGTCTCTCTTGACTCCAGGGAACCCTAAATATCGATTTTGAACGACATCGGTACAATAACAAAGAATTTCAATATGGCGCTGACTTTTTAAAATTTTGGCAACCAATTCGTCTCTTTAGACGCTAGTGAACCCTAAATATCGATTTTGAACAACATCGGTGCAATAACAAAGAATTTCAATATGGCGCTGACTTTTAAAAATTTTGGCAACCATTTCCTATTTTTGATCCAAGGTAACCCTAAACCCTATTTCCAACTCGACGGTGAATCGCTAAATCTCTAAAGTCATAAAAACTCTCTCCCGGTAAAATATTCGTTTCAAAAAAAATTAAAAAAATTTAAGATGAATATAAATAAAAGAAAATCAGAAACGAAAAAGTTAAAAAAAAAAATAAGAGGGGAATTCTTGAGTTCGAATATCGATGGAGACAATTTCGAAATTTATAATTTCTGAAATATCTCAGATCTGGTCTGGTGGGAGGCTTCGGCCGTGGCTAGTTACCATTCTACCATCAAAGACGTATCGCTAAGCTATTTAGCGTTCCGGCTCGATAGCGTGTAAAAATTTAATAAATCCTAGCTTATCCCCTTCCAAGTTAGCCCGTTACAATCTAAACTGCATCGTCACTTACCATCAGGTGAGATCGTAGAACAAGGACTGTTTTGGAAAGAAAATTAAAAAAAATGACATTATCTGCAATCGCTTTTCGAATATTATCGGTATCTACATTCTAAGGTTTCATTATTTATTGGGGAAATTTTGGGTTCGTAAACTGGCAACACACATTAAATGGCGAACTCTAATTTAATTATTTTCTACAAATTTCAATTTCTTATTTTTCAGGAACTGATGTGCTTGAATGTTATTTACTGATGGTAGGTGATGTTGATGTTATTGGTTATTTTAGATCGTCCTGTTAAGTTTTTTTCACATTTTATTTACCAAAAACCGCCATTTAAAAAAACAAAATATTGGCTCGCGAGCTCCATATCTGGTGATGACCTAATTCAAACTGAGCGCGTGAACCACATGTGGCAGCACAAATTTTCGACGCGTTCACAGCCTTTAGACTCCATCTTGTATATCTTTGCTTATGCTATTTGTGTTGCGAGAATGTGTGCTTTATACTTTGCTTTAAAAGCATTCAATGTTTTTAAGCCACGTAACGGCGGCGGTAAAGAGTTCCAGCATTTACATATAATTATTATTTTACCATAATTATTGTCATTCGTTATGCCTTTTACGCCTTATCTTTTTATTGATACAAATTCATTCAGACAATTTCGTTGACGACGGCGGCAGATACTATATTTTACATAAATAAATAATTCCAAGGGAAACGAAAATCACAAATGGCTCGAAAAAATGAAGTAAGATACTGAGTACCTATTGTTTTTAACTGACTTCAAAAAAGGAGGAGATTCTCAATTCGTTGGAATCTTTTTTTATTATTTTTTTTATCTATGTTCACCGATTACTCGAAGACGCCTGTACCGATTTGGAAAATTCTTTTTTTTTGTTTTAAAGGGTATACTTTCCAGGTGGTCCCATTTAAATTCTATCGAAATCGGTCTAGCGGTTTTTAAAATATTAACAATAAATTATATACATTGTAATGGCGCGGGCGTTTGAAGTCGGTTTTTTAAAAATAATTTTATGTGTATGTTTATCGATGATAAGTAATTGCTATCGTCACACTGTATCAATCATTTTTAGACAATCACACATCTGGCTCTCCACTATACAAATGCAAAAAATCACGGAGATAGATCCGTTGCTCCGTTGCACCGAGATTGAAGGACGAATCATCATACAAGGACACTTTCGTATTTATAACAATTGGTTGGTTGGTCTATAGGTAAGGTAAGCTAAGGAACCCACTATTTTGCATGTTTAAGGTTAATAACCTCACAGCAACAAGGTCCGCGTAATATTTTGCTTTGGTCATGACGGTCAACATTCGCACTTGAGCCACTTTATGAGATACGGCGAGACTCGTTTTTCATTTACAAAAAAAAAATCCTTCACATTCTTGCTCAATTAATAATTGGGAGGTGTTATTACTTTCTTAATAAAACCGGCTAAGTACGAGTCGGAGTCTTGCACTAATAGTTCCGTAGTTCCACAGACTTTATGTTCTTTTTGCAAATAATAGATGCCGTACAAAAGCAAGGCGCTAAAATCGCGCCTGACTAGCGCATCAATTCGCTACCCTCTGAAGTTTGAGTAAGTATAATTGGATCAGAAACTAGTATAATACCTACCTAGTACGATACTATTATTCATATTTAGATACTGAAGTTAGAGTGAAAGGTTACGATTTTTTTTATGGAAACCTTTTTGGCTTTTTTTATTAGATAATTATTAATCGCGATAGAAGTCATAGTAAATGTAGTCTGTGAAAATTTCAACTGACGAACAGACATTTGGAGGCTTAGTAATAGGTCCCGTTTGCCACACGTTCGTTTGGGTACAGAACCCTAAAAAGTGTAATGATAGTCGCTTCATAAATGTTTAAGCTTAAAGATTTAATAAGTGATTTTAAGCGTGAAGGGCTCATTTATTAACGCGGAAGCAGTCTTCATAATAACAATACCCGAGGCATGGTTATTGCAAATAATTACTCATTTACCATCATGATAATAATATAATACATAGCTGTACTTAAATACAAAAGTGAAGCTGTATTTGGATCAGAGAATCGAGTAGGTAAAATATAAATAAAAGCATGTATGTAGCAATGTAGGGATATTTCATTTTTTTTTTTGCAACTCATCACTGCCTATAAAATCTATCTCTAAGTAGGTACTCGGTTTACGCGGCACGTGTTTGTTGGTAGGGTGAGACCTAGCCACGGCTACAGCCTCCCAGCAAACTCCCAGACCAGAAAATACTATCATCGGGAATTGAAACCAAGACCAACAGCGCTTAGGCGCGCTACGCGCTAACAGCGCGTTGTCAAATAAAAAATTTAAATTTAAATCAAATAAAGGGCAATCCTCCATACAAGTCAGATTGGTAAATTAATCAAAATCTAAGACTGAAGTTCTATAAATACATAATATTTTCTTAGATTCATTCTATGACATCACTTATTGTGAACTTGTGTAATTTGTTAGGAGCTTAACTAGTGGTTCGCCCCGAACTGAGACCTCGCGGTAACGGTATCCCATGATTATTCATTCAATCGATACATGACGACCAAAACTGATATTATTATTATTATGCCCGTTTTCACCAAACATACCTAAATCATCCCCTATGTAGGAGTCTCTTTACGTAGGTAGCTCCAAAACACAATCCTAAGTCCTAACATCCGTCCCAATGTCCTTTTAGGTGTCCCGTACAGGATCGTGATAAAGAAGTTGACAGTAATCATCACATAACTTATCATAGGTAGCCCGTAAAGGTTAGGGAACGTCCGCGTCAGTGAAAACATTGAATTATTATGTAGGTACTAACGAGTGAAAACGGGTTAGGGGCATCTGTACAAATCGTCATCTATCGACGCGAATAGAAAATATACAAAATGATATTTAACTAAAGAATAATTTTAATTGAATAATATGTTATTATATTATGTACCTAAATAATAATGGTCGACGCAAAACTGTTTTTGGGATAAATCGTAGTCGTAATTCCTAGTTCAATGGAATAGGGAATAGTTAATGACTGCGCCATCTATTAGCATTATTGTGAAGCTATGTGAAATTTACTGATGCTCATTAAAAATTAAATAATCTCGTTTCTTTATAATATTCATATAATTTTAGTATTTGTTGTTCAAGTACAGGATACAAGTGAAGTAAGAAAATAAGTACAACTTGAAAATATATAGAAAATTTTCCCAGAGAGCGTCTTCAAGCGAGCGTATTAAATCGCCACTTTGGAAGCCCCCCATTTCGTCAATTTTAGGAAAAAAAAATTAAAAAAAAATACGGTTGTACTCTGTTCCAAATTTTCTTTAAAATGATACACAGAAAACCTATGAATCGCAAATAAAAAAAAATTTCTTCGCATTCGCTTCTATGAGAGCCCCCCTGAAATAAAGATTTTTATAACTTTTTAAGCCATTTTCGGCTGGAGGCCATCGGTTTACATATTATATCTAAATTTGAAGTAATTACGTTCAGTAATTCAAAAGTTATAAGGCTCTGACAGACGGACGGACGGACGGACGGACGGACGGACGGACAAGTGCAAATCGCTCTAGTAAACTCAGAGACCTCGCTTCGCTCGGTCAAATATATTTTTTGCAAAAATTAACGTTTAAATATGCTCATAGTCGCTACAAGTTTACGGCACTCGATAATAAATATTAAACAGTGTGTATGCCGTGGAGATAAAATTAAAACAAGTTGAGTTTAGTATAAAAATAACGTAAAAACAATATTAAAATAAAAATATGAGTGCCTTGGACTACTTTAGACTCATTTTAATGCTTTATGAGAACACCAATACATTAAAAATATACATAATATTATGTAACAGGTCTATGAATGTCCTTACTAATATTAATGCGAAAGTGTGTTTGTTTGTTGGTTTGTCCTTCAATCTGTCTTCAATGTAATTCACACTTGTCGACAAATAGAATTCTTAAGGATTCCCCAATTTTTACTCCCCATTTTTTTCTCCCTATCGGATACAAGATTTCTCCTTACGTTACTAGCCCCAGCCCCACACTGAACGCTGTAGTGTAGCCCCCCTTTGTGTTTACGACAGGGTAAACACCGCAGTCACGGTTCGTAAAACCCTCAAGGGTTCGCATAAGTTTTACAACCGTAAGATGGTGCTTGTGGTTTGCCACGAGTGTCGAAAAGGGCTCATCAGCTTTTATGCCCTTAGCACGTGTCTGCCACACAATCTCATCATTGCCAACAAGGATCAAGAGTTGTTGGTAAGTAGGTACAGTTAAATCGTTGTATAAAATATGTATTTTCACTAGGTGGAACGGAGAAGGTACTTAAGCATTTTGTGTGAATGTGTATTTGTTTGTTTCTTTTTTACTACCATTTTCTTTGAAAAACTTCTGAACGATTTTAAATTATATTATCATGTCTGGGGCTCTTAGATAAATAATATGTTTAACGTCTATAGACCAACGGGATATCCATATCACCTTAGTTGGATTCCATATCACCTTAGTCGTAGGTTCTTCGGTAGGTTTGCTGCTGATATTATGTTTATGGTTCTGGTATGGGTACAATGTTTATCATTGTTATAGTTATTACCTGGCAAATGTTATTGGTCACCGATTATTAAACAGATAAGTATTTCTAAAATAAATACTTTGTTACTATAGGTAAACATTATTAATAATAACTGTTCGCGCCATGTACCTGTCCAGAATTCCTTGTTCCATGGTCTTGGCGCTGGTAATCTTTTTAGCCCGCAATGAAGTTGACAGATTCTTAGTTTTAAACTTGCCGCCGTTTTTGGGCGTGGTTTTTGCAAGTTCCTTTTTTTGACAGCTAACACGTTCACGAAAATCCGGGTCGCGCGCACCGTTTTGCTTTTTTTTAAGTGTCTAGATTTAGTTTATTTTACGGTTTAGTTGCGCCGTCAAGCCGTTTATGTGTCGACCTAGCTATAAGCAGAATAACAGACTGTTATTTGTAACAAAAGGCGACTTCTAACAAGCGGTTATTGCTCGCCACGCTAAGTGTGAAAAGGTGACTTTGACCACCTCTAGTTGGTCTAACTAGTGACAAACCAAGTGTACAGTGCTACGCCAGCCCAACGTCTACAGCTGCAGGCCATAGCTGGCTGCCTGCCTGCTGCTGCTAGTGGCCTGAGAAGTTCACCTTACACTTAACCTCACAATACACCCACACCACCACTATCATACCATCTCAGGCCGTACAAGGATTGACTGCTGCAAGGAAGGTCAGTGCAACCCTACCATCATTAAGTCACCACTCCGTTGAGAACAAATCTGACCGCGGTGAAAGGCCGCTTTGGGCAGCGACTCTGGACTCAGGTTTAGCTGATGGGCCCCTGAACCTAGTGGTCCAGGTTTGACTCGTTGGCCAAGCCGTTGGCCTCAACATTTGGTAAGCAGAGCGCGGTTAAATTGATTCCGCGGACAGATTTGGCATTACTGTGACTTAACTTTGCCGTTCTAGGGTTAACTCATTAATTGTAAACTTATTAAATTATAACTTATTAATACACAGGCTTATTGAGTTACTAGTACATAGCCTACCTTGTCACATGTAGGCCTGTATAATGATTGCAATTATTGAGATTTTGTTTTGTTAATTTTTGTTGATTAATAATTAATAGTATCTAATTGTTGTTTGTGGCCCGTAACTGGCCAACAGTTAGATGTAGATTGTAATAAATAAACTTAATATTAATATAATTTGATAATTGTAGGTTCTTACCAAGCCAATTTGTAATTTGCAGTGCCTGGTATGAGTCTAGTGGCTTAGTACGGGTAATTAAAAACTTAATTTTTCTTTTATCTTAATTTATGTTATTGATTGACTTAACATAAATTATTGATAGCTTAATTTGTATCTTTTGGAACTTTTAACCAACAAATACTTTGTTTGTTTACTAGAACCCCTCGTGGTTAGGTAACAGAGTAGTTTGTTTGATGTATTTAAAATAAATAATTCTTGTTTTAAAGTAAATAATTCTAATTAATAAATAGTATTTAAGTAGTTAAGTATACCGATTCTCATGTCGACAAGCAACATTGCGTAACCTTTGTTAAATGATTGGGAAACTCTTTCTACTGAAAAAGACCACCGGCGATGCAGCGCGCCATGGGAAACGAGAACAATAGAAGAGCAGTCCCTAACTTGGCTCGTTAGCGTTAAGACATTTAGTTTTTATAATTATTATAATTAATTTTAAATAAAGTTTTCAATTTCTTTTTTACTTTTTAAAAACTAATAACTACGCACCCGAAATTTGACTGGCGCAGCCGATGTAGATATTTCGTGAAGCTGTATATCCAGAGGTCCCAAAATCGACTTCGCTTACGGCTAGCGAAATTACGAACCATAAATCAAATAAATAAGTCATAAGTGGCGGTGTTCCTGGAAGAAATAACTTACCTTGAACGGGAGGATGCAGATGCACAGAGGGTGAGTAGAACTTTTCACTTTCCTGTGTTCCCATCCTATACCTGTTGGTGTAGCTATTTTTGTCCGTAATAAAAAGGGAAATTGAAACGTACTCGATAGTTCGGTCCAAAATCACCGATTATCTGATTTTTATTAGTCCTGTAATGCACTACATAGGCATTATTTAGGAATTAGTATTAGGATAACCGTGAAATTGTAAAATTGAATTAATTAAAAAGAAAAGTTGAAAAGAAAAGTTTTATTAATATTTTAATGATTATATTATAATTAAATTAATTTAAAAAGAAAATCTTAAAAGAAAAGTTTGCATTAATATTTTATATTTTAATTGCTAATATTATAACATCTTACTATTTTGTGTTATTATCTAATCAAAATGGAAAAAGTAACTATTGTCCCCCGCGAAATTGCGGAACTGATTCCGAAATTCGATGGAGAGGCAAATTTATTGAACATATACCTAAGAAAATGTGAATACATCATTCACAACTTCAGACAGTCAGATAGTCCAGCCCAGGAGCTCTATTTATTCCATGTAATAACGAGTAGGCTAACAGGAAAGGCGGCTTTCCTAATTAGCGAAAGGGAGGATATTCATTGTTGGCAAGAACTGAAAGACGTTTTAATACAGCATTTCGGTGACCCTCGTTCAGAAGAATGTGTTGCCATCGAAATGGAGTCATTAAAAATAAAATCCGGTGAACCTTATTCCGATTTCTGTAAACGTATCCAGCACATCAGAAGCATTTTAATTTCGAAAGTAAATAGGCTGGACGATGTTTCGCTCAAGGAGTCCAAAATGATCATCTATAATAACTTGTCGCTGAACGTATTCTTATACAACTTACCAGAGCATTTAATACGCATTGTTAGATTAAAAAATCCCAAAACACTAGAAACAGCTTTGGAATACGTCACCGAGGAAGTTAATTTTCAATTCCAGTATGACTCCAAAAATAACAAAAAATCTCATCAAAATCAGTTGAGCCCTCTCAATAATAAGCTGAGCACCCCACAAACAGCCTTTAGAACGGCAGTGAATCCATTTCAAAATCGGTTCACTATGCCTAGCCAATTTAATCAAGGGTTCAGACCCCAAACTAATTTTCAAAGCCAACTGAGGTCCAATAATAATAATTTTAAATTTGGATCCCCGACGCAATCTAATAATTTTAAATTTGGAATTCCGAACCAACAACAGAATTTTAAATTTGGCATACCTCAACAAGGTCATGGTCAAATCAGAAATTTACAACACAATAATAATTACCAGAATTTCAATAGACAAGTGAATAACCCAGTTCACCCTGGAAATTCAAATCAATTTAAGTTCGGCATACCAAGACCACAGAACAACACCATGCCGACCGACGTATCCATGCGTACCGCTCCACAAATAAGGCAAAATATGATGGAAATTCCGGAAAATGTATTTTATAACAATGACCTAGACATAAGCGAAAATTATTATTACGATAGTTGTTGTGAGACCTACCCAAATTCTAATTACGACGAAGGAATCCCGGAACCTTATTTCACAGAAAATCCAAGTTTAGAAACCGAGACTTTTTGCGAAAACCCAGAATCAAATGTTGACGAAAATTTTTGCGCAACAGCCTCGAAAAACCCAGGTCCGAGATAATACGTCTTAATTGTGATAGCATATTAAAATTGCCGCATATAGAACTCCCTGAAATTCAGGCTAAGTTCATGATCGATACCGGGAGTTCTCGATCTTTTATAAGCCCTAAAAAGGCAGACCAATATTTCTCAAGATTTAAACATGCAGAGCCTTTTGAAGTCATAAGTACTCACGCCCGCAGTAGACATAGTGAGGTGATACTCATACCTCTTTTGAAAACTTTTAAAAGCAACTCTATTCATAAATTTTACGTCTACGACGTAGACAACCGCTACGACGGTCTCATAGGATCAGATTTATTAAAACAACTCGATGCTACAGTGGACATGAAAAATCAAATTTTACACACGCGTGACACTGACATACCTATTGTATACAAAGCTCCATACGAGTTGACCTTACAACCTCGAACCGAAACTCGTGTAAAGCTACCAACTACTTTGGAGAACGGGGAAGCTATACTAAACTTCATAGATTTCGGACAGGGCGCACGCATGCCCAGTGCCTTAGTGAACTGCGTAAACTCATTCGCTACAACGGTAATTCAAAATACTTCTGAAAATACTATTACTTTAACCATTAACAAACCTTTTAGTGTTACTAAATTTGAAAATAATGCATGTAGAGTGAATTCAATCCGCGAAAATTATGAAATCGATGCTTTACTGAAACAAAACTTATCAAAGCTTCGCTTAGACCACATGAACTCGGAGGAAAGTCAATTAATCGCTGATCTTTGTTATGAATACCGCGATATCTTTTACTGTGAAGACATACCACTATCTTTCACGAATCAAGTGAAACATTCCATCCGTACGAAACATGAAGATCCGATCTACATAAAACCCTATCGGCACCCCCCTGCTCAAAATATTGAAATACAACATCAGATAGATAAATTGTTACGGGATAACGTAATTCGCGAATCGTATTCTCCTTGGAGTGCCCCGGTTCACTTAGTTCCAAAAAAAATGGATGCATCAGGCCAACCTAAGTACAGAATGGTAATAGATTACAGACGATTAAACGAAATAACCACAGATGATAAGTACCCACTGCCGAATATCACAGACCTCTTTGACAAATTAGGTAAATCTGTTTACTTTAGTACACTTGATCTTGCTAGTGGCTATCACCAAATTGAAGTAAAAGAGGAAGATAGGCATAAAACGGCATTTACCACCCAAGCAGGCCATTATGAGTTTACCCGTATGCCTTTTGGATTGAAAACGGCACCAGCCACCTTCCAGAGGGCTATGGACAATGTTTTGCGCGGCTTACAGGGTATCCATTGCCTAGTTTACCTGGACGATATTATAATCTATTCGTCTAGCCTACAAGAGCATATTGTAAAACTAAGAAAGGTATTCGATCGGTTAAGAGAGACTAACTTAAAAGCTACCTTAGATAAATGCGAGTTTTTAAAGAAGGAAGTTCTTTATCTAGGCCATACAATCACAAAAGATGGCCTTAAGCCAAATGACGATAAAATAAAAGCAGTGTTAGATATACCAATTCCTAAAACACCAACGGAAATTAAAAGCTTTTTAGGTCTCATTGGATATTACCGTAAATTCATCAAAGATTTTTCAAAAGTAACTTATCCTCTTACATCTTGTCTTAAGAAGGGAAGAAAGGTAGTCCTCACTGAAGAATACATTGCAGCTTTTAACAAGTGTAAAGAACTCCTAGTTAATGCCCCGTTATTACAATTCCCTGATTTCAACAAACCATTTATTTTAACGACAGACTCATCCAACTTTGCCCTTGGTGCTGTCCTTTCTCAAGGAAATATTGGTAGCGATTTGCCTATTGCCTATGCAAGTCGCACCCTCAATGATGCCGAAAGTAGGTATAGTACAATTGAACGCGAGTTACTTGCTATTGTATGGGCCGTAAAAGTTTTTCGCCCGTACCTTTATGGTCGAAAGTTCCGTATTTACACAGATCATAGACCTTTAGCCTGGCTAAACTCTATAAAAGAGCCTAATAGCAAGCTTACACGATGGAAACTGCGATTATCAGAGTTCGATTACGATATAGTATACAAAAAGGGATCACAAAATACTAACGCAGACGCACTTTCAAGGATAAAACTGAACGCATTAGAAGACGATAGTTCCCTACAAGTAAACGTTGACACCATATCCCTCAGTAGTGATGACGAGAGAGAAGATAACGACAGTATTATACGCATTCCAGACTCTGACGGTTCGAATATGTCTTTTCCCATTCGTACCCCATCTGAAAGTACGATAACTTGTAGCTCTAGAACCGATACTGCCCTCTCTGCCCTAGACATGGACGGTGAAGTCATCCCCGTACTTAACGAAGCTATTGACACAAAACCATACCAATTTCTCATATTCACTTGGAATAGAAATCATACCGTAGTTCAAGATTTCTCTCGGGATAAACAAAAGGTTTTTGAAGCACACATGCCTGAAGGAAATCCGGAGTTAATTAAGGATTTCCTGAAACAATACATAAACCCAAAAATTAGGCACTTTATCTATTTTGAAAGCGATACTCATCGTAAGGATTTCCAAAAATGCGTTATGGATTTGTTTAAAAAGGACTCAGTCAAAATATACGAATGCACCAAAAGAGTAGTTTACGTTTCAGACGAAAATGAACAGAGGTATATTGTCATAAAATATCACCAGGGTCCATCTTGTCATAGGGGAATAAAAGAAACCCTCATGAAAATAAAACGCACTTATTACTGGAATAATATGGACCAAACTGTTTCATCAGTAATAAATGCCTGTGAAGTGTGTAAGAAAATGAAATACGATCGTAAACCTCTAAAGCCTAAACTCCAGCTTACCCAAACTCAAACTAAGCCCTTCGAAGAAGTTTTTATGGATATTTTCTCAATAGAAGGAAAATATTTCTTAACCCTTATCGATGCTTTTAGTAAAATAGGGCAAGCAATAGAAATTAGTAACAGATCTACCCCTGAAGTTGTCCGTGCCCTAATTAAGTACTTTTCATTTTATGGTATACCTAATAAAATTAATTGTGACCCCGCAACCGAATTCAATAATATATTATTAAAAGAAACTTTAAATTTCTATAAAATCGAGCTTCACATAGGCACACCACATAACCCTAACTCAATGGGCTTAATAGAACGATTCCACTCAACCATACTAGAAATATATCGTTTAGCTAAATACGAGCACAAATTAACAGATGCTTCTTCTATTATGACTTACGCGATAATGTCATATAATCAAACGATACACTCGACTACAGGTCTTACACCCCTAGAAGTAGTTTTTGGCCATACCGATTCCTCAAATCCATTCAACGTAGATTTCAATCAACAGTACACGCAGAAATTGGTAAGAGACCATGCTAAGCGAACAGCCTTCCTTTATAAACATCTTTCAGACAAAATGATAGGACAAAAGGAAAGAATTAGAGAAAAACGTGGTGGTGAAACATCATTCGACGTGAATGATGGCGATGAAATATTTATAAAGGGTGTTAATACTCAACGTAGCAAGGATAAACCCCGTTATCAGAAGGCAAAGGTGACTGGAGATATCTTCAGGAATACTGTACCTGTAAGAACCCAAAATCGCGATACTAAAGTTCCACTTAAAGATATTAAACGTCCTCCACAGGTTCGTCCTTCTGCTCATTCCAGCCATCATGATCCAGGCCCTAGTACAGAAAATGGAACATAACCCAGGTATCTTACCTGTAAAAGAAGGCCAAGCATTTATAGTAGACGATAATTGGTCTTATATTAAGGTTTTAGATTTAACTTCATTAAAGGAAGACTTAGATTATAATGTTAGAATGTATGAGCACTTAAATAAAAATTTATTAAAATACTTTGGTAATAGTACGCACTATAGCGATATAACTAATATTAAGACTCAAACAGATCATTTCCTAAATATTACATTGGACAAATGTAGGCAGCTTATTCCGACTAGTAGGGTTAAACGCGGCTTATTAAATCCCTTAGGTTCATTCATTAAAATTATTACCGGAAATTTAGACAATAGCGACGCTTTAAGGTATGATGAGTTAATCACGAACCTACAGACGCGACAGGAAAGGATATCAAGAAAAATAACCATAGTTTCTGAAATGGTGCAATCTTTCGTTAATATTACTGGTTTCTCAAAAAATAATTTAATTCAACTAGACAAGGAAATTTCCGATATTAAGACATGGATAAATAACACAAAACAAGTAATAAGCGATACTAGTTTAATTAGTACTTTTCAATTATTCTTGAATAACTTCCAAATGATTTATGTTAAAATAGATGAAATTGAAACAGCTATAGCTTTTAGTAAGTTAAGAACTTTACACCAGTCTGTAATTGATACAACCGAATTGTATAGCTTGTTAATCGATATTGAAGTAACTGATAAGCTTGTATATCCTGTTAATCTGGATAATCTTTTGTTAATAGAGCAATCTATCGAACTTAAAGCTTATTCTAAGAAAAATCAGATAATTTTTATTTTGGACATTCCCCTTGTAAAAAAGGATCTTTATAGCTACTTCCGAATGATACCTCTTCCCGTCACAAATTCATTTAACCAAACATCCCTTATAATCCCTAAAACTCCTTACCTATTGGTGAAAGGTTCGAAAACCATATCGCTCGCTCAACCCTGCAAAGAAATGGACAAATTCATGTTTTTATGCCACGAAATAGAAGTCGAACCTCTGATGAAAGATGACTGTTTAGAGGCACTTATGCTACTATCCCAAAATACTAGCGCTTGTAGCCCAATTCTAGTTGAAACATCTGGAATAAAAATAGAACCCATCAAATATAACCAATGGATTTTATACAGCAAATTTGAAACACTCCTCTTGAAAGTATGTAACACAGAAGAAACTCGTGAACATATAAAAGGAACCTACATACTTACCATAGATGACACCTGCAGCTTTAAAGTAAAGGGATTAACACTGAGAAGACATCAAACTGTTGGTAGAACTATAAACTACCCCAGAATATCAACTATTCACTTCCCCGAGATACTTACTTCAAGCCCGCTACCTGAAAAGAAGCTTTTAAACCTAGATGGCGTTAACCTTCAGCATCTTCAACAGTTAGCATACAGTTTAAAGGAAAGTGATAGTGAGAATGTGTTCGATCAAAGTGAAAGCTCTATAAATGTGAAAAGTGTTAGCGTCGGAACACTAATTTTATATGTAATATTAGCACTAAGCATTTGTATTCTTTTAATGTATAAATTCATCCCTTTACAATTTTTCCGTCAAATTCAGCAGACGGAAAATCATCCCTCTGCTGACTTTGAACTTAAGGAGGGAGGAGTTAAGTATACCGATTCTCATGTCGACAAGCAACATTGCGTAACCTTTGTTAAATGATTGGGAAACTCTTTCTACTGAAAAAGACCACCGGCGATGCAGCGCGCCATGGGAAACGAGAACAATAGAAGAGCAGTCCCTAACTTGGCTCGTTAGCGTTAAGACATTTAGTTTTTATAATTATTATAATTAATTTTAAATAAAGTTTTCAATTTCTTTTTTACTTTTTAAAAACTAATAACTACGCACCCGAAATTTGACTAAGTAGTAATTTGTTTGTGTTTAAAGTGGGTAATTCTTGTTTGATTATTAATTTGTTTAGTTGAAGTTGAAACATAACTTGTAACAAATAACTTTGTTTTGATTTTGTTATCTATTTGTTGTAACTACCTTTATTTAAGTTGTTTTGTACCTACCTAAGATGTCAGCCCACAAAAAATTGAGCGTGCAAATTCAATCAGAGCTGCGTTGGGCTGCTACAGCCAACGCCTTGGTAGGCCGGGTGGACCGGGCATCCGCACTGCTCCAGCGGTGCGAGCAGGTGCGGACCAGGCAGGCGGTCGTCGAAGAGGCCTTCCGAGACCTCATGGCATTGGAGCTACCTCCGGAATCGCTGGAGTCCTCAGTGCGGGACTACGAACAGTTTTTTGAGCTGACAGACGGTCTGGTGGAGGAGGCCGCGAGGCTCAAGAAGGAGGCGAGAATGAGCTCTATTCTTGAGTCTCCCATCAGACCCACCACGCAGCCTGCGTTACAGGGCAAGTTGCCAACAATAAACTTGCCCCACTTTTCTGACAACCTGAGCGAGTGGCTAGGCTTTCTCAGCCTCTTTGATAGCCTGGTGGACGCGAGAAGGGACCTGTCTCCCTGCCAGAAACTGGCCTATCTACTCTCTTCCCTGCAGGGAGAGGCTCTGGGTTTAGTTAGCCACCTAGACCTCTCCGAGGAGAGTTATACCACCGCGCGGGAACTAATGACTCGGCGGTATGCCAACGTGCGCCGGTTAGCAGACACACACGTGGCACAAATTCTAGCGCTGCCACGTGTCTATGGGGTGTCCCATTTAAGAGAATCGCTCTTAAATCCACTGATTGTAGCCTGCAACGCTCTTAAGCGTTTAGAGCTTCCCGTGGACCAGTGGTCCTTCCTTTTATTACACATTGTGTTGTCCCGCCTACCTCCCGAGTTGAAACTGCGTTTTGAGCAAAGGTATGGTGGGGACGGGGCCAGCTACCTGCCCCCCTTTTCGGACCTTTTAAAGTTCCTTGAGGAAGAGTGCCGGCAGGCTGATAACTCTGGTATTGCTGGTCCTTCAAGGACCCCAGAGCGGCCTGCCCAGCTGAGGAAGGAAAAGTGTCACACTGGCGTCCCTGGTAAAAGGGCCTCCGACCGGAGACCAATGCCCGTTTACACTGGACTTGCTGCCACTGAACCCGCCCCCTGTAACTATTGCAGGCGTCCAGGCCACCGGGTGCTTTCTTGCCCCCAGTTTCTCTCTAAGCGAATCAAGGATCGGAGGGGCATAGCAAGAGACCGCCACTGGTGCTATAGCTGTCTGGAAGCTCACATGCAACGGGACTGCCAACAGCAACGGCCATGCCCAATTTGTAGGGGTAACCACCTGGAGATTTTGTGCGCCAACAAGAATGGTGTTGGCCGCCGGGTGAAGAGTGAGGGCGCACCCCGCACGGGCGGGGGCGCTCTTACCGATCGCTCCCCGGATTACTTGCGTCGGTCTCCTGATCAGGGCCATGAATCCCGACGCGTCCGGATTTCGACCCCGCCTATGGGGGCTTCACCCCCCCGTGAGGGGGGCGCCAACCCCCCTCGACGTTCTGATGGGAGATTTGTGGCGGCTCCGTCTACGGTTCAGCCTGCCCGCTATTCACCTCCGCTTCATGAGTGGCCACGCCTCGAACGCCGCCCACCTCGAGCGGGTCGACAGCCTTACTACGACCTACCGACCTCAGCCCGTATAACTAGGCCCGTGCTGCCGCCACGAGATGACGCATGGGTTTACCCAAATGGAGGTCCGTCCCACTCACCTTTGGAGGTCCCCCCTGAGTCTCAATATGAGACTCCCCGGTTAGAGGACCGGTTTGATGAGGACGACCACCAATAGGTAGTTGCCGCCCTAGCCCCCACCACAGCAACTTCTCCTGAGACCTTGAATCTCCGGCAGTCCGTCTGTCTGGGTGAGCTAGGGCTCCCTTGGAGTCCTCGAACAGGACGGGTGATACGTATCGGGGGTATAGAGCCCTCGACTCCTAACGGGGAAGCGGAATTAATGTTTGGCCCCGTTACGGGCAATCTTAGGGTCTTGGTCAAGGTGTCAGTCCTTGACAATATCTTAGGTCCCCTACCGCAGGTCCGAATAGCTGACGCTGCGGTGTCCTGTGCATCAGGCCTAAATCCAGCTGAACCCCACTGGACTGAACCCGGTCCTATGGACCTTTTGTTGGGTTCCGACGTGTTGGGCCTGGTCTTGTCAGGGGAAATTAGGGTTTTGCAGAAGGACGGCCTATGTGCCATGTCCACTATATTCGGTTCTAGCTTTTTTGGACCCGTGCTACGGTCTTCGGACCTACCGGTGCTGGACCAATTGCAAGCAGCCGGCTTGACGCTGTCGGACGTGGTCCAGCGCTTTTGGGAAGTTGAGGAGCCGCCGCATGCCACACGAGTTGACCCTCTTGACCTTGAATGTGAGTTGTTTTATCAAAACAACACAGGCCGCCGTGTTGATGGGCGATTTGTAACTCGCTTGCCCTTTCTCGCTTCTCGCCCCCCGCTTGGTCAATCGCGGGCCTTGGCGGAAAAGAGGCTCTTGTCTATGGAACGGCGCATGCGGCGCGACTCCACCTTCCGCTCCAAGTACGTTGAATTTATGCGCGAGTACGAGGGCCTGGGGCATATGTCACCATCCAATTTTGATTGGCGCGCACACGAGCACTACTTCTTACCCCACCATGCCGTCTTGAAGACCCCTGGGGGGAAGATTCGAGTGGTTTTTGACGGCTCCGCGGCCACATCCAACGGGGTGACACTGAACCAATGCTTGCACTCCGGTCCTAAGCTGATCAAGGATATCTCCGATATCCTCACGCATTTCCGCCGGCATCAAATTGTTTTCGTAGCTGACATCAAGATGATGTTTAGACAGTCGATGGTACATCGCGATGACCGGAGATACCAAATGATTCTGTGGCGCGAAAATCCTAATGAGCCAATGCGTGTCTTTGAATTGAACACCACGACCTATGGACTCAAGTCAAGCCCCTATATTGCTATCAGGACCTTGTTAGAACTAGCTAACCGGGAGCGACTGAATTACCCTCGCGCATCAGCCACCTTGGAATCGTCAGTCTATATGGACGATATTTGCACGGGAGCCTCGAGCGTTGAGGAAGCTCTGACTCTTCGCGATGAATTGATTGCAATACTGAAGTCCGGAGGTTATGAGTTGGGCAAGTGGCTGTCCAACTCCCCTCACGTCTTGAAGGATCTTCCGGGAAAGGATCAGCAGGATCCTCATATTTTTGAAAATCCCGAAAATCCCAATTTACTGACGGTCCTTGGAATACAGTACCAGCCCGTCCAAGACGTTTTCACCTACCGGGTCAAATTAGACCCACCTCCTAAGGGCTGGACTAAGCGTTCCGTATTGTCTACGGTTGCTAGCACCTTCGATCCCAATGGATGGATCACTCCCGTAATATTTTTGGCTAAATGTTTCCTCCAGAAGCTTTGGATTGCTGAACTCGGTTGGGACGAACCACTCCCTGGGAAGTTATTGAAGGAGTGGAACTCCCTTGTGTCTTCACTTCCTGAAGTTAACCGAATTTCCATGCCTCGACGCTTCCTACCAACAGGAAGGTGTCATGCCAGTCTCCACGGGTTTTGCGACGCCTCCGAACGAGGATACGCTGCCGTGGTATATTTGAGGACTGTCGATGTCGCCGGTGAGGTCGCGACGCATCTCGTCTTGGCAAAAAGCAAGGTGGCCCCTATTCGGTCACGGTTAACTATCCCGAAATTAGAATTGTCTGGCGCCGCCCTTCTGGTACGCCTCTTGAACCACGTCCGTTCCTCTTTGGCATCTGCGGTCGATCTGACCGACGTTTATCCTTGGACGGACAGTGAGATTGTCCTTTGCTGGCTACGAGCCGCGCCTCACAACTTAGAGGTCTTTGTTGCGAATCGGGTCTCCCAAATTCAGAACTCTGCAGTACCGGTGATTTGGAGACACGTACCCGGAGAACTGAACCCGGCCGATTGCGCCTCCCGCGGCTGTGAGGCCTCTTCACTGGTCCACCATCACCTTTAGTGATGGTGGACCAGTGAAGAGGCCTCACAGCATTGGTGGGATCCAAGTTGGCTATCCCACCGAGACGACTTGGCCTCAAAATAGGTTTTCCGCTCCCGAAGTATTGCCGGGCTTAAGAGTCAGAGGGGTTGAGGATAAACAGATCCCCGACTTGAACTTTCTTTTGAACCGTTACAGTTCCCTTGATAAACTAATTGGTGTTACCGGTTGGATTCGACGTTTTATCCATAATGGGCGGAATTCAGAAAATAAAAATTTGAGTCCTGTGCTTTCCCCTCTTGAATGCCAAGACGCCCGGAACTACTGGGTGCGTGTGGTTCAGGTGGAGCATTTTTCATCCGTGATTGACACCCTAAAGAGAGGTTTAGTTTTGAAGGGCCCCCTTGCTCGCCTAAGCCCTTTTTTGGACAATAACGGAATGCTACGCGTTGGAGGACGCCTCAAGAATTCCAATCTGCCCTATGGTGCTCGCCACCCCCTTTTGCTACCTAAGGACGGCACCTTTGTCAAATTGCTAGTGACACACTACCATCTTGAAAATGCCCACGCTGGTTGTAATGCACTCTCGGCTATTTTACAGCGCGAGTTTTGGATTCTGGCAGGGAGACGCACCATCCGGAACGTCACTTTCAGATGCATTCCGTGTTACCGCTTGAAGGCTAATACTTCACAGCCGATGATGGGTGATCTGCCCTCCGACCGCGTTCTAGCCACTCGACCCTTTGCTGGGGTTGGCACTGATTTTGCTGGCCCGTTTGCCATCAAGAGCTCTAACCTCCGCAACGCCAAATCGCTCAAGGCCTACCTCTGCGTTTTTGTATGTCTCGCTACCAAGGCGGTACATTTAGAACTTGTGAGTGCCTTAAGCACTGAAGCTTTTGTAGCCACGCTAGGTAGATTTGTCTCTCGTCGAGGATTGCCTGACCTGATTCGCACTGATTGCGGCACCAATTATAAGGGCACTGATAGATATTTAAAAGAAATTGTCGAATTCCTGTCTAGCAATAAGATTAGATTAAGTACAGCATTGTCCAAGATGGGGGTAACCTGGAAGTTTGACCCCCCAGCTTGCCCTCATTGGGGTGGAATATTCGAAGCCGTGGTTAAGGTGGCCAAGACTCATCTCCGGCGCGTTATAGGCGAAACTGTTTTAACCTTTGAAGAACTCGCCACCGTGTTTTGCAAAATTGAGGCTGTACTCAATTCTCGGCCACTCTGTCCCCTCTCATCTGACCCAAATGACCTGGAGGTCTTAACTCCCGGTCATTTTCTGATTGGTCAGCCCCTTAACGCTCTACCCGAATACCCCTTCAGGGACGTGAAGGTCTCACGTTTGTCCCGGTTTGAGCTGCTGCAACAGATGACTCAGAGTTTTTGGCACCGTTGGTCACTAGAGTATTTGCATCTTTTGCAGCAGCGGGTTAAGTGGGCTGACAAATCTGATCCACCCAAAGTTGGTGACCTAGTGCTGATTAAGGAACCTAATTTGTTGCCTTTATACTGGCGCCGTGGGCGCATTCTTAAGCTGATCTACGGGTCTGATGGGGTTCCCAGGGTTGCCGAGGTAATGGTCGGAGACTCTGTCTTGCAGCGAGCCGTTTGCTCCTTATCACGTTTACCCATTTACTAGTAAGTGGACGTAAATCCTTACGACCACAGGCGGGGGGGTTGTTCGCGCCATGTACCTGACCAGAATTCCTTGTTCCATGGTCTTGGCGCTGGCAATCTTTTTAGCCCGCAATGAAGTTGACAGATTCTTAGTTTTAAACTTGCCGCCGTTTTTGGGCGTGGTTTTTGCAAGTTCCTTTTTTTGACAGCTAACACGTTCACGAAAATCCGGGTCGCGCGCACCGTTTTGCTTTTTTTAAGTGTCTAGATTTAGTTTATTTTACGGTTTAGTTGCGCCGTCAAGCCGTTTATGTGTCGACCTAGCTATAAGCAGAATTACAGACTGTTATTTGTAACAAAAGGCGACTTCTAACAAGCGGTTATTGCTCGCCACGCTAAGTGTGAAAAGGTGACTTTGACCACCTCTAGTTGGTCTAACTAGTGACAAACCAAGTGTACAGTGCTACGCCAGCCCAACGTCTACAGCTGCAGGCCATAGCTGGCTGCCTGCCTGCTGCTGCTAGTGGCCTGAGAAGTTCACCTTACACTTAACCTCACAATACACCCACACCACCACTATCATACCATCTCAGGCCGTACAAGGATTGACTGCTGCAAGGAAGGTCAGTGCAACCCTACCATCATTAAGTCACCACTACGTTGAGAACAAATCTGACCGCGGTGAAAGGCCGCTTTGGGCAGCGACTCTGGACTCAGGTTTAGCTGATGGGCCCCTGAACCTAGTGGTCCAGGTTTGACTCGTTGGCCAAGCCGTTGGCCTCAACAATAACCTTTTTTTATAATAAGATTTGGTTCACAAAAGGAATTAAACACAAGGTAAACTTTGTTTAAGAAAACTTTTAATACAAATTAAAACTAAACAATACTTATAATTCTATAGGACCTAGATTTGTTATAAATGTTATAACAAATGCAAAACTGTACATTTTGTAGATGAACCTATTTGGATACGAGCAAAACATTTTCGGAGTACAAAAACAGAAAACAAAGGCAGATTAATCGTGACTATTTATACAGGAAAAATTATAGACAGGCACCTTTTACAAACATGATATTATTAGACACACCGTAACCCTTCTATCATAAAAAGATAAACTCATAAATATCAAATAAAGATTATACAATTAACAAATTGTATAATTCACTTTACTTCCAAATATTACTCAGACTAACATTTCAATATTGTTGTACCTTATTAATACCTTACTATTTACAGCAAAGATAGACCTACAAACTGACTTTAAAACTCAAACAACAACAAAAATTAAACTCTTGTTCCGCTTAAGATAAATCGAGCTTATTTAAAAGGACTCACTACATGAGTAATCCAGTCTCGTTTTCGTTTCCTTACTGCCTTTGTTTATTGTTTCGCTTGGTTTTTATGGTTGGTCATCTCGTTTTTTCTTATATATGGCAAATGGCATTCAAACAACTTACACCTACTATATTTTCAAAACGCATCTGACGCAGAAATTGCTGAGTATCCATTGGTTTTAGCTTACCTATCCTAAAATACTTATGATTATGTAACGACGCTTCTTGTTTGATTTCTTACGGCACATGATGCTTTATCAGAAATCCTAAGCAGCTTAACCGGACCAACTGGAAAAAAAAACAATTAAATTAACATACAAACCTGAGGAGTTGGAATCTGAAATCCGCTGACATTTTATTTTTGTGACCATAATATTATCTATTCACAATTTGTCGAAGAGATGTAAAATTGTAATGCAAAACATGTAAAATTATGTTTTCATAAATGGGTGAAAGTCCATTAAAATTATTTTAATCAATTACACCTGTAAAAGTATCTGTATTATTCGGAGAAAATGAGAATAAGAATCAATAATAAGTAGGTATATAAAGACTTGATTCATGTCATATTGTAGACCTGTAAAGGTATAAATAGCTGTATAAATGTTCTGAACAATAAATAAAATGCCTCGAATTTCCAGGGATAATGTCTTGCTTAAGTTAAAAATGTCTTACTTAATTTGTTAAGCATGGTTAGGTATCCGCATTCCTAAGAAACCAGTTATATTGTAATCTTCTAATAATACATAATATTTTGAAAGTAACAGACTTGATTTAAAAATTCTTAATTGAAGAAATATCTTCCTATTAAGAGATCTCTAAAGTGGTGCAAATAATTGATTTTACGTAAATAATAGATAAGTTAAAGGTAAGTAAGGTGGATAGGTACCTATAGTTTTATATTAAAGTTGCGTATTTATGATGCTAATTCTGTCATACTCAATCTCTAGACGAAACAAATTGACAGTTTTAAATGTAAGGAACATTGTGAAAAGGATAACACTATTTTTAAATCCGTCAATGTAGTACAGATTTTATATGTTTAGGGTGTAGATGTGTCCCTACATATGCAACGTAATTAGCACCAAAAGCAATTAGACACATCATGGGAACTTACCTATGAACCTCGATGTATTTTGATGGCAGGTGACTGCAATATGATAAAAATCAAAATTACTAGAAGCATAATAATTTTATACTCACCAATGCAAAATAAATCAATAAAATAAATACATTATATACTTATATATGTATTTAAGTACTGTTATAATTAGTATGACGATGACATACGCATTACAGACAGAGTTATATTAAATAACCTATAGATATAACCTACTTTAATATAACTCATATAACTAACTGTTATTTATGCTTTTTTTTAATATATAGACTAGCGCTTGACTGCAATCTCACATGATGGTAAGTGAAGATGCAGCCTAAGATGGAGCGCGCTTGCCTAGAAGATGCCTATCCACTCTTGATTTAAAGGTACCCAAGTTATAGTCATTCGGAAAAACGGAAGCCGGAAGGGCATTCCAAATTGTAGCGGTGTGTATTAGGAACGAGGAAGCAAAGCGCTTAGTGCGGAATCGTGGAATTTCGACCACGTAGCGGTGCAAATTCGAGCGATTCGATGGTAGAAGGGTGATGGAGGAACTAATTCGAATAGTTCTTGAGCACACTCAGCGAAATATATCCTGTAGAATACCGACAGACAGGCAACCTTGCGCCGATGTTCCAGACTTTGAAGTTTGGAGTTAATTAGCGATTCGTCGCCAATGAGTCTTCTGCCGCGTCTATCCACCGAATCCAATGCAGCAAGCTGGTACTTGGCAGAGCCGTCCCATAAATGGCTGCAGTACTCCATGCACGACCGAACTTGTGCTTGATACAAGGTAACAAGCTGTTCCGGCGTGAAGTAGCGCTTGACCTTATTGAGGATACCAAGTTTCTTGCCAGCAGTTTTTGCCTTGGATTCGATGCATCGTCCGAAATTAAGGTTTGACGAGACATTTATACCAAGAAGATCAATGCTGTCAGTGACCGGTACGGATACATTTCGGAAAGTCGGAGTCAGGGGGAATGGACTCCGTTTGGCGGTGAATAAACACGCTTGCGTTTTGGTAGCATTAAATTTGACAAAGTTGGCATTACCCCAATCCGATACCTCTTTCAAAGCCAAATTATGCGTTCTACCAAAGCCTCTCAAAGCCTGCAATGATGAAATGTTAAAATAAATAAACTTTATGAATGAAATAAGACGTATGAGCTTTATTAATGCAATTATTACCTTAGGCTGCAAACATACCTATAAATATTATAATCGTCATAATATAGTAAGACCGATGTTGTTAAAAGAAGGCTAATCTTCCAAAATACCTAAATCTACATATATAAATATATCACTTGTTAGTTTTCAGTTTGATAACCATTTTAATTCATCGATTAAACTTTGTAGTTTTAAGTACCTACTAAACTAACATTCCTACGGCGGTTTTTGAAACAACAAATCGATATACAATCTCATTAAAACATCAACTACATAAATAAGTAGTAATTCAAATAACTTTTAATTTTTAAAATCCAACTTTCAAAACTAAATAGCTAAAGGTCGGTAGTTATCATGAGAGCGCGGCGGCGATTATAAGTCAATCTGGATTGAACTTGATGGAAACATGTATTATAACCAGGCCAAGGTCTACGAGTATGCAATAGATACGTATACCTATACCCAAAGATGGCATCTCCAAAATGTGACGCCACAGGGCCAGTTCAGTTGTACGTCATGCGGTCAAAATAGTTATCTTTGAAGTTAAATTTCGCCACCAAAAAAAAAGCCACTTTTGGTTGCAAAATTAGGGCTCTTTAACTTTTTACCAACGCATTAAGCTTGGAGGTACGAATTTATTTAGCCTCAAAAGCCCATCCAATAAAGATGCGCACTGAAAACTTGGTTTGTATCTCAACCCATTCCCCTATCTTCCTAGCATAGAAATCTTAATAACAAGATTAATAACAACTTTCCACTTATTTGGAAGGAGATGAAAATATTTTCTTTATACAAAAATTCTCACTTGCACTTGTACAAGATCTATTTTAACTTTAATTGTATCGTCTGACACGCAGCAGCTGACAATTATTACCTTTGTAACAATGTTTAAATCTCAGCATAATAGGTATGTCATTAGTAGGCAAATTAGTATGAATATGTTAATTTTGTTAAATTGATGTGATAATTTTTATTCTCTCACGGAGTCTGTTTGGCTGTCTAATTAACAAACTTATTGTTCAACTTTACTTTTTACTATTATTTTTATTTTATTTTATTGTAACAATGGATCTCTATCTGAAATAAAGATATATTATTATTATTATTATACACCTATGAGCTTTGTCAGTTTGAATTCCTAATAGCTCAATGGACTGAAATCTGAACGGAATTGTTCGTACCTACTCCTAGCTCAATTAGAATTACACATTTTAATCATGTTTAATATGGCAATTAATATTCTTTAAAAAAATAACACATTTTACGCCATAATCATGGCCAGGTAGTTTCAAGTACTGTTATTTATTGTTTTCCCTACTAAACAGTCTTCGTGAGGTAGAATAGCCATAGTTAGTTAATGTTAATAGTTGTTAGTAAAGCCTTTACCGGTCGGATTGTATTGTGACTCTCGGTACTGACTGGTGTTTCTTGTAGGCGAGTGCGCCGACGACGCCCGCGCCCGCGACGCCCGCGCCCGCGACGGCGGCTCCTACCTTCGCTGCTTTCAAACCTAAAGCACCTGCGAGAAAAACTATTTCATTCTTATAAATTGTGTAAAAATATGTGTTTCCAAACTTCTATTTACGTTGCAGGAATATACCAGACTAGTATCACACCATTCCATTGCACATATTCATGAGGACTTTCACGCAATGCGGTGCAAATCTTACTACGGGCAACACGTACTGCCACTTATTCAGGCATACTCTGACGAAAACCTAAGTGATTCAAGTTATTTTAGGAGTCCCTATTATTAATAATGTTCATAAGCGATAAGAAACTACTACGTGCGGCATATTACCCTTGACACATTTTATTTGTGTCAGCCTTTATCTTCGCTTTATAAATAAAGTATCAACATTTAAAAGGTAAAGGCTTAGAAGAATTTTTTCTTTAGGTTTTTTTCTTTAGCTCTACATGAGCTAGCTACACTGCAATCACATCTAGAAGATGTCTGGTAACTCATGTTCTAAAAGTTCCATAGGTGGCAGGTGGCAGGGTAGACAGAAGTTGGATGGGAATATCTGAGTGGTGCGTTAGCAAATTGTTTCGTAAGTTCGTAGATTTAACAAAAGAAAGACTGTTACTTTAAAAACTCCAGACCAACTTCGTTGGAAAACCATTCTGGAGGGATTTGCATCCTAGCACTGCAAAGAGATTCTATTCAAAAAGCACCAAAGTCTCGTTTCGCTTGAGCCTATCTAGGAAGATTTTACAAACTCTCCTTACTTGCTCTTGAGGGAACTGTGATCATAATGAAGGTTCACTTTCTTAGATAAAGGACTTTCTTCAGAGTTTCAAAGAATATCTAACTTTTTTACGTACCTAGCAGTAACACGTTCTGAATATGTTTCGTTAAGAATAGGACCACAGTAGATATAAGCCTAATAGTGTAAGGTATTGTAATGTCTTTGTAAGTAGTAGTGGATAATATGATCTTACCAAGGAGAAGTTTCTTCTTCAGTAACAGGAGACTTCTCTTCGTTCTCACGCTTCTGTCATGTTCTGGCGTGTCGATCAGCGACTCGTGGACATTCTGAACATTTTGCACTTCTTCCGCGGGATAGGTATCGTAATGCACGCTCGCTGCGACAGCGGCCACGAGGCAAGCTAGAACGATGATAGTGGATGACTGCATGTTTCTGGTTCCTGCAAAGAAAAACAGATGTATTTAGCATATCTTCGCTTGTTGCAACAAATACATACATATCTTACAGTCGGTATATGATGATGTCTCTTCTTTTCTTTATCAACCGATGTCGAGATAAACGAGATGTCCACTGAACCCGTAGGTATACCCGTAGGTACCTATATACGTAAGTACTCTCGTATGAACTTCACCATGACTCGGTCTAGTACCGCCTTAGCCAGCAGCACAATGCGACTCGTCTTGTATGTCGTCGGTCCACCTAGTTGTGGGTCTACATTTTCCGGTGCTAGGATACGAGAAGGACGATGTCTAATAATCCAATTTGCCAACCAGGGCTCTACTGATAGTGCATCATCATAAATATCTTTTACATTGAATGATAGAGTTATTAGTAAGCTTAGCTTAGACCATTCAACCATGATTGAACCCAAATAAGAGATTTAATTAAAAATAATTATAAAATTATTGAAGAGAAGGTACCTATTTAATGTAGTTTATTTTGTAAATTGTTGTTACAGTACTTTTTGGTAGACCCCCACAGTTTTTGACATTTATGGAAATATGAGGCAGGCATGAATGGGCTGAATTTTAGGCAGGTATAATTTTTATGTAGGTACACGTCACTTGAGTCTTGAACTGAAAATTGGCATTGAAGTGGCCGTGCAAGTAAATGAGTGGATTAGAATATATTTTGTGGACATCAAACTCCACTTTATGTTTTTTGGCCATTTTTCCCGTTGACCATGTCCGACAAATCTAGTTAAGACATTCAATATTCATCAGAAATCAGCTCCTAATGTTAGAGATTCAAATGCGAAAATGTACGTGCGGAATACCAAATATTCCAAACGTGAGGCAAACGTTATGGATGATTTATTGTAGGACGTACGAGTAGTTGCTGGAAAAATATGTACAATGTACATACTGTACATACTTGAGAAGAAAATTTTATTGAATTGTAGTGCATCTTATAACTAGAAAATACTCGAACTAAAAAGTAGAGAATATATCCTAAGCTACCAATCCTAAATCTATGCGTAATGCTTTGGATATAGGTAATGGATTATACATTTATTCTGGTAAAATCCTATATTCCTATTGGTTTTTATATTCCCCCTGCCTTCCAAATAAACGTAAAACTTGTGTAAGGGGTGTGAATGTGGATTGATCCGTCGACCTTTCTTGACTTCAAATTTTCGATATATAAGGGCCCATGAATATTCGTCAAAAACGTATCTATCTACCTTGGAGAAGAGTTAGAATAGAGAAAAGATGAGAAATAATTTATGTGTAAGTGCGACGGTTATGCTCAGATAAATCCGTAGAAAAACTTTTTTCAACCTTTGTATGTAAATAATTCTCAGGAATGAAGTTGCTAATATTACGTGTACCTACCTATCTATTCTATTGTGTGTGCTCTTGACCAAGATATTACCTAACGGTAGATATCTAATTGAAAGGCAAAGAGACGTGCACACCATGCATAGCCAGGATATTCAGTAGGTATTATCCTTATTTCCTTACTGAACCTATATTATTCTATTCCGACCGCGCGGTCGGATAAGAATAATATAGGTTCAGTAAGGAAATAAGGATAATACCTATTGAATATAGGCGGTTTCTTGATTGTGATCTCATTTGATTGTAAGTGAAGATGCAGTCTAGATGATGCAGTGCTAGTTTACTTTTTCTGTATCCTAGATTTAAGGAGTTGATTTATTGTAAAAACTTTTTACTGAGTTAATAAAAAAATATATTATATTATTTATATTTATTTATTTATATACAGTCTAACATGGTAGCGTATAGGATTTACCTCGTACAAGGTAAAAAAGTAGCAATGCCCCTGTATGGCATTTTAATTACACTTCCAAATAAGCCTTCATTCGAATGCATCGTCACTTACTATCAGACGAGATAGCCAGCCAAGGGCTAGATGAACAAAATATGAAAAAAAAATCAAAACTGTAACTCGACTAAGGAAAATTGGTCGTAACATCCATCATATTGTTGCTTTTGACCGTATTATATAAAATTCATTCATTTTCATTCAACGAATCATCACAATTGGCTCAGTAGCTTAGGCGCTACCGTGAAACATACGTAGACACATACATACAATTCAAAATACAAAAAACAAACAAACACAATCATACATACCTACATAAACTGCTAAAATTAAAACTGCTCTTGGCTTTTTTTTTGCAAAAATATTAGCCAAGCTTAACTTGACTTATATTCTCTCCCCTCCGAATAAGCGGAAAGCTTGTGTTAGAATTGGGGTACGAAAATAGTGCAACGGGTGGGATGAAACCTGCGACCTTTCAGTTTTCAGTTAGGTAACACGTTTATCCTTTGGGCTATTAAGGCTTTGCCATAGTCGAGTGAAAAATATCACCACACGTCATCTTCGAACGTAGCAAGTAAATAGAACCTCTTCTCTAGGTTAACTACCCGCAGTTTGTTGGGGCATTTGTTTGGCCGTACTACAAGTCAACCTTGTAGCTATCAAAATAAAGATCTTACGCATTCTGTTCCATTTCAAAACTACTATTTACATATTCAATAGATGGAAACCTTAAATGTGCTCACTGTTCATGCGATTATTTTCTCAATCTAAAAGATACCATTTCAAAAACTGGTATTAAAACTATGTCATCTTGTAAACAAAATTGCCTACATCCAACTTCTATCAAAATTTTAATTAATATGAAAGAGATCGTTCCACATTTTAATATAAAGTGTTCCCATACAGATAACAATTTAAAATTCGCAGTCTATTTCATTCGTATTGCAAGAGACAAAGCATTTAGCCCGAGAACTTATAGAGTAGGTACGTTATTTGACGGCAAAATTAATGGGAAATATTAAAAAAACTTTATTCGGACTCTACACAAACAAAAGTGAGAGTACGAGTATAATCGTATATTTAAAATTGGTACCCAAATGAATGAAAAGAATGAAAATATAAGGTTTACCCTTAACGTTCATTAGGCCTTATAGAATAGGTAAACATATTATTGTAAACTTATTCTTGGAATAATCAAATATTCCGATCGTAGTTGCTGATGATTGCAGCTTTTTATAAGTCTCCCTTAGAACTTGCCTATGGTAGTACTATTATGTATTCTGTGCCTAATGGTAAGGAAGCTAATTAGAACACTAAAGACATAGCATCTTCTAAGTCATCATCTAAGGTATCATCAACTAAGATTATCGAGATAATTAGTGTAGTAGTTAGGCATACCTAATAAAACACGTCATATTGACTTGAACTCCATTATAAGCCCAGCAAAATCCTAACGTGTTCATAGTCTGTATAGTCTTTTTGGTATAATCGAATAAGGTTTATTAATAGTCAAATGCTTAGGTACAAATTAACGAGAAGCAGATAATATCGTGTTGACCTAAGTTTTTGTGTCTTGTTGTTTAAAATGTGCTTGTACAATTCTATCAAATTAAGTACAAGGTGAAGCTCAAAGCATATTGACGTAGCGTTAAAGGGAGTCGTCACGCATAGACGCATAGATACGCACCGACGCGTTCGTTAACATTACAATTTGTTCACACAATAATATTTTTTACGTACAATGGATACACTGTGGAGTTTACTTTTACTACATGAGACACGCACACAATAATACACAAATGAGATAGGTATTTAGTTTAAATATATCTTATAAGTATAACAAAAGTACCAGCATCCCTTTTCTGTGATTGAAGTAGCACACTTATTAAGTAATACACACATGTGCTATCCTATCATGACTCTATAATTATTATAGTTATAAATGCATTCATCATCATCATCATCATTAGCAACCCATCAACGGCTCACTACTGAGCGAGGTCTCCTCTCAGAGAAGGGTTATAGACCATAGTCCACCACGCTGGCCCAATGCGAATTGGCGGACTTCACACACCTTCAAGAACTATGAAGAACTCTCAGGTGTGCAGGTTTCCTCGCGATGTTTTCCTTCACCGTAGAAGCAAGTGATATTTAATTGCTTAAACGCACTTGACTCCGAAAAGTCAGAAGTGCGTACCCGGGATCGAACCTACGACACCCCTGAATCGGAGATCACAGTCCTAACCACTAGGCTATCACTGCTTCATTAATGAATCGCTGCTTAATTAATGCATTACGTACTTATAATTATTATGATTAGGTACATTAGTTCACCCAGAACTAAAACGTATTGATTATATAATATACCTAGTACCTAGAACCTTTTTCCTTAAAAAATTATCGACTTGAAAAATGCAACGCGAGTATTTGTTTTTTTAACCGAGTGCCAAAAAAGGTTGTCAATTCGACCAGTATCTTTTTTTTGTGCTTATACAATGCAAACTTCAATTTATAGATATAGATATGTACGTTTCTGTGATTTTTGTTTTGATTTTGCGGTGGAAATTGAAATCTTTTCGAACCGACATTCAATACAGAGCGGAAGCAGCATCTACACATCTGCGAGGAAGCGTTGCGGGGAAAATTGAGACGTTTCTATTTGCTTTTCCGTTCAACATCTCTTTGACTATCTCCTTAGTAGGTACGAGTTACATTTCGACAACGTCGATAGATGTCGACCACTGAAACAACATGTCAGACTTTTAATCTAAAGGGCATTTAACGTTTAAAAATCGTGCATTTATCTACCTACCTACTACCGATTTAATTCCGAAAAAAATCCTTTTGGGCTGGTTGCAGATACATGGACAAACTTGAGCTTTAAAATAAATCCGTAAGGGTCCTACTTTGCTTTGATGCCATAGTATTTCGAAACTCGAAATCTATTAACCTTGTCGAGATGTTTATACTCGTACTGACTCTAACGGCCGAGGTTGGCACGAAGAAAACATTTATTTCTGTCTGAAATACTCGAACCTTCCGAATAAGGATCTATTGCAGCCTCTACGTGCTCTGAGTACCTATTCATTTATTTTTACACCGCAGTGCTTAAAGTAAAGGTTTGTTAGCCGCTATGTGTTGTTATTTATATTTTTTTATTTTTCTTCGGATGAAACTGCTTCTTTAATGATTGAACACTTTATGCATCACAATATTGCATTTAAAAAATTTTGGCAGTTGTTTATAGTAAGTGATACTTAAATATTTTTAGTGAAAAAATTTTAATCTTACGAAAAATATTATAATTACAAACTATATGAATACGTACACTACAATCTTTATTTACAAGTAAAAATCAAAAGACTTTTCAGCCACTAAGTAATAAAAAACCATATTTTAACTAAAGCATGTTGATTGCCAATTAATTTACACTTTAGTATCAAAACACAAAATAGAAATATAATAAATATGTATCAGTGGACTTTATTTTCACTAGAAATTGATTTATGCCAAATCTGTTGACCCGTGAACTCATTAGTCTCCAAAAGTATTCCGTGACACAAAACCAATACCCATTTATGTACCATCAACCCAACTCGAGTTACAAAACCTATAAAGACGTAATTGTGAATTTTATAAAATATTCCGAACGCAAGTCCAAACCACTCGTTCACAATTCGTAAAATTACGTTCCTGATTAGACTATTAAGTGGAGGTATCGCTCTGTACCTTGGTAGCTTTGTTTGAACACAACACAGCACTGCAGCGGTCACTAACTCACAGATTGTCAATGAGGAGGTATCGTATTCTTTTATAGATTGCAAATGTATTAGCCGGTGGTAGGGAAGGTGATGCACACGCCAGCCAGCAACACGAAGCGCATAGAAAAAATACTGCCAAACCAAACAAACTGGAACCTAGTCACTGATTTTTCCTAGAATATATGAAACTACGCAAGCTTTTATTTATTCAAGTTTACTTTACGAAGTAATTAACCTATTTATTATTCGGTACCTAGTGGAAATGGAAAACCACTTAGGTAATTTAAACATTTATTATCAACATCTTCATTTATATGCCCCTAGGCCCTCTTGCTTAACGTAAATCCTTTCTGTCCCCAGATTTAAATTTGACGGCAGATAAAACTTAACGTTCCGGTCAGACCACGATTTTATATATGAGGATAGAATGATCAAATCTTTCTTAAGATACATTAGGTACTTACCTCATAATATAAGACTAAGTGACATCTGCATGATGTTTTTAGTAACTAATCTGTATATTTTTATTACTCTTTGTCGATTTAATTTGCAAAAACTACAATTAAATACGCTTTTTTGCGAATTCAGTCCCAAATTTTCCTATTATTCCAATCCATTTTTTGCACTTAAATCAATAAATATGTGATATCCATCATGTTCAAGGGTTTCCAACTCAGGTAAGTGCTTAGTCTAGTCTTATATATCCGAAAGCACTTCAGGCTGTTTTTAATAACTGTTCAAGTGCGTCTCAGAATATCTAGTGTGGGGTTCCATATTATTGAAAAATCTTATCTTCTATGTATACTAATTATAATAAATCTGCGTCTGGACTCTGGATAAATTCTGTAAGTTATCTTTATTTATATCATAGCTGCTACCAACGTATCGCTTTTCCGTTTTTTATCCGTCCGTCTAGTAAGGTCTTCCAACGCTGTGCTTCTCGGTGCGGGTTCCCACGTATATCAGTTCCTCAAACTAGGTGCCCTTCACCCATTGGAGGCAACACTTCAACTTCGCGACTCAAATTAAAGTATTTTAATCCGCCGTAGTATCAATAGATAGACTGACCAGCTGGACAAAGGTCTCTTGTAAGAATCAAAGCAGAACACAATCTTGTGCCGCTTGTTTCCAGATGCTTTCAGGGACTAGCTTGAAATTATCCGTCCGTTTGGGATCTTCTAACGCTGCGCTTCTCGTTGCAGGGTCCCCATACGAGTACATTGGGAGACGGGACCCCACATATATCGGTTTCTCGAGCTAGGTGCCCTTCAAACATTGTAGGCAAACTCTTCAACTTCGTGACTCGATGAGCTATGTCGGTAGCTCATCCTTTCAATTCTCCTTTCAATTCTCCTTTTAATCAATTCCTTCAGCATAGCTCTTTCAATCGCCCGCTGAGTGACCATGTTTTGAATCCATCAATGGCAACAGGCACTGTTCGACTTTGCTCTTCAGATACTGAGGGAATCTGGATAAGAAGACATCTCGAAGTTTGCCGAGTGATCAAACCTAACTTCACGCAGACAAAGTTTTGTCCAAAAGCTAGTTACTTATATAGTACAGGTAGGTAATAAATTCATTAGGAAACCCTAATTAATTTTAATCGAATGAAGCTGTTGTATCAATATAGAGCCCAAAAGAATGTTTTTTTTTAATTGATTTCTATTTGTATGTCTTTCTGTCTAAACGGATTTAAATCCAATTTGGTATTTTTATAGTTAACATTTTTTTTTTAAATCTCATAAGCAATTTAATGTTTTTATTTATTTTATATATTTACTTTCTATTTTCATGTTTGAGAGGTATCCTGAATTTTATTTTGTTTTCAAAATTTAAGAGCAGTAACAAGTTAGGGCTCGTTTCTGGACACGCGGCGCGTTGAGCGGTGCGTGGTGCGAGAGAGCGCGGGCCTTCGCCGCGTACTACGCCAAAACGCTTCTGCAAGAACGCTCTTATACTTGGCCATAATATTATGTTTGAGCTAACCGCGCGACGCGACGCACCACGCGCCGCGCAATGCACCGCGTCTCCAGAAACGAGCCCTTACCATAACTGTGTCAAATATTAACTTAGCATTTTTAATAGTTACTAAATGCTGTGAAACATCAGATGGATTGGGTGAAACTATAGAGGCACCTTGTTTTACTACGCAACCCTAAATAAAATTATCATGTTCAATTTTTTGTGCATCTGGTCTGTGTTGAATGGCACAGGTCGTCCTTAATTGGAACCCGGAAAATAGGTAGGTACATACATATTATTTTATGATAATTACTTGGAGATCCGTTTCCATGATACCTACCACGCGTACATACTAAAAATTAATAGTGATAAACAACATCCAAGGTCCCTATGGCACAACATCGAACTGCCTATTGAGCAGCTTAAGCCGGCATAGCGGGTTAACGAACCTTGGCTATGAGACAGCAACGCCAACGAATGATGGTGAAACATTATCAAACAACGTATCACTGTTAAAATCAGTAGTACCTACTGGCGATATTTTTTAAATCGGGTGAATTAAACAAAATATAAATTAAGTTAATCAAATGTATAAAATAATTAATAAGGTTATTAACGATCAGTAAAACGGTCATTGTCAGTCACTTGTTCCCAAGGGTATTGAAATTGCGACATTCTTGAATCCATAAACATAGTATTACTTACATGTTTGGATCGCATCTATTAAAGTTATACATCTACATAATCATTGTATCTAATTTTGTACTCATTTTTAATGTCAAATTTTTTTTCCTAACCAAAATGTTTAGTACCTGAACTTCATCTATGTATTATAAAATATTGATTTATAACTTTTGTAAGTTTATGAACATAAATATGTAGAAGGTCTGTCTTGCATATACCTAGTACGACTACATAAGTACTTAAAGCATACATCGATAAAAAATCTAGTTCTACTAAAACTTGTTTGATGTTTCTAAGGCCAACGCCGAAGCGTTCAGCGTTCGAGATGTCTTCTCGTCCAAATTCCCACAGTATCTAAACTCTAAAGACGAAAGTCATCGAACATTGCCTGTTGCCAGTGATGGATCCAGAACGTAGCAAAACCAGAGTTATCGATATGTTATAGCTCATCGAGGCGCGAATTGAAGAGTTGTCTCCAATAGGTGAAGGGCACCTAGTTCGGGGAACCTTTATTCGTACGGGGTCTCGAAGTTCTCGTATGGTGACCCCGAAGTCCCCTAGACGGACGGATAATTTCAAGCTAGTCGCTAGAAGCAGCTGGAAACAAGCGGCACAAGATTGTGTTCTGCTTCGACTCTTACAAGAGACCTTAGTCCAGCGGGTCAGTCTATCGATTGATACGAGGGCGATGAAAAATAGTTTCAAAATTTGAGCAATAAACAAGTAATAAACCACTTTACGAGTAGGCTCGTTACACCCAACATTGTGTTTGACGACCTCATAGAAACATGTGTAATGTTCAAACAAATGGACCCTCAAGTCGATTCACTGTCGCAAGCACCTAGTCACTAACCTGTGTCACAAAATTACCATATCCATAAATAAGCTAAACCCTAATCGAAAACAATCTAGCCAAATCAACATAATGATAAATAATTTACTATAAAAAATTCTTTTTAAAAAACCGACTTCAAACTCCCGCGCCACTATACAAAATATATAATTTATTGTTGATATTTTAAAAACCGCTCGACCGATTTCGATGAAATTTATAAAAACAAACACCTTAAATAAAAATAAACACCTAGGTTGTATACTCTTTCAAAGAAAAAATAATTTTCCAAATCGGTTTAAGCATCTTCGAGTAATCGGTGAACATACATAAAAAAAAAAGATTCCGACCATATGAAAGCTTCCTCCATTTTTGAAGTCTGTTAAAAAATATGTTTGAAGTTTTTGAAAAGAATAAGGCTGAGTTTCCACGGCGCGGTCCGCACCCGCGCCCGCAGCGGTTGCGGTACCGCTGTTACCGCGCCCGCTGCGGGCGCAAACCGCGCCGTGGTAATTGCTACTTCATTTTCCATACAGATCTGCAATCTACGGAGGCCGCGGCCCGCAACCGCTGCAGGCGCGGGGGCAAACCGCGCCGTGGAAACTCAGTCTCAAAAGTTCGAAAAATTGTCAGTTTAACAAAATTATTCTCTCATATTTTTAAAGAAATAAGGATAAACAAATTGTTTATACCATTATCTATCTTATCTTCCTGTCCCGACCACAATAGGTAGATAACAGTTATCTATATTATTATGTAGGTATCTAATGCACGGTCTTCCGAAGCTTTTCTTCAGTTTATACGTTGATTTTCCATAGCATAACTGGTTATTCTGAGCTTTCATATTAATTGCACGAGATAATATTTAGATACTTTATATCAAAACAGTACAATAATAATAATTATGAGGTCTAATAGGTAATTTATTTCGGTTTTTTCCGAATAACCTTACAGTGGTACAGAATTGCAGATACCTCCTACCTAATAAGATAAGATCATTAATGTAATAAATCCGTCTTAATTACCGGTACCTAATAAAGATAACTTAAATTATTATTATTTACATGGTAATTCAATAATGCAGACGAGTACCTGCTTACAAAAGCTTACAAACAGACAAAATATTTTATTGAGGAGTATTTATTTAAATAAGCGTTGAGCTTTTTTTCCTAAATCCCTAACTCTTAATACTTCCATAGCTGAACCTAGGTACCTATAGGGATTTCAACTAACTATCAGAAACGATCACCTAAAGCACCATATTGCATTATCCGATATTGACTTTTAGTAGCCTTTGAAATTACTGTTTCACTGATCAAAAGATTCTAGTAGCTGTACATACTTTTTGCTTTGACTTCAATTACGTTATAAATATTTTATAATATGTATAAACGTTTTAATATAATATACGTACAAGGTTACTATGTCACTTAGCTTTTGCCAGCGGCTTTTGCCGCTTGGATTATGGTTTTATACAAGTAGGTACCGTAGCATCTTTTATTTTCCCGTAATAGAGAGTAGCCTGAATCCCTTATTGTAGTGCTTGTCTGCCTGTGAAAGGAACTTTCAAAAGAGCTTCAGTCTCTTTGAAGCTCGGACATACAATGGACAAACAGAAAGTCATTTTCTAAACGCGTGTTAAAAAAAAATCGGGCTTATAAGGTATCCATGAGCTCAACAAAAGACAGTTTCTTACAGATTTCGAAATGAACAAACACTTCATAATTTAGAATAATATATACAAGTATATAATCCTACTTAGTTATGCCAATAATAATCGTGTAAATATTTCGGTATGATTTCAATGTGTTATGCTGCCGCGAATAAAAAATCGGCCAAGTGCGAGTCGGGTCTCACTCTTTTAGGGTTCCGTACATATGACCAAATCCCTTTTTAGGGTTCCGTACCAAAATGGTAAAAATGGAACCCTTATGGTGAGACTTTCTCCGTCCGTCCGTCCGTCCGTCCGTCCGTCCGTCTGTCACAGTCGATTATTTCAGTAACTATTAAAGCTATCGACATGAAATTTGGCATAGTTGTGTATAATAGTGGCCCAACATCATTGGAATAAAGAAAAATCGAAAATTATTTTTAGTTTGATTAAAAAAGGGGGAAAATCGGGGGTTTGAAATTTTAAAGTAAGATAACTATACCGAGTGGGATATCATATGAAAGGCCTTTACTTGTGCATTCTAAAACAGTTTTTTATTTATTTTTATATATAATAGTTTTTGATTAATCGGCCAAAATGTCGAAAAAAATACCGTTCCCCCCCTTATCTCCGAAGTTTAGGTACCAATCGAAAAATCTGGAATAATTATGGTCAATAGAAGTTTATGTATATTTTACAGGAAAAATAAAAGCAACGCGAAAATTATTTTTCGTACCACTTGCTCAAAAAGTGACATTCTGTGCCACAAAAAGCGAACATAACAATAGTCATTTTTAATCTGTTAAAAACAGGGAAAGAAAATTGTACTGAATTTCATTCATCCTCTAGGGGGAGAATGTGATTTAAATTTGGAATACTTACCGAAATTTATACTGAACTACATCTGTGTTTACACCATTGAGTTTGTATATGAAGCATTATACATCTTTTTGAAAAAGGAATACGCATTTATTATGCAGTTATGATTATTAAATAAAATTACGAAAACCGACACGGCCGTATGAGCTTGATGCCTTTGCTTTCCGACAAAAAAATATTAGTCTAGGAATTTGCCGCGTTTTTGTTTTTTTCAAATACATAAACGTTAAGTTTATTTTAATTTATTTTTATAAATAAGTTAATGTTCTAAAAATACGTTACGATGTTAAATCAAAGCGACAGTGATAGTGAATTGTCGGATTCCATCAGTGCAAATGCTCAGACGCAAGAACAGAGAAATACTCAAATCAACTCATCAACAATAAATGTACCAAACAAAAATGTAACTCTCTCTATCAATAATTGGACCAATGTTTCGAATGTTAACTTTTACTTTTAATTGTCATTATTTTTAATAAATGCTTATCTCATATTATTATTGTGTTAATTTTTTCGCAAATGGTACGAAAAGCAGAGTATTTTCCTCGGTGATAAAGCTGTCTTAGTCTTGGGTGAACTTAAATCCCTCGCTACACTCAGGACTCGTCTTAAATCCCTCGCTTCGCTCGTGATTTAAGTTTTTAACACCCTCGCTACGCTCGGGAGTAAACCTCGAGTCCTTCGTTACGCTCGCGATTTAAATCGTCACCCGCGACAGAAGACACTGCTTTATCCCCTTGGTTAATAATCTACTATTAGTTTGATTAAAAAAGGGGGAAAATCGGGGGTTTGAAATTTCAAAGTAAGATAACTATACCGAGTGGGATATCATATGAAAGGCCTTTACTTGTGCATTCTAAAACAGTTTTTTATTTATTTCTATTTATAATAGTTTTTGATTAATCGGCCGATTTGGCTGAAAATTGGTGGAGAGAAAGCTTAGAACCAGGAGACGGACATAGGATACTTTTTATCCCGTTCGACCGCGTTTCCGTCAAGTCACTATAAAACGTGGTATAACAGAAACTCATCTGACATGGAATAACAAAACGCAAATGACAGTGGAATAACAAAACGTAAATGACAGCTAAACGTAATTTTGTCTTTGGTTAAATATGGTACCTACTTAAAAAATTTGACAATTATAAAAAGTGATATATAAAGCATTACTGATATTATAAATGCGAAAGTGTGTTTGTTTGTTGGTTTGTCCTTCAATCACGTGGCAACAGAACAGCGGATTGATGCGATTTTTTGCATGGGTATGGTAATGGATGTAGTAGTGGTTCCTCAGACCGGGAGAGCTACTTTTTATCTCGGATAATGAAAGAGTTCCCGCGAGATTTTGAAAAACTAAATCCATGCGGACGAAGTCGCGGGCATCAGCTAGTTAACAATAAACCTCTACAAACAAAGTTAACGATAAATAAGCAAATTAATATAATATTATCGTTTTACTTTTACTTTTGGAGTACGGAACCCTCGGTGCGCGAGTCCGACTCGCACTTGGCCGGCTTTTTTGTTATTTAATGAGCAACCTTAGATTACTTTTTTCAGTTGTAAAAATTTTGTTTATCTCGTGGGATTGACCCAATGAGCTCTTTAATTAATTTATGATTAACACTGGAGAGGTTGCTGTTATATTCTTGGACCTACTTGATTGAAGCCATTTTGGCGCTCCTGTAAGCAGATACAAGTTTCTTCGAAGCTCTTAAACGTGGTATATGGCGCACAATGATTTCATTCTTTAATTATTATAGAACTATATGATAATCTATGACTTCATAGATTACTTTTATTATAGACCTCTCCTCTATGATAAATCTATGATTTTTTTTTAAACTAGATACATATTTAGATATCTTAGTTCTTGGATAGTACTAAATTATAAAATACTAATTAAAAAAATACTGGTTAAAGTATTTCCTGCATTTTATATTATAAGTAAGGTAACAACCTTACATACCTATAATATTATACAAGGTTAATTTTAAAATGCCAACAACCTTCTACGGGCGACTTATATGCATCAAAGTAATCAAATATAATCAAATTTTATTCCTTGACTTTTTAAAAATAATTTTTTTTTCATACCAATATACATTATATATATTAATATTTAGTTATAGATGAAAATAAAAAATTTGTATTTTAGAAGTTTGTTGGCATTTTAAAATAATTTAGCCTGCATTTTAAAGTTTTTAACCAAGGTACAAGGATGCGCTGATGATAGAAAAGATACTGTATACCTACTGTGGAACACTTTAGGCTGCCGCACACAGTCAATATTATTATTGTCAATATTTACGAATATTGACAATAATATTGCGTGTGTGCGGGGCGTATTTGTAGGATTGATCAATATTTTTTCATATAAAAAAAATATTGTCAATATTTTTATTGACAGTAATATTGACTGTGTGCGGGCAGCCTTACACAACTACTATTTACAGATAGTAAATTACAAACCCAAGGAAACGACCATAAGTAGGTAACTACCTATTATTATAAAAATCATTTAACAATTTTATCCTATATGTTAAATTAAACTATTACTACTCGTAGGTACCTACCTAATCGATAAACATACTCTAATAGGTTCTAAACTACAAAAAAATCTATCTGTCTATCCGTCGTCTATGTCTGTTTCGCAGCTTATCGCGCCAGCAGCTTACAAGTTGTATCCGAAGACGTAGACCTATAGAGATTGACGATGGGCCGATTTTATCCCAGAATAAGTATTCTATACTTATTCCGGGATAAAATCGGATAAGTATAGGATACTTATTCCGGGATAAAATCTGCCCATCCGTTTGAGCACTACGATGATACAGACATACAACCCCCTGGCCTTTTGTCAAGGAATGAATACTTATATTATGTGAGTGAAATTTCCATTTAACACAGGTTACAAGTGTCTGTGTCAGTCTGTGATGCTTAGAGAATATTTTAAAACTAGCTGAGAGCGACAATACTTTTACGCCCCGACTTTGCATAAATAACATTTTCATAAGTAGGTACCTAATACATAATAATATGTAATAATATGTAAATAGGGTACCTACCTACATACTCGTATGTCTATCTATTGGAAAAACTAGCACTTTCCGTGGTTCGCTTTCATAACAATGTAAGGTACTATTATAGGTATGTAGTAGGTACATTTTGTATATAATAATAATATCTATTATATCTGTAATGATTTAGTTAAAGTACCTACCTAGATCATTAATCTAAGTATTTTTGTTTCATTCACCGACTTCAAAAAAGGAGGAGGTTCTCAATTCGACGAAATCTTTTTTTTTAAGTATGTTCACCGATTACTCGAATACGCCTGAACGGATTTGGAAAATTCTTTTTTTGTTTCAAAGGGTATATACTTCCAAGGTGCAGGTCCCATTTAAATTATATCGAACTCGGTCAAGCGGTTTTTAAAAATTCTTATCAATAATTAATTGTAAATTATTGTCGGTTTTTTAAAAAGAATATCTATATATCTATATATATATAAAAGAAAGTGGTGTTAGTTACACTATTTATAACTCAAGAACAGATGAACCGATTTGGCTGAAAATTGGTGGAGAGGTAGCTTAGAACCAGGAGACGGACATAGGATACTTTTTATCCCGTTCGACCGCGTTTCCGTCATGTCACTATAAAACGTGGTATAAGAAAAACGCATCTGACATGGAATAACAAAACGCAAATGACAGTGGAATAACAAAACGTAAATGACAGCTAAACGTAATTTTGTCTTTGGTTAAGTATGGTAAAAAAATTTGACAATTATAAAAAGTGTTATAATAAAGCATTACTGATATTATAAATGCGAAAGTGTGTTTGTTTGTCCTTCAATCACGTCGCAACAGAACAGCGGATTGATGCGATTTTTTGCATGGGTATAGTAATGGATGTAGTAGTGGTTCCTCCGACCGGGAGAGCTACTTTTTATCTCGGATAATGAAAGAGTTCCCGCGGGATTTTTAAAAACTAAATCCATGCGGACGAAGTCGCGGGCATCAGCTAGTTTTATTATAGATTAGACGATGCCCACAACTTCGTCCGCGTGGACAAGGGTTTTCAATTCCTGCGGAAACTCTATCATTTTCCGGGATAAAAATTAGCCTATGTGTTAATTTCTGGGTTTGAATCTCTATTCCAAATTTCAGCCAAATCGGTTCATTCGTTGTGGCGTGAAAGATTAACAAACATCCATACATCCATCCCTCCTCATAAACTTTCACATTTATAATATTAGTAGGATTATTTCTTACTACAAATCTTTCGTATCGCCCTGATTCAATGCGATTGTTTATAATTTATATACCTCGTAAAAGAGATATGTACTTACCTATAAATTATTATTTATGTAAAATCTCCTTGTTTGGACCTATTATAAAATCATTTTTAATACGTATTTCAATGATTTCACATTTAACAGTAGGCATCAGATTCCTATCACGCACATTTGGTAATGCAAATAAGCTGAATAATTAATTACACAATTGCTCATAGCTCGTCGATAAACAAGTTACGACTTACGGGTTTTAAACGGTCTGGCGGGTGCTCGTTCGTAGTTTTCGTTTTGGGTTACCAGACTATCCGAATTTTCAGGACCTGTCCGGAAGATGGGTTCGTATTTATTAAAAGACTAAAGTAATTTAATTTACGTATACGAAGGTGAGTACATATTGTCCCGATCCCTATTCCATGCATTAGATAGCTTCCAAAGCTATAGCCCCTAGCCCAGGCCGCGGCCGTTTTTAAAATATCAACAATAAATTATATATTTTGTATAGTGGCGCGGGAGTTTGAAGTGGGTTTTTTAAAAAGAATTTCTTATATATATGACCGAGCGAAGCGAAGGTCTCTTAGTCTACTTGAGTGAATTTGCACTTGTCAGAAATAAACACGCGCGCTTATCTGATGTGGCCGCCTCCATTTGTTTCAACCACGTTTCAACGACATCGCCGTCGCGTCGTTGTCGCCGTACCAGTGCGGCCGCGGCCTAAGGCGACGTTTTCGCATAGGCGTGGCGTTGCGCTTCGCGCGGCGCGTCGAGTCGCGTGAGCGGTCGCGCGATATGGCCAAGGTATGAGGGCGAGCGAGAGCGAGCGAGCGACGCGCCGCGCGACGCGCAACGCCACGCCTATGCGAAAACGTGGCCTAATGCTTGCCAACCTCGGATGCGGCCACCAAAATTGGCTCAGGAGTTAAGGCACTACGATAGACAGTGTGTGATAGACAATTGGACACATAGCTACATATACATAAACTGCTAAACTCATAACCCCTCACGGCTTTGACGTAGTCGGGGAAAATTTCCTTATTGGGAGGAAAAGATGTCCAGAAACCTCATAATTGGATTTGGTAACCCAAGTTTCGTGTAGTACCTGTAGTGGTAGCTGCTCATGCAACGTGCGCGCGTAATTACGTGAATATGCGTGGATGAAATGACATAAGGCTGTTACAGTTTGCGCGTACCAAATGCCGAGGTGCTGGGCTCACGCATTGCCTGTAAGGACTGCAAATAAAAGACGCCCGTCTTAGAGCGCTTTCAGACTTTCACACGAATATTACGTCTTGAAGGAAGTTAAGAATTTATCACTCTTTATTCATTTATACTTATCATAACAAGACTAGATCCCCGTGTTGATTAAGGTTTTTGATTCCCGTGGAAACTACTCTTTAATATAAAATTTTCCGGGATAGCATTTAGCGTATGTGTTAATAACGGGTATGAGCTATCTCCATTTCAAATTTCAGCCAAATCGGTTCATTCTTTGGGGCACGAAAGAGTATCAAACAAACATCCATCAATGATCCAGCCATCCATCCTCACAAACTTTCACATTTTTATAATATTACGTAGTAGGATAGTAGGAGTGAACGACCGAATTCACTTATTGAGCGAATCAAGTTCGTTATAAATTAATACGTCAACAACGCGTTACGGGTAGCACTTAAAAACTGCTATCTAACACGTTATTGCAAATTCAAATTCGGCAATAATTCAGCCTTCATCGCAATCACCTTTGATTGGCTGAATTTATGGAGTTCTTATGGCATCAATTAATTTTAACCAATAGAAGTAGACTACCCTAGAGCTGAGCTTGGGCATATTATTTCAGTTCACACCGCGGGTGAATAATAATTAATACGAATTAATACGTCAACAACGCGTTACGGGTAGCACTTAAAAACTGCTATCTAACACGTTATTGCAAATTCAAATTCGGCAATAATTCAGCCTTCATCGCAATCACCTTTGATTGGCTGAATTTATGGAGTTCTTATGGCATCAATTAATTTTAACCAATAGAAGTAGACTACCCTAGAGCTGAGCTTGGGCATATTATTTCAGTTCACACCGCGGGTGTCAATCGCAAAATCATAGTCAAGGGCTGCCAAGAAACAGAAAAAACGAATAGATACCTACTTACCTAATAATAAGTATGTACTTATTCGTATTTCTTAGGCACGATTACGGCACATGAGTAAGGTAACAGAGTGGAAGCTACATACAAACGGCTCGCCGCGGGCTCACCCATACATAGCGCAACGCTGTGTGCGTGAGCTCTCACCGACACATTCACCGACACGCCGCTCAGGGTCAAACCGGTCCACTCAGGGTCAGAACGTAAGGGCTGACGGTCGTGCGTTTAGTGGAAATAAATAGACGAAGAGTGAGTGATTTAGATTTATTTTTGTACTTAGTGTAAAAATGCCAAACTCTTGCACAGTTTGTTTAAAATAACCCAAAGACAATAAGGACATTTCCTTTTTTTATGTCTGAGAGATAAAGAGAAGTAAGTCCTTTTTTATACGTATAGGTACGTATCAAATTAATTAATAAATAATATTAAAATTCTTTGTTATTCGACCGATTTCGTTTAAAATCGATATTTGGGCTTCCCTTGGGTCAAGAAAGAGCAAATGGATGCCAAAATTTTAAAGTCACCGCCATATTTAAATTCTTTGTTATTCGACCGATTTCGTTCAAAATTGATATTTAGGATTCCCTGGGGTCAAGAATTAGGAAATGGGTTCCAAAATTTTAACAAGTCACCGCCATATTGAAATTCTTTGTTATTCGACCGATTTCGTTCAAAATCGATATTTAGGATTCCCTGGGGTCAATAATTAGGAAATGGGTTCCAAAATTTTAAAAAGTCACCGCCATATTGAAATTCTTTGTTATTCGACCGATTTCGTTTAAAATCGATATTTGGGCTTCCCTTGGGTCAAGAAAGAGGAAATGGATGCCAAAATTTTAAAAAGTCACCGCCATATTGAAATTCTTTGTTATTCGACCGATTTCGTTCAAAATCGATATTTAGGCTTCCCTGGGGTCAAGAAAGAGGAAATGGATGCCATAATTATAAAAAGTCACCGCCATATTGAAATTCTTTGTTATTCGACCGATTTCGTTCAAAATCTATATTTGGGCTTCCCTGGGGTCAAGAAAGAGGAAATGGATGCCAAAATTTTAAAAGACACCGCCATATTGAAATTCTTTGTTATTCGTCAGATTTCGTTCAGAATCGATATTAAGGCTTCCCTGGGCCATTATTTGTGAAACAACATTAATTGTGAAGTTATGGCAAAAATACTGATGTTCATGAAAAAAAATCGTTTCTTTATATTTTTGTTTAAGTATTTTTTGTTCAAGTTCAGAATATAACTGAAATTATACATAATTATACAAACTTTAAAATATTTTTATTTTTTCCTTAAATTGTTGACATGCATCAGGTGACAACCCTAGCAGAATAGGTATACTTCTTCGACCTTGTTAGGAAGCTTCCTCTCTGTTCGGAATATTTACTCGTGTGATTACGGGTAACATATCGCTAAAATTGTGCTTGCCGTGTGGTCTGATACGTCTCTTATAGTAGGTAAGTGTTACAAATTATTACGTCTGTTGTGTCTGACAAAGAAAAGTACCTGCACGTACAAATGAAATAAAAGGCTCAAAAATATGTAAGCTTACTTATTTATCATAAGAAAATATTATTATACTTAGGTACCTATTGTTATTCGTGCATTGAATACGTTTGTATCACTTCTCGTTTTGTTGTGGTCTAGCATTTTAGATAATAAATACCTAATTATATTAATTACTTGCTGAAACCTGCGACTTCACCCGCGTTTGGCACAGCTTTGGATTAGCTTGGTTCATGTAGGGCTACCTAACCTAAGCGGGCCACAAGGAAAATGATTTGCCTAGGTACCAATTTTCTTGTGTATCTATCTATAAGAAAAATGTGTAGACATCTCGTAGTGCACATGTGGCCCTACTGGAGACTAACACCCGATTCTTTTCTTCCCGAACATATTGTTTGCTTAAACTAAAATAATTATAAATGTATTACTTAATGTTAAATACAGTATCTAATACTTAGCATCTTATCAGTTTTCATGTCCCTTTCCTTAGCACAATGTTATCGGTGGATCCCACACTAGGAGGCCTGTATCGTGGGGTCCAAAAGAAAATTTTCAATTAGATTATCACGGAAAATTAGTGACACTAGATTTTATCCATCAAAAGGATACTTATAAAAGACCTAAAACCACACAGATGCTAGGTCAGTTAGGTATAAAATAGGTATAATACAAATACGTGTACGACTACGGCCTAAACTCTTCTAATTCGAGAGAAAACCTGCCATTGCCAAGCGATGGGTTGAGACAGATGAATGAATTTTAGGTAGGTAATTAGGTTCATACTAACCCACTTCTGAAACTTTCGGATCTTTACTCTGTTTCGGTGCATCAACCTTCTACCTACGTAAAATTAGGAAAATAAACGCTTAAAATGCGAAGCAAGTAGATTGTGTTGTTAACACGTAAGTACAAATTACTCGATAATTTAATACTTGGACCTTCGAACCAAAATTGGAAGAACAATGTATGCAGCTATCAAACAATAGGGCATGGTAATCGACAGATTAGCCTTCATCGAAATGGTCATGATAATGACAATTGGCACGCCCACAGAACTTACCCACCTATTGTGGACACGACCATCATTACTCCAGCAGGGCTAGCATGGGCAGGGGACACATATATCCACGGGGAGAGCATAAAATGTTTCTGTCCTCGCTTAGTTTTATCCACCCGTCGAACATGGGCACAGCGGTGGATATACCTAATATCCACAGTGGATAAAATAGGAGAAAAACTTATCCCCGCAATTAATGCCATTATAAAAATCATGCTGAAGATAATTTTATCTCTTGTCAGTGGATAAAATCGAATTTTATAATTTTTGTCTTGGCCATGCTAGCCCTGCAGCGCTACTCCATGCGTTTTGAATGGTCTAAGCCCCATGCAAACGCATCTTGATTCTTATTCAAACTCATAGAACCAATCTTGGACCAGTAATAATTATATGTAATTATTCTGTTTCTACGCTTCGTCAGATTTCCTTTAAAATCTATATATATAAAAGAAAGTAGTGTTAGTTACACTATTTATAACTCAAGAACGGATGAACCGATTTGGCTGAAAATTGGTGGAGAGGTAGCTTAGAACCAGGAGACGGACATAGGATACTTTTTATCCCGTTCGACCGCGTTTCCGTCATATCACTATAAAACGTGGTATAACAAAAACGCATCTGACATGGAATAACAAAACGCAAATGACAGTGGAATAACAAAACGTAAATGACAGCTAAACGTAATTTTGTCTTTGGTTAAGTTTGGTAAAAAATTTGACAAAAAATTATAAAACTGTTATAATAAAGCATTACTGATATTATAAATGCGAAAGTGTGTTTGTTTGTTGGTTTGTCCTTCAATCACTTCGCAACAGAACATCGGATTGATGATTTTTTGCATGGGTATAGTAATGGATATAGTAGTGGTTCCTCAGACCGGGAGAGCTACTTTTTATCTCGGAATGAAAGTTCCCGCGGGATTTTTAAAAACTAAATCCATGCGGACGAAGTCGCGGGCATCAGCTAGTTATTAATAAGTAAGTACTAAGTATACTTAATTATTATTACTTACCTACAGAAAAACTTGAACAAGTTATGGTATGTTTACACCAAATAATGTCCAAACTGTAATATCTGTGTAAAAAATTTTTGTTAAGAAATAAATAAATAACAACAAGGATAAAAGTTTAAAAACTGAATGTAACATCATTGTAACATCCGTTTTGTCGGATCATCATAACGAAACTATTGACACTTCATTCATCAAATTCGGCTCAGTAGTTTATTCGCTACGGCGCGCGGAACATTCGTAAATAGTCAGGTCACATACATACATACATAGTAGTTGTACTTATAGTTATAGTAGGTATCCTTGTACACTTACTTACATAGACTGCTAAAATCATAACCCTTCCTTTTGGCTTTGGCATAGTCGGGTAAAAAATGCAGGTTTAAAGTTTAAATTAAACCATAGAATAATGATCATCTCAAGATCATCTAATGTGTCTAACTCAAAGAGAAACTAAAATAAAATCAAAGTAAGTATACTTACCTACCTACTTATTCAGTACCTACCTGAATGAAAATGAATACTACATAGTTACTTATTCATTGTTCATTGTAAGTGCATTTTTTGAGGATGTAAGTAGTTGATATGGAAGTCTATTAAAAAATACTATCACCCGTAGGCCGTAGTCGTAAGACTCGTAAGTCTTATCTACTCCTAAAATTCTAAATTTAGTTGGGATGTAATGAAAAATCATTGCTCTATGAAAAGTCTAAGGCTAAGCTTAAGTTAATAATTACTGTAACAGCGCCATCTGACATTTATTCAAAGAGCTACTTAGTAAACCAAACAAAGCAGCCTGACCTATGCCTATGTAGCTACTTGCCCAAAACTTAAAAATAATAATTATTCACCTGGGTCACCACTATTGAGCGCCATCTAGACAGCCTCGACACCGTGAGACATCGTTATTTTTATGTTTAACATTTTTTCCACTAGATGGCAACTTAAGTCTAAAAACAAACCAAACAGCTGTTCAGCGAATGTTTATCTCTGCTAACTTCACGCTAGTTCGTGTAGAGAATTGCGACCAAAGACTAAAAAAAATATCAGTCAGTGACATTCTTCAGTAAATATGTTCCTTGGTGACATTTTTGCAGTGCGTTGTGTAGTGTTGATTCTAGAAAACTTTAAAATTTATTGATAAATTTTATTGCAAACGAGTCAAATACTGTGTTGTACATCTGTTTATGTGCTCGATCGTATTAGTTTATAAATTTCGAGTTTATTTCAACATCAGTGCCATCAAAATTGTACCAGTTTCCTTCACAAAGAGGTTTGGTTTTGTTAACCGTGCGCAAGGAACCTTTAAAAAACAGCATTTGATGTAAGTACTTATGAATGTAGTCTAGCATTTTTAAGGTCCCGCAGCTGTAACTTGTAACCTAATTATGTCGGAAATGGAAAAAATTAACATACATAAATTGAAAATTACTAAAGTAGGTACTGACACTTGCAATGCGTAGTTACATACCTACTGTTTTTATTAGCACTCGCATCTATGTGCAGAAAAACACACTCGTATTGTTGATGATTGGAACTAAAAAACAAAGGGAACTGTATGAATTGAAGGTACCTATTAGGTCACTAACAAACAGGATCCATTAGTGACACAATGAAAGAAAATTGGCCTGTGGTTTTCAACAAAAATATTAGGCTTATTGCATATTATGCATACTAATATAAATGCGAAAGTAATTAGGTAACCTATTTAGAGCTCAACAGTTGAACATTAATTTGAATATTGATGAAATTTAGCACTGAACAACCTGTTCTCTAGAGATAGACATTGTCCCAGAAAATAGAGTTCTGATGAGATTCTACACAGAAAAGGTTGCAGGCAGGCAAATAAAACTAGTGGGACAACCAGCTGTAGGTTGTAGTACATATTGTAACTTTTAATTACACTATATTTTATAATAATCAGTAATAACACAATGATTTGATGACAACTTTGTATTAAATATTTAATAATTTGATCTAATTTTAGAAAGTAACATGAGTGACTGCAACTTGTCCAATAAACAAAAGGTAATATTAAGGTCATAGTCTTTCCAAATTAGAAACATTGTTTGGTAAGTTTTAAAGTTAATCATTCAGTAAAATGGTTGTTTTTGTAGTATATTTTTAATTTTAATATAGTCTTTGTGAGACCTTATTCATCTGTTATAAACAAAGAGGTGATACACACAATCAACTAATTAGAAACTATCATAAACTAGAAACACTGTCATGTTGTCTGTTCAAAGTACAGAAATCCTTTGTATGGTTGAGTGTACACATATGTAATATGATTCCGAAGGAATTATTAGATTTGCCATTGCACAAAATAAATGTAAAAACATATTACGGTTACAAAGTTAATGAATTTCTTGATGATAATGTTGCATCCGGGAACAATCATTGTGGTATTTTTTTAAATTGATTGCATCAGTGTAACAATCACAATGGCCTCTGATTGGCTGATACTCTCCCGCATGGTTAAAATGCATTGATGCAGCAAACACATCATAAAATCCACCAATCGGAGGCATTCATTACACTGACACTGATCATTTTTAGAGAATCAACACAACTTGGTATCCAGCTGCCCCAGAGACAGGGCAACTTATAATAATAATAATCTACCACTTACATAAGGAGAGAAGGCAATAACATAACCATTTATATTAGATTTCATTTGTACAATGACACTATAAAAAGTATGGCCTTCATTTTGCCACAATAACTGCCCTATATATATGTCTGACAGACATTTCTTTACTTTATGATGTTGTATTCAACCGACAATAAAAACCAAGCTACAAATGCAGCTGTTGTTCGCTGAATAACAAAATTATCAGTCTGAGCATATAGTTAGTATATATTTCAAATGTTTTAATGTAATTTTTTTAAGGAAATCATATAGTCTTTAGTTCCCATGCGACATTTTGTCATACCTATGTCTTGATAAATTTATTTGCTTAGCAACAACTTAGTCTTGCAATTAGGCAGTTATTTTAACTAATAATTGGTCAGAGAGTTTTTGGCACCAGCTAGATATAACCATGCAGAAACGTTATCACACATAAAAATTCTTACTGTCGTTTAGGTGAAGCCTTCCTTTGTTTGCTACTTATTATTGCTGCAAAGGTGTTAACTTACTTAATCCTCACTAATATAATGATGCGAAAGTGTTTTAGTCTGATGGTTTGTCTTACAATCACGCAAATTTGGAGCAATGGATCAACACGATTTTTAGCATGGGCTACTATTATCCTGAAAAAACAGGGTTCCAACAGGATTTTTGGAAACATAGTTATATGTGGAAAAATTCTGACAAAAAGTTAAAACTAAAAATTAATAAAAAAAGTACAAAATATTTGGCCGACCAAATATTTTGTACTTGATGACCAATTTGACTTAAAAGCTTAACATTATTATAAGCTCAACATTATTCTTACTGCTAATCACAATGCAATATAATTTAAAATATAAAATTGTATTATATACAATTATATTTGTAGGCAGTTTGCTATCATATCCAGAAATGGCTTAGAGGTAATGGTCAAGGTTTTGGCAATTTGGCTGCATACCTAAAGTTTATTCTTTCAAACTAAAATACTTTAATTGTGTATAAATTATCTTAATTTTATGTTATTACCAGCTGATGTCTGTGACTTCGTCAAAGTGGATATAGTTTTCGTTTAGTTTTAGTTAGATTTAGTATAGTAGGTATTCCACGAGCTTAACTTCAATCTAAAAACCATTGACTGCTTTGAGCATCTTGAAAATTTTGGAAAAAACACTTGCTTATCACTACTTAGGTAGGTATGCAGAGTGACACTGCTAGTCTTGTTTCGAAACCACAGTGTGAATGATTTGCCTTGAGGCGATCGAAACAAGCGTCTAATTTTTCCATAAAAAATTGTTAATTATGATTTGTAGAGCCAAATTTAACGAGACATTGAGGAATGAAACAGATTTATCATCTAAATAAAATTAATACAGTGAAAGGTGTATAAGCAAGGCTCGGCGCATACAGACCACAATAATTACACCACCTGACAACAGCCGACACTAATATTATAAATCCTGTCACTTGCAAGTCTACTGGTTAACTTTAAGATGTCTTCCTGCAGGCGGGTAGGTATAGTGATACAGGTATTGCTGTCTCTATCGGTCGTGACTCGTGACACGCAATCGAGATCAGTCATTTGACCAGATTTTTCCGCATATATTTTATACTAGCTGATGCCCGCGACTTCGTCCGCGTGAATTTAGTTTTTTGTTTTTTTTTTTGTATTAAAACCTTCCGTGGAACTTAAGGAACATACAAAAAAATAAATTAACCGAATTGGTCCATCCATTCTTGAGTTATGCGCTTACCAACATTCATTTTTATTTATATAGATAGATTAAAATCCAACCTAACGCGATTCGTATCTCCGTAAAAAGCCAACATACCATGTTTCATGGATATTACTTGAAAACTAAAATTTTTCCCTAATTTTTTATAACTTATAAGTTATAAAAATTAGGGAAAGGTTCCACATGTAGAAATTGTTTAAAATAAATTGAAAATGGAAATTTCGGTCTGTCGAGCTGGGATTCGAACCATCGACCTTTGGCTGTTAGGCGACTGCAGAAGCCACAAGGCTACGGAGACCCATTATTGTACCGCGAAAATACCGAACACAATGCCAAATTAATGAATCGAAAGTTAAAAAAACTACGTTAAATCCGGATGTACATGTATACAAATTTTCATCCCCTGTTTGAAGTGTTTGGGGGTGGAATTTTTAAAATTTGCGAAACACGTATTTCTTATTTTTTTTATCGAAAGCCCAAAAATTAAAGATTCATGGATATTACATGAAAAATAATTTGATAAATGACGGACTTTCATACAAACTTTCAACCCCCATTTAACCCTCTTGGGGTTGGAATTTTCAAAAATCCTTTGTTAGCGGACGTCTACGTCATAATAGCTATCTGTGTGCAAAATTTCAGCCCGATCCGTCCAGTGGTTAGAGCTGTGCGTTGATAGACCAGTCAGTCAGTCAGTCACCTTTGCCTTTTATATATTTAGATTTGTAACATAAAATTACTGGACCATTATTATTTAAGTACTTGAAGATTTTACTAATCATTTTTAAATAATTTACCTACCGTTTTAAAAATCTTACCGAGCAAGTGTAGCTTTGAAACTACAATATTTTTAAGGAACTCTTGAAACAGAGCAAAACAAACATAAATGTAGATCTACTACATTTCGCTGACATAGAGCTTTTCACACGGTTTTCGATCTCGGTGCAATGCTGTGATCGCTGCTGAAACACCAAAAACTATTGAAAAGTCGCAGCACCACAAATCGTTCTGTGATCGTGATCACTGGACCAACCCGCAGCACCGCATTAGAGATGTGGATTCAAAAAAGAATGTCAAACTTCGTTTATATGAAGAAGAGAGTTTACATCAGGAAGAAATTCTTAAGTACGGCGGCAGTAACGCGTCGCCGCCGCCGCGCCGTCGACTTCATGTTAAAAATGTATGAAAAGTGCATTTCACAGACGGCCGCGTGGTTCTGGCGAGTGGCTCGTTTGCGCGGGCCCTGATTAATATTTGCATCGGTTAAGTGGAGGAGTAGAGTGGGTCAATTTACGCTTTCGTGTTGTGTCGGCTTAGGGCTTGTTGAAAAAGTATCGATACCTAAGTATTTTGTATTCGATATGCTGTTACAAAATATATAAAGTACTTAACACAAAAATGAATACGATACACTGTTGTCATTACTGATCTAAACCACTGAGGTTCAAAGGTAAAAAGTACCTAATTCTGTAATTCGGTATTTATTTAGTATTTTTTCTTATTACTACTAGGAAAAATACCCTAGAATTTGATAACCTTCAATCTTACCGATATATCGATACTTTTTGGCACTTCCAACATCCCTAGTCGGCGTGCAGCACGACTAATAACAATGCGGATCCGTGGCTTGCCAACTGTACTCACCTACATTAATGTTCTGATAAACTACCGCTCATTGAGTGCTTTAACCTGAACATAAAGCTAAATTATTTAAAAATAGCCCGTGCCCTGGCTTCGCACGAGTGCATTTTACTATGGAGAAATTAAAATTTTCATTCAAAAATACGATACGAATTTCCGGCTTTTCCAGTAGATTTTCCAAAAAAAATCTTTCATGCAAAACTCGTCCTGATAATTACGAACAAAAAAGAGTGAAGAGTCAAATCGGTCGAACCGTTCTCAAGTGATGATCTTTCAAAAGAAGATTTGTATGGCACCACTGCAGAGAGGCCATGACGGAACTCTGCCAATTCGTGGTCAGCAAGAAAATAGATTTGGCCCTGTTACAAGAACCGTACGCAGTCAAAGGGCGTGTGGCGGGCTTGGGTTGTCTTGGTGGAGATGTGATTTACCACAGCAATGGTGAGTCCAACCCCAGAACATGTATCTATGCCAGTAACAGGATCAAATCTTTAGGACTAATAGTATCAGAGTATTACAGAGATCTAGTGGCGGTGGAAGCAATCATACCACTTGCTGATGGTAACAAAAAAAGAGTGGCTTTCATATCGGCTTATATTCCAAGTGAGACCGACTACGAACCACCAACCAAAGAACTTGAAGAAACTGTAATCAAATACAGAGGTAAGAGAACTCCTATTATTATTGGGTGTGACGCTAACTCGCATCATGAGGTGTGGGGAAGTACTAACACAAATAGGAAAGGAGAACTACTAATAGAATTTATTGCAAGTAACAGTCTTGAGATTGTGAACATTGGGGATACCAGTACCTTTGTCACAAAATCAAGACAAGAAGTACTAGATATAACTTTAGCAACAGAAGATATTTCCAAATATGTCAAAGATTGGAGAGTTGACCTGGATGACTCTTTCTCAGACCATCGCAGAATAACCTTCAATATCGACAGCAAGGTGGAAAAAGTAAAGGTTAGGAATATAAGGAAGACTGATTGGGAAACATTTGCTTCAACTCTAAGCAAATGGACACCGACCTGTGGCTCATACAGCAGTATAGAAGACATAGAAACAGGAGCAAAAGAACTAGAAACAGCTCTGGTGGAAGCCTTTGAGGTTGCTTGTCCGTTGAGAGAGATAAGAGCGGGAAAAGGTCAACCCTGGTGGAACAATGAGCTGAAGAAACTTAGGAAAAGAGCTCGTAGAGCTCTTAGAGTTGCCCTAAAAAAGAACGATATAGAAAGCTGGGGAATTTACAGGAAAATAAGAACTGAATTCCGTAATAAGTGCAGGAAAGAAGACAGGAATGGCTGGCACTCATACTGCGAGGGTATTACAGATTATCCTGAATCTGCCCGCCTGTTGAGAGTGCTTGCCAAAGATAGAACATGTAAACTGGGAAGTATCAAAACAGACAATGATTTAGTATCTGATCCTAAACTGATACTGTGCAAAATGATGGAAACACATTTTCCAGAGTGCCAGGAAATAGGTGTTGAAGAAGTTACCCTGGAAGTTCCCAACGCCACCTATGACTGGCTGGCAGCGGAGAACATCATAACCAAAGAACAACTAGAATGGAGCATACATTCTTTTGCTCCATACAAGGCAGCAGGACCGGATGGCATCTTTCCGAAAATGCTGCAAGTAGCATACAAACATATTGGAGACATATTACTAGCATTATTTAGAGCAAGCCTGGCTAGTGGATACTTACCTCTCAATTGGTGCAAGGTCAAAGCGGTATTCATACCTAAGCCAGCAAAGAAAACTTATCAAGAAGCAAAATCTTTTCGATGTATAAGCCTGTCGTCTTTCATACTGAAAGCCTTAGAAAAGATAATAGATGGGCATATGAGATCCAAACTAGACTCAAGTATTCTACCACTACACATTAATCAACACGCATATATGACGGGCAAATCTACTGAAACTGCCCTCCATAATTTAGTGGTCAGAATTGAAAGATCAATAAATAGCAAGGAGTTCGCTCTTGGGTGTTTCTTCGATGTTGAAGGGGCATTTGATAAAGCGAATCGAAAAGCAATAAAAGCAGCACTTCAGATAGACGGCATCGAGCATGCTGTAGAAACGTGGATCATGAACATGCTACAGTATCGCTTGATAACAGCTGAACTAGGTGGAGAAAAGTACACCATTAAATCTACTAGAGGTTTTCCTCAAGGAGGATGCTTATCACCTCTGCTATGGTGTCTTTTATTAGATTCGTTGATAGTCAAAATCAATGATATGAAGATTTACATGCAGGCTTACTCTGACGACGGAGTGCTCCTAGTCACGGGAAAGGACTTGACTACAGTCAGGAACATTATGAGTATTGGTATTAAGACTACAATGAAATGGTGTCGAGATAAAGGTCTAAATCTTAACCCGACGAAAACAAAGCTAGTACTTTTTACCAAACGAAGGAAAATAGCACACTTTGCACCGATTGCAATTGATGGTGTAGAAATAGAATTGGCTAAAGAAATTAAATATCTAGGGGTGTTGCTAGATAATACTCTTAGGTTTAGTAGGCATATAAAGGAACAATGCTTGAAGGCTAAAATAGCCCTCATACAATGCAGAAGAGCAGTAGGTAGAACCTGGGGTATGAAGCCGTGTGTAATCAAATGGATATATACGGCCATCATACTACCAAGAATTCTATACGAAGCGATTGTTTGGTGGCATAAAGCAGCAACATCAACAAATAGCAAAGAACTGACTAAAGTACAAAGGATGGCCACACTGATGATCTCGGGTGCCATGCGGACAACACCATCCGCAGCACTGGAGATTATACTAGGTCTTTATCCTCTGGACTTGGCAGCCAAAAGAAGAGCGTTGGAGCAGTGGTATAGAATGAAACTGTCAAGACAATGGAAAGGCAGTTTCATGGATAAAGGACATACTGAGTTAGAAAAGATTTACGGAGATAAACTGTCTATGATAATCATTAATAATGATCTCATTAGGAGGCAGCGCATCTTCGATAAGAAATATAGAGTGCATATAGGATCAAAAGAAGAATGGAAGATAGAATCCGCCAGCGAAGGTATCATTGTCTGTTACACGGACGGATCAAGGCGTGAATCCACAAAGCTCAGTGGTGCTGGAATATTTTATAGCACCATTCCGGATAAGGACCAGGCAATCAGCCTGGGTAAATTTACGAGCATATTTCAGGCCGAGACGTATGCGATCATGGAGTGTGCTATCGGCCTGATGGACATTGTAGGTACTGATACAAAAGGAATTATATATAGTGACAGCCAGGCCGTAATAAAAGCTCTGGAAAGAAAGGACACCACTTCGGCTCTCGTGAAGGAATGCAAACATGCATTAAACTCACTAGCTGAAAAGACAAAAGTGAAGATTGCTTGGGTTCCTGGACACCAAGGGAACATCGGTAATGAGAAAGCAGATGAACTAGCTCGAATGGGAGCAAGTATCCAATTTCATGGACCTGAGCCTTGCCTACCCATTCCGTACACGATTACCAAAAAAGTGATGGAGGGAATCGTAGAAAGAGAATCGAACTCAAGATGGAACAACTCGATTCAATATAGACAATCGAAATTGTTCCTGAAATCATTCGATAAAAAGAAGACAAGACAAATTATGTCACAAAGTAGGAACAATATTGCATTGGTAATAGGAATAGCAACGGGACACTGTCTGCTAAATAGACATCTCACAATAATGAGAATACAAGAAGACCCATCCTGTCCAGAGTGTGGTGAGGAAGAGACCAGCTTCCACTTTATAGCTGAGTGCCCTATGTACTCATTGGTAAGATGGGAACTACAAGGTAAGGATAGATTAAGTGAAGAAGACCTAACAAACCTTTCAATAGGAGACATCGTTAGGTTTACGAAAGCTACAGGTAGGTTTGAGGGGGGTAGGCTGCCTGGGCACCAGTAACCTGTGTCCAAACACGGGGAATTGGGTGGAATAGTTCCGACACAGGACTGATCACCCGCCTGGCGTTAGCAGGCGTCCCCTCCACAAATACATACAAATACATACATGGTACCTTTTTCTTAATTCAAATACTGTTTATACTATTACTAAATACGTAGTAGTAGTGAAGTATCTAATACGTAGATATACGAAAGTTATGGGCAAATACGTAACTAATCTCTCAGTAGCTGACGCCTGCGACCAATTCAGTGTCCAAGTCGACGCAATCAAAAGATAGGGCCTTTTATACTTCTTTTATGCCGCATATTTTGAGACTCGCAAGGGAATCAAAACCTATAGGGTACTTCCCAGTTCCCGTTGACCTAGAATCATAAAATTTGGCATGAAGCAATGTCATGTAGCACAAGTAAAGGAAGAAAATTCGAAAACCGTTTTGTAGTTGCATGACAAAACAATATTTTTTTTTGTGATGCAGTGTATAATGTATAGTAGGTATAACAAAATTAATATGAATAAGCAAATTAATATAATATCTATTATCGTTTTACTTGAATACTTTTACTTCTGGATTACGGAACCCTCGGTGCGCGAGTCCGACTTGCACTTGGCCGGTTTTTATTTTACAAAGGAAACCTAAACATATCCGGGATAAAGTATAACCTAGATCACTCCCTACCTAAGTACCTACCTACCTGTGTAAATCCCTTCAAAGGTCTGTACTATCCGAAGAATAAGAAGATTAGTCCGTACAAACAGCCAAAAGGCTGAAAAAATTTTTATGTGTGTTGTGTTTTACAAACACATAAAATACTTTCAGCCTTTAAAAGACTGGCTTGGAAAACCGACAAACAAAAATTTCAAAAACGTATGCTTTCTTTCAAATTGACAGCGTAATGAGAGGCATTTATTTCTAAATCACAAGCATATTCTCGGTTACCTTACCGCTATAATTCAGGTCTGCCGACGGTCACCGTCTCTAATCCAATCGATACACCCGGACACGTCATCCATAAATCGAGACGCCACAAGGTTACTTCCAAACAAACTGTTTATAGTCATAAAACTTTTCCAAGCACGTGGCAACACATTATTTTAACAATTTTCTAAATCTTGCTCAAGGTCTCTCCGCGCTACAACAGATGGTCATACAATATTAATCCCAAGACTATGCAGACTTCTTCAACATCAATTTCATATCAGTAAAAACATGAATTAATTTGTGTCATTTTGCTTCGCTCGTGCATAATCCACCAGTGCCTGAAAACCAGTTTACAATGCATATTGCCAGTGACGACTGATATTCTCCTTATGCTGTGCTGATATGGTCGCTAATTATGAACCTCATATTAAGATAGTTCAAAGCACAGACCAGTTCTGTCCTTCAAAGTCACTCAGCGGGCGCTGGAAAGAGCTATGCATTTTTGTTTTGAAAAAAGCAACTGCTGAGTTTCTTGACGGCGCTTCTCAGCAGAATCTACTTTCTAAATCGAAGGTGGTGGACCTATCATTGATAGGTCAAGACTCCACTGGAGTCTTGACCTATCAATGATAGGTCGACTCTACCATCGATTTAACTTGTAACTTCAACTTGTAACTCTTATGATAGGCTATCATGAGAGTTACAAGTTGAAGTTGTGGTTAAAGAAATTGGATTAAAGAAATTGGCCTAAATTAAATAAATAATTTTGAATTTTGAAAGAGCCAGATTCACTGACACACAGTTTGAAGAACCTATAGATATTAGGGTTCCAAGGTGTTAGAATGGTGACCTCGCATCGGAAAGCGCATTGTTGGCAGACCTCCACTAAGACGTCAGAAGACGTCTAACGTTGCACAGGGTGTTACTGGATTTTCGATGCATCAAATCATATTATAACGGAAAAAAATTACGCGCAGAGATCTTGCGAATGAGTGCTGGTTTCGTTCACGCAAGCGACGTCGGGACGTGAGGTGTCAATAGGGACACAGCAATACCTAACTGTATCAAATACCTAACGGAGCCGAGTGGCCTTCAGGGAGAGTCCTCTTAGCAATACAGGGTGGGCCAGACCAGGTGGATATAAAATTTTTTTTAGATTGTTCACTTAGGGGCCTACCAGGACCCGGAAGGAAAAAAATCGGTTCCCTCCCGATTACGAGAAAAAATTTTTTATTTAAAATTTTGGAAAATCATTGCTTTGACGAACTTTTAATTTTTTTTTAATTTTTCCAGTGACAATTTCCGCAATTTTTTTATGGAATATCTTTACCTAATAACTGTACTCTCTTTGAAAAAAATTCCAGTCTGGTTAGCTGGTTTTAAGGTCCGTGGTCCCGTGGTCGAAATTTGGTCGGGAGGACATTAATCCTTTAATGATGACTGACGGTATCTACATTTTTAAGAGAAAGAAAAATAAAACAATGTTTTATTTTTCCGAATTTCGGTCACGGCGGCGGCCTATTTTCAGAGAGATTAACCATCTGTGCGGGAGATATTAAAGTGCACAAGTGTGTGCGCCAACACAGGTGCACTCTCTGTTTCTTTACTTTCATAGCCCGATAGGACGGAAAATTTGACACGACCGGAGAGAGATTAGGCGCAGGCGGAGAGAGATTAGGCGCAGGACCAACGGCTTTACGTGCTCTCCAAGGTACGGGGGTGAAACAACGCCAACTTCCTAACTCCGGGCTAGTACTGAGAATTTCTTACAGAAAACCCCAATACTTGATATGGTCCGACCCGGGACTCGAACCCGGGACCTCGTCGGCCGCAGTCAAACACGAGACCAACGAGGCAGTTAAAATTAAAGGACATACTGCAGTCTCCACAAACAATTAACATTTTTTTCAATAAGGTCGTTATTTACACGAATGAGGAACGAAGACTTTTGAAAAATCATAACTTTTTATCCAGCACATTGACATACAATTTTTCTTTTGGCAATCAAAAGAACATAAGTTGATACAGTTTTTAAAAAATCACCAGGGCTATGAACCTCTTTTTTTATTTTTAATGGAATTTTAAAGTTTTCTCTAGATTTTGGATGAACTTAATTTTCTTGAAATAATTTAAAATTTAATGCTCTTAAAACCAGCTAACCAGACTGGAATTTTTTTCTAAGAGAGTACAGTTAATATTCCATAAAAAAATTGCGGAAATTGTCACTGTAAAGATTTAAAAAAAATTAAAAGTTCGTCAAAGCAATGATTTTCCAAAATTTTAAATAAAATTTTTTTTCTCGTAATCGGGTGGGAACCGATTTTTTTCCTTCCGGCTCCTGGTAGGCCCCTAAGTGAACAATCTAAAAAAAATTTTATATCCACCTGGTCTGGCCCACCCTGTATATCTTCTATGGTTAAGTACGGAACCCTACAAACAGTAGCTTTGTATCTACTTACACTACCGTTCGGTTTGGATAGGAATCCCGCCCCAATCCTGATGCTGTTGTGTCTTGCTCACCTATTATAGCCTGTGTATTTACGATTGTCGATTGTGAATTTGTATGGTGGGTACCATGTATGGACTACATAGTGGGATAGTGAAGACGTAAACATCTGTTTAAGGATAACGAACACAAACCTTAAAAACTATTCCAACGCGGACGAAGTCGCGGGCATCAGCTAGTAATTACTAATATTATAAAAAAGGCGAAAGTGTGTTTGTTTGTTGTTTTGTTGGTTTGTCCTTCAATCACGGCGCAACAGGACTACGGATCCACCTGATTTTTTGCATGGGTATAGTTGAGGACCTGGAGAGTGACATAGGCTACTTTTTATCCCGGAAAATCAAAGAGTTCCCGAGGGATTTTAAAAACTAAATCCACACGGACGAAGTCGCGGGCATCAGCTAGTAAATAATAATTAAAAGGAATATATTGATACAATTATTATTAAACGTGATCAAATATGCGTCTTTGTTATTGTTACATGCACCAAGCAAACTTGACCCATTTGGTGGGACTTAATTCTTTATAATTTGCTTATTCACCCAACCGCATATCATCACGCTCGGCTTATTGTCCGCGCTGCCACTCACTATATTTTGTCTTAATTACTTTACCTCCTATCTGTAGTAAGTATATACTAGCTGACGCCATCGACTTTGTCTGCATGGGTTTAGGTTTCTAAAAATCTCGTGGAGGTGCTCTTTGAATTTCCGTCATAACAAAATTATGTACTTTATGTCGTTTAACTGGGATGTAAGGTATCTCTGAGGCCGTGAAAGTGCATTATCCTATATCAGAAGAGTTCCTATTATCAGGAGTTTTTATTTTTATACGCAGGATTCTCAATATTGGGTTATAATATCATTCAAATAATCTTGTGACTCTATATTTTAAATCTCAACTGATTATTTTGCCAATTAAGAACTTAATAAGAGGCAGTTATTTAGAAATCACAGGCATTATCCAATTCAATTTTTTTTTATAGTGTACTAGAACTACTTCATTTACCAACCATTCACGTTAACAATGGTAAGTACGCGTTGCCTCACGTACAGGAAATGTACGACAGATTAGCGCTTGCGGCTTGACCACAATCGCAGTTGACGGAAAGTTACGAAGTAGGCTGAAGCGTCTTAAGGGCAGGATCTCCGGGCGCAGTAGGCATTTAGAGCAACCTCAGTCCCCGCGCGGTGAGGTGCGCGTAGGCGCTTTTCAAATGAACTCACTCACCCCAAATTTTACATCATAGATTAAATAACTTTATTGTACCTAACAGTACAGGGACACTTGTAAGTTTTAGAAACATTTATTTTATTTTTTATTCATACATTTGTATTATATAAGTGTGATTGTTATTTTGCTTACGTACATAGGTACATTTACCTACTTATTTTTTTTTGTTTTTTTTTTGTTATTTCTTTCGAACTCGATATCTGGGGTTCCCTGTACTTATAAAATACGTAACCGTTGCCAAAATGTCGGCCATTTTCTCTTTTTTCGTTATTGGGCCGATTTCTTTCAAAATCCATATCTGGGGATCCTTGTACTAATAAAAGCGGTAACCATCGTCAAAATTAGAAAAAGTGGTGGCCATATTCTTTTTTCTTGTTATAGGACCGATTTCTTTCAAAATCGATATCTGAGGATCCCCGTGCTCATAGCAGTGGTAACCAATGTCAAAATTAGAAAAATGGAAAAGTTTTTCCCTAACCTATTTGGGAAGAAGTTCCTTAGACATTTTTTTGTTATTGGACCGATTTCTTTCAAACTCGATATCTGGGGTTCCCTGTACTTATAAAATAGATAACCGTTGCCAAAATGTCGGCCATTTTCTTTTTTGTCATTGGACCGATTTCTTTCAAAATTGATATCTGGGATTCCCAGTGCTAATAAAAAAGGTAACCATCGTCAAAATAAGAAAAAGTGGTGGCCATTTTTTTTCTTGTTATAGGACCGATTTCTTTCAAAATTGATATCTGAGGATCTCCGTGCTCATAGTAATGGTAACCGATGTCAAAATAAGAAAAATGGAAATTTTTTCCCCAGCCTATTTTGGACAAAGTTCCTTAGCCATTTTTTTTGTTATTGGACCGATTTCTTTCAAACTCGATATCTGGGGTTCCCTGTACTCATAAAATAGTTAACCGTTGCCAAAATGTCGGCCATTTTCTCTTTTTTTGTTATCGGACCGATTTCTTTCAAAATCCATATCTGGGGATCCTTGTACTCATAAAAGCGGTAACCATCGTCAAAATTTGAAAAAGTGGTGGCCATATTCTTTTTCTTGTTATGGGACCGATTTCATTCAAAATCGATATCTGAGGATCCCTGTGCTCATAGCAGTGGTAACCGATGTCAAAATTGGAAAAATGGAAAAGTTTTTCCCAACCTATTTGGAACGAAGTTCCTTAGCCATTTTTTTGTTATTGGACCGATTTATTTCTACCTCTATATCTGGGGTTCCCTGTGCTTATTAAATAGTTAACCATCGTCAAAATAATAAAATGTGGTGGCCATTTTTTTCTTGTTATGGGAACGATTTCTTTCAAAATTGATATCTGAGGATCCCCGTGCTCATAGCAGTGGTAACCGATGTCAAAATTAGAAAAATAGAATAGTTTTTCCTTAATCTGTTTGGGACGAAGTTCCTTGGCCATTTTTTTTGTTATTGGACCGATTTTTTTCAAACTCGATATCTGGGGTTCCCTGTGCTTATAAAATAGTAACCGTTGCCAAAATGTCAGCCATTTTCTTTTTTTTTGTTATTGGACCGATTTCTTTCAAAATCCGTATCTGGGGATCCTTGTTCTCATAAAAGCGGTAACAATTGTCCAAGAAAAAGTGGCGGCCATTTTTGTTCTTAATATGGGGCCGATTTCTTTCTAAATCGATATCTGAGGATCTCTGTGCTCATAACAGTGGTAACCATTGTCAAAACTAGAAAAAGTGGCGGCCATTTTATTTTTTCTTGTTATGGGACTGATTTCTTTCAAAATCAATATCTGAAGATCCCTGGGCAAGTTTTGGCAACATTTACCTGTTATGACACAGTGGTAACCGTTGCCCGAACAAAAAAATGGAAAAGTTTTTCCCCCAACCTATTTGGGATGAAATTCCTTATCGGAATAGCAAAGAATAATAAAAACACCTATTTAATATTTGACAAATGTTTATAGTATAAAAAAAAATTGCCGACACTTTTTCTAATTTTGACGACGGCGAACTCTTTCATGAGTATGATGAATCTCTGATATTGATTTTGAAAGAAATCGGTCCAATAACAAAAATAAATAAAATGGCCGCCACTTTTTCTTATTTTGACGATGGTTACCTATTTTATTAGCACTGGGAACGAACCCCGAATATCAATTTTGGAAGAAATCGGTACTATAACAAAGAAGAAGAAAATGGCCTTCTTTTTTCTTATTTTGACGATGGTTACCTCTTTTAATAGCACTGGGAACCCCAGATATCAATTTTGAAAGAAATTGGTCCAATAACAAAGAAAAAGAAAATGTCTGCCTTTTTTTTCTTATTTTGATGATGGTTACCTCTTTTATTAGTACTGGGAACCCCAGATATCAATTCTGAAAGAAATTGGTCCAATAACAAACATAAAAATGACCGGCACTTTTTCTTATTTTGACGATGGATATCTCTTTTATTAGCACTGGGAACCCCAGATATCAATTTTGAAAGAAATTGTTCCAATAACAAAAAAAAATTAACCGCCACTTTTTCTTATTTTGACGATGGATACCTCTTTTATTAGCACTGGGAACCCCAGATATCAATTTTGAAAGAAATCGGTCTAATAACAAAGAAAAAGAAAATGGCCGCTTTTTTTTCTTATTTTGATGATGGTTACCTCTTTTATTAGTACTGGGAACCCCAGATATCAATTCTGAATGAAATTGGTCCAATAACAAAAATAAAAATGGCCGCCACTTTTTCTTATTTTGACGATGGATACCACTTTTATTAGCACTGGAAACCCCAGATATCAATTTTGAAAGAAATCGGTCCAATAACAAAAATAAAAATGGCCGCCACTTTTTCTTAATTTGACGATGGATACCTCTTTTATTAGCGCTGGGAATCCCAGATATCAATTTTGAAAGAAATCGATCCAATAACAAAGAAAAAGAAAATGGCCGCCTTTTTTTCTTATTTTGATGATGGTTTCCTCTTTTATTAGCACTGGGAACCCCAGATATCAATTTTGAAAGAAATCGGTCCAATAACAAAAATAAAAATGGCCGCCACTTTTACTTATTTTGACGATGGATACCTCTTTTATTAGCACTGGGAACCCCAGATATCAATTCTGAATGAAATTGGTCCAATATCAAAAATAAAAATGGCCGCCACTTTTTCTTATTTTGACGATGGATACCTCTTTTATTAGCACTGGGAACCCCAGATATAAATTCTGAATGAAATTGGTCCAATAACAAAAATAAAAATGGCCGCCACTTTTTCTTAATTTGACGATGGATACCTCTTTTATTAGCGCTGGGAATCCCAGATATCAATTTTGAAAGAAATCGATCCAATAACAAAGAAAAGAAAATGGCCGCCTTTTTTTCTTATATTGATGATGGTTTCCTCTTTTAGTAGCACTGGGAACCCCAGATATCAATTTTGAAAGAAATCGGTCCAATAACAAAAAAAAAGAAAATGGCCGCATTTTTTTCTTATTTAGACGATGGTTACCTCTTTTATTAGCACTGGAACCCCAGATATCAATTTCGAAAGTTTTCGTAATTTAAATCAAGATATTTTGTTCTTTCTTCCATTTTTATTCCCCATATTTACTTTATTATATTATTCTTATATTATAGTTTAACACTATCTATACAATAAGACTCTAAACCTAAAACCTATAATACTAATATTTACAGATTTATTAATAAATACTAAAAATTACAACAATATTAACCCTCTGATTTGATTTAATCTATGATAAATGAATACGGAATGAAAATAATAGGTATCTATGCAATAGATCGCTTGATCAGCGGGGGATCGCAGCGAGCCAGCGAAAGCGATACGTCCTACCTCGATGATACTTTGCGGGCTACTGAAGTGAAGCGCACGAGCCACTTTGTTATATAAAAAGTAAAAACGTCGTGATTAAAAAAATACAAATTTTTTAGAGAAAAAGTAATCACAAAAGAATCTTCTAAAAGTGTTTGCCTATTTTATGAAATTTGTTTTTTTAGTCTAACTTTAATATTCTATGAACACGACCTGAAAAACGATAAAAATTACACTGTTTTCGAAATTATTTTTGATCGGGTGAAGTTGTAAATATAGAGTTTTGAATCACAAAAGAATTAAGAACATACATTAAACTACAACATATATTTTTAACCGATCAAAACAAAGAATATTTCATTGTTTACGATTCAATCAAAAATAGGTCGATGTCGAAGATCCCGCCGTTAAAGGTTCCCATGTAATAAGTGTCTGGGAAAAGAAACTGACAAATAGTATTATGTACCACCAGCAGTTCTTGTTAGGAACTAGAAAGCAAAGGGCTTTTTGTCTCAGAATAAAGACCAATGGAGGTTGGCGAATTTTGACCCAGCAATTTTAAAAACCGTTCAGATTCAGAAATCATTTAATTTTAATTAATATTTTTCAGAGTATTTTACTGCGTAAACCCGATATTTTTAGAAGATGGGGATCAAAAATATAATTATTCACAAACTACACATTATAAATAACCGTTACATGGCAATACAAGTGAATATCTTTTTTCTCCCAACTTTATTTGATAGACTTTGATGAACTTTTTTGTTAGACTGGTTTACTAGAACAAGCATGAGAAGTTTGATTCGTGAACGTGGACTTGCGGCCCACTGTTCAGTTCGTCTGGTTCAGAAACTCTATGGAATTCGCCAATCTCCTTTGTCTCAGAATAAATACCTATTTTACCTAGGAACCTATATTAAGCCTTTGTTGTTTTAGTTTTACCAACTTTATCTGGCGTAACTATCTAAAATTCTAAACAAAGCCACATAATCACAATGTTGTTCGAAAATTATATTTTTTGACCTCGTCACACATTATATCATAATAGTGTAAAACTATTAACTAACGTCAAACCGAGATAAAGCCAGTGTAAAACAATACCAATGAGAACATTGATATCACTTTACCCACAAGTTTGACACAATAACTAGAACTTTGTAAGTAGAACAGTGATTATGGTGTCTTTATTTTAAACTTCGATGAAACCTAAACAAACTGTGAAGTTTACCTGAATATTTTATCAATATTTCTTAAGTAATTATAACACTGTCTACGAGATCAAAGAGGTTTCTAGTTCATGAAAATTTGCAAGTTCCAAACTTACGCTTGTTGGTCCCTTTCTCATTATTGTTCTTTACTCAGAATTAAGTTCTTACTTAGCATTTTTTTACTGACACTATATTTTGTAGTCTAAAAAATTATAGAAACATTTATATTATTATTCCTTAATTCAGTGGTTACACTTACATTGCTTTTTTTAGGTAGGATCATTGTTTTCAAATTTCAATATACTTACGTACGACTATTTCAATAGATGTTGTCAATTGTCATCCCTCGCTACAATAGAATTCAAGTTATTCAAAAACTGAAAAACTTAGTTAAAAGTTAACTGAGAAAATAAAAACCAATGATTAGAACATAAAAACATCCGGCATCCGTTTATTGAAACTATAATTATGATATACTTAACTAGAAATCATATCCGGAAAGGGTGCATCATAAAACATCATTCATCAATCATCATAATAATGATAGAGATTTATCAATTATTTGCCTTTATACGAATACAGTGCCTATAAAAATTTACTAAAACTCACCGTACATACTCGTAGGTCTACCTCTACGCGGCGTGGGCGCCTATGGTAATTATAAATAATTAGTAATTAAATCTGTTTAATTGCGTATGCAACAATAGGCTTTATATAATTAGTTATTTGTTATATGATCAAGTTAAAAACCGTTGTACGTAAAGAAAAAATAATTAGTATAATGAACCTTAGTCCTATTTATTTTAGTTCCTATACAGTTGACAACTTTTAGAGCAGTTCCTTAGTTCCCGCATAAACATAAAAACACAAAATGTTTTTATAAGTATTTTTTGGCTTCTGCCTTTATCGTTCAAGTCACTTGGAAATCACAGACCGACACTTCATTTTTAATTTATTTTGAATTTTTGATAGATTTTATCCTTTTCGTGCCTGTTTCATACTCGCTACGGTCTTTTACTGGAATGCCCTTTGGGACTTGCTGTAGGCATTGAAAGATAAAACTTGGCATCATATTATTGCTTTACTTATCTAGGTACCGTGGCGGGAAACCGTCGACGGTCTCCATTCAACGTTCTTATTGGAGAGACAATGGACTGAACAAGGACAGCTGCCGCAATCAGCAATGTTAGAACTGTTTGTTTTGACACCCCTTTGTTAGCCGATGGTTCATTCATTTATTTTGTACTACTTTTGACCGCGACATCATCCGCGTGGAGTCAGATTTGTAAAAATCTCGCAAGAACCCTTTGTTTTTCCGGGTTACGCATCCTCAAAAATCGTGTCGATGTTCTGTTGCTCTTTGAAGAATAAATGAACACTTTCGAATCATCACTATCACTATTATATCACTACATATTATAAAACAAAGTCCCCCGGCCGCGTCTGTCTGTTCGCGATAAACTCAAAACTACTGAACAGGTTTTCATGCAGTTTTTACCAATAGACAGGGTGATTCATGAGGAAGGTTTAGGTGTACAATTTGATAAGGTTTTGTGTAAATTGGTTGAAATATGACATTGAAAATGTCGGAAAAATTCAAGCCACCTCGGAGCTTTCATCGAAAACGCTGCCTAATCCTTTTGTGATTTATAACAATACAATGTTTGGTGGTGGTATGGTGGAATAAATATAACAGAGAAGTCCGCGATGGCCTATATATTAAATAAATGGTAAGGTACAATGCGGTAATTATGTCGAAAATAAAATGAAATGTATTAAGACGAATACAGTATTAAAACTTATCAACTTAAATACGCTACTTAGTTACCATAAACATTTCATGCGCATTATGATAATCCATTACACCATATAAAAATGAATATCTTAAAGTTATCGCAAAATAAAAACGAACGCGCGCGAAAATAAATTCACATAATATATTCGTAATTAGACGCAACAAGCTGATGCGACCCTACGACAGAAAAAACATGTGGGCATAATATGCTCTACTACCCGTGCGAAGCCGGGGCGGGTCGCTAGTTTTTATAATATTTGTAAAAAAGTCTCCTAAATACCTAATAAGTAAAGTATTGTCACATTCTGACTGACTGACAGCACACACAGCTTAAACCGATGCTGGACCGGTGGTGGAGTGATTTGAATTGATAGTATCCTAGAAGAGGGATTTTTTGATTAAGTATGAATTAATCATGTTCCTTTACTTAGATGTAAGTCGCTGACAGGATACCAGACCGTCAGAGTGAGACGGACAAGTGTAAATTCATCAGGTACACGACTCATAGACCTCCATTCACTCGGTCCACTATTTTCTCAAGTTAACAAAAATCGTGTAGTTCCGTGAACAAAGACTCATTTATCCCTCCCTACATTGCAATGAAAAACATTTTGGTGATCGTAATTAGGTACAGTTATAGGGTAGTTTCTTGCGACCTTGCAAGGTCGTCGACGTTTTGGTAGGGTGCTTTACAGCCTTCACACCCCATCCCCAACCTAAGTTGTCCACCTGTAATTTATAAAAATGTAAACTTAGTGATTATTGTAAGGTACAGAATACTTTTTACCCATGCTTCGATCGCAATATTTTTACTTACTGAATGGTAAATGTATGGATGGTATATGGTAATGCATAAAATCTACTAATCTACTTAAATTGATTTTGTGACTTGAACTCATTTTGTTCCCAGTTCTCAGCCTTTTATTAGAGATAAAATAGATAAATGACATTTATTAAATTGAATATATATTATCCCTAAATTACTTTCAGGAACAATAAATAATTATTTTTGATTTATTCCGTTCTAATACCAATAATTAATACCACTGGTAATGAGTTCCCACATAAAAATAAATTTCCGTAGGTAGGTACCCAATAAAGGTAGTTGATAGGTAGACTCACTCTTAAAATTAGAAACATTCTGAAGAGTTATTTAAGTTTATTGGTCATCTGTTATAATAAATAATAGCTTAGCGTTTAGTGAGGTTAACTTGACCTCATCGTGTTACCAAATAGTTGCCAAGTTGCTATATCAATGCTATATCCGTGATAAAAACCGGTCGTATCAAACGGGTTCTTATGTAGTTGCCATTATTTGCCTTTTGCATAGGAAGTATAATATACTTAAGTTACCAAAATCAGCTTATAAAAGTCAGTTTTTGAGGAGTTAAATTAACTTAAAGGAAGGTGAAGGAAAACATCGTGAGGAAACCTGCCAACACCTGAGAGTTCTCAAAGGTGTGCGAAGTCTGCCAATTGGCATTGGGCCAGCGTGGTTGACTATGGCCTATTACCCTTCTCTGAAAGGGGACCTGTGCTCAGTAGTGAGCCGTTGATGGGTTGCTGATGATGATGAATTTAACTTATCTTATTCTCTTACAAAATATCGAGGTTTTGTCAAATGAATCACTATTAATTTATCTAAGTATAAAAAATAATTTAAACTAAACTTCGAAAGCCAACATTTCTTGTTCACACATTTAATTAATAGATTTTTACTATAGTTAAACAGCTGTGAAAGCAGCGATTCTCTAAAAATGATTGCTACATTATGGCGATTGCAATCGCCTCTGATTGGACGATACTCACTCGCTATTGGCTAAAATGCATTGTTGCAGAGACCGCGATATATTCAGCCAATCATCATAATTATTGAGACTGTATCAATGATTGATGCAGCTTTTACAATATAATCGGCCTGCTGTAGCTTCTAACTTGTAAAGATCCTGGTCGCTGGTCGCTCTCTTACCGTCCTGAGGCTCTAATAGTGGAACTTTTTAAGTTAACGTTAACCTTGCTTAATTCTCTGATTAATTAGGAAATTAACTTTTGAGAAATGTTAAGATTTGACATATCCGTTTTTGACATAGTAGTAAGCATGGCGTATACACACAAATACAATAAAATAATAAGAAATACCTACCCCTAACTGTTAAATATAACGTAAACTTAAAGGTCTTCGACCAGTAAACCATGTACTTATAATCGTGGTATTGCTGTGGTACGTCACGAACACGAACTCTATTCTATCTTCTATAGTCTACTGTATAGCCTAAGCTACATATAATACCCCGTTGTTCCTGTTAACTGCATTATCGATATGCATGCGTAAGTAAGCAAGTGAAGGGAAACTCATTAATAAAATTAAACAAATTAACAATCAAATCATTATAACTTTATTGATTTGTTGCCTATATAATATCAAATATGTAATATGTAGTGTGGTGTCGTGTGATAATTATTTTGATGTACATATCAATCGTGCCGCAATGCACTTCGAGAACGCGAACATTTCACTTGTCACCTGTGCTGAGAAGATAAAATGAATGGGACTCTACGGAACGAAATTCAACAAGCGCTCGAGGCGCTTGCTATATCCAAGTCCCTTTGACATTACATACTACACTAGCGGCACGCTATGATGGCCGGTTTGACGTTTGTCCGCTCATGAAGTTCCGTATTAATTGATAACGACTTTGAAGGAAATAATTGTATTACTTTATTGACGATAGTGATGTGCAGAGATTCATAAATTTTATCGAATGTAGTTTTAGGTTTAGGACTCAAAATTTATTTATTAAATTGATTTCTAAAATGTATACAAGTGTAGAAAAATCAGTTTGCACCATTTAAGGGGTGAATGTACTTGTGAATATGAACAATTTTCACTATGTGGACAAACCTCTGAAATCGCAAAAAAATATCAGCTGTTTCATACAAAAGGTAAAATTTTTATTTTTATATGATATATACCACAACTCGGCATTTGGTTTTCTAAATTGAAAATTTTTAAAAATGGAATCTAATACGATCGTCACATAGGATCGCTGGCTAGCACAACTACTACCTCCGGCAAACTCGCGTCAATGCTCAATGCAAAACAAAGCAGTTTCGAATTGACGTTGCTTCGAAAAGTATAAACTGTCAGTGCAATGCGATTGTGATATAGTTTTGACCTGGCTTTGGATTTCAAATATTGATACTGCATTACTGTTGACCCTTGCTCGTTAATTTGGACTCTGTTCAAGCCCTTTGTTGTGGATTTCGTCGATATGACCGAACGTACGCAGAGAACTGTTCTAAATAGTCAGACACGTGAGTTCGTAATACGCCTTCGTAACTATTTCGATCGTGAAGCTCAAAATGGAGGGCCAATTTTACCTATAACGTCAGTGGTTGAACGCGTAGCTGATGCGCTTAATATTGGACAACGAACTGTTAGACGGATAACTAAAAAAAAATATGGCGAGACTGGCACAGAAGAAAATAAACTTCACACACCAAAAAAGAGAAAACGAGCAAAACCAGTCGTAGGCATCGATAGCTTTGATGCCGATGCTATCCGAAGACATGTTTACGGCTACTATTTACAGAAGGAGTATCCAACAAGAAAAAAGTTGGTGCATTCACTGAAGGAAGCTGGATTATTCTTCGGTGGGGAAAGTTCTTTAACGAAGATTTTGAAGACCATTGGATTTCGATACAAAAAATGTAACAAACGCAAAATATTGATGGAAAGATTTGATATAGCGATGGCAAGGTATACTTTTTTACGGCAAGTGAAAGAAATCAAAAATTGGCAAAATGTTGTGTTCTTGGATGAAACATGGCTTAATGCTAACCATACTGTAGGCCGTTCTTGGAACGATGACACAGCAGCATCTACTTCCAAAGTTCCTGTAGGAAAAGGATCGCGACTTATAATAAATTTGTCACGCCGGAACCATCAACGGGTTTGTCGAAGGTTCTCTCATGGCTTTTGCGTCAAAAACCACTGGAGACTATCATGAAGACATGAATGGAGAAAAGTTTACTGAATGGTTTACCTCAATGTTGTGTAGCCTCCCTGAACCATCTATTATAATTATGGACAACGCCCCATACCACTCGATGCAAATTGACAAGCCACCTGCCCAATCCCAAAAGAAAGCTGATATCGTCGCATGGCTTCGTAAAAATGGCGTAGATGCAAACATGAATATGTTAAAAGCGGAATTAGTACGTCTTTTAAAAGAAAACAAACCAACCAAGATCCGATACGTCATTGACGAAATAGCATTAGAACATGGGCACAGAGTTATACGGTTACCGCCTTACCATTGTGAGTATAATGCGATTGAGTTGGTGTGGGCTCAAATTAAGGGATATGCTGCAAGACACAATACAGAACCCCCATTTACCACAAAAAAAATGCTAAAATGAACATGTGACTAAAGGAGACTGGGAAAAGGTTGTGAATAGAACTGTTAAATTAATAAGGGAAGATTATGAAAGAGATGTGAAAATAGATAATATTATAGAAAACGAACATATAATTATTAATGTAGGTGATGATAGCAGTGACGACAGTGAAAATAGTAGTATGGACGAATCTGATTAATTATGGCCTTTTGTGGCACCTTTTTTGGTATCTTTTGTATTCATATGTTTCTTGTGTGCATATAAAGTATGTATATTCATTTTCATTCAAATATTCAGTTCGTTCAAATAAATTAAATAAACATATACATTTTTGTTTTATTAAACCTATTTAATCAGGTACAAAAACAAAACTTAATTGTTTTTTGTTCGAGAATAAATTGACATTCCACATCACTATTGTAATGTGTCAAACCGGCCATCATAGCGTGCCGCTAGTGTAATGTATCAGATATCAGTGTATTAGGTATGTTTATATCATACTTGCTCAGTATCTAGGGAGGCAACATTACGTCGCACTATGCTTGAATTGTAATGTTCACATTACAGTTCAAGCTATGCAAAACTCCTTGGTAAACAATCTCTTTTCTTATAAAATGGTAAGAAAACTTTTTACTGAAAAAAAAACACTGAACATGGCGGCATTTAATTTCCATACATTTCAAACTATGCAAAACTCCTTGGAACTCAGAGCCGTAAAAAAAAAATAGAAAACTATTTACGAAAAAAAAATGGAAATGGCGGCATTTCATTTGATCTGAAAGTTTGTGAAGTTTGTTCGTAAAGGGATTTAAGTTATTTACAACAATGTCAAGCACTTCATCAGATGATGAAAAAGGAGGAGAGCCTGATTTTTGTTTGCTTGAAGCAGAACAAATGATGCAAAACCTTTTGCCGGATAAGTCCAAAGAGCGCTACGTGAAAACTTACGAAGAATTCAACAAATGGCGTGCAAAGAAAGGAATTACATCTTTGGCAGAATGTGTTTTGCTTTTTTATTTCAATATGCTGTCAAAAAGCTACAAACCACCGTCATTGTGGTGTTTTTACTCTATGCTAAAAGCAACTTTTTTCTATTTTTTCTCTAAATTTGCTAATTATTCTAATTAAAATTTCATTTTGCATTACCAATGTTTTATTTACCTCGCAAGAATGATATAAAGTAGAATGCTTACCTCGGTTGCAAGTAGCTATTACACAGTCGAACTATATTCACCCTCGCTCGCTGCGCTCGCTCGTGTGACTAAATATCTCGGGTGCACGCGATCCATTAGCGCCCTATGCGAGCTGCGCTCGCACTGGCGCCAAATTGGATCTTGTTCTGTAATAGCTTACTTACGTCCCTTGTGTAACAATCTACTAATATTACAAAACACAATACATTCGGGTCGCGGTACCTAATTATATTTATACTACACCTGCTCGGAAAGTACCTTCTGATTTGTGTCATATCGAAAAAGAGCGAGAAAGAAAATACGTCTTTACGTGGAGACAAATTTGCGGGCTGAAAAAATGTATGAAATTTCATTACTTACGTGCTTTAGCGGGCTGAAAAGTTGTATGAAAATCCATTACACACGTGGTTTTTTTTTTTAATTTTTGATAAAATCAGTTCAGTAATACCAATACGTAAAAAAATTATATAAAAAAAAATAGAAATCTGTTTCAACAAACAAGACTCTTTATTTTCATAGTAAGTATCTAATAAATAAATAATTAGAAAATGTATAAAATAGTGACTAAATTATAACTAATAATAATCTTTATAAAGAGGATTCTTTAAACTATATCAGTAAACGAGGCTCCATATTCTATTACATACTTATTCTATGAAATATAATAAAACTGATTACAAAGTTAAAAAAAAAACAAATTGTTGCAAAAACAACTTGCGTTTTCTGCAAGTCATACCTACGTATTTCAAAAAAATGAAAAATTTCGCGCGAGTCGCATTACTTTGTTATATCTAAATTTTGAATTTATAATAGCTATTTATGCAACTGCATCGTAATGAGGGTCATTTTAATTCGAGTGCTGTTTTTTGATACGAGGCTTGCCGAGTATCAAAATAGGATAGTACGAGAATTAAAATGACTAATTACGTTCAGTTGCATACAAGATTTTATCTACGACAAGGAAGTAAAATCATTAACAAAATACGCCGTAGGCTCAATAAAGTAACAAAAAGTAACTCCGTAAGCCGCCACCAGCCGCCTCTGGCGCCTCTGTCAACAAAAAGTAACTCCGTAAGCCGCCACCAGCCGCCTGTGGCGCCTCTGTCGTATGAACGGTACAAAAGTGCCAGAACTCAGAGCTTTAGCTTTAGGTATCCTATTTTAAGAAGATAACCATTTCGATTCAGCTCCCATACAACGAGCTGCATCGAAATGAGAAGCAAAACCGATAGAGGGTTCATTTCGATTCAGCTGTCAAACTCGAAATTGGAACTTTTCGATGCTGGAGTAGATAAAATTACTTACAAGCTTTTAGTAGAAACCATAAACTTTACTCTATAATATTAAGAACTCAAAATGTCTATTGGTGATAGCAGTGTGAATTCAAAATGTCTGTTTATAGTGAAAAATGAATGTCCCGAGTAATCTAAAAATCGATAAATACAACAAAGCATTTTATGAAGATTTACTACAGTGGTAAAGCGAGAAAAAATTATACCATGAGTTTTTTTAGAGTTGAGTTGAGTTTGAGAATTGTAAAAATTTTAATAGATATGAATTTCAATTAAATGATTTGTCTATTATTTTCCTCGTAGGTGTAGTATAAAGCACTATGTATCACTCGGGAGAAAGTGCGATTCCTTACTCGGGTGTATTAAGGCCCTCGGCTGCGCCTCGGGCCCCAAATGACACCCTCGTATGTAATCGGTCACTTTCACCCCTCGTTGAACAGTGTACTATTAATTCCGAAATGCAATACATTATGTAGTACGGAAATTGCTTTTGTTTCATTTTATTAGTTAATTTATTATTGTATGTGCAGTGAAAAAAAAAATTTTTTTGTTAATACTTACTTGACATTTGAATCCAAGGCTTAGGTTTCACTCGTTTCACTAAAGCTAGTAAGATAAAATTAGATATTTTACTACTTGTAAAGTTTGCTGTTAATTTTTTTACTTATAGCTGTCTGAAAATATACTAGTCACTTCTTTACTTTTTATTAAAAGAATTAAGCGTTCAATAAGTACCCCTACTCGGTCGAACGATGTTTTTATAACAAATTGTACCAAAATAGGTTATTAAGAATATCAGATGTAGGTACTGTTTATTAAATGGCTAACTGTAACAGGGAAACCTGAATAAATTGCATCAAAGTGTTATTTGGCACTACCCTCGGAAATATATTTAAAAAGAAAGGCCAGTCGGAATACCAATGATGAGAGATCCTTTGGAACTTTGTACGCTACATATACCTAATGCTCATCACGTTCATGCTTCAGACGTCATAATATGGTGTACTTTCTATCAGAGAACAATGAAAATTCTGTAACCGTGAATATTACACTAAGTATTATGGATATTTGAAAAACGTTTAGGACAGACTTGGGTTAATAATTAATACGGGGCGCTTGCAGAAACGTCGAGTTATCCTTTTAACCCAGAGTTAGCAGCTATTTCTGGGTTAAAAGGATAGATTTGACAGATTTCGTATACAGCTTCTGTCAAAATTACAAATTTATTCCTGGGTTAACTAACTCGGCGTCTCTGCAAGCGGGCCTAAGGGAGTAACTGGAGGACTGAGGAGTAATAACTTGCAAAAGCAACACAAGCATTTTAATTACGCTTGTAACGTCAATCGATCGAACATTACAAAAGTTATTTTCTTAGACCGTTGGCACACCACCACCGCCTGTGGCACAAGCGAAACCGCTATGAACCGCCTAGTTCCTGTTCTAACGCAGAGATTTGGCTATGAGTCTTTTGAACCAAATAGATAAATAGAAGTAGATATTTCCGGTATGTGTGTATGCTAAGGGTGTATGGGTAATTTAATACTGGTACTCGGATATATCCAGGATATTATCACAGTCGACCCCGGAATTCCGGATTAAATCTAACCCCTGAATAACTAAGGATTCCTTGAATGTAGGTACACATTCACCTTTTGTATATTGGCTACGTAACAAAAATAGATATACCTACTTAGGTAATACTGTCTATAAAAGACTCACACGACGGAAAGCCTCAGGCTTAAATTATTGAACACTGACTACTGTTCCAAATGTACTGATAAATAAATTATTTTATGTATCTACTCCAGCATCGAAAAGTTCCAATTTCGAATTTGACAGCTGAATCGAAATGAACCCTCTTTCGGTTTTGCTTCTCATTTCGATGCAGCTCGTTGTATGGGAGCTTAATCGAAATGGTTATCTTCTTAAAATAGGATACCTAAAGGTAAGGCTCTGGGTTCTGGCACTTTTGTACCGTTCATATGACAGAGGCGCCACAGGCGGCTGGTGGCGGCTTACGGAGTTACTTTTTGTTGACAGAGGCGCCACAGGCGGCTGGTGGCGGCTTGCGGAGTTACTTTTTGTTACTTTATTGAGCCTACGGCGTATTTTGTTAATGATTTTATTTTCCTTGTCGTAGATAAAATCTTGTATGCAACTGACCGTAATTAGTCATTTTAATTCTCGTACTATCCTATTTTGATACTCGGCAAGCCTCGTATCAAAAAACAGCACTCGAATTAAAATGACCCTCATTACGATGCAGTTGCATAAATAGCTATTATTATACTTATTACTTACACTAGCGGCACGCTATGATGGCCGGTTTGACACATTACAATAGTGATGTGGAATGTCAATTTATTCTCGAACAAAAAACAATTAAGTTTTGTTTTTGTACCTGATTAAATAGGTTTAATAAAACAAAAATGTATATGTTTATTTAATTTATTTGAACGAACTGAATATTTGAATGAAAATGAATATACATACTTTATATGCACACAAGAAACATATGAATCAACATATGAATCAACATAGAAACATATGGTCAACAGTAATGCAGTATCAATATTTGAAATCCAAAGCCAGGTCAAAACTATATCACAATCGCATTGCACTGACAGTTTATACTTTTCGAAGCAACGTCAATTCGAAACTGCTTTGTTTTGCATTGAGCATTGACGCGAGTTTGCCGGAGGTAGTAGTTGTGCTAGCCAGCGATCCTATGTGACGATCGTATTAGATTCCATTTTTAAAAATTTTCAATTTAGAAAACCAAATGCCGAGTTGTGGTATATATCATATAAAAATAAAAATTTTACCTTTTGTATGAAACAGCTGATATTTTTTTGCGATTTCAGAGGTTTGTCCACATAGTGAAAATTGTTCATATTCACAAGTACATTCACCCCTTAAATGGTGCAAACTGATTTTTCTACACTTGTATACATTTTAGAAATCAATTTAATAAATAAATTTTGAGTCCTAAACCTAAAACTACATTCGATAAAATTTATGAATCTCTGCACATCACTATCGTCAATAAAGTAATACAATTATTTCCTTCAAAGTCGTTATCAATTAATACGGAACTTCATGAGCGGACAAACGTCAAACCGGCCATCATAGCGTGCCGCTAGTGTAGGTGCATTGTAGGTTCTTAAGTATGGAATACGTATTTAATAAGTACCTCACTAAAGTACCTACCTAGGTACTTATATAATAATAATCAGAAACAAAAGATATACGATAAGAACTTTATGCAGAGACTTTAACTGGTTTTTATTGTTTGACATTTTATTTTGCTATGCGATATGAACTTTATGCTTTGAGTAATAAACCAACACAGGAGAAGAATTGACGCGCGTACCCCTCTGTAAGTTGGGTATGAGCAGTGCTCATACTCGTTATATAAAACTGTTTGACTCCAGTCACGCGCCTGTCAACTACGTATGGTTAGCGGGGAATGAGCTCCGCTATAAATGCCGAATATGAGAGTATTTTCTTCTAAAAAAAATATTTAAAAAATCCAGTTTACTAAAGGATAACATTTATTTACTTCTGATGTATTATTTTATCCAAATAATGCAATACTTATGCAGAAAACTTAAGAAAACTGTCGATCTGAAAATGTTGCTACTTAAACGTACATGAAATAATTTGGGGAAAATATTGAAAATTAATCTTCCTACTTACTATTCGTTTAGAGACCTTTTTCATGAACTGCATTATAAATTGATCCCATAGAATTAAAATCACGATAGAATAGGAAGGGGTGAACGACCAATTTATAAGCTTTAAGTAAAATATGACTAGATATATAAATACGAACTTTGATCGTCTGTGGGATTATCAAATAATGATAAAAAATTCTTTCTATAAAACCGACTTTAAACGCCACTACAAAGTATAAAACAATTTTAATTTGTACATGTATGTTGAAGTCGGGCGGGCCTAAATATAAATGATGAAACTAATGCGCGACGCTAGCCCAACTTTGCCCGATCGGCGTATGAAGTCGGTTTTTTAAAGATATTTTTTTTACATTATTATTTTAAGCTTTTTTGTGTATATCTCTGATTGCGAGCAATTTGCTCTTAATCATTGAGTTCCTTCCTCCATCACCGAAGATATGAATCATCTTCTCTTCACCTTTTAAATAGGCCCAACCTTATTATGCGTTCTTTCAAAAAAAATTGAAATCGGTTCAGATTTGACGTAGTTATCGAGTAACATCTAACATTATATCAACAAAAGTTTATATGGGAACCACCTCTGAAGTATGCCCTACTAAACAAAAAAAAATTATCAAATTCCATTCATTATTTGGCGGAATAATTGGATAACAAATATACAAAAAATTCAAATTGAGAACCTCCTCCTTTTTTGAAGTCGGTTAAAATGATTGCATTATTATAACGATCGCAATGGTGTCTGATTGGCTGGTACTCTCCCACTATTGTTTAAAATGCATTGATGCAGCTAGAGCTCCATAAACAGCGAATTCATAAAAATAGTTTTTTTACTCAATTATTTCAAAAGTTATAGGTATATATTTCCATATAACCAGTGTGATATGATTTTCTAAATATATAAAATGAAAAGGTGACTGACTCACTGATCTATCAACGCACATCTACTATGACGTAGGCATCCGCTAAGAAAGGATTTTTACAAATATAATACAAAAAATAATGAGAACGAGACTAAAAAATTGTTTAATAATAATGATAAGTTCTACGTAAGTCTTTCTTACTCGAAAATTAGGACTTTAATTTTATGAAGTCGGCCACACCGCAATAAAATTAGGGCTGGACAGCAAGATTTCATATGTCGATATTGGTGGGGGGATTGTATAAATTATTTATACCAAGATATTTTTATCGTCTTACTAATGGTTCATTGACGAAAAAAAATATTTAAATTCTATACATATTTGGTTCATTAAAACTTGGCAATTGAATTAAAGTACCCATACTTCTTATTCATCCCGCTAGGTTTACCGGAAAGCTAAATAGCTTGGCGGTGTTTTATAACAGATGGGGTGGCCACTATAGCCATGGCGGCAGCCTAGCATTACAAACAAATATACACTTCGTTCAGATGAAGTAGATGAAAAAAATAAGCCTTCCAAGTAAAGTATGTAGGTACAAGTTTTAACTTACCAATCATAACTTTAAATACATTTTTTTTTTAGGGTTTAGTTTTTACTTTTTATGTTTCCTCCATACTGGACTGAGAGAATATTATTCAACGCTGGAAAACGATCTTGTAAATCGAAAAAGTGAACTTTAAACCAGAGCCAATAACGTTTTAAAAAATCATAACAGCTCATAATAAGCTATCAGGAGCAGATTTTTTTCAAAAAGCATATTTTTTAAAGTAACACATCAGATGATACTAATTATATAATTCTAAAGTAGAATTACTTTAGTTTTATACATTAGTTTTATATCAATTTCGACTAATAGTTTTTCAATTTTAAGAAGCAATGTTGCTGTAACTTGGTATTTGAAACATATGAAACCACGAAATAACTCTAAACTCTGAAATGCTAATTATGCTGTATTTATTTTTAAGGAAATATGATGTAGTCCTAACAGTTTGTACTTAATATACTTTTTAGAAATAGATACATCGTAAATTTCGCTTTAAACATAAATAAAACAAATGACGTTTCATTAAAAATGCTGTATGTTTATTTAAACAAGATTACTTAAAAAATCAATGTGTTCAATATTAATACCCACTACGTATTCAAATAAAAATTAAATGTCTCTCAACTTAATAAACAATATTATTAAAACCCTATGACAAAGTACAGCACTCCCTGGTGGCTTATAACCTTAAATCATAACTAAACAGCTGCTCTAAGGTGATATACTGTGGTACCTACAGCATGCTTTCAGCATGAGATTGAGAGTATAGTGACGGAGTAAATACCTTGGTATCTACAAAATCTGTTAATAATCAGATAATCCTAAGTCCTTACAGTAGGTTCGCCTAAGTGCACTGCACTGCTAAAAAGTATTGATAACTTTTTTGAAGTATCTGTATAATATTGAAAAATAGATGGTGTGGTGTGGTGTGGAATAACAAAAAATATATAATATAAACATGCAGAGAAGGTCAACATAGTATCTTAGAAAAATAATGTCATAGGAAAACGAAAATCCGACAATCCGACGCAGTATCTTTTTCTTCCAAATATATAAAAAAGTCATTTTGTTATTTTTCGAAATAAGCTAGATCGCTTTCCAGCGTCAATATAGTCCAAAGTTTCTAGCTGTATCTTTACGCAAGTACTAAAAGCCTACAAAGAGTCAATCTAATAGCAAAGGCATATTATGACTAAAATAACGGCAAGAGTCTCGTTTCCTAGCGCTTCTATATACCTACCATGTTAAAGATCTCGAACAAAAAAATTTACTCTCGAATAAAGTAACTCTGTTGTAAATAATTATTAGAAAAACTTATCGAAAGTCGATAATCGATAGTGTCAAATCCCTAAAATGTTTACACAAATGATGCGATTGTTTCATGTAATGATAGAGCGTCCCTGTGTGTGAATGTGATTGTGTGCATATACTTTAAGGTAGTGTTTGCTAATTATATTGTGTGCGTGCATAGCGACGTGATGGAAAAATGCAACTGTAGTAAGCAAGTTTTCATGTGTGCTACCTCGCCCCCCACCGTAATTGACAGACTTTTTTGCGAATAAATTAGGGGTCAAGTCCTCTCCATTGCTGGTTTATTACTCAAAGACTTTATGATTTATTTGTGTTAGATTATTATTTCTCTCACTCGCAGATATTATAATGCGCTTATTATAAAATTCTTATTTTTTTTTTTGTAAGACTTATTTTGCCTGTAGAAGATTGAATGTATTTTTAAAATGTTGAGCTATATGTTAAAGTATCAGTCTGTTCTCTTCTCAATCGATTACTCTTGTAAGATCGTGGCCGTTCGGATGATGTGACATTATTCGTTGTATATTAGTCGACGTCGACGACGTCGCGTCGTCAGTCTTGGTTAGTCGCAGAACCTCTTGCGCGATGTTCCTCCACTTGTGACGGTTGTCAGCATTGCGGGAGAACTATACTACTGTCTGGGTCACCGACTCACCGCTTTGGCTCGCTTATAGTATACTGTATACTTAATATTTACATTTGTTTATTACATTTAGTGACTAATAGAAGTAATAGAGGTCAATTGGAAATCGTGTAGATACTGCAATCGGTTCAGCGCACATTGCGATGGCGATGACCTTAATATAATAATGTTGTTGTGCAGATCGTTGACCGGATTCGCATCGGAATAGCCCACCATTCCAATTGTCACTACTACGCGTGCGATGCAACATGTAGACGCTAGACGCTGCACACACAAAGCAACTTCAATTGCCGAAACTTAAGTTTCCATAACAGATGCGATCAAGAAAACTCGTAACTAAAGTTGATGCGTCTGCGCGGTTTATCAAAATTCTATGAAAATCGTAAAAACAGAGTTCCGAGTTACGGATTGCCGCAACTGGCAACTACGTGTGTGCAGCGCCGTAATTATGTGATTGTTGCTATTTTTGTATGTTGTTGTTTAATTTAATACAGACAAAAACAAAAAGGTGCTGTCTTCATTCCAATTAATTTTCTTCGTCTATGTCAAATGATAGACGTCCACTGTTGAACAAAGGTGTTTTGCATTGACTTCCACTAGCAAGACTTTCTGTCTTGCAAGACAGCAGCTTTATGTTCAGCGGCTCCCTGCGACTCATCTAATAGGGACAGTCGACCAAAACTGCGCTCTCTTGCGTGGGATGAAGTGGGATCCAGCAATAGAATTTAGAATAGAAAAATTAGAATTCCGGTTCATTTTAAAATCCTCGAACAAAACCAGACTCCAGTTAGATAACACGTTTGACGTTAACGTGTTTTGTTTGATCAAACAGTTTGGCCACGCAGGCAATTTGTTATAAAAACACGTGCGAGCTCATGTCTAACAAACGTCGGTCGCAGGAGACCCGGCTGCAGGCAAACAATTTCTAGGTAATCTAGTTTCTATTTAATACCTAATAGGTACGCTAATTACGTAAGTGTAGCACAACAGCTGTTATCTTACGCAGCCGCTCCGGGAAACAAAGAATAGGTACCGTTACATATACCTACGTGCGTTAACCTCGTGATTACGTTTACGTCAAACTACCTATTAAATACGTTAATAACACTGTATAATTCTTTAAGTATTAATTTGTCAGTAGCGCGTTTCATATGAACGAAACTTTATTCTTATCTGAGTACTTTTGCTCACGACTTCTTCCTCGTGTAGTCAGCTTTGAAAAAAATGCGTGAGTGTTGTGGAACATTCGGTTGAAACGAAGTTCCTTTTAAAAGCATTAACTTTTAGAATCAACGCCATCTCTCGCCATTTGTTTGAACCATCTCGTAATAAATAAGCGCGCACCTATGACTGGAAACAGCCAATAGCATACGCGCTATGGACCGTCTACACTAATAATAATTGTTATAATAATTTTTATTATAATTCTAATATCTACGAACTTCGTAATAACACGAGTAGTGACTCGTGACGGAAAATTCTTATTAGTTGACAGAAAGCATCACCTAACTTATCATAAGTTAGGTGATGCTTTCTGTCAACTTCGTTATCACGAACCTACGGGGCACCTAAAAGTACATTGGGACGGATGTTAGGACTTAGGATTGTATTTAGGGGCTACTTACGTAAAGAGACTCCTACTTAGGGGATGATTTAGGTATATTTGTTGAAAACGGGCATAATAATAATGTCAGTTTTGGTCGTCATGTATCGATAGAATGAATAATTATGGGATACCGTTACCGCGAGGTCTCAGTTCGGGGCGAACCACTAGTATATTATTTATTTTATTATATAACTAGCTGATGCCCGCGACTTCGTCCGCATGGATTTAGTTTTTAAAAATCCCGCGGGAACTCTTTCATTATCCGAGATAAAAAGTAGCTCTCCCGGTCTGAGGAACCACTACTACATCCATTACTATACCCATGCAAAAAATCGCATCAATCCGCTGTTCTGTTGCGACGTGATTGAAGGACAAACCAACAAACAAACACACTTTCGCATTTACAATGTCAGTAATGCTTTACACACTGCAGTACACTTTTTATAATTGTCAAATTTTTTACCATACTTAACCAAAGACAAAATGCGTGGAGCCACTTAAAAAAAGAAGAAGAAGAAGAACCAAAGACAAAATTACATTTAGCTGTCATTTACGTTTTGTTATTCCACTGTCATTTGCATTTTGTTATTCCATGTCAGATGCGTTTTTGTTATACCACGTTTTATAGTGACTTGACGGAAACGCGGTCGAACGGGGTAAAAAGTATCCTATGTCCGTCTCCTGGTTCTAAGCTACCTCTCCACCAATTTTAAGCCAAATCGGTTCATCCGTTCTTGAGTTATAAATAGTGTAACTAACACCACTTTCTTTTATATAAATATAGATACTAGTAGGGCGCGTGGGTGCGCGGCCCGCAAGCGGACCGCGGTTTTTCTATCGTCAAGTGGACTTTCCGGTCCTGATCATTTTCTATCAAATAACCACTCTTCCATCTTTTATACTCTCCGAGATAGATGCCGATGAAATTGGTATGGCTGCCATCTTGAATCCACCATTTTGAATTTTTTTTCAGCTCATTGCCAATTGGATGAAGTTTAGAGTATTTTTTGTTTGAGCACCTCCCACCTATCTACAATACCCTGGCCGTGCTCCTCACCCACCTTCCAAACCCTCGATCATCATATCTCATCATTTGTCAGAATGAGAATTCTTCTATAAAAAAAAATTTTGAAAAGGAACCGTATCAAAGTCTTGCATAGTTCTCAGCTTCTAGCCTCTTCAATATTCGCCATATTATTTTGTATGGAAAAAAAAAATTACGCCATCTTTAATTTTTTTTCTTTTCATCAAGTAGACCTTCGGGTCCTGATCATCTTTTGCCAAGAAACCACTCTTCCATCTTGTATACTCTCCGAGATATAAACCGACAAAATTTGTATGGCCGCCATCTTTTTTCCGCCATTTTGAATTTTTTTTCAGCTCGCTGCCAATTGGATGAGGTTTCGAATGACATTTGTTCGAGCACACCCCACCTATCTTTAATAACCTGGCTGTGCTCCTCACCCGTCTCCGAAATCCTCACTCATCAGCTCTCTCCATATTTTTCCTCTCAATGAATTTTTTTCTTCTATACGAAACCATTGGTGAAAAAAAAAATTTTTATACAAAATTTTACAGGAGAGGTGATCAATGAGTGAGTGAGTGAATCAGCACGAGCAGCTATCTTTTATAATATATTATATAATATTAGTAAGAATTAACAAATCAAGCTCAAAATAAATCTTTGAGCCTGGTGTACCTTACCAACTTCAAATAATTTTATTTTAACGAAAATCTAGTTTGTCAGTTAGTTATAGAGCGGTTGTCGGAGATTTCAAAAGCGTGTCTAAAAAATTCTATCGACTTTGATTGGCTTATAGCTACGAATTAAACTTCGTTTATAGGGGGAGTGCTCGAAAGCTTTTGAGGGTGAATTCTCTAATTAGTATTAACACAAAAATTTTACTCACAGAGACTACTTTTCTCTAACAACAACTAACAACAAACATTTTTATTACCATTGCGAACAAGAGTCATTAAATCTATATATATATAAAAGAAAGTGGTGTTAGTTACACTATTTATAACTCAAGAACGGATGAACCGATTTGGCTGAAAATTGGTGGAGAGGTAGCTTAGAACCAGGAGACGGACATAGGATACTTTTTATCCCGTTCGACCGCGTTTCCGTCATATCACTATAAAACGTGGTATAAGAAAAACGTATCTGACATGGAATAACAAAACGCAAATGACAGTGGAATAACAAAACGTAAATGACAGCTAAACGTAATTTTGTCTTTGGTTAAGTATGGTAAAAAATTTGACTTTATAAAAGGACAATTATAAAAAGTGTTATAATAAAGCATCACTTATATTATAAATGCGAAAGTGTGTTTGTTTGTTGGTTTGTCCTTCAATCACGTAGCAACAGAACAGCGGATTGATGCGATTTTTTGCATGGGTATAGTAATGGATGTAGTAGTGGTTCCTCAGACCGGGAGAGCTACTTTTTATCTCGGATAATGAAAGAGTTCCCGCGGAATTTTTAAAAACTAAATCCATGCGGACGAAGTCGCGGGCATCAGCTAGTATATCATACAATATTTACGAATTAGACCAACAAACTAAACACAGGTAGGTAGGTATAACTGACCTTATCCAGAAAGTGTTTTATCATTCGTTACCCGTGTTATTTACCAGTCTTACTACGTAACAGGAAAATGTGTACAGTTTTATTATCAGTACCTATGGTAGGATTGGTAGGTACCTACCTACCTAACGTAAATAATTTCATAAATGAATTTAGGTGAACTGATATTTACACATAAATAAATGAATGTGAAGTGCCTGACCTTTAATAATTAATTAGTGAGAAATAACTGCCTCGTATTTAAGCTTTAAATATTAATTATGATTATTTGAACAATCGTTAGTTGCTACCACGGAATAAATAAATTATTATCTAATCAGTGGTTGCTACACGTTAATTTTGGCAATACTTTCATGGTAGGTAGAGGTTTATACAAGAAAATGAAAGAATGCCCGCTTTCATCAACCATACCTAAATTGTCTCTTTACGTAGGCAGCCCCTAAATACAACACCTTACCCAATTTCATTACCACCTTTAGGTGTCCCCTAAAGGTTCGTGTAAACGAAATTGACAGAAAGCGTCACCTAACTTAGCTTAGGTATCCCGTAAAAGCTAGGGAACGTTGGTGAAAACGGGCATTAATTTATTTTTCTTTTTTCTCTTGAAAATATTTAGGGTTGCCGCTAGATCTTTCTGTCTATTTGGTACCTTCTCACGACTCGTTCGAACCTAAATCTACTTGAACAAAGTCGCAGGCATCAGCTAATGGGAAATAAGAATGCAAGATGAATCAGTGCAGGCTCCAGGCGCGTCGATATGCACGATGACCCGCGGACGGTCGCTCACCTCGACACATCGATACGCGGCTTCGCGATTTTATATATTATTCAGTTAATAAATAAAGAAAACAAAAAATATTCTGAGTCGACCATCTGAGATCGTATCAGTAATAAAAAAAACTTAAACCTATTTGTTAATGAAACTGGAATCTAAAACTTAATCTGAGACGGGATCGATTTTTCAGCACATGAACAATAATTATTAAAGTGGTACAAGTACTAACGTTGACCCTCTCAGCAAATGCTCTCAAGACGCTATTGGAGCTTACTTTTAGAGGTTAGAAGAATCCACTTAGGGTTTCTATAGTAAAAAAAATAAAATCTTGATATTTTAGGGACAATACGGTCAAATCGCTGAACCGATTTTGGCGGGCACACTGATAACTTGCAATCCAAAATACGCACAGACGAAGTCGCGGACATCATCTAGTACATTATATAATTATTTTATTATTATTAACAAGCGTTCCACATGAAGCAAGCAAGTGCAAAATTTTTAATTTACTTTCTAAATAAAGATCTTTTAAGTAATTTAGAGATTGTATTTTTTTAGAAATCTAGTGTTTTAACATCACAGAAAGTAAGTGTTATTTAGTTTTATCATCCATGGACTTAGAAAATTATTAGGTACATTTAATATTATTATTTATTAATATACAATTTCACATAATACTCGCGTTGTTTCTTACGCGAAGTTGACTCAGTGCGTCTGAATTCTTTATTTTAGGGAAAGGGCAGACTGGCTACTTATAGTGGCTACTTATAGCGGCAACGATCGTGGCGTTTTCTTGGCCTTCCGCGATTGCATCGCGAACATCGCGACTCAAACGCGTTCGCGTTTTTATGGCTTTCGATCCCAGAATCGCGAAATCGTGCGAAAGGCGATGCACGCAAAAGGACATAAATACGCGAGATCGCTGCCGCCAAAGGTAACCAGTCTGCCCTCTCCCTTTGCGTAGGTATTAACTAACAACTTTATTTTGAATTCCATGCATAGTCAAGTCATCTTTATCACAGTAGATATCTGACTAGCCTCAGTGGTCTATTAGCGAGCTTCTTCAGTTGCCGTTCACGACGATCTAGGTATGAGTCGATTAGTCATTGTGTTTTCTCAGTACATAAGAAAAATACTAGGTAACTGGTGAAGCCTTCCGTCATGCGCCTGATCTACTCCTTCCAGTTCCAAGAGTGCACGCTGTGTACCTACCGATGTTTACATACATACCTACCTACTTGTGTCCTATAAAATTTCCTGCATAGTTGCATAGCCTCTGTCGAGATTGGCTACCGTGCCCGCAATTCGTTCAGGAGGACATCATCGCAGTATAGAACACTTTGAGAAGACTAGACGATGCCCGCGACTTCGTCCGCGTGGATTTAGTTTTAAAAAATCCCGTGAGGACTCTTTGATTTTCCGGGATAAAAAGCCTTATCACTCTCCAGGTGCTCAACCATGCCCATATGCAAAAAAATCAAGTGAATTCGTTGCTCTGTTGCGGAGTGATTGAAGGACAAACCCTCAAACAAACACACTACTTATCTTTTTCTTTTCAAAAAAGTAAATGATATAAATGCTTGTGAAGATGAATGATTTATACCTACTCCGAGTTACTTCCTAGAATATTCCGTTCCGCAACACTTCTAGAGCGGAAAATTGCGGTTGCAAATTGCTTAATTTAATAACTCTGATTCCAAATTTTACAGCAAATAAGTTAAATGATCATTAGTTTTTTATTACAGTATAAGTGCAGTAAGTTGGAAATTACAGACAGACAAACACAAAAATATTAAAAACGTGTGTTTAGGTTATAATAAGTATCACGAAAAATTCGATTTGCTTAGAACCTTGAAATAATGATCTTTCAAAACAAACTTTCTAGATTACACGGTTTAGATTTGTGAAGACTGAAGGCTGACAGAAATTATTACGGCCATTTTCAAAGATGTCTGTTCCGCTTCACTTTTTTACTGCTTTCCCGTGATTAAATAATAATCTGTAGGTAACTTTACATAATTAGCAGTTCCGTAATATGTACTTAGTACTAACTGATATTTTTTTATTTGACTGCGATCTCATCTGATGTGATGGTACAGTCAAGATGATAGCGGGTTAACTTAGAAGGGGGTAAGGCAGTTTTAATTAAAGCCATACTCCTAATCGGTTTCTACACGCCATCGTGCAGGCACGCTAATTCGATTGGCGGCACGTCTTTGTTGGTAGCATGGTAATGAGCCACCTCCAAAGCCACCTCACAAATTCGTGACGTCGCACGTTTTTCGTGAATCAAGGTTTTCATATATGCTGTGAGAACTCTTTGGTAGCCTAGTAGCCTAGATCACTCGTTGCATAATTCCTGCCTGCCTGCACTGTTTTTCAGGATACAAGCTATCTCCTTGCCAAATATTGTCGCAATCGGTTCAGCGGTTTATGCATGAAAACCACGAAATAAGTCTAAAATCATGAAAAGTTACGTATTCTTTATAACTACGAAGTATGTACAAGTGTATGTATGGATGATGATAACAATAGAGGCACTACCATATAGGGTGGTCCACTGTTGACATGTCAGCTCGTGTTACTGGATGAACAATTCGCCTCAATGCCGCTACATCCTCTGTACCTATCATGTACGCGGGCATATTAAATGTCGAATAATGTCATACACATTGGTTGGTGTGTCAAACGCTACCACAAACGCTACACCTCGCGCACTCACAAGCACGGGCTACGTCGATTGATCGATTCGATCACTCTCTTGTCCGTCTATCCGTCTGTCTGTCCGTGTGTTACCATCGATATTCTCAGGAACGGGTGGACCTAGCAAGTTGAAATTTATACCATAAATACTGAGGTCTATAGTCCCTATTAGGTGTATAAAAATCAAGGTCCTGAGGACACGATAAAAAGATATGGGCAAATTTAGATTTTCGCGAAAACTTGTAAGTACCAAAATTTACCTTAATTTTCAACTTTTTATTTTTCGGAATTTTCCCTTTACTTGTGCTACCTTGCTTTTAACCAAAATTGACAATTCTAGGTCAACCGGATGTACCCTATAGGTTTTGGGTCGAAAACAAACCTATAATATGGTAGTTCCCGTTGAGCTAGAATCACGAAATTTGGCAAAAAAACAAGAATTTCGTGGTAAGTGACATTCATTGACATGACAGCACAAATAAAGGAAAAATTCCAAAAAATAAAAAAGTTGAAAATTATATATAATAATAATAATATAATGGCGGCATAATAGGTAGGTACAGAACCCTCGGCGCACGAGTTCGACTCGCACTTGACCGGTTTTTTTGGCGGTAGGATGGAAACTAGCTACGGCCAAAGCCCTCCCACAAGACACTAGACTAACAGACTAATTAATTGCAATAGAACTATGTACCTCCAAACTGCCATTCTGTAGGCTGCATGCAATTTGAATACAGTTCGTCTGTATAGATGTTACTGTAATGCCCGTATATTGCGACCAATCCACGTGGATGAGATGTGGTGGATGATGTTCGTCGCGAGTACTAAAATTTTTCCTTTAATCATTTAATTTTAATCTCTTTGTTACAGATCCAAATGTGTTTGAATCGATAAATTAGTCAACACTGGTGAAGGTAATTTCTCCTTTTTTTTTACTTTTAACATATATCTTTTATTTTTAACCGTCTTAAAAAAGGAGGAGGTTCTCAATTCGTCGGTTTTTTTTTATGTATGTTCACCGATTACTCGACGACGCTGAACCGATTTGGAAAATCCTTTTTTAGTTTCAAACAGGGTATACCTCCCAAGTGGTTCCATTGAAATTTTATGGCGCGGGCGTTTGAAGTTGGTTTTTAAAAATACTTTTTTATATTTAATTTATATTATTTATATTATTTTTTTGTATTTAATTATATCAATTACAAAAACATCAGCTAAGCCTTAGAACTTGTTCACCTATTTTGAAATTTTCATTATGTTATTCAGTCATACCACACATGACACAATACATAATATTATAATAGTATAGGTACATACTATGTATGTGCCTATACTATAATATACTATATTCCTATAAACAGTTTTTCAGGATACAAGCTATCTCCTTGCCAAATATTGTCGCAATCGGTTCAGCGGTTTATGCATGAAAACCACGAAATAAGTCTAAAATCATGAAAAGTTACGTATTCTTTATAACTACGAAGTATGTACAAGTGTATGTATGGATGATAATTGTTGATAACAGTAGAGGCACTACCATATAGGGTGGTCCACTGTTGACATGTCAGCTCGTGTTACTGGATGAACAATTCGCCTCAATGCCGCTACATCCTCTGTACCTATCATGTACGCGGGCATATTAAATGTCGAATAATGTCATACACATTGGTTGGTGTGTCAAACGCTACCACAAACGCTACACCTCGCGCACTCACAAGCACGGCTACGTCGATTGATCGATTCGATCACTCTCTTGTCCGTCTATCCGTCTGTCTGTCCGTGTGTTACCATCGATATTCTCAGGAACGGGTGGACCTAGCAAGTTGAAATTTATACCATAAATACTGAGGTCTATAGTCCCTATTAGGTGTATAAAAATCAAGGTCCTGAGTCAACACGATAAAAAGATATGGGCAAATTTAGATTTTCGCGAAAACTTGTAAGTACCAAAATTTACCTTAATTTTCAACTTTTTATTTTTCGGAATTTTCCCTTTACTTGTGCTACCTTGCTTTTAACCAAAATTGACAATTCTAGGTCAACCGGATGTACCCTATAGGTTTTGGGTCGAAAACCTATAATATGGTAGTTCCCGTTGAGCTAGAATCACGAAATTTGGCAAAAAAACAAGAATTTCGTGATAAGTGACATTCATTGACATGACAGCACAAATAAAGGAAAAATTCCAAAAAATAAAAAAGTTGAAAATTATATATAATAATAATAATATAATGGCGGCATAATAGGTAGGTACAGAACCCTCGGCGCACGAGTTCGACTCGCACTTGACCGGTTTTTTTGGCGGTAGGATCGAAACTAGCCACGGCCAAAGCTCTCCCACAAGACACTAGTCTAACAAACTAAATAACTGCAATAGAACTACCTCCAAACTGACATTCTGTAGGCTGCATGCAATTTGAATACAGTTCGTCTGTATAGATGTTACTGTAAAAGCCCGTATATTGCGACTAATCCATGTGGATGAGATGTGGTGGATGATGTGCGTCGCGAGTAGGTACTAAAATTTTTCCTTTAATCATTTAATTTTAATCTCTTTGTTACAGATCCAAATGTGTTTGAATCGATAAATTAGTCAACACTGGTGAAGGTAATTTTTCCAACTTTTTTTTTTACTTTTAACATAATTATATCTTTTATTTTTAACCGTCTTAAAAAAGGAGGAGGTTCTCAATTCGTCTGTTTTTTTTTTATGTATGTTCACCGATTACTCGACGACGCTGAACCGATTTGGAAAATTCTTTTTTCGTTTCAAACAGGGTATACCTCCCAAGTGGTTCCATTGAAATTTTATCGAAGCCGGTCGAACGGTTTTTAAAATAAATTATAATTATGTAGTGGCACGGGCGTTTGAAGTCAGTTTTTAAAAAGATTTTTTATATTTAATTATATCAATAACAAATGCATCAGCTAAGCCTTAGAACTTGTTCATCTATTTTGAAATTTTCATTATGTTATTCAGTCACACCACACAATACATAATATTATAATTTAGTATAGGTACATACTATACATACATTCAATTTATTTTAACATTATTAGACAAAACATTTTATGGTCAAGGTTTATTCGACTAATTTTCGGTCTGCCGTTCAATAGTTGAGTGAACTTCTCTGGATAATAAAATTACCTACTAAGAAGCCTTTTACATGCTGCCTATAGGTATAAAGCGTGGACTGAAAAAATTAAAATATTATTATAAGTTCTTGCAATTCACAAGGGCGACTGACTTATGGTTGTGTGTCTGTCGTATCTGTATAAGTGTGAGCGAGCGCAATGCTCGCGCCTGCCCGCTCCCACCTAGGCTTTGACAGGCACGCACACTTATGCAATGTGCATGTACACACACGAAGTAACCACAAGTGAAGCTCACTCGCCTTCGTGAATTGCAAAACCTGTAGTTATTACTTATTACAATTATGTCTAAACTCCATTTCATTTAGGCAACTTATTTTGTTTGTCATTTGTTATTATACGTTACATACCTGATGGTCCTAAGACAGCTTAGCTGATGAAAACCGCATGGCCAAGTAACTTTTATTTGTATTATATGTAGGTATATGCTGCTAAAATTACGTAAAACATTATGAAACAGCTTACAGAAGCCAAAAGAATTCTTGAAGGTGGAAGATTAATGAACTTGTTTCATTCAATGTAATCAAAGCACTCATTTAGTGCCCCGACGCTACTGACGCAATGCGTCTTGAAAAATAAACGAATATTTCTGGAAAAGGTCGTAATTCACTCTAAACAGTAAGTGATTTAAGTTTTTAGCCGTTTTAAGCCCGTGAAAACTCTTTCTGATTTCCCGGAATAAAAATAGCCTATGTGTGTCTCCAGCATGCCTGGCATGCACGCGCGAGAAAAGTTTGTCGACGCCTTTTCTCGTATTATCTCTCTATCGACATTAACATGGTTGCACACACACACACACACACACACACACACACACACACACACACACACACACACACACACACACACACACACACACACACACACACACACACACACACACACACACACACACACACACACACACACACACACACACCTTACTGGACACTATGGCTTCGTAGAACGAGAAATTAGTCTACATCGACAATATCTCTCTCTCTCTTCGCGCGAGATATCACTTCGACGTGCATGCTAGGCGGGCAGGATGCAAGCTATCACTGTGCCTTTCGTCAACATTTATTTAAGGGCATAAAAAATTCCTTTAGAACAGTTTTCATTTTTCACGCAGGAACTCTTTAGGTATACGAGATATAGTAGCTATAGTAGTAGTAGTAAAACGAGTTTTATAATTGTCTACAGGCCTGTAATTCTTGTCATAATTGGTTCAGCCGCCCCGAACATAATCTCAGACACACAGACAAAGATTTAAAAAGTTTTTGTCTTAGCTATCGTTCAAATATTAATTAATATTTTTTTATTATTATTTTAATAGGTAAGTACTTCAATTACATTTATAAAGATACTAATAATATTATAAAGAGGAAAGATTTGTTTGTTTGAATTGAATAGGCTCCGAAACTACTGGACTGATTTGAAAAATTCTTTCACCATTAGAATCCTACATTATTCCTGATGAACATAGACGATAGAATATTTTCAAAAAGTAATGGATCCAATGTATAAAGAAAATACCAAAAAAATGATCTACTACAGTTTTATAGAGGACGTCAATATCTACAAAAAAGGCTGTGATACCATAGATGTCTAACTACGAGTATTACAGTTATGTCACAATAACTACTTTTCCATGTTAAAATATGCAATAGTAATGCCGAAAAATCCTTATAATATCGCGTACGCTGCGGAAACTATCTTACTAATATTATAAATGCGAAAGTGTGTTTGTTTGTTGGTTTGTCCTTCAATCACGCTGCAACGGATCTACGAATTGACGTGATTTTTTGCCAGGGTATAGTTTAGGACCTGGAGAGTGACATATAGGCTACTTTTTATATTAAATCAAAGAGTTCCCGAGGGATTTTAAAACTAAATCCACGCGGACGAAGTCGCGAGCATTAGCTAGTAAAGATATATTTTTTTCGTAAAGAATCGAATAATTATTCAGTAGAGTATGAGTTTGATCATGATTCATGGATATGACTCATGAACACGATATTAATGGTATAGGCGCATAAAGAAGGGAAATACAAAAAAAAAATAGTCAAGTGCAAGTCGAACTTATGTACTGAGGTTTCCGTACTTTAAATAAAGAAACAAATGGTGCTAATATTGTAAAATAATTATTAAAATAGAAATGAGGAGGGAATGGTATTTTAAGACGTTCTTCCTGATAATTCATACACTATGAGACATAAAAGGAATTAAAAACCTCTTTTAGACAGCGCAAATAAAAGCCTTTTCATATTACACCCCTTTCGAGTTGGTAAGTCTATTTTAGAATAATTTTTACTGTTCGTGTCGGCCCCTTATATGTATGTATGTTTTACTTTGAATATTGAAAAAAATAAAACAGTGTGTGTGTCAGCTCCGACGCACGACTGGAGTTTACTCCTTACAACGTTGTAATGTATTCGCGGCGCTCGCTGCGTCTAGGCGCCGCTCGGACCCGATCGGTACGCGCTCGGCTTCCCGAAGCGAAAGCTCTTTCGCACGAAAACCAACCTTATTTACTCAACGTTAGGGTAGAAATTTGCATCGTTGTGAAAAACGTAACGAGGTCACGGCTTCCCTCGGAAAGCTCTTTCGCACGAAATCCAACCTTATTTACTCATCGTTAGGGTAGAAATTTGCATCGTTGTGAAAAACGTAACGAGGGCATTCGACAACTCAAGCGAAAACCAACCTTATTTACTCAACGTTAGGGTAGAAATTTGCATCGTTGTGAAAAAGTAACAAGGTCATTCATATAAGTAGATTTTACTCCTCGAATTTTTCTCATACCGGGCGCCTAAAATCGATTCTTAAGGAGTAAACTCCAAAAATATGTTGCATTTGCAATGGAGTTAGTTAAATATATTTTGAAATAATGTTTTTCAAGTTGATACTGAAATATGACATTGTGAAAAACGGACGGACGCATTATAAGGGTTCCTACCATTTTGGTAAGGAACCTTAAAACGATACCGTAACTATGGGATTATTGGCCGATGCGTATGCGACGGATGAGTCATTTTCATCCCAAACCGGTATGTCTGCCGACATCCCAGGCCGACATGTTACGATGCATGGTTTATTCCGACCCTAGTCAGAAACATTTACTTAACTCGATTAGTTTAACTAAATAGAAGTTGAAATCCTTTAATAAGGTCAAACAATGAAGCAATGTAAACAAAGCCAACTGAAACTACGTCGAATTAACTCAGATGGACTGCCCTGAGCAAACTGACGTTCTAAATTAGGTACTCTAGTTACGTACTAAAATTGGTAGTAATTATCGACATCTTTCTCAGGCAGCGTATGGTCAGTAACATGTGTCAGTGAGCTACGGTTCCGAAACATAGACACTAGTAAAACAAATATAACCAAACTGCAAATTGTGCAATGACTGGGACGGGTCATGTTCGGTAGAGCGCTCATTGACCGTAAGTCAAATACCATAAAGATGGCTAGCCTTGGCCTACCGCCGATGTTTGCAGCTAGTGTGACCATCACAATCATCTCTGATTAGTTAACACTCTTTCGGTCTAAAAAGAAACTTCGGTCCGTTGGAAAAAACTTGTCAGAGATACGCTAATATATCGGGAAGAAAGGCCTGTATGTGCCTCTTAACATAATAAACTAGTGGTTCGCCCCGAACTGAGACCTCGCGGTATCCCATAATTCCCATAAGGTAGTTTTAACTATATTATATTGTAATTAAAACGCGCCGAATCTGATGACGTCAATCGTCATCTGCTTTCGTGGATGGGATGCGTATGCCTACAGTATTTTACTAAAATTCAGCTGGTTCGCTGAACGGGTGTTACGTAGTATACGATTTCATAATAAAAAAAATTATAAACTGCCATGACTGCGCGCTTGCGGCTTCTGCGGCGAGCATGTCTAGATGCGCGCTCATCTTTACATTCATAGACACAGTAACATCATACAAGCATCATACGGTAGTAAATAGGTGCTAACGTCTAATTATTGTAAATAGAAACGGATTTACTTTTGCAAAAACAACGTGATACTTTTATTGATAATAATTTGCTAATTGAATAACATAATTAGTAATAGACAAAATAAGAATAGCTGACGCAAAACTGTATTTACAATATTAAAGACAGCGCCATCTATTAACAGTATAGTGAAGTTTTGTTAAAAACATTGATGCCCATTAAAACTTAAATATTATTATCTAATCTTAGTATTTGTTGTTCAAGTACAGAATATAACTCATATTATGTGTAAGTTTCAAGTTTTAAAAAAAAGTGGTTTTAGAGATCTAGCCTCGAATACAATCTCCACTTTGAAAGCCCCCCATTTCGTCAATTTTAGGAAAAAAAAATACTTTTGTACTCTGTTCCAAATTATCTTTAAAATGAGGTACTGCAACCCTATGAAATGCAAAAAAATATATTTGACTTCGCATTCGCTTCTATGAGAGCCCCCCTGAAATAAAGATTTTTATAACTTTTTAAGCCATTTTCGACTGGAGGCCATCGGTTTACATATCATATCTAAAATTAAAGTAATTACGTTCAGTAATTCAGAAGATATAAGGCTCTGACAGACGGACGGACGGACAGACAGGTGCAAATTCACTCAAGTAAACTCAGAGACCTTCGCTTCGCTCGGTCGATAATTTAAGAGTAGTGTCTAGTGACGAAACGCGACGCGAGTAGGTATTTTCCAAAATGCTATCTGTTTCACAACGCTTCGCTGCCCGACCCGCATCGTGCGATAGAGAGAGTTGCAAGTCCAGGAGTTATTTGCCTAAATTTTATTCTTGAAATATTGTTTCGGGTCATAACGTTTTTACCCCCCTAAACGTTTACAAAATTAGACAATTTTGGTCTCAGTAGATTCAGTACACCTTAATCTAGGCTCGTACGTTTCATTTTTTTAGTATTTCAGTTTAGTTACATTTAAAAAAATAAAATTAGTCGAGGAAGTTTTTTAGTCAAAAATATGGATATTTAGTCACTAATAACTTTTAACATAAGCAATATTTCTTTAAAATTAAAACGTACGGGCATAGTTTTTCATTGTATCTGCAACATTTCAAAAAATTATGAACATTGGACAACATTTACGGGTAGCAAAACGTTATCGCTTTTTGTATGAAAATTTTCAACTAGACAATCCTCTTAATCCCGACCGAATCCGATCACGGTGGCCAACCTCCTTAGATATCAGCCCACCTGCGCGGGAGATACTATAGTGCACAAGTGTGTGCGCAAACACAGGTGCACTCTCTATTCCCTCACTCTCATAGTCCGAGGGGCGGAAATCCGACACGACCGGAGAGAGATCAGGCGCAGGACCGACGGCTTTACGTCCTCTCCGAGGCACGGGGGTGACACACCGCCAACTTTCTAACTCCGGGCTAGTAAGTACTGAGAACTTCTTTGGCAAAAAACCCCAATACATTTTTGTAACGGCCCGACCCGGGAATCGAACTCGGGACCATAACAGGCCTATTTCGCACAACCTTGGCCGGTTCGTGCAACAATGATGCGGCAGCGGAGCACCAGGTCGACGCGGACGAAGTCGCAGGCAATAGCTTTAGTATTACATAAAAAATAGTCTAAAAATTTTACACAAGTAATAAGAGTAATTTTGCAGGGACCCTGGTACTCAACGAGTAGAAGTTACGTGACTGGAAATAACAAGTGTTTGCAAGGGTTAAAACCATGCTGCGTCATTTGTTTACTTTTAATTGAGTCTTAAGTTATATTTACTTATGGTGTACCTGCCTCTTTAGCTGCGCTGCGTAGCAGCTGCAAAATCTTGAAACGTGGACTCTTTAGTTCTATAGTTACATATTTTTATTGCTATTAAGTATTTGATTTTTGTCATGATAAAAAATATTAAGGCTGTTAATGCCTAATACATAGGTATTAGGTACGTATATTTTCTAAATTATTCTATTCATAATTTAATATAAAGAATTCTATTTAAAAAACCGACTTCAAACTCGCGCTACTATACAAAGTATATAATTTATTGTTGATATTTTAAAAACCGCTCGACCGATTTCGATTTTATATGGGAGCACCTGGGGAGTATAACCCTTTCAAACAAAAAAAGAATTTTCCAAATCGGTTCAGGCGTCTTCGAGTAATCGGTGGACATACATAAAAAAAAAGATTCCGACGAATTGATAACCTCCTCCTTTTTTGAAGTCGGTTAAAAAGAATTTCGAGTTAATTGCTATTTGTATAAGAATAGTTTTCAATCTATATTCTATACCTAAAGAGTCTTCGAATAGCTAGAAGGTTCGACCCATTTATCGACCGTGGGGTACCTAGCTATAAAAACCTTGAATACACTCCCACTTTTCTACAAAACCCTAATAATGACTACTCGCAGATCGAAACAGCCTTCCTGTCACGAATATTTTTCGTATTTCGTATATCCGTCGTCTTTTATCCATACTAATACATACCTAGTACATAATATTACTAGTGGTTCGCCCCGAACTGAGACCTCGCGGTAACGGTATCCCATATTTATTGATTCAATCGATACATGACGACCAAAACTGACATCATTATTATGACCGTTTTCACCAAACATACCTAAATCATCCCCTATGTAGGAGTCTCTTTACATAGGTAGCTCCAAAACATAATCCTAAGTCCTAACATCCGTCCCAATGTCCTTTTAGGTGTCCCGTACAGGATAGTGATAAAGAAGTTGACAGTAATCATCACCTAACTTATCATAGGTAGCCCGTAAAGGTTAGGGAACGTCAGTGAAAACATTGAATTATTATGTAGGTACTAACGAGTTAAAACGGGTTAGGGGCATCTGTACAAATCGTCATCTATCGACGCGAATAGAAAATATACAAAATGCAGCAATTAATAGTTTATTGAAGTTTGATATTTAACTAAAGAATAAATAATTTTAATTGAATAATATGTTATTATATTATGTACCTAAATAATAATGCTCGGCGCAAAACTGTTTTTGGGATAGATCGTAGTCGTAACTCCTACGAGTAGTTCCATGGAATAGTTAATGACTGCACCATCTATTAGCATTATTGTGAAGCTATGTGAAATTTACTGTTGCTCATTAAAAATTAAATAATCTCGTTTCTTTATAATATTCATATAATTTTAGTATTTGTTGTTCAAGTACAGGATACAAGTGAAGTAAGAAAATAAGTAGAACTTGAAAATATATAGCCAATTTTCCCAGAGAGCGTCTTCAAGCGAGCGTATTAAATCGCCACTTTGAAAGCCCCCCATTTCGTCAATTTTAGGAAAAAAATTAAAAAAAAATACTTTTGTACTCTGTTCCAAATTGTCTTTAAAATGAAACACAGAAAACCTATGAATCGCAAAAAAAAAATTTTTACTTCGCATTCGCTTCTATGAGAGCCCCCCTGAAATAAATATTTTTATAACTTTTTAAGCCATTTTCGGCTGGAGGCCATCGGTTTACATGTTATATCTGAAGTAATTACGTTCAGTAATTCAAAAGTTATAAGGCTCTGACAGACGGACGGACGGACGGACGGACGGACGGACAAGTGCAAATCGCTCTAGTAAACTCAGAGACCTCGCTTCGCTCGGTCAATAATCGAAGGCGAAGGCTGTCCGTTACTTTTTCACGCTTATTGTATAGCTATTTATTATTGTATCGTTTGCAAGTTGTCTGACTTTACTGTGTTAGTAATTCCCAAAGTGGTCCAGGTGGACCCCCAGGGGTCCACGGGAAACTCGACGGGGGTCTACGTTGGCGTGACAGAAAAATGGGGGTCCACAATTCGTAAGCGGGGGTCCACGAAAATTTATCTGGTTTCGATAGTGAAGAACTAAAATGTTGGCTTGACTTCACCTATCAATGTAGGCAGATAATATTTTAAGAAGCTCAGCGACTGTTACTTGTAAAAACTTGTAATATTCCATAATCAGTACAACGTGTCGAGACTTGCAAAGCACCGCCGCGGCCGAAAAAATATTTTCAAACATTGAAGGATAAATATGAAAAGAGACCCACCATGCAAAGTCTGTTCGCTTCAACGTCTGAAAGTAACGATGATGGTTTGCGGGCGTCTTACAATATCTCATTACTTATAGCGAAATCTGGAAAACCACACACTATTGGAGAACAGTTAATTTTACCCGCTGTTGAAGAAGTTATAAAAACTGTTCTGCACAAATCTCCATTTGACATACTCAAAAAAAATCCTTTGAGTAACAACACCGTACAAAGACGTATTGATGAAATGAGCTCTGATATTGAAAGTTTCTTGTGTAGTTATCTGCAAAAAACTCATTTTTCTATTCAACTGGACGAGTCGACTTTACCTGGTAATGAAGCATTATTATTGGCTTATGTTCGATTTGTTATGGACGAAGAAATTCATGAAGAGCTACTATTTGCGAAAACTTTGAAGACGGACACTAAAGGTGAATCAATATTTAATGTCCTGAGTGATTTTTTTAAGGAAAAATCAATTCCATTCACAAATGTTATTTCGGTGGCAACAGATGGAGCTCCTGCCATGGTCGGGCGATATCGTGGGTTTATAAGCCATCTTAAAAAAATTATACCAGAGGTAACTGCAATTCACTGTGTCATCCACCGACAACACCTAGTAGCGAAAAATTTGAGTGATAGATTGCACCAATCACTTCAATTTGTGATTAATGCAGTTAACAAAATAAAAAGCAATGCATTGAATACGCGTTTATTTGCACAATTGTGCGATGAAAATGATGAAGACTTCCGACGATTGCTCTTACATACTGAAGTACGCTGGTGCATGTTTAACAAGATTTTACTCACTCTTTGAATCAGTTTTAGAATTTCTGGAAAGTAAAGATCCAAATTTAAAAGGTAACCTGATCAAATTCAAAGCAGACATCGCGTATTTGACGGATTTGTTCAAAAAATTTAATGATATTAACTTACTACAAGGGGACAGCTTCAATTTAATAAAAACAAAGGGTGTAATTTCAGCTTTTATTGGAAAATTGAAATTTATGAAGCAAAATATCAGTCGGCGCGAATTTTCCCAGTTTCCAAACTTGTCACAGGTAGAATGCCTCGATGAGAATATTCAGACATACGTTCAACATTTAATCGCCCTGCATGATGACTTCAAAATAAGATTTGAAGATATTCTGTTAATGGAAATACCACCATGGATCATAAATCCATTTGATGAAACGGAAGTGGAGAATGTGATATTACAAGAGGAGCTAGTTGAGCTTAGCACTAATGAGGAGCTGAAGGTGAAATTTAAAAGAGGGTATCAAACATTTTGGCTGCAGGCAGAAATACCCGAAAAATATCCTGGACTGTGGGGAATTGCGAGAAAGCTTTTGATAGCGTTTCCCTCGTCGTATCTTGTCGAAAAAAGTTTTAGTGCCGTAACAAACCTTTTAACAAAAAAAGGGAGCAGATTGAATATCACAGAACGGGGAGATATGCGGTTATTCCTAACAAAACTAAAGCCAAATATTGATAATTTGCTGTCAATACATCAAGTACGTAACTTAATGGGAGGGATCCCATTAAGTTACGTTACCTACGTTATTAATGTTTAATTTTGATTGTAGGTACAATTATATTTTGATTTACTATACTTACTTAATATAATATTGTAAAATATGATAACAATAATAATAATTAATAGTTACTTACATACACTAGCGGCACGCTATGAAGGCCGGTTTGACACATTACAATAGTGATGTGGAATGTCAATTTATTCTCGAACAAAAAACAATTAAGTTTTGTTTTTGTACCTGATTAAATAGGTTTAATAAAACAAAAATGTATATGTTTATTTAATTTATTTGAACGAACTGAATATTTGAATGAAAATGAATATACATACTTTATATGCACACAAGAAACATAATATGAATACAAAAGATACCAAAAAAGGTGCCACAAAAGGCCATAATTAATCAGATTCGTCCATACTACTATTTTCACTGTCGTCACTGCTATCATCACCTACATTAATAATTATATGTTCGTTTTCTATAATATTATCTATTTTCACATCTCTTTCATAATCTTCCCTTATTAATTTAACAGTTCTATTCACAACCTTTTCCCAGTCTCCTTTAGTCACATGTTCACAAGCTTCTTCTAATAATTTTAGCATTTTTTTTGTGGTAAATGGGGGTTCTGTATTGTGTCTTGCAGCATATCCCTTAATTTGAGCCCACACCAACTCAATCGCATTATACTCACAATGGTAAGGCGGTAACCGTATAACTCTGTGCCCATGTTGTAATGCTATTTCGTCAATGACGTATCGGATCTTGGTTGGTTTGTTTTCTTTTAAAAGACGTACTAATTCCGCTTTTAACATATTCATGTTTGCATCTACGCCATTTTTACGAAGCCATGCGACGATATCAGCTTTCTTTTGGGATTGGGCAGGTGGCTTGTCAATTTGCATCGAGTGGTATGGGGCGTTGTCCATAATTATAATAGATGGTTCAGGGAGGCTACACAAAATTGAGGTAAACCATTCAGTAAACTTTTCTCCATTCATGTCTTCATGATAGTCTCCAGTGGTTTTTGACGCAAAAGCCATGAGAGAACCTTCGACAAACCCGTTGATGGTTCCGGCGTGACAAATTATAAGTCGCGATCCTTTTCCTACAGGAACTTTGGAAGTAGATGCTGCTGTGTCATCGTTCCAAGAACGGCCTACAGTATGGTTAGCATTAAGCCATGTTTCATCCAAGAACACAACATTTTGCCAATTTTTGATTTCTTTCACTTGCCGTAAAAAAGTATACCTTGCCATCGCTATATCAAATCTTTCCATCAATATTTTGCGTTTGTTACATTTTTTGTATCGAAATCCAATGGTCTTCAAAATCTTCGTTAAAGAACTTTCCCCACCGAAGAATAATCCAGCTTCCTTCAGTGAATGCACCAACTTTTTTCTTGTTGGATACTCCTTCTGTAAATAGTAGCCGTAAACATGTCTTCGGATAGCATCGGCATCAAAGCTATCGATGCCTACGACTGGTTTTGCTCGTTTTCTCTTTTTTGGTGTGTGAAGTTTATTTTCTTCTGTGCCAGTCTCGCCATATTTTTTTTTAGTTATCCGTCTAACAGTTCGTTGTCCAATATTAAGCGCATCAGCTACGCGTTCAACCACTGACGTTATAGGTAAAATTGGCCCTCCATTTTGAGCTTCACGATCGAAATAGTTACGAAGGCGTATTACGAACTCACGGGTCTGACTATTTAGAACAGTTCTCTGCGTACGTTCGGTCATATCGACGAAATCCACAACAAAGGGCTTGAACAGAGTCCAAATTAACGAGCAAGGGTCAACAGTAATGCAGTATCAATATTTGAAATCCAAAGCCAGGTCAAAACTATATCACAATCGCATTGCACTGACAGTTTATACTTTTCGAAGCAACGTCAATTCGAAACTGCTTTGTTTTGCATTGAGCATTGACGCGAGTTTGCCGGAGGTAGTAGTTGTGCTAGCCAGCGATCCTATGTGACGATCGTATTAGATTCCATTTTTAAAAATTTTCAATTTAGAAAACCAAATGCCGAGTTGTGGTATATATCATATAAAAATAAAAATTTTACCTTTTGTATGAAACAGCTGATATTTTTTTGCGATTTCAGAGGTTTGTCCACATAGTGAAAATTGTTCATATTCACAAGTACATTCACCCCTTAAATGGTGCAAACTGATTTTTCTACACTTGTATACATTTTAGAAATCAATTTAATAAATAAATTTTGAGTCCTAAACCTAAAACTACATTCGATAAAATTTATGAATCTCTGCACATCACTATCGTCAATAAAGTAATACAATTATTTCCTTCAAAGTCGTTATCAATTAATACGGAACTTCATGAGCGGACAAACGTCAAACCGGCCATCATAGCGTGCCGCTAGTTTAGTATTTGAATAAATACAACACAAGAAAATATACTATTTTTTTTTTTTTTACCACTCCGAGTTTTCTAAATAAAATAAGTGAGAATTGATTGGTTTTTGTGCTGTGAGTAGATGTCAAAAATGTAAGCTTGAGATGGAATCACTTCTTTTTGAATGGTCAACTTTACTTTTGACATCCACTCACAGCACAATCAATTAATTAATTTACCAATCAATTCTCTTTTTTTTTCAAAGAATGTTATTTTCGTGGTTGGAACTCACTCGCAACGCCAATTTTCATAATTTATCATCACATTTTTTGTCGACTGGAAATATGATAGAAATTTAGCTGCAGGGGGTCCACCGGAACCAGCAAACTTTTGAAAGGGGTCTATGAGCAAAAAAAGTTTGGGAACCTCCTGTAAAGCATAAATTGAATAATTGTGTAAATAAAAGGATCGAGAATAAACTGAACAAAAGCTAAATTTTTCGTTGGTTTCTGTTTTTGACGTCAGCTGTCTCTGCAAAGTGATTACGTAACGCTGCAGGTACACGGTGTCATCGCCTCTGTTTATTGTATTTTTATCCGTCCGATTTTTTAGGTCATTTTGAATCAGGAGTCAGGACTCATTTTTTCTTACACGCAGTCGCATGTGATATTATTGAGTTATTGACGCGATAGAAATATTATTATCAGTAACACAACAGCGCAATCAATCGTTACAACTTACAAAGTTTAAAAATTTCAAATCCATTTACTTTTCATTCCGGTAAGTAGGTAGATTTAAAATGGTTTAAAAATTTATACTATAATACGTGATCAAACGAACTTCTCAGATGAAGTACGATCGATATTATAGGAGTCGCTTCATTCGAAGATATACTTAATAATTAGTTGATGATAATGACTGTTACAACACCTGACATTTATAACATCAGAGACTAACGATTATGAAATGGATGTCAAGAATGAGAGTCATTAGCGGAATATTCCATGGATCCCGTTAACATGTCGACTAACTTGTCTAGATCTCACGGCATGGCACATTCACAGTTGTTCGGTGAATGAGAAATCTTGACTGACGGTATTTAGAATCTCGACCTTATAACTGATACCATCAAACTAACTCTACTAACACAATGAACTTGTTACCTATTTCTTTCTTTACCTTGAGTTTTACTTGCTCAAGGAAAGGTCCATTATATTCTAATGACGCCTTCGAATACCGTACACCTGACAAAATAATGATAGGGGTTATCTACCTCATAGACATACTTTCATATTTTGGTTTTTAGGGTTCCGTACCCAAAGGTACCCTATAACTATGGCTCCGCTAACTGCCCGGGTGTCATACTAGGAATTTTTTGTAGCTATTATTGTAGAGCATTAGGTAGCCAGTTGAAATTTTTAACCTTCGACAAAAAAGAGGGGTGTTATAAGATTGACGTGTGTATCTGTGTGTCTGTCTGTTGCCCCGTAGCAGCCTACCCAATGGACCGATTTGGGTGCGGTTTTTTTCTGTTTGAAAGCTAACGTATTCGAGGTGAATCTATGAAAAACTGCTCAGGCGTTTGAAGATCACCAGCTTATTTCCTACTTCATTAAAAGGTCTTACAAACTTTCACTAGTGCGATTGATTTGAAATTTGGTGTACTGTTAGGGATTATTTCCGAGGTAACCTTGAGCTGACGCTGCAGCATGTAGTCTGCGGGATACCCAACTCCTCAGCAACCTGCAGCAGATATAGTGGGTTTGCTCATTAGAATGGTCTCAATGAGGAGGAACGTGTAGTGTAGGTAGGTAGAATAGATAATGATCAAGGATCAAGTATGAGGAAAATTGGGTAAAAGGATGTCAGGTATATCGTACATGGTTCGGCCTACTCCGGCCATAGATTCACATGTCGGGGTGTTTAATTGAATTTTAAATTAAACACCCCAGCATTGATTTTAATTTATCACGGGTATTATTTTTGTATACCGAACTCAATTTTTTTTAATTCATTAAATAGCAATACATTTTGTTTTATTGCTCCTATAACAATGGATGCCAAATATATTATACTCCATAATTGACGGCAATATCCCCTCGGGAGCGGCACACATGACACACGTAACTATCAAGGGCACTACAATGTTTACATGCTTAATTTTCTAAATTTTTTTCATTGAAGAATAATTCAATGAAAAAAAGGCTGATTCAATCATTGCTGGAGTGTCAATTGTATGATAGGCAGAATTTATCGTGTTGCTTCCGCAAGAATGCAATTTAGCCAATAGCAAGTGAGTATCGGCCAATCAGAGGCGATTGCTATGGTCATATTATATTTTTGGGAGAAAATGGCAAATGGCATGGATGTAGGTCTACTTCGTCCGTACTCATTAATTTAATAAAGTAGCAGGAGATCTCAGTGTTTTGAAAACAGTTTTGATAAACATGTTTGATTGATTTGTTTTGTTATATTTTGGACCCTTCTTACTTACTTACTTACCTACTTACTTCTAGAATTTAAAATGTTTACGTGCATTGATTAAAAGCGCCGTTTGACCCTAATAAAAACAATCACCTGGTCATTCACTGACCACTGTTAAACAGAAATGCGTCACCGGTTGAACGTGGGAGATTTCCTCGTTTATTTTCTACAACTCCGTTATACTATGTACTTAATGACTAATGATACCTCGATTACTTCAACAAAAAAATCGATATCACTCTCATCCTCACTGTGCTTTAACGTCAACCCACTTCGCAGACATCTTGACCTATTCGAGAAAGTGAGACACGCTTTCAGCCAAAAGGTGACTTATTTTGTGCATAAAGTTCCTATAGCGGATAGCCAAATACCGAACCCACATCTTCAAAGTTTCGCTCATCGAACTTTGTATAGTTCGATGACTACGCTACTTAGAACTCTGTGTGGATTAATACCGAACTCCACATATTATTATGTTTCAAATAAACGATTACATAAGATTTATTTGTGATCCAAAGACTCACCATACGGAAAGTAACTCGACAGCAGAAATCGCTTGAAAATACTTTAAAAAAATCCCACGGAGTTTTGAAATACTCAAATCCACGCGGATAAATTCACGGGCAAAGCTAGTATTACACGAAATCAGTAATAAATAACAACTGTAAATTAAAAATTTTATTAAAAAAAATCTAGAATCATCTAGAACCCGACTACTTGTCAAGACGAATTAAATGAACCCAAACTCGATGGAGTTACGTCGTTTGATTACAGAGTTGTCAAAACCACCTTCCGGCTTCATCATGAGACCCTGAATATCATCTAGGACCAGACTTATTGTCAACACTAATCAAACGAGTCTCAACTCGATGGTATTACGTCATTTTATTACAGAGGTACCAAAACCACCTTCCGGTTTCATTATCAGACCCTGATCAGATCAGACCCTGGTAACCATCTAAAAACAAAGTACTCGTCAAGACGAATCAAACGAGCTGAAACTCGATGGGGTTGCGTCGTTTCTTTACAAAATTTCTATGACCACCTTCCAGATGCATCATCAGACCCTGGTTACCATTGAAAGACAAACTACTCGTCAAGACGATACCAACGAGCCCAAATTCGATGAGGTTTTGTCTTTTCATTGCGAAGTTTCTATGGCCACCTTCCAGCTCCATCATCAGATCAGCACCATGTCATCATAATATTGCATTGTCACGCGATTTACATATGTATACAAAATTTCAGCTCAATCGGTAACCGGGAAGTGGATCAAATTTAATTTGCAAGATTTGATGACAAACATCGGGACAGGTGAAACTAAAATATTATAAAAGCTTGTAAAATTAATAATACTTGCATCGAATACAAAATTGTTTCATAACTTCCGTGGGTTTCTTCTCAGTCTATCTAAGAATAAGTATAGTAGAGCATTAACTGGAATCTATTTAATCATAACTATACTAACAGCTTCATAATCATAACCTAATTGAGGCAGTTAATTAATTAGTCGGTCAGGTTTCAACTAAATCTTTGTTTTGATGCTCAAAGAATACATCACATTAGTCAAACATTAGCGAAATTAAATAATAGCTGTTGTAAAGCGAAAGTTATTCATGCAATACTTTGGTCCACATTTTATAAATAAATCTTATAATTAGAGCTTCACATGAGACGCGCAAGCTTCGCAAGCAATGCGTTGGATTTCTGCTTTCAATTTATTCTTGAAACGCACGGGGTGGCCATTCATGTGTCCCATGTACAGCGAAATAGCTTTTTTAAAAATATACCCTCAAAACATCCTTTACAAGATTTATGAATAGAAATCTGACAAGCCATCCATTTTCTTTTATAAAGCTTATCTGCATTTTTTTGCGTCTGAGCCATCGATGTATTATGGTCTGAGCTGAGTGAGAGGTGCTATCTTTACATCTAGCGTTCGGTTAGGCTGCGGGCGACGATAAATTCGTGGAGGGCAGTTTCTGTCGCCTTTTTATGTAGTTTTAGTTATTAATCTTAGATCAGCGTCATTATGATCTCTATTGCTATTTGCTAGCCGTCCACTGCTGGGTATAGGTTTCGCGACGAACTCGGTTTTGTGCTGCTATTAATCAGCAGCGGTAATGAATAGAATATAAATATTTTTAATTCAAATGAACTTTTTTAGAAGTGCTTTTACTGCACTGCACTGGTTCGGTATGCCCTTCCTGCCGAGAAGAACAAGCAAGAAACTCGGCGGTTGCTCATACAAGTTTACAATACAATAGATACTATGCTACGTATGCAGTGTTTCCACAATGAGGGGAATTTCCAAAAATGCATACTACTTACAATTCAATACATGTTAAGATGGGTAGGCAGAAAGTAGCCCCATTCCCGCCGGTGGTGGACCCGTTCACGAGCATGACCCAGCCGTCGCGTCGCATTGCTTCGCTCAACAATATTTGAGGGAACGTAACAACTCTCATCACACTTGATGACTCGCTTGATATCGTCCGCTCACGCCTTGAGGGGTATTCCAATAGAACGTATTATATCTACTCGTGTTTTTCCTTAGATAATCATAAACTTAGTATTCCTTTACTACGGTAGTATTAAGTTAATAGTAGTCTATGATAAATTGATAATACCTATCTTAGAAGGTAAACAAATCGCAGAAGACGATGACTTACGACTTTGTTTAGTTTGGTTTTTTACTTGTGTGTTGTTGTTGTTTTACTTACAGTTCCATTTCTGTGCTGTGCTTAGCGCGTCGCTTGAGCCTTTCTGTGAGAATCACTAAGTGATTCTTTCAAACAAAGAGTCTTGTTGAAACAAGTCTTGTTTACCTTTTATGACAGCTATGGAACAAGCTATATAATTTACACTAGCGGCACGCTATGATGGCCGGTTTGACGTTTGTCCGCTCATGATGTTCCGTATTAATTGATAACGACTTTGAAGGAAATAATTGTATTACTTTATTGACGATAGTGATGTGCAGAGATTCATAAATTTTATCGAATGTAGTTTTAGGTTTAGGACTCAAAATTTATTTATTAAATTGATTTCTAAAATGTATACAAGTGTAGAAAAATCAGTTTGCACCATTTAAGGGGTGAATGTACTTGTGAATATGAACAATTTTCACTATGTGGACAAACCTCTGAAATCGCAAAAAAATATCAGCTGTTTCATACAAAAGGTAAAATTTTTATTTTTATATGATATATACCACAACTCGGCATTTGGTTTTCTAAATTGAAAATTTTTAAAAATGGAATCTAATAGATCGTCACATAGGATCGCTGGCTAGCACAACTACTACCTCCGGCAAACTCGCGTCAATGCTCAATGCAAAACAAAGCAGTTTCGAATTGACGTTGCTTCGAAAAGTATAAACTGTCAGTGCAATGCGATTGTGATATAGTTTTGACCTGGCTTTGGATTTCAAATATTGATACTGCATTACTGTTGACCCTTGCTCGTTAATTTGGACTCTGTTCAAGCCCTTTGTTGTGGATTTCGTCGATATGACCGAACGTACGCAGAGAACTGTAAACCTATTTAATCAGGTACAAAAACAAAACTTAATTGTTTTTTGTTCGAGAATAAATTGACATTCCACATCACTATTGTAATGTGTCAAACCGGCCATCATAGCGTGCCGCTAGTTTAAGAAAAATTAAACAGCCTTCAGTATACCGAAATACGAGTAAAGAATAACTGATAAGAGAAAATGTCCATATCTAGAAACTACTGAAACGATTTTAATGAAAACTTTAACTGTTCCCTAAGTTGAAGTAAATGTAAGCAAATAAAAAAGAATGTTCACAAGCTGATTAATAGTTTCGGAGAAATGCATGGACATAATTTACATACATATAAAATTTTGTATATTTTTTGGAAGCCCTATTATTTTGCATTTCCAATAATATTACATACATACTCGTAAGTGTCGAATTGATTTGAAACCTCCTGTTTTTTGAAGTCGGTTAAAAATAGAGTAGTATTCTATGGATGGGTATAAGGTGTAAATTAACTTGTTTTTCTCAAATTTGCTCGGAAATCGGTTCTTTATTTAAAAAAAAACGAAACGTCAATTGGCTCATTGCTGGCGTGGCGCCAGCAATTACGTAACAGGACAATAATGTAAATTGCTGGACAGGTACGAGGTTTTTAAAATGTACACTTTCCTCTATTAGGTGTTTCTCCTCTGTGATTAGGTGTTTTAAATGTGCATTTCTTTCGCTGAGTTATACAATTTAAAAAAATAAGAATGAGTTTTTTTTAAATGGAACAAAAAGAGCGTGGTTTGGTGGTGGCGAGGTAAAGAATTATTGGTGACTGGTGTTTTCTTTTACAATATATTTCTTGTTCTGAAATAAAAATGGATTCGGAATCGGATGAAGAATTAATGGACTTTACACCACCAGATATGGCGGAAGAAGCTTATGTACTATAACATTTAACATGAAATAAAACAGTGTTTCTTTAATTATTTTTTTGTTGTTTCCTCGCAAATTAGAGAAAAGTACTATATAAGCCTCGGCCGAAATAGCAATTCATGGCCTCGTTTACTTAAAAAGGCCTCGGCTAGCGCCCCGTCCTTTTAAAATCACTTGGAAGTCCTCGGCTTCGCCTCGGCCTTCCAATGTTACTCGTCCATGAATTGCTTTATTCCGAGCCTCGACAATAATGTACTATTTTTTTCTTTGACTAGGTGGATAAGCGTCGCGATAACTGGCATGGGTGCACGGTGAGAGTCCGATTGCCGCCACAGAATGACAGAGGGAGAGAAACAGCAGAGCGCGGGCGGGGCCAACGCCGCGCCGCAGCACAGGAAGGGACACAGGTGAGGACGTCACATTAAATAGATTACATTTCTTATTATTTATTTTTATATTAAAAGGAACGATGTCTGTTTTACCATGTTTGTCCATTTCATTAATAGCTTTTTGGCGTGAAAACTTCAAAAAGCAATAAATTGGACAAGCTATGGTCGATATCTAAAGTTCAAAGAAATTGTAGATAAGTATACGGTTTAAAAGGAATTAATTATACTGTGTTGTTTGTATAATCTATAATATATATTTTTTTTTAATAAAAAACCTGACTTCAAACGCCCGCGCTACAAGGTATTTAATTTATTGTTTATTTTTTTTAAACCGCTCGACTGATTTCCCTTACAAACAAATAGTTATTTGTGTTATATGGGGCCAAAGAAATTTTTTGTTTCCCGAGGGCGTTATTTTGAATTCAGAGCGAAGTGAAGGAATTTATAGTAGAATCCCGAGCGCAGCGAGGGATTCTAAAGTAGAATCCTGAGCGTAGCGAGGAATTCAATATACGCCGCCCGAGAACAAAATATTTTGGCCCCGAATGACACACACTATTTTCATCATTACCTATGAGAAAAAGCTAGGAGTATCAACCTTCTATGTAGTCATCGTACCTATATTGAAAGTTTAAATAAAACACAAATAAATTATTATTAAATAATTAAACCTTAATACCTATTTATGTTGGATACAATATGCGCGTATATTCGATCGACAAATTGATCACGTGACTTATCGAAGACAACAGCTTCTCAAACATATTTGAATTTCGACACATACTAAAGCACGAACGCGGACCAATCAGAAGAGAGAAATGAAAAGTCCCATGGGGTTAAAGTTAAATTTTGCTCCCGCTATCCTCTGAAGCCAATATTCGTTTTTCGAATAGGTATGATGAAAAAAGAATTTTCCAAATCGGTTCAGCCCCTCTACCCAAGTTAGGTACACTTCGTTGTAGCTTTTCTCTTTCTACGATCGTTGTCACTTGAAGTTTTGGCTAGGGCTAGACTAGATGGCGCTGCGGCTGATCAAAGACAGAAGTGTATTGATAATATTTCGCGGCATTTTCTATTGTTTTTTTAGCATTTAAAACATTCATCTTTAGTAAGGATTAGTGTGGCAGTAATTGATGGTTTCGGTAAGGCTTGATTTATTGTGTCTTGATCAAACTTCTTTTTTTTTTTCAGTTAAGTTTATTTTTCTATTGAAGTTCTATTTAACATCTGGAGCAAAATGGCCTTGCCTTTCATATTGTAGATCTAAAAATAATCCCTCGTATTCTATTTGGCACAAGAGGCAAAACGAAAAAGACGCCTTTGTAATGAAATGAGTACAAAGTAGGTATTAAAATGTCTACCTGATAAGGAACACAAAGGCGATATATTTTATATTTATAAGCTTTGGTTTGGTTATATTATCGTAATTTTGCGATTTCTAAACCTCGCGAACTTATGAGAACATTGAAAATAATTGGAAAGTAAGTACCTTATCACGCGGTACGGAAGGGGGCTAGACGGAAAAAATTAAGGAACCGACACTCGACATATTTTTGAAACCGACACTTTTTTGTTGAATGTGAATTTTGCATTAATTAATTATTGCATTATAATTTTTTATATTATATTTTTTAATTTTTTATAACTTATAAGTTATAAAAAATTGGGGAAAAATTCCACGTGTAGAAATTATTTGAAATATAATAATTGAAAATGGAAAATTCGGTCTGTCGAGCTGGGATTCGAACCATCGACTTTGAACTGTTATGCGACTGCCGGAGCCACTAGGCTACGGAGACCCAATGTTGTATCGCGAAAATACCGAACACAATGTAATCGAAAGGAACTACGTTCCATCCGGGTGTCCCTTGACACCTCTCAAGTTTTTTCAATAACATTATAAGAGCCTGTTCCACCATTTGCTGATAAAGGTCTTATAGCCTGCACGCGTTATCTGACGGATAGCGTTTTAAATCTCTGTTTCGTAAGTATCTGATATGTCATTCTGATATCACAAAGATTCATCCAGCAGATATTTTATCTGTTATATATCAGGCACTTTATCAGCAAGTGGTGAAATAGGCCATAAAACTGTTTGAGAGAAGTTTTCACTTTTAACAAGTGTAAATTAAAAATTTTATTTTTAAATGCAAGCTTTTAGTAGCTACATCATTAGACTCTGGATATCATCTAGGATCAGAGTACTTGTTATGACGAATCAAACGAGCCCAAACTCGATGGGGTTACGTCGTTTTATTACAGAGTTCCGATAGCCATCTTCCGTCTCCATCATCAGATCAGCTCCATGTCACAATAATATTGCATTGTCATCCGATTTACACATAAATGCACAGCTCGATCAGAAACCGTGGGTCTAATTCATCTTGCAAGATTTGACCCAAACAAACAAACAAATAAATAAATAAACTGGTCAAGCTAAATAAAAGCTTGTAAAAACGTCATCGACCGAGCGAAGCGAAGGTCTCTGAGTTTACTTGAGTGAATTTGCACTTGTCCGTCCGTCCGTCCGTCTGTCAGAGCCTTATAACTTCTGAATTACTGAACGTAATTACTTCAATTTTAGATATGATATGTAAACCGATGGCCTCCAGCCGAAAATGGCTTAAAAAGTAATAAAAATCTTTATTTCAGGGGGGCTCTCATAGAAGCGAATGCGAAGTAAAATATTTTTTTTTTGCATTTCATAGAGTTGCAGTACCTCATTTTAAAGATAATTTGGAACAGAGTACGAAAGTATTTTTTCTTTATTTTTTTTCCTAAAATTGACGAAATGGGGGGCTTTCAAAGTGGATTTTATTCGAGGCTAGATCTCTAAAACCTCTTTTTTTTAAAACTTGAAACTTACACATAATTTCAGTTATATTCTGTACTTGAACAACAAATACTAAGATTAGATAAGTATTATAAAGAAACGAAATTATTTAAGTTTTAATGGGCATCAATGTTTTTAACAAAACTTCATTATACTGTTAATAGATGGCGCTGTCTTTAATATTGTAAATACGCATCCCATCCACGAAAGCAGATGACGATTGACGTCATCAGATTCGGCGCGTTTTAATTACAATATAATATAGTTAAAACTACCTTATGGGAATTATGGGATACCGCGAGGTCTCAGTTCGGGGCGAACCACTAGTTATAATGATGATGAGATGATTTTGATGGGTGTTAGAAGTTTAGAACTGAATTGATGAGATAATAATAAATTAGGCGTGACTAAGAGCCATTACACAGTTACATCCTCTGATCTCGTACCTACCAACTACCAGATAACGTTGTCACCGTATCTGATATTATGCTTGTAGTTTGCGACACCTGGCCCTCATTCGCACCTAATCGCCTCCACCGTGATATCGGACAATGTTCTAGGTTCAGTCATTTTCGTGTACAGTGTATCAGAAATTCAGAACACTAGAAATATGAATATAAGTACGTATACAGTTCAGATACTCCATTTGCATTGTGTCACGGCTCGAGAAAGTGAAATCCGCAAAGGCTTTAGCGTTATAATGACGTCATTGCGGTCGCGAAATTGTGCCGTGCTGTGAACATACCTACTTGTTGGATACATGTTGTTTTTCTTTTGTTGTTCGCGCCTACAATATGTCGGATGTAACAGCTGAACAGCTTCGATTACTGTTGGAAAGGTACCGCTATGGACACACGTTACACATGTGTTCTCCTCTTTTGTCTTACGTGCAGTGTATTGTTTCTTTTTGCGCACTTTCCTGAGAAGTTTAAAGATGTATACTAAAGATTGAATTACTACTTTTAGTTTTACACTGTTTTTGAAATGAAAACAACTTTAGGCGCGTTGAGTAATGAGGAAATCTTCGCGTCAAGGACATGGAATGGACATGTTAGGAATGGGTATAATCATAGCCGTCTCTATCTCCTTCTACAGGAGATAGAGACGGCTATGGTATAATATATACGACAATAGTCCAACCGGTGGAGAGTGCAACCGGTGGGGATGAAACCTTCGACCGTTCAGCTTTCAGTCTGCACCTTTAACCGTTTGGGCAATTAGGCTTAAGATAGGGAAATTCCACATACTTAATATTGAAACATCTAGTAGGTTTACTTAAAACTAAGAGCTTCTTGAATAACATGTTGTACATAATTTAGTTTTGCGCTTTGTGGTCTGACCGTTTTGAATATTAAACGTGTAGACGATCCTTTCCATTTCTTTACGCGCCGTTTTCCTAATTGCGTTGCGAGGGTTGTGAATCGTGATCCCCTTCCGTTAGTCACGTAATGGAAGAGGTTTTTTGGGATAATAAAATAGGTAGGTACGCTAGGTCCCCGAATCCTTCCGCGTAAGAATCAACTATGAGTACATTACAGGATTTATTCAACTCAGATGATAGCGATCAACAGCTACCTCTATGAGAACGGGGCCGACGCGACGGGGGAAACAAAATGGCCTTCATTCATTGAATTATTATGTACTAACTAAACCTTCATTCAATATCGTTCACCCAGTTACCGAACTGGGCTAGCGTTGCTTTGCCATCGCAATCACAAATCTAATATGTAAAGTGGTTTAGCCTGTTTTGCTGTGGATCATGATTCTCGGTCTAAGTGCCGGGTTGGGTCTATTAAGACGTAGGAGTTAGTGGGTTCTCTGTCACGAAATGTTTAATAGGAGGAGTTGGGAAGTTATGGTATATCTCATGCAATCCTCCATGCCTCTCTCTGGAGCTGATCTCTTTCTGACCGTATTAGATTGCCCTCCCGCCGCCGGACAACCAGAGGGAAGTTATAAAGAGTGAACTTGTGTTAGCGCTCACACTTGTGGTCCTATGTTCTCTAATATCTTTTCATCTTCTTATTAGGAGGCAAGAATCAATGTACGCGATGACGGGCCTGTACGCCGAGTCTGGATGCGCGGAGGGCGACGTGGCCGGCCCCAGCACGCCGCCGCCCCCCGCGCACCCCGCCCACACCACCACCAAGTGCCACAGCAGGAACCCTTCTGCTGGAATATGCGACAGGTAAAGTACCTAATACTGAAAATCTTACCAAAAAAAATTTACTCGTACCCCTTCAACTCAGTTCATTTATAAATATGAGCTTGATAGTGCTGATTAGGTTTTTCGTACGCTTAGGTTTAGGTCTTGAAAAATTCTTGTATTTTACAGAAACCATGATTTGAGTAGCCAACGGGGAGAGAGTGTGCTGAAACGTAATAGTGCCTATTTTGCTTTCCTCATTTGCATCACTCCCCTATTTTAGACGTGGCTTTGAAAATATTGGCACAAGTTGTTTGGTTCTTTTAAAAAAAAAGGTTAATTTTTACAAAAACCTAATGTACCTACCTAGCAGAATACCGATTCCCCTAATAGGCTAATACAAAAAAAAATCTGTAAAATGCAACTTTTAAAAATTCGTAAGTAAGACGTAGATGTGATTATATATTTAAGTAAATTTTATTAATCAAAGGTCAAAGGAGCTCTCTATACCTACTAACAAGCGCCCTCCTACTAGTCTATTCCGTATCAATTGCCTCAATTCGCGGCGTCAATAAAACCCAAATCATCCGTACTAGTACTACGCAAGTAGGAGCTAGCACCACGTGGTACGTCAGATCACCTGAAGTGATAAATTACTGTATGAATATTACTTCCGGCGATAAGGTTTTCTCGGAATAATGTGCTGTTTTGCACGTGTTAAAGTACCTAAACTAAACTTTTTACACAGTATTTACTTACCGCTAGCATGTAATGATATATCATTATATGTATGATATAGCAAGTAGGTAATGTTGTAGCTTGAATTGATTTTAAACTTGAGCTTCGCTCTGGCTTTTTATAGAGTTCAAGTTGAGATCAAATGTCATCGGATTGAATGCCTTGAAAAGTACACACATCAAAAGTGTCTAGGGATCAAGCATTTTTATGCGGATTTCTTGAGATTGAGATGTGGCTTTGTAATAAATTTATGATTTTATAAATTTATATGGATCCTTTTTGGTGCATTTCATAATTTGAATCAGGAACTGTCAATCAAATTCGAGTAAAAGATGAAAATCAGCTGTCAATATTTTCCCTATAAAAACATACAACGCATTGAAGACATTATTAGTGCTACTGTTTCCCTACTACTGATTAAAACCAACGTTATTATGGAGCGGCGACGTCATTTAAGCAGGGAAGAAATGCTCAGAGCCGTGGGAATGATAGAAGCTGGTTCCCGGCAACGTACTGTGGCTTTAGCTCTGAATACAAGTCAGAGTGTTATCAGTCGACTTTGGACACGTTACCGAAGCACTGGTACCGTGGCTGAGCGCCATGGAGGACGGTATCGCTGCACCACACGGAGACAAGACCGATACATTCAAATCTTAACTCGAAGAGCTCCAACAATAACCGCCATGATGTTAGCCGTGAGGCTTCATCACTCTTCAGGGAACTTAATTAGCGACCAAACAGTCAGAAACCGCTTGCATGAAGTGAACCTTCATTCCCGAAGACCGCAACGGGTACCACCTATAGCAATGCACAATCGTAGGATTCGATATCAATGGGCTCTTGAACACAGAAATTGGGCAGAAGAACAATGGCGTTTCGTGTGCTTTTCTGATGAGTCTCGTTTTGGTATGAGACCGGATACAAGACGTATACGACACTGGAGAACCCCTGGACGCCAACAGCGATTAAAATCCTGCCAGGAAGTCCATCCTTATAGTGGTGGAACCATCATGGTATGGGCGGGTATTTGGATCGGCGGAAGAACTGAGTTGATTTGGATCAGAGGCAACCTCAACGCTCAAATTTATGCTGAGACGATTGTATCAGACGTCATCGTTCCTCTACAAGTGCAAATCGGTCCCTTATTTCAGTTAATGCATGATAATGCACGACCGCACACCGCAAGAGTTGTAAGACAGACTCTCGCCGCAGCTAACATCAATGTCCTGCCCTGGCCTGCTCAGTCGCCAGACTTGAACCCGATTGAGCATGCATGGGATATGCTACAGAGAAGAGCTCTGCCGAATATGGAGGGTATCCAGTGGCAAGAAGACCTTTTTTTGTTGTTGCAACGAACATGGGCGGCCATTCCACAGCGTGATTTGGATGAACTCATTTTAAGTATGCCAAACCGATGTTCTTGTGTTGTTAGTGTTCGCGGTAGAAACACGGATTATTAATTGTTTAAGTTACCCAATAAAATTTTAAAGAAAACTGTTATTTCAGTCTTTTTTTCGAACTTTAATGTTAGTGGTTCAAATGTCAAAAATCCCTTTATTAGGAAAATGGCAAATTTCTTTATTAATGCAAAGGTGACTTGGTTTATCGTTACTGTGACAAACGAAAACACTTTATTTGATGAATCCTTAAAGAAAATTTTAATTAATATCAATCAGGAGAAAAGTTATTGCAAAAATATATGTTGATCCCTAGACACTTTTGATGTGTGTATTATCTTAAATTCGTCATAACAAGGCAATGTTACAACCTTATTACTTATCAGTTAGGCATTAACAGAATTTTATTTTGTTGTTTTAAAAGATGAAGTTCCAACACTTAGGGTGAGATCTATAGATGGCACTCTCACTCAGGTCAGGCTCAAGTCGGAGTTAAAACGAGACACATTTATGTGGGAAGTGGGAACATATTTGTGTCTCATTTTAACTTTATCTTGGATCTTGAGCAGAGCCAGAGTACGATCTATAGATCTCAGCCTTACATTATAAGTAGGTACTGTTATTTTTATACTTATAGTCATGTATTCTGTCATGCGTGTAAAATATTATAAATGCGGGAGTAACTCTACCGAACTCTCTATCCTGAAGCATTGAAGTGATTTTGAAAAAAGGCAATGAGATAGCTTACATCCTAAGAAGGATACTTTTATCCCGAACTTAGGAGCTAACACGGGATTTTTTAATAGCTCCATGCGGGCAAAATCGTAGGCTTCAGCTAGTTAATTTACAAGCAAATCAAGCGGGATACTATGTAATTACAGTACAGCTTAGTGTGAATGTATAAATTAACAAAATTTGATATGTAAAATCGATATGTGATGCTAATATTATTTGCTGTATATTAAAATGTAATCTGATCAACCCTTCATCGAATTATTGAGAATGTCCTATTTTAATATGTAGTGGGAGAATAAGTTATTTTCTTTTACAGAGAGAGGGAGCGAGAAAAAGAGAAACCGCACCAGATATTTCCAGAAATATTAGACATTCCTCATGACGCACGAGATTGCGGCATCCTATCATGGAGACCGCTTTTTATTCAGACATTTTCTAGTATTAAAGTAAGACTTTTTTGTATTGTGTACTGTTTAAGTTTTGATCCCACCGCCAGAACTCAGACGTTTGAGTTCATATGCCTGCGCTGCGTCCCCTTTTAACCTCGGTTTACAGTATGCGCTTTAAATACACCTCTTTAAGAGTCTCCAATAAGAAAGTCAAACCTCGATACATATCACCTCATTATACCTGCAAAGATTGATACCAATCCAACATGTAGTAGGTAGTTTTAAATTATAGTTTGTAATGGAAAAATAAAGGCTCAGTTACAGTAGGACAGTTTCTCGAATGCGAGCGACATTTGCGACACTCGCATTCATGTATCGCATATTAACCTACGTGTTTTTGTCATAATGTCTAATAATGTAAAGTATAACCGCTGGTGAGAATTGCATTGAGAGTAATTGCATAGGATAAGCGCATACGATTTCTTACCACTCGCATTCGAGAAACTTCTCGTGTAACTGAGCCTTTAGTCATGTCACTGTTTTCTTTTACAGGTGTTCGTATTTTTCCTCTCGTTCCTAGTAACACTGCAACAAGCGTTAAGCTCGGGCTACATAAACTCTGTGATCACTACAATCGAGAAACGTTTCGAAATACCCTCGAGCCTGTCGGGTCTCATAGCGAGCAGTTATGAGATCGGTAATGTTATCACCGTTATATTCGTCTCGTACCTTGGAAGCAGGAGGCACATTCCCGTTTGGATCGCCGTCGGTAAGAAAACTTTATCGTTTAGTCGATATGAACCATGTTTATTAACCTATTCGTCCCTAATGTCAACAAAAGTTTCCAGACTAAAAAGTAGCCTAGAGCACTCCTATGAAAGTGTCGTGAAAATCGGTATACTGTCTGTCATTCGGAGGAGTAGCCCGGAAAAACAGCAGACAGAAATTTTAAAAACGTATGTTGCGATTATGCTATCGTTCGAATTACAATCAGCTTTTGGAACGTAAGTTCTTTATCGCGCGGTGCGGAAGGGGGCTAGACGGAAAAAATTAAGGAACCGACACTCGACATATTTTTGAAACCGACACTTTTTTGTTGAATGTGAATTTTGCATTGTGTTCGGTATTTTCGCGATACAACATTAGGTCTCCGTAGCCTAGTGGCTCCGGCAGTCGCCTAAAAGTTGAACGTCGATGGTTCAAATCCCAGCTCGACAGACCGAATTTCCCATTTTCAATTTTATTTTAAACAATTTCTACATGTGGAACCTTTCCCTAATTTTTTATAACTTATAAGTTATAAAAAATTAGGGGAAAATTTTTTATAACTTATAAGTTATAAAAAATTAGGGGAAAATTCCACATGTAGAAATTGTTTAAAATAAAATTGAAAATGGGAAATTCGGTCTGTCGAGCTGGGATTTGAACCATCGACGTTGAACTTTTAGGCGACTGCCGGAGCCACTAGGCTACGGAGACTCAATGTTGTACCGCGAAAATACCGAACACAATGTAATCGAAAGGAACTACGTTCCATCCGGGTGTCCCTTGACACCTCTCAAGTTTTTTAAATACAACACAACACCAGGCACTAGTTATTTTGAAGTCGCAGACAAATACTTTAGGGCCTACTCCATATACTACCAACACTTAAAACAGTATTATTTTCAATTTTTAACCCCCGACGCAAAAAGACTGTCTGTCTGTGTGTGTGTGTCTGTCTGTCTGTAGCATCGTAGATCTCAAACGGATGGACCGATTTCGATGCGTTTTTTCATTTGAAAGCCAGTTTCCCTGCGTTTGTTCTTAGCTATGTTTGGTTAATATCGGTCCAGTAGTGTAAGAGTATCAGCTGTTTTCCAAAATGATGTAAGGCATTTTTGGTGTATGATTACTCGATTAAGTGCTTCACGCGTGCCAGTATAATCGTTAAATGACAATTAAGTGATAACTTCGACAGCCATAGATTCTCATGTTGGGGTGTTTTAAATTTTCAATTTACACTTGTGTTTTGACATGTCATATTTTTCAATCTTAAAGCGTTGATGGTAGGCCCCAGTTCAATTTATTTGCATAAATTGTGCATCTATTAGATAGTAATATGTGCGAGAATTCAAATCTCTAATACACAGAGCCAGTACTAACTCTAGGTCCAAAATCAATATCAAATTTTCCTGAGAGGCACTGGGAGTATATAAGTGCTTTTAGATTGGTACTAAAATAATGTTTATGTGATTTATGTGTTGAACGAGTCTTCGAGAGCAACCTAGTAAAAGCGTTTGGTGATTTTGAGATATATTAATGCATAGCATATTGTTGCCGTCCTCATTCTCCATCCAAAATAGGTACATACACAAAATAACTTTTATTTCCTACCAATTTTTTTTTATATTAGTAAAGAAAATGTTAATGTACTCACTTACTCAGGATATTTTTAATATGATCATAGTAATTATTATTTTTTCTTAATTTTTACTCTTGTTTATTCATTATTTGATGTTTAATCATGGGTATACTTACTTCCATCAATGATTACTTGTGTTTTAACTAATTGAAAGGGTTTTACTTATAGGCGGATTTTTGTGAAATTAAAAAAAAATATTTTTTCATTTTTCTATTTGTAGCTAAGACAAGTCAAGACTGCAACAGCTTCTGCTGAGAGGCGACAAGAAACGCAATAGTTGTTCTTTTCAAAACGCAAAAAGTTAGTGAAATGATGTCCATGTCATAAATGTTCACGCAGTGAACACTCCTTTTACAAATGTTACTTGTGATGTCCATGTCATGTATGTTCACACAATGAACACTCCTTTTGTAAATATTATCTACTTGTTTAACCTAGAAAATATATCGCAGGGGTGTTGACAAGACTGAACGTTTCAGGCGCCGTCATAATGGGGATCGGTTCCCTGGTGTTTGTGGTGCCGCACTTCATAGCGGAGGTGAACAGCGAGACGTTGATGAACAACAAGTCTGATGACAACATCTGTCGGTTGCCGCACGCACTGGAACAGGACATGAGCGGCCTCGGGAGACTGTCTCAAGGCCTGCCACCCGCCAACTTGAGGCCTGAAAACTGTATCAAGGTAAGTTGAATATCCTAAACTAACTGAGCTAAGCTAAGGTCACAGGGGCCGTTAATGGGGATCGATTCCCTGGTGTTCGTGTGCCGCACTTCACATATAAGCTGATATAGATAACTGTCCAAGCCGCACCGCGAAATAAACTCACTGATGTAAGCTTTGCTTGCAGCAGGTAATCTTATAATGGGGTTCGGGTTATGATGACTGTTGAACAAGAAATTGGATGATAACCTCTGTCGGTTCAACAATGGTATCCTGATAGCTGTTAATGAAATACACTGTCCAATTATGTAACACTGGGTGGTTAGGGCCTCCGAGGCTGTCAACTAGCAATACTATCATAGCTATAAGGATAAATGATGTTTACTAACGCAATGACTTAGATGATATTTTTCTAATATGGAGACCAGCTGTCTGAACTAAAATGATTATTTTATCTTAGTTTAATAGTTTGTTTTTAGAAATGAAGTATGAAAAGATGCCGAAGTATTTCGTAGCAATGCATCGGTTTGTTTTTTGTCAAATCAATAAAATAAACGTAAAATTCAAGGTCAAGAACGTAGATTAGCCCTTCATGAACATTAAATACCGCAGAAAATCATTATTAACCTCGAATATAAACAACGTTTTCATCAACATATTATTTACAATACATTAAAGTAGGTAGTGATATAAAACCGCATTTGATGTGTGATGATGGTACGACACATATCTTAATATATATAAATTATGTGTCACGTTGTTTGTCCGCGGTACGAAGTTCGCTGGGTCAGCTAGTTTTTATATATTTTTCATTCGATGATTTGTCAATCAAACAATTTCACCCTTGACTGCAAACTCCTCTGTTGGTAAATGACGAAGCAGGCTAACTTGGAAGGGGTAAGTATATCTATAGCAGGTTAATTAAACCCATATTCCTAATCGGTTTAGCGCGTAATAATTTAGAGCAATATCTTTTAAAATGAGTAAGTTCGAGCTCATTTATTGATCAGTTGATCTAGCTGCATGGTTCAGACGTCAGAGTTCAAAAATATTGGCGAAGGCTATACCTAAATGCAGACTGAAATAAAACAAGTGTTAATTAAAAAATATTTTTAAAAACAAGCTTTGAGTAGGTAGTTCTACATCATTAGACCCTGGATATCATCTACGACCAGAGTGCTTGACAAGACTAATCAAACGAGCACAAATTCGATGAGGTTACGTGGTTTTACTACAAAGTTCCGATAGCCATCTTCCAGCTTCATCATCAGATCAACTCCGTGTCACAATAATATTGTATTGTCATCCCATTTACATATACATACATTTAAGCTCAATCGGAAACCGGGAAGTGGTTCTAATTCATCTTGCAAGATTTGACCTAAACATACATACATACGAGTTCATTGCAAGTTAAATAAAAGGGCCAAAGCCTGTAAAAATGGGAGTGAGAGTTGAGACTAAATGAATTCCCCGTTGTTACAGAGTTCGCCCAGTACGTTCGTGCCAGTGATGGTGTTCGTGGTGGCGCAGCTGTTGCTGGGCTGCGGAGGCTCCCCGCTTCTGACCCTCGGCACCACATACGTTGACGATCACGTTCGACCGGAGTCCTCTAGCATGTATATTGGTGAGTAGCGAAGATATCGCGTATTTTTCGCCTATTGAAAGAAAAAGTCTAGGGAAATAAAATGTCTGGCGGACCACCATTAATTAAAAATTTCATGTAGGTAAGTAGGCAACTTAGAGCAGTGGTTTGGTCGCATAGTGGTTAGGAATGAGGTCTCCTATTCGGGGGGTTACGGGTTCGATCGCAACTCTGACTTTTCGGATCTACTTATGTCCGTTTAAGCATAGATAAATTTAATTTATCTATGGTTTAAGTAATTAAGTATCACATACTTCAATGGTGGAGAAAAACATTGCGGATACCTGCATGCCTGAGAGCTCTGCATAATGTTCTCAAAGGTGTGTGAAGTTTGCCAATTCGCATTGGGCCAGCGCGTGGTAAATTAGGGCGTGTACTTAATTCTTCTCTGAGAGGAGACGTGCTCTCAATAGTGTATTGCTGATGATGATGAAGTAAATCTTAAGGCTCTTATGACAAGTCAAAATTACCACGGGTTCAGAAAATAGATTCATCTCATTCATTCGTTGGGCAAGAAACTCAGCGGTCAAAAGCGAAGTTTGATTGTCATTTAACTGATCAAACTCAATGAAATTTTGTAGAAACGCTTTAGAAAGCAAAATAGGTGTCAGATTTTCGGAAAAAATTTCAAATGCTCGGGGTCATGTGGAACTCGGATGCTCGGGTGGATTCTAGCCGCTGATAAGTTCGAATTGATGACATCACAACCGTAAGTCAGTAAACAAATTAACAATGGACACTTAAAACATGACAACCAATTTGCTTGTCCTTGTGCCTTATTGGTCTAGTATTTATTCAGTTACCGAAAATATTTCGGGGTTTTCCATTGTCACGAAATACTCAATATCTCTGTCCTGTCAGTTTACCTTATCTACCGTCGGACTATAAGAGAAACGGAATAGCACCAAAACTATAGTTTTGCAATATAATATCTCCTGCATTGCCTAGACTAATAAGCTGCCTTGGCCGAGATTCGGTCAAGATAATATTACCTCCAATATAATTACACAGTGTGGATAATTCTATTGTACATATAGTCTCTTCTTCTTCTTCATCAACTGATAGACGTCCACTGCTGGACAAAGGTCTCTTGCACTGACTTCGACAGGCCGCGGTCTTGCGCCGTATGTATCCAGGGGTGCCCTGCGTCTCGTTTGATGTCGTAGTTCCACCTAGTGGGGAGTCTGCCAACACTGCACTCCCCGGTGCGGGGTCGCCACTCCATCACTTTGGGACTCCACCTAGACTTATCAACTTAGTTTAGAGATTGTGTACAACAGAATTTGCCACAATATAATAATTACACACAAACCTCTAAGAAAAGTATAATAGAAAGTAGAAACTAGAAACAGCATTACCGTAATAGGACTAGGTAGTCTAGGTGCCTACCTATTTATACCTATATTAAATTATCTTTAATTTGTCTCATTATTCTACAAGGATGTAATAACAATGTAGCATATTGTTTTCAATATAGTCCCACGTATAATTATCCTATTCCTATTATTTCCTATTAATATTATAAATACGAAAGTTTGTGAGGATGGATGTATGGATGTTTGGATGGATGGATGGATGGATGGATGGATGTTTGTTACTCTTTAACGCAACAACTAATGAACCGATTTTGCTGAAATTTGGCACAGACATAGATTATAGTCTGGAATAGCACATAGGCTACTTTTGAACCCGGGAAAACAAACAGTTCCCGCGGGATATTAGTATGCTACTTTTCACATATTTATCCTTCAATTTTGCGCCAACGGAGTTACAGATTTACGTGGTTTTTTGTATGGGTATATTTGAGGACCTGAAAAGAGAAAAGGCTACTTTTATCCCGGGAAAACAAACAATTCCCGCGGGATATTCGTATGCTACTTTTCGCATATTAATCATTCAATATGCGCCAACGGAGTTACAGATTGACGTGGTTTTTTGAATAGGCATAGCTGAGGACCTGAAAAGTGAAAAGGCTACTTTTTATTCCGGGAAAACAAACAGTTCCCGCAGGTTATTCGTTTGTTACTTTTCACATATTTATCCTTCAATTATGCGCCAACGGAGCTACAGATTGACATGGTTTTTTTGATAGGCATAGTTGAGGACCTGAAAAGTGAAAAGGCTACTTTTTATCCCGGGAAAAGAAACAGTTCCCGCGGGATACTCGTATGGTACTTTCACATTTTTATCCTTCAATTATGTGCCAAGGGAGTTACATATTGACGTGATTTTTGGGATAGGCATAGTTGAGGAACTGAAAAGTAACAACGGCTACTTTTTATCCCTGGAAAACAAACAGTTCCCGCGGGATACCTGCTCCCTACTTTTCACATATTTATCCCAAATTATGAGGTAATATGCATGCATGCATACATGTATGTATGTATGTGTGTATGCAAGTATGCATGTATGCATGTTTGTATGTATGCATGCATGCATGTATGTATGCGTGTATGTATGTATGTATGTGTGTATGTATGTATGTATGTATGTGTGTGTGTATGTATGTATGTATGTATGCAAGTATGCATGTATGCATGTTTGTATGTATGCATGCATGTATGAATGCGTGTATGTATGTATATATGTATTCATGCATGTATGTGTGTGTATGTATGTATGTATATTGTATGTATGTATGTATGTATGTATGTACGCATGCATGTATGTATATATCTATGTGTGTATGCATGTATGTATGTATGTATGTATGATTGTATCCTCCCCCTCCAAAAACTACATTAACTATATTCGATCCTACTTATCCCACTAATATTATTAATGTTGTTAAGTTAGTGTTAAGTTTGTGAGGATGGATGTATATTGTATACGGATGTATGTTTGTGTAGATGTAGTATAGGGATGTATGGATGGATGGATGTATGTTCTCTGAGATAGGGGTTGAACTATTTTGACTGTTTTACTCCATAACTTCGTTGAATTTAAACTAATTTTTATTATTATTTTAACTGACTTCAAAAAAGGATGAGGATCTCAATTTAACGGAATCTTTTTTATGTATGTTCACCGATTACTCGACGACACCTGAACCGATTTGGAAAATTCTTTTTTGTTTCAAAGGGTCCCAGGTGGTCCCATTTAAATTTTATCGAAAAATCAACAATAAATTATATACTTTGTAGTGGCGCGGTCGTTTAAATGTATGTTCCCGGGACAAAAAGTAGCCTGTGTTATTTTCCAGGTCCAACATTACCTGTGTAAAAAACCAAGTCAACTATATGCACTTGCAACTTATATGTGAAATATTATAAATGCGAAAGTGTGATGGTTTCTCCTTCAATCACGCCCGAACAGAGCTACGGATCGACGTGATTTTTTGCAAGGATACCTATAGTTGACCTGGAGAGTGACAGGCTACTTTTTATCCCGCAAAATCAAAGAGATCCCGAGGCATTTTAAAAACTAAATTCACGCAGACGAAGTCGCGGGCATGAGCTAGTGATATTATAAATGCGAAAGTTTGTGAGGATGGATGTATGGATGTTTGGATGGATGGATGGATGTTTGTTACTCTTTAACGCGACAACGAATGAACCGATTTTGCTGAAATTTGGCACAGACATAGATTATAGTCTGGAATAGCACATAGGCTACTTTTTATCCCGGAAAAGCAAACAGTTCCTGCGGGATAGCATCGCGTTTTTTTTACGCATTTGTCCTTCAAAATACGCGCAGTGGAGTTTTAGATTTACGTGATTTTTTTGCACAGGTGAAGTTAAGGACCTGAAAAATGACAAGGCTACTTTTATCCCGGGAAAACAAACGGTTCCTGCGTGATATTAGTTTCATTTAATTACGCGGCATATATGTTTGTATGTATGTATCTATGTATGTATGTATGTATGTTCCTACTACCTATCCTACTATCCTACTTCCATCTTCTTTCCTACTTAATATTATAAATGCGAAAGTTTGTGAGGATGGATATATGGATGGATGGATGGATGGATGTTTGTTACTCTTTAACGCGACAACGAATGAACCGATTTAGCTGAAATTTAGCACAGACATAGATTATAGTCTGGAATAGCACATAGGCTACTTTTTATCCCGGAAATATACTTAATTAATGCGAAAGTTTGTGAGGATGGATGTATGGATGGATGGATGTTTGTTACTCTTTAACGCGACAAAGAATGAACCGATTTTGCTGAAATTTGGCACAGATATAGTTTATAGTCTGGAATAGCACATAGGCTACTTTTTATCCCGGAAAAGCAAACAGTTCCTGCGGGAAAGCATCGCTATTTTTTACGCATTTGTCCTTCAAAATACGCGCAATGGAGTTTTAGATTGACGTGATTATTTTGCACAGATGAAGTAAAGGGCCTGAAAAATGACAAAGGCTACTTTTTATCCCGGGAAAACAAATGGTTCCTGCGGGATATTAGTATGCTACTTTTCACATATTTATCCTTCAAAACGGAGTTACAGATTGACGTGGTTTATTGGATAGGCATAGTTGAGGACTTGAAAGGTGACAAAGTCTACTTATAATCCCGAAAAAACAAACAGTTCCCGCGGGATATTCGTATGCTACTTTTCACATATTAATCCTTTAATTATGCGCAAATGAAGTTACAGATTGACATGGTTTTTTTGATAGTCATAGTCACAGTAGAATTATAACTGAGGACCTGAAAAGTGACAAAGGCTGCTTTATATCCCGGTAAACCAAAAAGTTCCTGCGGGATTTCCGCATACTACTTTACACGTTGCAATTATGTATGTATGTATGCATGTATATATGTTTGCATGTATGTATGTATGTATGTATGCATGCATGTATGTATGTATGTATGTATGTATGTCGCTATTATTTACGCATTTGTTGAGTTTAGATTGACGTGGTTTTTTACACAGGTAAAGTTGAGGACCTGGAAAGTGACAAAGGCTACTTTTTATCCCGGGAAAACAAACAGTTCCTGTGTGATATTGGTATTCTACTTTTCACATATACAGTTACATATTGACGTGATTTTTTGGATAGGCAAAGATGAGGACTTGAAAAGTGAAAAGGCTACCTTCAATCCCGGGAAAACTAACAGTTCCTGCGGGGTAATGGGATCCAATTATGCGCCAACGGAGTTACAGATTGACGTGATTTTTTGGATTGGCAAAGATGAGGGCTTGAAAAGTGAAAAAGCTACCTTTAATCCCGGGAAAACAAACAGTTCCTGCGGGATAATGGGATTCAATAATGCGCCAACGGAGTTACAGATTGACGTGGTATTTTGATAGGCATAGTTGAGGACCTGAAAAGTGACTAAAGCTACATTATATCCCGGGAAAACAAACAGTTCCTGCGGGATTTCCGCATGTTACTTTCCACGTATTTCTTTTAATTACGCGGCAATTATGTATGTATGTATGTATGCGTCGCTATTTTTTACGCATTTGTTGAGTTTAGATTAACGTGGTTTTTTACACAGGTAATGTTGAGGACCTGGAAAGTGACAAAGGCTACTTTTGTCTCGGGAAAACATTTGTAAAGAAATCTATAATAAAAAATTCTATTTTTAAAACCGACTTCAATCGCCCGCGCTAATGCAAAGTATCTAATTTATTGTTATTTTTTAAAAAACCACTCGACTGATTTCGATAAAATTTAAATGAGACCACCCGGGAAGTATTCCCTTTGAAAAAAAAAGAATTTTCCAAATCGGTTCAGGCGTCTTCGGAGGAGGAGTAATCGGTGAACATACATAAAAAAAGATTCCTACGAATTGGGAACCTCCTCCTTTTGAAGTCACAACCAAGTACAAGTCGTAGTAACAACCATGTTAGTGCGTAACACTAGTGCGTGCGTAGTAGCTTTGTATTCTTAGATGACATCAATCTATTCACCTAATTTCACAATTGTTCGATTTGGTTTAGGAATCACCCTCCCCCCATTGTTACACCACTGGGCTACATCATTAAACTCCAAGTACCAATTCCTCATTCTTTATGCTGCTGGGTACCGGCTGAAGAAAATGTCGATTGTAGGTTGCTATTGTAGCTCTATACCACGTAGTACGGACTAGATACTTACGTAGTGCAACGAAAAAGCAATTTTTAAAAACTTTTTCCACGCGGACGAAGTCGCGGGCATCAGCTAGTAATAATCAATATGTAACATGATGTAATATAGCAACTGAGTCATGGTATAGATCTGTAAATGTCAAGTATAAATCTGGCCAAATGTCAATGGACCTATGACTAAGAGACACACCTTGTAATAAAACCGTTGAAACTTATTATTAAATTACTTGCACTATGTAATTTGCGACTTAATTTAAACACTATATGTGAAACTTTATAGGTGTATGGTTCTTCGAAATAATATGTGGCCCCAACATTGCCGTTTGGGCTTCGCAACTTGTTGAGTTCTGTTGTAAACTCTGGTTCTTCTACGGGTCTCTTAATTTCTGATTTGATCACGTAATGTAAAACTCCAGCGTATAACATATTATTGTGTGGTGTGATGCGGGTTGTTACGTTCCCTAAAATATGGTTGAGCGAAGCAATGGCTGGGTCATGCGTCATGCTAGTGAACGGGTGCCACCGGCGGCAATGGGGCTACTTTCTGTCTGCCCGTCTTAACATGTGTTGAATTATAATTAGGTTTGCTTTTGTGGAATTTCCCCTCATTGTGGAAACACTGCAAATAGCATAGAATAGAATAGAATAGAATAGAATAGAATAGAAATGTTTTTTATTCAAATAAACTTTTACAAGTACTTTTGAATCGTCAATGAGTCTACCACTGGTTCGGAATGCCGTTCCTGCCGAGAAGAACCAGCAAGAAACTCGGCAGTTGCTCTTTTCAAAATACTTTTACAATATACTTAACAGATATTCTATGTATGCAGAGTTTCCACAATGAGAGAAAGGTCCACAAAAGCATACGTAATTATTTCTAATTATAATTCAACACATGTCAAGACGGGCAGACAGAAAGTAGCCCCATTGCCGCTGGTGGCACCCGTTCACGAGCATGACGCATGACCCAGCCATTGCTTCGCTCAACCATATTTTAGGGAACGCAACAACCCGCATCACACGACACCACCGCAGAAATGTTAAAGAGAGTGTGACATACTTAGGCTACCCATCTTAAGGCATCGAATTGAAACTAATATTCAAATCAAATACTCATTTTAAAATATGACTTGTACACAAATAAAGTGGAAACTCTGAATAGAATAGAATTATTTTGATATACAATTATACAGGTTAATCATTACCTACTGTCTCATGAATCGCCGGAACGAATTACATCCACGCTTTTTTGTCATTTATATAGTCTTCAATCGTATAATATGCTTTTTTCATGAGCGTAGTTTTAATCGATTTCTTAAACTTGTGTAAAGGCAAGTCCAAGATCGACTGTGGAATTTTATTATAGAACGTCACGCCCATTCCCACAAATGTCTTTCGGACCCTCTTGAGGCGCAGTCGAGGAATCACGAGCCTATTTGGATCTCTTACCTGCCTATCTCGTAATTCACCCTTTTTTTTGTAATTCACAATGTTTTGTCTGACAAATATTATATTGTTATAAATATATTGTGAAGCTACTGTAAGAATGCCTATTTCTTTAAATTTTTCTCGAAGCGAATCCCGCGGCTTTAAATTATAGATTGCGCGAATCGCCCTCTTCTGCAATACAAAAATTTTTCCAATATCGGCCGCTTTACCCCATACTAAGATTCCGTATGACATAATACTATGGAAATATGCAAAATAAACAATTTTTGCAGTTTCTATGTCAGTTATCTGTCGAATCTTCCTAACAGCGTAAGCAGCAGAGCTGAGCTTGCTAGCAAGTACTGCTATATGGGTGCCCCATTGCAGCTTTGAGTCCAGGGTTAATCCCAAGAACACTGTGGAGTCCTCTGTTTTCAAGGATTCATTACTTATCTTTAAATTTTTACTGACAGTTCTGGTGTTAGGCAATAAAAACTCAACACACTTTGTTTTTTAGCATTTAAAAGTAGATTATTTGCCGTAAACCATTCAGAAACTTGAGATAATGCATTATTTACATCGTCAAAATTGTCTTTTTTCCTATCGACTTTGAAAATCAAAGACGTATCATCAGCAAATAGTACAATATCGCAAGTATTTTGGACAAAATATGGTAAATCGTTTATGTAAATCAAAAACATGAATGGACCTAGAATAGAACCCTGGGGTACACCCATTACTGAGGCTGATCCGGATGATTTTACATCATTGACACACACTCTTTGAACACGATCCCTTAGATAAGACGCAATGAGGCTAAGTGCAATATCTTTAATACCATAGTGGCTCAGTTTAAGTAAGAGGGTCTTGTGATCAACGCAGTCGAAGGCTTTTGATAAATCACAAAAAATACCAATGGCATTCTGTGAGTTATTCCATGCATCGAAAATGTGTTGTAACAGCGTTGCGGCTGCATCGGTTGTTGATCGACCCTTAGTAAAACCGTACTGCTCAGGGTGAAGAAGTTTATTTAAGTTAAAGTGTAGAAGCAGTTGGTTGAACATTATTTTTTCGAAAATCTTGCAGAGAGTTTGCAAAATTGAAATTGGTCTGTAGTTATTCGGGTCAAATTTGCTTCCCGATTTATAAAGCGGTATTAATTTGCTACATTTCATTAGGTCTGTAAAAGATCCAGTATCTACAGATTTATTAAAAATTAAAGCAAGATAAGGCGCAATAATATCAATGATATTGTGAATTAATTTAACTGATATTCCCCATAGATCTCCTGTTTTTTTATTTTGCAATGATTTAAATGTTTTGATAATATCATATGGGGTAACGTGTTCAAACCTAAATAGTTTATTGCACTCAGAGACATTGCTTCTTAGAAGATTACAGGCTTCTGTTGGCGAGGAATTTAGAGAACTGGTCGTGGTTACTGGTATATTTTTGAAAAAGTTCTCAAATGTATTTGCAATTTCTATATCGGAGTCAATTACAAGGTTATTAAGTTTAAGCTCCAGTTTATTATAATGCATCTTGTTCTTACCCATTTCATCACCAATAATGTCCCATACTGCTTTTATTTTATTATCTGAATTGACAATTTTTTGTTTTATGTGAAGTGACTTTGCTTGTATGCACACGTTTCTAAACAATTTGGAGTAATTTCTTACATATTCTATAAACGCGGGGTTATAATTATATCGTTTTTCTGCATACAAGTCAAACAGCTTATTTCTACTTTTATAGATGCCAACAGTTGCCCAATCACTAAATTTTAAATTTTTAAATAATCTTTTGTCTATTACCTTAAAGATAGAGTTAAATTGAGAGTTTAAAAGATAAAAAAACTCACTATAAATTTCATCCGGACCACCCTGTGCAATATCAAGCGTCGGCAATGCAGCTGCGATATTTTGTTTAAATTGCCTTACTTTTTTTGTGGTAACTGGCCTATATTTTACTACTTTTGTTGTATTCTGCTCATTGCTCGGAATAGATATCATTTGTCCGCAATGATCAGATCTTAAATAAGTGATAATCGATTTTTGGATAATTTTACAATCACAGAAGATGTTATCAATACAAGTAGCTGAATTAGCAGTTATTCTCGTAGGTTCAACAAAAACATTTTCCAGGTTAAAACTTTTAAACAAATTAAGTAATCTACCTGTAAAAGGCGTGTGTTGCAGGATATCTATGTTGAAATCTCCACAGATTACTATTTTTTTTTGATGTCCTACATAGCCGCCCTAAGGCGTCCTCCATGACCTTCTCAAAATGAACAAAATCGCCCGAGGGGGGTCGGTACACGCAGACTATAATATATCGGTCCAGCTCAACACAAGACAGCTCAATAATGCGTTCCATAGAAAGACTAACAATGTCTTTTCGCTCTTTGCAATTAATATTATTGCGCATTATTATCAAAGAACCCCCGCGTATAGCAGTCTTTCTGGAGAACACACTTGACAGTAAATAACTATCAAAATGCATAACTAACTGATGAGAGTTGAGCCAATGTTCAGTGAGACATAAAATGTCAATATTAAACTCTTTAATAAATAACTCAATCTCATGCTCTTTGCCAGATAAGCCCTGTATATTTTGGTGTACAAGATTAATTATACATTGCTCATCTGTTGTCTTATTATTTAGTTTAAAATTTTATCACAGGAATTTTTCCTGTTAGAATCTGATTTCAAAAAATCTGAATTAGTACTACTACTAATTATGTCTATATCACTTGTACAACATGTACCTTTGTCGATTGAATTTGAGTCATTACAATTTGAAGTCAAAATACTTGAATTAGTTTTATTACTAACTAAGTCAATATTATATGTACAACATGTACCAGAGCTATTCAAGCTAAAAATAGCTGAATTTTGTATATTGTATGCTACTAATGTAGCAATTTGTTTTTTAAAACTAGAGGGTAGATACATAGTATCTCTTGTCAGTTTAAATTTTTTTACAAATTTATTTGTGTTAAAAAAGTGGAAATAGTCTCTATGACCATAAGTTAAATTATGTATTAACATGTTTAGCTTATAAATATGATTATTTTGTGCAGAGGTCAGTGTGTTTGAGTAGGGAAAAGCACATAGTATAAACTTACAACCTGTCCTTTTTTGTATATTTAATAAATATTCAAAACTTCTTATTACATCTTTTTTAAGAATTTTCAAACTGTCCCCTATCAACAAGACAACTGTACTATGTTCATTTAAGTCAGATTCTTTAATATTTTCAATTATGTAGTTATATGAAGCCCCCGGGTTACATATGTTGAGGACCTGTTGGTGTAATTTATTACTAAGTAAATATCCGAAGTCTTTTCCCATCTCATCGGAAACAACAAATGTTTTTCGCTGTGAATTATATAATGAAGTATTATTTTGTTGGTTCCTGCACTGACCATCTGCGGGCACAACTAAGTGTGTATTATTTGAGCACTGGCATTTATTTACCAGGGAGTCAAAACGATCCATGTTATAGTTACTTATGGCTAAGAGTTCATCAGCAACCAGTATTTGCTCGCCAATCTGTTTTTGTGACAGCTCATACTTATGCGATACACTTTTCAAGGTATTTTCCAATTTCAAAATTTCACTATTAAGGCATTGGACGTCAGACTCATATTGTTGTCTAATTTCTTGTATTGAAGAACAATATGTATTTAATTTATTTAATAATTCAGAGCGTTCTTTCCTTAGTATAATATTCTGACTACTTGCCTTCTGTGTTTTAATTAATTTTTTTGTTTTTGTAATTAATTTGCCAATTTTAATGTATTTTTTTAATTTTTTGCAACTAGTAAATCTAATGTGTTCTGATTGCAGCTTTTTGCTAACACAGGGGCTGTCACAAGTCAGATCAATGGTCACCACTGGTGCTGTAGAGTGTGAAGGGAGCAGTTCATTATCTATATATCTATTATATTGTAAAGCACTTGTAAATGTTTATTTGAATTAACAACATTTCTATTTCTATTTTTATTTCTATTCTTCTATCACCTGCTGAGTGATTCTGATCTTTCCTATGATAGCCGCTGGGGTCCAAACGTGCTGGAATGGCGACCTCCCGCAAAGTGTACCGACGCAATCATCATCATCATCATCAATAGCCTGCTATCACTGACCAGTGCTGTACTAAAGGCCTCTCCCAACGGGAGGGTTTGCCCATAATCACCACGCGGGGCAGACGGGTTGGTGATCGCAGTAGATCGATTAGGGTTACCTTGATAAGCTTTGGTTGAGTAAGGGTAACCTACCATCAGGTGAGATCGCAGAGCTGTACGGCGCGGTCTGGAAGACACTACAACCTATGTCATGTAAAGAAAAGATTCCGGGGGAGCGGCATCCTTTACGCATTTGTGTATCCATGATTAAGGGGTGTCCTAATCAAACCCGAAAGACATCGTGCGATCACAAAAATACGTTTGAATTCGATCGTACGATGCTACAATCGTACGATTATACGATCAAACCTATAAATCCTTTTGGAGTGTCTTAATTTATCCTACGTCATCGCGCGATGTAAGCAACGCCAGTGGAAACGCGATGGCATCGTGCGATCGATTCCCCTTTTCAACTAGGACACGATCATTTTCATCGCGCAACGAAATCGCATCATTTGATCGTACGATCGTTAGCCAATTAGGACGACGCCTCAAGCTGAAACTTTGCGCAAAAATGGATCCTGGAAATGGACGTAAGGTTAAAGATACTTTTCTACCAGGATAAGACTTTCTAGGGGCACTAAGTCGCAAGTTTTAGCCGGTTATTTACAAAAGATTGAAAGAATATGTAATACGCATCTCCCCGTCGCGCGACCTGACATTAACTTTTACTAGGATTACCGAATGTTCTCCTTTGATTGTAACCGCACTCAGTCGCTCATAAAGTAAACTCCGCAGACACGGCACAGTTCAACGAACCTTGGCAACCTAGGCTTTACTGTGTGTAGACTGGTATTGTTCTTATTATGGGATTCAGTAGCCACATAAAATATTTGATTCGCATCGCATGCGCGCCCTTTGAAAAATGTAGGTATCTACTTGGCGTTAAGGGTTAATCTTTAATGTAAAGAAAGATATCTAACCGATGACGCATCAAAAATATTTTCTAGAGTGATCAATATAAAATCATTGAACTAGGTGGTAAAAGCATGCGACAGGCGATTTTTGGTGAGCTTTGTGAGGAAAACTATAAGTTCAATTTGAATAATTTCAAAATAATATGTAATTTGGGTCTCTTATCTAAATTTACTTTGAGGTAGAAACACGATTGGAAAAAAAATTCTCGATAGAAAGTTTTCCCAAACTTTGCTCCAATAATCTCCTTTTTTTTCGTTTTAATCGGAAACGGTAGGTTTTTTTCCTGCTATTTTTTTTATTTGTGTTGATATAAATATTTACTAAAAGCGGTTTGACCTATTCTTTGATTATTAGCATTCATAATTTTTTTTAATCAATTTAACACTTATTAAAGATTTTTTCAATTCCCGCCCCCTGAATCTATAACTTCCATCTCTTTCCTAGCACTGCAAAGTATATAGTCCCATCACTATCGTACAACCCGCCCATTTTTAACCAGTTAACTGAAGGCTATTGCCAGCGTTGGACGTGTGTCCGGATTTGCCAGGATAATATGTATTTTTTTTCGGATAGGAAAAAATTAAAAATGCCTTGATGGCGCTTGAAAATAGCAGGTTGTAACTACTCGGCGACCAAAAAATAAAATACGAGACTTTTATCGTAAAACTTTACGAGGAAGAGCAACGCCATCTATTGGTCATTGACTAAACGACTAAGCAACATGATATAAAACTGGTTTGTTAAAAAGTTCGACGGAAATATGATTTGCGTGATGCCTTCGATTATTTCACAGACTTCTCCGTAGAGTGTCTAGTGTGGTGGCGAGGGTGACGGAGTGAATCCAATTGTTCAGGGTTCGAATTCTTACTTCAGATTATGTCTTTGTTCGTTTTTTTTTATTTACCATGATAAAATAAAATTGAAGTTTCTGCTTGTAATGTCAAGATAACAGGTTTATATGACTAAATGCATATTATGAAAGTAAATATGGTACTCTATGTGAATACTTCGTCTAGGTGTGTCGCGCTACTAAAGAACGAAAAAAATCGGCCAAGTGCGAGTCGGGCCTCGCTCTTTTAGGGTTCCGTTAAAAAAATTAAATTAAAATATTTCCATGATGGAAATATTATAATTTAATTTTTTTAATTTCATTTAATTTTTATTATTTGTTGTTATAGCGACAATAGAAATACAAAATATGTGAAAATTTCAACTGTCTATCTATTACGGTTTACGAAATATAGGCCGCTGACAGACGGACGGACAGCAGAGGCTTAGTAATAGGGTCCCGTTGGCACCCTTTGGGGTACCTAAAAACAGGCCAATGAAAATATGCCAGTGTGCGTGACATGAGTGCAGCGCATGCGCGGCGTGGATTACTGAGCGTGCGTAATAAATAATACCAGGTACAAGTAGTTCCAATAAAATGGGGACAATTATGTCATTAAATTTTTTTTAAATATTATATAAAAATAAAATTAATACTTTTTTATTTATTATCATAAAACAATAATTTTATTAATAATATTAACTCTAATGACTCATAGTATATAATATTTTGTATAAGGTAATTAGGGTTTTGTATTAGGTTTCCAAAATTTTAAAAAATCAGCACCATATTGAATTTATTTGTTACTAGCTGATGCCCGCGACTTCGTTCGCGTGGATTTAGTTTTTAAAATCAGGCGGGAACTCTTTGATTTTCCGGGATGCCTGTCACCCTCCATTAATATATATATAGCTGCTGGGGCTGATTGACTGACTGATTCACTCACTCATTGATCACCTCTCCTGTAAAATTTTGTATGAAAATTTTTTTTCACCGTTGGTTTCGTATAGAGGACAAAAATTCATTCGGAGGAAAAATATGGAGAGAGCTGATGATTGAGGATTTCGGAGACGGGTAAGTGGCACGGCCAGGGTATTGAAGATAGGTGGGGGGTGCTCGAACAAATGTCACTCGAAACCTCATCCAATTCGCAGTAAGCTGAAAAAAAATTCAAAATGGCGGAAAAAAGATGGCCGCCATACAAATTTCGTCGGTGTCTATCTCGGGGAGTATAAAAGATGGTAGAGTGGTTTCTTTGCAAAAGATGATCAGGACCCAAAGGTCTATTTGATGAATAGAAAAAAAATCCAAGATGGCGGAATGTTTTTTCTTCATACAAAATATATGGCGAATATTGAAGAGACTAGAAGTTGGGAACTATTGATACGGTTTCATTTCGAAATTTGTTTTTATAGAAGAATCCTTATACTGACAAATGATGAGATATGATGATCGAGGGTTTGGAAGGTGGGTGAGGAGCACGGCCAGGGTATTGAAGATAGGTGGGAGGTGCTCAAACAAAATATACTCAAAACCTCATTCAATTGCCAGTGAGCTAAAAAAAATCCAAAATGGCGGATTCAAGATGGCGGCCATACAAATTTCAAAGGTGTCTTTCTCAGAGAATATAAAAGATGGAAGAGTGGTTTTTTGATAGAAATGATCAGGACCTGAAAGTCTACTTGACGAGAAGAAAAACCGTGGTCCGCTTGCGGGCCGCGCACCCACGCGCCCTACTAGTTCTCAACTATACCTATCCAAAAAATCACATCAATCCGTAGCTTTGTTGCAGCGTGATTGACGGACAAACCAACAAACAAACACACTTTCGCATTTATAATATTACTCGCAGCATTGTTAATGATGATTCAAAGAGAAAACATATTACTGATGATATTATCAATTACGTTTAGCTATCATTTTTATAATTGTCATTTTTACCATACCTAACCAAAGACAAAATTACGTTTAGCTGCAATTTACGTTTTGTTGTTCCACTGTCATTTGCGTTTTTGTTATACCACGTTTTATAGTGACATGACGGAAACGCGGTCGAACGGGATAAAAATCCTATATCCGTCTCCTGGTTCTAAGCTAACTCTCCACCAATTTTCAGCCAAATCGGTTCATCCGTTCTTGAGTTATAAATAGTGTAACTAACACCACTTTCTTTTATTTATATAGATTGCACCGATGTCGTTCAAAATCGATATTTTGGGTTCCCTAGCGTCAAAAGAGAGGAAATGCTTGCCAAAATTTTAAAAAGTCAGCGCCATATTGAAATTCTTTGTTATTGCACCGATGTCGTTCAGAATAGATATTTAGGGTCCCCTAGCGTATAAAAAGACGAAATGGTTGCCAAAATTTTAAAAAGTCAGCGTTATATTGAAATTCTTGGTTATTGCATCGATGTCGTTCAGAATCGATATTTTGGGTTCCCTAGCGTCAAAAGAGAGGAAATGGTTTCCAAAATTTTAAAAAGTCAGCGCCATATTGAAATTCTTTGTTATTGCACCGATGTCGTTCAAAGTCGATAATATTTAGTGTCCCCTAGCGTCAAAAAAGACGAAATGGTTGCCAAAATTTTTAAGTCAGTGCCATATTGAAATTCTTTGTTATTGCATCGACGCCGTTCAAAATCGATATTTAGTGTCCCTTAGCGTCAAAAAAGACGAAATGGTTGCCAAAATTTTTAAAAGTCAGTGCCATATTGAAATTCTTTGTTATTGCATCGACACTGTTCAAAATCGATATTTTGGGTTCCCTAGCGTCAAAAGAGAGGAAATGGTTGCCAAAATTTTAAAAAGTCAGCGTTATATTGAAATTCTTTGTTATTGCACCGATGTCGTTCAAAATCGATATTAAGGGTCCTCTAGCGTCAAAAAAGAGGAAATGGTTGCCAACATTTTAAAAAGTCAGCGCTATATTGAAATTTTTCGTTATTGCACCGATGTCGTTTAAAATCGATATTTAGGGTCCCCCTAGCGTCAAAAAGATGAAGTGGTTGCCAAAATTTTTAAGTCAGGGCGATATTGAAATTCTTTGCTGACTTTTTAAAATTTTGGCAACCACTTCGTCTTTTTTGACGCTAGGGGACCCTAAATATCGATTTTGAATTACATCGATGCAATAAAAAAGAATTTCAGTATGGCTTTTTTTTATTTATTTTTTTATACATTATTATAGGCACACGCTTGACCACTATCACACCTGATTGAAAGTGATGATGTGGCCCAAGGTGGAACGCGTTTGCCTAGAAGATGCCTATTCACTCTTGCTTTAATGATACCCAAATTGAATGTGTTAGGAAACACAGATCTCGGAAGAGCGTTCCAGACCCTAGCCATGCGAATCAGAAATGAAGACTTGAACCGCTTCGTGCGCGTGGATGGTATATCAACGATATAGGGATGGAAGACCCTCCGATGTCTTGCAGTGCGGTGGTAAAAAGGTGAAGGGGGGACAAGGTCGAAGAGCTCCTAAGCACACTCACCGAAATAAATCCTATAAAACACCGATAAGCCGGCAACTTTTCGGCGGTGATCGAGGCTCTGAAGTTTGGCTAAGAGTGATTCCTTGCTAATGAGTTTCCTAGCTCGACGATCTACAGCATCTAGTGCCGCAAGTTGATACTTGGCGGAGCCTTCGAAGAGGTGACTGCAGTACTCCATGCATGACCTGATCTGGGCTTGATATAATGTAAGCAGTTGAAGTAACGCTTCACCTTATTAAGGATGCCTAGTTTTTTGGCGGCAATCTTGGCCTTAGCTTCAATGGCTCTTCCAAAGTTTATAGTAGCCGAGATGTCGAGACCTATGAGATCAATGTGGTCAGTGATTGGTATGGATATATTCCTGAAAGGGGGAGCCAAGGTGAAAGGGCTCTGTTTAGCTGAGAGCAGGCACGCCTGTGTTTTTTTAGCATTAAGCTCCACCAGATTGGCGACACCCCAATCAGAGACTTCTTTGAGTTTAAACTCTAGAGTTTAAACACTCAGAGAGGCGATGGTAGAACGCTTAAGAGTTCTACCATCGCCTCTCTGAGTGCATTAATCTCAGTGCTGTTTGTGCGTAGACTGGACATATATCTCTCCGTTACAGTACTGTCATCTGCATACCCCAGGATGCCGGATATCAGCAAATCATTGATGTGCAGCAAAAAGAGTGTAGCGGAGAGAACAGACCCCTGAGGAACTCCGGCATTAATAGCAATAAGATCCGAAGAGCAGCCATCGAAGACTACTCGGAAGGACCGCTCACTCAAGAAGTCAGAAATCCAGTCGCATAAGCTACCTGGAAGACCGCAAGCCGGCAGCTTACTAAGAAGGCTGTCATGCCAGACCCGATCGAAAGCTTTAGATATATCAAGAGAGACAGCGAGGGCCTCTCCGTGTTTCTCCACAGCTTCACCCCAAATGTGTGTGGCATACACGAGTAGATCTCCACAGACTGTTTTTGACGGAAACCATATTGTCTGAAAGAAGATCATTAGACTCCAGGTATGCCAGGAGCTTGGTGTTTAATATGGGCTCCATGGACTTACATAGTAAGGAGGTGATAAATATAGGAAGGGTATATAGTTCGCCGGGTCGGCACGAATACCTTTATTAGGAACAGGCTGTACATTTGCCAGCTTCCAGGATTCAGGAACTTGAGCTTTACTGAGAGAGAGACGATACAGGCGGGTCAGAACAGGGGATAATTTAGTAGCACAATTCCGCAAAACTATTGCTGGAATTCCATCGGGACCGCTGGCTTTATTCACATGGTGCTGAATTTTAAAATTTTTGGCAACCGTTTCCTCTCTTTTGACGCTAGGAGACCCTAAATATCGATTTTAAACGACATCGGTGCAATAACAAAGAATTTCAATATGGCACTGACTTTTTTAAATTTTGGCACCATTTCGTCTTTTTTGACTAAATATCGATTTTGAACGACATCGGTGCAATAACAAAGAATTTCAATATGGCGCTAAATTTTTAAAATTTTGGTATCCATTTCCTATTTTTGATCCGAGGGAACCCTAAACCCTATTCCCAACTCTATTGATTAATCGCTAAATCGCTAAAAGTCAATCGCCAATCGCTGTCGCTAAAAGTAGCCTGTCTACTTTCTCCCGGTAAAATATTCGTATAAAAAAATTAAAATTAAAATAAAGACGAATAAAAGGAAAATAAAAAAAACGAAAAAGTGAAAAAAATCAAAAAAAAATAAGAACTGCCTTGTTCTTGAGTCTGAATAACGATGGGGAAAATTTCGAAATTTATAATTTCTGAAATATCTCAAATCTGGTCTGGTGGGAGGCTTCGGCCGTGGCTAGTTACCATTCTACCATCAAAGATCGCTAAACGATTTAGCGTTCCGGCACGATAACGTGTAAAAATGTAATAAATCCAAGCTTATCCCCTTCCAAGTTAGCCCGTTACCATCCAAACCGCATCGTCACTTACCATCAGTTGTGATCGTAGATCTAGGACTGTCTTGGGAAGGAAATTTAAAAGTGACATTATCCGCAATCGCCTTTCGAATATTATCGGTATAGTATTAGGGAAATTTTGGGTTCGTAAACTGGCCACACAGAGCAAATGGCGAACTCTAATTTGATTATTTTCTAAAAATTTCAATTTATTATTTTGCAGGACAGGTGATGTTATTGATTGTTTTAGATCGTCATTTTTAGTGTTTTCACATTTTAACCACAAAAATTGCCATTTTAATAAGAAACATTGATGAAATAAGCCAACGCTTGGGCCGATCGTGCCTCTCTATCGCTTGTTCCACGCTCTCGCTTGCACGCGCAGGCTCCGGCGGACCGTGACACTTTTTCGTGCGTGCAGCCGGTGTTCATCGATTTATAAGACGTTATCACGTCAAAAACAAAATATTGGCTCGCAATATTCACCTCTGCGATTTTTGACGCGTTCACAGGATTGAGACTCCATCTTGTATATCTATTGCGGTACTTTTAACAAAACACAACAAATTTTTTTGTATGTCTGTCTGTCTGTTTGTTCCGGCTTATCTCGGGAATGGCTGGACTGATTTTGACGAGACTTTCTCTGGTAGATAGCTGATATTATAAACTTTGATTTGATACGCAACGGTTATAAGACTACTTTTTACCGACTTTCAATAAAGGAGGAATTGTGTTTTTCTACCTACGAACATCGATATCTCCGAGATTTCCAACCTTTTTTAATTCACTGCGAAATGGTTTGTGAGATGGTCCTATAAAAATTACGGGTTCCAACTCCTCAATCCTGATGCTGCTCTCTCTCGTTCTCATACTTTTCCATAATATTATGTTTGAGTTTTTCGCGCGACACGCGCCGCGCAACGCCTCGCGTGTGCAAAGACGCATCCTTCTCGCGAAGCGTCGCGTTTTGATCGTACCTACAGTAAAAATAAAAATAAAACTCGTGAATGAATCGATTTGTTTGCGAGAATCTATTTTAAGATATTTCTTTATAGATGTTTTTTAAACGACTATAAAGGCTAATACGGCATGGACTTCCACAGTCTTCGGTCTTGCGCCGCTTGAATCCAGCGGCTCCCTGCGACTCGCTTGATGTCGTCGGTCCACCTAGTGGGGGTCTGCCAACACTTGAGTTTCCACCCCACTCTAGCACCTTGGGACCCCAACGACTAACAGCTCTTCGAACTATGTGCCCTGCCCATTTCCACTTCAGTTTCGCATGGTTTCATGACTCGCTGAGCTATGTCGGTGACTTTGGTTCTCCTACGAATCTCTTCATTTTATTAAGTATATAGGTAAAGTAATTGTTAACCAATTTACTTGTGACCTTATGTTATTCTTTAGATTTCTCATCAGATTGTGTATTAAGCTGATACCTTTAAATTTTCAAATAGAATAATATTATACCTACCTTTAATAAACCGTCTCCTGTATACAATAAAAATTGAGTATTTTTAAATAGTTATAATGTTTATATATTTTGTAGGTATGTATTAAAAATATTTTTAAACAAAATAGTGCTTTTCTATATCAAATATTATTAAACATAAAAATGAAAGTTATTTATTTTTATCAGCGCCATCTATTTTATCTACGTGACCTCTTAGTACGTGAAGGGGGTACGCCCCGCGGATGGGTTTTGGCCCCGCCTATTTTTATGAAGTACTCTCCAAATTCGAAACAATTTATTTTCCGTTTAGCGTCTTAAAGCTATAGTTTAATCTAAAACTGAATATCCTCCAGTGAACTTGTTTCAAAGTGTGGGAGGAAATACTCTTGGAATGGAGTTTTAGCTTTGGGAAGCTGTTTATAGGAGAAATATCTAGTATTTATATTTGTATATATAATATACATATATATTAGACATTTTTTAGATTTTTTTTTATAATTATACTATTAATTGGATTATACCATGAATGAAATCAAAATATATTAAACTGAACTATTTAAAAGGATTATAGTTCAATAAAAACATTTGATTTGCATTCAAAAAATATTGAAATTCAATTTATCTTATAAATAAGAAGCAATATTGCATTTAATATAGTTCACTATGTGTGTGTGTGTGTGTGTGTGTGTGTGTGTGTGTTCAAACAAACATTTGAGTGCACTCTATTCCCTTACTGTCACGGTGCAATGGGACGGCTACCCAACTACCCAACTACTTCAATAGTAGGTTTTACGTGCTCTACCAAGCTCGAGTTTGTTTCTAACAACACGAACCACAAAATTCAGGGCTCTTCTATAATAAAGATTTTTTGACAGTTTATTTGTTACTCGACCTGGAAACCAAATTTAGGCCCTCAAGTTCCGAAGACGACCAAGCTAGCCAAAACACTAATGAGGCGGTAAAGGTACCTAACGTGTGAAGCATCATTTATTATATTGAACTGACAGTTATTATCATTCTCGCATGTTAGCAAATGGTAAATCAGAAACGGTTGGCACTTTGCTCAACTGTAGCCTCGACAGATATCTTCACCCCCAACGCGATATTTCGCCCTTGACCCACCCCCGTCACTCACAATAAACCCCAAACAATATGGTAAGTAATCGGAAAATAAAACTTCCGTGTTAGATAGACATGACTTCGCGGTAGCCCATGTCATTGTGCCCTTGGGAAAGGTTATTTTTTAGGTTAATTAGAAAAATGGAATCATTAATTCATTAGGCGTTGGCTTTGTTGTTTCGTAAAGTTCATTAACTGTGGGGTATGAGCGACTATTGTTTTCAGAAAATAACCGCTATGTTAGGTGGTTGGGGCAGATTTAGCCTCAACAGCCCAGAGGTTAAGAAAGGTGCGGACTGAAAACTGAAAGATCGCAGGTTCGATCCCTACCCTTTGCACTATTGCGTAGTGGTAATTCCTAGTTCTGTGCACTATTGTCGTACCCACTCCTAATACAAGCTTTCCGCTTATTTGGAGAGAAAAGGTGAATATGCCTTTTTTCTTCAATTGAAATGAAACGGAAAAACTCATGCGGTTTTGCGGCGAAAATCCGAAAATCTGCTAAGAACATAATAATTACCTAATGTCCTGTGTAAGTGTAAAAATAACAAGTGAAGAACTAGTTAGGTATGAGTAGATTATTATAATTTAGCTTGTCTATGGCTTCACTACATATCTCTTGACCTAGAATGATGACATCCACAGGTGCAGTCAAGCTAAAGGGCCGCTTAAAGTCATCTTCAAAATATTTTATGTACCTAATACTATTTGATGCCCGCGGTTTCGTTCCCAGTGGAGTTCTTATTCAGGATAAGAAGTATCCTATGTCCATCTCTAGGATGCAAGCTATAATCAATAATATTTGCCTTTCAGCTCAAACCGATAATTCTAATTTTAATAATAAATAAGTAGACCCTCGACTTCGCCATAAAAACACTGTAATTTTTATTTATTTTATTTATGGATCCCATCCATGCCTTTCATTTTTATTAATTAAAGCCAATGAGTTGGTACTTAAATTATTAGATTCATCTCATTAATGAATTATTTTCGTATTCTATCTATTATTTTACCTAGACGGTAAACTGTAGGCTAAAGCAGTGATATCGTGTCACCTTGATGCTGGTAAAATTAATAGCTTAAATGGCGTAGTAGAGTCATTCGTTGGAATTTACATCGACTTTCAAATCAATGGTAGGTATGTACCAACCGCGAAATCCGTACCGTTTGCGGACCGCAGAGCCAATGTGACCTAGTTTCGGGCCGCAATATCGGTAGACGAGTTACCATTACCGCATGCAGTCTTTTACCGGCTGTCGTCGCGGTTTTCTCGGATTAGATACTACTTACGAGTTATATTTACTTTGGTATATTTCCCAAGAACTTTTCTTACTTCGGATAAAGTAGATTATTTCAGAAATACCCTGTTCAAATATATATTTTAAGGTATAGATAAAACTGATGTGTATATTGAAATTGAACTCAAAACTGGCTAATATCTAAAGAAACTTACAAGTTACTAGACATCACAGAAAATCTATACAAATAACAAGTGTAAATTAAAAAAAATTACCTAGATCATCAGACCCTGGATATCATCTAGGACCAGAGCTTGCCAAGATGAATGAAACTAGCCCAAACTCAATGGGGTTACGTCATTTATTTACAGAGTTCCCTTAACTACATTTCAACTCGAACATCAACTCTGACCCTGGATATCATCTAGGGCCAGAGTACTTGTTAAGACGAATCAAACGAACCCAAACTCGATAGGGTTACATAGTTTCATTACAGAGTTCCCTTAAGCACTTTTCAGCTCCATCATCAGACCCTGGATATCATCTAGGACCAGAGTACTTGTCAAGATGAATCAAACACTAGCCCAAACTCAATGGGGTTATGTCATTTCATTACAGAGTTTTCTTAACAACATTTCAGCTCCAACATCAGACCCTGGATATCATCTTGGGCCAGAGTACTTGTTAAGACGAATCAAACGAGCCCAAATTCGATGGAATTACGTCGTTTTATTACAGAGTTGCCATAGCCAGAGTTGAAATAACTGCCCCTTATTTAGCTCATAATAGATTTTACATTTTTTAAGTTTCACCGTTATTTTGGGATAATCTTGGCGGCTGTACCAATTTTGACGGGACTTTCATTGCTAGGTAGAGAATTTAAAGTTAGCTGGCATTCCAAAGAAAAACGAAGGTTACTTTTTATCCCGGCCAAACAAACAACACCTAAGTCGCGGGCATCAGCTAATGTTCAAATTGATTGGATGTGATTCAAAGATCTATTAAATAAATGAAATTGTACTCAAAATATGGTTCATATCAAAGTACATAGTTTTAAAAGTTTCTATAAATCTTAAAATAATAATTAATAGCATTTAAACGAATAACCAACATCTGGTGTAGGATGCTCAATACAAATCGGGTCAATTGATCTTCGGACCCGTGATTCAAAGATCTATTAAATAAATGAAATTGTACTCAAAATATGGTTCATATCAAAGTACATAGTTTTAAAAGTTTCTATAAATCTTAAAATAATAATTAATAGCATTTAAACGAATAACCAACATCTGGTGTAGGATGCTCAATACAAATCGGGTCAATTGATCTTCGGACCCAAAATAACTATCGATGTACAAACGAAGACACATACACTGCACTGTAACGGACAGAGATATCCTACTAAATTATAGATACGAAAGTGTTTTTTTTTTATTATTCTATGACAAGCTAGTCCTTGACTATGGCAGTCAACATTCAACCCATACCCCTACTTGGTTTCTACACGCCATTGTGCCGGAACGCTGAATCGCTTGGCGGCACGTCTTTGACAGTAGGGTGGTAACTAGCCACGGCCAAAGCCTCCCACCAGACTAGACCAGAGACAATTCAGAAATTATAAATTCCCAAATTGACCCCGCCGGGAATGGAACCCGAGACCTCCCGCCGGGAATCGAACCCGAGACCTCCCAGTTATAAGACAACAGCGCTTACCACTGAGCCAGGGAGGTCGTCATGTTTGATGGTTTGATGCTCTTTGATGGGTTGTTCCGTAAATCGAGCAGCAACGGAACAACGTATTGACTTGATTTTTTGCATGGAAGCAGTAAAAAACCTAGAGAGTGACAGGATTTTAACTTATTATTCCGGAATATAGCCTAGGCAATAGGGCGGTCTGTTGTATGGAGACCCCCACATCAAATCCTCAGTCGATGAAATTTGGCGAGGTTGTAGTATGGGATGACCCAAAATTTACACAAAAATATCCAAAAAAAAATCCATGCGGAAGTTGGGTATTTATACCTAAAAGTACAAATAGCTTAATATTTTGAACAGAATAATTTCTCCGTCCAATTTTTTTTTTACCAAACTAATTATTAGCCTTAATAAGAGGTACTTGATAAAAATCCAAAACTTTTTTCAAACGGAACTGTCATTTTTTAAAGAGGTTTCCTTTTTTTGTCCGTAATTTCGACCAGAAAATTGCTCAGTCAATTTTTTATTTTCAAATGTCCTTAAAATGTAATTTAGCATAACGTGTAAGAAAATCCAAAAAAAAATCCATACCAAAATCTATTTATCTTACTTCAACTGAAAATTGTTTATAACTCGGAATGAAAAATTTCTCTATCCAATTTCTTTTTTTTAACATAGTAGGTAGTCACATTTACACACTTATCCTAAATATCCAAAAAAAATATCACGAAGAACATCGATATTGAAACAGAATTTTTTGAAATCTAAACTGCGTTTTCGCGATAATGTACCTTAATGCTTCAATCATTGGGTATATAGTTTAGCGTGCGCGAGCGAAGCGACTTCACAAATAATATATTACTACATGCCTTCTACGATGCTAAATAATAAACATAAATCTGTACCTCAACATTAATTTATTTATACAACCACTAATTGTAGCTTCCAGATAATGAATGAGCTTTTCAATAGTTTAATTAAGGGCCCTTAAACATAATTTGTTTCTCCGAATTAGTTTATTTTGGGAAAATTTAAACAAAAACAACATAAAATTGCCATAACAGCTTATATTAACTAATATTCATTTCCTTCACTGAAAATAAAATAATATGTATCTGCTTCAAACAACCAAAAAATAACATCTTTATTTTGAAAAAGTATAAAAAATTATGAAGCTCTATAATGTTTAAAAACAATTGTTTTTTGGCAAAAGCTTCATTGATTACTTTGTTACCAAAACCTTTTTAACCGACTTCCAAAAAGGAAGTGGCTCTAAATTCAGCACTTATTTTTTTAACTTATGCACGGTATTTAAGGAGAACCCTAAAAAAGTGACATACTGTTTTTATTCAAGATTCCTGTATTATGAATGAATACAATACAATAAATAAAAAGAGCATGACACTTTTTAGGGATCCTCAAACACCGTGTGTTGTATGTACAGCGGTTTCTTCGAGATTTCTGAACCGATTTGGATAATTTTTATTTCACTTGCTAGAAGAAATTCTCGAGATGGTTCCCCAATACTTTCTGGATCCAACTTTTCAATTCTAATGCCTCATTCTGAAGTCGGGCGAGCATAAAAACACGCCCAATGTCAACATAATGTGTAGAAACTAAAAACTTTTTTTTCAACACACTTGCTCATAAAGTGGCTCTAATAGTCTAGTTGACAAGTTCAAAATGGTAAAAAATAGAGATACTGGTCTTAAAATTATGTGCGATAGCTCATTGGATCCGGAATGACGCCTACAAAAATGTTCCAAAAGCGTGTATTAGCACATGAAAAATTGCAAAAGTTATAAACAATTAAAGATAAAAAAAAATGGCATTTCGTTTTTTGCCAATATTTCATAAACTATTAATATTTGAGAAATTTCAAAAAAAGATTCTAAAAGAAGAGGAAATTTTCAATAAAAAACTCCGAACTCCCGGAACTCTATCTCCATTATTTATAATTTTAATTTAACGCTGAAAATAGGTCTGCGCGCGACATTTTTAGGTTGCGCGCGCGGCGTCAAAAGCGAGTACGGCACATTAATTAATTTATTTAAGGTATTGAATATTTTTTTAAAAATTTGAAAAAATTATGGTGTGTTTTGAACACTATAAATAATTTATTCTCGTTGGAAATTTTACTTAAAGTTAATTTTTCAACAAGTTAAACAATTGTTAACTAACAAAATTTTCTCGAACTTCCGTCTTAATTGTAAGTGAAAAAAAAATTGTGTGAGTCAGCTCACGACGCACAACTGGAGTTTACTTCATACTCAACGTTGAAATTTCTACCCTAACGTTGAGTAAATAAGGTTGGTTTTCGCTTGAGTTGTCGAATGCCCGCGCTACGCCTTTCACAACGATGCAAATCTCCACCCCTAACGTTGAGTAAACAAGGTTGGCTTTCGTTCACATGTAGATTAGCACCATCTTTCGGCTTATGTGTAAACTATTTGAATAGCCACGGTGTTGTACTCCGTACGGTGTTGTGAACGAAAACCAACCTTATTTACTCAACGTTAGGGTAGAAATTTGCATCGTTGTGAAAAACGTGACACGGGCATTCGAAAACTCAAGCGAAAACCAACCTTATTTACTCAACATTAGGGTAGAAATTTCAACGTTGTGAAAAACGTAACAAGGTCATTGATAAATTGATTTTACTGTCCGGATTTTTCTCATACCGGGCTGCTAAAATCGATTCTTAAGGAGTAAACTCCAAAAAATGTTTAAATAATTGTCGTAAAAAATTTCAATTATATTTATGTACTACTTCTTTATTTGATTTGTTCACATCGGCATTCTCATTACAGAAAATACATTTGGAATTGTAATCAAACTCTGAAGATGGTTCTTGTGAATTAAGTCTTTTCTTTTTTAAAAATGATTTGATCATATTATCGTTTATGTATGCTTTTCTGCAAGAGACGTGTAAGTCTAATTCTTCTAATCCGTGAAGCTTATGCTCTAATTCGTCGCCCCTTTTTATGCTGCATTTTTTAATCGTTTCAACTCCTTTTTTTTCACTGTAACTTTCTCTAAGCCGGCAAAGCTCTTATTGCACAAAATACAAAATTTTTCCATAACGATTACGCGTACAACAACAAACAAATTTGCTAATAACAATGGTCGCCTTGGTCACTAATGGCCGTTTCTAATTTCTTAGTCGAACGAAATACGAGTAACCACGAGTAAGTATACTCGGTCATACTCGGTTGGTTCGGACGAACTGCTCGCGCAGAGATTGCGCTCGTTGGACATCTACAGGCTCACGTCGCCGTGGGCAGACAAAGTCGGGTCTCGTGACGTCATCACGCTCCTGCTCACTCCTTGTTATGGAGTAACATCGGCACAAAAAAAACGTCGAATTGATTACCTGCTCCTTTTTTTGGAGTCAGTTAAAAATAGCCATAACAACTTATAAAATAATAATATCCATTTCTTTCAAATTCAAATTTATTTCACGTAGGCCAACCTGTGGCTCTTATGACACGTCATGATTCTACCACTGGTTCGGAAAGTAGATTCTGCTGAGAAGAGCCGGCAAGAAAGTCATCTCTTTTCAAAATTGATATGTTATGCAGAAAAAATGTACCTAAACCTAACTAAACTCGCTCCTAAATCATCAATTTTCGGTGTGAAGTGGTGACGAAAAATCATTTTTATAGTACTAAAAAGAAAGATTTTTCACCAAACCAAAACCAAAAATTGGAGATAAAGGACCAATCTCTGTGTAGTAGTTTTTAGTTCCATTGTATTTTGTTCGAATTAGTTACAAAATGATCCGAAAACTCCAATAGTTTAACGGATTTGCATTAGCGCCCTTAAAATTGTGCAGTAATGTCGCTATGATATGGATTTCGTGCCCCTTTTCGAGCGGGATGGCAAATTATTGTGTTCTCGTGAGTGAGAAATCTATATATATAAAAGAAAGTGGTGTTAGTTACACTATTTATAACTCAAGAACGGATGAACCGATTTGGCTGAAAATTGGTGGAGAGGTAGCTTAGAACCAGGAGACGGACATAGGATACTTTAAAAAAAAAAAAAACAGAACAGCGGATTGATGTGATTTTTTGCATGGGTATAGTAATGGATTTAGTAGTGGTTCCTCAGACCGGGAGAGCTACTTTTTATCTCGGATAATGAAAGAGTTCCCGCGGGATTTTTAAAAACTTATTCCATGCGGACGAAGTCGCGGGCATCAGCTAGTAGAGTGATAGACGCGCGACGTACTTTTGACGACGTACTATTTTTTACCTAATTACAAATTACTTAAAATACAAAATTGCAAATTATTATACACTCTTAAAGCAGTTTTTGTCTCAGCATTTAAACTAGTTTTAGATCTGCGTGCGATTTTTCGCTTTAATACCATGACAATATGGTTCAGAACCATTTGACCGACACAGTCACTGTAGTTGTCAACAGTTTTTGATTGAAAATTGAACTGTCGACTCTACGACATACATTCGAGTATCGAGTACTGGCTCGCGTCACAAAAGGCAGATACTAATGTCAGTCTCGTCACTGAATAGATAAAGTCTCGTTATAGTCCGGGAGCCAGGTAAAAATTCGGTCAATTATTTCCTCTCGAGCGAAACTTCGTGAAACGCATTAGGGATTTATATTATGAATATTCGCGACCGCGACAGATTATAGTTTACTAATATTTTGAAGGAAAACTAACCATAACATGGTGGACCATGTTATGGTCAGCTGACTTTATTTCTTTTCTATATATCCGACAAATTTTTAAATGGGAGGAAATGACTAAAAAACTTTTTTTTTCTCCATGCGTTGGAGGCTGCCACTGCCCGCCCCACCCACGGAGTCGCAGCTGACGGTCGCGAATATTCATAATATAAATCCCTAATGCATTTCACGAAGTTTTAATTGGGAGGGACTTGGTCATGAAAATCTGTCACTGGCTCCCGGACCATTACGTCAACTCACCACGCTCCTGCTTCCCTTGATGGATTAAAATATATAAAATATTTCTTTCTAAAATTTTATAGTTTTTAATGCGCTTGATTATTTTTTTGGATATTTTGATACTTGATACAAAAAAAAATAATTGTAATCATATCAATAAAAAAAATGGATGGAGAAATTTTGCACTGTGAGTAAAAGGGTAGTTTTTGAAAAAAATATAGTCTCTTGGTATATTGTTTGGATTTTCAAGTTGTAGGTACAAAACGGCTATAAAAGGACATTCCAGTGAAAAAAATTCACAGAGCAATTTTTCGCTGCAAGTTACATTGAAAAAACGTATTTTTCAAAATTTGGTGGTTTCGACTAGGAGTATATTTTGGATATTTTATATTTTGTTTCTAGACTTTACATGAATGTTTCAGGTGAAGAAAGTTTTGACCGAGCATTTTGCCGAACTGAGATATTAAGCATAAAAGAGTTTAGGTAAAAATACCTAACTTCCGTTCTAATTTTTTTTTGGATATTTATAAAATACGTTTAACTACTGATACTTTATCATTCTGTAAAGTTTCGTCGCCTGAGGAATTGATGTTGGGGTCCACTAGCTTCATTGCCTAGACTAATACAAAAGATTCCCGCGGAATTTTAAAAACCTTTTTATCTCAGCTAATCAAAGAGGACTTAATCCACATCTATTATGTCGCTAGTCGATTGGGTAGGCGGTAGGTATTGTCTATTTGGAGAGAGGTTACCATTATATGTAAACAAAACATACCGGGCAGGACATTTCAGTTTTGCTAACACTATTTTCACTGTTCGCGCTATAAATCACTCACAAACGTTTTATTTCCCGAAGCAAAACATTTTTAAGTTTATAATAAACACAAATGTAATTCAAACTATGCAGTTTACGATATTATTTTAGCATTAATCTAGTCACCATCGGAAAAAAAAAACACAGACTAATAGCCAAGTTTGTGTTTGACATATGAAATAGAACAAATCCCTAGTGCTGGAAATAAAACGTGAACCATAGAGTGAATGATAAGAACGAGCTTAGTCGATTGTAAAATCGGAAGTCGTATTTATTACGCTCGTAGATCCGTGCATTAAGGCAAATGGCAACCGGTTAGCGATGCGTGACTGCGAATGATCTGACTATTCGAATAATTTACAACTACTAATGTACACATTTTCGAATTGAACATTAGTATTATATTAATGCTCATAATCGAATGACGACTACTTATTAGTATTTTAATTACTCTTCATGTTTCGACTGCGTTGTTCAGCGCGAAATGTCAGTTCAGGCTAGTCGAAATGCCTACTACATTATTCACGACTCGGATTCTCGGAAAAGAAGTAGAGACTTTAACTAATGGTTTCAATTGTACGATTGGAATGTTAACCTGATTCTTTAAGTTTATAAATCTATTTCAAAATTGTCAAGTAGTTTAAAGTAGTTACTAATCATGGTAAATCATTCGATCAGTTCGAATGATTTATAAAGTCGAATAATTCGACAATCATAATAGGAGAAGGATTGTAATAACAAATATAATAAAAATAATAGTATAATATAAATACTAATAAAAATAAAATATTGTAAGGAAAAACCATTTATAAATTCAATATGTAATAAATTAAAATTAATTCAAACATAATATTTTATGTAACATTTACAGTTAGCTACAAAGGGGAATGCCCACTGTCCATACAACTTTGGGCCCATCGCGGACATGCAAAGATTTATTAATGCATTATTTATTTAGGCTTTTTAGTGTATCTTTAATAATAAAATCTGGTTCAGGTGGCCGCCAGACTAATAATATGAGAAATGTAGCGTATTTTTGTAACCATTTTGGGGTTATGTTTTTGACAGAGAGCTTAATTGTCTGTATTTTTACACTATCCTTGACTTGTTCCTGTTTCAAAATATCACTGTTTATTACTTTAAAACAATAAAACCTACGATTAAAACAACAAATACGCATTTCGCAAAATGACAGACAATAGACATATCAGACCATTCCTAGTTCCATGTATCAGCCAGAGACACCATCTTCAAAAACATGAGTGAAAGGAAATGTCATCTGATGTCAAAAAATGAATGTTGCCATTTACCATTTCACTCGTGAGTGAAAATATTTATAATCGATTCTTGAATAATACTCGAACACAATCGGTACTGCAGAGTCACTTAAACATATGAGAGCCGTCGGTATTGTTAAGACGTAATCCTGCTGTGTATCGCCTATACATAACTAGTGACCCGCCCCAGCTTCACACGGATAGTAGAGCATATTACGCCTATACTTTGCAATCTCCTTGAAATGTTCCCTAAGTTATATTGAACAGCATATTTAACAGTATGTAGGCTTATAAAAGAAGTATTGCTCGGCTTATAATGTAGCAATGTCAACGCGGCGGTGGGGTGGTCACTGGTCGCATCTCGTGAGCGAGTCCCGTCATTGCCATTGGGTTGAAATCCTCGTATTTATTTTTGCGCGCGTTCGTTTTTATTTTGCGATAGCTCCTAAGATATTCATTTAAATTGTATGGTGTAACGCATTATCATAATGTGCATGAAATGCTTATGGTAACTAACGTATTTAAGTTAATAAGGTTTAATACTGTTCCGTCTGAATTGATTTCCAATAACCGCATGGTATGTGACCATTTTTTTTAAACTTAAAATGGGTATAGTAAGCTATCCTTAAAAGATAGATATATGCCATCACGGACTTTTCTGTAAAGACTTATCCCACCATACCACCACCATAAATTGTTTTGATAAATCTAAAAGAGATTAGGCAGCGTTTTCGATGAAAGCTCCCACGTGGCTTGAATTTTTCCGACATTGTCAACAATTATCGTCATATTTCAACTAATTTACACAAAACCTTAATACACTAAAACCTTCCTCATGAATCACCCTATCTATTGATAAAAACCACATGAAAATCCATTCGGTAGTTTTTGAGTTTATCGCGAACAGACAGACAGACAGACGCGGCGGGGAACTTTGTTTTATAATATGTAGTGATAAGAATTATGAATACACTTCAAGAAATGAACTAAAGGGTTTTACACAATATAGTATACTTTTCAAATATAAATATACACACACCCATTAAACGCTACACAAATCTAATAATAATCGAAAAAATCGACAGTATCGATTAGTATCATGGTTGATGCTGGCAACATTTTAAAGAAAATGGCTACAACTTGGATCACAGACTATAGATTCAGCTTACTCGAGTCATTATAAATACTTTTAATTTATGAAAATGACTGATAATAGTGGCGGGCTTCATAATATTATGATAATTCGTATTTATTTATTTTAAAATGGTTCTGTAATTTGGATAAATTCTATCGTGCTGTCCGCGGAGGGCCCAAAAGTTGGCATTCCCCTTTGAATATTTAAAATTATAGGATCCGTATTGAAAGGTCTTAATAATATCGTTTCCAACATCACAATTCAGAAGAATATCATATTAAATAGTATTGGTAATCGATTTAAGAATGTATTCATTCAATCAATCGTTCATTCTCAACTTGTCTGCCAATGTTTCGCATCACTAGTACAGTGAAAATATAATCACGTAATCTGACGCCATAATTGTTTACGTATAATGGTAACCTCTCCCCAAATAGACTGTAGGACTAATATTTTTTTTTATATTATATTTTAAATAAAGTTTTTAAATATTGTAACACAATGCCATATTCTTTTTAAAATATCTTAACTAGTCTCGGAAATATAGAGCTTTAAAGTGTCCTGTTAGACAAAAAGAGCGCTATTGAAGTGTGACGTCACAAGACAGTAGCTCCATACAATCTTCATTGAAAATTTCGTTTTAGTAAGAGATAGATACAATCGCAGTATAACAGCTTATAACTTATTTGTTTTTAGAACGATTTATTTTCTGTTTTTACAAATGTTATTCTTACATGTTACATCTATATAAATAAAAATCAATGATTGTATGTTTGTCCTCTATGCGCTCCGAAACCATTGGTCAGATTGTGATGAAACTTTGGAAGGGCGTTCTGGGGACGCCCGCGAGGGTTCCTGGCCCAAAAAAATCTATAATATAATCTTAATATATACACTCTGTTGCATTGAATTCGATCACTTATAGTATCTTTGATTGCTTAGTAAATAACTTGATATTGATTCTTTTTTTGCACTGTATTTTTCATTTGATTAATTGCACGTGCTGGCCACTAATAATAAACGTTCCAAATTCAAATTTAATTCTTTTAGGTAAGAAAGATTTTCTTTCATTTTGCAAATCGAACACCATTCAAACGTGGGAAAAAATTATAAATTTCGACGTTATTCGTTTTGAATACAATAAAATAAACTTTAAAGTTTTAAGTAATGAGTAAAAGTACTGTTTAAGTGTATAACAATTGTATTTCGAGATGGGAGACAATCTGATAATAGCATCTAAAGTCGTCGCACTTCTTAACGAAGGCTTTAACAAGTGCTATGTTGCACGGCGCCTTGGAATCACACGTTCCTAGGTTCAAAGAGTATGGAAAAGGTTCCAAGAGACTGCTTCTCTTGGTAGAAGGCCTGGTTCTCGTGGAAAAAGATGTACTGATCCAAGAGACGATCGATTTCTCGTCATGACAGCTCTAAGAAATCGTCATAAATCTTACAATGAGCTAAAAAATCACCTACAAGAAGTAAGATCAGTGACTATTAGCAAATGGACTGTAAGAAAGAGACTCTTGGACGCGGGTTTACATTCACGAATTCCCGCTAGGGGCCCAAAATTGCTCCGTACTCATCGTGTAGCCAGACTCAGGTTTGCACAATGTTTGTTATTATGGACTAATGAGGATTGGAATAGGGCTCTCTTTTCTGATGAGGCTCGTATATGTTTACACGGGGAAGATAGAAGGCGTAGAGTGTTAAGAAGACAAGGTGAACGTTTCTCCGACGCATGTTTCGAAGAAATCTCACCGTATGGAGGTGGTTCTGTAATGTTTTGGGCCGGAATAACTTCCCAGTCTCGTACAGAGTTAGTTTTTTTGGAAAATGGTACACTAAATGCACATCGGTATATCACTGAAATTTTTGTTCAACATGCGCAACCCGCTTTGGTTGCTATGGGTGACAGATCAATTTTTATGGATGATAATGCGCGACCACATGCGTGCCTCTCATGTCTCCGCCTATATGGAAGAGGTCGGGATCCGTCAATTTGATTGGCCGGCGAGAAGTCCCGACCTTAATCCTATAGAACATCTATGGGACAATCTAAAAAGGAAGGTTCGAGCAGTTACGCCAGTGCCACAAAATCTCACGGAGTTGAAACCGGTGATTCAAACTCAATGGGAACTAATACCACAAGAAACCATCAATAATTTGATCAGAAGTACGACCAGAAGAATAAAAGCTGTTGTCATTTCGAGGGGAGCAGATACTACATACTAATTTTAACCAATTTAAATTGTACAACGTATGTGTATAAAATAAATTAATGATTAACATGTCATATTTTTAATATTAACATTTAGTAATGCCTATGTGATTCAGTTTTTTTATTAAATCCTTCTCTGAATTCAAGATGTTATGGTTTAAAACGAAGATAAACAGTAAAAAAGACATACAAACTAATAAACAACTAGTATTGAACCATCATTCGCTATAAAATGTGTTGATAACTACTAAAGGCGTAAGTGATCGAATTCAATACAACAGAGTTTATATTTCTTGTGTGCGTGTGTATGTCACTGAACTCCTCCTAGACGGCTGGACCGATTTTGATGAAATTTTTTGTGTAAGTTCAAGGGGATTCGAGGATGGTTTAGATTCACAATTTGGTCCACTGGAAAATGTTTAACTAATTTTTCATTTATAAATAGTGGCGGTACGAAGTTCGCTGGGTCAGCTAGTATCTTTATACTTTACGTGGTATTGTAACGCGTGCCAGGTAAAGCTGTTTCTTAGTTTACTTACTATAATAATGAATACCAACATTTTGACAACAGTTAAATACCTAATTATAAATGTGTGTGTTCGTTTTGGTTTGTCCTAAATGTACCAAGTTGTCTATCTATACTAAAGCGCCAAAAATATTTACAGTGTTTATTTTTTTGCAGGCTGTATGTACAGTATGGCTGCGTTCGGTCCAGTCCTCGGGTTCTTATTGGGTGCATATCTGCTGTCGTTTCATATGGACTCATTCTCTGGTGCCATCATTTCAATAGGTGAGTTCGATTTTCCATACAAAATTCTTTAGCAAATTTTTTCTTTCAAACAATTATTTTGTTTTTATATAACATGTGAAACTGACAAAATTATGCGCTAATTAGATACGTTAGTGCATTAAGCATCGGCCTGCTCTCTTGCAGAATTAATACTAATCGCCTATAGTATTATGTATTTCTTTAACATATTGATTTTACTCTAATATATTCACAACTAAATGAATATAAATGAATATAAATAAATGAATATAATATGTACGAAAATATTGTATCCCACTTTTCACTGTTTTCATTATATTTTTGGGATTATAACAATTGGTTTAAAAAATCGTTGCAATCGATTATAAATATTATAAATGGAAATTGTGTTTGTTGGTTTGTCCTTCAATCACGCCGCAACAGAGCCACGGATCGAAGTGATTTTGTGCATGGGTATAGTCACAGCCTCCTTTACTACGTAGAGTAAAGGAGGCTGTGGTATAGTTGAAGACGAGAATGACATAGGCTACTTTTTAACCCGGAAAATCAAAGAGTTCCCGCGGGATTTTAAAAACTAAATCCACGCAGACGAAGTCGCGGGCATCAGCTAGTCGATTATAAATTTACTGATTCCGATGTCTAAACAAATTATTTATTCTCAGGTATCTCCTTAACAAAAAAAAAATTTAAAACAATTTTTTATGGACTTGCGACTATTATGATGTGGGTGGGATAAGATACCTTATAAGTAACTTCCTTGTTTTTTTATAGATCCAGGCGACCATCGATGGGTCGGTATGTGGTGGGGCGGCTTTCTGCTGTGTGGCCTTCTCCTCATACTTGTAGCTATTCCGTTCTTCTCGTTCCCAAAAGTTTTGGTTCGCGAGAAAGAAAAGATCCGTCTCGTGGAGAAGGCGGCCGCTGCCAGCGGCACCTCCACGGCCAAGACGCCACCGAAACCACCGCCTGATATGAAAGATACGGGATATGGAAAAGATATAAAAGGTAAAGTCAAGTTCAAACATACCCTTCCATAGGTATTCCTTTCTTAAAAATAAAACATAAATTGAATGCGATCTGAAAAGGATATAGAAAATGTGTCAATTTATTTCTCATTTTATACCAAACAACGTATATAAACAAGTGTAAATTTAAAAAAAAAAATTAAATTTTTAGTAGCTACATCATTAGACTCTGGATATCATCTAGGATCAGAGTACTTGTTATGACGAATCAAACGAGCCCAAACTCGATGGGGTTACGTCGTTTTATTACAGAGTTCCGATAGCCATCTTCCGTATTCATCATCAGAATCATCTCCATGTCACAATAATATTTTCTCATCCGATTGACACATACATGCAAAATTTCAGCTCGATCAGAAACCGGGAAGTGGGTCAATTCATCTTGCAAGATTTGACCCAAGCAAACATTGCATGTTAAATAAAAGCTTGTAAAAAGAAAAATTTCTGGACAAGGAAACACTGAAGTATCTCTATCATGAACATTCAAACATCTCTAAAGATAAGAAATCGTATAAGTGACCCTAGGCATTGGGACAGGGCGTAGAGAATAGGCACATAGTTAAAAGAATATATACAAGGCTTAATTGTGTACAACTGTATTTTAGTGCTATTATTGACAGTTATGTGGATATACAGGACAATTTTATACAATTTCAGATATCCCCGTATCGATGTGGCGTCTCCTCAAGAACCCAGTGTACGTGGTAACGTGTTTGGGCGCTTGCATGGAGCTCATGATAGTGTCGGGCTTCGTAGTGTTCCTGCCCAAGTACCTCGAGACGCAGTTCAGCCTTGGAAAGAGCCAAGCCAGCGTCTTCACAGGTATACACGCTCAGAAAGATAAAGGAATGTGCAAGCCCCACCAGACCAGGTGCACACCGCATTTTTGTAGGTATAAAGCTATAATTACCCGACGTCATTCCATTCGGACGGATAAGAGTTACGCGATAGAAAAAGAGGCAGCTTCTAGTTGAGTCATATTATGTAGGCAAGTTAGCGTTGTGTGACCTGAATTGCACTTTATTGTGTGGTGCAAGAGTCGCTACTTATTTAAATGATTTTGCGAAGTGAATCTTCTGTACAATGACATGATGATGATCATCAACCAATACTTTTTGTTTTTATTTAAAAAATAATATTATTTTCAGCCCTAACTACTGAGACTAAAATAATTTATTTGTAACATAGGCAACATCCCAATACTGTATCAATTGTTCAGGTTCGGTAGCCATCCCCGGTGCATGTATCGGCATCTTCATGGGCGGCTGCCTTCTCAAACGGCTGGAGTTGCGGCCAAAAGGCGCCGTGCAGTTCGTGCTCATATCCAACACCATTTGCCTGTCCTGCTACGCGCTGCTGTTCTTCCTCGGCTGCGACAACATCAAAATGGCCGGCACCACGATACCTTACACCAATAACAGGTATGTAACTAGTTATATGTTCTCTTATATTAACAGTTTTTATTATTATTTCGCGAAGGAACCCTAATTATTCCCAAGATAAACTGTAGGTAGCCTATGTTACTCCTTGGATAATTTTCTACCTGTGAAAATCCCGTTAAAATCAGTTCAGCCGTTCTAAAGATTTGCCCGCACAAAGAGACACAAAATATATTATCAGTTCCAAAATTTATATGTGATTAAAATGAGGTAGTTATATCGATATCACAAGACACTTCAGTTTATTTTATTTGTACAGCTTGTAATCGCTGTTGTTGAATAATCACGCACGTTTTGTTCTATGTCACAGCAATCTGGAGCCGTTCAAAGTGAACTTGACTGCGGCGTGCAACTTCAACTGCCTGTGCACGGAGACGGACATGGAGCCGGTGTGCGGCAACAACGGCCTCACCTACTTCTCGCCGTGCCACGCCGGTTGCGCCGCCTTCTCCTCGCGCTCCAACTTCACCAACTGCGCTTGTGAGTCACTCAGTCACACACGCTCCACTTCACTGCCTGTGCACGGAGACGGACATGGAGCCGGTGTGCGGCAACAACGGCCTCACCTACTTCTCGCCGTGCCACGCCAGTTGCGCCGCCTTCTCCTCGCGCTCCAACTTCACCAACTGCGCTTGTGAGTCACTCAGTCACACACGCTCCACTTCACTGCCTGTGCACGGAGACGAACATGGAGCCGGTTTGCGGCAACAACGGCCTCACCTACTTCTCGCCGTGCCACGCCGGCTGCGCCGCCTTCTCCTCGCGCTCCAACTTCACCAACTGCGCTTGTGAGTCACTCAGTCACACACGCTCCACTTCACTGCCTGTGCACGGAGACGGACATGGAGCCGGTGTGCGGCAACAACGGCCTCACCTACTTCTCGCCGTGCCACGCCGGTTGCGCCGCCTTCTCCTCGCGCTCCAACTTCACCAACTGCGCTTGTGAGTCACTCAGTCACACACGCTCCACTTCACTGCCTGTGCACGGAGACGGACATGGAGCCGGTGTGCGGCAACAACGGCCTCACCTACTTCTCGCCGTGCCACGCCAGTTGCGCCGCCTTCTCCTCGCGCTCCAACTTCACCAACTGCGCTTGTGAGTCACTCAGTCACACACGCTCCACTTCACTGCCTGTGCACGGAGACGAACATGGAGCCGGTTTGCGGCAACAACGGCCTCACCTACTTCTCGCCGTGCCACGCCGGCTGCGCCGCCTTCTCCTCGCGCTCCAACTTCACCAACTGCGCTTGTGAGTCACTCAGTCACACACGCTCCACTTCACTGCCTGTGCACGGAGACGGACATGGAGCCGGTTTGCGGCAACAACGGCCTCACCTACTTCTCGCCGTGCCACGCCGGCTGCGCCGCCTTCTCCTCGCGCTCCAACTTCACCAACTGCGCTTGTGAGTCACTCAGTCACACACGCTCCACTTCACTGCCTGTGCACGGAGACGGACATGGAGCCGGTTTGCGGCAACAACGGCCTCACCTACTTCTCGCCGTGCCACGCCGGCTGCGCCGCCTTCTCCTCGCGCTCCAACTTCACCAACTGCGCTTGTGAGTCACTCAGTCACACACACTCCACTTCACTGCCTGTGCACGGAGACGGACATGGAGCCGGTTTGCGGCAACAACGGCCTCACCTACTTCTCGCCGTGCCACGCCGGCTGCGCCGCCTTCTCCTCGCGCTCCAACTTCACCAACTGCGCTTGTGAGTCACTCAGTCACACACGCTCCACTTCACTGCCTGTGCACGGAGACGGACATGGAGCCGGTTTGCGGCAACAACGGCCTCACCTACTTCTCGCCGTGCCACGCCGGCTGCGCCGCCTTCTCCTCGCGCTCCAACTTCACCAACTGCGCTTGTGAGTCACTCAGTCACACACACTCCACTTCACTGCCTGTGCACGGAGACGGACATGGAGCCGGTTTGCGGCAACAACGGCCTCACCTACTTCTCGCCGTGCCACGCCGGCTGCGCCGCCTTCTCCTCGCGCTCCAACTTCACCAACTGCGCTTGTGAGTCACTCAGTCACACACGCTCCACTTCACTGCCTGTGCACGGAGACGGACATGGAGCCGGTTTGCGGCAACAACGGCCTCACCTACTTCTCGCCGTGCCACGCCGGCTGCGCCGCCTTCTCCTCGCGCTCCAACTTCACCAACTGCGCTTGTGAGTCACTCAGTCACACACGCTCCACTTCACTGCCTGTGCACGGAGACGGACATGGAGCCGGTTTGCGGCAACAACGGCCTCACCTACTTCTCGCCGTGCCACGCCGGTTGCGCCGCCTTCTCCTCGCGCTCCAACTTCACCAACTGCGCTTGTGAGTCACTCAGTCACACACGCTCCACTTCACTGCCTGTGCACGGAGACGGACATGGAGCCGGTTTGCGGCAACAACGGCCTCACCTACTTCTCGCCGTGCCACGCCGGTTGCGCCGCCTTCTCCTCGCGCTCCAACTTCACCAACTGCGCTTGTGAGTCACTCAGTCACACACGCTCCACTTCACTGCCTGTGCACGGAGACGGACATGGAGCCGGTGTGCGGCAACAACGGCCTCACCTACTTCTCGCCGTGCCACGCCGGTTGCGCCGCCTTCTCCTCGCGCTCCAACTTCACCAACTGCGCTTGTGAGTCACTCAGTCACACACGCTCCACTTCACTGCCTGTGCACGGAGACGGACATGGAGCCGGTGTGCGGCAACAACGGCCTCACCTACTTCTCGCCGTGCCACGCCAGTTGCGCCGCCTTCTCCTCGCGCTCCAACTTCACCAACTGCGCTTGTGAGTCACTCAGTCACACACGCTCCACTTCACTGCCTGTGCACGGAGACGAACATGGAGCCGGTTTGCGGCAACAACGGCCTCACCTACTTCTCGCCGTGCCACGCCGGCTGCGCCGCCTTCTCCTCGCGCTCCAACTTCACCAACTGCGCTTGTGAGTCACTCAGTCACACACGCTCCACTTCACTGCCTGTGCACGGAGACGAACATGGAGCCGGTTTGCGGCAACAACGGCCTCACCTACTTCTCGCCGTGCCACGCCGGTTGCGCCGCCTTCTCCTCGCGCTCCAACTTCACCAACTGCGCTTGTGAGTCACTCAGTCACACACGCTCCACTTCACTGCCTGTGCACGGAGACGGACATGGAGCCGGTGTGCGGCAACAACGGCCTCACCTACTTCTCGCCGTGCCACGCCGGTTGCGCCGCCTTCTCCTCGCGCTCCAACTTCACCAACTGCGCTTGTGAGTCACTCAGTCACACACGCTCCACTTCACTGCCTGTGCACGGAGACGGACATGGAGCCGGTGTGCGGCAACAACGGCCTCACCTACTTCTCGCCGTGCCACGCCGGTTGCGCCGCCTTCTCCTCGCGCTCCAACTTCACCAACTGCGCTTGTGAGTCACTCAGTCACACACGCTCCACTTCACTGCCTGTGCACGGAGACGAACATGGAGCCGGTTTGCGGCAACAACGGCCTCACCTACTTCTCGCCGTGCCACGCCGGCTGCGCCGCCTTCTCCTCGCGCTCCAACTTCACCAACTGCGCTTGTGAGTCACTCAGTCACACACGCTCCACTTCACTGCCTGTGCACGGAGACGAACATGGAGCCGGTTTGCGGCAACAACGGCCTCACCTACTTCTCGCCGTGCCACGCCGGCTGCGCCGCCTTCTCCTCGCGCTCCAACTTCACCAACTGCGCTTGTGAGTCACTCAGTCACACACGCTCCACTTCACTGCCTGTGCACGGAGACGAACATGGAGCCGGTTTGCGGCAACAACGGCCTCACCTACTTCTCGCCGTGCCACGCCGGCTGCGCCGCCTTCTCCTCGCGCTCCAACTTCACCAACTGCGCTTGTGAGTCACTCAGTCACACACGCTCCACTTCACTGCCTGTGCACGGAGACGAACATGGAGCCGGTTTGCGGCAACAACGGCCTCACCTACTTCTCGCCGTGCCACGCCGGCTGCGCCGCCTTCTCCTCGCGCTCCAACTTCACCAACTGCGCTTGTGAGTCACTCAGTCACACACGCTCCACTTCACTGCCTGTGCACGGAGACGGACATGGATTCGGTGTGCGGCAAAAAAGGCCTCACCTTCTTAATTTTTTTCTAACCCCTACTTCATTCTCATTTAATGCCATGGTGGGCGTCGCGTTTAACGAGTTGTTCCGTCGCAGGCGTGCACGAGAACAGCCGCGAGGCGGTGGGCGCGGTGGGCACGCTGGGCGTGGGCGGTGCGGCGGCGGCGGCGCTGACGGCGGGCGCGGCGCGCGAGTACAGCGAGGTGACGGTGGTGCCGGTGGCCACGGCCGGCCCCTGCAACCCGCCCTGCACCACCATCTTCCCCTTCCTGGTGCTGCTGTTCTTCATGACCTTCGTTGTTGCTGTCACGCAGATGCCGCTTCTCATGATCGTGCTCAGGTATACAAACATTCCAATCTTATACTATGTCTGTTGCAGTAGAAATATTTCGAAAATTACCCCATCATTTTGACTGTTGTAAGATCCCCCTCCCCATATCTTATCTCGTATCTTATATATAGAGATGTCGTCTGTTAGATATCTAGATGGAACAAACTTGTGTTCTGGGGAGATTCTTTCAAGAGACCTATTTCCAGCATTGTACCTACAGGCGTGTCTCGATTAGGATGCTAATGAAACTTTGCCAAAACACTTTAAACAATCAAATCATCTCCTATTCCCAGGTCCGTAAGTGAGGAAGAGCGTTCGTTTGCCCTCGGGATGCAGTTTGTGATATTCCGACTGTTCGGCTACATCCCGGCGCCCATCGTGTTCGGGAACCTCATCGACTCCACCTGCATACTGTGGAAGCAGTCCTGCAACGGGGAGAAAGGCGGCCGTTGCCTGCTCTACGACATCGAGCAGTTCCGATACAGGTAGCTAACTGAATGGAGAAATTCGCTTTTTTTGTGGACATTTATAAAAATATAAGTAAAACCGTAAAACGAAACACAATAGTGAAAAAAATACTAAATGAGCTCTATAAACAAAAAAGTTGTACACCTATTATGCAGTGAAGTTTTTTTTTTTTGTATAAAACACTATGAAACTTCTCCATTATTGGAGTAAAACTTCTGAAACCCCAATTAATAGGTCTTCCTAAAAACGTACTCGGAAGTATGTAACAGTGACGTCATTAAGTTGGTAAAAAAAAAGAGTTTTTTTTTTTTTTAATGAAATACATCTTGGCCACGCTGTAAACAGTAATTAAACTTTAAAATTAAATATTTTAATCAATCATACCCCCGCCGCCATTAAAATAACGTCCATTTCTAAATTATTCTAAAATCAAGATGATGGGCATATTTTTTTAATACCTCACCTCAAAAGCGTCTGCTTTTATCTACTAATGTGTTCTTGTTTCAGATACGTTGGTCTTTGCGGTGGAATAAAGATTGTAGCTCTTGGCATATTCATGGCGGACTGGTGGTTGGTGCGGAGACGCAAACACCTGGAAACTACGCCTCCCCTCGATCCTCATAAGGATATCACTGGTTCCATCATCAGTCTAGATAAACGTGAGTATAGACTGAATACTGCACATGACCACACACTTTGCCAATGAAATAAAGTCTACGTCCTTTAACTATTTTTTATAGCGTTTGCAGATAAAAATGTAACTCGAAAATATGATTTATTCCAACTATTGTTTTTTCCTTTATAAAACGTTCAATGATAATAAAGTAACCTGACTGAATGTCCACCAACAGCTTTTCTTTTTATTGTGCTCAAATACACGACATTCGCTAACCACTTTTATTTTTATAGTGTTCGAAGGCAAAAAGTACCCCAACACGAGCGACGTCCGTAAATCATTTCTTCATGGGTAGCGTTGAAAGATAAAAAAAGGATATTGGCAGTCACAGGGACTGCCGATAAAAGTGAAAACTAAGTACCTAACACAGTATATATAGCTCATGGAAAGCGTTACGCGTGACCGTCACAAGTCGATTCGTCGATGACGCGAAATCAAAGTTTTTTGCTCACCCAAAAAAGTGCTCAACGCGCCTAAAGAGTTTTCACTTCAAAAAAGGTAACCCAACACGACGTCTGCTAATCATTGTTTATCTTCCCATAGTGTTCGAAGAGCTGCCGTCGGCGGACAACGCGAGCGGCTTCCGCTCGGGCGTGACGTCAGGCCTCAGCTCCGCGACCACCACGCCCATGGAGCCGCCCGCGCTGCAGGACGCGGACGCGTGCCGCAGCAAGCTGCAGCGCACCGACTCGCAGTACTCGCAGGACTCGCAGCGCGCGCCCGCCAAGAACTCGCGCGTGCTGGTCGCGTCGCGGCACCTGCGCAACGACTCCAAGACCATCCAGCTGGAGCCGCGCGCGCGCCAGCACGCGCAGGACGAGTTCCCGTCGCACTCGCGCTCCGCGTCGCGCGACCTCAGCCTCGAGCAGCTGAAGCAGCTGGCCATCAAGAGCATGGAGAGCCTGGACCTGGGCGCGCTGCCGCTGGGCAAGGGCGCGGGCGAGGAGAGCGCGCGGCTCATCGCGGGCGGCGCGCTGCGGCACCGGCGCACCGGCTCGCGCGACCTCAAGCCGCCCGACGCGCGCCACAAGCGCACCTCCTCGCACCACATCACCGTGGAGCCCGGCGACCTCGGCCTGCAGCTGCACAAGGGCCGCAGCGCCGACCAGCTCTGCGCCTCGCCGCTCGACCCGCGCGTATGAGTGCCCCATGCCCCATACAAACGATGTTTGGTTTTTATTTGAATTTGTGAATATGCTCCGAAAACTAATGTTTGTGGTTTGTTAGAATTCCGTAAAAATGTATACTTACAAAGTTACACAGACTCAAGATTTGAGCAGTGGAATGAAAGCAATTACAAAAAAGACATTTGATATACAATATACATCTCTCGTTTTGTTGCTATAGTTTCGCACCTATACAATAGGCCTGGATAGGATTTATTTATTTAAACACATACAACTAAAACTAAATATTTTTACGGAAATCTGACAAACCACTGGTCTATATTAGTTTTTAAAGTGTGTCTACAAAATTTCTAAGATTTATTTGTAAATTCAAATAAGAATCAAACTTCACTTGTACGATAAACACCTCTAAACTAATTGTGTAAATAGCAAATTACTACCTGAATCTCAACATCCGTGTTGATAACGCAGAGTTTGCGAAGTGACGGAACTTGTAGCAAAATTGAGTGATGATACCGGGTGATAGTGTTGAAGTAGTGATTACAATGAATAATTTCTATATTATTTTCTTTTTAGTGGTTTGAGTGAATGCGTGTCGCACGGAACGAGGGGCTAGCTCAATGGACGATGATTATTATAGAATAGAATAGAAATGTTTTTTATTCAAATAAACTTTTTTACAAGTGCTATGAATCGTCGATGAGTCTACCACTGGTTCGGAATGCCCTTCCTGCCGAGAAGAACCAGCAAGAAACTCGGCAGTTGCTCTTTTCAAAACAAGTTTACAATACATAGATACTATGCTATGTATGCAGTTTCCACAATCAGGGGAAGTTCCACAAAAGCATACCTAATTATAATTCAAATTATACATTTAGGGCGTACGCTAAAACGCGCTCGCATCACCTGATGGGAAGTGACGATGCAGTCTAAGTAGTAGATGGTAGTGAACTTACTTTAAAGGGGTACTTGGTAGTGTTTAGACGCCATTTTTTTTATACAAAGAATATTCGCGAAGCTGAACTTAACTTGGGGATCGAACCTGCGACCTTTCAGTTTCAGACCGCACCTTAAACCATTGTGCTATGGAGGCTTTTTTCCCCTCATCAGTTTCTGCTCGCAATCGTACCGGAACTTGCGCAGGCGCACTTAGGTCGATGGCTTTCTTGACGTCTTTGACGGAAAGGTGGTAACTAGCCACGGCCGAGGCCTCCTACCAGACGCTCATGCTATTTTTCAATACAGACACGCGAGCGTGCGGCCGCGCGATTTTTAGCGATTATTTAAGCACTGATAAAGCTCCTCGTTCTATTAGTGATCCGATAAAAAAAATACACAATATTATAGCAAACTATATATTTATAATTGTAGTTTACGGAACTGATGCATAATAGGAATTATTAAAGCACTAGCGTGAGTTAAAACAGAGCTGTAGGCGAAGCTTTTGCTAAGACACAAGTGTTTTAATACCTAGTTATGGAAGTTTCATATTTGTACTACTTTGTCTAAACTCATGTCTTAAAACTTGAACTACCGGCCGTAACTACTTTCTTGCCGGCTCTTCGCTTCCGAACCGGTGGTAGATTCTTGACGTGTCATAAGAGCCACAGGTTGGCCTACATGAAATAAATAATTTTGAGTTTGAGTTTGAGTTTGAACAACAATAACACAGCAAATAATTATTTTCTGTGTATAATAGTTATTATAATAATTAATTATATTTATGTTAACATGTCACAGCTATTATAGATTTAAAAAAATTAAGGTTGTATGAGTATATTATGTATATACTTAAGTAAATTAAATATAGTAACTTTTTTTGAATTCATAATAAAGATTTTAAGACATGAGTGTAGATAAGTTATTTCTTCTATACGCTTAACCAACTGCGAGTGATTTCAGACCATATCTTATTGTAGTAGTTAAATAAATACGTATCGCAATTGAGATAAAAAGTTGTCTTGGTGATTAGAGCGGCGAAGGCGATAGACAACTTTTTATAAAAACCTCTATATTATTTTTGTGTTCATATTGAAGTGAATAGGTATAATACTCACTTCACCACAGTAATCAATGTTCTGTGCATCCCCTTGCATATAATTTACTCTAAAAGTCCTTACATTGTTCATGTTGATATGTAGAACTAAGAAAAGTTCTAAAATGTGGATGGATAATTTTTTATTTGTACTTAATCGTATAAAAATATGTATAATATGCAATACAATACTGCCTCGCAGATTTCAGCTCATGATTTTTCGGATTTCGACTCAAATATCTAAGCTGACAAAGTACCTACTTGTAATTAATGTGTATTACTGCAAGTATAAATTAATTGATCGTAAATATCCTAATACTAAGGAACAACCAAACACACTACAAAACTTTAAATCCAATTCCAGTTTTATTTTCATTGCTATCTACTTATTTATTGTGAAGTTCATACCTGTACTTTTTATATTTATGTTTAATACCTACTTGTATTGTTTTATATCAGTTTAAAAAAAAATCTTACTTTAAAATACCTACAATCTACATATATAATATTGTGTAGTAATAATAAAATTATTACTTAAGCTTACTCCAAACCAACTTGACACTGATGTCTATAAACCAGAAATCCTATTGCCACCAATTGTAGAGTAGTAGAGTAGAATTTATTTTCAAAAAAACATCCATTTAGTCCTGCTAACCATTCTCGAATAACTCATAACCTTAGGATAATAGATACAATAATACAACATAATATGCATAAGTACATTTTGAATATCTAAAATAGAAATATTGGTAACTGAATGATTTGTTATATTATCCAAAACTTTTATCACTTTAATAAATATAAATGTCGCAGTAAAATAGTTGAAGCCGTGTTCTAGCTATAAACCTAGGTTTATAGGTATATGCCGGAATATAACTATACGAAAGCGATTCATAGCTATCTTACTAGTAATATAGCTATAATACGAACGCGATCTAGTAATATAGCTATCTGACTAGACTAATCTAGTAAAATGGTTATAGAAGTATACATTTTCTTTGATTTGATTTGGTATAAAAACCAAAAAAGTATAAAAACGCTCGCTTTTATGTAATATGCCAAAGGCAAAATAACAACTCGAGCGATTCCCAAGCACCGGTGATCAGGTGCTTCTTTAATCTTGCCTAACAAGTACTATGTTTGCCAAAATCTAAAGTTAGGTTAGGTTGGGTTTCGACATAGGTTCCATTTGGTCGATGTACCTAAGTTAAATATGCACGCGTATCTGATTATAATAAATGGAACCTAAGTGCCCTAAGGGCACCTGGCTGTTCATGTCGCACCCCAACCTAACCTAACTTTAGATTTTAGCAAGACTTATTATGTATGTGTGATTTATTTGAAATTTGGTGTACTGTTACTTCGGAACGAATTAAATACTAAGTAACTAGTTGTGCAAATCAAAGAAAATGTATACTTCTAACCATTTTACTAGATTAGTCTAGTCAGATAGCTATATTACTAGATCGCGTTCGTATTATAGCTATATTCCTAGTAAGATAGCTATGAATCGCTTTCGTATAGCTATAAACCTAGGTTTATAGCTATAATACGGCTTCAACTATCTTACTGTGACATAAATACAGTACAAATCCATAAATAACAAACAATTTTACGATTATTTTAGAACAATAGTTACTCTTGAGTTTCAATGATTGAGGTTCTGAATATCAATTAGTATTTTGAACAAAATATTTTTGATCTGTATTTGTTGATCTCATTTCTCAATGGATGGATGGATATTAAGAAATTGAGACGCTTTATTTAAAAAAAAATCAGTACCTAAGTATAAATCTCTTGATAGATTAACTGTTGTTACACTTCTAAGATTTCAAACTATAGGACCAAAATTATTTTCACTAACTACTTAAACTAATGTTAAGTAATTAAGGCCTACTATCAACGTTTTTATCTGAAAGTTCAAGGGAAAATTTAAGTTGATTTTTTGATTTAATTGTTTATTATCTGCGATTTTTGAGTCAAAAGACGTGATCACTGAATGATCATTGAACAAAATCCGGTTGTGATGTAGTAGGCTTAGATTTTGCAATTATTTGTTTTGCCCAAAATCATAAAAATGATGGTAGGCCGACCAAACTATTGCTTGTACATTAAACGCTGACTGCCATTTCATTATCATTTGTACCACATGTGTAAATAAACTATACACTGTTCATTATTCAGGTTATAATGATAATTATATTCTTAAAGCTTCTCCCACAGCTGCACTATTGATCGTTAAATATTATCGCATGCTAGTTCAATTTCGTTTTAGGGCACTATCTATTACACCGGCTGTGACAATCATTGCAACTGGCTAAAATTATTGCGTTCTTGCTGCAGCAAAGCCAAATAGCGAAAAAGGATCAGCCAATCAGTGATGATTGACAATCCCGCACTAGGTATCGCTATAATGCCTTGCGGTTTTATCAACCAATAAAGTTGCACCTGCTTGGAGAAGCTTTTGACTGTAGGTCATAATTATTGTAACTTTTCGTTTTTAGTATTCATTAAAATGTCAATTCATAGGCTGCTGTTTCTAAATTTAAAAAAAATCAATTACTATCGTAGTAATATTATTTTAATACAAAATATTTTAAATTAAATATTTATCTTGTATATTTAAGAAGAAAAAGACAAAGGAAGATTCATTGTAAATTTTTGTCATATATTTGTTAAGAGAGAAATAGTTTGATATGAAGAGTGTTATATCTAATAAAAATGCCTTATTACAATAGGTTCTAAGACTTGATACTGACTAGCTGTGAGAAAGTTGTTATGTCGATTGCAAATAAAGATAGGTTCGATGATAGCAACTCCTAATTTGTTGCATTTAGTGATTAATAAAATTGCATACACATTTTAAAATTCTTTTATTTCAACCAGTAATTCCAATACTCATATGGTTTCCATAATCAACAAAAGCTCTTTCTCTACTTCCCCTATTAAAACAAAAAAATATATATTAAATTAAATGTACCTACATTCTGTGAGCACAAGTCAACAACCACCACCAACTAAGCTAACCTAGCTACTGCATCTTTATACTTTGCAATTCCATAACTTTAAGCTGTAGTTTGCGATATGAATTGAAGTATAAAGACTAGCTGATGCCTGCCACTACATCCGTGATCTGCATGGATTTAGTTTTTAAAATCCCTCGGGAAATCTTTGGTCTCTTCTAAAAGTAGCCTATGTCACTGTCCAGGTCCTCAACTAGTCACGCAAAAAACCACGTCAATCCGTAGCTCTGTTGCGCCATGATTGACGAACAAATCAATAAACACTTTCACATTTATAATATTAGTATGATATAACTAATGGTGGGCTAACTTAGTTCCTAGTGTGAATTTCAAGATTTTCTATGCTCTACTATGCTATTATTTAATTACAAATCATTATCTACTTAAATTTACATCATATTAATTATAGACTGAATGATTCTAATTTCTGTAAATAAATAAATAATAATAATCAGTTCAATAACCAATACAATCAGAAAACTTACTAGAAGTTACTAAAACTTACTAGAATCACACAGTCTTTAGATTGTCAGAAGGTGGACTTATTAGTTATTACATAATAATCTATATATATAAAAGAAAGTCGTGTTAGTTACACTATTTATAACTCAAGAACGGCTGAACCGATTTGGCTGAAAATTGGTGGGGAGGTAGCTTAGAACCAGGAGACGGACATAGGATACTTTTTAATATTATAAATGCGAAAGTGTGTTTGTATGTTGGTTTGTTTTTCAATCAAGTCACGCTACGGATCGACGTGATTTTTTGCATAGGTATAGTTGCGAACCTGGAGGGTGACAAAGGCTAAGTTTTATCCGGGAAAATCAAAGATTTCCCGCGGGATTTTAAAAATGAAATCCACGCGGACGAAGTCGCGGGCATCAGCTAGTATTATACTTTAATGAAAAGTCAACAAGAATCTGTAATTCATTTAATAGGTAATAAGAATTCTAACATCACTAATATACTTACAGGCTACTGATCTATACTGATTACTACTTAATTTATAGCACTATGATTTACATTTATATAGAACTGGCCAACAAAAGCAAACTTATTAATATTAAGTCTATAAAATAAAACAACAATTTGAAGCCTCACTAGCACAACAGTCAGGACAGGAATAAAAACCATAACATCAAAAGTTCAAACTTTGCTTTGTTCAAACCATTGCCTTAGGCCCTAAGGCAATGGTTGTGAAAAAACGTACCCTAAGGCTTAGGTACGTTTTTTCACACGCGGCGTGTGGAGCGTTGCGTAGCGCGCTAAACTCAAACATATGACCAAGTATGAGAGTGTTCACGCGGCCACCGCTGTGCCCTTATTGTCCTACCTGTCTATTTGTAGCCGCTTGCTTTGTTAGAAAAAAGTTTTTCAAACAGTAATGGATTTGTCCAGTGAACTAACTGGTGATGTCTTTCATCCAGTTTTTTTACCACTCCTGTACCTCAAAGTGATACTGAGGCAAGTCAGCTTTTGTTTGCCAGATCCTCATATTGATAAATACAACTACAATTTTTTGAGTTTATTCCAACTCACCACACTTCTCAATTGTAACTTTCTTGGAAGGTTTCCCACTTTTTGATCCAAGACTTTCCATCTTGCTAACAACATCCATTCCTTCTACAACTGACCCAAAAACAACATGTTTCCTATCTAGCCAGGGAGTAGCAGCAGTTGTTATAAAGAACTGTGAGCCATTTGTGTTAGGGCCCGCATTGGCCATAGACAATATACCGGGACCAGTATGCTTCAACTTAAAGTTTTCATCTTGGAAGGTTCTACCATAAATTGACTTTCCTCCTGTTCCATTGTGATTAGTAAAGTCCCCACCTTGGCACATGAAGTTGGGGATAATCCTATGGAATGATGATCCTTGGTATCCAAACCCTTTTTCGCCTGTACATAATGCTCTAAAATTCTCAGCAGTCTTGGGAACTTCATCTGTGTTAAGTTTCATAACAATTCGGCCCAGGGGTGTGCCATCTGCAGTCACGTCAAAGTACACTTTCTTCTCGGGCTGAGTGGAGGCGAAGCGTAACGCAGCTGCTGAATACACTGCGCCGTTAATGATGGTACGTCGCAGGATAGCGGTTATAGCCATTATTGTCTTAATTTAAATCTGTCAATGAAAAATGTGAATTTAGTCTATAGATTAAGGACTGGTAGCCGCTTTGCACCTACTAGATAACGTCGGCGTACACAGATTAATGATTATGTATACCAGATCGGCGTACTAAAATTGAATACAATACATAGTTCGAAGAACTGATGGTCGTTGGGGTCCCAAGGTGTTGGAGTGGCAACGCCGCACCGGGAAACGCAGTGTTGGCAGACCCCCCACCAGGTGGACCGACGACATCAAACGAGTCGCAGGGAGCCGCTGGATTCAAGCGGCGCAAGACCGAAGCCTGTGGAAGTCCATGCAGGAGACCTTTGTCCAGCAGTGGACGTCTATAGGTTGATAAAGAAGAAGAAGTACTAAAATTGCGGCAAAATCATGCATCTCGTAGCAACCAATGTTTGACGTTTTCAAATAGACTAACTTTGCCGCATTCAAGGAGCTATGGTTTATAGGATGGGAATGGTGGTAGGTATTTATTAGCAACTACCAAACCTAAATCTAAAAATCTATTATATGTTTAATTAAGTCACCAAAATCAAAGAAAATTCTTAACATTGAGAGGTTATATATTAACCTAACCTGTTATTTTTTAAAGTGAAATTCAAGTTTCATTCACTGATTTTTTTCCACCTCCTACAAATTAACAATTTATTTGATTTTTTATCAACTTATAGTACTACGCGTTCGTTTCAAGTTGAGCCCTGCACCATAGAGTAAAGAAATCTACACCCCTCGCGCTTCCCCGCACCGCACCTCAAGTCAGACCCACAGCTAGTAGACACAGTATAAGAAGATGCAGTATAATAGTTTATCTATTGTTTTATCTGTTAAGTACTGGCTGACCTGTCTTAACTATGAATATTGAATTCGAATTGGTATAAATAATAAAAAAATATTAAAAAAAAAGTGTTTATTATTCTAATGCTTTACGATATACAACATTCTTAGTTTTTTTTACCAAACCTACCAAAACTCCTTATATCCAAAGTTCAATTTAATAAATTGAAATTTTAATACGTAAACTTAGAATAAGAATTATTATTATTAAATATTATTTTTGCATGCCTATCCGGTAGATTGTAAGGACTTTTATTGACCGAGCGAAGCGAGGTCTCTGAGTCTACTAGGTGAATTTGCTCTTGTCCGTCCGTCCGTCCGTCTGTCAGAGCCTTATAACTTTTGATTTACTGAACGTAATTACTTCAAATTTAGATATAATATTATGTAAACTGATGGCCTTCAGCCGAATATTGCATAAAAAATTATATACTACGGCCGTTCAGAGAATGCGTTCCTGACACGTCGCGATTGAACTGACGACGTAACTTTGTAATAGCGTTGCAGTTACGATAAAAATATTATTGCTGGTTGTTTACCGTTTTAACAATTGATGAGAATTAAAACAACATTATTATAATATTAATAATCAATTAATGTTATAATTTTGTGACAGTTGTCGTGACTGACACGTGTCAGGAACGCATTCTCTGAACGGCCGAACTTTAAAAACCTTTATTTCAGGGGGGCTCTCATAGAAGTGAATGCGAAGTCAAAAAAATTTTATCGCGTTATATAAAATTGTAACATATCATTCTAAAGATAATTTCGAACCGAGTACAAATTTTTTTTTTTAATTTTTCCCTTAAAATTGACGAAATGGGGGGCTTTCAAAGTGGATATTTAATACGCTCTCTTGAAGACGCTCTCTAGGAGAATTGACTATATATTTTCGAGCATATTTTAGTTTTTTGTTTTACTTGTATCCTGTACTTGAACAAGAAATACTAAAATTATATGAATATTATAAAGAAATGAGATTATTTAATTTTTAATGGGCATCAGTAATTCATATAGCATCAACATAGCTTCACAATAATGCTAATAGATGGCGCAGTCATTTACTATTCCATGGAACTAGGGAGTTACGACTAGGTATCCCAAAAACAGTTTTGCTTCGAACATTATTATTTAGTTACATAAAATAATAACTTATTATTCAATTAAAATTATTGTTTAGTTAAATATCAAACTTCAATAAACTTTTAATTACTGCATTTGGTATATTTTCTATTCGCGTCGATAGATAACGATTTGTACAAATGCCCGTAACCCGTTTTCACTCGTTAGTACTTATTAATTCAATGTTTTCATTAACGTTGCCTAACCTTACGGGCTATGATAAGTTAGGTGATGATTTCTGTCAACTTCTTTATCACGATCCTGTACGGGACACCTGAAAGGACATTGGGACGGATGTTAGGACTTAGGATTGTATTTAGGAGCTACCTACGTAAAGAGACTCCTATTTAGGGGATGATATAGGTATGTTTGGTGAAAACGGGCATAATAATAATGTCAGGTTTGGTCGTCATGTATCGATTGAATGAATAATCATGGGATACCGTTACCGGGAGGTCTCAGTTCGGGGCGAACCACTAGTTATAATGTAACACCATTGTACTACCCAATCTGTGCAAATAAATAATTTGAATTTGAATTTGAAATTTATTTTTAATAAGCGGTGCTTCGCGAGCGGTTTACTAAGTGGGTCTGTCTTGAGGTGCGGTGCGAGGAAGCGCGAGAGAGCTAGGGGAAATTTGTAACGCGTAGTACCACTAGAATCTAGATCAAAGGTGTCAAACTACTGCATATCCTATACTGTGTCCGTACTGTCGACATGGAACTAGGAATTACGACTACGTCGATTACTTTACTCTATGGTGCAGGGCTCAACTTGAAACGAACGCGTAGTAGGTACTTATTTCCTTTTTTTGGTTACGAAAATCCACAGAACACTATTACTCCTAGCGGAAAAGGGGAATGCCCACTTTTGGGCCCTCCGCGGACAGCACGATAGAATTTATCCAAATTACAGAACCATTTTAAAATAAATAAATACGAATTATCATAATATTATGAAACCCGCCACTATTATCAGTAATTTTCTTAAATTAAAAGTATTTATATTGACTCGAGTAAGCTGAGTGTATAGTCTGTGATCCAAGTTGTAGCCATTTTCTTTAAAATGTTGCCAGCATTAACCATGATACTAATCGATACTGTCGATTTTTTTCTTTTAAGGATAGCTTACTATACCCATTTTAACTTTTAAAAAATGGTCACATACCATGCGGTTATTGGAAATCTATTTAGACGGATACAGTATTAATCCTTATTAACTTAAATACGTTAGTTACCATAAGCATTTCATGCACATTTTGATAATGCGTGTTTTGGTAATGCCCATGCAATTTAAATGAATATCTTAGGAGCTATCGCAAAATAAAAACGAACGCGCCAAAATAAATACGAGGATTTCAACCCGATGGCGATGACTGGACTCGCTCACGTGATGCGACCAGTGACCTGCCCAGCACCGCGTTGACATTGCTATATTATAAGCCGAGCGATACTTCTTTTATAAGCCTACGTACTGTTCAATATGCTGTTCAATATAACTTAAGGAACATTTCAAAGAGATTGCAAAGTATAGGCGTAATATTATGCTCTACTACCCGTGCAAAGCTGGGGCGGGTCGCTAGTTATGTATAATGTGTAGAGAGGCGAGGTTACGTCATCATGATTGGAGACATAAGACATCAAAATATGATATGAATAGGCGATACACAGCAGGATTACGTCTTAACAATACCGACGGCTCACCTACGTTAAAGTAACTCTTCAGTACCGATTGTGTTCGAGTATTATTCAAGAATCGATTATAAATATTTTCACTCACGAGTGAAATGGTAAATGGCAACATTCATTTTTTGACATTAGATGACATTTCCTTTCACTCATGTTTTTGAAGATGGTGTCTCTGGCTGATACATGGAACTAGGAATTACGAATGGGCTGATATATGTCTATTGTCTGTCATCTTGCGAAATGCGTATTTGTTGTTTTAATCGTAGGTTTTAATGTTTTAAAGTATTAAACAGTGATATTTTCAAACAGGAACAAGTCAGGGAAAGTGTAAAAATACAGACAATTAAGCTCTCTGTCAAAAACATAACCCCAAAATGGTTACAAAAATACGCTATATTTCTCATATTATTAGTCTGGCGGCCACCTGAACCAGATTTTATTATTAAAGATACACTAAAAAGCCTAAATAAATAATGCATTATTATATCTTTGCATGTCCGCAATGGGCCCAAAGTTGTATGGACAGTGGGCATTCCCCTTTAATAGACTGCTTACTCTTGTTGTTCCTGGTCTGCGGGGCAACCGGCTAAGAAATATATCAATCATTAAAGGACAGCATCAATGTCAAAACATGGTTTTGGCTCCACGTATCATTGATACAGTCCTTAAAGGATCGTTGAGGACAAAAAATTATTTGACATTGATGCAGTACACTATCGATACAATTTTTGTATGAACATTGCTGAAAATTGGTTCCACGTAAGACTTTTGAAGGAAGATGTCGTTAAGGACTACGACAAAAGTTACGTCAAACTAGGCTTTCATTGATACAAGCCGTGAGGTGTTCTTATCGGTGACATAAGGTGTCCACTAATCGTTTTACTACTCGTATTTTCTGTTAAAATGTTTTAAAAAGCTTTATTAAATAATTTGTCAAATCAGCAAAGCAATGAGTAGTATTTTAAGAAGTATGTTTAATGTTAAAATCATTGAAGAATAATTTTTAGATTTAAAGGTTACTTTTTGACACTTTCGTATGTTGGATAGTAGAGCATGGAACTAGGAATTACGACTACGTCTAATTAAAGAGTAATCTCTGGTTTGCCGTCTGAAAGTTTGTTACGAAGTATAAAGATAGAAAATCTGAAATCATAAAAATAGTTTGGTGTTTGGGTGGCATCAAACTCGCAGTTGGATTAATTAACGTAGTCGTAATTCCTAGTTCCATGAACTAGCCGCATATTACTTATGATTTATGTATAAACCTACATAATATTCAATAATAATTTGCGCCTGGGTAAATTCTGTCTGTGATGCGGGAATAAGTTTTAGTTTTCGAAATAGAAATAGAAATGTTTTATATTCAAATAAACTTTTTTACAAGTGCTTTTGAATTGTCAATGAGTCTACCAAGTTTTATATATGTTTATGTGTAAGAAGTACCATCCTATTTAAATACTTAAATATTGCATAAATTATTTGCAGATATTAAATATTTAATTCAAAAGCAATTATTATTAACTATGGCAGTTATTAATTATTTCAATTGGGATAACGCAGTAAAATTTGGAAGACTGCTGTGGCCGTATAGATTGTTAGATTATCATAGATGTTCAAATTAGTCGGATTATACGTAAGACCCACCACTAAAATATCGATAGTCACGTGATAGTCACCTGATTGCGACCTATTGCTACACTCCTGAAAAAGCTTACGCGGTACCGGTTATAAGGACTGTAACGATAACGATCCTTATGGATATTTTTGGATGTGAGATGTGAGACAATAGTTACGTGGTCGACCTGCTGTGCTGACTGCTGCTTACTGCTAATAATTGAGCTCTTTGGCAGCCCGCACACAGTCAATATTATTGTCAATAAAAATATTGACAGTATTTTGGTCGATATTTAGACCCCGCACACTACGCAATAATATTGTCAATATTTCTAACAAAAAGTGATTCAGTAAGGCGTAGAAGCTTGATTCTCGTGCACGTGTGCTAAAATGGATACAAAGAAAAAATTAAAAAACCATTGCATTGGTTATTGCATTAACTTTAATGAATAAAAAAAGAAAGAAACGATGGCTTAAATACTGGATGACAAAAAAAGTGGAATTAAATCATTTAAATCTAATAAATTATAAAATAAATTATATATAATTAAGATCCTATTAATATCCTATCCTATAAATATCCTATTAATATTATAAACTAGCTGATGCCCGCGACTTCGTCCGCGTGAATTTAGTTTTTTGTTTTCTTTTTGTATTTCCACCTTCCGTGGAACTTAAGGAACATACAAAAAAATAAATTAACCGAATTGGTCCATCCATTCTTGAGTTATGCGCTTACCAACATTCATTTTTATTTATTATAATATAGATGCGAAAGTTTGTGAGGATGGATGTTTGGATGTTTGAATGGATGGATGGATGGATGGATGGATGTTTGTTACTCTTTAACGCGACAACGAATGAACCGATTTTGCTGAAATTTGGCACAGACATAGATTATAGTCTGGAATAGCACATAGGCTACTTTTTATCCCGGAAAAGCAAACAGTTCCTGCGGGATAGCATCGCTATTTTTTACGCATTTGTCCTTCAAAATACGAGCAATGGAGTTTTAGATTGACGTGATTTTTAATATTATAACTGCGAAAGTGCGTTGGTTTGTCCTTAAATCACGCCCCAACAGAGCTACGGATCGACGTGATTTTATGCAGGGGTACCTATAGTTGAGGACCTGGAGAGTGACAGGCTACTTTTTATCCCGCAAAGTCAAAGAGTTCCCGAGGCATTTTAAAGGCTAAGTTCACGCAGACGAAGTCGCGGGCATCAGCTAGTATAAAATAAATTCGTAGCGAATTTATTTTTTTCCTCACATCTTCTATCGTGCTGTCTGGTTTATTTTTTTTATAAATTTCCAGTAACTTATTTAACGCACTATTTTTTTTAACTTTGTTGCGATATCCCTCCATAGACGTGCACCATAATTCGGGATACGTCTCCCACATTCTAATAATTCACGTCAATAAATTATATTCAAGACCTAGGCAGTCATGCTTTTGTTGCTGTCACACTAAATCTAAAAAAAGAAAAAAGCCCTCCCCGTTGGTTAGTATCTAGGCCTCTAAGTGATATAAACATTAAAAAATTTAATCAAGATTTAAATAGCATACCCTGGTCAGACATAAACCATATGAGAGAGGTAGATAATATGGTTAGTGCTTTCAACTCTCATATTTTGAAAATATTTGATTATCACGCCCCCTCGAAAAAAATCCTTATAAAAGAGAAGATGTACCCTTGGTTAACATATACAATAAGGGCTATGATGAACTTGAGGAATGAGAGTTATAAAAGATATAAAACAACTAAAAAAGATACACATAAAAAATATTATAAAGATTTAAAGAAAGTGGTGTGTGAAGCATTAGAGGCCGAGAAACGGGCTTACTATAAATATTATATAAATAGGTACATTAAAAATCCTAAGTTAATGTGGAAAAACCTTAAGAAACATTTAGTTTTTAATAATAAAAAAGATCAAGAGATACCTACTCCCCTATGTAATCCTGACCTTATTAATACGCACTTTCTAGATATTCCTTATATCAGCACTGCAAAAATGTCAACTTTTACTTATTTTGAATTCCACCGTTTCGGGCCTCACAGTTTCAATTTGAAAACAATTACTGAAGATGAAGTTATAAAAATTATTAGGGAGCTTAAATCTAACGCAATCGGAACTGATGAGATTTCTTTAAACATGATACAGTTGTCACTTCCGCAGAGCCTTACTACCATAACAAATATTATAAATAAATCAATATTGACATCAACCTACCCCAGTTCATGGAAAACAGCCATAGTTAAGCCGTTGCCAAAAGTTGAGAACCCTACTAATTTAAAGGACCTTAGACCGATAAGTATTCTCCCATGCCTGTCCAAAGTCTTGGAAAAAGTGGTTTGTAGGCAGCTAACCAAATATTTAGAAGATAATAACATTCTACCTTCATTACAATCTGGGTTTCGTAAGAAACACAGTACTACCACAGCTATTATGGATGTAATTGACAACATTCTTACTGCTCAAGATCAAGGCATGGCCACAATTTTGGTATTACTTGATTTTTCCAGGGCATTTGACTCCATAAATACGTCACTACTTTTGTCAAAATTATCTTACTACGGGTTTGCAAATAGTACAGTTAATTGGTTTAACAGTTACTTCCGTAATAGGAATCAATACGTCGAAGTAAATCAAATCAGCGGTAGTCGGCTGGTCTCTGCGATGTCACCAGTTCTCAGGGGAGTGCCACAAGGTTCAATCCTTAGTCCTATACTGTTTGCACTGTACACGGCAGACATGACCCGCCGCATCGCGCACTGTAAATACCATTGCTATGCAGATGACGTCCAGCTATATTACTCTTTCCACCCAAATGATACAGCGGAAGCTGAAATAAAAATTTGTCATGATCTAGAGAATATAGCAGCTTGGTCAGAGCTTAACTCTCTCAATTTAAATCCCAAAAAAACTAAGCTGATGATATTAGGAACCAAAAATACTGTTAGTAAAGTAGAAAATCGTAAGCCAACCATCCATGTCAGGAATGACGTAGTTGAAAGGGTGTTTGAGGCACGAAATCTGGGTGTCATTTTTGATGCAAAATTACGTTTTGAAGCTTATGTAAAGAGTTTAGTGAAGGGATGTTTTTATCGGTTAAAGGTTCTTTACAAAATGAGGTCATACCTGAACATTGACATCAGGATTCGCCTATGCGAGTCTCTAATATTGTCCAAATTAAATTATGCTGATGCCGCGTATGGGCCTTGTTTGTTGGGTAGGTCAGCGAAACTTCTTCAAAGGGTGCAAAACGCTTGCGCTCGTTTTTGCTTCCCTATTGCTCCTCGCACACACGTTAGTCCGTATATAAATAATGCGAACATGCTAAACATGGAATCTCGCCGGAAAGTACATCTAGCTACTTTATTATTTGGAGTTATTTCCACGGGAAAGCCTGCCTATTTATACTCTAAAATAAAGTGGATTCATGATAATATCAATCTTAGACCGAAGTCAGCTCCCCGGATCTCAATGCTTAGCCATAGATCAGCCGCTTTCAGGGGGACGTTTAAATATGCAGCCTGTAAAATATGGAATGATTTGCCTCCTCCGATTCGTTTGATAAAGTCATTATATTCATTTAAGAATGCGATTAGGAAATACTTTTTTGGGAAACAATAATATTGAAATCAAACTTGTAGTAATATTATTAAGGTAGCTTTTCAGACTTCATATGGCACAGGCTCGAAAGTATATTAGGTAAGGTTATACTCAATGTACTCAATATATCTGTTAATTATTAGGTTGTATATAATATATATTAATATATGTAATTGGAATAATATTTATACATATATATCTATAATTGGAATGCATAGAAACTGTTAGATCAGTCCGTGACGTCACTGTGAGGGTCATGCCTGAAAACCAGCGCTATGGTCTTTCTCGACTGTAGCACATGCTGAGGCAGCGCCCTGTTCAGCAGCAATAAGCACATTTTATAGGTACTTAAATATATAAGGATAATATATAAGGATATTGTTTGGCGCCTAGTTTTCCAGAGAGCCGATTATTGGGTTTCTCTTTTTCGGTTCTTTCGAAAGCTTAAGGGGCCTTTCTTGTTTGTTTAACTATAAGTTTTTAAATTTGTGTTGTATGCTTGCTGAATAAATGTTTTATTATTATTATTATTATTATTATTAATAAATTCTATTAAATATTCTTTTTCATTGCTTGTTGCACTGGGGATGTCCTCCATTTTTGGTTGCGAGCGCACGTCCTCCTGCCTTGAAAAAGTTGAAATCTTTTTTCAACTAAAATATTGACGCGCGCCCGCACACTGTCAATATTATTGACAATATCCCTGCCTCCCCCCGATATTGACGAAATTTCCGGACTTCGACAATAATATTGATCAAACCTTCAATACGCCCCGCACACAGTCAATAATATTGTCAATATTCGTAAATATTGACAATAATATTGACTGTGTAGCCCGCACACGCCTTTGAGTTTTTTGACATAGAACACATACATAGACCACGAACACATTGGAACCACGGACCAGGAAACAAAGGATTGGAACCATTGGAACAACATTGGAATTTGGAACACATCCTTGATCCTAGTGTTCGTGGTCTATGGTCTATGCAGAGTATAAAAACACTACGTTCTAGGTCTATGACGAACACCTCCCGACTCCCGAGAGACCATGGTAGGTAGGAAAATTCAAAAGTGATCTGTGACCATAGAGAAGGATATATATATGTCTGTGACTACCATACTCATCTATTCTATGAGCTAACAAGACTATTACCATAGCCGTCTCTATCTCCTGTAGGAAGCCATGAAGTGAATGTGGCAACGTCGCAATTTACTGCCACTGGTAGGCCCATGGGTAAAATGAAAAATCAGTATGAATGTATAGATCAGTATAGACTTCGGTCTTCGGTGTTGATAATTATTTACTTATACTAATTAGCTGCTTTATTTTTAAGGCGTCCACATGAATGAGAACTAACATATTAAATAATTACATAATTTTGTGTTTTTAGAAACATCGAAAAGTGAATTGAAAAGGTAATGATGTAACAAAGTTACAATGTAAACGACATTATGGTACATATCTTTGAAACTACTGACCCGATCTTGATGAAATTTGCACTGTTCCCTAAGTTAAAAGATTCTTAAAACAATTAAGGAAGATATTTAGATAGGTAATGATAAAGTAGGTAGGTAGGTATATCAAAAAATAAAATAAAACTTCTTCACAAAGCGAATATTCTCTTTATTTAATGGTTTCTTATTATTTAGCTTGTTTTTATTTCATTGCCTTTTTAAGAAGAATCTACCACTGGTTCGGAATGCTGCTCTAACCCTAGCGAGAAGAACCAGCAAGAAACTCGGCAGCGTCTATGCATTATTACTTAAAAGAAAAAACAATATTTAAGAGTATTATCAACTTCAACATAATTTAGACTACATCATACAATCACTATGAAATAGCCGATAGTAGCAAAAATTTAGTTAAAACAATGTCATAGAGTCTTTATAGAGTAAAACATATGTTTATAAAAAAGTAGACAACTTTAAAAGCAAGTATAAAAATAGTCAACCTATAGTCAACGCAATAACTTGTAGGTAAAACACATACATTATACTTCATACTAATATTATAAATGCGAAAGTGTGTTTGTTGGTTTGTTCGTATGTTTGTTTGTCCTTCAATCACGCCACAACAGAGCTACGGATCGACGTGATTTTTTGCATGGGCATAGTTGAGGACCTGGAGAGTGACACAGGCTACTTTTTATTCCGGAAAATCAAAGAGTTCCCGAGGGACTTTAAAACTAAATTAATCATAAGCTAGTTTCTTATAAAAATAATCAAAGCAAGCACATTTACAAGCAAGTACAAAAGTTATAGTCCATATCTTACTAAACTACTGAACTGATTTTGATGAAACTTGCACTGATCGCTAAGTTAAAAGATTCTTAACCCAATTAAAAGAGAATTACTTGTTGCAATTTGATTTCAAATTTCTGAGAAATACGTAGACATACATAAAACACTTATGAAATTTGACATCTGTTTTGAAACCTACAGAGATAAACTTATATGAATATTGTACATTTCAAACAATATTATATACATACAGGTCGAATTGATAACCTCCTTTTTTAAATTGGTTAAATAAAAATAATAATAGGTATGTGCAGTAACTATTCTATCTTAATACTAAACCAAAGTGTTTAATTTACGTCGTTTATAATTAATTGTCTTGTCAACATCATTCTTATGCTTAGTATAATTATTTAGCATAATGTTTGCCAAGATATTTGCAGCAATGCTATAATATTCTTTATTCTGTTTTCCACATACACTACACACTGCTGTAAAGTCTACATAAAAAGTATCAGCTTGAAGGCTGTACAGTGTTAAATTATGAAGTAAACTTTTGTGTTGCACAAATTCCAGGAAGGATACTTCTAAATCAACATCATTAATAATATATTCCAAAATTGCTGTCATGTGATAATAAATAAACATGATTTGGTCAGTCGGTGCACATAAACCCCCTCTTTGCAACAAATTAAAATATTCATCATTTACCGCCGTATTTTCATCAATATAAACATTTCTACAATGTTCACAGGAAAACCGATTTAGTAAACTATGTGAAACATAACCACATACATAAATTTGAGACGAAATATCGATTTCACATGCTTCCAAATAATTACTGCAGTTTATTATAAACATAAATTTCTCAATATTAACTTCATCTTGAAAACATTCAGCTGATGTACAAGATTTGAGAAAGACCAGATCTCGCTGCTTTAGTAAGTGTTGAAGTCTTATTTTTTTTTCAGACTCAACAATTTGTCTGTAAGCTACATTATAATTACATCCAGAAAGTGACCTGTACCTACTAAATCTTTTTTCTATATTGTCAGTTTGAAACTTCCCAAGAAGTATGTACACCACAAAATTAAAATTTTCAAAACAATACCTTGAAATATCAATTATGACAGATGTGGTATGCAACATAGCTTCATAAGTATCTCTTGTCAAACCTACACAAGTTTCTAAAGATTTCCATTTTCTTAGCCAAATACAGACTGACTTCAAAAACTTCAATTTATCATCATCCCTATGAAATATTGGCGTAGAGTTATGTTTTCTTAATACTTGACCTTTGACTGTGTTTTTCACATTCAATATATCCCACCAGTCCCTAATAATTTGTAGAAAATCTGATGTTTCCACATAACCCTCAGATTTTACAGCAGCGATAGTGGTATCATGAAAAATATTGTTTACTAACATGACATTTTGCCGTTCAAATGTATTAGGATTGATAGATTTATTGTTTAATTTAAAAGCTTTTTTACACAACTTATTTTTTTCAGTCCTATATAATTCTCGCAAATGATGAAAGGATGCTTTTTTTATAATATTATCTACATGTAAGTCAGGATATGTAAAAGTACAATTATTTAAATTTATCCAATTATTACGAATGTTTTTAAAGATATGAACTGGATCATACAAGACAAATATTTTTTCATCTGTATATTTAGGATTACTGAAGCTACAATTTGATTCATCTGTTAATAACTTAAAACAATTTTGGTTTACACGATTGTTATCAGAAATTATTGAAAGTACTTTCAGTCCAAATGATTGTATGTAATTTACAATGAGCAATAAATTTTCATACAAGAATTTCCCAGATATATTATGTACTGGTAACAACTTAACAACCTCTTTTTTGTTACCAAATGCAGAGCTAATCATAAAAGTCTGTACGGTTTTGGCAAGATTTTTTGGATTATTTTCTGCGTAACCTAGAATAGTTTTGGACTTATACTCTAGGCCACATTTTATATAAATTTCATCAATCAATAAATTTACAACTTTCTCCCTTTCTACCCACGTAGAGCATATTGATTTTAAATAACAATAGTTATTTTCTGGTGAATTCGGACACAGGCCAGTCATCGAAGTTATTTGCTGCAAATGTCTTGCAGTTGGCAAGATTAGGTATTGCCTCAAAGTATTATAGGCACAGGAGGAAATACTAAATATCACAAATGAAAATATAAGTGTAGCAACACTATATCTACGTTGCTTATTTTTTAACAATTTCATTTGGTCTAGAACAAGCTCTGCAGCAAAATTATCATTTTTAATATTAACTGCTTCGTTCAAATAATTAATAGACCTATCAAGACAATAGTCAAATGACTTTGTTGGTTCACAACTATTGTTATAATAACGAGATAATATATTTTCAAGCTGTGACCATCTGCTTAGCTTAAGTTCACTAGGTAATATCCAGCTTAAATCTTCATGACGCATTAAATGTCCTTTTACATATACCTGAATGCTTAGATTTTCATCCACCAACACACTATTAACTTTTTTCACACTGCTGTCACTGTCACCATTATTACTTTCAATATCAAGATTTAACAAATAGAAATAAATCCTCTTATTAGGTATCACTCGATATAACCATTTAGAGTCTCCTAACTTTTCTTGGAATTTATGCACTAAGTCTTCGAATGATGTAATTATGTCACTCTCTAAAAATTTAGACACCTGCTCCTCATGAAATAGTTCAGCTTGTTGTCTCCTTTTTTCGGGGTTGCTTCTTGGAGGTGGAGTGCTCTTCGACATGTATGATGGGAGATTATTGAATATATGGGGTATTGCACCCTCGACTAAACGTGGGTATTTCAATTGCTGTTTAAACACTTGTCCGTCACTTCCAATGACAATTTCCTCAGTCTGGATTTCATGGGTTGTAAAATGGTTGCTGCATACAACTGAGTGTTTTGTAGGTACCCAGTCTTTTCGAGGAATCGCACGTAACCACGCTTGAGAGAGATGAGCATCTTTCGGGAAAGAAAATGTACTTTTAGCTCCTTCAATGCGGATAACATTGGCGTAATTTGATTTGCATTCTGGCACACAGCATTTCCTTGGCATCTAAAACGGTTAAAATAACTTTTATAAACAAACAAAATGAAATAATATGAGTATTTCTTTTGTAGGTTATGTTTTCAAACCTAGATACTTATTTAAATTATGAGTCTGGCACTTAATTGTAAGTTACTACACATCTTTAATCGAAAATATCTTCATTAGTTACATTAAAACATATTGACAGTAGTCAGTCAGTAATAAACTTAACTTTCTTACCTTAGCAGCTTTGTTTATACTTTGCAGTCGATATAAAGTTAACCACGAAAACGGATTTATCTCGTCATAACTGATGTATTTCTAAAAGGTTTCTATCCACCTTGAGTGAAACCGTACATTAAACACCAAAATTATTGTATCTTTTGTTAATTAATTATGATTTAAATACAAAATAACACGACGCGAAGCAAAACCAAACACCAAACACAAACTTGTCAATGTCGACTGACAGAGCCATAGATAGACCTACGGCCTACCTGCGACGTTGCCAGACTTCTACTTCATGGCTCTCTAAAGGAGATAGAGACGGCTATGCTACTATTACCTACCATGATACTCATAGTCTCGAGAGTAGTAAGTAACTAAGTACTTTTAATCCTTTAATTCTTTGCTCTGTGCTCATAGTTCATACATGGTTCGGTTCTTACATAGTAACTAATACCTAATCTGTGGTTCATACCTGGTCTCTAGTATCCTAGTGTTCGTGGTCTATGCCTGGTCTGGTCGGTGGTTCATACGGTCACATACGGTGGTTCATACCATTTGCGTACCATCAGGCCCAGTCGACTCACTATGGAGAGTTTGGAAATACCTACGGGGGCCAGGAATGTGTTGCCAAGAGGAGACTTTATTATGATAGACCTAAATTTGGGTCTCTTATAATGATTTTTTTTACAGCTAGCAACATAAGTAAACCTGAAAGGATGCCTACATGCTAATAAGCTACCATATGGTAGTTTAAGCGATTTAATTTAATTTATTTATATAAATAACTTTTCGTCAATTTAATTAATGTTAGTATTATTTACACGTTATTAATATAATTCTTGCAGAATATAATGGAAATACGTTGTTTGAGCGTTAGTTTGTTACGTTTATAGAAATAGATCGGTAAGATTTTTATTTATGTACCTGGCAGCCCTTATCACAAGAAGAAAACAAAAAAATGTCTGCCGGTGTGTGGTGTTTTTTTTGTGATTATGATCTTATAAAAGTGATTGTGATCTCTTTTTGTAAACCTTTTGTAATCCTCGCCATTCAAACGTTGTGTAGAGCCTAGATTCCTCCGTACCCAGTGTGTCGTTCACTGAAACACCTGAGTGTTGTGTACGAGCTAACTCTCTAAGTTAATGTTAGGTAGTGTTTTCAACTATAAAGTATAAATGAAATACCATCAAAGGAAATGCTTTAAGTGTGGTTCTTCGTCTGCTGATAACACGGATACCACATTATTTAGGTTTCCATAACCTGGTTCCATAAATAGTTTCCGGTACGTATTCATAATACCTATTGATCTTCGTTATTTTTATCTTGTACTAGCTGTGCCCTGCGGTTTCACCCGCTTAAATTTCGATTCCGTGGGAATATCGGGATAAAAACAACAACCTGTTAAGTTTTATCGCAATCGTAGTTTTCGCGTGAAGAAGTACTTAAACATTGTATTAGGCAAAATTTTACTACTTTGGGTTACATTATTGCAATTTTCTTGAGGATCTATAATTTTTTTTAAATAAGTTATACCTTATGTTACTTCCTGATAACTTAGCTTTCTATTGGTGAAAAAATTGTTAAAATCGGTGCAGTAGTACCAGAGCCTAGTCGGTACAAACAAACAAAAAATCTTTTCTCTTTATCATATTATTATAGATAATAGACCTCCATACCGGCGCACTCTGATTTACGATTGTTGCGATACTTAATCTACTTATTCTTTTTATTTCAGTTGTGAATTATGGGCAAAATATTGTTTTCCAGACAAACCATTGTCCAGGAGTTTCAGTTTAAACTGTATTCTGAACACGGAATGCTATCTCATAGGCATTTTATGGAAACAGCTTTTGTGGACTTCCCATCAAAGAAATTATGATGTGGAGGTAAGTGGATGTAGTCCTCGCTAAATTCTCATATTACTACAATAAAGTACTTCAACAATATATACCATTCAATGTATTACACTTATACACTGATACATTAATATAGATTTAATTACATTGATTATAATACACTGTCTAGCACTGTGCAAATCTACAATAAATATTTATATATCTAACTAGCTGATGCCCGCGTCTTCGTCCGCGTGGATTTAGTTTGGAATTTTCTTTGCTATAAACCTCACGGAGCCCGAGACCTTTCCAACGAATGCAAAACCGTGGAAATCGGTTCGTGCGTTCTGGAGTTATAGCGTCAGGAAGGAAAACCCGACTTATTTTTGTATAGTAGACTAATGGTTTACTTTGTTTGCAGGATATTACTGCGCCTTTCCTTCAAGTGGAGGTAAGAGAGCCTGTAGCTGTTCCATGGCAACCTCTATCAGCTATAACAAATATAGCGTTTGATGTTTGATGATACTTTTTTACTGCTGTTTCTGGGTAACCATTTTGATTTAAATCATGCAATCCAGTTGATAACTGGGCCAATTATAAAACTACTCTATATATCTATACATTTTGTACTTTCGGTACACAGAATGTAGGTTGGTACATACCATACCATGCTGCTTTGTAAACCAAGCAGAAGTTGATTTAAAGCAATCTGGGATAAAAAAACTTGTTGATTAATATGTACTTGATGTTTTTTTTGACTTTTGTTTGGTAATGTTTTCATTATTCAAAACAATCAATTTGATCGCATTTGAAAACAAATCATTGCGTTAGTGAAATTTATTATGAATTATTTAAATTTCATTTTAGCATTGTTATAATTAAGTAATTTAAAATTATTGAAAATTGATCAGTGATTTAAAATTGTTTCCATAATATTAATTATTATAATAGGCCAATATAAAATAGTTCTATGTTACATAGTGATAAATGTTATAATAAAATACTTTTGACTAAAACAAAGAATGTTTTTTTTATGTTTATAATTATGTTATGACTTATGATAAATCAAGAAAGTTCTCAATAGTGTCTTGATAAAACAATAAGGTTGCTTATCCACCAAAGCAGAGCTGGAAAATTGTAATCAGTGAAATTGCACTATAATTGCTAAATAAATAGCTTACTTATTGTGCAGTTTTACATACTACATATTTGATTACAGTTTTCCAGTTTTGCTTTTGGTGGATATGCAGCCTTTAATAAAATTAAAAGAAAAAATCTGCATTTAAAATTTCCCGCTTTCATGAGTTAACGGGGGGCGTGCAACAGATGGCGCCTATTTTAATGCCATTTCAAATGTACGTAGTTGACATTCTTCTTCAGTATATATGTTCCTTGGTACCATCGTACCATTCATACCGTGCTCAAAACAAAACCAAGCTAAGTTTCTAAAGAATTAAATATCATGCACTGCCTTCGAACATTGTTATCCCAATTACGACAACCGATAAGAAATAAATCTCTGCCTATATTATGTCCTCATAACAAAAAAATAGCTCATGTATCACGCCGGTTGTACAGTGTAGATATCAAAGTTGATGACTCTGGTAGGTAATCTTAGCTAATTTTATTAAACATTAACTTTTAAACTCTAGTTGCTTATCTGCTTATTTTTCCATATAGGTGCGTCAAATAATAACTGCAACTGAAACTAACTTATCACGCCTAAAACACTAAACCGATTTTCACGAAACTTGGCAAGGTTATAGTTTGCATCCTGAGAAAGAAATCCCAGAAAATTTATAGATAATATCCGCGCGCAGGTTCCGCGCTCGCCTGGGACGCTATCGGCTTATAACTAAACTAGTAGGGCGCATGGGTGCGCGGCCCGCAAGCGGACCGCGGTTTTCTACTCGGCAAGTAGACTTTTAGGCCTTGATAATTTTCTATCAAAAAACCACTCTTCCATCTTTTATACTCTCCGAAATAGACACCGTTGAAGTTTTTATGGCCGCCATCTTGAATCCGCCATTTTGGATTTTTTTTCAGCTCACTGCCAATTGGATGAGGTTTCGAGTGACTTTTGTTCGAGTACCCCCACCTATCTTCATTACCATGGCCGTGCTCCTCACCCACCTTCCAAACCCTCGATCATCATAATTATGTCATCATTTGTCAAAATAAAAATTCTTCAATAAAAACAAATCTTGAAAAGGAATCGTTTCAAAGTCTTGCATGATTCCCGGCTTCTAGTCTCTTCAATATTCGCCATATATTAGGGTTCCGTACCCAAAGGGTACCAACGGGACCCTATTACTAAGCCTACGCTGTCCGTCCGTCCGTCCGTCTGTCAGCGGGCTGTATCTCGTAAACCGTAATAGATAGACAGATGAAATTTTCACATATTATGTATTTCTATTGCCGCTATAACAACAAATAATAAAAATTAAATAAAATTAAAAAAATTAAATTAAAATATTTCCATGGGTACATGGAAATATTTTTATTTAATTTTTTTAACGGAACCCTAAAAGAGCGAGGCCCGACTCGCACTTGGCCGATTTTTTATTTTGTATGAAGAAAAAAAATTCCGCCATCTTGGATTTTTTTTTCTATTCATCAAATAGACCTTTGGGTCCTGATCATCTTTTGCCAAGAAACCACTCTTCCATCTTTTATCCTCTCCGAGATAGACACCGTTGAAGTTTGTATGGCCGCCATCTTTTTTCCGCCATTTTGAATTTTTTTTCAGCTCGCTGCCAATTGGATGAGGTTTCGAATGACATTTGTTCGAGCACCCCCCACCTATCTTTAATAACCTGGCCGTGCTCCTCACCCGTCTCCGAAATCCTCAATCATCAGCTTTCTCCATAATTTTCCTCCGAATGAATTTTTGTCTTCTATACGAAACCATGAGTGAAAAAAAAATTTTCATACAAAATTTTACAGGAGAGGTGATCAATCAGTCAGTCAGTGAATCAGCCCCAGCAGCTATATATATATTAAAGCTTTATATATATATATATATATATTAATAATAAGTACCTAATAAATATTTTTATTATTATTAGACACAATCATCAATGAGCTATGTCAAGGAGACCACAATTTGGAAAAAAAGTTGAAGGTGCTGATGCTTGAAATAGAGGTGATGCGACAAGATGGCCGTTTTGCACCTGACTGCATTCAAAAAGATCAGTGGAAACGGTTACTGGACTTGCCAACAAGAAATCAAAGAACAAATTACCTAACATTTCTTTGGAAGCTTGAAAAAAGGAAAGAAAACCAAAAGGCAAGAACTTTTTGAATATTGTTAGCCGACTTGCCCCACCGTAACAGGTAGTCCTGCTAGTTTACAGTGACCAGTGAGGGTTTATGCCTCAATTTCCAGCCAGCTGATTCAATTTGTGTATGTTGGTAGGATTTTTTTAGTATGGTTACTCCACACAGAAGACTGGGTAAGCATAATTGAAGTTCTTATGGTGATGTATGTGTATGGTGTCTTATGGTTATGTAGTGTAACTAGTGTAAGTACATGTGTTAGAGTGTAGTGTAGTCACTACATATCATTATTCACTATCACCATACAAAACTCTACCACACATCATTTATTAGTAACTCCATTGCTAGGCATAGGCAAACAAAAAAGGGAAGAAACTGGTGAGTGGTGACACACCTTGTTTCAATATGCATATTATACTTTGTATTGGCATTCGGAATCCAAATATTGTAATGCCTACAGGTTTTTAAAAACCTTAATTCCAATGAACAAAACAGTAATTTTAAATGGTATAACAATATCTAGAAGCAAATGAAAATTGCCCTTCCTTGTGCAATTTTGTAATTTTGACAGAAACTTTATATGAAATCTGTCAACGCAAACGCTAAACGCTAACTCTGGGTTAAAAGGGTAACTTGATGTCAAAAATCTTGAGGCCCGCTTGCAGAGACGCCGAGTTAGTTAACCCAGGAATGAATTTGTAAATTTTGACAGAAGCTTTATACAAAATCTGTCTTTTTAACCCAGAGTTAGCTGCTAACTCTGGGTTACGACGTTTCTGCAAGGGCGCCTAAGGCGCGCTAGCAGAAACGTCGAGTTATCCTTTTAACCTAGAGTTAGCAGCTAACTCTGGGTTAAAAAGACAGATTTGACAGATTTCGTATAAAGCTTCTCTCAAAATTACAAATTTATTTATTCCTGGGTTAACTAACCCCGCGTCTCTGCAAGCAGACCTTAGTGATATAGTTGAATATTTGCCAATATTTTTTTCTTCTAATAGGCGAAAAAAGAAGCTAGAAGAAAAGAACTTGAGGAGTCCCCACCAGAAGAAGTTAGAGAGTATCCAGATGATCTCTTATATGGCATTAAGCATCAGTCAATGTTTCTACGCATTCGAGATCAGAGTATAAATATGTTTGATAACTATAGGTAACTATTCCTTGCTTGTTATTTCATCTATTTTCTATGATAATTAGACTTTTCTAGGGGACTATCAATTCCTAGCACGCCTAGCATGCACGCGCGAGAAAATGTTGTCAACGCCTTTTCTCGTATTATCTCTATATCTCTATCGACACTAACATGGTTGCACACATGTTTTGTTCGAACGAGAAATTAGTCTACATTGACAATATCTCTCTCTTCGCGCGAGATATCACTTCAACATGCATGCTAGGTGGGCTAAATTCAAATTTCATCAATGATTTGGTTGAACTATTGAGCCAAAAGGCAGACCATTAGTAAATATACCTCTGTATATGCAGCAGAAGCTTTATTGCATCATATTACCTACAGTAGATATGGATATTATCATTTTATGAAACATTTTAAACATATTTTTCAACTAGCTTTTGCCTACATTTTGTTCTATTTTTCAAATGCCTGTTTGACCCCATTTTGAATTTTCAAAAATCCTTTGTTAGTGAATGCTTACATTATAATAGCTATCTGTTTTCCGTTTGAGCTGTGTGTTGATAGATCAGTCCGTCACCTTTTCTTTTTATATATTTAGATATGCTTTGGTTATTGTATTTTACAGGGCACTCAGATCAATGATTTATGGACAATCAGTTATAATTGACTGTTCCTATGAAGAGCATATGGTTTGGAGAGAAACAATAAATGCAGCAAAACAGATGACATTTCTATTTGGTGACAACAGAATACATAAGGAGCCCTTTAACTTGCACATGTGCAATGTTGATCTAAATGGAGAATTTATGAAACAGTTGCGAAAGAATATACCATCACTTGAAGAGCCATGGTTCCCATTGAATATTCATACAAAAAGCTATCTAGATCTTTTTCCTAAAGAGAAACTTGTGTATTTGACACCACACTGTAGAGAAGAATTGACTTATTTCGATACTGATTCTGTGTACATCGTTGGATGTATGGTTGACAAGGTCCTTATCATTTTAATATTTTTGCCTTTGTTCTGTTCTAACATAGTAATACTTTTTTATGCATTAGCTTTTGCCCACATCTTCAATGGAACTAAAGTTTTAAGGATTCAATGAGAACTCCTGTCTTGTGTTTTTCCAAGATAAGAGGTTTAACTATACTGTCTCAAATCTGACAGCTCATCATCTAAATGAAATAATTTTTAAAATTTTATATTATACATAACTCAATAATTATAAATAACAGCTGTTTTTATAAGGGTGTTGTTATTTAACTTATGAACTGTTTCAGATTAACAATGAACCTCTGTCATTGGCAAAGGCAAAGAGAGAGGGCCTGGCAATGGCAAAACTGCCGCTCGACAGGTATTTAGAATGGGCGCCCGGTTCAAAGAAAAACTTGAACATAAATCACATGATTCCAATTCTTTTGGATTTAAAACTCACAGGAGACTGGGAGTTTGCACTACGACACATTCCGAGGAGGAAATTAATGGAAACTAAGATATTAGCCATGCAAAAGAGATTTTCTGATACTTCTCTAAACAGAGAAGACTTATTTAAAAGTTTTAAAACTGTACATCGAAATAATTCACTGACCATTGACGAGAAGAAGTTTAAATCTAAAAGGTCATTGTATGATGATGATAACATGTAAGAATTAAAATAGTCAGTAAAATATTTTAAACTTTATTTCATACTTTTATTTTTTCTTAGTCTTAGAAATGTATATTGTTCCTTTACAATAAAGGGATTTAATTATTTATTATTTACGAAATATTTTGTACAATATATAAAACAACTCTATATGAAGACACATAGTATTAAAGATAGCTACTTACTAAAAATAATATATTCTACAAGAAATTCATAACTTAAAAATTTTGAAATGTGTACTGTTGATTGAAATTAAAATTTAACTTGTGTGTAAGTCTATTGCTCACAATCATTATTAGATTTAAAATGAAAACCACTCACTGCATATTGCACACAATTCAATCCACAAAGTCTGTCAACATTCTTGTAATATGCTTGGCATATTTTCTATCTTAATTCTATACAATTTACACCAGAGAATATTTCAAATAAAGAAATATTAAAAGTATTGTGAATAGTTCTCCCTGATACTATAATATATCGAGCGTGCACCATACAGTTTTTATTCTTACTTGAATTACCGAATGCAAAACTTCTCTCTCACTTTACAAGGTCTATAACATCCCTTTGACTTGGCACATTTCCAAAAAAATATGTAGACATAACACATGGGCACATTTGTATCTGAATCTTTAGTGTTATTCAAATAAGAATTAAAACTTTGAAATGGGCGCTTTGAACTACTCTAACATCCATTTTCACCAATCTTTTCTCAATCATCCCCTAAATACGAGTCTGTTAACGTAAGTGGCCCCCAAATACGTCCGCTTACCTAATGTAATTTTCACCTTCAGGTTTTCCCTAAAGGTTTTTGAAAACGAAATTGTCCATATCTACCTACTATAGCTTAGGTAGTTCCTAAAATTGAGGGAAACTTGGTGAAAACGGGCATAAAGCTACTTTATATTTTAAACCTACTACTATTCTGCACTGCATAAAATGATCTATTGTTAAATACATAGTTTGTACGACCATTATCTTAGGGTAATGGTAATGTCCGCATGTCGACATCTGTGTTCGGTTGAACGTCTGTACTTGTTTCGGAGCGCTGTTTTATGGTGGCAAGAATCTCTTGGAGATTTGAGGGTAGAGCGATATCGGCGAGCGGAACCACCGGCGATGGCGGGGTCAGCGGCCGCGACGGGGAATACGCCTCGTTCTAAAGGAAAGGAAAAATAACCATTATGTTAATGCCTTAAAATAAACGTCGTGGGAAACAATCCTTACTTTATTTCATTAATGCAGTTTGTCTTTTAATCAAATGTATTTTTGCATGGGTATTAGTAAAAAATCTTTAGAGCGACATTTGAGGTACTTCTTATTCTGAAAAACAAAAAGTTCCTGAGGGATTTTTAACAAATCTATTCAATTCAATTTTTGTTTGTGGCGTGCAGTAGCACCAGATGGGCACAATTTACTCTGCCAATGTCGCGTGGTATGGAAGAGACACGGTATAGAGAATGGTCGGTTGTAGCTGGAAGTTTCTAACCAAGAGACCAGCTTGTAAATTTGATAATGTATAAATGGCAGGTTTTTATTATTGATCAGTATCTACCTAGAACAACCTAATTTCACGAAGACGAAGTCGCGGGCACAAGCTCGTCAATTATAAATGTATTACACATTGATGAAGTATGATGACAGTAACCAAGAATCAATGAAATTATGAATTTATCTACCGCTGTCCGCACTTGCTCCAGCTTTAATTAAATTCAGGACTCGCACAAAAACTAATTTTGCTCTCTTGGTGCACAAATAACTATTTGCATGCAGTACGCAATTAAACGAGTGAAAGGTGAGTACCGCCATTTTAAATACGTTTGTCCAACGGCACAGTTCTAAACGTTTATAGTCGGCAGGTATATTACAGACAGGCTGCATCGATCATTTCTACAGTCTCAACTGTGGCGATTAGCTGAATTTATGAACGCATTATAGCCAATAGCGCGAGAGGATCGGCGCTCGTCACACTGCACTGCAGCAATGGTTGTTCGAGTACCTCGCCGGGCTGCGAGGAGTCGGCCTGCGCCATCTTGCGGATCTGCTGCTTCTGCTCCTCGATCTGGCGGTTGAGCTCCTCCATCTTGGTGCGCAGCGTGTCGGCGGGCGGCCCGCTGCTGCTCGACGACGAGCCGGGGCTGTACGGCTCCTCCACGTCCGCCGCCGCTGGGACACAACACACATATTTTACAAGGGTGCAATTGGACGCAGTTATGCAAAAACGTTCCAACCCACAGCAAGTTTTCAGTCAGATTGAATTGCTTTTAACTGTTTCTAGCTACGAATGTGATAATGCATTGTGGGTTGGATTGGAACATTGGAAATAAAAGAATAATGATGTAAGGACTGGAAAATTTTGTTTTTATGATGAAGGGTGTTTTAAAAAGGTAGCCTAGTGCTATTTATTTATTTGCGATTGATTGTTTTGCGATGCGTACACGACTCCAAACAAAATGACAGTTTTATATGGACAAAATGCGAATCGATGTGATTCCAGTCTATCTTTATATTAAATTTTCAAACTTAAACTTGGTCAGCCGGAGAAAGCTGTGCCACTTTCGTCATTACTGAGTACTCATGTTGGGTCGTAAAGTTAGTGACACTTACCCAAGGAGGCAGCAATTTTATCCTTGACGGAGTTGGAGAGAGCGGGCGTGGTGTACGTGGGCAGCGGCAGAGTGCGTGGCGCGCGCTGGCGCGGCGACAGCGGCGGCGTGTACGACTTCTTGCGGGACTCGCGCGCGACCTGCGCACCAAGCAGAGCTCTCTTATAATTCCCGCTAGGTATATCAGTTAGCTTATTATGCTGCCCATGATTTGTATCGACGAAAATTTTTGAGAAAAGTACCTAGTAGAATTAGTAAGAACAAGCACAGAATATATAATTGGTACAAGGTATTTTATCGTAGTGATACAATTTAGGGCCAGGGCAGACAGGTATTTTTGAGATTTTTAATCGCTTTTCGAACGCTCAATCGTGTCTGCCATGGCCCTTGTTCGTCAGTGTGCATAATAATATTAACTGCGCATGTGGCGGAGGGCGATATAAAATTTAAGAAGAGAGAATATTTCTCGCGAATGTGACGCTTCAAAAGTATGTTGTTATTATCCTTCGTTCAAAATCGGCTCAGCAGATCAAGAGGTTAGACCTAACAAATTCATAGTTTTACTAACTTCTTGTACCTAACTTGTAATAACAACGAAATATATCGGATGTTACAGAAAAAATAAGTACCTATATTAAATTATAATAGCTATATTAATTAATATATTTACAAAAATAAATTAATATATTTAGAAAAATAAGTACCCAAGACAGATAACCAATATCGAGATTTCTTCAGCTTTAAACTTTTTTCTCTCTCTCTAAGACGAACTCCTTCTCTTAGGTTTTAATTACATGAGTCTCTCATAGACACATTAAAATTCAATTCATAATAATAGGTATTGAATTAAGGTACGACGTAGGTGACGTAGATTCTGTAGAAGATTTATTTCACTGAGTACTCATGACAGTTTAAGTGTAAAAGAGATGCAGTTATGTCAAAATCTAAAAACGGAGGCGAGACGCACGCTTCATAATATTTAGTTTCTTTTAGCATATTATGCGACATTTTTGCCTACCCACCGTATTTTCAGTTCGTAAGTAAAAAAATTGATGACTTGAGTTTGGTAGCGAGTTTTGAATTTTGTTTTTTTTTTTCACCACTTCAGACTTTTACTTGTTTTTTTTTCCTACTTTTTATTATATTATAACTTTGTTAATGGGGAACTAACGTTACATTATTCAAAAGCATAAGGTTACATGCACGTGTCAACAGCAGTAATTTTAGGCTTTGAAATAGATTGACCGATAATACTGTATAAACCTGCGATATTGTTACGCATAACCGTTATTGTCTCTGAGGCGGTTGCTATAAAAATTCAAAATTAATTATTTGATGTCGGCCAAACTGTGGCAGCTCATGAGTCGACTCTTCACCGCTTCAGAAAGCAGACCTGTGTGTATATTCTCTAAAAATGTAACGGTCGCAACGACCTCTGATTGGCTTTTATGGCGTTATTGATGCATCAATGTATTATTTCAATAACCAATAGCGGGAGAGTACCAGCCAATCGGACGCCCTTGCGATCGTTACACTGATGCAATCAATTTTAGAGAATACCACCACTGTTCTATGGTCTCGGAGTCCGAAGCTCGATGATTATATGACTAGTTCTAATATTCTTATGAGTTTGATGTTATATGGGTTTAAGATTTACATTCAAATCTTTGAACCCGTATATCTAAGAGATAGAATTTATATAGTATGGATATGTCACAGTAAGATATTTGAAGCCGTGATATATAGCCCTAGGGATACAGCTATAAACCGGAATATAGTTATACGGAAGCGGTTCATAGCTATCTTACCAGGAATATAGCTATAATACGAGCACGACCTTGTAATAGTCAGATGACTAGACTAGAGAAATGATTAAAGTATAAATTTTCTTTGATTTGCACAAGTAAGGTCTATGAACCGCTTCCGTATAACTATATTCCTGTATACAGCTATATCCCTAGGATTATAGCTATATCACGGCTTTTACTATCTTACTGCGTCAGATATAGTGACACAGTAATTCACTATTTCATTTCAAACAAGCCGCTACACTATACACACGTTTTGATATAATTGATAGAGTTGCAGGTTTGATTGGCAACACTTATTTTGCGAATGAGTTTAATTACTTTGATCTATAGATTTATGAATTTTTATAAAAACCAAAAGTCTGACGTAGTAGTAGAAAAAAAAATAAGTGTCAGGAATGCAGGAATAATGGGAATATTGGGAAAGGGTCAGGACAAATTTCTTTTATTTTATAAATCAATTTATACACATAAACATTTGTTACATTATAATAATATTTAATACATATAAAAATGTTTTATATGCATCTTTTTCAAGTAAAACTACTTTTTACTATATATAATAATTAATTATTATTTGACTTTATCATGTAACTTGACATACTTAATGAAAAAATAGGCAACTCTGTTGTCATTTATTTGAATACCTTTGCAAACATTGACTTACTATGACAAACTTCACTTCTATATACAAAATGAATAATGATTATTCTTATATTATAATAAAAATTAAGATCGATTTTAGAATAAGTTACTTCGCTGATAATTACTATAATAATATTAAGATATAAAGTTGCTAATTTTAATATGACCAGTCTAAGTTATTATCAGATCCAAATCTGTAAAGTTATGTAAAGCTAAAGACTAGCGCTGATGAAAGTAGCTCTTTTATTAGAAGTAAACTTTTTGTGGATATAAATAAAAATACCTATATGTACTTAAACAAAGAACGCAACAAAGAAAGAAATATTAAATTCTGTTAATTTGGTATATTAAGGTATTGTTATATTATGACTTATGAGAATTTAATATTTCTTTAATTGTTGATTGCCACAGTACTTAACCACGACGAATACTCTATGCTATAAATTTCAACTTTGATGATCTATAAATCACATCAGCCCTCATTTCTTTGACGAATTTCAATTATTTTTACACCGATGCATTTTTATTATTTTGGTCTTGATCTATATTTAGCACAATATTATGATATGTAACTATACAACACTACGAAGCTCCCGCGTCGCACACGTGCCCCGTGCACACATTCGCACCGCCATGCACCGGCGCGCGGGCACGGCATCAACTGACCTTGGCGGGCAGCACGTCGGCGGGCGCGGGCGCGGCGGCGCGCTTCCTGCGCTGGCGGATGATGATGGCGATGAGCAGGTGCGTCTTCACCTCGCCCAGGCCGGGCCCGTCCAGTGGCAGCAGCACGCTCGGCAGCGCCGTGTTGGCCGGCGCCGGAACTATGTACAGGTCCTTGACGGTCGCCGTGTTCGACACCTTCACCACGCCCAACCTGCAAGATAATTTTCGTTTGCCTTCATAACTTCGTGGGATTTTTTTTCCGGGTAGGAAAATAAATCCTTACAGAATTCTGCCAGCTGGCAGGGTGTGTCCAAGCAAGGCAAAATAAAAAATAGTTATATATTTTTTCCCCCAGTTGAGTTCTTTGTTTTTCTCATGGAAATTCTATCTGTGAATACTTGTAATTAGTTTTAATTTTCTTGTTATTATCTTTGTACTTTTTCTGAGTTGTAAAATAAAATAGGATAAATAAATAAATATTTGCCAAGCAATGCAAGCATAGCAAGTTAGCTAAACTAAAATAAGCTCTCCACGTTTTCTGGATCAGCACAGAACCGTATGGCATTAATTCGTGCTAGTACGCGGCCATTACCACAGTTAGTGGCTACAGCATTTAGGTAAAGTATCATTACCCAAAATCACTTGGCTACAACGACCAACTGACCGCAAGGTGCTCCGTGAGTAGCCTTTGGAACTTGGAACTGAACCCGTTATTGCAACTTCACTATGAGCATCTGCTCAAACGGTTCGCATAGAAGTTTCACTTCAAAAAGGTTTGCTTTACCTGTTACGACTGCTAAGATAGCTGTAAAGTGCAATGTATTGCATTTTCTCCTCGTCATTTGCAGCTTGCAGCTTCAATATGACGATGTCCTTGTTGCTGGCTCTCTTCATCTTGCTGATGTAATCCCACACAGTGTCAGGGTTAATTCTACCCACTATGTCCAGCTCTGGTGATAGGTCGTCTTCCAGGTCCATAGTATTGCCTGATACCTGGAAACAACATATCTTGGCGTTTTAGCCATCCTAATATCGTAGAAAATGACCATGCCAATAATCGTCTCCACCAGCAACAGATTTTTAAACGTATCTCACTTAATACATCATGGCAGCTTGATGGCTTTTTGCTGTGATGACATCCGCTGTACATTTTGGAGTTTTCATGCAAATCGAATTTGAAATATTTATTTATTAATTTTTCAGTGAATTGTTTTGGATAGCAGCTTAGTAGCTTACAATTATAAATAGAAGCATTACAGGAGCATTAACCAACTAGAAAAACCTATTGTAAGACGCAGATGCGAAATCTCAGGTAGAAAGTGTTTTTTTTTAAATTATTTTAACTATTAAGACGAATCTAACCTGTTAAAGCAGTGATAGCCTAGTAGTTAAGACTGTGATTTTCTATTCGAGGAGTAGCAGGTTCGATCCTGGATACGCACCTCTGACTTTTCGGAGTCAGGTGCGTTTAAGCAAATTAAATATCACTCGCTTCAATGGTTAAGAAAATCATTGTGAGGAGACCTGCACATCTGAGAGTTCTTCATAATGTTCTCGAAGGTGTGTGAAGTCTGCCAATTCACATTGGTCCAGCGTGGTGGACTATGGCCTATAATAATCCTTCTCTGAGAGGAGACCTGCGCTCAGTAGTGAGCCGTTGATGGGTTGCTAATGATGATGATGACGATGAACCTGTTAAAATCCGCAAAAAATAGACGTACACATACATTCGAAAAACATAACTGGGTCGGGTAAAGATTCAAACAAGTAAACTGACCTCATGCGCCGCTACATAGAACCTGGCGACATCCACCATGTTGATGCAGCCATTCCACACTGTCGCCGCAGAGTGTTCCACCGTGCTCGTCGGCTCCTGGTCGCTCTCAGCCTCTGCTGTCGACCGACAATGGGCACGATGACAGTAACCAAGAATCAATGAAATTATGAATTTAACTGATGTAATAGAATTCATGGGTTATGAAAAACGTATTTATTTTTCTATTTTAAGCGATATTGATATTTATTTTGATTAAATAAAACTATAGAATACAGCGATCCGCCATATTGGATTGAACACCAATCAGAGAGATACCTCACACCTATGTATGATCAAACTTACAAATTACTATGAAAAAACACAGAGATGAAAAAACACGTCACGAACGACGCCATGACACCGGCGAGCGTTTTTGCGTGAGTTTTAAAACTTAAAATTGAAATAGCAATCTAAACTTTTTTTTTTTAACAAATTTTTTCGAAATAGTAGATACTTCTGAACATCATCTAACAGTTTTTCAAAATCGGTTATCGTGCCTGTTAAATTTTCAAGGGTGACGTTACAAGACACAACATGTTACATTTTAGAAAAATAATTACTGAATATCAACATTTTGACAACAGTCAAATACCCAATTTATAGCCATACTTCAGCCTTGTGTACAACCAAATAGACACCATTGTGAAACTTACCTGATATTTTGTCTTGTTTCTCTAAATATTTAGGCGGTGAGAGGGTCACGTCGTTTGTGTTGATTGAGAACGATTTGGTTGCGTCATAATCAACATTACCATACTCTGATATTTCATTCTTATAACTGTCCTCGTACACATCTTCACGAGACTTTCTCAGGTCCTCCTCAGAAAATGCTGATGTAATCATTGGCTCGTGGGGGTCATACTCAGGGTGTATTTCCTTCATCATAGCAGATTTCGGTCTCTCTATTGAATCTGAATCTGTGGAACTAAAAAAAAACAAAGCTTTAAAATTCTGTTTGCAACATTTTCACTGTTCGCGATTGAATTTAATGCAATAAGCGACAGGGTTGTCCAAAAAACAATCATTGTTGTGTAGATACAGAAGTAAAATTTCCTGTTGAGTATACTCATAACGCGAAAAATATTAATGTATGCCATCTTGAATTTTTTTTTGTTATTGCTGTCATTAAACAATAATAATAAAGTATACATACATACATAGAAGGGAAAATGTTACCTTTCCACATCTCAACTGCTGAAACTGATTTGACGAAAATTGGTACAGAAATAGATTTGCATAGCTTGCAGAATACTTTTGGAATTGGACGAAGTTGCGGCCAAATGCTATGCATGCTGAACATGACTAATATTACCCGTTCCCCTTCAACTACACTAGCGGCACGCTATGATGGCCGGTTTGACGTTTGTCCGCTCATGAAGTTCCGTATTAATTGATAACGACTTTGAAGGAAATAATTGTATTACTTTATTGACGATAGTGATGTGCAGAGATTCATAAATTTTATCGAATGTAGTTTTAGGTTTAGGACTCAAAATTTATTTATTAAATTGATTTCTAAAATGTATACAAGTGTAGAAAAATCAGTTTGCACCATTTAAGGGGTGAATGTACTTGTGAATATGAACAATTTTCACTATGTGGACAAACCTCTGAAATCGCAAAAAAATATCAGCTGTTTCATACAAAAGGTAAAATTTTTATTTTTATATGATATATACCACAACTCGTATATACATATACATTTTTGTTTTATTAAACCTATTTAATCAGGTACAAAAACAAAACTTAATTGTTTTTTGTTCGAGAATAAATTGACATTCCACATCACTATTGTAATGTGTCAAACCGGCCATCATAGCGTGCCGCTAGTGTAAGCGTAAATCTTGTACTTAGAATAGGTACGACATTAGTGCAATATGCAGGATTTGAACCAGCTGGAACTGGAAGGTCTGTTTTTAGTCCGCGCTTCGTACCGTTGCATTATCGGGACTATGATTATAAGCTTACTCATTCTTGGTCTTGTTGTAAACGGCGTCCTGCGACCGGGAGCGATTTTTCAGCTTATCGTCGGAGCTGAGGCGTCGCTTGGAGCGCGAGCGCTGCTCTCTCGAGGCTCTCCGCTTCATGCTGTCTCTGGACGTGGAGCGACGGGAAGATCTGCGCAGTGACCGCGACCGGGCCCGGCTGCGAGAGGTAGACCTGTTGGAGGATTGCAGAAGATCTTTACTAAAAAGTCATTTTTTTTAAATTCCTGACAAGATAGCCCTTGACTGCGATCTAACCTGATGGGAAGAAAGACCAGTCTAATACGGTTGCGGGCTATCTTTGAAAGGGGTATAGCAGGTGTTTAATTAAACCCACACCCCATGGTGCCGGCACGCGGAACGTCATAGACTGTAGGGTGGTAACCATAGATACCCTCACCGCAGGCCACAGACTACACCAGAGACATTCAGAAATTATAAATCTTGAAAATTATCGCCGCCGGGAATCAAACCAGAAACTACTTTAAGACCACAGCGCTCACTCCAACTCTTCTAAGCAAAATATGGTTTCCAAATCATTGGTACAGTCTTGGCTTGTCATGAAGGTGGAAGACACGGTTCTGCCTGGGAAATTCAAATTTAATTTGGTTTTTCGCAATTTGTAAACTAATACGACAAAGTAGGCTTATGGCATTCTAATTGCGACAATGGCAGCATCATCTTCACAGGTTTATATAAAAATCTTTACTTGAAAGTGACCAGTTTAAGAAATTAATCAAAATATCGACTAATTTGTGAGTAACTCAAGTCCAACTCAGTATTTTGATTAATTTCTTAAACTGTTCACTTTCAAGTAAAGATTTTTATGTAAACCTGTGAAGATGATAATTCCACTGGCGCAATTAGAAGGCCCTAAGCCTACTTTGTCGTATTAGTTTACAAATTGCGGAAAACCAAATTAAATTTGAATTTCGCGAGCAGACCCTTGTCTTCCACCTTAAAGCCAAAAGATAATAATTTTGAATTTTGACCAAAGTTGCGGGCATCATATACTTTTCCTTTTTTAAAAACACAACTTACAAACCGTAAACCGTAAAATTAGAACTAGAAATTTTTCCGTTACTCTACACCAACCAGTACCTGGAATGTTCTCTGGACCGCCTCTTAGATTTGGCTCTCGACCGTGACCTGTGTCTTGAACGTTCTCTAGTAACAGGGTTCTCCTTGGTGACCTCTATCTTGGGTCTCTCCTTAGATTTGGACCTCGAGCGGCTCGGTTTCTTCTCCGATCGGCGCGAGGAGCGACGCTCCTTCTCCTTAACTTCGGATTTTCGTCTTGAAGATCGGGATTTTTTCTTTTCTAAATCTCTCTTAGATTCCTTGTCTTTCTTTCTTGAGTTGTTCCCGTTTTCTTTGTCTTTCTTTTTGCTGTTGCTGTGTTTCTTATGTGATGCATCTTTTTTAGTTCTGTAGACAAGGTGTAAGCTTTTGTTAATATCGTTTAGGCGCTAGTTTTAAATGTTGCTAAGCCGTTATTTTATTTACAAATAAGCCGTCGCGATGGTACTTTCTTATCATTATCGAGTATTATTTATTCGTAATTTCAAGGCAACTAACTGTTTTTACGAGATTTTGACTTGAAAATAGTTTCGCGACAGCATTTTCGTAAACGTAATCGTCGCATTTGCAAACAAGCGCGACAGTTTACTGAAAAAAAAATATTATAATCTAGCTGAAAATTATTAATATGCCCTTTCCCTTTCAAGTTAGCCTAAAGCTTGTGTTGTGTAAGGAGTAGGTATGGAACAATGGTAGCAGTGCGCCGGGTTGGGATTGAACCATTACCTTCACGTTTTTAGTCCTCGCCTCTACCGTTGCGCTGTTGGGGCTTCAATAATCAAGAAACTTATCATAAGGGGTTCGGTAAACTTACGGTTCGTCAGCTGGTGCGGTGCCTTCTGGCGGCAGACCATCACCGACGGCGTCGTTGAGTGCTGTGACCAAATCCTCTACTGGTACATTCGGATCCAATTCTGTTGATACAGACTCTTTTGTTTCCATTACCTATGAAATAGTAAAAATAAATGAAATATTTCTAGGTTGAAACAAACAAACTTCAAGTCACTCAGCGTGCTAGATGAGCTATATTATACTGGGAAATTCTATCGAGATAAAATCGGATTAATTCGCAAAAGCTTTCAAGCCTAGCACATTGAGGTGGCAATGGGCTGGCTTTATGTACATTGAAGTGGTAATGAACTGGTCCTGCGTTGGAAGACTAAAATTGTAATATTGACTAAACAAAAATGTTTATAAACAAATAACAGCAACTTTTAAAAATTTAGGCCATTAAAATTGCTCACCTAAAAATGATCAGTTCTGTTTTTCTTCTAAAGTTCTAAACCCTCTAAGAAATAGTTCTTACCTCCTCTCCTTTATGTGTTTTCAAGACATACGTTTTGCTCGCTGCTAATAGATCGATTTCTGATTTCTTGATTAATTCTAATTGATGCTTTTCTTGTTGATCTCTCCATTCTGCTAACTCTTGACTTGCCAATTCCTCAGGAGAAAGTCTTACCTAAACCATTTCCAACATTTATCAAACCTCAGGTGTTATATGAGGGATTTTGATTAATTTATTATTATTAAACAAGGGAAATGTAGAAGGTATATTTATTTTATTTGGTAAAAGAAGAAAATAAATAAAATTTCAACATACCAATTGCTTCGGTGTTATAACTCGTTTACGAATCTTTTCCCACAGCGACAGATTCTTCCTGTCCTTTATATTGAACATGAGCGATCTGTACTTGGCTTTATACTTCATGCTCACGTCTCTATTAAACAGTTCGTGTAGTTCGAGCTCAGTTTCGTTGGCGAACTGTTGTATTTCCTCTTCAGTGAACTTCGGTCCATCGCTCTCAGCCATTCGTATGGCAATTTGCTCTTGCAGGGACTTCCTCACGTTATCACGGATGGGGTCTTCTGAACTCATCCTGGGTTTTCTGTCTGAGGAGTCCTTTCTTCGCGAAGTGGACGGCGTGACTGCCGGTGGTTGCTGTGAAACAATTATCGTGAGCGCGCCAAAGTCGGGCCTTAATCATAGTGTAAACATACCAAGGTTGATCGCATTACATATTATTATGTATCGGTTTTAAGGCTCCCCCACATAGTTAGTGAATATTGTACCGCAAAACTTTATTAAAATACTAGGTTTTGCCGCGGCTTCGTTTGAATGTTAGATTTTTGAAAATTCCATGGGAACTCTTTTTTTTTACGGGATAAAAAGTTCCACAGGAACCCTTCGTATTTTTTTTGGCAGGATAAAAAGCAGCCTGTATCAATCTGCAGATCCCTAACTAATCCTTCAATAGGTTAATCCTTTACTTTGTTGCTGCGTGATTGAAGGGCAAACAAATTCTAATCGCGTATAAAGTACCGTATGCGTTCCAATACAAAAGTACTACTGTGAGTAATGTGTGTAGATAGAGATTTTGACCATTATAATGCAACTATGTGGGGTTGCCTTAATATGGTTTTGTAATTTACAATATTCCATTCATAAATTAATTAGACACTGACAATCAGGAAAATATATTTTAGTAGTTTCTAGGCTTGTTTTTGATATCTATCTTTAAAGATAAGATTAATCTACACTTGAGTCACTAGCTGATGCCAGCAGCTAAGTCTGTGTGGATTTAGGATCTTAAAAAATCGCATGGGAACTTTTTGATTCCAGGACCACTCCTTGTTAATTCTCGACCTGACTTTGAAACTCTCATCAAAACAGTGCAGCCACTCCGAAGATTAGCCCAAACAATAAATTATAAAAACATGTTATGCCATTATTTAAATAATGATATAAGCACAGTAAGAGGCAGCTCTCATATCAAAATCACAGAAAGACAGTAAACATATTATTTTTTTACAATATTATATTACTAAGGAAATTACTTATTTCTTTAAAATGCCTACCTAACAAAACAAAGTAGCTTCCATAACTAAAAACTTTAACCAGGAGAATTCACTCTTATAATAAACACAGAAACATACAAATTAATATTCTCAACATATTACATGATACGATAACAATATATTTCAGTACATAAATACTCTGGCCTTTATTGTTAAAACAATAAAGTATATTTTCGAACGTTACGTAATTTACTGTGATGATGTTCATAGATGAGTCAGCGCGGAAGTTTTTCCGAAACTCATAGGCAGAGATTAGAATTTACGATCCACTTTAATACTGTCTTAAATAAAAATGGCGTACGATTTTGACCAGATTTTCATAGGTTAATAGGTAATACTGTACAGGATGTAAGGGATATGCTCACGAAAACTTTGTAAAAATGTTACACATTACGCAATTGATGCTCTCAAAATTGTTATGCATACGCTATTAAAAATAAATTGAAAAAAACAAAATTAACATACCTTTTCATTCAATGACTGAGATCGACTTAGAGTGGAGCGAACTATTTTCTTAGGTTCGCTTGCAACTTTGTTGGAAGACTTTGGAGTGTCAAATATTTGTTGCTGCTGGAGCTTTGGTGTGACGGGAGTTTTCGGTCTTGGCGTGGCCTTGACTTCTTCCTTAGGGGAGGGCAAAAGAGTCTTCACCATCCTTTCTTTAGGCTCCTGCTGAGGCGTTTTAACTTGCGACGTTTGAGGGGACTGTTCGACAGATTTCTTTGGAATTCTTGCAAAATTGAGGGTAGTTTGAATTTTGTTTGGCTCAAGTGAAGGTTTTTTCCTTATTACATTGGGTTTGATTGCGCTCAAAGTGCCGGGACGAACGACTTCAAATGTCGGATTCTTTTGGAGCCATATTTTAAGATTTTCAGCAGTAGGAGCATTTGGTCCAGCAAGGAGTCTTCCAGACTTTCGTTCATACACAATCACCTAAAAAGGTCAATCTCCAATCAATTCACATATTAATTTACTCTTTGCAACTAACATTTTTATTGCATATAATTTGAACAGTCCTCTTCAGATGCACACATTCCAAAACAAACATTACAACAAACATATTGGGCATTGGGAAAAGAATAGCATTATTTTTAGACCAATCAATTTAGTTTGGAGATTGTCTGTAAATTGAACTAATTAAATATGATTTATAAGCAAATAAAGTAGCCTTGGTTGACACATTTTGTTAGCACATAATTATACAAATTAGTTATTTCAGTTATTATATAAAATTGTGAGTATGTTGGATTCCAAACCCGCTAAAATGTATTAGTAACAAAGTAAAGTGTAGTGTGAGTCTGTTGCTTACCCGCGATTCGGTGGGTTTGTCGGGCCTGGCGGCCGGCGGGCTGCCGAGTGAGTCCTGCGCGTGTTTGAGTATGCATGCATCGCTGCAGTATATGCTACTAGCTCGTGCGGGTTTCTTACAAACAATACAAGTCGTTTTTGATATTAATTCTTTTGTGATAGCAGGTTGTGGTGTACTTACTCCAGCGTTATCCTTTGCCAATGACGGCACCTACAACACAAATCTTAAATTAATATCCTTTCTCTCTGAGGCAACACTGAGAAACTCTAGTAACATAGTTTTGAAAACTTTATATCTTTATTTTAAAGAATTTAAGCTCTAAGTTTACAATATTGCCTGTCTATTTAGTTGGGGGTGAGACTAACTCTGTGCCTCCCGGTGTGGAAGAATGTTCACCACTCCAGCACCTTGGGACCCCAAGCCAAGGGTTCTTCAGGCCATGTGCCACCCTCATTGCCACATCAGCTTTGCAACTTAATAAGCTATTTGGGTAACCCCGGATCTCCTACAAATCTCCTAATTTCTGAATTGATCCTGCAGGGATACAATGACTTGAACTTCGCTCTGTCCATTGCCTGCTGAGCAACCCTGAGTATTCTTACCAGGCCAATAGTGAGTAAGTAAAAAGTATTTACCTTGGCAATATTCCTTGCAGTAGGTGTTTTCTTAACACAATTGGGACACCTCCACTCAATGCCCTGTTCCTCCATCTGTTGCCCCATGGCCTTGGTAATGTTGACGCACTTGCCGTGGAACCAGTCCTCGCAGCCATCGCAGCAGATCATGAAGCGGTTGTTGTGTGGCTGCTTGCATATGCACCATAATCTGAAAAAATGTTTAACTTTAAGAAGTTCTTCGTACATTAAGTATGTATGCATTATATATTCAAATTGGCCTATTCATTTTCCAGAAAATAATAGCAAGGAAATGTCAATCGCCTTAATCAGGTTTCATTCACGGCTCGCATTGAAATGACAAACTTTTTTATGTAAAGTTCGATTCAAACTTTATGTCCACACGGATGTTAGCCGCGAGTATAGGTTCGCGCAGGTTCCCCGTCTCCCGCGCGCCGCTGATTGGCTGGTACCGATTATTGAATTCTGCGCATCGAAACGCAGGAAGTCCGAGAGGTCATAAAGTTTGAATCAGACTTTACTAAGTGTTGTATTCGTTGGCATCAACTGTGACCACCTAAATATGGGTGTTTCTAATAATATAATCTACCTGATTTTTCTAGAGTACAAGGCAGTAAGGCCAGAATTACCAAATGTACAGAATGTTGATACCATTTGAATTAATCATCATTGACAGTCAATGATATATGCATGATAAGAACATCATAATTAAATCATTGTATAAAACAATTTGCCATACCTATTAGGATCATCTTCTGAATTCCAGCTTTCTTGAGATTCTGCTGTAATTTTCTCTACAGGTGTTGCCTGAAGTACCTGTTCCTGCCTTTTGTTTGTTAATTTCTTATTTATGTACTGCTTAGCGACATGATGCACTATCGGTTCAGGAGTAACTACTGTGGGACGAGTTGGTGTAGTTGCCTCACTGGCCACATTCTCTCCTGTAGTAGGTGTATCCAGCTGGTTTTTTTTCTTTGATGACCTTGTGGCTGGCGCTTCTATTGGTGGCAATGTTATAACTCTCCCATCTCTTCGAACAATTTCAATAGGATCTTTTCGGGGAACAATAGTTTTGACAGCCTTTTGTTGAGGGGTGTACAAATTACTTGATGTCTGAGCCTGTTGGAAAATTTGATGTATAGGTGTTTTGGGTGAAGTTTCCACTTTACCCAACACTTGTTTGTCAATCACTTCTTGCAAATTTTCTGAACTCTCTACCAATTGTGCCACATGCATCAACAAATCTTCAGTTAACCCATCTTCTTCAGGTTGTAGACCTGCTAGTAAATCTAATGTTGGAGACAGTGGACCAGCCAATCCAGGACTGTTAATAATGTTAGCAGAAGATATACTCTGCACCACTTTCATTGGTTGCTGTGTATTGTCCTGCAATATCTGAGCTAAGCTTGCATCATCCAGTTGAGGCATAGGGTCATAACCTTTAGATTTGTCTGCAATGGTGGCCATTTTAATCTGTCTAATGTATGTTTTTGGTGGAGGTTTTGCTTCTTCAGTGACTGTTTGAATTATTGGTTTCTCTTCATTGGATTCAGGTTTGACACTATCAATAGATTTCCTATTTGATTGCAGAGGTTCTTTGTCTGTTTTGCTAGGTACTTTATTTTCTGTTGAGACCCTCCTAATAACATCAGGTGTTGAAAACAATGAAGTCATATCTGTCAGCAAGGCTGACATATGTGCTGGAGTTTTCTTATCCTTCTTAATAACTTTTGGAGCTAATTTTGGTACAAGCTTATTTGGATCTGAAGTAGTGACAGATGTGGCGGTTACAGTTGTAGCAGGAATCAACTGGTCTAAATCCAGTTGCTTTTTTTCCAAGTATGGGTTCTTACTTAAAAGTTTTTCTTTAATATCTTTTCTTAGTATAGTTTTATTGATTTTCAATTTTTGTGCTAATTTAGTATCTGCCTTAGCAATTTTCGTTGGATGAATGCTTTTCAATATCCTGGGTTTTGCTTTAAGCTTTCTTGGTTTAAATGAAGCTGTTTTTTCCTTTGTTTCTTTGTAATCAGAGTCTGAATCTCTGTCAGCTATGCTGTCACCAGAAGAGCTAATTGATGATGATTCAGTATTTTCCTCTGCTGCATGTGTTTTGTCCGTCTCACTTAAGATTTTAGACTTCGTTAATACAGGTAATGGTTTATTCAATATATCATTACCCTTTATAACAATAGAAGGCTCTGTTGTTTTTAAGATAATCTTTTTTCCTTTGGGTATTATCTGTTGTTCTAAAATAGTGATCTTTTTAGGGGTTGTAACTGGTTTTGGTGGTGGTGTATGGGTAATTTCAATGACTGGATCATCAAATGTAAACTGTTCACTTTTCTGGGGTGCACTTTGACTTGGTGATTTAAGTGGTGTATAGCAATGGTCATTTTGGAATCCCAACAAGCTATTTTCCCTTGTTTCTATTCTTAATGACTGTAACATTTCTGCTCCACTATCTGAAACATATATCTTTAGTAGTACAGGCATGTTACATGAAATACAAGTTTTTTTGATATCAAATTTCTATTTTGGAAAACTTTATTTTTTCTGACTAAAAACATTATAAATCAGTTTCTTAATTACAATTATGTAATTGTAAGGAAATTGATGATCAGTTCTACGGTCTATCAGGACCATTACATCAAATTCCCTGTATTGGGTCCCAGGTTACCAGTGCCCTACCCTGCAAATAGTCTTACTATAAAAATTTCAAATAGTCAAAACTTACAAATAGTCTTACTATAAAAAATTTCAAATAGTCAAAACATGTTATCAGTTGACTGTGCAATCACCAAGAAAACTTCAGTATTGCAAATTATGTAAAGCGAGAAGTTTACCATATTTAATGATACTATCTGGCTCATCATAGTAACTGTCCACAGATAGCGTAACATGAGGGATTTTATCATCTTCATTCTCTGAATCAGTGGCATCATCAGGGCGTCCTTCGTGACCAACTCTCACCACACTAATACCAGCAGCCTGAGATCCATCTGTCCCTAAGATATAAATAATACATTAGTTCCTTGTGTCAATCCCTCAACAACTATAAAAATTGGCCAATAAACTAGATACATATTTAGATATTGTAGTTCTTAGATAGTACTAAATTAGCATATGGGGAAAAAATGGTCATTTGTTTTGGTCACAACTTTGAAAGCCCCCCCATTTCTTCATTATTGAAGCTAAAAAATAATAAAAAATATATTTGAACTCCACTTAATGAGCTCTAGACAATGACACCCCACATGCCAGGGTAAAAAAATAAAAATTTTATTTCAACTCCTTTTTCATGTATGGGAGCCCCCCTTTATTTTTTAATTTAATTTTTATTTTTTGTTGTTATAGCAGCAATAGAAATACACAGTCTGTGAACATTTCAACTGTCTACCTGTTACGGTTTACAAGATATAGCCCACTGACAGAAAGATGGACAGACAGACAGACAGCGGAGGCTTAGTAATCGGGTCCTGTTGGCACCCTTAGGGTACGGAACCCTAAAAATCAATTGTCTGTCAAATATGGATTTAGCCTAATAGCAGGTGCTTTCCATTGTGGAAATGTTCGTGATACAGTATATTAGTGAATAATCTATACTTATATAATACTACTTGACTCTGTGAACTTCGTACCGCCAACTTACCTATATATAAATAAAACAAATAACTACTAAAACTATCCTATCTTTCAAGTTGGACCAAATTACAGATAGTTACGAAGTTTGATCAAAATCGGTTAAGTAGTTTAGGAGTCCAACGCTGACAAACAACGTGACACGTGATTTATATATATTAAGATATATTATTATACTACAAAAGCCGAAGAGTTTGTTTGTTTATTTGGTTGAATGCCCTAATCGCAGGCACTACTGATCCGATTTGAAAAATTCTTTCGGTGTTAGATATCCCATTTATCGATGAAGGCTATGGGCTATATATCATCACACTAAGACCAATAGAAGTGGAGCACCAATGAAGAATGTTTCAAATCTGGGGGTTTTAATTCGCTTTGAGAGCTTTCGCTGCATGTGATGCGCAAACAGTTAAAGTTTTGCAAAAATCATGTATGACAGAATTGTCTCCCTTTAAAAGTTCTAAAAAAAATTCAGCGGCAACATATGTCTATCTTTTAAGGTTGGCTCACTATGACTTTTTTTATGCTAACCAAATTTGTTCTAAAATAATGCATTATTAGCGAAGGTTTTTTTATAAAAATCATATTAATCCTTATCCAAATAAGTATGTTATTCATCAAGTATTTAATTTAAAAAAAATTGCCCTTTACATCATTCGATTTCAATGAATATCTTAGGAGATATCGCAGTTTTAAAATAACATCGCAGCAAAATAATGATCATTCTTACAGCGAGCAATTTATCTTTTTATAAACTCATAGAAAATCAGAAATTCTACGCGGACGAAGTCGCGGGCGACCGCTAGTAATTTATATAGATTTTAGACCTTTGCAGTAAAAATAATTTATCTCATTAGATTAGTCTGAAGAACATAGGTACCTAGTTTTTCTCTATAGAGTTTATTATGCTTATGCATGACCTTACTATTAACTACAATCATATTCATAATATAGTTAGTTACTAGTTGTGAATTACCCATTAGAGTTCCCAATAAATTTTGGTCCACCGACAAGGATCCATCCTTGTTTACAATAACAACCACTGAGCTATCAGTTTTTGTTGACGGTCCATTGAGGTCCGTATAGTTAGTAATCACTGTATTGGACATTGTTCATCACAATTCTTGCAACTAGCTTTAAGCAAGTCCTCTATTTTTAGCCTACTTTGAACACACATGCCATCGCGTCTATCTATAAACACACTCGAGTCTTGACGCCATTTTGAAATCAATCCACAAGAAACGGCGCGCGCTATTTGTTTCACTTTAAGAATATGCAGTACACATTCGAAATATCTTAATACAGTAAATAAAAACGAACTAAATAATTATAATAATAAAATACGAAATTCATCAAAATTAATTATTTTTATGATTTTTTAGTCACAAACACAAAATAAACGCGCACACATAGACCGCCACAGAGTAATAATTACCCTAGGGCCTAGAGGAAAAACCAAGCTAAAGAACCAAGAGTCTACAGTTGCGCAGAGACCAAGAAGCTTAAGGTGGAAGACATGGGTCTGCCCGCGAAATTCAAATTTAATTTGGTTTTTCGCAATTTGTAAACTAATACGACAAAGTAGGCTTATTGCCTTCTAATTGCGCCAGTGGAATTATCATCTTCACAGGTTTATATAAAAATCTTTACTTGAAAGTGACCAGTTTAAGAAATTAATCAAAATATCGACTAATTTATGAGTAAAAAAAAAAAGTAACTCATGTCTAACCATGGAATAATATGTACTACGTACGTAGTACATAATAATTCCATGTGTCAAACTCAGTATTTTGATTAATTTAAGACCAAAAGCCAACTTTGTCGTATTAGTTTACAAATTGCGAAAAACCAAATTTAATTTTAATTTCGCGGGCAGACCCTATTTCTATGGGTATATTTGTGTATTTCATCTCCATGTATTTCCTATATACAGTCTATTTGGAGAGCGAGTACATTATACGTAAACAATTATGGCGTCAGATCACGTGATTATATTGTCACTGTACTAAACTAGCGGCACGCTATGATGGCCGGTTTGACACATTACAATAGTGATGTGGAATGTCAATTTATTCTCGAACAAAAAACAATTAAGTTTTGTTTTTGTACCTGATTAAATAGGTTTAATAAAACAAAAATGTATATGTTTATTTAATTTATTTGAACGAACTGAATATTTGAATGAAAATGAATATACATACTTTATATGCACACAAGAAACATATGAATACAAAAGATACCAAAAAAGGTGCCACAAAAGGCCATAATTAATCAGATTCGTCCATACTACTATTTTCACTGTCGTCACTGCTATCATCACCTACATTAATAATTATATGTTCGTTTTCTATAATATTATCTATTTTCACATCTCTTTCATAATCTTCCCTTATTAATTTAACAGTTCTATTCACAACCTTTTCCCAGTCTCCTTTAGTCACATGTTCACAAGCTTCTTCTAATAATTTTAGCATTTTTTTTGTGGTAAATGGGGGTTCTGTATTGTGTCTTGCAGCATATCCCTTAATTTGAGCCCACACCAACTCAATCGCATTATACTCACAATGGTAAGGCGGTAACCGTATAACTCTGTGCCCATGTTCTAATGCTATTTCGTCAATGACGTATCGGATCTTGGTTGGTTTGTTTTCTTTTAAAAGACGTACTAATTCCGCTTTTAACATATTCATGTTTGCATCTACGCCATTTTTACGAAGCCATGCGACGATATCAGCTTTCTTTTGGGATTGGGCAGGTGGCTTGTCAATTTGCATCGAGTGGTATGGGGCGTTGTCCATAATTATAATAGATGGTTCAGGGAGGCTACACAACATTGAGGTAAACCATTCAGTAAACTTTTCTCCATTCATGTCTTCATGATAGTCTCCAGTGGTTTTTGACGCAAAAGCCATGAGAGAACCTTCGACAAACCCGTTGATGGTTCCGGCGTGACAAATTATAAGTCGCGATCCTTTTCCTACAGGAACTTTGGAAGTAGATGCTGCTGTGTCATCGTTCCAAGAACGGCCTACAGTATGGTTAGCATTAAGCCATGTTTCATCCAAGAACACAACATTTTGCCAATTTTTGATTTCTTTCACTTGCCGTAAAAAAGTATACCTTGCCATCGCTATATCAAATCTTTCCATCAATATTTTGCGTTTGTTACATTTTTTGTATCGAAATCCAATGGTCTTCAAAATCTTCGTTAAAGAACTTTCCCCACCGAAGAATAATCCAGCTTCCTTCAGTGAATGCACCAACTTTTTTCTTGTTGGATACTCCTTCTGTAAATAGTAGCCGTAAACATGTCTTCGGATAGCATCGGCATCAAAGCTATCGATGCCTACGACTGGTTTTGCTCGTTTTCTCTTTTTTGGTGTGTGAAGTTTATTTTCTTCTGTGCCAGTCTCGCCATATTTTTTTTTAGTTATCCGTCTAACAGTTCGTTGTCCAATATTAAGCGCATCAGCTACGCGTTCAACCACTGACGTTATAGGTAAAATTGGCCCTCCATTTTGAGCTTCACGATCGAAATAGTTACGAAGGCGTATTACGAACTCACGTGTCTGACTATTTAGAACAGTTCTCTGCGTACGTTCGGTCATATCGACGAAATCCACAACAAAGGGCTTGAACAGAGTCCAAATTAACGAGCAAGGGTCAACAGTAATGCAGTATCAATATTTGAAATCCAAAGCCAGGTCAAAACTATATCACAATCGCATTGCACTGACAGTTTATACTTTTCGAAGCAACGTCAATTCGAAACTGCTTTGTTTTGCATTGAGCATTGACGCGAGTTTGCCGGAGGTAGTAGTTGTGCTAGCCAGCGATCCTATGTGACGATCGTATTAGATTCCATTTTTAAAAATTTTCAATTTAGAAAACCAAATGCCGAGTTGTGGTATATATCATATAAAAATAAAAATTTTACCTTTTGTATGAAACAGCTGATATTTTTTTGCGATTTCAGAGGTTTGTCCACATAGTGAAAATTGTTCATATTCACAAGTACATTCACCCCTTAAATGGTGCAAACTGATTTTTCTACACTTGTATACATTTTAGAAATCAATTTAATAAATAAATTTTGAGTCCTAAACCTAAAACTACATTCGATAAAATTTATGAATCTCTGCACATCACTATCGTCAATAAAGTAATACAATTATTTCCTTCAAAGTCGTTATCAATTAATACGGAACTTCATGAGCGGACAAACGTCAAACCGGCCATCATAGCGTGCCGCTAGTGTAGTGATGAGAAACATTGGCAGACAAGTTGAGAATGAACGATTGATTGAATGAATACATTCTTAAATCGATTACCAATACTATTCAATATGATATTCTTCTGAATTGTGATGCTGGAAACGATATTACAAGACCTTTCAATACGGATCCTATAATTTTAAATATTGAAATTTGTAGCTAACTTTAAATGTTACATAAAATATTATGTTTGACTTAATTTTAATTTATTACATATTAAATTTCTTTATAAGTGGTTTTTTCCTTACAATATTTTATTTATTTTAGTTACCGGAAAAGTCAGTTATATTAAAATCTAATAGCATTATATTAGAAATGTTTAAGATATAAAAATTGTACGTTTTGCAAATAATTTAAGTTTTATTATAAGCTAATAATATAAAACAAGTTACTTACCTTGTCTAAACAAAACAAATGCAGAAAAATCCAAATCTTGCGCAAAAACGAATTCCTTGAAGAATAGAAAATAGTCGTCAGTCCAAGGTTTAACCCAGTCCAATCGTAGAGCAAACAAAAATCCGTTAAACAAGCCAAGTCGTCGAAAACAAAAACTAAAGAACACCAGAGAACTACCGAAACGTCAAACATCAAGAGAAGCAGCGAAATGAATGACGGAATACAATTTGATTTTTGGCGCTGGCTTCCGACTGGTTGTAGCGATTTGCGACTGTGAATGATTCCAGTTGAATAATATTCGACTTTATAAATCATTCGAACCGATCGAATGATTTACCAAGATTAATAACTACTTTAAACTACTTGACAATTTTGAAATAGAATAATAGAAACTTAAAGAATCAGGTTAACATTCCGAAACTCGTTTTAGTATTAGTATAAATCCTACTGAAGGCATTTCGACTAGCCTGAAACCTGGCGAAAGATTCCGAGTCGCGCTGAACAACGCAGTCGAAACGTGATGAGTTATTAAAATACTAATAAGTAGTCGTCATACGATTATGAGCATTAATATTATAATACTAATATTCAATTCGATAATGTGTACATTAGAAGTTGTAAATTATTCGAATAGTCAGATCATTCGTAGTCACGCATCGCTAACCGGTTGCCATTTGCCTTAATACAAGGATCTACGACCGTAATAAATACGACTTCCGATTTTACAATCGACTAAGCTCGTTGTTATCATTCACTCTATGGTTCATGTTTTATTTCCAGCACTAGGGATTTGTTCTATTTCGTTGTCAAACACAAACTAGGCTATTAGTCTGTGTTTTTTTTTTCCCCGATGGTGACTAGATTATTGCTAAATATCGTAAACTGCATAATTTGAATTACATTTGTGTTTATTATAAACTTAAAAATGTTTTGCTTCGGGAAATAAAACGTTTGTGAGTGATTTATAGCGTGATCAGTGAAAATATTGTTAGCAAAACTGAAATGTCCTGTCCGGTATGTTTTGTTTACATATAATGGTAATCACTCTCCAAATAGTGTGTAGTGCGTAGACCATAGATTATAGTAGGTTCTTGAGGTGATATGCGACCTCCGAGATACGATCCTCACGATCTCCTTAGTGTTGTCAATACCAAACGTGTCAACTGTCATACTTTGTTATTATGAGTCAATATTTATTTATTTGTTATTTATTCGTCTAGTGGAATTCTTTCAGTTAAATAAAACCAATATTTCTCTTGGTTTCTCGTTTATTATGCCACAATTTATTTAACTGAAAATGCCTGACGAAAAACTAGGCAAGCCTACGCTATTAAGATATCTGCGACCCGATAAGTTTGACATCGAGCCTGAAGTCGCGGACGCCGATGCAAAATGGCTACATTGGAAATCGACATTCGAAAGCTTCTTAGCAGAAGAGATTACCGAAGATGTACCAGACTCTCTTAAGCGTAAGCTGCTAGTTAACCACTTATCGGCATCGATTTACAAGCATATCAAAACTTGCTCCACTTATAAAGATTCAATGAAAGTTCTAGAAGACATCTATGTCAAACCGAAAAATACTATTCTAGCTCGACACATTCTCTTCAATCGCAAGCAACGAGCCGATGAAACGATCTCTGACTATGTTAGAGCTCTCCAGCTTTCCGCGAAAGATTGTAAATTCGAAGACGTCATAGCCCAAGAGCATGAAGACCAAGCAGTTCGTAGCGCTCTCATATCCGGCTTACTATCACGAAGGATTCGCGAGCGGTTACTAGAAAACTCTAAACTCACTCTCTCAGAAGCAATTAACCAAGCCGTAGCTCCCGCAACTTACTGCCATATCGCAAGGTAGTTCACGAGACGAGGAATCCGAAAATCTAGCAGCAGCTCCATCGTCACGAACTTTTCAAGCCGCTCCGACCACGCCACCTCCGGCTAAACCCTGCTTCTTTTGCGGTGGGAGTCTTCATCCAAGGTTCAGATGTCCAGCTAACAAATCCACCTGCAAAAAGTGCTCAAAGAAAGGACACTTCGCAAGCGTCTGTAGATCGGGCAATAGCAATAGGAACTTGAACATCACGACAGTTGAAGATCCTACGATCTCTAACAACGACCGGTTCTACAGTGGAGCTATTTCTGCTGCCTCTCCTTCGAGTCTTAGAAGTGCGACAATTCCAATAATGGTCAACGATTACAAGGCTGATGCACTCATCGATACAGGAAGTTCAGTCAGCTTCATTAACGCTAAAGTTGCTCGCATAATGAAACTACGCAAAAAACCCTGCAAGCAGACAGTCAATCTCGCTTCTCTCAATCAAGTTTCCTTTGTCGAAGGTATCTGTTTTGCTACCATTGCGATGAATAAGCATACTTACAAACAAACACCTCTTCTAGTTGTCGACAACCTCTGTGCCGACGTCATAATTGGCCATGACTTGCTTAAACATCACTCGAGTATTCATTTCAATCTTGGTGGGCCTGGCGAACCTTTAGAGATATGCAACGTGTTACGAGCTTCGGTACCGTCAGTCTCCGTATTTACGAATCTATCGCCGAACATTAGACCGATCGCCGTGAGAAGTCGGCGATACAGTAAGGAAGATGAGGACTTTATAAAACAAGAAGTGTCTAAATTACTTGAAGACGGGGTCGTTGAAACAAGTATTTCTCCCTGGAGAGCCCAAGTCCTTGTAGCAGGAGGAAAGGTTCATCGAAAACGACTTGTCATTGATTACTCCATGACCATAAACAAATTCACCGAACTGGATGCCTTCCCTTTGCCAAACATAGAATCAGTCGTTAACAACGTATCAAGATTTAAAGTGTTCAGTCAAATTGACTTAAAGAGCGCATATCATCAAGTACCCATCTTAGAAAATGAAAAGATATATACAGCTTTCGAAGCATGCGGCAAATTGTACCAGTTTACACGCATTCCATTTGGCGTGACTAATGGCGTAGCGGCTTTTCAACGAACCCTGGACTTCATCATAACAGAAGAGAGACTAGAAGGAACGTTCGCTTACTTAGACGATGTACATTGTAGGTACTGATACAAAAGGAATTATTATATATAGTGACAGCCAGGCCGCAATAAAAGCTCTGGAAAGAAAGGACACCACTTCGGCTCTCGTGAAGGAATGCAAACATGCATTAAACTCACTAGCTGAAAAGACAAAAGTGACGATTGCTTGGGTTCCTGGACACCGAGGGAACATCGGTAATGAGAAAGCAGATGAACTAGCTCGAATGGGAGCAAGTATCCAATTTCATGGACCTGAGCCTTGCCTACCCATTTCCATACACGATTACCAAAAGAGTGATAGAGGGAATCGTAGAAAGAGAATCGAACTCGAGATGGAACAACTCGATTCAATATAGACAATCGAAATTGTTCCTGAAATCATTCGATAAAAAGAAGACAAGACAAATTATGTCACAAAGTAGGAACAATATTGCATTGGTAATAGGAATAGCAACGGGACACTGTCTGCTAAATAGACATCTCACAATAATGAGAATACAAGAAGACCCATCCTGTCCAGAGTGTGGTGAGGAAGAGACCAGCTTCCACTTTATAGCTGAGTGCCCTATGTACTCATTGGTAAGATGGGAACTACAAGGTAAGGATAGATTAAGTGAAGAAGACCTAACAAACCTTTCAATAGGAGACATCGTTAGGTTTACGAAAGCTACAGGTAGGTTTGAAGGGGGGTAGGCTGCCTGGGCACCAGTAACCTGTGTCCAAACACGGGGAATTGGGTGGAATAGTTCCGACACAGGACTGATCACCCGCCTGGCGTTAGCAGGCGTCCCCTCCACAAATACAAATACAATACAAATACAATAGACGATGTAACCGTCTGCGGTAAAGATCAAAGGGATCATGACCGTAATCTAAAACGCTTTATGGACGCCGCTAATAAATTTCATTTAACTCTAAACGAACAGAAGAGTGTTTTCAATAAGACTAAAATCAACTTGCTTGGATATACTGTTGAAAATAATACAATCAGTCCTGACCCGGAAAGACTAAAACCTCTTTTAGAGCTTCCTGCTCCAACTAAAACTAGTGAACTAAGACGAATCCTAGGTATGCTTGCTCATTACGCTAAATGGATTGCGCGTTTCTCCGAAAAAATAAAGCCACTTACATGCGTGACTACTTTCCCGTTGTCGCCTGATGCGCTAAAGAGTTTTGAAGAACTCAAGCAAGATATCAAGGCAGCCGCTCTAGTAGCCATTAGCGACAATGAAATGTTTACAGTCGAAACAGACGCTTCGGAATTCGCGCTAGGGGCTACGCTGACTCAACTTGGAAGACCAGTTGCCTTTTTCTCTCGGACACTGAATAACTCGGAATGCAAACAATCCTCAATCGAAAAAGAGGCTTGTGCGATAGTAGAGAGCCTAAAGAAATGGAGACACTACCTGATTGGTAGACATTTTCTTCTTATAACAGACCAACAATCGGTAGCCTTCATGTTCAATCAAAATCATAACAGTAAAATAAAAAATGAGAAGATCCAACGTTGGCGGTTGGAACTGTCATGCTTCAAATTTGATATAGTTTATAGACCAGGCACTGAAAACGCTGTTGCGGACGCTCTATCTCGCGTATGCGCCTACATGAATATAAACAAGTTGAAAGAACTACATGACGCACTCTGCCACCCGGGGGTAACTAGAATGTATCACTGGGTAAAATTTAAAAACTTACCCTACTCAGTTAATGATGTCAAGGAGATGACCGCCTCGTGCCCTACCTGCGCCGAAATAAAACCGAGATTTCTAAAGGCCAAGGGTCAATTGATAAAAGCTACGTCGCCGTTTGAACGGATCAACATAGATTTTAAAGGACCACTACCTTCTGAAACAGCCAACAAGTACATACTTACGATTATTGATGAGTACAGTCGGTTTCCTTTTGCTTACCCATGTATGACCTCAGCCACTGTCATTACTTGCCTGAAAGATCTTTTTCTGATATTTGGCCAACCTCTCTATATTCATAGTGATAGAGGATCGTCATTCATGTCCGAAGAGTTCAAATCATTCCTACGACAGTCAAACATAGCCTCATCCAGAACGACGCCCTATAACCCCCAGGGTAATGGCCAAGTGGAGCGACTAAACGGAACACTCTGGCGAACTATTCAACTTAGCCTTCGGTCAAAGAGATTATCGATAGAAAATTGGGAAGTAGTACAGAAGGACGCATTGCATTGTATCCGCTCCCTCCTGTGTACGGCAACAAACGCCACTCCGCACGAAAACTTTTCAAATACCCTAGAAGATCCCCGAACGGAGATTCACTGCCATCTTGGTTCACGCCGGGACCGATCTTTGTTAAAAAGAACGTCCGCTCTTCAAAAACGGACCCTCTTGTCGAGGAAGCTGAGCTCTTAGAGATCAATCCCTACTATTCTCTCATAAGACGGGATAATGGAGAAACCTCAACGGTATCAAACCGTCAATTGTCTCCTTGCCCCAGTACTACTGATAATAGCAGAGACGATAGCTTTGAAACGGCCTCCGAAGATAATCACCTCACGTTTCCATCTGAAAATAACTCCACACCTCTACCTGAAAATAACGCTCCTTCGTCATCGTCTCGTGTAGAAGAGTCGACGACGTCCTCGCCAGTTCTTCGGACTGGACTCCCCAGGAGATCTAATAGGACGCGGAAATTACCCTCCTACCTAACGGACTTTGTGGTTGATGGGAGTGAGAGTGAAAACTGAACCGGGGGAGAATGAGGTGATATGCGACCTCCAAGATACGATCCTCCTTAGTGTTGTCAATACCAAACGTGTCAACTGTCATACTTTGTTATTATGAGTCAATATTTATTTATTTGTTATTTATTCGTCTAGTGGAATTCTTTCAGTTAAATAAAACCAATATTTCTCTTGGTTTCTCGTTTATTATGCCACAGTTCTCTGCAGCGTAGACAGAGAAAGAGTTCTTCTTTGTCTAAGGTATAGTGTCTATCTTCTTTTTGTTCTTGCTGGGACCTAGTATCCAGGGCCGTAAATTGTTCTTGATCCCCAGACTAGTTCAATAGTGATCTGTGGTTCTTGACTTCTTGTTGCTGTGATGCTGTCCATATATATTCCGTATATATTATTATACTCTTTGGTGCTGTCACGACCACAGAACGTCACTGATGACCGACCAGAAAATCGTTGTACACGAGTGAATTGGTTATAATTTTATTCCAAAAGAATTAATTGAAAAGTGCAATTAACTATTGTAACCATGAGTTACTCAAAGTTTGATCTTACGTTTAAAATAGGCCAATATTTAGATAGGCATCTTGTGTTTCCTTTGTTAGAATTTTTGGCAGCAAAAGAGGTACACAACATATCGTGTATTTGTTTATCTTTATGATTATCACGATTATTTAGCAATATTTAAGTTTTATTACTTTTAATTACATGCCTACCGAGCAATAGTTTAAAATAATATAGTAGTTTTGTTAAGAAATCAAATGATTACTAACTAACCTTAAATTTTCAGACCTACGACCAATCTGAACTTTTGCAAGCAAAGTTGGAAATTTTAAGTAAAACTAACATGATAGATTATGTTATCGATATCAGAAGGATGCTTTATCCAGACGAAGACACACCAGAGGTAAGTTTTTATACCACAGTGTAAGCAGACAGCAGACTGCTGTCTGCTTTTCTGTACTAGTTCTGTATGTCTGTATGTATAGTTTCTAAATTTTAAAGAAAAAAGGATTTTAACTAAGCATGTAATATTTGTATTTTGTAAGAATTGGGTGGAAACTTTTTGAATAGCAGAGGATAGTACCTCTAAAATTCTGTATTGCACTTGCTGTTAGATTTAGATAGGTAGCTGATATATCACAACAATGCCACACATCTGTCTGCATAGTATATCTAAAGTATTTGTCTTATTTTTTTTTTTCAGGAAATTAAATCAAGGAGAGGTGTAGTACTGTCACAACTTCAGGAATTGCAAGATGCTGTAGAGCCAGTGTTAAAACTCATGCAGAGGGATGATGTTATGAAAACTGTGGAAACTATGAGAGACCCAAAAACTCTTATAAACTATTTGACAACAAATAAAGAGTTTGAGGTAAATTTTAAATATTACAAACTTTATTATACAATAAACATCTTTATTGCTACAGAGTTAAGGTACAAAAATATCAGCTTAAACATCTTTATTGCTTACATAACTACAGAGTTAAGGTACAAAAATATTTTACACAAAAGCTGAATTAATCACTAAACTAGCGGCACGCTATGATGGCCGGTTTGACGTTTGTCCGCTCATGAAGTTCCGTATTAATTGATAACGACTTTGAAGGAAATAATTGTATTACTTTATTGACGATAGTGATGTGCAGAGATTCATAAATTTTATCGAATGTAGTTTTAGGTTTAGGACTCAAAATTTATTTATTAAATTGATTTCTAAAATGTATACAAGTGTAGAAAAATCAGTTTGCACCATTTAAGGGGTGAATGTACTTGTGAATATGAACAATTTTCACTATGTGGACAAACCTCTGAAATCGCAAAAAAATATCAGCTGTTTCATACAAAAGGTAAAATTTTTATTTTTATACGATATATACCACAACTCGGCATTTGGTTTTCTAAATTGAAAATTTTTAAAAATGGAATCTAATACGATCGTCACATAGGATCGCTGGCTAGCACAACTACTACCTCCAGCAAACTCGCGTCAATGCTCAATGCAAAACAAAGCAGTTTCGAATTGACGTTGCTTCGAAAAGTATAAACTGTCAGTGCAATGCGATTGTGATATAGTTTTAACCTGGCTTTGGATTTCAAATATTGATACTGCATTACTGTTGACCCTTGCTCGTTAATTTGGACTCTGTTCAAGCCCTTTGTTGTGGATTTCGTCGATATGACCGAACGTACGCAGAGAACTGTTCTAAATAGTCAGACACGTGAGTTCGTAATACGCCTTCGTAACTATTTCGATCGTGAAGCTCAAAATGGAGGGCCAATTTTACCTATAACGTCAGTGGTTGAACGCGTAGCCGATGCGCTTAATATTGGACAACGAACTGTTAGGACGGATAACTAAAAAAAAATATGGCGAGACTGGCACAGAAGAAAATAAACTTCACACACCAAAAAAGAGAAAACGAGCAAAACCAGTCGTAGGCATCGATAGCTTTGATGCTGATGCTATCCGAAGACATGTTTACGGCTACTATTTACAGAAGGAGTATCCAACAAGAAAAAAGTTGGTGCATTCACTGAAGGAAGCTGGATTATTCTTCGGTGGGGAAAGTTCTTTAACGAAGATTTTGAAGACCATTGGATTTCGATACAAAAAATGTAACAAACGCAAAATATTGATGGAAAGATTTGATATAGCGATGGCAAGGTATACTTTTTTACGGCAAGTGAAAGAAATCAAAAATTGGCAAAATGTTGTGTTCTTGGATGAAACATGGCTTAATGCTAACCATACTGTAGGCCGTTCTTGGAACGATGACACAGCAGCATCTACTTCCAAAGTTCCTGTAGGAAAAGGATCGCGACTTATAATTTGTCACGCCGGAACCATCAACGGGTTTGTCGAAGGTTCTCTCATGGCTTTTGCGTCAAAAACCACTGGAGACTATCATGAAGACATGAATGGAGAAAAGTTTACTGAATGGTTTACCTCAATGTTGTGTAGCCTCCCTGAACCATCTATTATAATTATGGACAACGCCCCATACCACTCGATGCAAATTGACAAGCCACCTGCCCAATCCCAAAAGAAAGCTGATATCGTCGCATGGCTTCGTAAAAATGGCGTAGATGCAAACATGAATATGTTAAAAGCGGAATTAGTACGTCTTTTAAAAGAAAACAAACCAACCAAGATCCGATACGTCATTGACGAAATAGCATTAGAACATGGGCACAGAGTTATACGGTTACCGCCTTACCATTGTGAGTATAATGCGATTGAGTTGGTGTGGGCTCAAATTAAGGGATATGCTGCAAGACACAATACAGAACCCCCATTTACCACAAAAAAAATGCTAAAATTATTAGAAGAAGCTTGTGAACATGTGACTAAAGGAGACTGGGAAAAGGTTGTGAATAGAACTGTTAAATTAATAAGGGAAGATTATGAAAGAGATGTGAAAATAGATAATATTATAGAAAACGAACATATAATTATTAATGTAGGTGATGATAGCAGTGACGACAGTGAAAATAGTAGTATGGACGAATCTGATTAATTATGGCCTTTTGTGGCACCTTTTTTGGTATCTTTTGTATTCATATGTTTCTTGTGTGCATATAAAGTATGTATATTCATTTTCATTCAAATATTCAGTTCGTTCAAATAAATTAAATAAACATATACATTTTTGTTTTATTAAACCTATTTAATCAGGTACAAAAACAAAACTTAATTGTTTTTTGTTCGAGAATAAATTGACATTCCACATCACTATTGTAATGTGTCAAACCGGCCATCATAGCGTGCCGCTAGTTTAAGAGTAGTCTCTGCAGGACAACATAAAATTTTCAACTCAAAGATCTGAAAGACCCAGGGGGTTACAATTAGAATGGCTTGAACCAATTTTGAGGAAATTTCCTCAGACTACAGAATACAAGGAGTAATCACAGCTGCATTTTATCTATGTTTGATTTTTAGGATGATTCTAGCACTGGGTTAGCTTATATCCTAAAGATGTGTATAGATTACATTTTATGCTGGCAAGTCAAAGGGAAAAGGGGAAAAAACCTAAAATCTCAGGGGCATCATACAATATATTATTTAAAGATAAAATATATGAAGAATTCCTTTTCAGTTCAAGATTGAGATGATTGACAGCATGTATCAGTTGGCAAAATATCGCTATGAGTGTGGTAATTATGTTGAGTCATCATCATACCTCTACTTTTGTCAGCTAGTTATGTCTCCCACTGATAAGGTAAGTGAATAATCCCTTGTATTTTTATGAAATCTTTTTAATACATGTTTTGTCTGAACACTATGATGATGCAACTAAATGGGTTTATAAAATTAAAATAAAAAATGTGTGACTGTCATGGAACACTCTGTTGGATTGAAATGAGTTTTAATAATACATGAATTAATAACAAAAATAAATAAAATAAAAAATAATAAGTTAGGATTCGAACCCCAGAACCGATAGTTTCACTCCTTCAACATGAATGTATGTATCCACTACACCACCAAAGTTATAATGAAGCGTGTGTAATAAACGAAGGCAACAAGTATTGTGATGGAAAATTCTTACTCTTTTTTCTGCCTATCCATCCTTCACATTCTCTCCATCCACCAAACCATCCTAAAAGGAACTTTCTTCGAAAAACATTTTTAAAATAATAATTACTTAAGGAAAAAGAAAACAAAGTAAAAAAGCAGTAATTTAAATCAACTTTTTATTCATTAATCACAATTCAATAATAATAATCAATTACAACAATAATATGTTATTTTAATTATTAGACTTATCTTCAAAGCTAGGAACATTCTGTTGCTGATGAGTTGATATATCCTGTAAAGTATATTTTTAATGTAGTTAAAATGATTAGTAATAAATAATAATAATTATCAGTGGTTTCACTAACAATCAATTTAAGGATACCTTGGTGCAAGTGAAATTTTGGTCAAAATCAAGTTCTGTGCATTTTCGTTTTTCTGGGATCATATTATAGGTATTTGTAAAACATCCCACTATTCTAACTGCATTGTAAGCTAGTGAAAACATCAATGCCCTATTTTTGTGAGATTTGTATATTATAGTTTGGCGCATTTATGTCTGCAGTATTTCACGACTTATACAATGTCACTTGGATCACTTGGTGCACCAAGGTATCCATGATATATTACATTGAAGATACATAAATTGTATCATTAAATATTTTAAAATTTGTATCCAATGCATCAGCCCCTAAGGCTTTATTGACATAACTAAACAGTATACACCTGTTTATTAACATAACTAAAAGCCTGTCCAGAAATGTGTAGAGTTCGGTTTTTTAAATTATGAAATAGGATTGACGACAATCGATGATGGAAAGCTTCTAGTGCCAGCTAGCTAGCAGAGATTGGCAACCATAATGGCTAGTTGTACTTTGTTTACTGCGGCTCTGAACCAAGAGTACTCTATTAATTTTGATGCAAACTTACAATACTATAAGATGCTCCGTTGTCAAATTGTGGATGATATTGACCCCTGTGAACCTGGAGTTGCGATACATCACTAAGCCACTGGCCACAAACTTCGCACTGGTAAACAAGTGCTGGTGCATATGCACTATTGTTTTCATCAGAGGTCTTTGGTATAAAATGCCCTAGTTTGTACCTATAAAATAAAACATTTCATTAACAATGAGTTTCAAAGGGGAATATTAGTTATGTTTAACATGTAAAATATTCTTTAAAAAAACTCAGAAACTGCATTCGTCTTCACTAGATAGTGAAGACGAATGCAGTTTGCAGTAGTAATTTAGTAGTTATATTAGTGGTTTCGCTGCGACTATCTGCTTTGTTCACTTTGTCATACAACGCTGTAAGTAGGTACTAGGTAGTGCCGGAGTTTCAGCGGTTTCGCTGTATTTATTTCGCAGTGGAGGTCTGCTACAGGTCAAAAATGTATTAAGAATACTCACCTATGATTATAGAGCTGATCGTAGTTCCTAAATTTACGGTCACAAGCATTGCAAAGCAATAGCTTAGGCAATGCAAATTGATAGCACATCTTTAACCACAAACATGTCAGCCAATGTTGCTCTGCAGTTTTGTAACATGAAAACGCGATATCACACGCATTACATTCGTAATTATTTGTTACGGAATGCATTTTTGCGTGTCTCAGCAATCTCGGGATACATGTGAATACTTTTTCGCAAAATTCGCATTGTAACAGTGACGAGGTCTTAATTTCCTGGACTAAGTCAGTGTTATTTGAGTTACAACACTGGTTCGCATGCTGGAGAGCCGAATCATGTCTAGGCCAGACTTGGAAGCATTCGGTGCAGGTCCAAACCAACTGCCAACGCGGTTGTGTGTCTAGACTGGAATGTCTCACAGCATAATGCCTGCGCAGACCAGTTTCATAAACGAAACACTTCCCGCATTCATTGCAGGGATACGACCGTGATGGTTTCGAATTGATTATGTCCAATATTTCTTTCTTCTTCGTATAATTTAGAGTTCTATTAAGCATATGAATGTTTTGCATTATCAAAGCGTTGTTCTTATTAACCTTTTCTAGACAAAGTTCAAGAGGATCTATTCCATCAACTCCAAAATACTCATTCTTTGTTATGTCGCTAGCTATTGGTTTTTTATTTAAGGCTTCATAATATATCTTGGGCATATTTAGCTGACAATTGGTTCCATCTAGATTAGCATTCATCATGTTATCTTTGTTGTTAATGTCATCTTGTACAAAAGTTTTTTCATCAAGAATGTTGTTGAGGTATTTATCTGTATAATCGACTACTTTAAAGCAGGAATCAAAATTCAAGTTATTATAATTACCATCAGAAACCATTTTAACCACAAGCCGAGGTTTTTCTTTATCCTTTTTTTTCGTTTCAGTTTTTCCGTCTTGCCAAACACTGAATTTAATATTCGATAAATCTTTGTCATTTTCTCCAATAGTAATATGTAAAGTTTTATAAATATTATTATTCTCTTCCTCAAACTTATTAACTATTATTTTAGCTGACATCTTGTTGATAAATAATCAAATGCTACATACATGACATTTATTTTAATTTTTTTTTAATTAATTATGACAAATAAACCATTTGAGGTTGAGCTACCATGCAGTTTTTATATCCGGGGTCTTTACTGTCACGCAATGCCGTAAAATTAATCTTTAGCTTAGAGCTGAGAACTGAGAGTATTCTATTTACTTTGTTGCTCCCCTAGTCAAGTGAATTAGTATTAATTTTATTAATTAGATAATATAATTTATAGGTAATAAGGTACACAATCTGTTAAGATAGTTAGTATGTGAATTAATAAATTGTTTTAAGATGATAAATAGAAATTCAGCTGATTGGGTTTTAATGTGTGCTTCAAACATTCAGCATTACTTTTTGCCTTTAAATACAATACTATATTAAACCTAAATTTAATTCTAAAATTAAAACTAAAATAAAAACTAATTAAAATCTAAAACCCCATCCAAGCCACATTTTTATTTTTTTAATTTACATATTTCCTACAATTTTTTTTTATATTCTCAAAATATAAAAAAAAATTTTGACAGGTCGTCAAAAATTTTGGCCTGGCCCTGGCGCAGTGGTGAGCGCTGTGGTCTTATAACTGAGAGGTCTCGGGTTCGATTCCCGGTGGGGTCAATTTGGGAATTTATAATTTCTAAATTGTCTCAGATCTGGTCTGGTGGGAGGCTTTACCACCCTAGTGCCGTGCCGTGGCTAGTTACCACCCTATCGTCAAAGACGTGCCCGCCAAGCGATTTAGCGTTCCGGCACGATGGCGTGTAGAAACCGATTAGGGGTATGGGTTGAATGTTCACTGCCATACCCCTTCCAAGTTAGTCCGCTACCATCTTGTCATCGAATAAAAAAAAAATTATATTCTGTTTTGAAACTAAATTGATCCTTATTTATTTTGTTAATGATTAATTCCAGAACTATTTATCGGTTCTGTGGGGGAAACTAGCCAGTGAGATCCTTGTCCAAAATTGGGACGGCGCACTGGACGATCTGACCAAGCTGCGCGAGTTCATCGACAACGGCGGCGCGGGCGCCACGGCCAGCAACATGCACGCGCTGCAGCAACGCACGTGGCTCGTGCACTGGTCGCTCTTCGTGTTCTTCAACCACGTCAAGGGCCGCGACCTTATCATCGAGATGTTCCTGTACAAACCTCTGTGAGTGCTGCCTGTCACTGAGTGCATCGAGGACGGTGGGAACGAAGGCGAGGTTTCTGGTAGTGTTTGGCCGAATCTGAAAGCGGGACTGAACTGGTCGAGATTTCGGTCGATCACTATTCTTAATAATTGATAAACAAGCTTTTGCCCGCGATTTCGTCTTTTTTTTTTTTGTTTTTTCTTAAACTTCAATGGAACCCCTTGTTATTCAGAGACAAAAAGTAGCTTATGCCAATATCCAGGTGCTGAAATCTATACCCATGTGAAAAACACGTCCTTCAATCACACGGGAACGGATAGACATGATTTTTTGATTGACTGCAGTTGAGGGCATGAAGAGTAACATAGACTTCTTTTTGTTCCGAAAAAAAGGAAAGTTTTCCCGCGGGATTTTAGAAAATCTACTTTCACAAGGATGCAGTGGGCAAAAGCTAAGCTAGTTATGTAATATTTCTACAGCTATGTATCTAATCTCTATATTTTTATATTTCTCTGCAGGTATTTGAATGCCATCCAGACGATGTGCCCACACATCTTGCGCTATCTGGCGACCGCCGTCATCATAAATCGCTCGCGCAGAAACGCTCTCAAAGATCTCGTCAAGGTCATCCAACAAGAAGCCTACACTTACAGGCTAGTTTGCTTACTATAAAAGTTTATTAAAAAGTATGTAAACAGTAGGTAATTTTAACTTATACAATGGGGCAGTGACTTCCACACTAGGATTCCCTGTATCGTGGAAATCACTTCCTGCCGTAAGTAACTAAACACATAGAATGAGCTTAAATAATGAAACATATACCTAATATGTAATATTCTTGGTAGTTTGGTAGGATTGTACATGTCAGTTTTGTTTGTACGAGCGTGTGTGTGTGTGTGTGTGTTTGCGTGTATAATCATGTCATTTCAATACATAGGTACAGTATTAACTTGGTTATTGATTGTGAAGGAGTTTAAAAAAAATTTTAAATCTCTGAAATCCGAATTTACTCGCGCGTTCATGGTTGTTGTCTTCTCTAACAGATAGACATCTGCTGCTGGATATTACGTCTCCACAGCACACGATCTTTTGCCGCTTATATCTCGCTCATTTTTACAGATACCTATTTAAAAAAATATATAAAATAAAATTTTCGTAGATCATTTTAATGTCAGAGAGTCGATTTTTTGGAAGTTTAGGGCTGGACCCATTTAAATGCACGTGGTTTTGTCTTCAGCTATTGTGGTTGGTAATACTTGATTTCTGTTTGCAGGGACCCCATAACAGAGTTCATTGAGCATCTCTACGTGAACTTCGACTTTGAGGCCGCGAGGAGGAAGCTTAACCAGTGCCAAGCTGTTCTCTTGACTGACTTCTTCTTGATCGCGTGTTTAGAGGAGTTTGTAGAAAATGCCCGCCTTATGATCTTCGAAACTTTCTGCCGTATTCATCAAGTGATCAGTATTGGGTAAGACTAATTTTTTTTTATCCTTATACAAAAGAAACAAAGGTGAAGCTCATCTCAATAAAGCTCCAGCTTCCTTCAAAAGTAAATAAGGTGAAATTATAAACTGGTATAAGTCTAATGTAGGTACATCATAACAATATGTGTACTTAATAACGCTTTAAATCTTTTGTCATTTGGCAGCGCACCATGTCGCCTACAATATTTCGGGTTGATTGAATCTTTTCATCCGTTTTTTGACCATGTTGTACCTATTCTTTTCCTAGGGCCACAGCTGTCTTAATGACCATTTGGAATCATATTTAATTTAGTTTTTAAGCCCTGACAAAATAGAGGGTTGTTCATAAGTATCTGTGTGTTTGTCTGTCCCTAACAGTAGCTCCCTAACGAATGTACCGATTTTGATGCTGTTTTTTCTGTTTGAAAGCCGACTTAATCGAGATGAATTTTAGCTACTATTTATGAAGATCTGTTCAGGCGTTCATCAGCTTTTTTCTTACTTCATTGAAGGGTCTTACAACTTTTCCCAGGTATGATTGATTTGAAATTTGGTATGCTGTTACCTCAGATTATTTCTAAGACATAACATACTGTACTTAACCTTGAGCTAATGCTGCAGCATCAAGTAGTCTGCGGGAGCAAACTCCTCAGCAACTTACAGCAGATATAGTGTGTTTGATTAGAATGGTCTCATTAAGTAGGTGTTAGATAGATGATGATCGTCTAATGATTGAGCAGCAAACTGGGTAACAGGATGTTGAAGTGTTGGGTATATCAATCATAGTCCGGCCATAGATTCACATGTGGGGGGGGGGTATTTCAAATTGACACTTGTTTCAGAATGTTAGCAGAGAATTTAAATATGCAACCTGATGAAGCAGAGTGCTGGATTGTGAACTTGATCCGCAACGCGCGGTTAGATGCTAAGATCGACTCGAAGCTAGGCCATGTGGTGATGGGAGCGCAGCCCCTGTCGCCCTACCAGCAGCTGGTGGAGAGGATCGACTCCTTGGCGGTGCGGTCCGAGGCTCTGACGTCATTAGTTGAGAGAAAACAGAAGACGCGCAATCAAGATGTAAGTTAATGGTCTCCTTAAGAATGTGCCATAACGCAGCTACGATATGGATTTCATGCCCCTCTTCGAGCGGGTTGGTTAATGATTGTTTTCTCTTGAGTGAGAAATACGAGCGATAAACGCATAACGTATTTTTGACGACGTAATCGCCAAAACTGCTTATTACGTAATTACAAGTTAGTTAAACAACCAATCGAAAAATTAAAACAGGTAATTGAAAAATACTTCTAGGTTTCTTGACAAAACAAAAACCCAACAAAAATATAGTTTACTCCTCCTGAGATAAATAGCAAAATGTGTGCAAAACATGTATTTTTCAAAAAAATATACTATTGAGAAAATTTTCACCAATCGTGTTTTTAAAACATGTAATCCAAGATAAAAGTTCGAAGTATTATTTCCCCAAATATTAATGTGGTAACTTTAACAAATTCTGAGATAAATAACAATGACAAAATACCAAACTGCATATTATGGTCTCTTAAGTTACTTTCATTGTTGGCCCAGTTGGTGCCAAGCTTCAGCCATGGCTAGCGACCACCCTAAAGACATGCAGCTAAGGGATTTCGAGTTCCTGTATGATGTTGGTTAAATCAAAACTGACATACCCCTTCCAAGTTACCCTGCTTCCATCTTAGACTTCACTGGTACTGTAAAGTGAGATTGCAGTAAGGAGTATTGCCTGAAAGAAGACTGGTCTGAATGGTGCATGTTACCCGTGATCAGATATGGCTCTTATACATGGTCACTATGGGAGAACTTCATAAGAAGCTCAGCTTCCCATAACTCAAAGCCTGACCTCAAGCAAGAAGACTGAACGGGTGTCTGCGTCTTCTGCACCGCGAGCTCCTAGTATCCAATCAATGTAATAAAATCATAAATCTGTCACAATTTTACTGACGCCTTGAGTCTGTACTCTTGAGTAAAGTGAGAGTGTGATCAATAGATAAATGACCCTGGGTTCCTAACTCATAGTCATCATCATGTTTTTTTATTACTACAAGTTGCAGCTTGTTTCATCAAAGTGTTGCAAATTTCCAATGGCTGTATAAAAATTTAACACCATGGATCCCTAATTTGAAATTTTATTTGTTTCAGATACGTTGGGGGGCGCAAGAATTTTAAACTAGGAACTTCTTTATGAGAGTATTGTTTTTGTAAATGAAGCATTTTAATAAATACTTTCATAAAATAAAATATAGTTCTTTTTTTACATATTATAATCTTTCAATTGTATTTAGTAAGGTGATGTTTCAATATGACTGATGAAAGCCTGAAAAAATGTATAATAGACATTATTAGTTTAAGGAATGAGAGTATTCTTTTTTACATCCTATCTGTTTGTATCTTTGGAACGGATGAACCGATTTTGAGGGGATGCAGGCAGATAGGGAATTTAACAAGTAGTAACTTAGGCTAGATTTTTCTTTAAAATAATAATTAGGGTTCCTTCAAATAAAAAGTAAAAACTAAAAAGATCTAACCATTACTCCGATCCGAAAAATTATTATCTTAGCAGATCTAAAAAAATTTAATAATTATTATAATCATAATTTATGATATTGAAGAAACAAATAAAACCAACACAGTACAATTGAAATTTTATTTTATCATTCTACTAGAAACTAATTTACTCTACAGGTTTTATAAAAAGTAAAAACTAAAAATGTCTAACCATTACTCCGATCCGAAAAATTATTATCTTAGCAGATCTAAAAAAAATTAATAATTATTATAATCATAATTTATGATATTTAAGAAACAAATAAAACCAACACAGTACAATTGAAATTTTATTTTATCATTCTACTAGAAACTAATTTACTCTACAGGTTTTATTGTAATAAATCTTGACAAAATTAAGGCGACCATTATAGTACAGGAGACAAAAATAACGACAAAAATATAAAATGTATCTTCCGAAAAAACATCTGTAAATGCTGGTATTTGGTTATAAATCTCTTCCACAACATGCAGGTTCCCTTTGGTTGGTTTAGTCATGTCTATTTACTTCTTTTTGCCTTTCTTTTCAGATTTTGTTGTGACACTAGTGGATATTTGTTCGGCGGGTGCTAACGTTGTGATATGCTTATTCAATAATTGTAGAAGTTCTAAACAAGTGAGATTACCACTTTTAAACGTAACTCGTTTTATGTTAGCAGTTTCTAAAAAAAAAAAAAGATTAGCTGTGTTTTTCATTTGTTGACATGGCCTTAGCTGCATGCTGTGCTATTCTCCCGCTATTGGTTAAAATGCATTGATGCAGCAAGAATGCCATAAATTCAGCCAAGCCAAGCCTCCAATCACACCAGACCAGGGATAATTGGGAAATTGTTCCTTCAAAAATTGCTCCTGCCAGGATTGTAATCCAAGACCTATACTACCAACATTTGAAATATAGTCAAAAACTATAGATTTCTATATCACTTTAATTTTTTTTGGTTCTAGGAATATTATTTCAATGTATCTTTGATTCATTTTATCTGTTTCAATTTTAAAACTTTAAGCAAATAATAAAGTTACCTGCAATGGATGGCACTATGGTGATATCAACTGTTGGTTCACTGCGGTCACAAACAATTTCAGTTTTGAGGGCACAATTTGGATTTGTTAAACTAATTTTTGGTGAGCTCATATAATGTAAGAAATTCCTGAAACAAAGTATTCTTACAGTAAGGTATTTCTATTTGGTACATTGTGCTAAACATTGTACATCATTCCTTAATGCCCAAGGATCGCAAATAAAAATAGATCTGTTGCTATTCTAGATTACTTCGAGACGGTAGAATCTATAATTCTAAAAATTACCTTGTATGTACCACGTTATCACCAAAAGGGTCAAATTTTACAGTTATTCGTTTTGCAGCTTTAAGATTAACAGCTCTTAATTGCTTTCCGATAGCGGATACAACACCTCCAGATCTTCGTATAGTACCACTGTACGGGATAGACATAGCAGTTTCTTTCTGGAAAATGGAAAATCCGGGAAATCGATTTTAAACCAAAGAGGAAAATACCACAGACCAGGAAAATACACAAAAAATTTAAATTACCACAGATTAAGAACCATGGGTATACCTAGTCAACTAACCTCAAGCCATGGAATACAAATTACAACTAATGCCTCCAGCAATTGAACACAGACTAACAAAACACTATTTCATTTCACTATTTAACACTATTGGGGAAGGATGAATCACGTAAACACTCTATTCATTATCCATCTTGCTGTACGTCCCGCCAAGGTCATGCACGATGCACGATCAAAAACGACAGTGAATAGGCTTGACGTACGTCAATAATTATTATTAACAGTTTGCTGGACGTGCATGTCGCGAAGCGCATATGCTATCGCGAAATACTTAGATCTTTGGTAAGGATAATGGTTGTATAAGTCTATGGTAGTATATGACATCGGAAATTTGTCGTTGGTTTGTAGTTTAAATATTTTTGGTTTTGAAATGTTCCTTTTTCTGATGGACATTTGTTGCGTAGCAACGGGTTGTTTTTTCTCGCATCCTGAAGAAGGTGGTTGAATTGTGAGCTGCGCTACGAGGAGTGGGTGTGATGAAAGCTAAGTATCTGAGTAGCTAAGTACCTGATTATCTACGCAATTGATCTATGAGGTTCTTAAACCCTCATAAGTGAATTTCTAGATACTAATACATTTACTAGCATCTGGGAGCGCGCTCTAGGGCTGTGTGTGAGTTAGCAAGGGATGTGTAAGGGACGGTTTCAATGGTGTTTAAATTGTGAGTAAATCATTATGGCTATTAAGAGCTGAGAACACATCAGACCCGATGAGATGAGATGAGATGACGTTGAGCCCTCGTGGAGGGGGGCTCCGAGGTGGTTTAGCCCTCGTGGAGGGGGGCTCCGAGGTGGTTTAGCCCTCGTGGAGGGGGGCTCCGAGGAGGTTCGTACGAATGGGGAAGATTACGTTGATCCTTCGGGTAGATAGAACCCGAAGAAGGTTCATGTTTATGAACAGGAGACATTATGTCCCGCCCTTGGGCATAAGGGGCCCAAGGAAGATTCGTGCGGACTAGAGAGATTCGCTCTTAGACATAGGGGGTCTAAGAGTATGAATAAGAAAGATCGGGTCCGATGGTCAGATGTGATTAGATTCCGCATGGGAGATGAGTTTGATTCCTTACACGTCCACGGCTAGAAATAACTGGAATAATAGATCAGATCTTAGGGCGTCACAAATGGTGATGTCATAGTTAATTTAATCATGCAGGTTACCGGTGCACTCCCGCAGCAGAGAGAGAGAGAATTAATCGGAGTCAAGCGGTGCAACAGGAGCCTTCTAGTTGATGGGCAGGTATGACTCCATTGTTATAGTTAATTAAATCGGTGACATTCTGTTCCACTAGACATCCTTATTTAATATCCATATACAAGCGGTTCAACCGTGTATAGCGCGTAGTTACCCGTAAATATATACCTAGAGAGAAAGCAGATAGTGGAGTAGAATGGCCTCGCCGACAGTGCACGAGCCGTTTTCCATCCAGCAGATTTCCCCCACCACTTACTAAGTCGCGACGTACGTCGCCGATGGATAGTGAATAGCTTTGACGTACGTCAAGACGGTCGTGCATCGTGTATGCTAGATGGTGTGGAGACTTGCTGTACAGCAGAGTCGTCATTCAGCCCACAGAATTTGGCCGCCGAGGTTAATCTGTGGCCGAGAGAAGTGTGCACCACAGATTATGTGCACGGAAAAATGCTCCTTGTGAGTGATTGTATTCTGTGGCAAAATCAAAAAAACCGGCCAAATGCAAGTCGGACTCGCGCACCGAGGGTTCTGCACTTCAAAAGTAAAAGTAAAACGATAGTAATAATTATTATATTAATTTGCTTATTCATCTTTCAATATAACTTTGCTTGTAGAGGTTTATTGTTAATATAAAAAAAACTATGCTAGTTAGAGCGTTGGTTTTATTTTTCCTGTAAAATAGGCATAAACCTCTATTGACCATAATTATTTCTGATTTTTCGATTGGCAATCTTCGGAGATAAGAGGGGGGGGGGGGACGGTATTATTTTCGACATTTTGCCCAATTAATCAAAAACTTACAGATAAAAATAAATAAAATCTGTTTTAGAATGTACAGGTAAAGGCCTTTCATATGATACCCCACTCGGTATAGTTATTTTACTTTTGAAAGGGGAATGCCCACTGTCCATACAACTTTGGGCCCATCGCGGACATGCAAAGATTTATTAATGCATTATTTATTTAGGCTTTTTAGTGTATCTTTAATAATAAAATCTGGTTCAGGTGGCCGCCAGACTAATAATATGAGAAATATAGCGTATTTTTGTAACCATTTTGGGGTTATGTTTTTGACAGAGAGCTTAATTGTCTGTATTTTTACACTATCCCTGACTTGTTCCTGTTTCAAAATATCATTGTTTATTACTTTAAAACAATAAAACCTACGATTAAAACAACAAATACGCATTTCGCATGATGACAGAAAATAGACATATCAGACCATTCCTAGTTCCATGTATCAGCCAGAGACACCATCTTCAAAAACATGAGTAAAAGGAAATGTCATCTGATGTCAAAAAATGAATGTTGCCATTTGTGTGTGTAAAAATATTTATAATCGATTCTTGAATAATATTCGAACACAATCGGTACTGCAGAGTCACTTAAGCATATGAGAGCCGTCAGTATTGTTAAGACGTAATCCTGCTGTGTATCGCCTATTCATATCATATTTTGATGTTTTATGTCTCCAATCTTGATGACGTAACCTCGCCTCTCTGGACACATCATACATAACTAGTGACCCGCCCCAGCTTCACACGGATAGTAGAGCATATTACGCCTGTACTTTGCAATCATACTACGCCTATACTTTGCAATCTCCTTGAAATGTTCCCTAAGTTATATTGAACAGCATATTGAACAGTATGTAGGCTTATAAAAGAAGTATTGCTCGGCTTATAATGTAGTAATGTCAACGCGGCGCTGGGGTGGTCACTGGTCGCATCTCGTGAGCGAGTCCCGTCATTGCCATTGGGTTGAAATCCTCGTATTTATTTTTGCGCGCGTTCGTTTTTGTTTTGCGATAGCTCCTAAAATATTCATTTAAATTGTATGGTGTAACGCATTATCATAATGTGCATGAAATGCTTATGGTAACTAACGTATTTAAGTTAATAAGGATTAATACTGTTCCGTCTGAATAGATTTCCAATAACCGCATGGTATGTGACCATTTTTTTAAAACTTAAAATGGGTATAGTAAGCTATCCTTAAAAGATAGATCGCGGACTTTTCTGTAAAGACTTATCCCACCATACCACCACCATAAATTGTTTTGATAAATCTAAAAGAGATTAGGCAGCGTTTTCGATGAAAGCTCCCACGCGGCTTGAATTTTTCCGACATTGTCAACAATTATCGTCATATTTCAACTAATTTACACAAAACCTTGATACACTAAAACCTTCCTCTTGAATCACCCTATCTATTGATAAAAACCACATGAAAATCCGTTCGGTAGTTTTTGAGTTTATCGCGAACAGACAGACAGACAGACGCGGCGGGGGACTTTGTTTTATAATATGTAGTGATAAGAATTATGATACACTTCAAGAAATGAACTAAAGGTCTTTATACAATATAGTATACTTTTCAAATATAAATATACACACACCCATTAAACGCTACACAAATCGGATAATAATCGAAAAAATCGACAGTATCGATTAGTATCATGGTTGATGCTGGCAACATTTTAAAGAAAATGGCTACAACTTGGATCACAGACTATAGATTCAGCTTACTCGAGTCATTATAAATACTTTTAATTTATGAAAATTACTGATAATAGTGGCGGGTTTCATAATATTATGATAATTCGTATTTATTTATTTTAAAATGGTTCTGTAATTTGGATAAATTCTATCGTGCTGTCCGCGGAGGGCCCAAAAGTTGGCATTCCCCTTTCAAATCCCTGATTTTCCCCCTTTTTTAATAAAACTAAAAATAATTTTCGATTATTTTTTTATTCCAATGATGTTGGGCTAGTCGATAGCTTTAATAGTTACTGAAATAATCAACTGTGACAAACGGACGGACGGACGGAGAAAGTCTCACCATAAGGGTTCCATTTTTAGGGTTCCGTACCCAAAGGGTACCAACGGGACCCTATTACTAAGCCTACGCTGTCCGTCCGTCCGTCCGTCTGTCAGCGGGCTGTATCTCGTAAACCGTAATAGATAGACAGATGAAATTTTCACATATTATGTATTTCTATTGCCGCTATAACAACAAATAATAAAAATTAAATCAAATTAAAAAAAATAAATTAAAATCTTTCCATGGGTACATAGAAATATTTTTATTTAATTTTTTTAACGGAACCCTAAAAGAGCGAGGCCCGACTCGCACTTGGCCGATTTTTTTTAGAATTGCAAATGGCAGATCACGAAATTATATTGCGATTTATTGAAAAACACAAATTCCACACCTGTTTGTGGAATATTTTACATGAAAAAATTGCGTGCGTTCTCTACTAAAGTTTCATTGCATCTGTCATGCACGATAGTGCGTATGGCGTATGCTACTGTCCAGCACCGCGTCCTTGGCGGGACGTACAGCAAGATGGACAATGTATAGGGTGCTTAACAGTTTTAAATTCAAAACGTTTGATCTATTCCTTGTCACAGATTCCTTGTATTTAATCTGAGGAAGACAACTTTCATCTTCTAAGTTATTCATCTGTGATTCTCCCTTGTCAAAATTAGTCGCTAAACGTCAATCTGCAACCTAGCTAAATGCCTAAGTGCAGTTTACAGCCACATTAATATAAATCACATTGTTACAATTTTAAACACGAGGGCTTTGTACATTCTTATTTTCAAGCTTTGGTTTATTTAATCTTTTGCCAAGATGTACCCCGTTGGCCAACGTAAGCATGCATACTTGATATCATTAGCACCACGAGTCAGCAAGGCAGCATCATCCTTTGTTTGACTGGCCTAAATAAGCCCCCACGGGCTAAGTAGTTACTGGCACGGCCTTATTATTACATTTTAACTTAAAGTGTTGTTTATGTGAAGGGACAATGAGGTAAAGGTTAGTTTGTCGTCATAGCTCCAGCGGGGGAGACGAGTGCTGGCGCCGTGAGCGTGTCTGGAGCCGTGAGTGCGGCGGTGGGCACCACGGGAGCCGCCGCGGGCGCGCCGACCACAGCGCCGCCCGCGGGCAGCTCCCCGACGAGCGTGACGAGCGGCACGCTGGTGTCCCCCGCCGCAGCGCCGCCGCCCGACCTGCCAGTGCTCACCTGCCCTCGCCGACCCAACCTCGGTCATGAGGGCCGACCGATCATGCTCCGTGCGAACCATTTCCAAATATCAATGCCAAGAGGATTTGTACACCATTATGATGTTAATATACAACCTGATAAGTGCCCTAGAAAGGTCAGTTCACCATAGTTAAGTTAGCAACAATATTTCATTAAATTTATTTAATTGAGTTTCCATTAAATTTTCAGATTTTCACTAAAATTTATGTGAAGAAAAGAGAATATGTATATCAAAAATTTATTTGGTCATTGTCACATGAAGTTGCATTTCAGTTGTTCATATATTTATTGCACTTTGAATCCTTTTAAATTGAATTAAATATTTCATATTAAGATAAAAAAGTAGTATTTTGCAATATTCATATCAAAGTAAAAATAAAATGAAATACTTCATTTATGTGGAGATATTATTTAAGATTCAAAGTGCTGAATAACTAGTTGAAATTTAAAAAGTTGCTTTGAACAGTTTAAAATATTTTTTACACTATATAATCTTTTTAGGTAAATAGAGAAATTGTTGAAACTATGGTACACTGTTACAATAAAATATTTGGTGCTCTGAAACCTGTGTTTGACGGTAGGAACAACTTGTACACCAGAGATCCTCTGCCTATAGGCAACGACAGAGTTGAGCTGGAAGTTATTTTGCCTGGTGAAGGAAAAGACAGAGTGTTCAGAGTCACTATCAAATGGGTGGCACAGGTAAGAACTTCAAATATATTAAGAAACTAGTTGATGCCCACAATTTCTCTGGATTTTAAAAATTATCATGAAAAAATTAGTTTAATCATTTTATTATGTTAAAGATGTAAATTGTTAAACTATTCATGGTTAATAGTCAACGTGAATGATATTAAATTTTCCTCAAAGTATAATAGTACCTATACGCAGGTACTGTATACTACTGTAGAATGGTAGTTAGTTGAAATTTGCTAATCATAATGATTAGGAAAATGCTATAAAAAAAAATTTTCCAGTAGAAAATATCAATTAGTAAGTTTTATAAATATGAATTAGTAACACAATTATTCAATACATCAGTGTAATCCTTATTAATATATTAATATTATAAATGCGAAAGTGTGTTTGTTTATTGATTTGTTCTTGAATCATGCTGTAATGGTGCAACAGGTCGAAGTGATTTTGCAAGTGTATAGTTGAAGACCTGGAGAGTGACACAGGCTTCCTTTTGTCCTAGGAAAACAGGGGATTTTTAAAAACCTAACCATGTGGACAAAGTCGCCTGCAAAAGTTAGTGTAATAATAAAATCAATACTTAATAACAGTCCTGATGGATAATGAGCACTTAACTGAATTATACCCCAGTTGTTGAAGTGTGAAGGTCAATTATTGAATAATGTGCTATCAACACTTTACTCACTACGCTACTCATATCTACAAAATATGCTATTAATTTAGTATGTGAACAATGTTGATAAACAATAATTAATTAATTTAGGTTTTCATAATATGCTTACTTGACACTTACCATCAGGTGAAATTGTCAATGGCCATCTTATCATCAACATAAAAAAAAATATACTTGACTTTGCCAGTGGTAGTGGCTTCTAGTAGCTATTGAGAAATAGAGATTTTGTTTATGATTTTTTCTGTTTTAGCAAATATGCTTTTATTTTCCTATATTAAAATTAAAATGAAACATTACAAAGCAATTGAAGAATTTTTTTAATTATTATTTGTCAATCAACACTAATAATATTTATTGTGCAAGTTTCCTCTATATTTTCCTGTGTTAGTTTTTGATAAACTGTTACTCATGTTAGTACAAGTATTCAATGTTTTATTTTTCTAAATAGCTTCTTAATTTTAAGTTAATGGAAGATTTTGAGACCATTTTTATCCCATAATATTCAAGAATTCACATAGGATTTTTAAATAATCAAAATCCATGTGGACAAAGTTGTGTGCATCAGCTAACATAAAATATTCCTACAATAACCACATGCAAATAATCCAAACTGACAATCGTGTCATTATATTTTTCCTCATTAGGTGTCATTGTTTGCCCTAGAAGAAGCATTAGAAGGTCGCACAAGACAGATTCCATATGACGCGATACTGGCCCTGGATGTGGTCATGAGACATTTGCCCTCAATGATGTACACTCCAGTGGGCAGATCCTTCTTCTCTTCTCCCGAAGGATATTATCACCCTCTCGGTGGAGGTCGGGAAGTATGGTTTGGTTTCCATCAATCTGTGAGGCCGAGCCAATGGAAAATGATGCTTAATATTGATGGTATGTTTTTTGTGTATATTTCAAAGATTAATTTGTGCATACAAAATTGATTTCATTACCTGTTGACAAGCTTAACTAAGCTAACTCTTTACTTCGAAGGAAAATATCTCATGTTTGTAAAACATAGGTGAACATAATATTTTTTTTAAGTTGATTTTTAAAATAGGTGAAAACTACTTTTTTCCATAATATTTTGGTTGCATGTACATAGTTGGTTTGGCACAGTTGGGTGATAATAGAATAAACAAATTAATATGCAGATTGTAGATAAAATTTACATAACAAGACGATTCAACCTGCCTGCACACACCCAAACCTGGTATTGGCTCAGCGGTACATCCAGACAAGGAGTCAACTGTCACAAGATGCTTTAAATTCTAGAAAAAGAATAGAACTCCGATTAAGCTGGACAGTTTTCCCGATTGAACAAACTGAATGAAAGTCTAACATTTTGTTCTTCAAAGATCTTTTAAATATTGAAAAAAATTAAAAAATAATATTTTAACTGTTTTGATCATTAATAATGATAAAATGTCTCTTTCAGTGTCTGCAACTGCCTTTTACAAAGCACAACCTGTTATAGAATTTATGTGTGAGGTGTTAGATATAAGGGACATTAACGAACAAAGAAAACCGTTGACTGATTCACAAAGAGTGAAGTTTACCAAAGAAATTAAAGGACTCAAGATTGAAATAACACATTGTGGCACCATGAAACGGAAGTACAGAGTGTGTAATGTCACACGAAGACCTGCTCAGATGCAGTCGTAAGTTCTTGTGATATGCAAAACTTTACTGTTCAATGTTAATGTATAAGATTTTAAAAGATATTGTGTACAGTCATTAGGTCTCATAATTTGCTATACTTTAATAACTAAAATAGGAAGGAATTCTTAAAATCGCTTAAACTAAATTCTAGTGGTGATTGAGGGTACTTTTCGAATGACAAAAGGAATGCACAAATGAATTGCGACGTCGCCATCATTTAGATATATCTCTGCAAGGACAAGATGTTCCCACTATGCACTCCTTTGTATGCTTTCACTATTCTTAGGAATATGGACATTTGGCACTTAAAAATTAACTAACCTGAACTGTTATTATAGCTCTTAAAATCAATAAAAAGTATGTGTAAAAACTGTATATTTCATAAATCATTTCAGTTTTCCTCTTCAATTGGAAAATGGACAAACAGTGGAATGTACTGTAGCTAAATATTTCTTGGATAAGTATAAAATGAAACTCAGGTATCCCCACCTGCCGTGCCTGCAAGTGGGCCAGGAGCACAAACACACATACTTACCGCTCGAAGTGTGCAACATTGTACCTGGTCAGAGGTGCATTAAGAAGCTGACTGACATGCAAACTTCTACCATGATAAAAGCTACAGCGAGATCTGCCCCAGACAGGTACCACGATTGCTATGGAAATAAATATTTATAGAATCATAATTACAAGTTTAGTTAGTTTTGATATAAATATTATTTGATGTAAAATTCTACGCCTACTAAGATTCAAATTGCTTTCTGCTCACACTTATTTTATTATTATTTATTTATCAAAATAATTGATTGGGGTAGATTACCCAATTAAATTTAAATGTCAATCTGGACTAATACAACCCAATTACTTATGATCAGATCCAAAGTCTGTAGCACGTCGACCGTCGCCGATCCATTGTGCTCACCACTACCTTGTTCCTTTCTACCGCACGTCTTTTCATATCTCCAGCGCCTCTTAAAGAAATTCTTAATCATAAGCATAATCTATAATAATTTTTTTTAAACCGACTTCAAACGCCCTCGCCACTACAAAGTAGATATTTATTGTTGATTTTTTGGGTACCGTACCCAAAGGGTGCTAACGGGACCCTATTACTAAGCCTCCGCTGTCCGTCCGTCCATCCGTCGGTCAACCGTAATAGGAAGACAGTTGAAATTTTCACAGAGTGTGTATTTCTATTTCCGCTATAACAAAAAATAATAAAAATTAAATTAAATTAAAAAAAATCCGGCCAAGTGCGAGTCGGACTCGCGCACCGAGGGTTCCATACTCCAAAAGTAAAAGTAAAACGATAATATTATATTAATTTGCTTATTTATCGTTAACTTTGTTTGTAGAGGTTTATCTTATATATAAAATTCTCGTGTCACAATGTTCGTTCCCGTACTCCTCCGAAACGGCTTGACCGATTCTCATGAAATTTTGTGAGCATATCGAGTAGGTCTGAGAATCGGCCAACATCTATTTTTCATACCCCTAAATGATAAGGGTGACCAACCACTAAATATTTTTGCTGGCGGTACGAAGTTCGCGGGGTCAGCTAGTTGTTAATATAAAAAAAACTATGCTAGTTAGAGCGTTGGTTTTATTTTTCCTATAAAATATAAATAAACCTCTATTGAACATAATTATTTCAGATTTTTCGATTGGTAAACTTCGGAGATAAGGGGGGGGGGGGGGACGGTATTTTTTTCGACATTTTGGCCGATTACTCAAAAACTATTATAATATATAGAAATAAATAAAAAACTGTTTTAGAATGCACAAGTAAAGGCCTTTCATATGATACCCCACTCGGTATAATTATCTTACTTTGAAATTTCAAACCCCTGATTTTCCCCCTTTTTTAATTAAACTAAAATAATTTTCGCGTTGATTTTATTTTTCCTGTAAAATATACATAAACCTCTATTGACCATAATTATTTCAGATTTTTCGATTGGTAAACTTCGGAGATAAGGGGGGGGGAACGTTATTTTTTTCGACATTTTGGCCGATTAATCAGAAACTATTATATCTAGAAATAAATAGAAAACTGTTTTAGAATGCACAAGTAAAGGCCTTTCATATGATACCCCACTCGGTATAATTATCTTACTTTGAAATTTCAAACCCCTGATTTTCCCCCTTTTTTAATTAAACTAAAATAATTTTCGCGTTGATTTTATTTTTCCTGTAAAATATACATAAACCTCTATTGACCATAATTATTTCAGATTTTGCGATTGGTAAACTTCGGAGATAAGGGGGGGGAACGGTATTTTTTTCGACATTTTGGCCGATTAATCAGAAACTATTATATATAGAAATAAATAAAAAACTGTTTAAGAATGCACAAGTAAAGGCCTTTCATATGATACCCCACTCGGTATAATTATCTTACTTTGAAATTTCAAACCCCTGATTTTCCCCCTTTTTTAATTAAACTAAAATAATTTTCGCGTTGATTTTATTTTTCCTGTAAAATATACATAAACCTCTATTGACCATAATTATTTCAGATTTTTCGATTGGTAAACTTCGGAGATAAGGGGGGGGGGGAACGGTATTTTGTTCGACATTTTGGCCGATTACTCAAAAACTATTACATATAGAAATAAATAAAAAACTGTTTAAGAATGCACAAGTAAAGGCCTTTCATATGATGAAGCTCAGTATTTTACTTTGAAATTTCAAAACCCCGATTTTCCCCCTTTTTTAATAAAACTAAAAATAATTTTCGATTTTTCTTTATTCCAATGATGTTGGGCCACTATTATACACAACTATGCCAAATTTCATGCCGATAGCTTTAATAGTTACTGAAATAATCGACTGTGACAGACGGACGGACGGACGGACGGACGGACGGAGAAAGTCTCACCATAAGGGTTCCATTTTTACCATTTTGGTATGGAACCCTAAAAATATAGGGTACATGAAAAAGGAGTTGAAATAAAATTTTATTTTTTACCCTGGCATGTGGGGTGTCATCGTCTAGAGCTCATTAAGTGGAGTTCAAATATATTTTTTATTATTATTTAGCTTCAAAGTTGTGACCAAAACAAACGAGCATTTTTTCCCCATAAATGCTAATTTAGTACTATCTAAGAACTGAGATATCTAAATATGTATCTAGTTTTAAAAAAGTGATTTGGTCATATGTACGGAACCCTAAAAGAGACTCGCACTTGGCCGATTTTTTTAAAAACCGCTCGACCGATTTAAATGGGACCACCTGGGTAGTATACCCTTTGAAACAAAAAGAATATTTTTTCAAATCGGTTCAGGCATCTTCGAGTAATCGGTGAAGATACATAAAAAAATAGATTCTGACGAATTGAGAACCTCCTCCTTTTTAGGGTTCCGTACCCAAAGGGTTTACCTATTAAGGAGACTGTATGAAGATGGAACGGCAGTAGTTCGGGTAGACGGGATGGATTCGGCTGTCTTGAAAACCCAAGCCGGTGTTCGACAAGGATGTATTCTATCACCCCTACTTTTTAACATCTATACTGAATATATAATGCGAATTGTACTTGATGAGTGGACCAAAGGCGTTTCAATAGGAGGGCAAGTGATCACTAACCTACGGTATGCTGATGATACCACCCTTCTCGCATCATCTGAGAAGGATATAGGGGAATTTCTCAAACGCTTAGAGGATACTAGCATTGATTTTGGGCTCGCAATCAACCGTGACAAAACCAAATTTATGATAGTTGATAGGAAAACTAATAACAGACCCGAGATAACTCATATCAATAACTGTGAGGTTGTCACCAACTACATTTATCTTGGTTCCGCTATCACTAATAACGGGAGTTGCGAGAGCGAAATTAAACGACGCTGTGCCGTGACCAGATCAGCCGTCGAGAAGCTATCGAAAATCTGGAAGGACAAAAGAATTACGAAAAATACAAAGGTTCGTCTAATGAAATGTCTTGTCTTCCCGATATTTCTATATGCGGCTGAAACATGGACCCTAAGACAAGTTGACCGACGAAAAATCGACGCCCTGGAAATGTGGTGCTGGAGACGCCTACTAAGAATAAGCTGGACAGCGCATCGAACAAACGTCTCCATACTCAAAGAGCTGAAAATAACGCAAAGGCTTTCGTCGCTTGTACAACTGCGAATCCTTAAGTTCTTTGGGCATATCACTAGGAAGGACTGGTACCATCGAACACCTCGTTGTACAAGGTTGAGTCGAGGGCACACGTCCACGTGGTCGCTCCCCTACTAGGTGGACGGATTCAATCCGCTCCGCCACAAATTTATCCGTCTCCGAGTGTTCTCGGGATGCCACCAACAGAAATCGCTGGAAGGAGATCGTAAGAGCTGCTGTGAAGGCCAAGTCATAGCCACGACCACTCTGCCAAGAGTGAACGAATAAGAAGAAGAACCCAAAGGGTGCCAACGGGACCCTATTACTAAGCCTCCGCTGTCCGTCCGTCCGTCCGTCCGTCCGTCTGTCAGCGGGCTGTATCTCGTAAACCGTAATAGATAGACTGTTGAAATTTTCACATATTGTGTATTTATATTGCCGCTATAACAACAAATAATAAAAATGAAATTAAATTAAAAAATAAAGGGGCCTCCCATACATGGAAAAGGAGTCGAAATAAAATTTTATTTTTTTAGCCTGGCATGTGGGGTGTCATTGTCTAGAGCTCATTAAGTGGAGTTCAAATATATATTTTTTTATTTTTTACCTACAAAAATGAAGAAAGGGGGCCATCAAAGTTGTCGGTTTTAGACCAATTTTGTTTGGGGGTCTATCTCAAAAACTAGTTAGGAATTTGAAATTTTGGTATATTATGTACCATCCGATTTATAATGCGGTTTGTAAGTTGTGACCAAAACAAACGAGCATTTTTTTCCCCATATGCTAATTTAGTACTTTCTAAGAACTAAGATATCTAAATATGTATCTAGTTTTAAATAAATGATTTGGTCATATGTACGGAACCCTAAAAGAGCGAGGCCCGACTCGCACTTGGTCGATTTTTTGAAGTTGGTTAAAATTATATAGTTAAGGATATGATGATGGTCCAGTGCACATTGGTGTTCCATTGCGCAGGGAGCGTGAGATCAACAACCTGGTGCGGCGCGCCAACTTCAACACGGACCTGTACGTGAAGGAGTTCGGCCTCACCATCTCCAACAACATGATGGAGGTGCGCGGCCGCGTGCTGCCGCCGCCCAAGCTGCAGTACGGCGGGCGCGTGTCTTCGCTCGGCGGACAAGTAATACGTTCTCACACGTTCTTACATTTCTACTTGGGGAAGGAACAACTGCTTTGTTGGTCTAGTGGTTAGCATATTCGACTGCGGATAACGAGGCCCCAGGTTTGATCCCCGGGCCGGGCAAATAAATGTATTAGGTGTTTCTGTCACGAGATTCTCAGTACTAGCCCATAGTTAGGAAATTGGCGGAGTGTTACCCCTGTACCTCAGATAGCACGTAAATAATAATAATAGTTTTTATTTAAGGGAAAACCCGGTATATACAAATAAATAAATATAAAAATAATCCTAAAAACTAAAAACTATTTAATGTAATCTATCTAATAATATCTTTGTAAAGACATCGGTCCTGCGATCTCTCTCCGGTCGTGTCGGATTTCGGCCCATCGGACTATGAGAGTGAGGGAATAGAGAGTGCACTTATGTTTGCGCACACACTTGTGCACTATAATATCTACAGCGCAAATGGCTAATCTCTGAGAAGGTTGGCCGCCGTGACCGATTTCGGTCTGGAGGACATTATTTTACTTGGAGGAGGCCGATAGGGATAACCAGGCTCAGTTCGACCTCACCATCCCCAACAACAGAATAGAGGTGTCCTCAATTAGCAAAACCCGGCTTTAGTTTGCGTTTTGAAAAGAGCGACTGCTCAGTTTCCTGCGGCTTTTAGTAGAATCTGCTTCCCGAACCAGTGATGGTCTTGACTTCTAATAACTATAATACACGTAAAAATCAATCATTTTGAATTTGAACTTCTCTTTGTGTCCCCTTTCAATACTATGTATTTTATTACCTTTAGGGACATTTTGGCTTTAAATAAGCCAAGTTAACTGTACCAAAAGCGATTTTTAAAAGCTTTATATTTTAATCTTACTAAAAAGGAGTACATATTTTTGAGTAATAAAAGTAGTTTAAAAATAATAGCGGTGCTTGCGTACATTCTTATTATATCAATACATCAAAATTAGATGTGTTTACTGGAGCCTTTAGAGAAATTCACCAGGCGTTAGCCAGACAAGACTGAAATGTCTTGCCTGATGTAGGAGTTAAAATTGATTGACTTTTTGTTATATTTTGTACACAGCAGGCGTTGCCGAACCAAGGCGTGTGGGACATGCGAGGCAAGCAGTTCTTCATGGGCGTCGAGATACGAGTTTGGGCGATCGCGTGCTTCGCGCCGCAGCGGACTGTCAGAGAGGACGCGTTGAAGTAAATAATCAACCTCTATTTTATATTCGTCTTTATTTAGTCAAAACTAGCAATAACAATGGAGGGGGCGGCTGCCATCGCCAGACCGGTGATTATTCCTATGTCAGGACAATTCCACCCAATTCCCTGTAGTACAAAGATGACAGCGAATATCGCTTTGATTTCCCGCTTTCTATTCATCATTTAAAACTACCCATCAAGCTGAGAACATTGTCTTTTTTTTTTTTGAATAAGCTTGGATACTATAGTTTGTCTTAACTTTACTTGGACTATAATATCCTACCCAAGAAGCTATAAAAAAAATTAAGAAGTTTTTTCTTCAGACTTAAAGAAATCTATCTTAGTGCAAATTTCTCTATCGCCGAGTTACTTTTAACCGAGTAATAAAATGGACGTTCTGATAGAAAAGAACGGCGTTGGTGAAATTGGCATTAAGTTAACAAAACTAACATTTTTTCTTGCAACCACTACCACACACTTCTGCTGAAACTATGTCAATTATTTTAGTTGTTTATCAAAGTTACCATTTTGTCGGTTTGTATCCAACAAAATCAAAACTTGGCAGAAAACTAGCCCCGCATATTCAAAATTTACAACATCGGTAACCCATCATTTTTGAGATAGGCAGTATTTGTAGTTTCGTTATAGGCATTAAAGTGTAACCTATACACGAAGTTTTCGTAAGCCCCTTACTACTGTATACTTTTCTCGGCAGGAACTTTACACAACAGCTTCAGAAGATCTCCAACGACGCGGGAATGCCGATAATCGGGCAGCCCTGCTTCTGCAAGTACGCCACGGGGCCGGACCAGGTGGAGCCGATGTTCAAGTACCTCAAGTCCACCTTTGTGCAGCTGCAGCTGGTGGTCGTGGTGCTGCCCGGCAAGACGCCTGTTTACGGTCAGTCCATGTTTTCTCGGAAAACTTTCTTTCTTTTTACGTCGGTATAGCTTACAGAAGTGATTTAATTAACTAACTGTTAGTGTAGTGACTTACAGGACTGTTAACATTGCTTAAGTTACTCACGTAAGCGAATTACGTGAGTAAAACGTACAAGTTTAATAGTGACCTTGGGTTAAAAGATTATATAGCGAAGCAATGGCTGGATCATGCGTCATGCTCGTGAACGGGTGCCGCCGGCGGGAATGGGGCTACTTTCTGTCTGCCCGTCTTTGACATGAATTGAATTGTAGTACGTTTTGTGGAAATGTCATATTCTATTCTAACAAAGATGCACGGGTTAAATCAGCTTGCCATCCAGCTGCCCACAAGATAGTATAAAAACTTATTACAATGTAATAGCTACTTATTAATATTGTAAAATGATTATTTTGAAAAGAGCAACTGCTGAGTTTCTTGCCGGCTCTTCTCAGCAGAATCCGCTTTCCGAACCGGTGGTAGAATCTTGACGTGTCATAAGAGCCACAGGTTGGCCTACATGAAATAAATAATTTTGAATTTTGAATTTTGAATTTTATAGGTTAGGATAGGGAGTAGTTATTCCTGTTTCCTTTCTTGCTATGCTCCGTGCACGTCATAACTCCTAAAATCCCTGTAGGAATAAACTGTTTGAGTAAATTTTTTTACGAAGATGTTTAATCTTTGTAAAAAATTTCAGCAAAATTAATCTTTTAAAGCTTTTTTATGAGTCTAAATTATTAAAACACTCACCGTTTATTTAAATTGACGCTCTATGTGTGTAGCTTGTTTTTTCTGCTCTGTTTATCATGGAACTGAGATGATTGTGGTCATTATTGACGATAGGTAAAAACTAAAGCTATGGCCGTGCGAGCTATAAAACTTATGACATACATTCTTCTATAGCGGAAGTGAAGCGAGTCGGCGACACGGTACTGGGGATGGCCACACAGTGCGTCCAAGCCAAGAACGTCAACAAAACGTCACCCCAAACGCTTAGCAATTTGTGCCTCAAAATCAATGTCAAGCTGGGAGGTATTAACTCAATTCTGGTGCCATCATTACGTCCAAAGGTTTGTTGTTTGCTTCAAAGTACCAATTATTCAAATTTCGAGTTGTATAAGTTTCGAAATTTCAATTCTTATGTAACTTTGAATGTCATGATATTTTGATAATTTGTAAAAAAAATTATCCCGTCTTGAAATATTTGTGAGAAGGCTAAAACTACTCAACAATATGAATACAGTGCTGAATTTTTGCACCCCTGTTATCTTACGTAAAATACAGAAACTTAAACTTTATTATATTTCGATGCTTGAAGATGTGCCTTCTCGTACTATTAGATCGAGGTGTATAAACTGTGATGTTCAGGTGTTCAACGAGCCAGTGATATTCTTGGGCGTGGACGTAACGCATCCGCCGGCGGGTGACAACAAGAAGCCGTCGATAGCCGCCGTGGTCGGCTCCATGGACGCGCACCCCTCGCGATACGCGGCCACCGTGCGCGTGCAGCAACACAGGTGCACACGCACACACCATCACGGACGCACCAACACGCACACACCAACATGCACACACCAACACGCACGCACCAACAAGCACACACACACATACACACCCGCCCACACATACACACCCGCCCACAAGCACACACGCACGCACGCACAAGTGTTTTAAGAATGTAAATTTAAATTTCTTAAATGAGATGTTTATTTTGTCGAAACTGTCGACGAGTATATTTACCTGGGACACACAGTCCAGCTAGGTAGGTCCAATTTCGAGAAAGAGATCAACCGCCGAATCCAACTCGGCTGGGCAGCGTTCGGGAAGCTCCGAGTTGTCTTCTCGTCCAAAATTTCTCAGTGCCTGAAGACTAAAGCCTTCGAACAGTGCGACTTTTGCCAGTGATGACTTACGGATCTGAGACATGGTCGCTTACTAAGGGCCTCATAAGTAGGCTCAGGACCGCTCAGCGGGCGATGGAGAGAGCTATGCTCGGAGTGTCCCTGCGGGATTGAATCAGAAATGAAGAGATCCGTAGGAGAACCAAAGTCACCGACGTAGCTAAGCGAGTCGCGATACTGAAGTGGAAATGGGCGGGGCACATAGTTCGAAGAGCTGATGGCCGTCGGGGTCCCAAGGTGCTGGAGTGGCGACCCCGTACCGGGAAGCGCAGTGTTGGCAGACCCCCCACCAGGTGGACCGACGACATCAAACGAGTCGCAGGGAGCCGCTGGATTCAGGCGGCGCAAGACCGAAGCCTGTGGAAGTCCATGCAAGAGACCTTTGTCCAGCAGTGGACGTCTATCGGTTGATAAAGAAGAAGAAGAAGAAGAAATGAGATGTGCTGGCCCAAAGCTTGTGATATTTAATTTCTTATGCCTCATCCGCACGTTTGGCGTTTGCCGCAAACTCCAAACCTCTACAAACGTTTGCCTTGAATTTTGCCATGCCAAACGCTCTATCCGCACGTTTGAACTTGTGAAGGCTTGCCGAGGTTTGCCAAAAGTGCGGATGAGGCTTTAGACTTATTTCAGCATGGTGGACTATACTATGACCTATGACTCTTCTCTGAGAGGAGACCTGCGCTCAGTGTGAGCCTTTAATGGGTTCATGATGATGTGACGATGAATAATTGAGATGTTCATCATCATCATCATCATCATCTCAGCCTGCGGACGTCCACTGCTGAACATAGGCCTTTCCCAGAGAACGCCACCACACCCGGTCCTCAGCCTTCCTCATCCAGCCACTTCCCGCCACCCGCTTTATATCGTCGGTCCAACGTGCTGGAGGGCGCCCCACACTACGCTTACTTGTTGAGATTGAGATGTTACTTTTGTTAAAAATAAATTATTTCTTACTGATTAATTAAATATAGGGTCTTCAAAAATAAATGAGTAAAATACACGCCTGCTGTTAGGTATAAGTGATAACCATTTTAAATTATTTATCGATTAAACTACAAAAAGTGCGTCAAATGTTTATGACGTCACATATTAGTTTGCTATATCCTTGATATTAAGAGGTGACAACTTTTATTATGAAACGCACTCCTGTTTACGTTTGCGTGTGTATCCCTGTGTGAAAAAGAGATAAATATAGTTTTAGCGAAGTATCTTTGATTTATTTCGTAGTGAAAACAAGCCAATTACATTTCGACTCTTCACATTTTGCTGGACTTAACAGTGCGTTCGATACGACACATCGTTGCAGACAAGAGATCGTCCACGAGATGAGCAGCATGGTGCAAGAGTTGCTGATCATGTTCTACAAGAGCACGGGCGGGTTCAAGCCGCACCGCATCATCATGTACCGCGACGGCATCTCCGAGGGGCAGTTCATACACGTGCTGCAGCACGAGCTCACCGCCGTGCGGGAGGCCTGCATCAAGGTGAGGCGTCTGTTGCACAAGAAGAGTTCCTCGAATGCGAGCGGCAACAAAACGTATGATATTGCGATAGCTCTCCATACCATTCTCGCTCGCGATTATAAAACTCCTATCAGTTAAGCGTTGCTCGAATGTGAGTGTCGAAAATGTCGTTCGCATGCGAGAAACGCTCCTTGTGTATTTTAGCCTTAAAGGTTCCCGTGCGAGCAGCGTGGGACAGGAGCCAGTATACACAGATTTGGTTTGCTATCTCTATCGATTTATCTAAAGAATCAGCATCACCTACAAATTCGAAAACCAAAACTGTCCATGTAATTACATATACATACACTGCTATAGATAAAATTGCACTGGAACACCAACGGGGTCACAAAAACTAACCATATGACTGGAATGTTATGGTTCGGTTTTGGAATTAATGTGCGACACGTACGGCACTTTATCAATGTTGCTCAGACGGTTTCGCATGCCTATATCGCGTTCTCTTTCTCGCGCGGTATGTGTGAATGTGATAGCTGCGCCGTAGAAATATTATTATTTTCATGACAAATTAATTAAATTAAGCAATTATATTGTTCGTATACTAGAACATAAATGTAAAGAGAATATTTTCTTACCGAAAATATGATATTCCATGTTGTTTTTAACATAATTTGAACTGTTTTTGCACTTTTTCACAGAGACCAAGCTCAAACGAGTTACAATTTTTTCTAAATAATAGCACTTTAACCGTGCCGTTTTTGACGGGTTGATGGCTACTAGGGCTACAAAACTGATGGTCAATGTTCGTGTGTGCAGCTGGAGGCAGAGTACAAGCCGGGCATCACGTTCATCGTGGTGCAGAAGCGGCACCACACGCGGCTGTTCTGCGCAGACAAGAAGGAGCAGTCCGGCAAGTCGGGCAACATCCCCGCCGGCACCACCGTCGACCTGGGCATCACGCACCCCACCGAGTTCGACTTCTACCTGTGCAGCCACCAGGGCATCCAGGTGAGCCTCCCGCTCTCATCGTGGTGCAGAAGCGGCACCACATGCGGCTGTTCTGCGCAGACAAGAAGGACCAATCCGGCAAGTCGGGCAACATCTCCGCCGGCACCACCGTCGACCTGGGCATCACGCACCCCACCGAGTTCGACTTCTACCTGTGCAGCCACCAGGGCATCCAGGTGAGCCTCCCGCTCTCATTGTGGTGTAGAAGCGGCACCACATGCGGCTGTTCTGCGCAGACAAGAAGGAGCAATCCGGCAAGTCAGGCAACATCCCCGCCGGCACCACCGTCGACCTGGGCATCACGCACCCCACCGAGTTCGACTTCTACCTGTGCAGCCACCAGGGCATCCAGGTGAGCCTCCCGCTCTTATCGTGGTGCAGAAGTGGCACCACACGCGGCTGTTCTGCGCAGACAAGAAGGAGCAATCCGGCAAGTCGGGCAACATCCGGCACCACCGTCGACCTGGACATCACGCACCCCACCGAGTTCGACTTCTACCTGTGCAGCCACCAGGGCATCCAGGTGAGCTCTCACGTATCTCACTCATCAGTAGATCACGCCCATTGTTCCATCATCGCCGGCCTAAAACACTGCATGGGTCTCCTCTCAAAATGAAAAGGGTTTAGAACGCATTTCTATACGGTCAAATGCTATTTAGCAGACTTCATACTCCTTTGAGAACATTGTGGAAAACTGTCAGGTGTGCACATTTCACTGGCCATTGCGAGCGACATTTTCGACACTCAATCCTCATTCATATTATATTAATGCAATGTAATGTAATGTATAATTGCGAGCAAGAATTGTATGGAGAATTATTGCATAGGCTGCCCGAACAGTCGTATTGAAAGATTGATCAATATTTTTCTATACAAATCAAAATATTGTCAATATTATTATTATATATTGGCAACTAGCTGACACGGCGAACTTCATACTGCCAACTTATCTATTATAATTTTTTTATTTTTTTTGTTAAGTATTAAAACCTTCCGTGGACCTTAAGGAACATACAAAAAAATAAATTAACCGAATTGGTCCATCCATTCTTGAGTTATGCGCTTACCAACATTCATTTTTATTTATATAGATAATATTGACTGTGTGCGGGCAGCCATAGGTTAATCGCATATATGATAATATCATGAATTGTATGAAGAATAATTCTCCGTACAATTCTTGCTCGGGATTTTACATAACATAATACATTACATTGCATTAATATACATAATGTCAAAAACTTGCATCAGTTAACCGATGCTGGAATGCGAGTGTCGAAAATGTCGCTCTGAAGCCTAAGAGTATGGTGACGAGCTGTTGCTTCATTGCAGGGCACCTCGCGGCCGTCCCACTACCACGTGCTGTGGGACGACAACCACTTCGGCTCGGACGAGCTGCAGTGCCTCACGTACCAGCTGTGCCACACGTACGTGCGCTGCACGCGCTCCGTGTCCATCCCCGCGCCCGCCTACTACGCGCACCTGGTGGCGTTCCGCGCGCGCTACCACCTCGTGGAGAAGGAGCACGACTCCGGCGAGGGCAGCCACCAGTCCGCGTGCAGCGAGGACCGCACGCCCGGCGCCATGGCGCGCGCCATCACCGTGCACGCCGTCACCAAGAAGGTCATGTACTTCGCTTAAGATTAGGATAAGTCTTGGCCGGTCTCGTCAGATTCTGAGTAGTGTGTCACCTAAACTTAAGGCGCGATGTGGGGTGAGGGATGAGTCTAGCGGAATCTCACGGGAGGCGCAATGCGCGCGGATAACGTACGTGGACTTGTGCACTAGAAGGATGCATAATGGACCTACTTACGCAAAAAGGAACCAACCCACACGACGACATCTTCTCAAAGTTGTTTTTGTCAAAGTTTTGGGTACATCAAAATTGTTTGATAATTTAAATAAAGTTTATCTACGATATTGTGCGAAATAACTCACTCTATGTACACAATTATTATATTGATTTTGACGAAAACGGCTTTTTCTCAAAACTGTCGTCGTGTGGGTTGGTTCCTTTTTGCTTAAGTAGGTAGTAATTAACAATTCAATTCTCCGATTCCGAACTATTATATTAATGTAGTACACGATAGGAAAATAGGTGCTGGAATGTCTAACTTGCACTAGAAAACTCATTGCTGGTAGACCGACAACGACAGACCGAGGCGTGTGGATGGCCCTACAAAAAACTTTCATTTGTCGAAGCGGAGAAGTGTATTTATTGTAAATTTTAATGTCTGAATCTTTCGTGGGAAAGAGATTTAATGCATAGTTGTGACAAAATGACGGTTGTGCTTTGGTTTCGCTTCTGTTCGCCATGCGGAACAAAAGCGAAACCAATCGCGTCTTCTACGGATTGTGTGAAGTGAAACGGGAGTGAAATGTTAAGGTAGCGTCAGATCAGCACCCCGATTCAGAACCTTACGATAAAGTAATTATCGATCGATTCGGTTTGCTATCGTACGATAAGATGAATTTTCAATTCAGAATACTCGTATCGACAGAGAAGTTGTCGAAATCGAAACCGAATCGAACCGACGTAGATATCGTTCGATATCTTCTATCAAACGCTATTTCACTACAACCTTATCGAATAAGATTTTCCGAACGTCCGATAATTTTAGTTGGTAACTTATCGAAAGCTACAGGGCATCCGGTATCCTTTTCTTTACGTACTGTGTTTACTGGTTTTTCGTATAAAATGATTATGATGAATGATTTTGGTATGTAAATGTTTACTTACCATATTGTACGTATTTAAACATTACAATAACATATTATGTACACCACAACAAAATAAAATAAGAACCCAGAGGGATGAAACATGAACTTAGCGCCATCTATCGACGAGGCTGAAAATTGGCCGTCAATAATTTAACAAGTTATCATTTTAAATAATTACTTCAATGACCTTTTAAAATGATTAAAATCTATTTATTTAGTGTTAACATGAATTTATTATCAAGTGAAATTTTGGTAAAACAACAAACTTCGTAAATCCACTTGTAATTTAATGTAACTAGTCGATACCGATACCGAAGCCGATTCCGTAGTCGACATCGAATCGAATTCTCTAACCGAACGTTCTGAATCGCACGACAAAAAATTTTCGATACGAGATCGATATCTAATCGTATCGAAACGGGAAGTTATCGAAATGTTCTGAATCGGGGTGCTGGACGGCCGACCGCGAGCGTTTATCTGCGCGTCTGTGATTCTTTCGCCAACTTTTACTTGGCGCAACTTTCACTACCGTGATTTTCGTTAGATTTGTCCCAGCTTTGGTTTGTACTGTCAATGTTGTTAGTTTGGTGTTGTGAATACTCCGGGGGGTAAACATGGCGTTAGATATACACTGAGAATGTGGTACGCCAACCTCGAAGAATGTCTTATCAAAGATAATATTATGTACCTGTGCGACATCTCTTGCTTTTTTCAATTCTGTATAAACCACGCCATGTAAATGTTATTTGTATTGCTTGCTTAATGAAAATGATTTTTCATTGAATTGCAATTAGTGCTCGATATTTTGGCGAAATATGGATTTTATTTTAATATTTAAGCAATTTGTTATTTCATTTTTAACCTATGATTTTTATAATGTTTGTATTTATTTTCAAATGAAAGTTGAACTAATTTTGATGGAATTATTTAATTTTATCGTAACCGCAAAAAAAAAAATATAATACATAAAATATTGTTCTTCCATTTTTCTACTATGCAAATAAAATTGTTCGTGTCGTATAATTACTACGATCACTCTAAACGTAAATGGGGTATAGTCGTTAATTTTTAATAGAAATGCATTTGTATTTTTGTAGATTGTAAACTCTGTAATTTTAAATTCTGTATATAAAAACGTAACCGATCATATTTGACGTGACCGACCAATGTATGTAAAAAGCTGCTATTTATAAGAGACATTTTATACATAAATATATGCCTATGTAAAAGACATCCGTAATCATATGAGTCTACTAATATTGGATAACTGTATTCATTTGGATCTCATCTTAGAAGAATTGTTTGCGTTAGAGTGTACAGTGTCATCATACTCGTTACGTAGTTCTTGCAGTGCCCCCTCTTCACATTGGCGCATCGCGCTCGGCTACCGTTGAAACTCGATGAACCGTTGAACGTGTACAGAGCTTCTTGGTGTCTATTATATGCCTACTGTATTTTTGATAACGAAAAGAGAATGTAAAGGATGTGGTGTGTAGGTATAGGATAGGTACTTTGTTTTTATGTGTGCCAAAATAACTGATAAACATGGAGGAGTTAGCCGCCCAACTATTAATGAGAATAAAGTACATTCTATAATGTCTATAGACTATATTCCTGATAGATGTCAAAACAAAATAAAAATATAATAATCGCGATGTGACAACCCCCAAAAAAATAATCTAAAATAGTTGCCACTAATTAAAAGGGATAAATAGTCCGTTTTATCCATTTATGACAGTTGGTACATATGACTAAAAAAGAGGCAGATATGTTTATATAACTACTTTTTATGCGTTCATAATATCACATCCTTTACATTCTCTTAGCGGCTGATTTCATGCACACATCAAATATTTTAGTATGATTCCCGAACACCGTTGGCCGATATTTGGCGAACGCGTTGGGCTAACGTGAAATGGAGGCTCAAAACATTGGGTAGCTTTTCTCGAATGGTTGCTACGAAAAAAGCAGCATGGGGGATCTGTAACTTTTGTATGACATTTAACGACTCCATAAATGGGAGGTGTCGGGTTCGATTCTCAGCAGCGGCAACTTGAAAGTTAATAGTTTCTAAATTATCTCTGGTCTGGTCTGGTTTGGTCTCACTACCGTCAAAGACGTGATGCCGAGAGCAGTATACTACTATACTATACTACTATACCATGTACAGAATATAGTATAATTGATTATATAATATAATTACTTCAAAGTTAGCCCCTTACCATCTTAGACTCCATCATCACTTACCATCAGGTGGTAGGAGGTAGCTGTCAAAACACTGTCATCTAATAAAAAAATAGATACGCAGTCCCACACAAAACCTAACTGAAAAAGTTTTCATCTATGAGCAACATGCATAAAGACATTTTCCCTCTAACTTTTGTTCACAAATTGGTGACCATATTTACATAATAGAAACATTAAAGTGGACAATATTTTTAGTAGATTGTTGATTGAAGTAGATGACGAAATCTAAATGTCAAAAAGGTACAGATCAATTCCACAGCTAGGGTTACGAGTGCACACGACAGTCAATAATATAGTTAGGACGTTTTAAAATACAGTTTGTATTTTTCAGTGTAGTGTAAGCTTGCCGAGGTTGTTCACATCAAGGGATATAATGTACATTTTATGTATATGAGAAATACATGGGAAAACATCATTTTTATAGAGAAATTTTAAGGCAGGGCTGGTTGTGATCGCCCGGCTGCGCTATTATGTTATCAACAGATATTTTGTTAAAGGTGAAGCAATAATGACGGCAATGGACTCGAATAAGCCTCGAGTTAAAGCTTTTTTTCAGTACTGGAAATGCTTGAAATCGGATTTCAAATTCAGAGGCGTCCGCATCGCGCAAGAGTCGCGAGCTGTCATATCATTCAAACTGATGTCATATTGACAAGCAATTCAAACTGTGAAACATGACATTTTTATAATATGACGCATTTTGATGACAGCTACCAACTCTTGAGAGTGTAGGTATAGGATAGGATGTCCATTTGATCGTGCCCAAATAGGGTATTTGACTACTTTTAGAAATCATCTTAAATTGTTAATAATGCTATGCTGAAGCTAACAAAACGTATATTTCGGCATAATTTTCATTATTTTTCATAAAAATCGAGAAATAAATTCAAAAAAATAAATTGCCGCCGAAACGTTCCATTTGCTCTCATGACGTAACAGTTCACATTTCAAACAATGACAATTTTATAATATGTGTTTAGGCCGCGTGTCGCATACTATTTGGTATTTAATAAAATAGTAACGATGAAAAACAGACGAAATTAGCCTATTACGCCGCACAAACACGTCGAAATGTATTGACAAAATGAGAATTCCATAGGTGGTGTGGACTGTGACGTCATTCGAGATCACGGAACGTTTTCGATCACGTGACCATGGCCAGAATTATAGCAATTTTATTTAATGTTTTCTAATTAAATAAAGCTTTATTTTTTAGTTTTGTCGTATGGAATAATGTTTTTAGATAATAATCTTTTAGGATGACACCAGTTGAAACGATATTTTTATTATAGTCAAATACCCTATTGAAACAACGGGGCTAACTCCGCCTAAAACTAACTAACAATGCGAAAACAAAATGTCAGATCGACCACAAGGCGAGGAGTAAAGACAGAGAAGAACTGCTTACCCTGAAGCATTGCTTAGGCTCTATTTACTTTTTTAAACATAACAGCTATCTTTTGTATATGTAAAATACAAGCAAATTCTTTACGTTCTCTGGGAGGGAGATGTAAACTAAAGTAAGGTAACTGCAACTACATATATGTGATAAGGCGATTAATAAAAAGATATAGTTATTACTTATTATTTTATTAGAGTAAAAAATTATACAGGATATCAGCAATCAGTAGACAACTTCTAAACGACATACTAAACAAAATTGGTTCCGGGATTTTTAACAATTTTTATTAAATTATTTTTTCATACAAGAATAAAAAATATCGAATTATTCTTTTTTTTTTAATGTAGTTGTGCCAAAGTTGTTTAGTATATTAGAAGTTGCCTGTTGAAATTTGTTGGTATTTAGAAATTACGGACGCAGTTAAAAAATATCTAACTGTTAATACATCAGTTGTAATATTGTGTGGGTTAAATATATATTGTTCTTATCTATTTATATTTTATATATTAGGTAAGATTAGACGTAGTAAATCGTTCGCACTCAACAAATAGCACCATATTCAACTTCGTAGGCAATAATTAGATGAACATAGTCAGTAGTCTAAATGCCGACATATTTTATCCTTACATGGATTTATACAAGGGATACGACGATTGTCGTTTAAAATAGGTGACAAATTATGTAAGTTAAGTAATAGCAAATTGTGATTGTGAATGGTTTGTTTTAATCGGCAAGGTTCTTGCGGTCAATAAAAATCGCGATATTCGTGATCTCATTAGTAATTTATTGAAATGTGTAACACGAGAATGTTATAAACGGTATTAAACAAAGACGTAGTCTGCTTTTGTCTCTGTATTTGTTTATAACTTCTGAACTGAGAATAACGCGTTCAAAATGATATTAAAGATGAGAAGCCTTCATATCCATTTCTTCTTCTTTTCATCCATTTCACGTCTTGCTCAGCGTGAGACACAAGTGAGCAAGACAGAAATAGAAAATGACAGTTTTTCATTCCCACTCATTTTGCATACATTATAATAATTACAATGCGGTTTTCACCATCATATAGAACTTTGGTATTACACATTCACATAGGTATATAGGACAAGCCCACCTGGCAGACAGCTCAGCTAACGTTAAATGTAACGACCGATATCACGATATTTATTGACTGGCCCTATGCCATCAGATGGCTATCTTGAGATCGTCGAGTTGGAAGGCAGTACAGTGTGAAAAATTAATTTTTTACTATGTTGCGATTTGGTCTATTTCATATCTGAGCTGGGTAGTGAGACTGCTTGCGCTTTAGTCCGATGCAAATCTGAGGAAATACGGTCATTGGGAGACATATAATAGAGAGTCTTTTGTCTCACAGTTTATCATAACTTATTGGTTTTCTGCTGCTCTACTCTTTTAACTCTTATGCCGCTTACTTTGGAATGTGCAATGTGCATAGTACAGTCTTCTGAACTTCATGTTACAATGACAGAAGTGGCTATCTCTGCTATTATATCATCTCGGCTTAGGTATCTTTGGTCCCTATTCCCTCTAAAACAGCGATACTCAACTTTTTTTTCTTGATACATAAAATCTGTTATTTAATTGTTTATTAAATTTTAATCCTAATATAAAACAAATTCCCATTTCGATGACGTATTAAGAGTAGCGTGCATCATTCAGCAATTTCAATTTATTTTTCCAAAATCATCGTTCTGTCTATTTAGTAAAAATTGGGAACATTTTTTGGTAATTTCATCTAGATCTGATTTGAAATTATCGAGTACTTCGGAAATATCCTTGTTGTGTAACCTAACCCTTGTTAGTTTTATAGAATTTGAATCCATAAGTGGGCCACTTACAAAAGCTTGGCGGGCCGCAGGTTGAGTATCGCTGCTCTACGATATTTGCCAGTTCTTTGGTGGTCTCTTTTGACGTAGCCCGCTCGCATCTCCGCTTTATTTAACATGTTTTTGTCGCAGGTTCATTGACCGGAGACTGAACATCAACCTTTCCTTACCTACCAAGAAAGTGCGAGGTGTTTGAGTTTTTCTAGTGACAATTGCAGCGTCTGCCTAGAATGTGATGCTTACGTCATGATCTCATGTTCAGAGCCTGATACCTCCATTCAATTCCACTCCATACTACCATTTACCAATGATTTATTAATTTTAGAATTCAGTCAAATCTCGATCCATGTTATTTTCTCGGGTTCGGGTTGCACAAGCGATTTAGAAGACAGCTGTTGACGGTTGACAAGTCTGTAGGTCTGCTGTCAACTTTCTTAAAGCACAAAACGATGCTGTCACTAGGTTTAAATAGTAACAGTATGGCTGCCTTACTGCCCAACCTCTTTATGAAATAAAACACAGACCAGCTTCAAACATCCGGAATTAGTTTCTGCATTCTGAATCTTAAAATCGGATACCCGTATGACGAGTTTCTTACAAAAAAGCAAGATTAAAAATATCCAGAGTGTATCGTTAGGTCAGACAGAACTATCTGAAAAAACGAGTTTGGGTTACAAAGTCCGTTTCTGAATTTAAAATCTGCTTCCGGAAGTTTGAGGTCTGTCTTAAGGAGGCTACATTCCAAATAACTTCGCCTTCGGCTAATAAAATACCGCTTTAAGAATTTGGTCTGTAGTCTCTTTAAAATGCACTCAATGGTGCTGATTCGATTGTACATAGTCTCTTAACTAAACTCAAATGACATGTCTGAAAGTTTTAATGTCATTATCTTCAGTAAAAATTGTCTCATGGTTCGCTTATATGACGTGCCAGTTAACTTTATTTCGGATTTTGTACAACTGAATAAGCACCAGTAGTGTTACTTTGTGCCCAGAATTTTAATGTGTGTGCCTAAAAATAGCCATTACTATAAACCTACGTTAAGTTACTTTACGTGCTTATATAAATTTTATGTATATCACGAGCATATCTGAATTCAATGATCACGACTAATATTATGCTAGTTTGTAGGTCATTTAATTTCGGAAGGTGAAAAATGCAATCAAGTTGACTCAGCGGTCGGTCTTCTTTGATCCTTAGAAATGTAAAGGCGTAGCTACAAAGATCCCAAATAGAATAATAGATAATTATTTTAATAAAGTAATCAAACATTCAGTACAAGTTATTATAGAATTATGGAGCACCTAAGCAATAAATGAAAAGAAGTATGAATCAATACATTCAAAGAATTTATCCAGGCCGAAATTTTTGTTAAGCCGTCAATGAATTTATAGGCGTTTCTAGAATAGCCATGCCGTCAAATAGTGGCCACGTCCTGTCCGCTTTACCGACATTTAAAATCTTTAGAAAATGGTGCAAAATTGTATTCAAAGGCTGGGCGCTTATTGTGACTTTGTCGCCGTGACTTTTTGTCGCCGTGACTTTTTGTCGCTTTCACCTACTGTCGCCACGATGCGCCCACTGTTTTAGGCCAGCCGCATGTCGCTGGGCGACAAAACGCGCTCATTCTTGAAATGGATTCAATTGTCGTCAGTTGCTGGAACTATTTGTCGCCGTATTGTCTCGTCTCAACAGTGAGTGCATTTCCATATATCTCTTCATAGCACTCCACTTGGCGACAAAAAGTCACAATGAGCGCCTGGCGAAAGACGTTCCAGTAATGTCATTTGACGCCTTATTGTGGCCGTTAATGATGTCATAATTGTAAGCTGGAGCAATAATTTATATTCGCTATAATTACAAAGTCAACATTTTTTTTTAAATATTTATTTTTATCAATTCAATCGTGTATTATATAATATATTGATTGTAATCTTCGTTAATAAAATGAAGTGTTTGTCTATGATCGGCCGCGTTATTTTCAATGTTTAAATAAAATAAAATATAATTATATTTATTCTAAGATTCACGGAAGTTTTTTTCGTTATAAACTAGCGACAAATTGTACGAAAAAGTATTTGATTATACTTTATTTAATTAATAACAAATTTTTATATATTTTTTTCTTATATAGTTATCATGATTAATTACGAAACGATATGCGATATTAAGAATGCGATTATCGATTGTAATGATTATATTGATTTATCATACTAATATTATAAATACGAAAGTGTGTTTGTTGGATTGTTCTTCAATCACGCCGCAACAGAGCTACGGGTCGACGTGATTTTTTGCAAGAGTATAGTTGAGGAGTGACATAGGCTACTTTTAATCCCGGTAAATAAATGAGTTCCCGAGGGACTTCAAAAACGAAATCCACGCGGACGAAGTCGCGGCCATCAGCTAGTACTAAATAAATCAATATAAAAATTTATGCATACTAAAAAAAGGTATAGTTCAATACCTCGTTGACATGAAGCCAGCTTTAATTTTTTGTCGCAAGAAGGCCTGTGCTTCAACAAATCGCTTTATCTATCTAACTCATGCTTGTATTGCATAGACGTAAATTAGACATAGTCGTTATGGTCGTTTTTGGTGCTCACTGTTCTTTGTTATTTATTGTCTTTAATGTTGAACAAAATAAGAAGATAATATTGAAATTAATATTGCTGCTAATTCTGTTTCTAAAAAATTTTTAAACTAAGTATATAAACTAAATTAACATAAGCGATGGATAAGGACAGATTTTCTCTTATAAATGCGTAAGCAATGCACTAAGCATGGCGCAAAGGTGTTATTACCTCACATTAAAAATGAAATCGTTACAAGTGGAAAACCAAACTTAAAAACGTCGTAAGTTACGCCGGCTACGTTCGTCGGTTACATGTTTTTCCGAAACGTTTAGTGAGATTTGTTTGCCTTTTAAGACAGCTAAGGAAAAATAGACTACAGTATATACTACTGTTAGTTCAGCCGAGTTAGTTTCGAGACTGCGTACAACCGCACAGCACCATTCTGTATACAAAAACCTAATAATTTGTGTGACTATATGCCGCCCTTTCACACGCAGGCAAAATTATGATAAATGACATCGCTTATAGTTTTATCAATTATTATTTTTAGTTTAAAGTTTTATGTTGTGTTTGAAGGAACACTATTTGTTATCTATCCGATTCTGTTTTCAATACAAATAAACATGCATTTTACTTTGAACGGTTTACATGAAAAGCGACTATAATATAAATTATTCTTAGTAAGTATAACTTTAAGAGTTTTAAACAAGGGCACGAATAAAGTACTACTTATAAGAATTAGGTGTAAGACAATTTTAATATTTTCAATCAGACAATGTGGTGTCAGAAATTGATCCAAATAAACCCATACTTATAAATGTTAAGATACCTACTCTAAGTTAGTATGAAATATATAGGATTAAAATCCGCTCGCAGTTATTATTTAAAAAGAAAAAAAAAACACTTTAATTGCATGCTTCAGTTGTTTTTATCGGGCACATACCTATAGTAGGAAATATTTTTGTAGTCATTTATATACATATACAACTGTATTATATTTATAGTAGATATGACGATATCTATACCATAATAAGCAAATATGTATGTTTTTACTTAATATCACACTATAATATCATATACCTAAAGAATAGGTGTAGAGGACTCATTTAAAAATTACCAACAACCTTTAACAGGAAACTTCTGTTCAAAATAATACTGAACAATTTTTGGACTACCTAGGTACTTTCTTTAAAAATTAATTTATTTTTTTGCTGAAATATCTGTTAATATTTAGCTCTTTAAGGGGCGATTTCACCTACGTAAAATAAGTCTTATCCGAGCGTAAATTTTATATTTTGACAGTATTTTCAATACAAAAACTGTCAGAACGCCTAATTTATCCCTCAGATAAACGTCACTCGACGTTGGTGAAATCAGCACTAAGTATTTTATATTTGAACTCTACCTACTGATTGATAATATTTTATAACCATTGAAAAATTTGGAAAAATATACATTAGTAGGTACTCCAATATGCGTGAAAACCCTATGAGTGACCGTTGTCTATTTTTCCAAATCACCCAATACTACTGGTATATCTAAACGTCACGAATCATTTTTCTTTGAATCGCGTCACGTAGAGCTAATAGTTTCAGAGTAGCCAAATGAAATCTTTATTTTTGTATGAAAAGAAATATTTTTTGAAAATTCGTGAAACTTGTTTAGTATTACAACTGGAAGTTGCCAGTAGAAGCTTGTTATTTGTTTAATTAGCCTGTATACTTATTCCTGAGGAGACAAATTAATGGGAACTTATTTACTACATTGACATGGCTAAGGGCTTATAATATTTAAATAATTAAAAATGTGTTCCCTTTATAAATGTGTGTATTTTGGAATCCATGTGTGCTCCACTTTAGTTGCCTTTTGTATAATTAGAAGGTACTTATTTTGTTATTCGAAAACCATTATTGTCATATTATAGTAAAACAAATTGAGTTTGAATTTCCAAAAATTATAAAAAAAGTGTGATTGGGAAATACTTATGAAAAGGAGCCTATTCCATTGAATATTTAATCTAAGTATATCTATGCGATTTTATTGAAGATATATACTGAGTAAAAATCATCGGGTAAGAGCGATGCCACTGTGGGCGCAACGCGTTGATTGTCAACTGCGGTGCCGCAACGCTAATTTGTTTGACGAAATCATTGCATTGCGACGCCGCGCCGCGCCGTGTTACATCACTCTAACTCGACGACGAATCCACGCCAGACATTTCACTTAAATTGTAATTACTAAGTTATCTTAAGGTCTCGTATTCTAAATGTTGTGAGGCGTGAAACCGAGGAATCAATTGTAAGTAAGTTTTATTCGACACTTAATTGTTAAGTATTATTATAAATTAAATAAATAATTAGAAGTTTAGTCCAAAAATGCAATATTAATATATTCATCTCTACATACCGCTATACCAAAAGTTTCTGGCTCTGACTGTACCGCCTGTAGTTGTAATATTATGACCTCACTTATGGGATTATATAGCTTTTCTATATTTATGGTATGAAATATCAGTTCTAGAAGCAAAAGGTCGAAATAGTTTTCTTTGTGTAAGGGAGAGGGCAGACTGGCTACTTTTAACGGCATCGGTGTTCCGCGATTTTTTAGCGCTGAGCTTTACTACTTTCAGCCTCGTATCCAACGCTTTTGAGTCGCGAAACGCGATGCTCTCGAAAAACTCCTATCGCTGCCGCTAAAAGTAGCAAGTGTGCCCTCTCCCCAATAACTTATTTTTCGCATAATAATATAATGATGTATGCGTTGAGCACAGAAAAAGTGTGCAATAATAAAAGCATCCAGACTAATTCGGTTGAACAAAATGTCAGAACTTAGTCTATCGTTTTCTGTAAGTAATTCATTCAATTCAAATGGATAACACTATTTTTAACATCTGTCAATTTAGTTTAGCGATTGTGTATGACCGAGTTACTTCGAGTTAGTGCCTCTTTGTGATGATTAGCACAAACACACACACATTTGTTTGGTGGAAAATTTTAGTGTAAAATAAATGTGCTATTCATTTATTACTTACTTTATCATTTAGCATTGTATCGTAAAATATTATTTTATTTTATATTTATATTTACGTAGGTAACCATAAATGATGCTGATTCTGCTGTACACAATATCTTTACCTAACTAACTTAAATTGATAGCTCTAAATTAAATGCTATCTTTTTCGAAAAGAACATTGAGAAAAGGATAACACTAGTATTAGTGCTCTCAATTTACATAAAGAGATTGGTTATAACAGGATTAATAAGAACCCTTTATATGATGATTACATTTTGGTCTTTTGCTTTTAATCAATAATAATTATTAATTATTATTACGGACCATGAGAACTACTAAGCAGCCGATACATTATGTGAATAATAATAGTCGTAGTAGATAGCTTAAATAATTTTAAAATATATAGCACATAATTTTTAATAATAATAATTGTTTAGACACCACCAATTAAGGTTTCGATGTAGATTTGTATAATAGATTCCAAATTTCTTCGTGCAGGGTATGCGGACACTTTTAAATATTGTAATTGTTGCGCTCAATTTGCGTATCGTATATAATTATTGTTATTTATTCTTTGTGATGATGCGGCGTGAAGGTGACCTATTGCTCTTTATTTTTATGTTACATTTCGAGTGCATTGTGTTCGCGCATCGATCATTTGCTTCATCAGATGGGCTGTCGTACATTTGTAGTCAATCTAGATCGTGACCCGCGATCAAAACCACAGACAATAGACTACACAGACCACAATCTGCCCTAGAACAATTTTCCGCGCCGTATGCGTATGATATCCGCCGCCGTATCTAGTGCCGTATTCGGTATTATTCTCGTCACACTGTAGCAATCAATTTTATGCAATGCCACAAAGGCTATGGGATTGGCTGACCATTTCATGTCTCAACGGTCAGCCAGCGAAGCCAGAGTCATAAGAAGGAATTTGTTCAAAAACAGATTGTGTTCTGTGGGCTTATTTCTCCGTGATTTTTATCGCGAATAGTGATCCAGATTGGCTATGTAGGTATACTGTATAGGTTGCCTATTTCATTACAACTAGTTTCAGCCATACAAGTTAGTTCTTAACATACCTACATTTTAAACTAAGGGCCTGTTTCACCACCTTTCACTAAATTTTATCCATCAAATAAATTCGACATTTTTACAGATAGCCCATACAAAACCTATCAAAACGTCAACTTTATTTGAGGGATATTTACTTTACTTTAAACAGGCTTAACGGCCTGTTTCACCATCACGCTATTTAAAATGCGCGTTCGCGATGATGCGCGAAACAGTGATGCGCGAACGTTTTTTTATTACCTATCTTAATTAATTGTGTAAATATGTATGAAGTGCTGTCAAAATACTACACCGATATTCACGTAGGTTATTAAAAGTTTTAATTAATGCCATACTCGATTAATCTATTTGATTCATTTGTGCAAAAAATTGATGTGCAGTTAAAGTTTTATAAGTATTATTCCCAGCCGCAAAAGAAGGCTGTTCTAGGTATCTTAAAATTAAGTATGGCAACTATTTTGACAGAACCTTGTACAAATTTCAATTTTTTAAAAACACTGACCTCTTTAATACTTGAACTAGCTATTTTGGCTCATTCTGTTGTACACAATCTCTAAAGTTTAGTTGCAGGTCAAAATCTAGTGCTATCTTTTTCCGCTGGGAGCAATATGAAAGAGAGCACGAAATTCAGATCTGTCAATTTAGTTTAGAAATTTAGTCGTACCTACTGATGCAAAGCCGCCGCACTAGGGGCCCTATGATGTAAAGTCTACATTTCCCAATTTCCGTATATCTTTACTGTCAATACTGTAAGAAATCAACATTGAAATGGCGTAATTCAAGTTGCTCCATTTTAGCCGCTTTGCCTTTCTAGTATCATGGAGGTTAGTGCTTAAAAGCAATGTCAGTACCCTTGTTAAAACCAAAAACTAAAATTCCTTAATAAACACCTACTTAATGTGTTCGTTTTTATAGAATAGGGTAGTTGCTTTTTTTTATTTTAATCGTTATTGTTGGTACGCTTGTTGTAGCGCAAAAAAAATCTTTCGATAAGTACCCTCACCACCAGTTGAGATATGAAGTTTTCACAGTTTTTGTATTGGCAATATTTCAAAACAGGAAGGCGGAACATAACTTTCGGTTAAGTTATCTATCTTTATGCCAATTTACAAATTGCCTTCCATTTTCGATATTATGACCTTTTGATATAAACAAAAAAATTAAGTCAAACTACCCTATTCTTTTAGCTGAAAATGTTTATATTTAGTATCTTAAAATCTTAATTTTAGTGCATTGACGTCCCATATTTTGTATGTTGTAAACAATTCCGCCTTTACTAATAAATAAATAATTAGAAAGTGTACTCGTCCGTTACAAGCTTGCTCGTAAACACTTACACATATCTTATCCGAATCGATGTTTGACCAAGTAAATGAATTTTGATGCAAATTTTTTATACTTATAAAAAGTTTATACGCCAGATGCATATTCCTGTTTATGGATCCATTGTAAGTTATTTTCTATTCGAGATTTTGTTATATATTGCATGCGAGATAAGTACGAGATACCTACTCGTATTTAGGCTCGAGCCTAATTACGAGAACAAATAGCAAAAAAATTACATTCAGGGCCTGCCTAAACCGGGCTGGAAGATTTTGCAAAAATCACAATAGGATTAAAACTGTACATAAAAGTGGTCGGCACATTTAAATGAATTTTCATAGCATCTCATCTTTTATTTTTGTGTTGAACGCGTCCTTTACTTTATTAATTAACCCACGAAAAAAAGAGCGGTGTTATAAATTTGACGCGTGTATCTGTTCCCTCGTAGAAATCTACCCAATGGACTGATTTTGATGCGGTTTTTTCTGTTTGAAAGCTAACCTAATCCAGTTGGATCGTAGCTATTATAATTTATGAAGATCTGCTCAGGCGTTTGAAGATCATCAGCTCTGTACCGACTTCATTAAAGGGTCTTACTAGCTTTTACTGGTGCGATTGATTTGAAAGGTGTAGGTACTGTCACTTCGGATTATTTTCAAAGCATTGTAACCTTGAGCTGATGCTGAAGCATCAAGTAGACTGCGGGGTACCCAATTTCTAACCAACTTACAGCAGATATAGTGTGTTTGGGCTCATTAAAATGGTCTCAATGAGTAGGTGTTAGATAGATGATGATCAAGGAACGAGGAGGAGGATCTAATTATGGAGCAAAAAACTGGGTAACAGGATGTACACTTAGAGGCCCTGCGGAAAGCGGTTGGTTTTTTTACAGTTCAACCAATAACAAGAGTTTGCTTCTGGCTTCATGGCAAAAGGGTATTTGACAACATGCAAAAAGATCTCGTGTTTTTATTTTACACATTCATATAATTTTATTGTTATTACCCCAAATTATTGCAATTCCATTGCATAAATTGGCTTCAATGTAAAATGTCCTGTTTACTCTGTCATCATTACAAAATCTTCAAAATTACTTTAATGTGGCAATATTTAAAACAGTAGAAGCATCTCAACAGAACATTTTGCATTAAAGGTACGAAAATTTTAACAACCTATTTTTAGTCTCTGGAGGCTTTAATTCACTTAAGCATGTTTCATGAATTGAATTTTTCCTCAATTATTAAAAGAAAATCATTAAATTAATAATAGCAATATTAATTTTGTTATGTACTTTTTATAATATTCATTTAATTTTTAAGGATAAGCGAACACTATTACTTGTAGTAATTGTGGATGAATTACATTATATGTGTATGGGTCGAAATCAAGTTTAATGTCTTCGGTCGAAATAAAATATGTTCATTAAATACCTATTTTTTTCTTTATTATTTTCCGACTGATATTTTGACCATGACCAATCAAGCTAAATTACTTTACAGTTTACGTAAAAAAAAATCATAACTGAGTTAATTTTTTATAGAAAATTTTTTCAAATTGATTTTAAAAGATCTTAATCTCAATATTGATTACTTAGTAACATAAAATTGGATAGTAATTACCCTGAATTTACACACGCTGATGTCAACCAAAAAATTGAATGCGATTATTAAATGAAATAATAATAAATACCCAACTTGACATAAAATTTACGCGACAAACAAAATCAAGCATAAAATTATTTTTGAAGAACTATTTAAAAAAAGTAGTATTTATCACTTACATAAAAATTATTATTATGTTATGTATTTCACTCATACTTGTTTAGGGGTACAGATGAGGGCAGTTACAATAAAAAGACCAGTAGATATAGAATTAAATACATAAATTTATTTACCATCTTCAAATGTATTTAATGTAAATAATGCGATTATTTTAATTAAAGGAAAAGCTAAGCATCTTATAAAAATATCTTCTTTTAACTGGACTCAACAGGCGTCGGCAAGTACTTACATCTTACAAAGTCTCCTGGTCGTTATAATAAATGTACAACTTTGTGAATTCAACAAGTATATATTCATACAAAAGTGTTCACCGCGAAGCAATTCAAAACTTCTTTCCTTACTTATGCCATCCGATTAATAAAAGGTAGTAAAGTGATGTAATTTTATCATAAGTTGTAGTCATCGAATTAGAGATTTAATTTTTTTAAATCTTTCAATAATGTTAACTTAAATAAAACACTAAAACGCTGTTAAAACGGTCATAAATGTGTATTTAAACTTATATTTTACACGTTATACACTTATACCTTATATTTCTAGAAACCTCAATTTCCACAGTGGTTTGCTCATAACTCAAACAGTAATGGCGAACTTCTATACATTAAAATTATTCAAATGTACACCTATGAAAAAAAAACTAACAAACCAGATGGAACCATGGTGTTTAATAAGCTTTTTGCACTAAAACACCAATTAAGCAACAAAGGTTGTACCTAACATATAAGTACTTCCTACTTCCATGGTAACATAACAATCGGTCTATGTGTTACTAATCAATGTCATATTGCCAGTTTAACGTCAATGTTGCCGTAATGTTCGCATTTCATTTATTACCATTTTATTCAAGGTTATTTTTGTACGTAAGAATATTCACTCAAATAAAAACACAAAAAAAGTATTCTATATATTCAGACAAATGTCAATCAAATAATATTACAATAATCTACCATTTTGTATTTATTCTACTAGTTGGTAGAATGAAAAGAACTTACAAATCATTATTAGGATTCCATAAATATTTTATTTTTTTATTATGATTCAATTTAAGTGATTACTTGATAAAATATAAATAACAAGTCTTTTTATAAGTTGTCATAACTGTACACTCAAATTTTGGTCAGCAATCTTTTCGCCATTGCTCTTTAGGTTTTTTCACTGTACCGCCTCTTAGTAATCGGATGGCAGTATACCCATCGTACCCCACTAAACGAGGTTGCAGACCTAAATATAGACACCGTAACAATCAGAACAAACATGGAATGCTGTGTAAGAAATTCATTGATTGAGTGAAAGTGAAAAATATAATACAATTTTCAATAAAGCTCTCGCATATATCAATATTTACTGGTTTGATATTACCACGCCGCGTTTTAAAATTTGAAGCCTGACTACACAATTAAGGCAACTTAACCTTAATTGAATTAAAAAATAACTTACTGAAGGCTTCTAATAAATATTTATGCACTACCTATACATGATTTAATTATAATTTACTAGCTGACCCAGCGAACTTCGTACCGCCAACTTATCTATATAAATGTAACAAATAAACTATCCCAATCCAAAAAAAGTATCCTATCTTTTAAGTTGGACCAAATTACAGATAGTTACGAAGTTTGATAAAAATCGGTTCAGTAGTTTAGGAGTCCATCGCGGACAAACAACGTGACACGTAATTTATATATATTAAGATAAGATACGCATCAAATGTTTCATACATTTGACGTATATAAATTGTAAAAGTCTTGAAGTAAATAGCCTTGTAGCCCATCCGGACAAAAATCTTGACGGTTCTCCTTATAATTAAATGACAGCCATCGCTTAGCAACCTCCTAGAAACAATTCACTGTTGCAAGGCAAGTCAGTGTCTTTCAAGGAAATATCGTACCAACGAGTCGATGGCATAAAGTCAATGGTAAAATCTATGTATAATCCAGAACATAAATTAATTACTTTCCGCCTTCTTTTTAAATTAGATTATATTTGATTGCATTTCAAAAAAATAATATATATAATAAATGACATAAATAATAATTTATTTTATATAACATAGATTTAGGAATGGTAGCTTAGTCGCTACTAGATACCGCCCTTCTACAAACAAAGAGCTTGAATGCGGCAACCTAATATTATTGTTTGAAAACGTCAAACATGTTGCTACGAGACTATGTGGTTATCTCATGGGTACCTACGCCAGTTCAGGCGTACTAAGAAGTAGGTGCGAAGCGACTTAATCCTAAATCTATGGTATGTAACGTTATTTGTTGTTGATGTCAAATACATAATGACAACCTTAACTCCGCTTGCAGAGACGCCGGGTTAGGTTTAACCCAGGAATAAATTTGTAATTTTGACAGAAGCTGCAGCTAACTCTGTGTTAAAAGGATAACCCGGCGTTTAACAATATTGAAGTAATACTGCTTTAAGCGTTGGTGATAGTCACCCTGAATCTGGAGTGGGCATGAAAACTAACTTGCTATATCAAATATAATCCTTTAAAAATTATAGCACTTCAAGTACCTACTAGGCTAAGGACCAATTTTTCAATCACTAAATACTAATACGTAATATTTTTTTTAGTTTTTTAATCTATTGATAGTTAATTCATTTGGCGATTGAAAAACCATTCCCAACGTAAAATTATTTGAGACACATTAAGTACTTTTGAAAGTAGCATTAAACAGTACAAAAACACCCTATATAAGACCCTAGAACACAATAATAAAATATGAGAAAATTACTGCGGGGTTTATGGAGTGCTAACATTTCGATCAGAATATAATCTTTTCAACTCGAGTTTGATTGCTTATGAAGATGAAATTGCAATTACTTGTAGCCTAAGCAATGTCATACGATAGCAAAATGTTGGAACGATGTCACACGACGAGATTTTGACGGATTGTATGCCACAGGGTTGGAGCAGCTTTTTGCGCTTCCATTCAAATAAATAATGTGGATACAACGCGGATTCTTCTAAGTACGGTCCGCAACGGTGGCGCAGAAATAACCTAGCGACTCTGCAACGTGCCGTGTGGTATTTCTCTTATTATTATTAGTGTGAACTCCATGCGTAAGGACAATTTAAAGACGTGGAATTTTTAAATTCACGACCACCGCGAGCTGTCACTTTTTTTAGGGTAAAATTCGCAGAAAAAAGGTCTCTGACATGTCAATAAAATTAGCATCAAAAAGGTATCCGACACCAGGGTAACTCAGCGTGAAAATATAAAAAAAATAGGGAAGATCCAGCAATCAAAGTCGAAGCACAAATTTTCGTCGGTCTGGGTGCTTTAACCTGAATTCCAATTTGCGGCGTAAATATTTACGCCCGTTTTTCTTTTGTATCGTTTTATTTTGTATCGTTCAATAAATGACGCGTATTCGTATGGACGCGGCTTAGAAATGGGAAATTTTCATTAAAAAATACTTGTCATGTAAAATTGTCCGCATCGCATGGAGCGCGGCGCGGCGCGGCGAGGGCGGTGTGTGGAGCGGTGTGGAGCGGAGCGGTGCGGTGTGGAGCGGTGCGGTGTGGAGCGGTGCGCAGTGACGTCATTAAGGCAGCGGCTTGTTCTCGGGGATGGTGGGCGAGGTGGCGCCGCTGGCCGACCGGCTCGCGTCGCGGAGCGCTTCGTCGAAGCTCTGAGTCGAATTGGACCTTGATGCCACTTTACCCTGCAATGTCAGTTAATTTGTAAGTACAGTGTGCACTCTATATTACGAATGTCAAATAAAGACAGAGTAGAAAAATAACGAAATTTCACAATATAAAATCAAACCAAATCGGCTCATCAAGTTTGCAAAGCAAAATCCTTATGAGAAATACAAAGCGGTCAAAATTATAACACCCTCCTTTTTCCGCCAGGGGTAAAATATACTAACAAGCATCTTATATGAATTTAGCACGAAGCAAGACAGTTTTATTACCAAATTTGAGTTACGTAAGTGTTGCCGAATCGCATTGTTCATACTTGCGCTCTAATGTGCTTTGTAACAGTCTATCGTGGAGACTGTCCAAAATTATTATGTAAGTCCGCGAATTCATGACCGTACCGAATCCATCTTCAATTATGATATTAAACGCAAAAACCACCCAAAACTATGTTCTGGCAACACGGAAACCATATTACAAAAGTTTACGTCCCTGATAAAATAGAAAAAATCGCAAGTTTTTATTAGATAAGGTTCTAATAACCTTAGGTTATTTTTTTGGTATTTTAAGTGACCACCACTTTTGCAATTCGTCTACTTCGCTTGTTGGGCTAGTACCGTGTCATCGTCATCATTAGCTCAACCGATAGACGTCCACTGCTGGACCTACGCCACAGAACACGAGCCTGTGCCGCCTGCGTCTAACGGCGGCCAGCGACGCCTAAGATTGTCCGTCCACCTAGTGGGGATCGAGTCTACCAACGCCTTGGCAAGGCAGCCTTGCACCTTGGGACCCCTAAGCCCATCGGATTTTTGAGCCGTGTACCCCGCCCAATGTGTGGCAATCACTTCAGCTTGACAACTTTGCTATAAGGCTATGCATTATGTTTGAAAATATGTTCATATTGAACAGGCAGTATGATAATAATTACTGAAAAAATAAAATTGTGCAGTCTTTATGAATGTGTAAACACCTATTGGGAATACCTCTAGATATATGCATTATGCAAACAGCAGTTGGTTTTCCAATGAAAATAACGAGATATCATCATCGTCATTAGATCTCTCAGAAAGGGATTATATTATTATAACTTTAACCTATAGGCCATACCCAAGTAACACAAAAGTGTTGCATATCAACTGAATCACCGTCCACATTGGAAACTTTAGCTGCAAAACTAGCTATATAAAAGCTGAATAAAAGCTTAATAAAAGCATCCTCAGCAGATATAACTCTGATTTGGGCACAAATTATACAGCAACTAGCTGATTAACTGCCTACAACTGTGTTATTTAGACATTTAATAAGCATTAACAAAGGTAACAGTCACCCCAAGAGCTGAATATTGGCCGATAAAAAGAGTCTGTTACCAATTATGCAGCTCAAACTACAAACTAGCACCCTTTTTACGCTTTTATGCAGTTGAAAGAGCACGAGCGCCGAAATTGTGAATAAATATTACTCCATATTATATTCTAAAACCAAAACCATCATACAATGTGACATGTCTATTATAGAAATGAAAAGTTAATTAATTTTCGCTAAGTAAAACTTGTGTTTGTTATTAGTGCCTGAAATTTGATAGGGAAAGCAAGTTTATTGTCAAATATCATATACTTTTAGACCAAAATTTTCACGCGCTCTCGAAATAGAACTGTTTCCTTGGAAATCCTATTGTAAAATGGATTGTAATATTATAAAAATGCCAGCAATTTCTTAATTAGTGAACATTGAATTTGACAATATGCTTTTTACTTGTAAGTTAGTAAAAATCTTTTTCAAATCCAGTAGATATTTTCGTAAACAAAATAAAATAGTAAGTAAATATCATAAATATTGTAGTTTAGAATATGGAAAATGGTGGACAAGCAATATGAACCGTAATAAGACCAAATAAATGCTTTAAGGGCTATATTAAGGTGCTAGGGGTATAATAATCAGCAAAAAGCTTATACGAATAGTTCTTGTGTTTATCAAGTCAGCCATAGATTGACGTAGAGCTTGATAGTCGGTAACATATACGCTAGATAAGTGCAGTTATAAGAGTGCGTATAACAGCTGATTAAAACTGTGAAAGTTCTACTATATGCAGCATGAAGTGTTAATTGAATTCACAGAATAACTGATAGCATTATAATAACTCACGTATGCTTTGTTAAAATGCAAACATTTGAAGGATACACTTGTGCCCTTTTATTCAGAAAATAGCTTAGTTTGAGTTCATAAAAGTACTTTATTGTAGCTGACAGTACTAAAAATAGCTAAAAGCTGAATAACATGACTTGCGCATCTAATAGTAACGCTCGCAACATTACAGCGGTGTCTTCGTGGTGCTTAATAAAGTCAATGTACAGGAGAAAGCGTAATATTAGGCTTTTACAGTAACGGTGGACTCTAATAACTCTTCATAAATGATAAACGCTTAAATTACTGATGTGGATCTCTTGTGACATCTTTTAAAGCAGTTTTGTGTTACTTGGGTAGTCCACTATCCCTATGCAAATTGGCAGACTTCACACACTGATGAGGTGTGCAGGTTTCCTCGCGATGTTTTCTTTCACCGTTGAAGCGTGTGATATTTAAATACTTATAATAACTCCAGAGACCGTCAGAGTCGTAAGAGTCTGACGCTGAGCGAGAGAGAGGGTCCGGGATCGAAACCGCGACCCCCGAATAGGAGACCGCAGTCGTAGGTCGTCGTAGTGCTCCACGGACGAGGTATTATTACCTTAACGTTTTCGTAAGCGGTGCCGACGCGCTCCTCGATGGAGCGGAACGAGTCCGAGTTGCGCATCTGGCCGAGCTTGCTGGACACGCCGGCCGTGATGCCGCCGAAGATCGACGTCGTCTTCTCGGCAGTCGATTTTATCACAGATTCAGTTTTTTGGTATCTGTGCGACAAAACATACGAACAGCATAAGGTTTACTATTTTTTTAATTTTAATTTTTTCCTACCCGACAGACGTTTGCCTGTCCTAACAGCTACATGCTAAATTTAGGTACATTCATCAAACGCGCGAACTGTCAAACTTGTGAAGTTACAATAATCGTTCGTATCTGCGCAATTTTCTTAACTTTCCATAAGAACCTTCTACAAAGTATTAGAAAATTAAAAAAAAAATTAATTGTTCTCAAGTTATGGAGTGACCAAGGGAAACAGGGAGTCATTTCTATAGAATATAGATTAAAGGGTTAACCTACCCTTAACAATTAGCATTAGGTTTAGTGCTCGGTCACGTTGGCTTTTGGGAAAGATCGCGAAATTTCAAACAAAGGTACTACATAAATGTAACCAGCGACCAACGCGTCCAAACAAATCGTACAGCTACTTTGTAGCGCAGCCATGTATAAGGTTAGAATGGTATCTTTTCCGCCCTAACTTGCTACATTTCTGTACCCTAACGGTGCGATTTGTAATTAGTGTTTTTTATATATATATTTATATAGGAGCAAACGAGCAGGCAGGTCACCTGATGTTAAGTGATTACCGTCGCCCATAAACATTTGGAGCACCAGAAGCACCACCAATGCGTTGCCGACTTTTCAGGAATTCGTTGGTCCGCCCCTGGAATAACCCCTTGTTCAAATTGAGTGGGAACACCGTCGAAGAGAGTGAATTACAGTATAAGTCCATCCACCTCGACCCACTGTTTGACGGACGCAAATGACCTACGATCATTTTACAAACTTTACGTTAGATTTAGTTTTGGTTAGAAATTGTGAACAACAGAATTAGCCAGTGTGTAAAGTTAATTTGTAATTAATTGTTCTCTATCCTACTAATAATAATTATAATATTATAAATGCGAAAGTTTGTGAGGATGGATGGATGTTGGAAACTCCTTCTGCCACAACGAATGAACTGATTTGGTTGAAATTCGGAACGGAGATTGCTCATATCCAGGATTGACACATAAGCCTCATTTTCAACCGATCGAAAAAGGAGACTCTCAATTCGTCCCGCGGTAAATTAAAAACCTTAATCCACGTGTGGATGTCGCGGGCATCATCTAGTATTCCGTAAGGTTAAACGAACCAGGTGATACGCTAAAGATCATTACTCATTAGGGTCAAAACAGAACATAATATATATAGTCTACTGATAAACTAAATTGAATTAGGCACGTCGCAATGTTAGTCACAATCAAACTATCGAATTATCACAACATGCGCAGATAAAGTCAGTTTTAACAAAAAATGACTCAACTACTCCACATGAATGAACGTATGACTTCAATTGTTATCAAATGAACGCGATGTTAGAACGTTACGAATTATAGAATAGTATCGTACGTTAATGTTAATGGGATAGAATAATTTACGCAACTCACTCGTATGGAAACAATTAACTACCTATGCTGCATCTATGCTTTAATCGAGTTAAGGATTGCAACAATTTATTGTGAAACAAAATATTGGTTGTCTGTAAAGTCGGTTTACGGACGATAGTTTTACGTGATAGCGTCATAAAGAAACTTTGACGATGACTGGCGGGCAGCACAAGCCACCGCTTGGGCCGATCGTGCCTCTCTATCGCTTGTTCCGCGCTCTCGCTTGCACCCTCAGGCTCAGGCGGAACGTAACACTTTTTCGTGCGTGCAGTTCATCGATTTATAAGACGTTATCACGTCAAAAACTTAACTTATTCAATATTCATTCATTCATTCATTTTTACTCATTGCCGGCCCACTACTGAACACAGGTCTCCTCTCGAATGAGAAGACTGGAGAAGGCACGCTAGTCACATAGTGGCAAAATATTTTTTTCATCATACCTATTCGAAAAATGAATATTGGCTTCAGAGGATAGCGGGAGCAAAATTCAATTTTAACCCCATGGGACTTTTCATTTCTCTCTTCTGATTGGTCCGCGTTAGTGCTTTAGTATGCTAAAGCACTAACGCGGACCAATCAGAAGAGAGAATTCAAAAATGTTTGAGAAGCTGTTGTCTTCGATAAGTCATGTCATCTTTGTCGATTAGATATAATATACGCCCATACTTCCATCATAAATATTAATGTTTAATTATTTCATAAAAATTTATTTGTGTTTTATTTAAACTTTCAATATACGTATTGGTAATTTCTATACTCTATACATAGTTGATACTCCTAGCTTTTTCTCATAGGTAATGATGAAAAATAGTGTGTGTCATTCGGGGCCAAAATTTTTTGTTCTCGGGCGGCGTATATTGAATTCCTCGCTACGCTCAGGATTCTACTTTAGAATCCCTCGCTGCGCTCGGGAGTCTACTATAGAATCCTTCACTTCGCTCTGAATTCAAAATAACGCCCTCGGGGAACAAAAAATTCCTTTGGCCCCATATAACACAAATAACTATTGGCACACACCTTTGACAATATTTTGAAGATGCAGTTTTCTTCACGGTGTTCTCCTTCAACGTTAAAGAAGGGGTAAAAACATAGTACTACGTAAAAATAAATAACGTCCAGCGCTCTAAACTACATTATAAAATACTTACTAAACTGAAGCATCTTACCGCTAAGTAAAGCCTAAGCACATTATTTAAGTGTTGCGTGTCATGTCGGCAGGACCGGGCCGTCTTTAACTTAATTACCGGACTAAGCAAGGAATCACCTTTTAGGTAGGCAGCTAAACAGTGATTGTTAGTCATTAGAATAATTACTATGGAACCCTTAAAAAGAGCTGAAGCTGTTCAAAAAGCTGATTAATTTTTCATAATAATTATTTATATTTCATAATATCGTTTGATTTTCAGAATATAATTAAATTTTTGATTATATCGGTTGTCGGTAGTCATTAGGGGATTCACCTAATGATTTTAGATCACCCTAATTAAGTGGGGCCCTGGGCACTTTCCCAGTATGGTCAAGAAGAAGAAAAAAAGAAGAAGGGTCTGCCTATTGGAACAAAAGTTTATCATAAGATGTGCAAATTTAAGTAGTCATCGCGCTCGATTTCGTTCTAACAAGCCGCTTCACAGTAATGTGTTTACACTTTACACCTTTTGAGATTTATCAATTAAATGACACCATATCCGAAATAGCCTCTTATAGAGATCAAAATATGGGTTTACCGAAGTAATTAAGAGTCAATTTTAAGTTAGTATGAACAGCAATGTTTACCGAGAGAGTGCAAATCTCAAGTGTACTTACATGGGTGATTCAGTCACGGCTTGTGTAAGCGCGGCCACACGAGTTTCTATCGTTTGATAACTGTTATGTAACAAATCAAAAATCAAAAGAAAGAAACTATTACGGCTTGGACAGACTAACGCGCAGTGGCAACGTTCCGATGTTTATGAATTGGTGTTAGGTGGGTGAATCAACTTTTTTTGTTTTCACCTGTCCCTTGTACTTTTATAATTTTATACATTAAAATTGAACTCAATAAATGATTTTAACAACGTTAACAATAAATTAGATAGTTAAGTAATAAACTAATAACATTTTTGTTTCATTTTCACTTATATCTATTTATTAGATTTTTGGTTGGTGACCCAAAAGACAATTTGCAGCTCCCATACAAATATCATTAAACTTTGTTATCTGGATTTATAAAATCTCATGGCCGTTTTAAATTTGAAACCTTCAGTAGTAAGAATAAAGTCTATAATTTACATATTTAAGTTTTTCGATACATATTGAAAATACAGTGATTTAATATAATATTTTATGGATTTTTATTGAATAAAATACCTGTCACCCAGGAGACACATTTTATCACCCAAACACATACTTGACCTCAAAACTGACAATAATTGTATATTAAGTTCGCGGCCATACTTTAAGTAATAAAGGTCAATAATTATTTTATATGAATAATACAGAAAAAAGTGTAATATTAAAATTAATTTATTTTTAAAAATTTCTTCGCCACAACAAAAAAAAGTTGATTCACCCAGGTATTGAAAAGAGTCCTCTTAAAATAAGGAGCTTTAGCCTGCTTTAGGTCCATTTTACCCTGACGTCATAGTGTGAAACACAACTACCCGCACAACCTGCATAACAACAAAACCACGCAGGCCGCAGCTCGACACATGTTGGGAATATATAGTGTGAACTCTATTTTGAACTCTATTTTAAATTCTCTCTCTCTGTTTTTAAGTTAGCTGTGCGGAAGTGCCGTCGCGGTTGTTCTCTGTCCAAGCCTTCATACATGCCACCATCACCACTGCTACGCTAAGAATGAGGTGAGATACAAGCAAAAAAAATACAGCAAGAGAAGCTATCTCAAAGTGAACAGCTAATGTTCTAACCCTCGAAAAAAACGTGATTAAATTTTCGATCAATAATGCAATAGATAAGCTATTGGTCGTCAAAAAGTGTCCAAGAAAAATAAGTTCCCACTCAGGATTGGAAACATTTTTGTTTTAAAATGCATTTAATATTTATGCATAATTCTAATACAATATGTCATACGTAAGTCCTAACTTTTCACGGACACTATTTAAATAATTTCAGTTTGTATGGGTTTGCTTCATATTTAGTACATTATTGTTCGAAAGTTTATGTGGAACAAGGTGCATCAAAAACATTATCGTACTCACACTTGGCTCTCTTTGACATTCTTCAGACCCTGGTTCACGTCTTCAGTGATCTCCTTCCACACTGTGATGCCAAGTTTTCGTTTTAAATCGGAGCTTTGACGTATCTAAACAGACAAAATGCCGTTATAAATTCAAAAAAATACAATCAAGTCTTGCATACATACAGATTTATGAATAAGTGCAACTCCTAGTGACTTCTTCTTATAAAGTGACGAATTGTCATTTGAAATCTGATCATAGCGATATTGATACGAAACTTTCCTTTTCTATCTTTAGGTATTGCCGAGAGATTTTTTCGCTCCTCACTCCTTTGTAAAAATCGGTTAAGCGTTTTGCGGCTGTCAGGGGTCTACTTACGGTAGTAAATATATTAAGCCTATGATCTTGCCACTTCTTATTTCTGGATACAATATACATATGTATATTATATTATCTAAGTATAAAAATACCAAAGTTCAACAGTCGACGTCTTTCGCTTTGATGCTAACTACTCCCAAAAAATGAACCTGTATTACCTAATTATGTATGTGCAAATGCCGTGAAAAGATTTCGTTATGAAAGCGAAGTCGTAAAAATCTTCTAGTTAATCATCATGAAGTATCAATTTATATTTTTAAATTATAAATGCAAAGTCGGCAATGTGCACTAAAGATGAAACACAATACATAAAGATGAATACAATGACCGTGAAGACATTGACTCCCCAGCGATAATAGTTTAAGCATACCTATTCATAATACCTATGCAAAGATCAATATTTTATCTTCTCGTTTCTTTAACAACAACAATTTTACATGTGCCTTATGTTGTTAGTTGTACTTGTACCTACTTGTAGTACAAAGATATACGTACTTAAATTGATTGGCGATAAACTATCAAGAATATAAGATAGAAGAAAATTTTGAAATTAATATTTGAAGAAAATTCATATATCTGGTGCCTCTCTCCAGATCCTCAACTATATCCACGCAAAAAATCACGTGGATCCGTAGCTCTGTTGAACCAATAAACTAACAAACACACTTTCGTATTTATATTAGTAGGATGGATGACGTTTACAGTGCGTGCAATACAAACAATATTGCAACGGGTGGGGATTGAACCTTTCGACCTTTCAGTTTTCAGTCTGCACTTTAGGCTCTTGTGGCTTTAAGGGCGAGGCCATACCCAACACGGTATGTTCCATTGGTCGATTCCCTTTACGTCGAGCGGTGAGAGGTACTTACTCCGCTTTTATTCCCTCTACGTCAAGCTTATGAATTTTGTCTCGCTTCTAAGTTCTAATACCTTTATCTCGAGTGCCAAAAGTACAGTCGAAAATAAAAGTGATTTTAATCAAAGTTACATGTTTATAGATACGAAGCAGTGATAGCCTAGTGGTTAGGACTGTGGTCTCCTATTCGGGGGGTCGCAGGTTCCATCCCGGGTACGCACCTCTGACTTTTCAGAGTCAAGTGCGTTTAAGCAATTAATTATCACTTGCTTCAACGGTGAAGGAAAACATCGTGAGGAAACCTGCACATCTGAGAGTTCTTCATAATGTTCTCGAAGGTGTGTGAAGTCCACCAATTCGCATTGGGCCAGTGTGGTGGACTATGGCCTATAACCCTTCTCTGAGAGGAGACCTGCGCTCAGTAGTGAGCCGTTGATGGGTTGCTACTGATGATGATGATGATGACATATTTATACGACTGCCGAATGGGGTGTAATGTCTTCAGGGTTTATGTATGTAGATATGTGAGTTTCTTTATTCAATCATAATAAAACTGCGGTGCGACGGCGCATCGCAAAAATCTACGACGTCGCACAACGCATCTTGGGAATTTTTAATAGGATAACGGTGCGATGCGGCGCCGTTTTTGCGATGCGTCGTCGAACCGCTGCAGGCGCAGTGTTGTGGTTTCGCCTTAAGGCTCGTTGTTCATTACTTTGCTCTGCAAGACGGTGCGCAGCGTGGCGATCTCGTCCTCGACCCTGGCCAGCTCGCGGCTCCACTCGGCGCGCAGCTGCTCCGCCTGCTCGGGCGTCAGGCCGGCCAGCTCGTCCGGCGTGGCCGCGTCGCCCGCGCCCGCGCCGCCCATCGCCTCCTCGGCTGTACCAAACGGACATTACAACTCAATGGTAATCAACAGTATCTACTACTGACTACATCGTCACAATATTACTGCTATATAGTCGCCGTACTATTATTTATTTAGCGAGAGGGCAGACTGGCTACTCTTACAGCGGCAACGATCGCGGCGTTTTTATGGCCTTTTTGCGACTGCATCGAGAAAATCGCGAATCAAACGCGTTCGCGTTTTTATGGCTTTCGATCGCAGAATTTGGAAATCGCACGAATCGCGCGAAAATCGATGCGCGTAAAAAGTCATAAAAACGCGCGATCGCTGCCGCTAATATGAGCCAGTCTGCCCTCTCCCTTAGTCCCTCACGAACAAAAAAGTCGAGAACTGTCCCACGTCTGCGCAAGTCCTGAAAAGTATCTTAAAGTTAAGGTTTAAATTAAATTCCTAGGATACTTAATTTTTACTAGTTTAAATTACCTAGTACAAGGGTATGTATAGTATGTAAGTACGTACATATTCTTCAGTATTTTTAAATATACTTAGCATTGACATCACCTGGGTCACAGCTCGAAATCATTGTTTTGTATGTGAGTTAGCGCATACTATGCAGAGCAGTACGGTAGCTATACAGTATTCCGAGTAGTATCACAGGCGATTAATGTTACTTTGAATATGTTTGTGTGTGTGTGACACCTTACTGAATAAATGTGTATACTGTATACTGAAAAATGGGTCTGTCTCTACCTACATAATATGCTAAACGTTAAGATCGGCTAACAGCGGTAGGCTCCGCCATAAGGTAAAAAACAGATAAACACACTTTTGCATTAATTATAAATACAAATTTAGTATGAATATATAAATAAAATTATATCTTCGAATGAAGCGACTCCTAATATCGATCGAACTTCACTTGGAAGTTCGTTTGATCACATATTACTTATTTGATGATCATAATCTATAACTAACACGTGCTGACTTATAATCTGAATCGAGATAGAACAAGTTTTGGAATAGGTAGACAGCTACTCACGGCTGTAGCTAAAGTTCTTAAGATTAATTAAAATATTATTCTCGGATGAAAAATACATCATCTTGGCAAACGAACCTCCAGGAGTGATACCGAGGAACCTTTTATAATTTGTATGGCTAGACATTCTGGCAAGATAAGGCTTCGATAAATCTTGAAAGGTGACCCGAACTTCTCGCATTTTCTTCCTAAATATCCGCAATCGCCGCCGGCGATTGTCCATGTAGAATTCTGTCTCGATACAGAGAGCGGACTCTGCGAGGTCCGGGAGCGCGCGCCACTCGGCCTCGGTGTCGTCCTGGGGCCAGTTGACGATGTCCTCCAACTCGTCCAGCTCGTCCACCGCCACGTCGAAGCTCGGCGTGGAGTCGTCATCCGGGGGCAGGAAGTACGGGTCTTCCATGTACTCCAAACTCACTGGCTCCCCGCTCGCCTCCGCATGGCTCGCCATTCCATGCAATCTATCTACCTCGTCCTCCGCGGCACTCTGTCATATCTCCCATAGGAACGACCGGTAGGTTCCAACAGAATATTCTCACTTGCCCACTTTATTAACATTTCAAACAATTTCCTCACTTCACTGCAGCTTTACTGTCATCGTTGTTTTTTTATGTAATAAAACTATATTATAGTATCGAGTACGCGCAATATGTTTGCGTTACTTCCGCCACGTTGGGTCCTCGAGCACGACCATTCGCGTTCGTCTCGCGTCGCTGCCTGAGTGCTCGTATTAGCCACTTTCACCGACCACTGTGCGAGCTAGATTCTGTCAGTTAATTCATGATCTTGACCTCTTATAGTCGACGTTTATTTTTAAATACGACATAAAACTACGCTTTCAAGGTTTAAAACTAAACATAGGTACGGCGAAAATGTCCATGAGATGGGCGCATGGACGGAGAGCAAAACGACTAAAACCAAGTTCGCCGGTTTGGCTAAAGTTTATTGACAGCGTCGGCGGCGGGTGAACGGCGCTCAGCACTGGTCCATCGACTTTGAATACAAGAGGCATATTACGTCATCCTCGGCTTGGCGATACAACACAAAAAATCGCTGATTACGCAAATCACAATGACTCATAATAATATGTAGGTCTATTTTCCTCTAGAGAAAATTAAACTGCACATAATATAAGAATGAATGTAGAAATAACTATATGGACTTAAATAAATTAGGCTCTATTATTACATACTAATATTACCTATACTTGTATAAATAAAACTAGCTGATGCCCGCTACTTCGTCCGCGTGGATTTAGTTTTTAAAATCCCGCGGGATATCTTTGATTTTCCGGGATGCCTATGTCACCCTCCAGGTTCTCAACTATACCTATCCAAAAATCACGTCAATCCGTAGCTTTATTGCAGCGTGATTGACGGAAAAACCAACAAACCGACAAACAAACAAACAAACATACTTTCGCATTTATAATATGTGTTGGTAAGGAAAAATTAATACTTACGATAATAAAGGCGATCTAATTAAATTTTAGAACACAAAAGCTACTATTGTGATTTAAATATGATAGATATATTCCGTCGGGGACATTTTTGTAGAGAATAATGAGTACGTTAATCATGTAGTACCTTATGAGTACGTTAATCATGTAGTACATTACGGTAGTAAATATCATTCGTCTATGTGTAGTACATCATTTTTATGTATCATCAATAGTTTTCTCAGCACACGCCAAATAATGCATTTTATAGGCAAAATTTTCCTACTTTGGGTTACATTACCAAGAATGAGTTTACTAAATGGTCAGCTTAAAAATAATTAAATTTTTAAACCACTTCAATTACAAATATGGACCTCATCAAAACAAATGGAGCCTAGGAAATAAACTCTAAAATTCCAAGTCTTCAGCTTGATGTTGGAATTGTACTGCTCACCTAAACTGTGAGAACTATGGCTGTTGACTGTGAATATTGGCTACCAGAGTACCAGGCACTTACTTCTCATTAAAATCCAGCTGGCTGATATTATGTACAACATTGAGGCTTAACCTCTGTGATTTTTTTCAATAAATAAATAAATAATTGTAAAATAACTGTTTTTAGGGTTCCGTACCCAAAGGGTGCCAACGGAACCCTATTACTAAACCTACCCTGTTGGTCTGTCTGTCCGTCCGTCTGTCAGCGGGCAGTATCTCGTAAACCATAACAGGTAGACAGTTGAAATTTTCACAGAATGTGTATTTCTATTGCTGCTATAACAAATAATAAAAATAAATTTAAATAAAAAAATTAATACATGAAAAGGAGTCAAAATAAAATTTTATTTTTTTCCTTGGCATGTGGGGTGTCATTGTTGTGACCAAAACCATTTTTTCCCCATATAATATGCTAATTTAGTCTAAGAACTAAGATATCTAAATATATGTATATCTAGTTTAAAAATAAGTGATTTGGTCATATGTACGGAACCCTAAAAGAGAGAGGCCTGACTCGCACTTGGCCGATTTTTAACCGTAAATAAATGAAAAAAATGCAAAAACTGGATCAAACATTGCTATTGCTACAGTCTCAATTGTGATAATTGAGAACAGAAAAATCAGAAGAAACCCTGATTAACTGCACTTATTAAATTCTTTCTGCAACAATGCATTTTAGCTAATAGTGAGAGAGTATCAGCCAATCAGAGGTAATTGCAATTTTCACTCTGTGGCAATAATTATCTTAAACAATCATCTTGATCAGCTGTGTGATCCCAACTCCTTGACCTGATGTTGCATTGCAATACACAGGCATTCTCTGAGCACTCTTATTTTACACCTATGGAGAAGACTTTTTAAGGAGAATGATGCAAGGGTTTTTTTTAAGGAGAAGGATGTTTAATTTAAATCATAGTCTTTTATAAAATACATATTTATTCTATTTAGCACAAAATATAAGTTACACACTTTACATAACTCTGCTGTTTTCTTATTTAAAAAAATATGTGTTGAATTTAGAACCAGTTTTTTTTTTACTTTTAGATTATTCGGACAGAATTATGACTCAGTGATGGAAAAAGTGCACTACTTGTAATTCAAAGTTTCAGTTCTTGTTTATCAGTTTTAGAAGTAATAAATGTTGTAATCATTTTTAAACATAAAATGAATACCTAAAATATACTTATTTATCAGAAAACAATAAGTAATATAAATATGCAAATAATATACAGGCTGGGTTATGCAAAATTGGTAATCTAATATTTTTAAATGAGTAATTCTTGTATATATATATATATATATATATATATATATATATATATATATATATATATATATATATATATAATCTGAATCTCGGAAACAGCTCCAACGATTTTGATGAAATTTGGTATGCAGGGGGTTTCGGGGGCGATAAATCCATCGAGCTAGGTTTCATTTTTAGAAAAGGTCGTTTTATCCGTGTTTTCAGGCAATGGAAAACCCCGTACAATATCAATAGAATACGAAGGCAAATTTTGCCATCATCCTTAAATTCCCGATAGCTCAGAGAAATTGGGCAGTCCCGAAACCAGACCCGGGTTCGAGACCAGACAATTATATTTTCAAACACGACACGCAAAAGTGGAAAAAAAGATCAATCTACGAAAATAAAGAAAACACTGTCATGTCCGAAAAGAGGCTATAAATAAATAAATAAATAAATAAACACCTTATCTGGAGCGAACTTTGAGTATTTCTTCCTTCTGAGTTTGATTTAAAATTTCATTGAAATACTGTTTTTTGTTAGTTTTTTTTTAATCGCGTATCTTTCTGGAGTTGATGACTGAATTATGCCTGACTTAGCCCCAACGGAGATTGCCAGGGCACTCGAAATGCGAAAAAATGGAAATCTTCGTCGACCAGTTTCAACGATCCATCGCAGTATCCAACGGTTCAGGGAGACCGGTACTTATGTGAGAAGAGCAGGACAAGGCAGAAAAAGACGCACTTCGAGTAGGGATGATCGTTTCATTCGGCTTCGTGTACGTAGGAACCCCCGTTTGACGGCCGTCCAAGCCCGACATGAGTTAGAAGCAGTGCAGGGTGTAACCGTAAGTGAGCGTATGGTACGAAGAAGGCTCGAAGAAGCTGTTTGGGTTCATTTGTGCCCGCCAAGGCTCCAAGGCTCGAGGTAAATCATCGTAGAAACAGGTTAACTTTTGCTCAGGAACATCGACTTTGGAACGCGGACCAATGGAGTAAGGTATTGTTTAGTGATGAGTGCAGAATTCTCTTAAATCAAATTGACGGCAGGCAAAGAATATACAGACGCAAAGGAGAACGATACATTCAGACAAATTTTGAAACTACAGTTGCATACAGTGGTGGATCAATAATGGTTTGGGCGGGCATTTGTTTGGGAGCTCGCACAGACTTGGTAGTGATTGACAGAGGGAGTCTGACTGCAGACCGCTATATCAGAGAAGTTTTAGAAGAAAATGTCGTACCGTTTGCCCCATATATCGGTGACGATTTTGTTTTTATGCAGGATAATGCTCGGCCGCATACCGCTCGGGTAACTCAAGCTTATCTTAATGATATGAATATCACTGTTATGGAGTGGCTGGCGAGATCACCGGATATGAACCCAATAGAGCATGTTTGGGACTTGCTGAAAAGAAAAGTTAAGTCCAGAATTCCAGCTCCTGCCAACGTGGGAGAACTGCGAATCGCCGTAGTTGGGGAATGGCGGAGACTATCCCAGGAGACCATCGATAACATCATTCTCAGTATACCTAGACAGGTAGAAACTTTAATAAGAGCACGTGGAGGAAACACGCGATATTAATCACCATTTTTCTAATTTAATTAATTGTTATTTTAATATTAAATTTCACTTTTCCCGGTTACATGAAAAGTTCAAAAATGTACAATTTTTCACAAATAGCTTTTACTCGCAAAATCTGTTCTTAATGTGATCTCATTTTAAGTAAAACAAATGAAACTTTAAATAACAAAAGAAGTGTAGTAAGTAGATTTTAAAATAAAACCATATTTTTTTAATTATGGACCTTTTTTTTATGTTCCGCTAAATAGGCCGGCGAGTTTATAATTTCCACCAAAAAAAAAAAGCCGAGCAAAGCTCGGTCACCCAGGTATTGGTATTTAAGTCCAATAAAACAAATTGATTTGTTTGAATTGAGTTTCTCAAAATACTTGGTATCGAACAAAGTCAGCCTTGAGATCCTAGTGGTTTAGAGTTTAGGCTACTTTTCGGGTGACTCAAGGTTCAAATCCCTCCAAGGAGGATGCATTTTAAGATATTAAATATCACTTGCTTAAAAAGCGAAGGAAACATTGTGAGGAAACTTGCATGCAAAAGGGTTCTTCATAATACTTTTAAAATTGTGTAGTCTGCCGATCTGCATTTTGCCAGCATGGTGAACTAAACCTATAAGATCTAAATCAGTTTTTTCTGAGTGTTTGCTTTTTAACCAACTTAAAAGAAAAGGAGGAGGTTATCAATTCGACTTGTATTTTTTTTGTCAACTCCACAACTCCGTCAAATCTGAACTGATTTTCTATTTTTTTTTTTTAATTTGATTTCAAATGCCAATACAAATTATTAAATAATTTTAGGTTGTAGGTATGTTGAAGTTGGACTGTGTTGCAGTTTCATCGTTTCTATTAAGGCCCCGCCAGACTTCAATATACCTGTACAAACTAAAATTATTATATACTTTGTAGTGGCATTTGAAGTTGGGTTTTTTTAAAAGAATTTTTATATACTTAATACTTCTAAATTGATATTTATATTGATTTGGTTGAAAGAAGTTTAGACTTTATATTTTAAAATCTTTAAGAAAAGAGAAACGCTTATATGTGTATCACACAAACATATAATCAAATCTTACTATAAAGAGTAGATAAGCCCACACATGCTAAGCCGGGGAAGTTTGCTACTATAAAATAATTAACCTGCATAGAGGCACTTAATTAACTCTTGCTAGACATTATTTTAGAACAATTCAGGTACCTACCAAATCCAAGGCTCTAATGTGAAATGTAATGAATCTTAGTGTTTCAACATAAATGCGACTGTAAAAAATGATAAAAACTAGGTACTTGCCTGTTGGAATACCACTCATATTGTTTGCTGAAGTTTCAGTCTTCGAATATATTTATAAAGATCTATCACGTAATTGTAAAGGGCTATTTTGAAATATATATGATATTTATTAAAACTAGCTGCTCTTTGAGGTCATGTAAATATCTCAATTATTCTCAACTCAATCGAGCATAGACCACGAATCAATCGAGTTTTCTGGATGTCAGAAAAATAGAGTACAACATGAACAAAGCAAGCAACCCACAGATTAGGTACTAGTCACAGACCAGTAACACTAATATATACAGACACCTATGTTTATAGAAGCTATACGTCATAGTAATAGAACTTGTAGAGGGGTGCGGGAAAAATGTCATTATACATATATGATCGTGTGTCTCATCTTTTGTTGGCCTCAAGTATAAGATGTCCAGGTACGTCCCTTTCTAACTTAACATTAAAAATAAGGTTTTTTTACTATAACCAGATGCAATAATTAAAATATTATGTACATCCGGTATCTAGCCGACTTTTAGGTGACTTGTTTTTTTTTTTTAATAACGCTCTGGATTCTAGTCTTTTAAGGCGTAAAGGTAAATCCTTATGTTGAAGGACCTTAAATAATTAAAAAAAGGTTTTATTCAATAAAACAAATTTTATACGTTTAAATTTTTTATTTCTATTTCTTTATGACTGTAGTGACTCAGCAGTTGCTCTTTTTGTAGTCAAACAAGCTAACTTTGCCATTTTTTTCTTCATATCTAATTAATTACTAATCAAGATTTTTTTATTGCAACTACAGTTTATTTTTGTATTTACTAAAATATAATATCCATGAAGTTCGTAAATAAATAAAAATTATAACCATAATACTTTGTTCGATTTTGATAGCGGGTAAAATAATCTGCACTCTTAGCCAACATTGCTCAATCGATTTATCGTAAATATAACGTAAATACAACTCAAATTAAGTAAAGAAAGTGGGCAAAGTTACTTTTTTTTTTTCATACAAGCTCCATAAAGCAATTTTAATTATTTTTACACTTCTGTTGTCGCTTTTGAATTTATATTACGAGCAGAAATAAAAAATATCCAGTGTACAAAATTAAATTTTTAAGTATGGAAGTTTAAACCTCAATAGCGCAACGGTCAATGCACGAAGCGAAAAGGTTTATGGTTCAAATGCTAAGTAAGAAGGGAAATGGGAATATTGGTTGTTTATCATGAGTATTAGTCATTTTAATTACACTTTGCTTTAGTAATTAACTACATATTTTTTTTGACGTGATAACGTCTCATAAATCGATGAACATCGGCTGCACGCACGAAAGTGTCACATTCCGCCTGAGCCTGCGCGTGCAAGCGAGAGCGCGGAACAAACGATAGAGAGGCACGATCGGCCCAAGCGTTGGCTTGTGACTAGAGAAAACTGTAATTTTCAATTAACTCCTCCTTTGTATTATACAAAATAATGATAATTTTTTTGTTTTTTTTTATTATTAAAATGTTACAAAAAAACTTATAGCTAAACTAAATTACTTACTATACAAAGCATGCCCGCGTGGAATGCTGCTAAGAATACTGGTTGCATTTCCGCGCTAGACAACCAGGCTGATCCTTTGCGCAAAAAATGAGCCAGCCCTTCTGTCATGATAATTCAGTGATAATAATTCAATTCATAAAAGTATGCAATTTTTCATCAATGCTTCTATAAGACGTTATCACGTAAAACTATCGTCCGTAAACCGACCATACAGACAACCAATTTTTCTTTATAATTAAAATACTCAATAATTGTGATTCTTAAGCATACAATAAAATAAACTTAGTTGCGTATTCGCCATGACGCAGACGTACAATCTACAAACTATCGAGCCCACAAAAATGTGCACCACACTCAAGTAATGAATTAAGAATGAGGTTAGGAATGAACTTAGGAACGAATGCATCCCAGTCCCTATCGCATTCGTGGGAAATATATGTATGTATGTATGTATATACTTTATTGCACCACAAAACACAAATGAATACAGGTTACAAAAAAGAAAACTTAAAATGTAGATACAAAAAGGCGGTCTTATCGCTAAATAGCGATCTCTTCCAGACAACCTTAACGCTAGGGAGAAAATGAACAAGTAGACAGTGGGAGGTGGTGTATATAATATACCTAAATACTAATAGGTAAATAAACTAAACCATATAATATAATAATAATAACATACAAATACACTAATATATACAAAATAAATATAATACACATACATAAGACTATATAATATACATACATATATATTACTACTGATTTAAATCGTAAACTATGTCGTTATTGATGATAGCACAGAGATAGATAATAATCTTTGACGTCAGTTTTAAATTTATTATGGGATACAGCACGATGAATTTGCGAGGGAAGCTCGTTCTAAACTAATATAATTTATTTTCCAAAAGTAAATGTCATAAAATTTGCCCATTCTAGCGGATTTGCTTTTAGGGCAAAGAATCGTTGATTGGCAAAGTTGGCTTGTACATTTTTCATAATAAGTACTTTTTATTAATTCAAATTCATTTTCTTAAAATATAAAATATATAAAATGGCCTTAGGCTAACTAAAGGTGCATTTTCACCAGACTAAAGCAAAGACAAAAGGAAGGGTTAAAATTAAATATCTCTATGTACGTATCTTTACCTATGTTCTACCGTAGCGCACGGTTTATACGAGGTATTAGCAATCTATAAATCTTACTAATCTCTGCTAATTTTTACAATTTAAGGTGACTAACAAAAAAATAACATCTTTACGTACAAATAAATAAAATTAAATATCTCTATGTACGTATCTTTACCTATGTTCTACCGTAGCGCACGGTTTATACGAGGTATTAGCAATCTATAAATCTTACTAATCTCTGCTAATTTTTACAATTTAAGGTGACTAACAAAAAAATAACATCTTTACGTACAAATAAATAAAATTAAATATCTCTATGTACGTATCTTTACCTATGTTCTACCGTAGCGCACGGTTTATACGAGGTATTAGCAATCTATAAATCTTACTAATCTCTGCTAATTTTTACAATTTAAGGTGACTAACAAAAAAATAACATCTTTACGTACAAATAAATAAAATTAAATATCTCTATGTACGTATCTTTACCTATGTTCTACCGTAGCGCACGGTTTATACGAGGTATTAGCAATCTATAAATCTTACTAATCTCTGCTAATTTTTACAATTTAAGGTGACTAACAAAAAAATAACATCTTTACGTACAAATAAATAAAATTAAATATCTCTATGTACGTATCTTTACCTATGTTCTACCGTAGCGCACGGTTTATACGAGGTATTAGCAATCTATAAATCTTACTAATCTCTGCTAATTTTTACAATTTAAGGTGACTAACAAAAAAATAACATCTTTACGTACAAATAAATAAAATTAAATATCTCTATGTACGTATCTTTACCTATGTTCTACCGTAGCGCACGGTTTATACGAGGTATTAGCAATCTATAAATCTTACTAATCTCTGCTAATTTTTACAATTTAAGGTGACTAACAAAAAAATAACATCTTTACGTACAAATAAATAAAATTAAATATCTCTATGTACGTATCTTTACCTATGTTCTACCGTAGCGCACGGTTTATACGAGGTATTAGCAATCTATAAATCTTACTAATCTCTGCTAATTTTTACAATTTAAGGTGACTAACAAAAAAATAACATCTTTACGTACAAATAAATAAAATTAAATATCTCTATGTACGTATCTTTACCTATGTTCTACCGTAGCGCACGGTTTATACGAGGTATTAGCAATCTATAAATCTTACTAATCTCTGCTAATTTTTACAATTTAAGGTGACTAACAAAAAAATAACATCTTTACGTACAAATAAATAAAATTAAATATCTCTATGTACGTATCTTTACCTATGTTCTACCGTAGCGCACGGTTTATACGAGGTATTAGCAATCTATAAATCTTACTAATCTCTGCTAATTTTTACAATTTAAGGTGACTAACAAAAAAATAACATCTTTACGTACAAATAAATAAAATTAAATATCTCTATGTACGTATCTTTACCTATGTTCTACCGTAGCGCACGGTTTATACGAGGTATTAGCAATCTATAAATCTTACTAATCTCTGCTAATTTTTACAATTTAAGGTGACTAACAAAAAAATAACATCTTTACGTACAAATAAATAAAATTAAATATCTCTATGTACGTATCTTTACCTATGTTCTACCGTAGCGCACGGTTTATACGAGGTATTAGCAATCTATAAATCTTACTAATCTCTGCTAATTTTTACAATTTAAGGTGACTAACAAAAAAATAACATCTTTACGTACAAATAAATAAAATTAAATATCTCTATGTACGTATCTTTACCTATGTTCTACCGTAGCGCACGGTTTATACAAGGTATTAGCAATCTATAAATCTTACTAATCTCTGCTAATTTTTACAATTTAAGGTGACTTACAAAAAAATAACATATTTACGTACAAATAAATAAAATTGAAGTGTTTGTTTGTAATTTCAAAATAACAGCTTTTTACTAAATGCATATGAAAGTATATTCGGTACTTATAACATACATTTTTTAATTTATGTATGTTTGTTCCGGCTAATCTCGGGAAAGGCTGGACCAATTTTGACGGGACTTTCACTGACAGATAGCTGAAGTTATAAGGAGTAACATATAGGCTACTTTTTTAACCTACTTTAAAAAAAGGTGTTTGTCTACCTATGTATGTCGATACCTTCGTGATTTCTAAACAGATAAAGTACGCTTGCCAGCTTAAGATGAGCCGTTCATTCAAAGTATCTTGTAGATTCCGGGGTTCAAGTTATTTGGACCTTATACTGAAGATCGTGATGTCTATAATTTCTGAACTACGAAATTGACGACCTTGAAATAATTACAGGACAATCTCTAAAGAACCTGCTTTCTAACAAAAAAAGAATGGATTAAATCGGAATACGCCTTAATGAATTACAGCGAAATACACATTTTGACTTTCATCCCCTCTCCCAAGGGAACCGTGCTGAATTTCGGGATAAAAAGTATCCTATATTATACCTCGTAGTATTAACTTAAATCATGCCAAGTTTCATTTAAATCCGTCCAGTAGTTTCGGCGTGATGCGCGGCCAAGATACAGACAGACAGACAGACAGACAGACAGACAGACAGACAAAAAATTAAAAAAAAATTGTTTTGGCTTCAGTATCGATTATAGAGTGCCCTCAAACAAAAATTTTCAAAATATCTTCAATGTACAGAATTGGACCTGTTACAGTTTTATTATATTATAGATAAATTAAATATTTTTTCCATTTCCGTTCTCAGCAATTCAAAATAATTTGCAACCATAAGCCTGTAACCGACATTATTTTTGAATATTATGTATTTTAATAGGTATAGGTCTTCAATTTTACCCATACAAAAAATCAAGTTGATCCGGTGCACCTATGCTGCGTGATTGATGGACAAATCAATAAACGAACACACTTTCGCATTTTTAATATTAGTAAGGATGGATTGAATCCGCGACACCTTTTTAAGATTTATAATATGGTCTTTTTTAACTAGTTACTTACTCGTAATACAAAATGCGTAGAGGTACATAGATTGCTTGAAGTTTGAATTGAAGTTTTAAATGTACACATTAAGTATTTAATTTTATTAGCTGATGCCCGCGACTTCGTTCGCGTGGACAGATCCCTGCAGCATCAGGATTGAGGAGTTAGAACCGTTAAAAAGTTTTTATGGGACCATCTCGCAAAGTTTCTGTATCGATTAAAAAAAAAGATTCACGCAAATCTGTTTAGAAATCACGAAGGTATCGACATACATAGGTAGACAAACACCTTTTTTTAAAGTAGGTTAAAAAAGTAGCCTATATGTTACTCCTTATAACTTCAGCTATCTGTCAGTGAAAGTCCCGTCAAAATTGGTCCAGCCTTTCCCGAGATTAGCCGGAACAAACATACATAAATTAAAAAATGTATGTTATAAGTACCGAATATACTTTCATATGCATTTAGTAAAAAGCTGTTATTTTGAAATTACAAACAAACACTTCAATTTTATTTATTTGTACGTAAATATGTTATTTTTTTGTAAGTCACCTTAAATTGTAAAAATTAGCAGAGATTAGTAAGATTTATAGATTGCTAATACCTTGTATAAACCGTGCGCTACGGTAGAACATAGGTAAAGATACGTACATAGAGATATTTAATTTTATTTATTTGTACGTAAAGATGTTATTTTTTTGTTAGTCACCTTAAATTGTAAAAATTAGCAGAGATTAGTAAGATTTATAGATTGCTAATACCTCGTATAAACCGTGCGCTACGGTAGAACATAGGTAAAGATACGTACATAGAGATATTTAATTTTATTTATTTGTACGTAAAGATGTTATTTTTTTGTTAGTCACCTTAAATTGTAAAAATTAGCAGAGATTAGTAAGATTTATAGATTGCTAATACCTCGTATAAACCGTGCGCTACGGTAGAACATAGGTAAAGATACGTACATAGAGATATTTAATTTTATTTATTTGTACGTAAAGATGTTATTTTTTTGTTAGTCACCTTAAATTGTAAAAATTAGCAGAGATTAGTAAGATTTATAGATTGCTAATACCTCGTATAAACCGTGCGCTACGGTAGAACATAGGTAAAGATACGTACATAGAGATATTTAATTTTATTTATTTGTACGTAAAGATGTTATTTTTTTGTTAGTCACCTTAAATTGTAAAAATTAGCAGAGATTAGTAAGATTTATAGATTGCTAATACCTCGTATAAACCGTGCGCTACGGTAGAACATAGGTAAAGATACGTACATAGAGATATTTAATTTTATTTATTTGTACGTAAAGATGTTATTTTTTTGTTAGTCACCTTAAATTGTAAAAATTAGCAGAGATTAGTAAGATTTATAGATTGCTAATACCTCGTATAAACCGTGCGCTACGGTAGAACATAGGTAAAGATACGTACATAGAGATATTTAATTTTATTTATTTGTACGTAAAGATGTTATTTTTTTGTTAGTCACCTTAAATTGTAAAAATTAGCAGAGATTAGTAAGATTTATAGATTGCTAATACCTCGTATAAACCGTGCGCTACGGTAGAACATAGGTAAAGATACGTACATAGAGATATTTAATTTTATTTATTTGTACGTAAAGATGTTATTTTTTTGTTAGTCACCTTAAATTGTAAAAATTAGCAGAGATTAGTAAGATTTATAGATTGCTAATACCTCGTATAAACCGTGCGCTACGGTAGAACATAGGTAAAGATACGTACATAGAGATATTTAATTTTAACCCTTCCTTTTGTCTTTGCTTTAGTCTGGTGAAAATGCACCTTTAGTTAGCCTAAGGCCATTTTATATATTTTATATTTTAAGAAAATGAATTTGAATTAATAAAAAGTACTTATTATGAAAAATGTACAAGCCAACTTTGCCAATCAACGATTCTTTGCCCTAAAAGCAAATCCGCTAGAATGGGCAAATTTTATGACATTTACTTTTGGAAAATAAATTATATTAGTTTAGAACGAGCTTCCCTCGCAAATTCATCGTGCTGTATCCCATAGAGTATTATTATGTTGCTAGGCAATCCTTACTATTATAATATACATGCGAAAGTGTGTTTGTTTGTTGGTTTGTTCTTCAATCACGCCGCAACAGAGCAACAGATTTACTTCATTTTTTGCATGGGTAGGTATGTAGTTGAGGACCTGCGACATAGGCTACTTTTTATCCCGGAAAATCAAAGTTCCCGAGGGAATTTAAAAACTAAATTCACATGGATGAAATCGTGGGCATCAGCTAGTATTATTATAACGATGTCCTAGTAAAAAACAAGTTTTGTTTTCCTGGAATGATGAATCTTCGAATCGAAAGGTTTCATAAAGAGAAAAAGAAATAAAATGTAATCTTCTTTGTCAACCGATAGACGTCCACTGCTAGAAAGACAAAGGTCACTTGCATGGACTGTCACAGGATTCGTTCTTGCGCCGCCTGAATCCAGCGGCTCCCTACGACTCGTTTGCTGTCGTCAGCCCTCCTAGTGGGATGCCTGCCAACACTGCGCTTCCCAGTGAGGGGTCGGTACTACAGCACCTTGGGACCCCAACAACCATCAGCTCTTCAAACAATGTTTCCAGCCCATTTCCACTTCAATTTCACAACTCGCTGAGCTATGTCAGTGACTGTTCTCCCATATCTCGTTACGTAACGTTACGCTCCCTCAAATATGGTTGAGCGAAGCAATGGCTGGGTCATGCGTCATGCTCGTGAACGGGTGCCACCGGCGGGAATGGGGCTACTTTATGTCTGCCCATCTTAAGATAGAAGTTAGTCGGTATGCATTTTTGGAACTTTCCTCATTGTGGAAACACTGCATATATAGCATAGTATTTACTGTATTGTAAATTTGTTTTGAAAAGAGCAACTGCAGAGTTTCTTGCTGGTTCTTCTCGGCAGGAAAGGCATTCCGAACCAGTGGTAGATTCATCGACTATTCAAAAGCACTTGTAAAAGTTTATTTGAATAAAAATATTTCTATTCTATTCTATTCTCCTCCTTTCTTCAATGAGGAAAATGTAATAGGTACTTATACTTATTATATAAATTAATACATTTACATGGCTAACTGCTGAAGCAATTGTGATGAACTTTGGCAGATATGACATGCATCACCATCCCAAAGTAAGACATATTAATCTTCAAAGAATACCCATGTCCCATTTAAAAAACCTTAATGTATGTAAAGTTCTTATCCTGTGAGAAGTGGACAAAGTTATGGGATGTGATAAATCACTAAATATGATAATAATAATAATATATAATAATTGAGTGTTAAATAAAAATAAACTTGCCTTCATCTTGTCATAAGACTTGGTTTTGATATGCTTGTCTGTCAGTTTGGTAGTCTTGGCAACACCTTTCATACCATCAGCAGCGTACAGTCTCTCAATAAAGTCCCACTGAGCACGCTGTTTCCCAATGAGCAAGTCCTTCTTCTGAAAATTATTGCGAAAACATTTTAATAAATGTGGTACATCATACACATGATATATTTTTTTTCCATCAATGACATAATGTAATATGTTTGATCCATCATTGCCACCACGAAGTAGCTCTTCATGTGTGTCAGCTATTAATAAGTTTATCGCAGCAACATTGGCAGAGCCTTGATCTGATACAGTTGACCTCAAAACAAATCCTGTCTTTAATATTTCCTTCGCCAACTCTTTAATAATATTTTTTAAAAATAAAGTTTTAATTCCATCTCGTACAAAATAAAATGCAATTGGTAGTTTCCAAGGTGAAAATATTCCCCGCAACATAAATACTAAAACTTTGTCAGCAACATTGTTTGTGCGTTCACCACCTCCTAGATCTTCAAAACCTTCAATAACCCCAGTATGGAAATTAAAAAACAAATTTTTGTTAATTGCCATTTCATCAAATAGCAATACACACTGTAACCCCATAAAATTTTTGTTTTTAGATGCATCTGTCAAGTGCTGAAAAATAAAATCATTTATGACCTGGTCTTAAAGGGACATTAGTTAATAAAGAGCTTATAGTGGATGGAGCTGGTAACCTTAATCGTTTTTGGAAAAATCTGTAGCATCTTGGGCTTAATTTATAAAAAGAAAGTGCAAAAACTTTTTTATCGTTAGTGTATCTAGAACCTTTAGGTTTTACACCAGATAATCGCAACTGTGAGTCTACTAATAATTTTCCAAAATTATTTAAAAGTGGATACTTTTTAATAAAAAGTTTAGCTCTATCAGGAAATGATTGCATTTTGGCCTTTAACTTATTATATCTAAGAGTAATGTTACGCAACTTTCTTTTTAATATTAGATTACCCTGACGTAGCGTCTGCTTACGAGGGGTATTGCTATTTTCATCTAGATGTACTCTTGGAATTATATCTGACTTTTTATGGGCATCACAGTGTCTACTATGTAATCTTTTAGATACTGGTGTTGTCTGCAAAGCAGACTTAATCTCGGAAGGCATGGTATCAAATGGAATTGAACTGGTAGTCTGTAAAGCAGGAATGACTTCAGAAAGCTTGGGATCAGACAGAATGGAACTGGTGGTCTGAAAAGCAGATACAACATTAGAAGCCAAGGTAGAAGGTGAAATAGAACTTGTATTTTGTAGTATTGGTACAACTTCAGAAGGCACAGGATCAGATGGAATGGCATGTACAGTCTGTAATGCAGACACATCTTCAGAAAGGAAGGAACTTGTAGTCTGTGGATCAGACATCTCTTCAGAAACCATGGAAACACAGGGTTCAGGACTCAGTGGTTGTGAGTATTGAGTAATATTAATTGTTGGCTCTAAATAGTGAACTAAATGTAATGACTTCTGTTTTTCAAGACATGGTGGGCTAGGTAAGGGGTTTACAGGAATTAAAACACCAGAAGTCTGCTCATTACTACATTGCTTGTGTGATTGTGAACAAGATGGAATTTGGTCAACTACGTATGACTACGTTAACTACAAGTTTTTCACCAAGCTGTAGAGGTGGTATCTGTAGATATTTATCAATTTTAGAGTTTACACCTGCGATTGGACAAGGTTGTTTAATTTGCAAATGCAACGTAGGAATTGCATCTTTAGACAATCTATGGTTAATGATATACCGAGATAAAAAATGAGACTCACAAATCTTGACGTTTTCTAACTGTTTGAGGGAATATTTACGGAAATATGGACAGTTGATTAGCCATGCCTTCCATCTATAATCCATTATAGTTGCGTCGGTAAAAGGAACGGCGTGTAAATGTATGGTGGTTTTACACTTGGGAACACTGCACTGCCTCATATCGGATAAAAGTAATGGGTACTTTAAAAACCGAAACACTAACAATAAGAAAGCAAAGAAGAAAGCCTTAAAAAACCGAGCACAAATCGCACTATAAGTATCTCTTTACTCACTATACTTATCAATTTAAACACAATAAGTACTAAATAAAAATTGAAAAAACGAATATCCTGTTAAAATACTGCAGCTTTAAACTCTTACAACCGATGAAATAATTTAAAAAACTCTTAAGAAAATCAAAAGAACCTCAACCAAACAATCAACAATTCCAAACCGCCATTTTGAATTTTGAAATTTGAATTTGGGACGCAAATTTGACACCGACCAACCGACCAATAAGATTTGAATAACTAGTAAATACGATAGACTGAGAAAATGAGAATGTGTGCGTAAATTTAATAGCGTTGAGTAGAAAGGGATAGTCCTGTATATGCCATACAAAATGAAAGGGATAGACTGATACATCTTGCTCACCCTTGACTCGAGAGGGCCTGGTACTAGTTATAAGCAACCCATAAGCAAACCAAACCATAGACCACGAACACTGAACCAAACCACAGACAAGGAACAAGACCACAACGGCAACCAAACCACGGCCACGGACCACAGACCAGGTCACGGTCCACGGACATAGATAATACACTATATACCAGGCCACGGACTTGAAAACAAAGTTCCTTCACTTCATCTTTACCAAAGACTACAATCTTCACTTCTATCCATCCATAGCTATTACATAAAGTGTATCCATGGAACTAGGATTTGCGACTATAGTCTTCCTATTTTTAGGAGTCCATTTATCTAAGGGTGGAACCACATTTGTGAGGATCGTTTCGGATTTCGCCCATACAAAACTGTCAAATTCCATAGAAACGTGTACGGATCAAATCGGCTTTTCGATGCCTACACGAATGTATGGAAAATGACAGTTTTTAACCCCCGACGCAAAAAGAGAGGGGTGTTATAAGTTTAACGTGTCTGTCTGTGTATCTGTGTATCTGTGTATCTGTCTGTGGTAGCGTAGCCGCCAAACGGATGAACCGATTTTCGTTTAGTTTTTTTTGTGTCATAGATAGTTTTATCCCGAGTGTTCTTAGCCATGTTTCATGAAAATCTATTCAGCCGTTTGAAGATTATCAGCTCTTTTCTAGTTGATTAGGGGATCTGACTAACTTTCTTATGTCCGATCGATTCGAAATTTGGTACCGTGTTACTTCAATGATATTGAAAGTATATAGTAGGGTAACCATGACCTGATCAGCCGTTTGAAGATCATCAACTCTTTAATAGTTGATGAGGGTATCTGACTACCTTCCATAAGTCCTGTCGATTCGAAATTTGGTACCTTGTTACTTCAAAGATATTGAAAGTATATGGTAAGGTAACCATGACCTGATCAGCCCTTTGAAGATCATCAGCTCTTTAATAGTTGATGAGGGGATCTGACTACCTTCCATATTATGTCCCATCGATTCGAAATTTGGTACAGTGTTACTACAATGATATTGAAAGAACATGGTAAGGTAACCATGACCTGATCAGCCGTTTGAAGATCATCAGCTCTTTAATAGTTGATGAGGGGATCTGACTACCTTCAATATGTCCTATCGATTCGAAAGGTACCGTATTACTTCAATGATATTGAAAGACATGGTAAGGTAACCATGACTTTAAATATGACATGTTAGAGTAAGGTTTAGATTTCGAAGGTGGGTAATTAAATGGGATCAATTAGGCTCAATTACCACTGCGCTAACAAATCACTATAAATACCTTCCTAATATTTATACCTACTTTAAAAAGGACTAAATAAAAGTAAAATTAAAAATTTTAAAAACCCCCGACACAAAAAATAATCTCTAAAAACTAACAAATAATATTTTATACCTATATATAATTATTATCGTCACACATATTATGTAAGTTTAAATATTTTTATTTTCCAGGTGTCGTCGTCACGTCGGGGGACCGCTAAGTGAGAAAAACAGGTGTAGTCGCAGATTGAAACAAAAGAATTTACTTCGAAAAATTCGCAAAATTGACACAACCGTCAACGTCGTCTGCCCTCACGTGTCGCGCGCGGCATTACGTAGAGCGTAGACTATATATGCATGAAACTTAAGATCGCTCGTACCTAAATGTAATTCGTAATAATTACTTAGCTGTTGGAAAAATACTTTATAAACTTTAGCGGTCCCCCGAGGCGACGACGACGCTTGGAAAATAAAAATATTTGAACTTACATAATATGTGTATTGTCGCCGCGGTGCAAGATTTTATGTGTGCATAATAATGTATATATTTTAAAAATTATAAAGTTAATTGTTTGACATAAAAATAATAATTATAAAACTGATTGTAAAATTTAAGATTAAACATAAAATAATTAATTTCTTAAGTTGGCAGCTCTGTCTATGCCTCCTTGTATCATGTCGCCACCCTATTGGTTCCCGCCTAAAACGGCGCTAAGTGATTGGGTTTCGGCTATTAATTTATTAAGTTGGCAGTTCTGTCATACTTCGTTGTATCGTGTCGCCACGCTATTGGTTCCGATTGGTTCTCGTCAAAAGCAATAGTGGGGCGTCACGAGGCGACATTATAACTTTTGGAAAATATCTAGTTAGTCTGTTTTGGGAGAGTGCACAAGTAGCACCTATTAAAAGTTAACTGTGTGCGCGATTTAAGTACCAATTTAATGTGTTGAGTTAAATAAATAAACTAAGTCTTGTATGAGTCACTCGTATCATTTAGTGCGATTACATCAGAAGTGACAAGAACAAAAAAAAACGCCCAATGCCGCGAAGTCGAAAGAGAATGCGAGGAAGGAAAAGAAGGAGCACTTCGACTACGAGCTCAAGCACCTCGTGTAGCTCGAGTTCATCATCATCAAGCAGTAGCAGCTGCGATAGACATAAACGCAAGAAAACGAGACGCACCCGGCGTGCGTCTCTCGCAGTAAGTCAAAATGTTTTATTATCTTCTGTGATACCGGAGTTTGACCCCTTAGTTGACGATATTGAAATGTGGATAAATGTTGTGGAAGCTAATGCTCGCGCTTTCAGTTGGTCTGACCGTACTTTGCAATATCAAGCCTTGCAAAAATTACGTAGCACTGCTAAAACGTGGTACGACTCCCTTCAAAAAAATAGAACATGTTGGACCAACTGGAAATGGAAGGATTGGCGAAATACTCTTTTAGATATGTTTCAAATTAAGCGTAATATGTTTAGTTTGCTAAAAGAGTTGATTCAAACAAAACCTACGGACGGCCAATCGTTATATGAATTTTATTTCCAACAAAAGGGAAAAATTGATAAATTGAGACTTTCTTTTTCCGAACAAGATACCATTTCAGTAATTGTAGGATCAATTGGTGACAAAAATATAAGCACAGCGGCAGAAGCCGGTAGTTTTAAATACTGTGATTTGAAATTGTGAATTGAAATGATACGAAGTTGAACCATTTCAGTTAGATACGCCAGTCCTATTAACAGGGTTCAAAGTTGACTCGTGCTCGCAGGTTACTAGAGCGGTACAGGTTGATATAAAAGTAGACACAGCAAAGCTAAATATTACATTATATATTTTCGATGAATTGTCTGGTTGTCTAATCCTCATAGGAAGAAATTTTACCGAAGATAAAAGAATTATGTATTCACGTATAGGTAACAATTTGTCGTTTTGCCTTTTAAATGAAGATCAGGTGGCTTTAATAGAATCATCCAGGTTCAATGCCGATTCTGCCAGTCATATTTCTTTGTTAAATAAAATATTTGAGCAATACCCTCATGTTGTGTCCAAAGACTTGAAGGAGTTAGGCCAAACATCGTGTGTGGAATTAGACATCGAGGTCACAACCAATAAACCTCTTTGTCACAGACCATATCGTATGTCGGAATCAGAGAAATTAGCTACACGCGAAATAATTGATGAACTGTTAAAAAATGGTATAATACAAGAAAGCAATTCTGCTTATGCAAGTCCTATTTTATTGGTTGACAAACCTTCAGGTGAAAAACGCATGTGTGTTGATTATAGGTCCCTGAATAAAGTTACAGTGAAAGAAAAGTACCCCATGCCTATAATAGAAGATTTGATAGATAAGTTAAAAGGGTGTAAATTTTATACATCATTAGATTGGACTGACTATAAATTTAGAAAAATGTCATTTTTTTCAAAGCTCTGTTAATTTTCTTGGTCATGATGTTTCTGAAGAAGGAATTCGCCTAGGTAAAAAGAAATTAAAATCTGTAGAGGAATACCCTGAACCGAAAAATGTACACCAGGTTAGACAGTTTTTGGGGTTCATCAACTATTTCCGCAAGTTTATCAAAAATTGTGCTTTGATATCAAAACCCTTGGTAAAACTTTTGAAGAAAGAGGCCGTATGGGAATGGAACTCTGAACAAGTTCAGGCATTTAATAAATTAAAGCAAGAATTATTAAATAATGCTTTATTAACAATTTTTGATCCTAAATTACCCACCATCCTATACACGGATGCCAGTCGCGATGGCGTAGGTTGCATATTGATACAAATGACTGAAAATGTGGAAAAGCCTATCCATTTTTACAGTCGTCAAACTTCTAGCGAAGAAAAGAAATATCATTCATTTGAATTAGAGTTTTTGGCTATTGTCGTTGGTTTGCAAAAATTTCGTCATTACTTACTCGGATCAACATTTAAAATTTATACAGATTGCAATGCTGTTAAATATACTATAAGTAAACAAGAAATTAATTCTAGAATTGGTAGATGGGTGTTACTGACCCAAGAGTTCACTTTCGACATTGTACACAAACCAGGGACACAAATGCAACATGTGGACGCGCTAAGTAGGAATGCGATTTGTGAAAATCCCACTCTCATATGTCATGAAAGCGTGTTGGCAATAACAGAGGGCGATTGGTTAATGTCAGTCCAATTGCAAGACCCTAACATTTGCTCAATTAGAGAAATATTAGAATCAGGACAAGCCGAGCTAAACAAGAAAATATTTAATGACAATGAGTTGTTAGGAAATAAAGTGTATCGACGGACTGAATATGGTAGGAGATGGGTAGTTCCCAAGAAATGTATTTGGCAAGTGATTAGAGCGAATCATGATGAGATAGGTCATTTTGCCGTGGATAAATCAATGGAAAGAATCAAGTCACTATATTGGTTTCCTAAAATGAAAAAGGTTGTATCCAAATATATAAAGAATTGCATTTATTGTATTTATTCCAAAAGTATCCACGGCATAAAGGAAGGAAAGTTGTTCTCTATACCGAAATATGCGAGACCTTTCCATACATTACATATAGACCATCTAGGTCCCTTTGTAAAGACCACACAGAAAAATACTTACTTACTCGTGACAGTTGACGCTTTTACGAAATTTGTTTTCATATCACCTGTTCGGAATACAAAAAGCCAAATGGTTATAAATGAGCTTGATAAAATATTTAAAATTTTTGGTAATCCTAGACGGCTTATATGTGATGCCGGAAGTGCCTTTACATCCAAATCGTTTGTAAAATACTGTCAGGATAAAAACATAAGGCAACATGTAATTGCAACCGCGGTTCCACGTTCGAATGGCCAAGTGGAACGCTTTAATCGTACCATCCTTGATGCGCTGAGAACCATGGGTGCCAGTACTGATTATAATAAATGGGATACACATATTTCAAGTATTCAACAAGGTATAAACAGTACAATCAACAAAACCACCTCTGCAGCTCCTAGCGAAGTTTTCTTTGGCTACCGGTTGCAAACCGATTCTGATCAACTTGTTAAAGAAGATGATGAACAAACAATCGATATAACCTCATTGAGAAATATTGTCAATAATCGAATCCAAGCGAATGCTGAAAACCAGAAGCGTATATTCGATGCTAAACGAAAACCTGCTAGAATTTACGACGTCAATGACTTGGTTGTTATTAAAATTCCCAGTCAGTCAAACGATGGAGCAAAGCACTAAATTGCTATCGCTGTTTAAAGGACCTTTTCAGGTGACAAAAGTTTTGGATCGTGACCGCTATAAGGTAAAAGATATGAGAGGGGCTGAAAGAACTGGTAAATGCTATGAGGGGACCACATGTGCCGAAAATATGAAACCCTGGATAAGACTGGACGATTTGTGTGAGAAGCGTTTGGGTATGACCTATGGTATGTCGCCACCCTATTGGTTCCCGCCTAAAACGGCGCTAAGTGATTGGGTTTCGGCTATTAATTTATTAAGTTGGCAGTTCTGTCATACTTCGTTGTATCGTGTCGCCACGCTATTGGTTCCGATTGGTTCTCGTCAAAAGCAATAGTGGGGCGTCACGAGGCGACATTATAACTTTTGGAAAATATCTAGTTAGTCTGTTTTGGGAGAGTGCACAAGTAGCACCTATTAAAAGTTAACTGTGTGCGCGATTTAAGTACCAATTTAATGTGTTGAGTTAAATAAATAAACTAAGTCTTGTGTGAGTCACTCGTATCATTTAGTGCGATTACATGTGTGACGATAATAATTATATATAGGTATAAAATATTATTTGTTAGTTTTTAGAGATTATTTTTTGTGTCGGGGGTTTTTAAAATTTTTAATTTTACTTTTTGTATAGGCAAAATCCGAATCGATCCCCACAAATGTGGTTCCACCCTTAATGTTCGTGGTCTATGTTCACTACACTCTGTTAAAAAAATTGCTTTCTTATCAGTGCTTCACTTCATACAGACCACAGACCAGGAACAACATACAGACGTAGCCTCGTAGTTCCATGCATAAACCACGAACACTACGAATGTTCCATGCATGTTCCATGCTTCATACATGAACTTAATATACAAACAGAACTGATAACTCGGAAAATTTGTATTTACGAAAATGAACCTTATATCAAGTAAATAAAGTGTATTTCCTGTTGCGCATTACACAGACGCTAATCCGAGCCGAGAGGGATAGTATTAACGGAGGCCGTGTGTCTCGTTCTTTCATCTTGCCAGCCTAAAAAATTGATTTTGATCAAAGATTTTGGCTAAAAAAATCAGTTGAGACACTTATGTTTTAATTTTATTTTAACATTTTTAAGTCACCGTATTTAATTGCATTAATTTCGATAGATATATTTCTTAACAAAAAAGAAAATATAAATTTTTATCTAGTCTATTTTTTTCGAGCGGCAGCCCGTTAAAACATGAACGCTAAACTAGCGGCACGCTATGATGGCCGGTTTGACGTTTGTCCGCTCATGAAGTTCCGTATTAATTGATAACGACTTTGAAGGAAATAATTGTATTACTTTATTGACGATAGTGATGTGCAGAGATTCAATTTTACCTATAACGTCAGTGGTTGAACGCGTAGCTGATGCGCTTAATATTGGACAACGAACTGTTAGACGGATAACTAAAAAAAAATATGGCGAGACTGGCACAGAAGAAAATAAACTTCACACACCAAAAAAGAGAAAACGAGCAAAACCAGTCGTAGGCATCGATAGCTTTGATGCCGATGCTATCCGAAGACATGTTTACGGCTACTATTTACAGAAGGAGTATCCAACAAGAAAAAAGTTGGTGCATTCACTGAAGGAAGCTGGATTATTCTTCGGTGGGGAAAGTTCTTTAACGAAGATTTTGAAGACCATTGGATTTCGATACAAAAAATGTAACAAACGCAAAATATTGATGGAAAGATTTGATATAGCGATGGCAAGGTATACTTTTTTACGGCAAGTGAAAGAAATCAAAAATTGGCAAAATGTTGTGTTCTTGGATGAAACATGGCTTAATGCTAACCATACTGTAGGCCGTTCTTGGAACGATGACACAGCAGCATCTACTTCCAAAGTTCCTGTAGGAAAAGGATCGCGACTTATAATTTGTCACGCCGGAACCATCAACGGGTTTGTCGAAGGTTCTCTCATGGCTTTTGCGTCAAAAACCACTGGAGACTATCATGAAGACATGAATGGAGAAAAGTTTACTGAATGGTTTACCTCAATGTTGTGTAGCCTCCCTGAACCATCAACATCAACCAACCATATTATAATTATGGACAACGCCCCATACCACTCGATGCAAATTGACAAGCCACCTGCCCAATCCCAAAAGAAAGCTGATATCGTCGCATGGCTTCGTAAAAATGGCGTAGATGCAAACATGAATATGTTAAAAGCGGAATTAGTACGTCTTTTAAAAGAAAACAAACCAACCAAGATCCGATACGTCATTGACGAAATAGCATTAGAACATGGGCACAGAGTTATACGGTTACCGCCTTACCATTGTGAGTATAATGCGATTGAGTTGGTGTGGGCTCAAATTAAGGGATATGCTGCAAGACACAATACAGAACCCCCATTTACCACAAAAAAAATGCTAAAATTATTAGAAGAAGCTTGTGAACATGTGACTAAAGGAGACTGGGAAAAGGTTGTGAATAGAACTGTTAAATTAATAAGGGAAGATTATGAAAGAGATGTGAAAATAGATAATATTATAGAAAACGAACATATAATTATTAATGTAGGTGATGATAGCAGTGACGACAGTGAAAATAGTAGTATGGACGAATCTGATTAATTATGGCCTTTTGTGGCACCTTTTTTGGTATCTTTTGTATTCATATGTTTCTTGTGTGCATATAAAGTATGTATATTCATTTTCATTCAAATATTCAGTTCGTTCAAATAAATTAAATAAACATATACATTTTTGTTTTATTAAACCTATTTAATCAGGTACAAAAACAAAACTTAATTGTTTTTTGTTCGAGAATAAATTGACATTCCACATCACTATTGTAATGTGTCAAACCGGCCATCATAGCGTGCCGCTAGTGTAATCAACAACTACAATAGGTATGTTGACCATGCACATGCATATTTAAATTCTTGTATTGTGTGATGGGTCGAACACGTACGATGCCGATGCCGATTACGATGGTCCCTTACTCCTTACTTTTACTATTATTATTATTTTCATCTTTATTTACTTTGTATCATACTCTTTACATTTTTAAATATTTCATTATAAAACTTAAACTAGCGGCACGCTATGATGGCCGGTTTGACGTTTGTCCGCTCATAAAGTTCCGTATTAATTGATAACGACTTTGAAGGAAATAATTGTATTACTTTATTGACGATAGTGATGTGCAGAGATTCATAAATTTTATCGAATGTAGTTTTAGGTTTAGGACTCAAAATTTATTTATTAAATTGATTTCTAAAATGTATACAAGTGTAGAAAAATCAGTTTGCACCATTTAAGGGGTGAATGTACTTGTGAATATGAACAATTTTCACTATGTGGACAAACCTCTGAAATCGCAAAAAAATATCAGCTGTTTCATACAAAAGGTAAAATTTTTATTTTTATATGATATATACCACAACTCGGCATTTGGTTTTCTAAATTGAAAATTTTTAAAAATGGAATCTAATACGATCGTCACATAGGATCGCTGGCTAGCACAACTACTACCTCCGGCAAACTCGCGTCAATGCTCAATGCAAAACAAAGCAGTTTCGAATTGACGTTGCTTCGAAAAGTATAAACTGTCAGTGCAATGCGATTGTGATATAGTTTTGACCTGGCTTTGGATTTCAAATATTGATACTGCATTACTGTTGACCCTTGCTCGTTAATTTGGACTCTGTTCAAGCCCTTTGTTGTGGATTTCGTCGATATGACCGAACGTACGCAGAGAACTGTTCTAAATAGTCAGACACGTGAGTTCGTAATACGCCTTCGTAACTATTTCGATCGTGAAGCTCAAAATGGAGGGCCAATTTTACCTATAACGTCAGTGGTTGAACGCGTAGCTGATGCGCTTAATATTGGACAACGAACTGTTAGACGGATAACTAAAAAAAAATATGGCGAGACTGGCACAGAAGAAAATAAACTTCACACACCAAAAAAGAGAAAACGAGCAAAACCAGTCGTAGGCATCGATAGCTTTGATGCCGATGCTATCCCAAGACATGTTTACGGCTACTATTTACAGAAGGAGTATCCAACAAGAAAAAAGTTGGTGCATTCACTGAAGGAAGCTGGATTATTCTTCGGTGGGGAAAGTTCTTTAACGAAGATTTTGAAGACCATTGGATTTCGATACAAAAAATGTAACAAACGCAAAATATTGATGGAAAGATTTGATATAGCGATGGCAAGGTATACTTTTTTACGGCAAGTGAAAGAAATCAAAAATTGGCAAAATGTTGTGTTCTTGGATGAAACATGGCTTAATGCTAACCATACTGTAGGCCGTTCTTGGAACGATGACACAGCAGCATCTACTTCCAAAGTTCCTGTAGGAAAAGGATCGCGACTTATAATTTGTCACGCCGGAACCATCAACGGGTTTGTCGAAGGTTCTCTCATGGCTTTTGCGTCAAAAACCACTGGAGACTATCATGAAGACATGAATGGAGAAAAGTTTACTGAATGGTTTACCTCAATGTTGTGTAGCCTCCCTGAACCATCTATTATAATTATGGACAACGCCCCATACCACTCGATGCAAATTGACAAGCCACCTGCCCAATCCCAAAAGAAAGCTGATATCGTCGCATGGCTTCGTAAAAATGGCGTAGATGCAAACATGAATATGTTAAAAGCGGAATTAGTACGTCTTTTAAAAGAAAACAAACCAACCAAGATCCGATACGTCATTGACGAAATAGCATTAGAACATGGGCACAGAGTTATACGGTTACCGCCTTACCATTGTGAGTATAATGCGATTGAGTTGGTGTGGGCTCAAATTAAGGGATATGCTGCAAGACACAATACAGAACCCCCATTTACCACAAAAAAAATGCTAAAATTATTAGAAGAAGCTTGTGAACATGTGACTAAAGGAGACTGGGAAAAGGTTGTGAATAGAACTGTTAAATTAATAAGGGAAGATTATGAAAGAGATGTGAAAATAGATAATATTATAGAAAACGAACATATAATTATTAATGTAGGTGATGATAGCAGTGACGACAGTGAAAATAGTAGTATGGACGAATCTGATTAATTATGGCCTTTTGTGGCACCTTTTTTGGTATCTTTTGTATTCATATGTTTCTTGTGTGCATATAAAGTATGTATATTCATTTTCATTCAAATATTCAGTTCGTTCAAATAAATTAAATAAACATATACATTTTTGTTTTATTAAACCTATTTAATCAGGTACAAAAACAAAACTTAATTGTTTTTTGTTCGAGAATAAATTGACATTCCACATCACTATTGTAATGTGTCAAACCGGCCATCATAACGTGCCGCTAGTTTAAAAATAAAAAAATATTTAAAAATATAAAAAATAGCGGTCCACCGGCCTCGGGAACAGGGTCCAAGCAACCGGCGGTCAGGGCCCCAGAGAGAGGAACCTCCTGACGATGCGAGCCGTGTCCAGGAGTACAGCCTTCTGGATCTGGCCCTTGACCCAGCTACCCAACGAGAGCCTCGAAAGATGTTGGTCGAGGCTCTTGGCTATAAGACCATTAGCGGTAATGACTATCGGTACAATGATTGCTGAGTCTACATTCCACATGGCGACAACCTCGTGCGCCAAGTCGAGATACTTGGTGAGTTTCTCTTTCTCGGCTTTCACGAGGTTCTCGTCATGCGGGACAGCAACATCAACAATCATTGCACGGCGCTCTGATCGATCTATCACCACTATGTCAGGCTTATTGGCTACAATAGTCCTGTCTGTAATGATAGACCGATCCCAGTACAGTGTGATATGACCATTTTCAAGAACTGGGTCGGGCACATACTTGTAGTACGGTACCTCCGATTCCACAAGATTATATTTCAAGGCAAGTTGCTGGTGGATAATCCTGGCCACTTGGTTATGTCTGTGTAAGTATTCGCCATTAGCCAGATTAGAACAACCAGAAACAATGTGACGGATAGTTTCTCCAGGACGGCGACATGCCCGACATATGTCTACCGTTCCATCCTTCACTATGTATTTTCTGTAATTGTTCGTCATCATGACCTCGTCCATAATTGCACACACAAACCCTTCGGTTTCCCCAAAGAGGTCACCAAAGCGCAGCCAGGCCACGGACGCTTCAAAGTCAACATCAGGCCCGTGGAGGGCCCGATAAAAGCGTCCGTGAAGCTCCTTACCTTGCCATACAACTCTGCGGTCATTGGTACTGAGCACCACAGGTATGCGCCAGTTCTCTTTAGCCAAGGAGAGTGGCGTCAGACCCCTGTCCACTGCGACCACATCGCGGTGCATCTCTGTCTCGGCGTGGAGAAAGTACTCCCTGAGACTGCACACCTCGCGGTTGTGGAGGGTTTTGGCATTCAAAAGGCCTCTTCCCCCACACTTCCGCGGGATGTACAGCCTCATCACCGAAGAGCGCGGGTGATGCATCCGATATGCGGTCAGCAGCGCACGAACTTGTCTGTCCAGGGCGTCAAGCTCAGTCTGAGTCCACCTGAGTATGCCGAAGGAATACATCAAGACCGGCATGACCCAACCGTTGAAGGCGCGCACCTTATTGCCGCCCGACAAAAGGCTTTTCAGCACTTTCTTCAGACGGCCAAGGAAACGCTCCCTCACCGACTGCCTCATGTCGGCCTCTCTGATACCTAACGCCTCCGCCATGCCCAGGTATTTGTAGGTTTCAGTTGGGGAGAGCGATCTGAGGTATATGGAATCCGAGAGCTCAACATCCTCAGATTCCACAATCCTCCCTCGCTTTACATGCATGACCTCACATTTGTCCAAACCAAATTCCATCCTAATGGAATCACTAAAGGCTTTAGTTACCTTTAGCAACTCTAGTAGATGTGATTTGTTGGGGGCAATGAGTTTTAGGTCATCCATGTAAAGGAGGTGTGATATAACCTGACCACCTCTCCTCAACCGGTAACCTAGCCCTGAATTCTCCAAGAGAGTACTCAGAGGATTCAGAGCCAGGCAAAACCACAAAGGACTGAGGCTATCGCCCTGGAATATGCCTCGCTCAATCCTTATATGCTCCGCGCTCCCCAGGGTCCGGCGACACCCTGGATAGTGAAGGACTGTCCTCCACTGCCCCATACACGTCTGTAGGAAGGCGCGTAGTACTGTGTTTACTTTGTACAGTTCCAGCACCTTCATGAGCCATGTATGGGGCACAGAGTCGTAGGCCTTCTTATAGTCTATCCAACATGTCGACAGATCCCTTCGGGAGCGCCGAACCTGTTGACAAATGGCCATATCAATGAGGAGAAGCTCCTTAGTACCATGGGAGCCATTCCTACATCCGTTCTGAGAAATGGACATGATGGATTTTGTATCGATATGATCGTTAATTTTTGTTCTCAGAATGGATGTAAGAAGTTTATACAATGTTGGTAGGCACGTAATCGGCCTATAATTTTTGGGCTCCGTGGTACTACCTGACTTATGGAGCAGGAGGGTAATACCTGTTGTCAGAAACTGGGGTAGCGGCTCTGACTCTAGAGATGATTAGAATTGGGATGCCAAACGAGCGTGCGAGCTGCGTAGCCACTTTATCCAAAAGTTGTGCAGCCCGTCCGGCCCAGGGGATTTCCAATTGGGCAGGGGACGGGTTGCAGTGGCCACTATTATTATTATTTTTTTGCTATAAATTTTGACTCTCACACCCGCGTAAAAAATAAATACATATAAAACCAAAGAGAGATATAATAAACATAAATATATATATACATATAATAAACTTACATATAGATTACATAAATAAATACTTGTAGCGGGCGGAGGATTACGCCCCGGCAGGGGAGACCAGACGGCCGGGGGTCAGGGCGACAGGCTGCAACCCATTCGCAGAAATGACGATTGGGATGGTTTCAATGGACTCCACATGCCACATGCCAGTAACCTCGTGAGCCAGATCTAGATACTTTCGTTTTTTCTCTGTCTCCGCTCTCACGAGGTTCTCGTCATGTGGGATGGTGATGTCCACTAAAAACACCCTCGACTGTGCCCGGTCCATCGGCACGATGTCAGGCTTATTCGCCAGAATCGTCCTGTCCGTGATGATAGACCGGTCCCAATAGAGCCGGACTCCGTCACGCTCAAGTACCGGCACCGGTGTGTACCTATAGTACGGCACTCTCTCATCCAGGAGACCGTACTTTAAAGCAAGCTCTTGGTGAAGGATTTTGGCCGCTTGGTTGTGTCTGTGCAGATACTCAGTGTTAGCAAGAGCCGAACATCCCGAGAGCACATGCCTGAGTGACTCACCGGGATGGCGACACGCTCGACAGATGTCGTGAGTGCCATCCTTCAGGATGTACTTTCGGTAGTTCCGCGTCTTTACCACCTGATCTTGTATTGCACACACAAAACCTTCGGTTTCCCCAAAGAGGTCACCAAAGCGCAGCCATTGCACGGACGCTTTTTTATCTACGTGAGGCTCATTAAGAGCTTTAAAAAAGCGTCCATGCAACTCCTTCTCCTTCCATACGGTCTCCCGGTCAGAGGTGCTTAATACCACCGGTTTCTGCCACCCGAGTTTGGCCAAAGATAGGGGAGTGAGTCCTTTATCACATTCTATGGCGTCTCTATGCATTGGACACTCCCTTTTCGTCTCAAAGTAGGTTCTGAGGCTGGATATCTCCCGATTATGCATGGTATTGACGCTTAATACGCCTCGACCACCACATTTTCGGGGTACATACAACCTCATAACAGACGATTTGGGGTGGTGCATGCGGTAGAGAGTCATAGTCGTGCGGACTTTTCTATCCAGTGCGTCTAGTTCGGTCTGAGTCCATCTGAGTACGCCAAAGGTGTACATGAGAACGGGCATGACCCAGCCGTTATATGCTCGGACCTTATTGGCGCCCGACAAATAGCTTTTACAAACTTTTGTCAGGCGACCAAAAAAGACCTCGCAAACAGACTGTTTCACGTCCGCTTCCTTTACCCCCACGGATTGTGACATACCCAGATACCGGTATGACTCAGCTTCAGAGAGGGTCCTGATGTTGGATGGCTCGAGATTGATCTCGGCCGAATGAGTAACCTGTCCCCTCTCCACATGTAAGACCGCACACTTGTCTAGTCCAAGCTCCATCCTGATGGAGTTACTGAACTCAGTGGTGATATTCAGCAACTCCCTCAGGCGGGTGGCATTGGGTGCTAGCAGCTTGAGGTCATCCATGTAGAGAAGGTGAGGCACTTTTGTCCCTCCTCTCCGAAACTGGAAGCCTGTCCCTGATCTCTCCAGCAAAGAGCTGAGAGGGTTCAGCGACAGACAACCATAATGGACTCAGAAAATCGCCCTGGAAGATACCCCGCCGTATCTTGATCCGGTCACCCGCAGCCGCCAACCGCTCGCCATGGAGACAAAGAATCGTACTCCATTGCCCCATACACTCTCCGAGGAAGTCTCGAACTGTACTATCGACTTTGTACAGCTCAGGACTCTCAAGAGCCATGAATGGGGCACCGAGTCGAATGCCTTCTTATAGTCAATCCAAGCGGCAGAGAAATTCCGGCGATTGCGTTTGACCAGTTGGCCCGCGACGGAGTCGATGAGAAGGAGCTCCTTAGTACCACGACCACCGCCCCGACATCCGTTCTGAGCCCGAGACATGATGTTGTTCTCGTCTACGTGACGGGAAATCTTAAGGCTCAGAACGGATGTCAATGTCTTATAGATGGTAGTAAGACATGTGATGGGGCGGTACTTAGCTGGGTCAGCGGTATCGGTTGACTTAGGAGCTAAATGAGTGATCCCGGTGGTGAAAAGGCTCGGGAGTGCCCTTTGCTCGAGAGATCTTGGAATTGTCGAGCCAAAGTAGCATGGCAGAGCGAAAAACCCTTCAACCAGTAATGATGCAGCCCATCGGGTCCCGGACTTTTCCAGTTCGGGGCCCGGCGCACCGCACCAGCTACATCCTCCGAAGAGATGGCGACGGGGTTCATCGGCTCTATTTGAGGCACATGCTTCCTCAACCGCCGCAATCCAAGGGCCCTCCTCATGCTCCACCTCTCTTGACCATACATTTCGCCAAAAGGCGACGAGGTCAGCCGGGCTCGGCCGCTGAGAGGTAGAACAGACTGCTGGGCACTCCAGTTTTTTATAGAACCTTTTCTGATCACTCGAGAAGAGGCGATTTTGCTGAAAGCGCTCAACTCTTTCCGAGTATCGTCGAATGCGGTTCCCCCATGCAGCGATTTTCTGCTTCAGGTCGTCGATGCGCTCCGTTAGTTTTTGGGCTATATCGGGCTGATCTAGCCGCACCCCAAGCCCATTAAAGGCTATTCTAACGGAGCGCACAATCCTTGGCCTAGTGTTGCCCGACCTGAAACTCTGCAGTCTGCCAATGAGAGCTCTGGCCAGGGTGATACGGTGTTCTATTCTCCTTTTCCAGGCTGGCTCCGTGCTGCGCCTTAGAGTAGTGCGTCCACGTTCTTGGGTCTTGACACCCATGAAACGATGAACAGCTAAGGCCGCACCAAAGAGAATAGAAGCCGTATCATCCAGGCCAGTGCTGCGCTTAAGGTATTGAGGCAGCATTTGGTTTATGGCCTCAATGACATCCCGCGTCGCTACATTTAATGTGAGTCGGGATAGCCGCGGACGATTCTCTAGAGGAGCACTCCGGATCTCCGAAATCGCCTCTTCTAAAATCCTTCCCTTCCGCTCTATATCAAGGGAAACTGTTTCCTCCGTGTCTTCCTCCACAGGCAAATCTTGCGCGTTAGCGTCGGTCTCTTCGCGGACGGGTTCCGCCAGAGAGACAATTTGCTCTGTGGTTGGGGTTGTCACCTCGGGAACAGCCTCACGTCGTAACCGTTCGAGCTCGGTAGCGCTAAAGATGTTCGAGCGCTGAATATACCGAGCCCGGTCTGCCAGGTTTTGCTCCGTGACAGTTAAATTCAGCTCAAGCAGCAAGAACTCGCGGTACATTGCCGCTCGGTAGCCAGTCCGTCCGGTTTCCCCTCCCGTCGCCCTGTAGTACGCACGCATGACATTCTCGTTCATTTGAGATGTCCATCTCATGCGGCGTACTCCACCAGCGGCGGGCTCCGAAGATTGGGTCCTTGAGGACCCTGTCGGTGCCAAGCCCTCTGGTGGGGATGATGGATTGGCCGGCCGCCGGGATGGTAGTGGCGGCCGGCTGGTGTGACTGGCGGTCCGCATGCTGTCACGTCCAGCGCCAGTCCCAGACGCGCCCTGGCGCCCCCCAGGCAGCGGCCCTGTTCGCGCATTATCTTTAACTTTGTCCATCATCATAAAGGGGGGTGGGGGGTGAGTGGCAGTTTCGTCACTCGGGGTCCACTCAGGTCCCCAAGGAGGCTGTTTTAGAGCCAGCTCGCTCGGTTTTGGGGAACCTAGATGTTATTTGGTTCCCCAATTCCCTTAGTCGCCTCTTACGACACCCACGGGATAGGAAGGGGTGGCAACATTCTTTTCTGCCGGTGCCACACGGCGGTTATTATAAGTTATTATTATTATTATTATCACTATTATTTTATTATTATTTTTATATATCTTGACTCTCACACCCGCGTACAATATAAATACATATAAAACCAAAGGGAAATATAATAAACATAAATATATACACATATAATAAACTTACACATACATTACATAGATAAATACTTGTAGCGGGCGGAGGATTACGCCCCGGCAGGGGAGACCAAACGGCCGGGGGTCAGGGCGACAGGCTGAGAAACCGACGGACTATCCTAGCCGAGTCTAGCAACACCGCTTTCTGCATCTTGGCCGCGAGCGAACTGCCACGGAACCCCAGTCGCCTCAGATGGTGAGCGAGGCTGACTGGGATCAACCCATTCGCAGAAATGACGATTGGGATGATTTCAGTGGACTCCACATGCCACATGCTGGCAACCTCGTGAGCCAGATCTAGATACTTTCGTTTTTTCTCCGTCTCCGCTCTCACGAGGTTTTCATCATGTGGGATGGTGATGTCCACTAAAAACACCCTCGACTGTGCCCGTTCCATCAGCAGTCAGGCTTATTCGCAAGAATAGTCCTGTCCGTGATGACGGACCGGTCCCAATAGAGCCGGACTCCGTCACTCTCGAGTACTGGCACCGGTGTGTACCTAGTACGGCACTCTCTCATCCAGGAGACCGTACTTCAGAGCAAGCTCTTGGTGAAGGATTTTGGCCGCTTGGTTATGTCTGTGCAGATACTCAGTGCTAGCAAGAGCCGAACATCCTGAAAGCACGTGCCTGAGTGACTCACCGGGATGGCGACACGCTCGACAGATGTCGTGAGTGCCATCCTTCAAGATGTACTTTCGGTAGTTCCGCGTCTTAACCACCTGATCTTGTATTGCACACACAAAACCTTCGGTTTCTCCAAAGAGGTCACCGAAGCGCAGCCATTGCACGGACGCTTTCTTATCTACGTGAGGCTCATTAAGAGCTTTAAAAAAGCGTCCATGCAACTCCCTCTCCTTCCATACGGTCTCCCGGTCAGAGGTGCTTAGTACCACCGGTTTCTGCCACTCGAGTTTGGCCAAAGATAGGGGAGTGAGTCCTTTATCACATTCTATGACGTCTCTATGCATTGGACACTCCCTCTTCGTCTCAAAGTAGTTTTTGAGGCTGGATATCTCCCGATTATGCATGGTCTTGACGCTTAATACGCCTCGACCACCACACTTTCGGGGTATATACAACCTCATAACAGACGATTTGGGGTGGTGCATGCGGTAGAGAGTCATAGTCGTGCGGACTTTTCTATCCAGTGCGTCTAGTTCGGTCTGAGTCCATCTGAGTACGCCAAAGGTGTACATGAGAACGGGCATCACCCAGCCGTTATATGCTCGGACCTTATTGGCGCCCGACAAATAGCTTTTACAAACTTTTGTCAGGCGGCCAAAAAAGACATCGCAAACTGACTGTTTCACGTCCGCCTCCTTTACCCCCACGGATTGTGACATACCCAGATACCGGTATGACTCAGCTTCAGAGAGGGTCCTGATGTTGGATGGCTCAAGATTGATCTCGGCCGAATGAGTAACCTGTCCCCTCTCCACATGTAAGACCGCACACTTGTCTAGTCCAAGCTCCATCCTGATGGAGTTACTGAACTCAGTGGTGATATTCAGCAACTCCCTCAGGCGGGTGGCATTGGGTGCTAGCAGCTTGAGGTCATCCATGTAGAGAAGGTGAGGCACTTTTGTCCCTCCTCTCCGAAACTGAAAGCCTGTCCCTGATCTCCCCAGCAAAGAGCTGAGAGGGTTCAGTGACAGACAAAACCATAATGGACCCGTCCCAGCTTCGCACGGGTAGTAGAGCATATTACGCCTATACTATGCAATCTCCTTGAAATGTTCCCTAAGTTATATTTATTATGTATTAAAATAAAAGAAACACGTCGACCTTATCAAGAGTATATTGCGAGAGAGGAACTTTGACACAATCGATGCACAGATAAAAACGGAACTTAACCTACCCTACATACAACTATTAAAAACTTACCCTAAACTATACTACACCTCCACCCTTATTCTACTTTACTTCAATTTAACAAACTAATGACTACCTAACTAACAAACAAAAAAGTAAATAACAATCTCACTAAGGCGACGTTTTCGCATAGGCGTGGCTTCGCGCGGCGCGTGCGGCGTCGTGTAGCGGCGGGCACCGCGGCGTTCGCCGACGCGGGCACCGCGGCGGGCAATGCGGCGGGCACCGAGGCGACGCACAGTGGGTCGAAACAGCTATATGAGGTACATAGGATTTTTTGTTACAAATTCCATTTAAAAAAAATACTTATCGAAAGACCTTGTCATTCTGATGAATAATTGTTATTAAACGTTTTTCTCTAAAACTGATAGTTTGCCCGGAAAAAAATATTTTCAGTTTTTGTTGTATATGGAATGAAACAGAAACTGCTAAAAGCTAATAATAAGCTGATGCCCGCGACTTCGTCCGCGTGGGTTTAGTTTTTAAAGTACCTCGGGAACTCTTTGATTTTCCGGGATATAAAGTCACTCTTGGGTCCTCAACTATACCCATGTAAAAAATCACGTCGATCCGTAGCTCTGTTGCGGCGTGATTGAAGGACAAACCAACAAACACACTTTCGCATTTATAATATTTAGTATGATTAGCTAATTTTTCACTGTTTGTAATTATTAGTTTCCAACAACAAAGACAGTTTAGCTAAGGAGATACATTAGATACATAATAAAATGAATTGTTAAAAAGAAATAAATAAAGCTATATTTTGAATGTTTTATTTTTGTAGATCCTTTGTTTGAATTCACGTTATTTTAATATAATTTACAGTTTTAATCTATGAAATATCCTTTTTTAAGTGCTTAACTTATAAGTTTCTCTTCGATGAACTAGTGATTTAAAGTTAATTTCAATATTTATTCATAGAATTTTCATGCAGCACATTATTTTGGTCAAATATTTGATAATCCACGACATTATAAAATCAATAAAAATCTTTTTTTTTTAAATTTCGGTTTCTAATAATTTTTAAACGGGCAAGTTTGGGTGCAAGCTGATAACATAGAGTTATAGCCAATAAGCCAAAGAATAAGAATAAAGTAGTCTTAAAGCAAGACCTTTCAAGACTTGGCCAAATTTTAGCAGTTTCTGTTTCATTCCATACAACAAAAACTGAAATTTATTTTTTTCCGGGCAAACTATCAGTTTTAGAGAAAAACGTTTAATAACAATTTACACAAGGTCTTTCGATAAGTATTTTTTTAAATGGAATTTGTAACAAAAAATCCTATGTCCTATAGCTGTTTCGACCCACTGTGCGTCGCCGCGGTGCCCGCCGCGCTGCCCGCGTCGGCGCCCGCCGCGTGCTCCGCCGCGTTCAACGCCGACGCCTCTCTGTAAACGCTCTCATACTTCGCCATATGTTTGAGCTTCACGCGCGACTCGACGCCGCACGCGCCGCGCGACGCCACGCCTATGCGAAATCGTCGCCTAACTAAACTAGTCTAATCAAACTCGAACCCGAATCGTTTTACTGGTTTCCTCAAATTTCTGGGCCGCAGGGCCACTCTAGGGGTATGTACTGGTGATGGTGGTGACTGTTCCCTCTTTTCCTGTACGCCTGGCCGAGCTGACCCTGTTGATTCCTCAGAGGTATTTGGTTCATCATTTGAAACCACGGTTTGACCTGTACTGGCAAGGGATACATGATCACGGGTACTCGGACTTTCTACCTTTGAGCCTTCCGGGTCATAAGTGTTAATCCATCTATATTTGAGCTGATCAACATGTCTCTTAATCGGTGAACCGTTTTCTCCTACCACGATATAATGACGCGACCCTATTTCTTTATCTACTCTCCCCTTTTCCCACTTCTTTCCGCCTATAAAACTTCTAGCCCAGACGGTATCACCGACTTTGAAATCTCTCCGACTTCCTCCCGCACTAACAATCTGCTTACGCTGCTTTTCCCGTACCCGATCTTCGATCTGAGTATCTCCCCGTAAACAGTCTAACCGCGAACGTAAGTTACGTTTTTGCAATAACATAGCCGGCGAAACACCCGTGGTACTATGCTCTACGTTCCTATACGCTAGTAAATACGATTGTAGGGCAGCATCCACGTCTGAACCCTCACGCATGGCCTTTTTAAGGCTCTTTTACACAGTTTAACTGCCGGGTGATATACCGCTGTAAATGTCACCTTGATACCGTTATTTCGCATAAAGTTACTGTATTCCACGCTAGAAAATGGCGGACCACTATCGCTGACCACTTCCCGAGGCAGCCCTAAGCGTGCAAAAGTTTCTCGTAAAACCTTGATCACAGCACCAGCTGTTGTTCTCTGCATTTGAAAATTCTCTAACCATTTATACGTAGAATCTATCAAAACTAAAAAAGTTCTACCATGAAATGGACCTAAAAAATCTACGTGTAACCTTGTCCATGGTGTAGCTGTATAAGGCCAAGGTTGCGGAGTAACGCGGTCCGGCGCCGGGCCCACTTCGGCACACGTGGTACAGTTACGTGCGGTGTTTTCAATATCAGTGTCGATACTCGATGCCCGGCCACCAAAAGTAACTTCTAGCCATGCTTTTCATTTTTACAATCCCCATATGATTAGTATGTAGCTCATTTAATAAAAGATCTCGTAAAGCACTAGGTATAACTAACCTATATCCCCAAGCTATGCAACCCATATCAATGTACAATTCATTCCGCCGCATAAAATACGGATTTATTTTCTCTTCTGGACATTGATTAGGCCAGCCGCTCTGAATGTAGGTAAAAACCTTCCTTAGGACTTCATCCTTGCTACTATGGCTAGCGACCACTTCTCACGTAATTGGGAGAAAATCTTGTATAAAATTAATATACGTAGTGTCCGAAGTTTCCGCCTTCTCTTTGCCTACTGGCAACCGCGACAACGCATCAGCCGCATTTTGTTTACTACGTACGTATTCAATACGATAATCATAACCTGCGAGTAATACGGCCCACCGTTGCATCCTACTCGCAGCCATTACCGGGATGCCCGTCTTACTGCCGAAAATCGCTACTAACGGTTTGTGATCGGTTCTTAACACAAACTGTCGCCCGTATAAATATTGATGGAATTTCTTAACTCCATATATTTTATTCTTATCTTTTATTTTGTTCTATTTGCGAGTACGACTTCTCCGCGGCGTTGAGTACTCGCGACGCGAACGCGACCGGCCGCTCGCCGCCGTCCGGCATGATATGTGATATCACGGCCCCAACGCCCACCGCACTGGCATCGGTTGTAAGTACTACAGGCAAATTTAAGGAATAATGGGTTAGTATTACATTTGAAGTCAACATTTCCTTTATCTTGTTGAAACTAATGGCGCATTTTTCGGACCAATCAAACGCGACATTTTTTTGAAGCAAGTTATATAACGGTGACAAAATACTACTGATATTTGGCACAAATTTGGCGTAATACATCACCATTCCCAAAAATGAGCGCAACTCGGATACGTTCGTAGGTACCGGTACCCTTTTTATGGCTTTTACCTTATCTGGGCAAGTTCGCACCCCCTCTTTACTAATAATGAAACCTAAATATGCGACGGAGTCCGCGAAGAAAGAACATTTTTCTTTCTTAATCTTTAACCCCCATTTACGTAACCTATCAAATACCTCATGCAAGGTCTTGAGATGTGACTGATCTCCCCGGTAATAATAAGATCATCAAGGAACACTCCCACCCTGGGCATGTCCGCGAACAGCTGCTCAAGCTTCCTCTGAAAAATGCCCGGGCTCGATGCTAACCCATAAATTAACCGGTTATACATAAACATACCCTTATGGGTGTTAATTACGGTATATCTCTTTGAATTATCGTCTAATTCAAATTGCGCGTACGCCTGCGACAAATCTATTTTTGTGAATTTCTCCCCACCATATAACTTAGCTAGTAAGTCTTCCGGCCGCGGTAACGGAAAACGATCCACCTCGAGACATTTATTTAACGTTAGTTTAAAATCGCCACATACCCGTATGGTCCCGTCTTTTTTCATCACCGGCACGATGGGCGTCGCCCAGTGCGAGCTGCTCACTGGAGTGATCACGCCATCCCTTACCAGCGCCTGCAGGGCCCGCTCGACCGGCTCGCGCAGCGCGTAGGCTAAAGGCCTCGCACGCAAATCACGGGCTTCGCTTCCGGCCGCAGGTGAAAGGACACCGTACCACCAAAATATCTCCCTAGGCCATCCGAGAACACCTCACAATATCTGGAACTGAACGATTCGAGGTTAAAAACATTCCGATTATCACTTATGTTATTACAGCTAGTAACAGGGTACGTTATGCCTAATTCACTTATCCACTGTCTCCATAACAAGCTAGTTTTACCACTGTCTACTATGTATAACTCTAAACTTTTACTGGTTTGTTTAAAGGTAACTAACACAGATATTTTACCTACTGGTTTAACAATCTCGCCTGTATAATACCGTAATGTCAACTCACTGGATTCAAGTTTAATATTGGAAAATAATTTCTTATAACTGTCCATACTAATGCATGAAATACCCGTGTCAATCTCCATCGCTAACTGAATACCATTCACGTAAACATCTATGACGTATGGTCCAAACTTTAATAATTGTTTCGATTCTATAGAAAAGTTATTTACCTCGTCACTATTCTCCTCGCTGCTGTCTGAGTGGACTACTTCCTCGTGATTTACCGGCGTTTCCTGACGCAAATTTGGGCGCACAATCTGTAGATGGCCCTGGCGAGTACATACATACCTCCTGTATTTACAGGAAGCGCTGGGATGCTTTCCCCCACACACCGTACACTCCTCCTTATGACTACTCATATTACGCTTAAATGCCGTGGCACCACCGCTTCGCACTTTTCCGCCGCCCGCTCCGCTCATGCCACTTGGGCCACCGCCGTACGATGCACCTTGCGGCCGGCCGCCTCGCTGGCTCCGTGGCTTGTTCCCGGCCGCTATTCTATGCAACTCCGTGCCCTCGCCCTCTCGACTCGCAGCGCCCGCCTGTCCGGATCCTGCAGATGCAACTAACTCCACTGCCCCCGGTACGCTCCTGTACCAGGGCCGCATCTGCCTCCGCCGCCTCCATTGCTACTGCTAACTTGAAAGCCATATCGAACGTGATATTATCTTCTGTGAATAGCCTTTGCCTTATCAATTCACTCGATATACCGCATACAAACTGGTCACGTAGATTTTCTTTAATCAATTCCGGTGTAAACCGACATTGCTTCGTTAACTTCTTCAATTCCGTCACGTAATCTGCTATGCTTTCGTTTCGCTGTTGAATACACTTCCGAAATTTGAAACGTTCCGCTAATAAGCTAGGTTTAGGTTGTAAGTGTTCCTTCATAAGGGTGACTAATTCTTCGAATGTTTTGTTTCAGCACGACAGACAAACCACCATCTGAACGTGAGGGTAACTAACAAAAATATGAAAGTATTGATTAATCAAAACAACATCTGAACGTGAGGGTAGTTATCAAAACATCAAAATATTAATTAATCAAACCAATATCTAAACATGAGGGAAGCTATTAAACCTATCAAAGTATTAATTTATCGTTTTCAGTAATTTAAGCGTACAGACAATATTTATTCGATTAGGGAGCGATTGCTATCGCAAACCCTCAATCGAATAGAACGACCTAGACGCGAAAGCATCTACTAGTCGGATGAGTCTCTGGGCAGAGACTGAATTCGTATCGTCGAAACAGTCGTTTTATACTAATATTTCAAGATGGCGCGCTATATGGCGTACCCGCGCTGTCAAAGTCAAATGTCAATTTGATTTAACTAATTTCATTAAATAAACGGATACGGAAATCAAAACAATACTTTTAAATAATTAATATAAATTAGACGGATATATAATAATATTAGACGGAATAATAGTAGATAACCTAATTTAAACCCAAACAGTACCTAAATAATTTACAAAAGAAGCTAAATACTATATTACTACTAAATTAATCAAAACTAAATTAAATCTTTATGTGGTTGTCACCACACCTACATTTTATATTAATACTAATTGCGCACGGGGTTGTTAATTAAAATGCAGTTTGGGTAGTAAGTTTCATTATATTTTATTTTATTTACATAATACAATGAATATCATTCGCCGAAAATATCGTCTTCCAAATATCCCATTTCCGGAAAATCGGCATCCATGACTTGATTTGGAGGTTCCCATTATCATCAACTTCAATTTCAATCAACCAGCGCGTGCGGGCTCTGCGCCGCCTGGGGGCTGCCGGGCTGCTGCCAGTAGCGCCAGTGCGCATCGTCGCCGCCATGACCGCTGCAAACAAAAACAAAACTTTAAGCTGAAACCCAACGTGAGCAACCCATTAACTGCTCGCTACTGAGTGCAAGTCTCCAATCGGAAAATAACCAGAAAACCAAGTTCCCAAGCAAGCTACAATTATGCTACGATTTATGATTGAAAATTACCAATCGTCATTAATAATGTAAAACTTTTTGTCGACATTTCCTTCAACGACGCAGCAAAAGATCGACACGATTTTTTGCATGGGTGTAGTCGAAGACTTAACTAAATCCACGCGCATAAAGTAGCAAGCATCCGCTAGTAAGTTGTTGATTTGGAAAGTAGAGTATGACTGCCGGGCTGCTGCCAGTAGCGCCAATGCGCCTCGTCACCGCCCTGACCAAGAATGTAGAGGATGTCTGCACTCACCTGTAGCTGGCATAGGCGGGGGGGTTCTCCTGGAGCAGGAAGCAGGTGGTGGGCACCAGCGCGCACGGGCTCTGCGCCGCCTGGGGGCTGCCGGGCTGCTGCCAGTAGCACCAGTGCGCCTCGTCACCGCCATGATCGCTACAAACAATAACAAAAGTTTAGAGCTGAAACCCAATATTAGCAACCCATGAACGTCTCGCTACTGCGCGCAGGTCTCCTATCAGAAAAAAACGAGAAAGCCAAGTTCCCAAGCAAGCATTGCCACCACCACTCACATGCACCACAACTCACCGACACCGGAGCATCCTCAGGATGATATCGACTTTCCAATGAGTATTGTAAGTCGACTTTACAATACTCATTGAAAATCGTCCTCCTCTCCTGAGGATGCTCCCACCCACCCTCTGTCGCTTGCAGCGCGTCGCTGGCCGTCGGCTTCGTCGATCTGCAACATAAAAACAACAGTTAAGATTTGCACAAAAAGGTTAAAATAGATAATTTGTTATATTTATTCCTGAATTACCTAATAAAGTTAAAAGTAAATGACCTGCAATTATAGTAGCTGTTAAATGAACTGCATGAAGTTGCAAGCACCGCTAGCAAGTTGTTGATTTGGAATGTAGAGTATTTGACTGCCGGGCAGCTGCCAGTAGTGCCAGTGCATCTCGTCGCCGCCCTGATCGCGAATGTAGTGGAAGGCAGCACTCACCTGTAGCTGGCGTAGGCGGCGTGGTTCACCTGGGGCGGGAAACAGGCGGTGGGCACCAGCATGCAAGGGCTCTGCGCCGCCTGGGGGCTGCCGGGCTTCTGCCAGTAGCACCAGTGCGCCTCGTCGCCGCCATGATTGCTACAAACAAGAACAAAAGTTTAAAGCAGAAACCCAACATGAGCAATCCATTAACGTCTCGCTACTGAGCGCAGGTATCCCATCAGAAAAGAACGAGAAAGCCAAGTTCCCAAGCAAGATACAATTATGCTACAATTTATGGTTGAAAATTACCAATCGTCATTAAAAATGCGAAAGTTTTTGTCGAGTTTTTCTTCAACGACGCAGCAGCGAAACGACGCGAGTTTTTGCATGGGGTGTACTCGAAGACTTAACTAAATCCACGCGCATGAAGTAGCCAGCATCCGCTAGTAAGTTACTGATTTGGAATGTAGAGTATGACTAGCAGGCTGCTGCCAGTAGCGCCAGTGCGCCTCGTCGCCGCCCTGAACAAAAATGTTAAGGATGTCTGCACTCACCTGTAGCTTGCGTAGGCGGCGGGGTTCTCCTGGAGCAGGAAGCAGGCTCTGCGCCGCCTGGGGGCTGCCGGGCTTCTGCCAGTAGCACCAGTGCACCTCGTCGCCGCCATGATTGCTACAAACAAGAACAAAAGTTTAAAACTGAAACCGACAATGAGCAACCCATTATGGTCTCGCTACTGAGCGCAGGTATCCCATCAGAAAAGAACGAGAAAGCCAACTTCCCAAGCAAGATACAATTATGCTACAATTTATGGTTGAAAATTACCAATCGTCATTAAGAACGCGAAAGTTTTTGTCGAGTTTTCCTTCAACGACGCAGCAGCGAAACGACGCGATCTTTTGCATGGGGTGTACTCGAAGACTTAACTAAATCTACGCGCATGAAGTAGCAAGCATCCTCTAGTAAGTTGTTGATTTGGAATGTAGAGTATGACTGCCGGGCTGCCAGTAGCGCCAGTGCGCCTCGTCGCCGCCCTGACCAAAAATGTAGAGGATGTCTGCACTCACCTGTAGCTGGCGTAGGCGGCGGGGTTCTCCTGGAGCAGGAAGCAGGTGGTGGGCACCAGCGCGCACGGGCTCTGCGCCGCCTGGGGGCTGCCGGGCTGCTGCCAGTAGCACCAGTGCGCCTCGTCACCGCCATGATCGCTACAAACAATAACAAAAGTTTAGAGCTGAAACCCAATATTAGCAACCCATGAACGTCTCGCTACTGAGCGCAGGTCTCCTATCAGAAAAAAACGAGAAAGCCAAGTTCCCAAGCAAGCATTGCCACCACCACTCACATGCACCACAACTCAACGACACCGGAGCATCCTCAGGATGATATCGACTTTCCAATGAGTATTGTAAGTCGACTTTACAATACTCATTGAAAATCGTCCTCCTCTCCTGAGGATGCTCCCACCCACCCTCTGTCGCTTGCAGCGCGTCGCTGGCCGTCGGCTCCGTCGATCTGCAACATAAAAACAACAGTTAAGATTTGCACAAAAAGGTTAAAATAGATAATTTGTTATATTTATTCCTGAATTACCTAATAAAGTTAAAAGTATGACCTGCAATTATAGTAGCTTTTAAATGAACTGCATGAAATTGCAAGCACCGCTAGCAAGTTGTTGATTTGGAATGTAGAGTATTTGACTGCCGGGCAGCTGCCAGTAGTGCCAGGGTATCTCGTCGCCGCCCTGATCGCGAATGTAGTGGATGGCAGCACTCACCTGTAGCTGGCGTAGGCGGCGTCGTTCACCTGGAGCGGGAAGCAGGCGGTGGGCACCAGCACGCAAGGGCTCTGCGCCGCCTGGGGGCTGCCGGGCTTCTGCTAGTAGCACCACTGCGCCTCGTCGCCGCCATGATTGCTACAAACAAGAACAAAAGTTTAAAGCTGAAACCCAACATGAGCAATCCATTAACGTCTCGCTACTGAGCGCAGGTATCCCATCAGAAAAGAACGAGAAAGCCAAGTTCCCAAGCAAGATACAATTATGCTACAATTTATGGTTGAAAATTACCAATCGTCATAAAAAATGCGAAAGTTTTTGTCGAGTTTTTCTTCAACGACGCAGCAGCGAAACGACGCGAGTTTTTGCATGGGGTGTACTCGAAGACTTAACTAAATCCACGCGCATGAAGTAGCCAGCATCCGCTAGTAAGTTACTGATTTGGAATGTAGAGTATGACTAGCAGGCTGCTGCCAGTAGCGCCAGTGCGCCTCGTCGCCGCCCTGAACAAAAATGTTAAGGATGTCTGCACTCACCTGTAGCTTGCGTAGGCGGCGGGGTTCTCCTGGAGCAGGAAGCAGGCTCTGCGCCGCCTGGGGGCTGCCGGGCTTCTGCCAGTAGCACCAGTGCACCTCGTCGCCGCCATGATTGCTACAAACAAGAACAAAAGTTTAAAACTGAAACCGAACATGAGCAACCCATTATGGTCTCCCTACTGAGCGCAGGTATCCCATCAGAAAAGAACGAGAAAGCCAAGTTCCCAAGCAAGATACAATTATGCTACAATTTATGGTCGAAAATTACCAATCGTCATTAAAAATGCGAAAGTTTTTGTCGAGTTTTTCTTCAACGACGCAGCAGCGAAACGACGCGATTTTTTGCGTGGGGTGTACTCGAAGACTTAACTAAATCCACGCGCATGAAGTAGCAAGCATCCGCTAGTAAGTTGTTGATTTGGAATGTAGAGTATGACTGCCGGGCTGCCAGTAGCGCCAGTGCGCCTCGTCGCCGCCCTGACCAAAAATGTAGAGGATGTCTGCACTCACCTGTAGCTGGCGTAGGCGGCGGGGTTCTCCTGGAGCAGGAAGCAGGTGGTGGGCACCAGCGCGCACGGGCTCTGCGCCGCCTGGGGGCTGCCGGGCTGCTGCCAGTAGCACCAGTGCACCTCGTCGCCGCCATGATTGCTACAAACAAGAACAAAAGTTTAAAGCTGAAACCCAACATGAGCAATCCATTAACGTCTCGCTACTGAGCGCAGGTATCCCATCAGAAAAGAACGAGAAAGCCAAGTTCCCAAGCAAGATACAATTATGCTACAATTTATGGTTGAAAATTACCAATCGTCATAAAAAATGCGAAAGTTTTTGTCGAGTTTTTCTTCAACGACGCAGCAGCGAAACGACGCGAGTTTTTGCATGGGGTGTACTCGAAGACTTCACTAAATCCACGCGCATGAAGTAGCCAGCATCCGCTAGTAAGTTACTGATTTGGAATGTAGAGTATGACTAGCAGGCTGCTGCCAGTAGCGCCAGTGCGCCTCGTCGCCGCCCTGAACAAAAATGTTAAGGATGTCTGCACTCACCTGTAGCTTGCGTAGGCGGCGGGGTTCTCCTGGAGCAGGAAGCAGGCTCTGCGCCGCCTGGGGGCTGCCGGGCTTCTGCCAGTAGCACAAGTGCACCTCGTCGCCGCCATGATTGCTACAAACAAGAACAAAAGTTTAAAACTGAAACCGAACATGAGCAACCCATTATGGTCTCCCTACTGAGCGCAGGTATCCCATCAGAAAAGAACGAGAAAGCCAAGTTCCCAAGCAAGATACAATTATGCTACAATTTATGGTCGAAAATTACCAATCGTCATTAAAAATGCGAAAGTTTTTGTCGAGTTTTTCTTCAACGACGCAGCAGCGAAACGACGCGATTTTTTGCGTGGGGTGTACTCGAAGACTTAACTAAATCCACGCGCATGAAGTAACCAGCATCCGCTAGTAAGTTACTGATTTGGAATGTAGAGTATGACTAACAGGCTGCTGCCAGTAGCGCCAGTGCGCCTCGTCGCCGCCCTGAACAAAAATGTTAAGGATGTCTGCACTCACCTGTAGCTTGCGTAGGCGGCGGGGTTCTCCTGGAGCAGGAAGCAGGCTCTGCGCCGCCTGGGGGCTGCCGGGCTGCTGCCAGTAGCACCAGTGCGCCTCGTCACCGCCATGATTGCTACAAACAAGAACAAAAGTTTAAAACTGAAACCTAACATGAGCAACCCATTAAGGTCTCGCTACTGAGCGCAGGTATCCCATCAGAAAAGAACGAGAAAGCCAAGTTCCCAAGCAAGATACAATTATGCTACAATTTATGGTTGAAAATTACCAATCGTCATTAAAAATGCGAAAGTTTTGTCGAGTTTTTCTTCAACGACGCAGCAGCGAAACGACGCGATTTTTTGCATGGGGTGTACTCGAAGACTTAACTAAATCCACGCGCATGAAGTAACCAGCATCCGCTAGTAAGTTACTGATTTGGAATGTAGAGTATGACTAACAGGCTGCTGCCAGTAGCGCCAGTGCGCCTCGTCGCCGCCCTGAACAAAAATGTTAAGGATGTCTGCACTCACCTGTAGCTTGCGTAGGCGGCGGGGTTCTCCTGGAGCAGGAAGCAGGCTCTGCGCCGCCTGGGGGCTGCCGGGCTGCTGCCAATAGCACCAGTGCACCTCGTCGCCGCCATGATTGCTACAAACAAGAACAAAAGTTTAAAACTGAAACCGAACATGAGCAACCCATTATGGTCTCGCTACTGAGCGCAGGTATCCCATCAGAAAAGAACGAGAAAGCCAAGTTCCCAAGCAAGATACAATTATGCTACAATTTATGGTTGAAAATTACCAATCGTCATTAAGAACGCGAAAGTTTTTGTCGAGTTTTCCTTCAACGACGCAGCAGCGAAACGACGCGATTTTTTGCATGGGGTGTACTCGAAGACTTAACTAAATCTACGCGCATGAAGTAGCAAGCATCCGCTAGTAAGTTGTTGATTTGGAATGTAGAGTATGACTGCCGGGCTGCCAGTAGCGCCAGTGCGCCTCGTCGCCGCCCTGACCAAAAATGTAGAGGATGTCTGCACTCACCTGTAGCTGGCGTAGGCGGCGGGGTTCTCCTGGAGCAGGAAGCAGGTGGTGGGCACCAGCGCGCACGGGCTCTGCGCCGCCTGGGGGCTGCCGGGCTGCTGCCAGTAGCACCAGTGCGCCTCGTCACCGCCATGATCGCTACAAACAATAACAAAAGTTTAGAGCTGAAACCCAATATTAGCAACCCATGAACGTCTCGCTACTGAGCGCAGGTCTCCTATCAGAAAAAAACGAGAAAGCCAAGTTCCCAAGCAAGCATTGCCACCATCACTCACATGCACCACAACTCACCGACACCGGAGCATCCTCAGGATGATATCGACTTTCCAATGAGTATTGTAAGTCGACTTTACAATACTCATTGAAAATCGTCCTCCTCTCCTGAGGATGCTCCCACCCACCCTCTGTCGCTTGCAGCGCGTCGCTGGCCGTCGGCTCCGTCGATCTGCAACATAAAAACAACAGTTAAGATTTGCACAAAAAGGTTAAAATAGATAATTTGTTATATTTATTCCTGAATTACCTAATAAAGTTAAAAGTAAATGACCTGCAATTAAGCTGTTAAATGAACTGCATGAAGTTGCAAGCACCGCTAGCAAGTTGTTGATTTGGAATGTAGAGTATTTGACTGCCGGGCAGCTGCCAGTAGTGCCAGTGCATCTCGTCGCCGCCCTGATCGCGAATGTAGTGGATGGCAGCACTCACCTGTAGCTGGCGTAGGCGGCGTGGTTCACCTGGGGCGGGAAGCAGGCGGTGGGCACCAGCATGCAAGGGCTCTGCGCCGCCTGGGGGCTGCCGGGCTTCTGCCAGTAGCACCAGTGCGCCTCGTCGCCGCCATGATTGCTACAAACAAGAACAAAAGTTTAAAGCTGAAACCCAACATGAGCAATCCATTAACGTCTCGCTACTGAGCGCAGGTATCCCATCAGAAAAGAACGAGAAAGCCAAGTTCCCAAGCAAGATACAATTATGCTACAATTTATGGTTGAAAATTACCAATCGTCATTAAAAATGCGAAAGTTTTTGTCGAGTTTTTCTTCAACGACGCAGCAGCGAAACGACGCGATTTTTTGCATGGGGTGTACTCGAAGACTTAACTAAATCTACGCGCATGAAGTAGCAAGCATCCGCTAGTATGTTGTTGATTTGGAATGTAGAGTATGACTGCCGGGCTGCCAGTAGCGCCAGTGCGCCTCGTCGCCGCCCTGACCAAAAATGTAGAGTATGTCTGCACTCACCTGTAGCTGGCGTAGGCGGCGGGGTTCTCCTGGAGCAGGAAGCAGGCTCTGCGCCGCCTGGGGGCTGCCGGGCTGCTGCCAGTAGCACCAGTGCGACTCGTCACCGCCATGATTGCTACAAACAAGAACAAAAGTTTAAAACTGAAACCGAACATGAGCAACCCATTATGGTCTCGCTACTGAGCGCAGGTATCCCATCAGAAAAGAACGAGAAAGCCAAGTTCCCAAGCAAGATACAATTATGCTACAATTTATGGTTGAAAATTACCAATCGTCATTAAAAATGCGAAAGTTTTTGTCGAGTTTTTCTTCAACGACGCAGCAGCGAAACGACGCGATTTTTTGCGTGGGGTGTACTCGAAGACTTAACTAAATCCACGCGCATGAAGTAACCAGCATCCGCTAGTAAGTTACTGATTTGGAATGTAGAGTATGACTAACAGGCTGCTGCCAGTAGGCCAGTGCGCCTCGTCGCCGCCCTGAACAAAAATGTTAAGGATGTCTGCACTCACCTGTAGCTTGCGTAGACGGCGGGGTTCTCCTGGAGCAGGAAGCAGGCTCTGCGCCGCCTGGGGGCTGCCGGGCTGCTGCCAGTAGCACCAGTGCCCCTCGTCACCGCCATGATTGCTACAAACAAGAACAAAAGTTTAAAACTGAAACCTAACATGAGCAACCCATTATGGTCTCGCTACTGAGCGCAGGTATCCCATCAGAAAAGAACGAGAAAGCCAAGTTCCCAAGCAAGATACAATTATGCTACAATTTATGGTTGAAAATTACCAATCGTCATTAAGAACGCGAAAGTTTTTGTCGAGTTTTCCTTCAACGACGCAGCAGCGAAACGACGCGATCTTTTGCATGGGGTGTACTCGAAGACTTAACTAAATCTACGCGCATGAAGTAGCAAGCATCCGCTAGTAAGTTGTTGATTTGGAATGTAGAGTATGACTGCCGGGCTGCCAGTAGCGCCAGTACGCCTCGTCGCCGCCCTGACCAAAAATGTAGAGGATGTCTGCACTCACCTGTAGCTGGCGTAGGCGGCGGGGTTCTCCTGGAGCAGGAAGCAGGTGGTGGGCACCAGCGCGCACGGGCTCTGCGCCGCCTGGGGGCTGCCGGGCTGCTGCCAGTAGCACCAGTGCGCCTCGTCACCGCCATGATCGCTACAAACAATAACAAAAGTTTAGAGCTGAAACCCAATATTAGCAACCCATGAACGTCTCGCTACTGAGCGCAGGTCTCCTATCAGAAAAAAACGAGAAAGCCAAGTTCCCAAGCAAGCATTGCCACCACCACTCACATGCACCACAACTCACCGACACCGGAGCATCCTCAGGATGATATCGACTTTCCAATGAGTATTGTAAGTAGACTTTACTCATTGAAAATCGTCCTCCTCTCCTGAGGATGCTCCCACCCACCCTCTGTCGCTTGCAGCGCGTCGCTGGCCGTCGGCTCCGTCGATCTGCAACATAAAAACAACAGTTAAGATTTGCACAAAAAGGTTAAAATAGATAATTTGTTATATTTATTCCTGAATTACCTAATAAAGTTAAAAGTAAATGACCTGCAATTATAGTAGCTGTTAAATGAACTGCATGAAGTTGCAAGCACCGCTAGCAAGTTGTTGATTTGGAATGTAGAGTATTTGACTGCCGGGCAGCTGCCAGTAGTGCCAGGGTATCTCGTCGCCGCCCTGATCGCGAATGTAGTGGATGGCAGCACTCACCTGTAGCTGGCGTAGGCGGCGTCGTTCACCTGGGGCGGGAAGCAGGCGGTGGGCACCAGCACGCAAGGGCTCTGCGCCGCCTGGGGGCTGCCGGGCTTCTGCCAGTAGCACCACTGCGCCTCGTCGCCGCCATGATTGCTACAAACAAGAACAAAAGTTTAAAGCTGAAACCCAACATGAGCAATCCATTAACGTCTCGCTACTGAGCGCTGGTATCCCATCAGAAAAGAACGAGAAAGCCAAGTTCCCAAGCAAGATACAATTATGCTACAATTTATGGTTGAAAATTACCAATCGTCATTAAAAATGCGAAAGTTTTTGTCGAGTTTTTCTTCAACGACGCAGCAGCGAAACGACGCGATTTTTTGCATGTGGTGTACTCGAAGACTTAACTAAATCCACGCGCATGAAGTAGCCAGCATCCGCTAGTAAGTTACTGATTTGGAATGTAGAGTATGACTAACAGGCTGCTGCCAGTAGCGCCAGTGCGCCTCGTCGCCGCCCTGAACAAAAATGTTAAGGATGTCTGCACTCACCTGTAGCTTGCGTAGGCGGCGGGGTTCTCCTGGAGCAGGAAGCAGGCTCTGCGCCGCCTGGGGGCTGCCGGGCTGCTGCCAGTAGCACCAGTGCGCCTCGTCACCGCCATGATTGCTACAAACAAGAACAAAAGTTTAAAACTGAAACCTAACATGAGCAACCCATTAAGGTCTCGCTACTGAGCGCAGGTATCCCATCAGAAAAGAACGAGAAAGCCAAGTTCCCAAGCAAGATACAATTATGCTACAATTTATGGTTGAAAATTACCAATCGTCATTAAGAACGCGAAAGTTTTTGTCGAGTTTTCCTTCAACGACGCAGCAGCGAAACGACGCGATTTTTTGCATGGGGTGTACTCGAAGACTTAACTAAATCTACGCGCATGAAGTAGCAAGCATCCGCTAGTAAGTTGTTGATTTGGAATGTAGAGTATGACTGCCGGGCTGCCAGTAGCGCCAGTGCGCCTCGTCGCCGCCCTGACCAAAAATGAAGAGGATGTCTGCACTCACCTGTAGCTGGCGTAGGCGGCGGGGTTCTCCTGGAGCAGGAAGGAGGTGGTGGGCACCAGCGCGCACGGGCTCTGCGCCGCCTGGGGGCTGCCGGGCTGCTGCCAGTAGCACCAGTGCGCCTCGTCACCGCCATGATTGCTACAAACAAGAACAAAAGTTTAAAACTGAAACCGAACATGAGCAACCCATTATGGTCTCGCTACTGAGCGCAGGTATCCCATCAGAAAAGAACGAGAAAGCCAAGTTCGCAAGCAAGATACAATTATGCTACAATTTATGGTTGAAAATTACCAATCGTCATTAAAAATGCGAAAGTTTTTGTCGAGTTTTTCTTCAACGACGCAGCAGCGAAACGACGCGATTTTTTGCGTGGGGTGTACTCGAAGACTTAACTAAATCCACGCGCATGAAGTAACCAGCATCCGCTAGTAAGTTACTGTTTTGGAATGTAGAGTATGACTAACAGGCTGCTGCCAGTAGCGCCAGTGCACCTCGTCGCCGCCATGATTGCTACAAACAAGAACAAAAGTTTAAAACTGAAACCGAACATGAGCAACCCATTATGGTCTCGCTACTGAGCGCAGGTATCCCATCAGAAAAGAACGAGAAAGCCAAGTTCCCAAGCAAGATACAATTATGCTACAATTTATGGTTGAAAATTACCAATCGTCATTAAGAACGCGAAAGTTTTTGTCGAGTTTTCCTTCAATGACGCAGCAGCGAAACGACGCGATTTTTTGCATGGGGTGTACTCGAAGACTTAACTAAATCTACGCGCATGAAGTAGCAAGCATCCGCTAGTAAGTTGTTGATTTGGAATGTAGAGTATGAATGCCGGGCTGCCAGTAGCGCCAGTGCGCCTCGTCGCCGCCCTGACCAAAAATGTAGAGTATGTCTGCACTCACCTGTAGCTGGCGTAGGCGGCGGGGTTCTCCTGGAGCAGGAAGCAGGTGGTGGGCACCAGCGCGCACGGGCTCTGCGCCGCCTGGGGGCTGCCGGGCTGCTGCCAGTAGCACCAGTGCGCCTCGTCACCGCCATGATCGCTACAAACAATAACAAAAGTTTAGAGCTGAAACCCAATATTAGCAACCCGTGAACGTCTCGCTACTGCGCGCAGGTCTCCTATCAGAAAAAAACGAGAAAGCCAAGTTCCCAAGCAAGCATTGCCACCACCACTCACATGCACCACAACTCACCGACACCGGAGCATCCTCAGGATGATATCGACTTTCCAATGAGTATTGTAAGTCGACTTTACAATACTCATTGAAAATGGTCCTCCTCTCCTGAGGATGCTCCCACCCACCCTCTGTCGCTTGCAGCGCGTCGCTGGCCGTCGGCTCCGTCGATCTGCAACATAAAAACAACAGTTAAGATTTGCACAAAAAGGTTAAAATAGATAATTTGTTATATTTATTCCTGAATTACCTAATAAAGTTAAAAGTAAATGACCTGCAATTATAGTAGCTGTTAAATGAACTGCATGAAGTTGCAAGCACCGCTAGCAAGTTGTTGATTTGGAATGTAGAGTATTTGACTGCCGGGCAGCTGCCAGTAGTGCCAGGGTATCTCGTCGCCGCCCTGATCGCGAATGTAGTGGATGGCAGCACTCACCTGTAGCTGGCGTAGGCGGCGTCGTTCACCTGGGGCGGGAAGCAGGCGGTGGGCACCAGCACGCAAGGGCTCTGCGCCGCCTGGGGGCTGCCGGGCTTCTGCCAGTAGCACCACTGCGCCTCGTCGCCGCCATGATTGCTACAAACAAGAACAAAAGTTTAAAGCTGAAACCCAACATGAGCAATCCATTAACGTCTCGCTACTGAGCGCTGGTATCCCATCAGAAAAGAACGAGAAAGCTAAGTTCCCAAGCAAGATACAATTATGCTACAATTTATGGTTGAAAATTACCAATCGTCATTAAAAATGCGAAAGTTTTTGTCGAGTTTTTCTTCAACGACGCAGCAGCGAAACGACGCGATTTTTTGCATGGGGTGTACTCGAAGACTTAACTAAATCCACGCGCATGATGTAGCCAGCATCCGCTAGTAAGTTACTGATTTGGAATGTAGAGTATGACTAACAGGCTGCTGCCAGTAGCGCCAGTGCGCCTCGTCGCCGCCCTGAACAAAAATGTTAAGGATGTCTGCACTCACCTGTAGCTTGCGTAGGCGGCGGGGTTCTCCTGGAGCAGGAAGCAGGCTCTGCGCCGCCTGGGGGCTGCCGGGCTGCTGCCAGTAGCACCAGTGCGCCTCGTCACCGCCATGATTGCTACAAACAAGAACAAAAGTTTAAAACTGAAACCTAACATGAGCAACCCATTATGGTCTCGCTACTGAGCGCAGGTATCCCATCAGAAAAGAACGAGAAAGCCAAGTTCCCAAGCAAGATACAATTATGCTACAATTTATGGTTGAAAATTACCAATCGTCATTAAGAACGCGAAAGTTTTTGTCGAGTTTTCCTTCAACGACGCAGCAGCGAAACGACGCGATTTTTTGCATGGGGTGTACTCGAAGACTTAACTAAATCTACGCGCATGAAGTAGCAAGCATCCGCTAGTAAGTTGTTGATTTGGAATGTAGAGTATGACTGCCGGGCTGCCCGTAGCGCCAGTGCGCCTCGTCGCCGCCCTGACCAAAAATGTAGAGGATGTCTGCACTCACCTGTAGCTGGCGTAGGCGGCGGGGTTCTCCTGGAGCAGGAAGCAGGTGGTGGGCACCAGCGCGCACGGGCTCTGCACCGCCTGGGGGCTGCCGGGCTGCTGCCAGTAGCACCAGTGCGCCTCGTCACCGCCATGATCGTTACAAACAATAAGAAAAGTTTAGAGCTGAAACCCAATATTAGCAACCCATGAACGTCTCGCTACTGAGAGCAGGTCTCCTATCAGAAAAAAACGAGAAAGCCAAGTTCCCAAGCAAGCATTGCCACCACCACTCACATGCACCACAACTCACCGACACCGGAGCATCCTCAGGATGATATCGACTTTCCAATGAGTATTGTAAGTCGACTTTACAATACTTATTGAAAATCGTCCTCCTCTCCTGAGGATGCTCCCACCCACCCTCTGTCGCTTGAAGCGCGTCGCTGGCCGTCGGCTCCGTCGATCTGCAACATAAAAACAACAGTTAAGATTTGCACAAAAAGGTTAAAATAGATAATTTGTTATATTTATTCCTGAATTACCTAATAAAGTTAAAAGTAAATGACCTGCAATTATAGTAGCTGTTAAATTAACTGCATGAAAGAAATTAACCGCTAGCAAGTTGTTGATTTGGAATGTAGAGTATTTGACTGCCGGGCAGCTGCCAGTAGTGCCAGTGCATCTCGTCGCCGCCCTGATCGCGAATGTAGTGGATGGCAGCACTCACCTGTAGCTGGCGTAGGCGGCGTGGTTCACCTGGGGCGGGAAGCAGGCGGTGGGCACCAGCATGCAAGGGCTCTGCGCCGCCTGGGGGCTGCCGGGCTTCTGCCAGTAGCACCAGTGCGCCTCGTCGCCGCCATGATTGCTACAAACAAGAACAAAAGTTTATAAGCTGAAACCCAACATGAGCAATCCATTAACGTCTCGCTACTGAGCGCAGGTATCCCATCAGAAAAGAACGAGAAAGCCAAGTTCCCAAGCAAGATACAATTATGCTACAATTTATGGTTGAAAATTACCAATCGTCATTAAAAATGCGAAAGTTTTTGTCGAGGTTTTCTTCAACGACGCAGCAGCGAAACGACGCGAGTTTTTGCATGGGGTGTACTCGAAGACTTAACTAAATCTACGCGCATGAAGTAGCAAGCATCCGCTAGTAAGTTGTTGATTTGGAATGTAGAGTATGACTGCCGGGCTGCCAGTAGCGCCAGTGCGCCTCGTCGCCGCCCTGACCAAAAATGTAGAGGATGTCTGCACTCACCTGTAGCTGGCGTAGGCGGCGGGGTTCTCCTGGAGCAGGAAGCAGGCTCTGCGCCGCCTGGGGGCTGCCGGGCTTCTGCCAGTAGCACCAGTGCACCTCGTCGCCGCCATGATTGCTACAAACAAGAACAAAAGTTTAAAACTGAAACCGAACATGAGCAACCCATTATGGTCTCGCTGCTGAGCGCAGGTATCCCATCAGAAAAGAACGAGAAAGCCAAGTTCCCAAGCAAGATACAATTATGCTACAATTTATAGTTGAAAATTACCAATCGTCATTAAGAACGCGAAAGTTTTTGTCGAGTTTTCCTTCAACGACGCAGCAGCGAAACGACGCGATTTTTTGCATGGGGTGTACTCGAAGACTTAACTAAATCTACGCGCATGAAGTAGCAAGCATCCGCTAGTAAGTTGTTGATTTGGAATGTAGAGAATGACTGCCGGGCTGCCAGTAGCGCCAGTGCGCCTCGTCGCCGCCCTGACCAAAAATGTAGAGGATGTCTGCACTCACCTGTAGCTGGCGTAGGCGGCGGGGTTCTCCTGGAGCAGGAAGCAGGTGGTGGGCACCAGCGCGCACGGGCTCTGCGCCGCCTGGGGGCTGCCGGGCTGCTGCCAGTAGCACCAGTGCGCCTCGTCACCGCCATGATCGCTACAAACAATAACAAAAGTTTAGAGCTGAAACCCAATATTAGCAACCCATGAACGTCTCGCTACTGAGCGCAGGTCTCCTATCAGAAAAAAACGAGAAAGCCAAGTTCCTAAGCAAGCATTGCCACCACCACTCACATGCACCACAACTCACCGACACCGGAGCATCCTCAGGATGATATCGACTTTCCAATGAGTATTGTAAGTCGACTTTACAATACTCATTGAAAATGGTCCTCCTCTCCTGAGGATGCTCCCACCCACCTTCTGTCGCTTGCAGCGCGTCGCTGGCCGTAGCTGGCGTAGGCGGCGTGGTTCACCTGGGGCGGGAAGCAGGCGGTGGGCACCAGCACGCAAGGGCTCTGCGCCGCCTGGGGGCTGCCGGGCTTCTGCCAGTAGCACCACTGCGCCTCGTCGCCGCCATGATTGCTACAAACAAGAACAAAAGTTTAAAGCTGAAACCCAAAGTAGCGCCAGTGCGCCTCGTCGCCGCCCTGAACAAAAATGTTAAGGATGTCTGCACTCACCTGTAGCTTGCGTAGGCGGCGGGGTTCTCCTGGAGCAGGAAGCAGGCTCTGCGCCGCCTGGGGGCTGCCGGGCTGCTGCCAGTAGCACCAGTGCGCCTCGTCACCGCCATGATTGCTACAAACAAGAACAAAAGTGTAAAACTGAAACCTAACATGAGCTACCCATTATGGTCTCGCTACTGAGCGCAGGTATCCCATCAGAAAAGAACGAGAAAGCCAAGTTCCCAAGCAAGATACAATTATGCTACAATTTATGGTTGAAAATTACCAATCGTCATTAAGAACGCGAAAGTTTTTGTCGAGTTTTCCTTCAACGACGCAGCAGCGAAACGACGCGATTTTTTGCATGGGGTGTACTAGAAGACTTAACTAAATCTACGCGCATGAAGTAGCAAGCATCCGCTAGTAAGTTGTTGATTTGGAATGTAGAGTATGACTGCTGGGCTGCCAGTAGCGCCAGTGCGCCTCGTCGCCGCCCTGACCAAAAATGTAGAGGATGTCTGCACTCACCTGTAGCTGGCGTAGGCGGCGGGGTTCTCCTGGAGCAGGAAGCAGGTGGTGGGCACCAGCGCGCACGGGCTCTGCGCCGCCTGGGGGCTGCCGGGCTGCTGCCAGTAGCACCAGTGCGCCTCGTCACCGCCATGATCGCTACAAACAATAACAAAAGTTTAGAGCTGAAACCCAATATTAGCAACCCATGAACGTCTCGCTACTGAGCGCAGGTCTCCTATCAGAAAAAAACGAGAAAGCCAAGTTCCCAAGCAAGCATTGCCACCACCACTCACATGCACCACAACTCACCGACACCGGAGCATCCTCAGGATGATATCGACTTTCCAATGAGTATTGTAAGTCGACTTTACAATACTCATTGAAAATCGTCCTCCTCTCCTGAGGATTAAGATTTGCACAAAAAGGTTAAAATAGATAATTTGTTATATTTATTCCTGAATTACCTAATAAAGTTAAAAGTAAATGACCTGCAATTATAGTAGCTGTTAAATGAACTGCATGAAGTTGCAAGCACCGCTAGCAAGTTGTTGATTTGGAATGTAGAGTATTTGACTGCCGGGCAGCTGCCAGTAGTGCCAGTGCATCTCGTCGCCGCCCTGATCGCGAATGTAGTGGATGGCAGCACTCACCTGTAGCTGGCGTAGGCGGCGTGGTTCACCTGGGGCGGGAAGCAGGCGGTGGGCACCAGCATGCAAGGGCTCTGCGCCGCCTGGGGGCTGCCGGGCTTCTGCCAGTAGCACCAGTGCGCCTCGTCGCCGCCATGATTGCTACAAACAAGAACAAAAGTTTAAAGCAGAAACCCAACATGAGCAATCCATTAACGTCTCGCTACTAAGCGCAGGTATCCCATCAGAAAAGAACGAGAAAGCCAAGTTCCCAAGCAAGATACAATTATGCTACAATTTATGGTTGAAAATTACCAATCGTCATTAAAAATGCGAAAGTTTTTGTCGAGGTTTTCTTCAACGACGCAGCAGCGAAACGACGCGATTTTTTGCATGGGGTGTACTCGAAGACTTAACTAAATCTACGCGCATGAAGTAGCAAGCATCCGCTAGTAAGTTGTTGATTTGGAATGTAGAGTATGACTGCCGGGCTGCCAGTAGCGCCAGTGCGCCTCGTCGCCGCCCTGACCAAAAATGTAGAGGATGTCTGCACTCACCTGTAGCTGGCGTAGGCGGCGGGGTTCTCCTGGAGCAGGAAGCAGGCTCTGCGCCGCCTGGGGGCTGCCGGGCTTCTGCCAGTAGCACCAGTGCACCTCGTCGCCGCCATGATTGCTACAAACAAGAACAAAAGTTTAAAACTGAAACCGAACATGAGCAACCCATTATGGTCTCGCTGCTGAGCGCAGGTATCCCATCAGAAAAGAACGAGAAAGCCAAGTTCCCAAGCAAGATACAATTATGCTACAATTTATAGTTGAAAATTACCAATCGTCATTAAGAACGCGAAAGTTTTTGTCGAGTTTTCCTTCAACGACGCAGCAGCGAAACGACGCGATTTTTTGCATGGGGTGTACTCGAAGACTTAACTAAATCTACGCGCATGAAGTAGCAAGCATCCGCTAGTAAGTTGTTGATTTGGAATGTAGAGTATGACTGCCGGGCTGCCAGTAGCGCCAGTGCGCCTCGTCGCCGCCCTGACCAAAAATGTAGAGGATGTCTGCACTCACCTGTAGCTGGCGTAGGCGGCGGGGTTCTCCTGGAGCAGGAAGCAGGTGGTGGGCACCAGCGCGCACGGGCTCTGCGCCGCCTGGGGGCTGCCGGGCTGCTGCCAGTAGCACCAGTGCGCCTCGTCACCGCCATGATCGCTACAAACAATAACAAAAGTTTAGAGCTGAAACCCAATATTAGCAACCCATGAACGTCTCGCTACTGAGCGCAGGTCTCCTATCAGAAAAAAACGAGAAAGCCAAGTTCCTAAGCAAGCATTGCCACCACCACTCACATGCACCACAACTCACCGACACCGGAGCATCCTCAGGATGATATCGACTTTCCAATGAGTATTGTAAGTCGACTTTACAATACTCATTGAAAATGGTCCTCCTCTCCTGAGGATGCTCCCACCCACCCTCTGTCGCTTGCAGCGCGTCGCTGGCCGTCGGCTCCGTCGATCTGCAACATAAAAACAACAGTTAAGATTTGCACAAAAAGGTTAAAATAGATAATTTGTTATATTTATTCCTGAATTACCTAATAAAGTTAAAAGTAAATGACCTGCAATTATAGTAGCTGTTAAATGAACTGCATGAAGTTGCAAGCACCGCTAGCAAGTTGTTGATTTGGAATGTAGAGTATTTGACTGCCGGGCAGCTGCCAGTAGTGCCAGGGTATCTCGTCGCCGCCCTGATCGAAAATGTAGTGGATGGCAGCACTCACCTGTAGCTGGCGTAGGCGGCGTGGTTCACCTGGGGCGGGAAGCAGGCGGTGGGCACCAGCACGCAAGGGCTCTGCGCCGCCTGGGGGCTGCCGGGCTTCTGCCAGTAGCACCACTGCGCCTCGTCGCCGCCATGATTGCTACAAACAAGAACAAAAGTTTAAAGCTGAAACCCAACATGAGCAATCCATTAACGTCTCGCTACTGAGCGCAGGTATCCCATCAGAAAAGAACGAGAAAGCCAAGTTCCCAAGCAAGATACAATTATGCTACAATTTATGGTTGAAAATTACCAATCGTCATTAAAAATGCGAAAGTTTTTGTCGAGTTTTTCTTCAACGACGCAGCAGCGAAACGACGTGATTTTTTGCATTGGGTGTACTCGAAGACTTTACTAAATCCATGCGCATGAAGTAGCCAGCATCCGCTAGTAAGTTACTGATTTGGAATGTAGAGTATGACTAACAGGCTGCTGCCAGTAGCGCCAGTGCGCCTCGTCGCCGCCCTGAACAAAAATGTTAAGGATGTCTGCACTCACCTGTAGCTTGCGTAGGCGGCGGGGTTCTCCTGGAGCAGGAAGCAGGCTCTGCGCCGCCTGGGGGCTGCCGGGCTGCTGCCAGTAGCACCAGTGCGCCTCGTCACCGCCATGATTGCTACAAACAAGAACAAAAGTGTAAAACTGAAACCTAACATGAGCTACCCATTATGGTCTCGCTACTGAGCGCAGGTATCCCATCAGAAAAGAACGAGAAAGCCAAGTTCCCAAGCAAGATACAATTATGCTACAATTTATGGTTGAAAATTACCAATCGTCATTAAGAACGCGAAAGTTTTTGTCGAGTTTTCCTTCAACGACGCAGCAGCGAAACGACGCGATTTTTTGCATGGGGTGTACTAGAAGACTTAACTAAATCTACGCGCATGAAGTAGCAAGCATCCGCTAGTAAGTTGTTGATATGGAATGTAGAGTATGACTGCTGGGCTGCCAGTAGCGCCAGTGCGCCTCGTCGCCGCCCTGACCAAAAATGTAGAGGATGTCTGCACTCACCTGTAGCTGGCGTAGGCGGCGGGGTTCTCCTGGAGCAGGAAGCAGGTGGTGGGCACCAGCGCGCACGGGCTCTGCGCCGCCTGGGGGCTGCCGGGCTGCTGCCAGTAGCACCAGTGCGCCTCGTCACCGCCATGATCGCTACAAACAATAACAAAAGTTTAGAGCTGAAACCCAATATTAGCAACCCATGAACGTCTCGCTACTGAGCGCAGGTCTCCTATCAGAAAAAAACGAGAAAGCCAAGTTCCCAAGCAAGCATTGCCACCACCACTCACATGCACCACAACTCACCGACACCGGAGCATCCTCAGGATGATATCGACTTTCCAATGAGTATTGTAAGTCGACTTTACAATACTCATTGAAAATCGTCCTCCTCTCCTGAGGATGCTCCCACCCACCCTCTGTCGCTTGCAGCGCGTCGCTGGCCGTCGGCTCCGTCGATCTGCAACATAAAAACAACAGTTAAGATTTGCACAAAAAGGTTAAAATAGATAATTTGTTATATTTATTCCTGAATTACCTAATAAAGTTAAAAGTAAATGACCTGCAATTATAGTAGCTGTTAAATGAACTGCATGAAGTTGCAAGCACCGCTAGCAAGTTGTTGATTTGGAATGTAGAGTATTTGACTGCCGGGCAGCTGCCAGTAGTGCCAGTGCATCTCGTCGCCGCCCTGATCGCGAATGTAGTGGATGGCAGCACTCACCTGTAGCTGGCGTAGGCGGCGTGGTTCACCTGGGGCGGGAAGCAGGCGGTGGGCACCAGCATGCAAGGGCTCTGCGCCGCCTGGGGGCTGCCGGGCTTCTGCCAGTAGCACCAGTGCGCCTCGTCGCCGCCATGATTGCTACAAACAAGAACAAAAGTTTAAAGCAGAAACCCAACATGAGCAATCCATTAACGTCTCGCTACTGAGCGCAGGTATCCCATCAGAAAAGAACGAGAAAGCCAAGTTCCCAAGCAAGATACAATTATGCTACAATTTATGGTTGAAAATTACCAATCGTCATTAAAAATGCGAAAGTTTTTGTCGAGTTTTTCTTCAACGACGCAGCAGCGAAACGACGCGATTTTTTGCATGGGGTGTACTCGAAGACTTAAATAATCCACGCGCATGAAGTAGCCAGCATCCGCTAGATTTGGAATGTAGAGTATGACTAACAGGCTGCTGCCAGTAGCGCCAGTGCGCCTCGTCGCCGCCCTGAACAAAAATGTTAAGGATGTCTGCACTCACCTGTAGCTTGCGTAGGCGGCGGGGTTCTCCTGGAGCAGGAAGCAGGCTCTGCGCCGCCTGGGGGCTGCCGGGCTGCTGCCAGTAGCACCAGTGCGCCTCGTCACCGCCATGATTGCTACAAACAAGAACAAAAGTTTAAAACTGAAACCTAACATGAGCAACCCATTATGGTCTCGCTACTGAGCGCAGGTATCCCATCAGAAAAGAACGAGAAAGCCAAGTTCCCAAGCAAGATACAATTATGCTACAATTTATGGTTGAAAATTACCAATCGTCATTAAGAACGCGAAAGTTTTTGTCGAGTTTTCCTTCAACGACGCAGCAGCGAAACGACGCGATTTTTTACATGGGGTGTACTCGAAGACTTAACTAAATCTACGCGCATGAAGTAGCAAGCATCCGCTAGTAAGTTGTTGATTTGGAATGTAGAGTATGACTGCCGGGCTGCCAGTAGCGCCAGTGCGCCTCGTCGCCGCCCTGACCAAAAATGTAGAGGATGTCTGCACTCACCTGTAGCTGGCGTAGGCGGCGGGGTTCTCCTGGAGCAGGAAGCAGGTGGTGGGCACCAGCGCGCACGGGCTCTGCGCCGCCTGGGGGCTGCCGGGCTGCTGCCAGTAGCACCAGTGCGCCTCGTCACCGCCATGATCGCTACAAACAATAACAAAAGTTTAGAGCTGAAACCCAATATTAGCAACCCATGAACGTCTCGCTACTGAGCGCAGGTCTCCTATCAGAAAAAAACGAGAAAGCCAAGTTCCCAAGCAAGCATTGCCACCACCACTCACATGCACCACAACTCACCGACACCGGAGCATCCTCAGGATGATATCGACTTTCCAATGAGTATTGTAAGTCGACTTTACAATACTCATTGAAAATCGTCCTCCTCTCCTGAGGATGCTCCCACCCACCCTCTGTCGCTTGCAGCGCGTCGCTGGCCGTCGGCTCCGTCGATCTGCAACATAAAAACAACAGTTAAGATTTGCACAAAAAGGTTAAAATAGATAATTTGTTATATTTATTCCTGAATTACCTAATAAAGTTAAAAGTAAATGACCTGCAATTATAGTAGCTGTTAAATGAACTGCATGAAGTTGCAAGCACCGCTAGCAAGTTGTTGATTTGGAATGTAGAGTATTTGACTGCCGGGCAGCTGCCAGTAGTGCCAGTGCATCTCGTCGCCGGCCTGATCGCGAATGTAGTGGATGGCAACACTCACCTGTAGCTGGCGTAGGCGGCGTGGTTCACCTGGGGCGGGAAGCAGGCGGTGGGCACCAGCATGCAAGGGCTCTGCGCCGCCTGGGGGCTGCCGGGCTTCTGCCAGTAGCACCAGTGCGCCTCGTCGCCGTCATGATTGCTACAAACAAGAACAAAAGTTTAAAGCTGAAACCCAACATGAGCAATCCATTAACGTCTCGCTACTGAGCGCAGGTATCCCATCAGAAAAGAACGAGAAAGCCAAGTTCCCAAGCAAGATACAATTATGCTACAATTTATGGTTGAAAATTACCAATCGTCATTAAAAATGCGAAAGTTTTTGTCGAGTTTTTCTTCAACGACGCAGCAGCGAAACGACGCGATTTTTTGCATGGGGTGTACTCGAAGACTTAACTAAATCCACGCGCATGAAGTAACCAGCATCCGCTAGTAAGTTACTGATTTGGAATGTAGAGTATGACTAACAGGCTGCTGCCAGTATCGCCAGTGCGCCTCGTCGCCGCCCTGAAAAAAAATGTTAAGGATGTCTGCACTCACCTGTAGCTTGCGTAGGCGGCGGGGTTCTCCTGGAGCAGGAAGCAGGCTCTGCGCCGCCTGGGGGCTGCCGGGCTTCTGCCAGTAGCACCAGTGCACCTCGTCGCCGCCATGATTGCTACAAACAAGAACAAAAGTTTAAAACTGAAACCGAACATGAGCAACCCATTATGGTCTCGCTACTGAGCGCAGGTATCCCATCAGAAAAGAACGAGAAAGCCAAGTTCCCAAGCAAGATACAATTATGCTACAATTTATGGTTGAAAATTACCAATCGTCATTAAGAACGCGAAAGTTTTTGTCGAGTTTTCCTTCAACGACGCAGCAGCGAAACGACGCGATTTTTTGTATGGGGTGTACTCGAAGACTTAACTAAATCTACGTTCGTTGTTGCGTTCCCTAAAATATGGTTGAGCGAAGCAATGGCTGGGTCATGCGTCATGCTCGTGAACGGGTGCCACCAGCGGCAATGGGGCTACTTTCTGTCTGCCCGTCTTGACATGTGTTGAATTATAATTAGAAATAATTACGTATGCTTTTGTGGACCTTTCCCTCATTGTGGAAACTCTGCATACATAGAATATCTGTTAAGTATATTGTAAAAGTATTTTGAAAAGAGCAACTGCCGAGTTTCTTGCTGGTTCTTCTCGGCAGGAACGGCATTCCGAACCAGTGGTAGACTCATTGACGATTTAAAAGTACTTGTAAAAGTTTATTTGAATAAAAAACATTTCTATTCTATTCTATTTCTACGCGCATGAAGTAGCAAGCATCCGCTAGTAAGTTGTTGATTTGGAATGTAGAGTATGACTGCCGGGCTGCCAGTAGCGCCAGTGCGCCTCGTCGCCGCCCTGACCAAAAATGTAGAGGATGTCTGCACTCACCTGTAGCTGGCGTAGGCGGCGGGGTTCTCCTGGAGCAGGAAGCAGGTGGTGGGCACCAGCGCGCACGGGCTTTGCGCCGCCTGGGGGCTGCCGGGCTGCTGCCAGTAGCACCAGTGCGCCTCGTCACCGCCATGATCGCTACAAACAATAACAAAAGTTTAGAGCTGAAACCCAATATTAGCAACCCATGAACGTCTCGCTACTGAGCGCAGGTCTCCTATCAGAAAAAAACGAGAAAGCCAAGTTCCCAAGCAAGCATTGCCACCACCACTCACATGCACCACAACTCACCGACACCGGAGCATCCTCAGGATGATATCGACTTTCCAATGAGTATTGTAAGTCGACTTTACAATACTCATTGAAAATCGTCCTCCTCTCCTGAGGATGCTCCCACCCACCCTCTGTCGCTTGCAGCGCGTCGCTGGCCGTCGGCTCCGTCGATCTGCAACATAAAAACAACAGTTAAGATTTGCACAAAAAGGTTAAAATAGATAATTTGTTATATTTATTCCTGAATTACCTAATAAAGTTAAAAGTAAATGACCTGCAATTATAGCTGTTAAATGAACTGCATGAAGTTGCAAGCACCGCTAGCAAGTTGTTGATTTGGAATGTAGAGTATTTGACTGCCGGGCAGCTGCCAGTAGTGCCAGTGCATCTCGTCGCCGCCCTGATCGCGAATGTAGTGGATGGCAGCACTCACCTGTAGCTGGCGTAGGCGGCGTGGTTCACCTGGGGCGGGAAGCAGGCGGTGGGCACCAGCACGCAAGGGCTCTGCGCCGCCTGGGGGCTGCCGGGCTTCTGCCAGTAGCACCACTGCGCCTCGTCGCCGCCATGATTGCTACAAACAAGAACAAAATTTAGAGCTGAAACCCAACATGAGCAATCCATTAACGTCTCGCTACTGAGCGCAGGTATCCCATCAGAAAAGAACGAGAAAGCCAAGTTCCCAAGCAAGATACAATTATGCTACAATTTATGGTTGAAAATTACCAATCGTCATTAAAAATGCGAAAGTTTTTGTCGAGTTTTTCTTCAACGACGCAGCAGCGAAACGACGCGAGTTTTTGCATGGGGTGTACTCGAAGACTTAACTAAATCCACGCGCATGAAGTAGCCAGCATCCGCTAGTAAGTTACTGATTTGGAATGTAGAGTATGACTAACAGGCTGCTGCCAGTAGCGCCAGTGCGCCTCGTCGCCGCCCTGAACAAAAATGTTAAGGATGTCTGCACTCACCTGTAGCTTGCGTAGGCGGCGGGGTTCTCCTGGAGCAGGAAGCAGGCTCTGCGCTGCTTGGGGGCTGCCGGGCTGCTGCCAGTAGCACCAGTGCGCCTCGTCACCGCCATGATTGCTACAAACAAGAACAAAAGTTTAAAACTGAAACCTAACATGAGCAACCCATTATGGTCTCGCTACTGAGCGCAGGTATCCCATCAGAAAAGAACGAGAAAGCCAAGTTCCCAAGCAAGATACAATTATGCTACAATTTATGGTTGAAAATTACCAATCGTCATTAAGAACGCGAAAGTTTTTGTCGAGTTTTCCTTCAATGACGCAGCAGCGAAACGACGCGATTTTTTGCATGGGGTGTACTCGAAGACTTAACTAAATCTACGCGCATGAAGTAGCAAGCATCCGCTAGTAAGTTGTTGATTTGGAATGTAGTGTATGACTGCCGGGCTGCCAGTAGCGCCAGTGCGCCTCGTCGCCGCCCTGACCAAAAATGTAGAGGATGTCTGCACTCACCTGTAGCTGGCGTAGGCGGCGGGGTTCTCCTGGAGCAGGAAGCAGGTGGTGGGCACCAGCGCGCACGGGCTCTGCGCCGCCTGGGGGCTGCCGGGCTGCTGCCAGTAGCACCAGTGCGCCTCGTCACCGCCATGATCGCTACAAACAATAACAAAAGTTTAGAGCTGAAACCCAATATTAGCAACCCATGAAAGTCTCGCTACTGAGCGCAGGTCTCCTATCAGAAAAAAACGAGAAAGCCAAGTTCCCAAGCAAGCATTGCCACCACCACTCACATGCACCACAACTCACCGACACCGGAGCATCCTCAGGATGATATCGACTTTCCAATGAGTATTGTAAGTCGACTTTACAATACTCATTGAAAGTAGTCCTCCTCTCCTGAGGATGCTCCCACCCACCCTCTGTCGCTTGCAGCGCGTCGCTGGCCGTCGGCTCCGTCGATCTGCAACATAAAAACAACAGTTAAGATTTGCACAAAAAGGTTAAAATAGATAATTTGTTATATTTATTCCTGAATTACCTAATAAAGTTAAAAGTAAATGACCTGCAATTATAGTAGCTGTTAAATGAACTGCATGAAGTTGCAAGCACCGCTAGCAAGTTGTTGATTTGGAATGTAGAGTATTTGACTGCCGGACAGCTGCCAGTAGTGCCAGTGCATCTCGTCGCCGCCCTGATCGTGAATGTAGTGGATGGCAGCACTCACCTGTAGCTGGCGTAGGCGGCGTGGTTCACCTGGGGCGGGAAGCAGGCGGTGGGCACCAGCATGCAAGGGCTCTGCGCCGCCTGGGGGCTGCCGGGCTTCTGCCAGTAGCACCAGTGCGCCTCGTCGCCGCCATGATTGCTACAAACAAGAACAAAAGTTTAAAGCTGAAACCCAACATGAGCAATCCATTAACGTCTCGCTACTGAGCGCAGGTATCCCATCAGAAATGAACGAGAAAGCCAAGTTCCCAAGCAAGATACAATTATGCTACAATTTATGGTTGAAAATTACCAATCGTCATTAAAAATGCGAAAGTTTTTGTCGAGTTTTTCTTCAACGACGCAGCAGCGAAACGACGCGATTTTTTGCATGGGGTGTACTCGAAGACTTAACTAAATCCACGCGCATGAAGTAACCAGCATCCGCTAGTAAGTTACTGATTTGGAATGTAGAGTATGACTAACAGGCTGCTGCCAGTAGCGCCAGTGCGCCTCGTCGCCGCCCTGAACAAAAATGTTAAGGATGTCTGCACTCACCTGTAGCTTGCGTAGGCGGCGGGGTTCTCCTGGAGCAGGAAGCAGGCTCTGCGCCGCCTGGGGGCTGCCGGGCTTCTGCCAGTAGCACCAGTGCACCTCGTCGCAGCCATGATTGCTACAAACAAGAACAAAAGTTTAAAACTGAAACCGAACATGAGCAACCCATTATGGTCTCGCTACTGAGCGCAGGTATCCCATCAGAAAAGAACGAGAAAGCCAAGTTCCCAAGCAAGATACAATTATGCTACAATTTATGGTTGAAAATTACCAATCGTCATTAAGAACGCGAAAGTTTTTGTCGACTTTTCCTTCAACGACGCAGCAGCGAAACGACGCGATTTTTTGCATGGGGTGTACTCGAAGACTTAACTAAATCTACGCGCATGAAGTAGCAAGCATCCGCTAGTAAGTTGTTGATTTGGAATGTAGAGTATGACTGCCGGGCTGCCAGTAGCGCCAGTGCGCCTCGTCGCCGCCCTGACCAAAAATGTAGAGGATGTCTGCACTCACCTGTAGCTGGCGTAGGCGGCGGGGTTCTCCTGGAGCAGGAAGCAGGTGGTGGGCACCAGCGCGCACGGGCTTTGCGCCGCCTGGGGGCTGCCGGGCTGCTGCCAGTAGCACCAGTGCGCCTCGTCACCGCCATGATCGCTACAAACAATAACAAAAGTTTAGAGCTGAAACCCAATATTAGCAACCCATGAACGTCTCGCTACTGAGCGCAGGTCTCCTATCAGAAAAAAACGAGAAAGCCAAGTTCCCAAGCAAGCATTGCCACCACCACTCACATGCACCACAACTCACCGACACCGGAGCATCCTCAGGACGATATCGACTTTCCAATGAGTATTGTAAGTCGACTTTACAATACTCATTGAAAATCGTCCTCCTCTCCTGAGGATGCTCCCACCCACCCTCTGTCGCTTGCAGCGTGTCGCTGGCCGTCGGCTCCGTCGATCTGCAACATAAAAACAACAGTTAAGATTTGCACAAAAAGGTTAAAATAGATAATTTGTTATATTTATTCCTGAATTACCTAATAAAGTTAAAAGTAAATGACCTGCAATTATAGTAGCTGTTAAATTAACTGCATGAAGTTGCAAGCACCGCTAGCAAGTTGTTGATTTGGAATGTAGAGTATTTGACTGCCGGGCAGCTGCCAGTAGTGCCAGTGCATCTCGTCGCCGCCCTGATCGCGAATGTAGTGGATGGCAGCACTCACCTGTAGCTGGCGTAGGCGGCGTGGTTCACCTGGGGCGGGAAGCAGGCGGTGGGCACCAGCACGCAAGGGCTCTGCGCCGCCTGGGGGCTGCCGGGCTTCTGCCAGTAGCACCACTGCGCCTCGTCGCCGCCATGATTGCTACAAACAAGAACAAAATTTAGAGCTGAAACCCAACATGAGCAATCCATTAACGTCTCGCTACTGAGCGCAGGTATCCCATCAGAAAAGAACGAGAAAGCCAAGTTCCCAAGCAAGATACAATTATGCTACAATTTATGGTTGAAAATTACCAATCGTCATTAAAAATGCGAAAGTTTTTGTCGAGTTTTTCTTCAACGACGCAGCAGCGAAACGACGCGAGTTTTTGCATGGGGTGTACTCGAAGACTTAACTAAATCCACGTGCATGAAGTAGCCAGCATCCGCTAGTAAGTTACTGATTTGGAATGTAGAGTATGACTAACAGGCTGCTGCCAGTAGCGCCAGTGCGCCTCGTCGCCGCCCTGAACAAAAATGTTAAGGATGTCTGCACTCACCTGTAGCTTGCGTAGGCGGCGGGGTTCTCCTGGAGCAGGAAGCAGGCTCTGCGCTGCTTGGGGGCTGCCGGGCTGCTGCCAGTAGCACCAGTGCGCCTCGTCACCGCCATGATTGCTACAAACAAGAACAAAAGTTTAAAACTGAAACCTAACATGAGCAACCCATTATGGTCTCGCTACTGAGCGCAGGTATCCCATCAGAAAAGAACGAGAAAGCCAAGTTCCCAAGCAAGATACAATTATGCTACAATTTATGGTTGAAAATTACCAATCGTCATTAAGAACGCGAAAGTTTTTGTCGAGTTTTCCTTCAACGACGCAGCAGCGAAACGACGCGATTTTTTGCATGGGGTGTACTCGAAGACTTAACTAAATCTACGCGCATGAAGTAGCAAGCATCCGCTAGTAAGTTGTTGATTTGGAATGTAGAGTATGACTGCCGGGCTGCCAGTAGCGCCAGTGCGCCTCGTCGCCGCCCTGACCAAAAATGTAGAGGATGTCTGCACTCACCTGTAGCTGGCGTAGGCGGCGGGGTTCTCCTGGAGCAGGAAGCAGGTGGTGGGCACCAGCGCGCACGGGCTCTGCGCCGCCTGGGGGCTGCCGGGCTGCTGCCAGTAGCACCAGTGCGCCTCGTCACCGCCATGATCGCTACAAACAATAACAAAAGTTTAGAGCTGAAACCCAATATTAGCAACCCATGAAAGTCTCGCTACTGAGCGCAGGTCTCCTATCAGAAAAAAACGAGAAAGCCAAGTTCCCAAGCAAGCATTGCCACCACCACTCACATGCACCACAACTCACCGACACCGGAGCATCCTCAGGATGATATCGACTTTCCAATGAGTATTGTAAGTCGACTTTACAATACTCATTGAAAGTCGTCCTCCTCTCCTGAGGATGCTCCCACCCACCCTCTGTCGCTTGCAGCGCGTCGCTGGCCGTCGGCTCCGTCGATCTGCAACATAAAAACAACAGTTAAGATTTGCACAAAAAGGTTAAAATAGATAATTTGTTATATTTATTCCTGAATTACCTAATAAAGTTAAAAGTAAATGACCTGCAATTATAGTAGCTGTTAAATGAACTGCATGAAGTTGCAAGCACCGCTAGCAAGTTGTTGATTTGGAATGTAGAGTATTTGACTGCCGGGCAGCTGCCAGTAGTGCCAGTGCATCTCGTCGCCGCCCTGATCGCGAATGTAGTGGATGGCAGCACTCACCTGTAGCTGGCGTAGGCGGCGTGGTTCACCTGGGGCGGGAAGCAGGCGGTGGGCACCAGCATGCAAGGGCTCTGCGCCGCCTGGGGGCTGCCGGGCTTCTGCCAGTAGCACCAGTGCGCCTCGTCGCCGCCATGATTGCTACAAACAAGAACAAAAGTTTAAAGCTGAAACCCAACATGAGCAATCCATTAACGTCTCGCTACTGAGCGCAGGTATCCCATCAGAAATGAACGAGAAAGCCAAGTTCCCAAGCAAGATACAATTATGCTACAATTTATGGTTGAAAATTACCAATCGTCATTAAAAATGCGAAAGTTTTTGTCGAGTTTTTCTTCAACGACGCAGCAGCGAAACGACGCGATTTTTTGCATGGGGTGTACTCGAAGACTTAACTAAATCCACGCGCATGAAGTAACCAGCATCCGCTAGTAAGTTACTGATTTGGAATGTAGAGTATGACTAACAGGCTGCTGCCAGTAGCGCCAGTGCGCCTCGTCGCCGCCCTGAACAAAAATGTTAAGGATGTCTGCACTCACCTGTAGCTTGCGTAGGCGGCGGGGTTCTCCTGGAGCAGGAAGCAGGCTCTGCGCCGCCTGGGGGCTGCCGGGCTTCTGCCAGTAGCACCAGTGCACCTCGTCGCCGCCATGATTGCTACAAACAAGAACAAAAGTTTAAAACTGAAACCGAACATGAGCAACCCATTATGGTCTCGCTACTGAGCGCAGGTATCCCATCAGAAAAGAACGAGAAAGCCAAGTTCCCAAGCAAGATACAATTATGCTACAATTTATGGTTGAAAATTACCAATCGTCATTAAGAACGCGAAAGTTTTTGTCGACTTTTCCTTCAACGACGCAGCAGCGAAACGACGCGATTTTTTGCATGGGGTGTACTCGAAGACTTAACTAAATCTACGCGCATGAAGTAGCAAGCATCCGCTAGTAAGTTGTTGATTTGGAATGTAGAGTATGACTGCCGGGCTGCCAGTAGCGCCAGTGCGCCTCGTCGCCGCCCTGACCAAAAATGTAGAGGATGTCTGCACTCACCTGTAGCTGGCGTAGGCGGCGGGGTTCTCCTGGAGCAGGAAGCAGGTGGTGGGCACCAGCGAGCACGGACTCTGCGCCGCCTGGGGGCTGCCGGGCTGCTGCCAGTAGCACCAGTGCGCCTCGTCACCGCCATGATCGCTACAAACAATAACAAAAGTTTAGAGCTGAAACCCAATATTAGCAACCCAGTCACGCTCAGTCACGCTCGCGCTCCCGGCGAGTGAGGTCGTTACACTCTTCCGCGCTGCTCGAGTCGGAATTTTTGTTTCATACCTACGCAGGTATCCACCGCGTACTAACTTAGTGAACTAGAGTATTACCCTCGACTTTTGCAGCGAGGAAAATCTTAATATAATACTATAAAATGTCTAAATCCTGCTCAGCGTGTGAGAAGCCGCTTAAATCCAGCGAGCTTAAATCTTGTACGGTGTGCGATAATCATTATCACTTCCAATGCTTGCGAATAACGCCGGAAAACTTTGCAAAGGAATCAAAGGCGCTCAAAGCTTCGTGGAAATGTCCTCAATGCAGAGCGGGCGAAAGACGCAGCGACAACGCGAACACCCCTGTGAGACAGCCGGCCGCGCCGGCGGGGCACGCATCCTCGCCGCCGACTAGTTCTTCGAGCGATTCGGACTTAATCAAGTTACAAGATTATATAAAAAGCAGCTTCGACCGCTTTAAGAACGAAATTTTAAAAGAAGTCAGCAGTAAGTTAGAGGACCATTATAAAACTCTTACTGAGAAAACGTCGAAAATTGAAGATTCCATCAACTACTTGAGTGGACAATATGATGTGATACTTGGCACGGTGACGGCCATGAAGAAAGACATTAAAGTTTTGGAGCAGCAGCGTGACCAACTTGTAGAGGAGAACAGAGCCATTAAGAATAGGCTGACATACTTGGATGCCAAGTTGGAAGATCTCGAGATGAGAGGGAGATCCTGTAATATTGAAATAAGAGGAATTCCAGAAACGGAAAATGAGAATTTATCATCAATCATGGAAAAAATTTGTAACCTATTGGGAATGAAATTTGACCCTTCTGAATATCAAGCTCTGTTCAGAACTGGGAAATCAATGCCTGAGAGAGTGCGCCCGATTGTTGTTATCTTCAAAAGTAATCTCAGAAGAAATGAATTGCTGCGCCTAACAAAGGAATTTAATAAGAAAGTAAAGATCAAAGCACTAGACTAAAAACAGACTACCTACATCTAAGCTTGAATTCACAGGCTTTCTATATTTCTGAGCACTTGACTCCCGCGGCAAAGCGTCTCCTCGCGCTGAGTAAACAAGCCGCCAAAAAATATAACTACAGGTACTGTTGGTTTTCGAACAATAAAATCTTTGTAAAAAAACAGGAGAAATCACCACCTATCATAATTAAATCGGAAGATCAAATTAACAAAATCATATGACTAGTTATACGAGTGTTATTAATTAGTATTGTCTGTGTATTGAAGTTTTTTAAAATACCTACCAATTTATATTTTTTTTAGTTTTAGTGTGTATACACACTATTACTTGTGCAGCAGTGTTTTACTAATAATTTTGTATATTATTATAACAATTCTTGTGTATCAATCAAATCAACCATCTTGTTACTTTTTTATCATACTAGGGTTGTCACACTCGAAATCGTGGCATAGTTTTGAACTTAAAATTCAATAGTATACAACAATTTTCTACTGAACTGGATAATTACCAGAATTCAGACCTTTGTATAAGTACGGACAACTTTACTATATGTAGTAAATATATAAATGTGAAAAATTCACTTAAAATAATTTCATTGAATATAAGAAGTATTCACAAAAATTTCAACCAACTGCTGGTTTCCTTGGAATTTCTTGGAATAAGTTTTGACATATTAATTCTCACTGAATGTAGGATCAAGCACCATATGTCCAATCACACATTACCTGGTTATATCTCGTTGTGTACTAAGATAAATCCCATTCAAAATGATGGTGTAGTTGTTTTCATCAAGGATAGTATTTCTTATAGCTGTGCAGAACTAGAGGTTTTTGGGGCAAATTGCTTACAGCTTGACTTAAATGATGAGCTCACTTTAATTGCTCTATACAGGTCGCCTTCTTGTAATAATATTGAAATCTTCCTAGATTCCCTTGATCATAAATTAAGGCAGGTACTTAGGTTGTTTGAAAAATATCATTTTAATGGGTGACACGAATATCAACATTACTGGTAATGTACATCCTCAAGCAAACGATTACCTAGCACTGTTAGCCCTTCATAATATAGAAGTTGGCATAGACGCTCCGACTAGGGACAATAGTTGTATTGATCATTGCATGTATAGACTAAAAAATAAAGCTGCTAGATTTGCTGTGTTAAAAGCTGATATCACCGACCACTATGTTACTCTTTGTAGTGTGTACGCAAGAGAATACTCTGATATCGAACAACGAAAACCTCCTTTTCAAAAACGATGTATAGACTATGAACAGATCCTTAAAGATGTAGGTAGTCAATCATGGGATGAAATCTATAATGAAACAGAGGTTGACAAAGCCTTTCAATTATTTCATGAAATTATTGGTACACATGTTAGAAATAATACTACATTTAAAAGCATACCTCGCTCTAGAGTTAAATTAAAACCTTGGATTACGGATGGGCTTCTTAAGTGTATACAAAAAAGAAACAAACTTTACAGACTATTTAAAAAATATTCTAATCATCCTATTACTAAAGCTAATTACTTAAAATATAGAAATCTATGTAACCGGATAGTAAAAGATGCAAGAGAAAAATATTACAGGATGAAAATTTTTAAATGTTCTGGGGATTCTAAAAAGATATGGGAAACTTTGAATGAGGCCTCTAATCGGAAGAGTAAACAAAAGTGTACTATTAAAGAAATGTTCATAAATAATAAAATAGTTAATTTTTCATCAGAGTCAAATATAATAACAAACGCTCTTAACGATTTTTACTGCTCAATTGGACGTGACCTTGCTCATAGGCATCTAGATAAAGTAGGAGCCACAGAGAAAACCCTTTGCAGCAAAATTAATCTTCCCCCCGTAGAAAAAACTTTTTATTTAAAACCTACAAGCCCAGCAGAGGTTAGCAAATGCATAAAAACGCTAAAAAATACAGATTCTTGTGGACACGACGGCATTACTTCTAAAATCTTAAAATTACTGAATAATGTAATTGCTTTTCCTCTCTCAGTTATTATTAATTTGAGTTTTAAAACAGGAATATTCCCACAGACCTTAAAAACTGCCATAATTATGCCATTACATAAAAAAGGGCCAGCTAACGTTATGTCGAATTACCGTCCTATTTCACTTTTGCCTACTACTTCAAAAATAGTTGAAAAAATAATGAAAATCAGGATTAATGCGTTCACGTTAGATATCTTGCATAATAATCAGTACGGTTTTAGAGAGGGAGTAGGAACCAGTGATTCAATTGCTGATTTGACAAAGCAGATAGTAATGAATCATGAAAATAAAAACAAAACAGTTGCTGTGTTCATTGATCTAGCTAAAGCTTTTGATACCATTTCCCATCAGCTTTTGTTAAAAAAATTGGAGCTATACGGATTTTAGGGAAATGCATTAGACTGGTTTGCTAGTTATCTTGAGAATAGAAAACAGTTTGTACGAGTCGGAAATCACATTAGTGCTGAAAACGGACAGGAAATCATGTTTGGTGTCCCTCAGGGAAGCGTATTAGGGCCAATCTTGTTTAATATTTATCTTAACGACTTCTGTTCACTATTGACAGACAGACAGACAGACTCTAAATCACTATGTTTTGCCGATGATACTGTTTTGTTATTCACAGCCCCGACATGGGATAATGCCATCCAAAAAGCGAATTATGGTCTTCGTCTGGCTAAGGACTGGTATGACGATAATTTGCTAACGCTAAACGAAGAAAAAACTGTATTTATGTGCTTCTCTCCTACTAGAGCCGGTCTTCCAACTGAAACTCCGAAAATTCAAGTGCAATTTTGTCTAAATAAGTCAGACTGTGGAAACTGCAAGACATTATTATGTACCCAAAGCACCACTTATCTTGGCATTATAGTCGATCAACATCTTAAGTGGGATATGCACGTGGATATGTTGACAAAGAAAGTTCGAAACCTGAGCTATATATACAGTAACTTAAGAAATATTTTGAGTACTGATCTACTATTAAGAGTGTACAGTTCCTTAACTCAATCGTTAATCTTGTATGGCATTATTGCATGGGGTTCATGTGGCTCAACTATATTAGATAAACTTAATAAGGCTCAAAAACTTAACCTTAAAATTATCTTAAAAAAGAATCGAAGATTTCCAACGGAAGAGTTATTTAAACTGAGTAAAGTGCTAACTCCGAGAAAATTGTATGTATGGCAATTAGCAATATATATGGCAAAACATATTGATGACTTTCCACTTGACCAAGTTCACAGTCACCTTAGGCAAAGAAAACAAAGATGTTTGGTTCCACTGGGAACGTCTGGATTCGCTAAAAAGCATTGTTCATCTGTGGCACCAAAATTGTTCAACAGCCTCCCACCGGAGATATCTAATGTTATTCTGTGTGCCCAGCACCCTCCCCTGAAGAAAAAATTAAAGCTGGACTTAAAGAAATATCTACTAGTATGCTCGTTTGAAAACTTTAAATGTCTTTATGACAAGATTTGTTGATGGTAACGCTATTAGTGTCATGGACACTTTATCATTTCTAATACATATAGACAAGTAACTATACATAAACTTAATACAGTGACACTGTTGCACAAACTGCACTTTCCTTATTTTCTAATATATATATATATATATTTATATATTTATATATTTATATATTTTTTAATTTTTGTTGTTTTTTTCTCCGTTTATACATATTAATAAGAAATTAACACAATTGGGCCGAGGATATTTGGACAGCCCTAGCACAGGCTGCGGTCTAATTGGGCTGCCAATTGCAATCACCAGCCACAAGTTTTGGTCTAGTGCTTTGGTCTATAATTTTATGGTGTATAGTGTTCACTCTTTGTTGTCTATAAATAAATAAATAAATAAAAAAATAAATAAACCCATGAACGTCTCGCTACTGAGCGCAGGTCTCCTATCAGAAAAAAACGAGAAAGCCAAGTTCCCAAGCAAGCATTGCCACCACCACTCACATGCACCACAACTCACCGACACCGGAGCATCCTCAGGATGATATAGACTTTCCAATGAGTATTGTAAGTCGACTTTACAATACTCATTGAAAATCGTCCTCCTCTCCTGAGGATGCTCCCACCCACCCTCTGTCGCTTGCAGCGCGTCGCTGGCCGTCGGCTCCGTCGATCTGCAACATAAAAACAACAGTTAAGATTTGCACAAAAAGGTTAAAATAGATAATTTGTTATATTTATTCCTGAATTACATAATAAAGTTAAAAGTAAATGACCTGCAATTATAGTAGCTGTTAAATGAACTGCATGAAGTTGCAAGCACCGCTAGCAAGTTGTTGATTTGGAATGTAGAGTATTTGACTGCCGGGCAGCTGCCAGTAGCGCCAGTGCGCCTCGTCGCCGCCCTGAACAAAAATGTTAAGGATGTCTGCACTCACCTGTAGCTTGCGTAGGCGGCGGGGTTCTCCTGGAGCAGGAAGCAGGCTCTGCGCCGCCTGGGGGCTGCCGGGCTGCTGCCAGTAGCACCAGTGCGCCTCGTCACCGCCATGATTGCTACAAACAAGAACAAAAGTTTAAAACTGAAACCTAACATGAGCAACCCATTAAGGTCTCGCTACTGAGCGCAGGTATCCCATCAGAAAAGAACGAGAAAGCCAAGTTCCCAAGCAAGATACAATTATGCTACAATTTATGGTTGAAAATTACCAATCGTCATTAAGAACGCGAAAGTTTTCCTTCAACGACGCAGCAGCGAAACGACGCGATTTTTTGCATGGGGTGTACTCGAAGACTTAACTAAATCCACGCGCATGAAGTAGCAAGCATCCGCTAGTAAGCTGTTTATTTGGAATGTGGAGTATGACTGCCGGGCTGCCAGTAGCGCCAGTGCGCCTCGTCGCCGCCCTGACCAAAAATGTAGAGGATGTCTGCACTCACCTGTAGCTGGCGTAGGCGGCGGGGTTCTCCTGGAGCAGGAAGCAGGTGGTGGGCACCAGCGCGCACGGGCTCTGCGCCGCCTGGGGGCTGCCGGGCTGCTGCCAGTAGCACCACTGCGCCTCGTCACCGCCATGATCGCTACAAACAATAACAAAAGTTTAGAGCTGATACCCAATATTAGCAACCCATGAACGTCTCGCTACTGAGCGCAGGTCTCCTATCAGAAAAAAAACGAGAAAGCCAAGTTCCCAAGCAAGCATTGCCACCACAACTCACATGCACCATAACTCACCGACACCGGAGCATCCTCAGGATGATATCGACTTTCCAATGAGTATTGTAAGTCGACTTTACAATACTCATTGAAAATCGTCCTCCTCTCCTGAGGATGCTCCCACCCACCCTCTGTCGCTTGCAGTGCGTCGCTGGCCGTCGGCTTCGTCGATCTGCAACATAAAAACAACAGTTAAGATTTGCACAAAAAGGTTAAAATAGATAATTTGTTATATTTATTCCTGAATTACCTAATAAAGTTAAAAGTAAATGACCTGCAATTATAGTAGCTGTTAAATGAACTGCATGAAGTTGCAAGCACCGCTAGCAAGTTGTTGATTTGGAATGTAGAGTATTTGACTGCCGGGCAGCTGCCAGTAGTGCCAGGGTATCTCGTCGCCTCCCTGATCGCGAATGTAGTGGATGGCAGCACTCACCTGTAGCTGGCGTAGGCGGCGTGGTTCACCTGGGGCGGGAAGCAGGCGGTGGGCACCAGCACGCAAGGGCTCTGCGCCGCCTGGGGGCTGCCGGGCTTCTGCCAGTAGCACCACTGCGCCTCGTCGCCGCCATGATTGCTACAAACAAGAACAAAAGTTTAAAGCTGAAACCCAACATGAGCAATCCATTAACGTCTCGCTACTGAGCGCAGGTATCCCATCAGAAAAGAACGAGAAAGCCAAGTTCCCAAGCAAGATACAATTATGCTACAATTTATGGTTGAAAATTACCAATCGTCATTAAAAATGCGAAAGTTTTTGTCGAGTTTTTCTTCAACGACGCAGCAGCGAAACGACGCGATTTTTCGCATGGGGTGTACTCGAAGACTTAAATAATCCACGCGCATGAAGTAGCCAGCATCCGCTAGTAAGTTACTGATTTGGAATGTAGAGTATGACTAACAGGCTGCTGCCAGTAGCGCCAGTGCGCCTCGTCGCCGCCCTGAACAAAAATGTTAAGGATGTCTGCACTCACCTGTAGCTTGCGTAGGCGGCGGGGTTCTCCTGGAGCAGGAAGCAGGCTCTGCGCCGCCTGGGGGCTGCCGGGCTTCTGCCAGTAGCACCAGTGCGCCTCGTCACCGCCATGATCGCTACAAACAATAACAAAAGTTTAGAGCTGAAGCCCAATATTAGCAACCCATGAACGTCTCGCTACTGAGCGCAGGTCTCCTATCAGAAAAAAACGAGAAAGCCAAGTTCCCAAGCAAGCATTGCCACCACCACTCACATGCACCACAACTCACCGACACCGGAGCATCCTCAGGATGATATCGACTTTCCAATGAGTATTGTAAGTCAACTTTACAATACTCATTGCAAATCGACCTCCTCTCCTGAGGATGCTCCCACCCACCATCTGTCGCTTGCAGCGCGTCGCTGGCCGTCGGCTCCGTCGATCTGCAACATAAAAACAACAGTTAAGATTTGCACAAAAAGGTTAAAATAGATAATTTGTTATATTTATTCCTGAATTACCTAATAAAGTTAAAAGTAAATGACCTGCAATTATAGTAGCTGTTAAATGAACTGCATGAAGTTGCAAGCACCGCTAGCAAGTTGTTGATTTGGAATGTAGAGTATGACTGCCGGGCTGCCAGTAGCGCCAGTGCGCCTCGTCGCCGCCCTGACCAAAAATGTAGAGGATGTCTGCACTCACCTGTAGCTGGCGTAGGCGGCGGGGTTCTCCTGGAGCAGGAAGCAGGTGGTGGGCACCGGCGCGCACGGGCTCTGCGCCGCCTGGGGGCTGCCGGGCTGCTGCCAGTAGCACCAGTGCGCCTCGTCACCGCCATGATCGCTACAAACAATAACAAAAGTTTAGAGCTGAAACCCAATATTAGCAACCCATGAACGTCTCGCTACTGAGCGCAGGTCTCCTATCAGCAAAAAACGAGAAAGCCAAGTTCCCAAGCAAGCATTGCCACCACCACTCACATGCACCACAACTCACCGACACCGGAGCATCCTCAGGATGATGTCGACTTTCCAATGAGTATAGTAAGTCGACTTTACAATACTCATTGAAAATCGTCCTCCTCTCCTGAGGATGCTCCCACCCACCCTCTGTCGCTTGCAGCGCGTCGCTGGCCGTCGGCTCCGTCGATCTGCAACATAAAAACAACAGTTAAGATTTGCACAAAAAGGTTAAAATTGATAATTTGTTATATTTATTCCTGAATTACCTAATAAAGTTAAAAGTAAATGACCTGCAATTATAGTAGCTGTTAAATGAACTGCATGAAGTTGCAAGCACCGCTAGCAAGTTGTTGATTTGGAATGTAGAGTATTTGACTACCGGGCAGATGCCAGTAGTGCCAGGGTATCTCGTCGCCGCCCTGATCGCGAATGTAGTGGATGGCAGCACTCACCTGTAGCTGGCGTAGGCGGCGTGGTTCACCTGGGGCGGGAAGCAGGCGGTGGGCACCAGCACGCAAGGGCTCTGCGCCGCCTGGGGGCTGCCGGGCTTCTGCCAGTAGCACCACTGCGCCTCGTCGCCGCCATGATTGCTACAAACAAGAACAAAAGTTTAAAGCTGAAGAAACCCAACATGAGCAATCCATTAACGTCTCGCTACTGAGCGCAGGTATCCCATCAGAAAAGAACGAGAAAGCCAAGTTCCCAAGCAAGATGCAATTATGCTACAATTTATGGTTGAAAATTACCAATCGTCATTAAAAATGCGAAAGTTTTTGTCGAGTTTTTCTTCAACGACGCAGCAGCGAAACGACGCGATTTTTTGCATGGGGTGTACTCGAAGACTTAACTAAATCCACGCGCATGAAGTAGCCAGCATCCGCTAGTAAGTTACTGATTTGGAATGTAGAGTATGACTAACAGGCTGCTGCCAGTAGCGCCAGTGCGCCTCGTCGCCGCCCTGAACAAAACTGTTAAGGATGTGTGCACTCACCTGTAGCTTGCGTAGGCGGCGGGGTTCTCCTGGAGCAGGAAGCAGGCTCTGCGCCGCCTGGGGGCTGCCGGGCTGCTGCCAGTAGCACCAGTGCGCCTCGTCACCGCCATGATTGCTACAAACAAGAACAAAAGTTTAAAACTGAAACCTAACATGAGCAACCCATTATGGTCTCGCTACTGAGCGCAGGTATCCCATCAGAAAAGAACGAGAAAGCCAAGTTCCCAAGCAAGATACAATTATGCTACAATTTATGGTTGAAAATTACCAATCGTCATTAAGAACGCGAAAGTTTTTGTCGAGTTTTCCTTCAACGACGCAGCAGCGAAACGACGCGATTTTTTGCATGGGGTGTACTCGAAGACTTAACTAAATCCACGGGCATGAAGTAGCAAGCATCCGCTAGTAAGTTGTTGATTTGGAATGTAGAGTATGACTGCCGGGCTGCCAGTAGCGCCAGTGCGCCTCGTCGCCGCCCTGACCAAAAATGTAGAGGATGTCTGCACTCACCTGTAGCTGGCGTAGGCGGCGGGGTTCTCCTGGAGCAGGAAGCAGGTGGTGGGCACCAGCGCGCACGGGCTCTGCGCCGCCTGGGGGCTGCCGGGCTGCTGCCAGTAGCACCAGTGCGCCTCGTTACCGCCATGATCGCTACAAACAATAACAAAAGTTTAGAGCTGAAACCCAATATTAGCAACCCATGAACGTCTCGCTACTGAGCGCAGGTCTCCTATCAGAAAAAAACGAGAAAGCCAAGTTCCCAAGCAAGCATTGCCACCACCACTCACATGCACCACAACTCACCGACACCGGAGCATCCTCAGGATGATATAGACTTTCCAATGAGTATTGTAAGTCGACTTTACAATACTCATTGAAAAGTCGTCATCTCCTGAGGATGCTCCCACCCACCCTCTGTTGCTTGCAGCGCGTCGCTGGCCGTCAGCTCCATCGATCTGCAACATAAAAACAACAGTTTAGATTTGCAAGAAAAGTCTAAAATAGATAATTATTCCTGAATTACCTAATAAAGTTAAAAGTAAATGACCTGCAATTATAGTAGCTGTTTAACGAACTGCACGAAGTAGCAAGCATCCACTAGCAAGTTGTTGATTTGGAATGTAGAGTATTTGACTGCCGGGCTTCTGCCAGTAGCACCAGTGCGCCTCGTCGCCGCCATGATTGCTACAAACAAGAACAAAAGTTTAAAGCTGAAACCCAACATGAGCAATCCATTAACCTCTCGCTACTGAGCGCAGGTATCCCATCAGAAAAGAACGAGAAAGCCAAGTTCCCAAGCAAGATACAATTATGCTACAATTTATGGTTGAAAATTACCAATCGTCATTAAAACTGCGAAAGTTTTTGTCGAGTTTTTCTTCAACGACGCAGCAGCGAAACGACGCGATTTTTTGCATGGGGTGTACTCGAAGACTTAACTAAATCCACGCGCATGAAGTAGCCAGCATCCGCTAGTAAGTTATTGATTTGGAATGTAGAGTATGACTAACAGGCTGCTGCCAGTAGCGCCACTGCGCCTCGTCGCCGCCCTGAACAAAAATGTTAAGGATGTCTGCACTCACCTGTAGCTGGCGTAGGCGGCGGGTTTCTCCTGGAGCAGGAAGCAGGCTCTGCGCCGCCTGAGGGCTGCCGGGCTGCTGCCAGTAGCACCAGTGCGCCTCGTCACCGCCATGATCGCTACAAACAATAACAAAAGTTTAGAGCTGAAACCCAATATTAGCAACTCATGAACGTCTCGCTACTGAGCGCAGGTCTCCTATCAGAAAAAAACGAGAAAGCCAAGTTCCCAAGCAAGCATTGCCACCACCACTCACATGCACCACAACTCACCGACACCGGAGCATCCTCAGGATGATATAGACTTTCCAATGAGTATTGTAAGTCGACTTTACAATACTCATTGAAAAGTCGTCCTCCTCTCCTGAGGATGCTCCCACCCACCCTCTGTCGCTTGCAGCGCGTCGCTGGCCGTCAGCTCCGTCGATCTGCAACATAAAAACAACAGTTTAGATTTGCTAGAAAAGTCTAAAATAGATAATTTGTTATATTTATTCCTGAATTACCTAATAAAGTTAAAAGTAAATGACCTGCAATTATAGTAGCTGTTTAACGAACTGCACGAAGTAGCAAGCATCCACTAGCAAGTTGTTGATTTGGAATGTAGAGTATTTGACTGCCGGGCTTCTGCCAGTAGCACCAGTGCGCCTCGTCGCCGCCATGATTGCTACAAACAAGAACAAAAGTTTAAAGCTGAAACCCAACATGAGCAATCCATTAACCTCTCGCTACTGATCGCAGGTATCCCATCAGAAAAGAACGAGAAAGCCAAGTTCCCAAGCAAGATACAATTATGCTACAATTTATGGTTGAAAATTACCAATCGTCATTAAAACTGCGAAAGTTTTTGTCGAGTTTTTCTTCAACGACGCAGCAGCGAAACGACGCGATTTTTTGCATGGGGTGTACTCGAAGACTTAACTAAATCCACGCGCATGAAGTAGCCAGCATCCGCTAGTAAGTTATTGATTTGGAATGTAGAGTATGACTAACAGGCTGCTGCCAGTAGCGCCACTGCGCCTCGTCGCCACCCTGAACAAAAATGTTAAGGATGTCTGCACTCACCTGTAGCTGGCGTAGGCGGCGGGGTTCTCCTGGAGCAGGAAGCAGGCTCTGCGCCGCCTGAGGGCTGCCGGGCTGCTGCCAGTAGCACCAGTGCGCCTCGTCACCGCCATGATCGCTACAAACAATAACAAAAGTTTAGAGCTGAAACCCAATATTAGCAACTCATGAACGTCTCGCTACTGAGCGCAGGTCTCCTATCAGAAAAAAACAAGAAAGCCAAGTTCCCAAGCAAGCATTGCCACCACCACTCACATGCACCACAACTCACCGACACCGGAGCATCCTCAGGATGATGTCGACTTTCCAATGAGTATTGTAAGTCGACTTTACAATACTCATTGAAAAGTCGTCCTCCTCTCCTGAGGATGCTCCCACCCACCCTCTGTCGCTTGCAGCGCGTCGCTGGCCGTCAGCTCCGTCGATCTGCAACATAAAAACAACAGTTTAGATTTGCTAGAAAAGTCTAAAATAGATAATTTGTTATATTTATTCCTGAATTACCTAATAAAGTTAAAAGTAAATGACCTGCAATTATAGTAGCTGTTTAACGAACTGCACGAAGTAGCAAGCATCCACTAGCAAGTTGTTGATTTGGAATGTAGAGTATTTGACTGCCGGGCTTCCAGTAGTGCCAGTGCACCTCGTCGCCGCCCTGATCGCGAATGTAGTGGATGGCTGCGCTCACCTGTAGCTAGCGTAGGCGGCGTGGTTCACCTGGGGCGGGAAGCAGGCGGTGGGCACCAGCATGCAAGGGCTCTGCGCCGCCTGGGGGCTGCCGGGCTTCTGCCAGTAGCACCGGTGCGCCTCGTCGCCGCCATGATTGCTACAAAAAAAACAAAAGTTTAAAGCTGAAACCCAACATGAGCAACCCATTAAAGTCTCGCTACTGAGCGCAGGTCTCCGATCAGAAAAGAACGAGAAAGCCAAGTTGCCAAGCAAGATTACAATTATGCTACAATTTATGGTTGAAAATTACCAATCGTCATTAAAAATGCGAAATTTTTTGTCGAGTTTTCCTTCAACGACGCAGCAGCGGAACGGCGCGATTTTTTGCATGGGTGTACTCTAAGACTTAACTAAATCCACGCGTATGATGTAGCAAGCATCCGCTAGGAAGTTGTTGATTTGGAATGTAGAGTATGACTGCTGGTCTGCTGCCAGTAGCGCCAGTGCGCCTCGTCGCCGCCCTGACAAAAATGTAAAGGATGTCTGCACTCACCTGTAGCTGGCGTAGGCGGCGGGGTTCTCCTGGAGCAGGAAGCAGGTGGTGGGCACCAGCGCGCACGGGCTCTGCGCCGCCTGGGGGCTGCCGGGCTGCTGCCAGTAGCACCAGTGCGCCTCGTCGCCGCCATGATCGCTACAAACAATAACAAAAGTTTAGAGCTGAAACCCAACAAAAGTTTAGAGCTGAAACCCAACAATAGCAAACCATGAACGTCTCGCTATTGAGCGCAGGTCTCCTATCAGAAAAGAACGAGAAAGCCAATTTCCCAAGCATGCAATGCCACCACCACTCACATGCACCACAACTCATATGCACCACAACTCACCGACACCGGAGCATCCTCAGGATGATGTCGACTTTCCAATGAGTATTGTAAGTAGACTTTACAATACTCATTAGAAAGTCGTCATCTCCTGAGGATGCTCCCACCCACCCACTGTGCTTGCAGTGCGTCGTTCGCCGTCGGCTCCGTCGATCTGCAACATAAAAACAACAGTTTAGATTTGGATGAAAAGGTTAAAATAGATAATTTGTTATATTTATTCCTGAAGTACCTAATAAAATTAAAAGTAAATGACCTGCAATTATAGTAGCTGTTAAACGAACTGCATGAAGTAGCTAGCATCCGCTAGCAAGTTGTTGATTTGGAATGTAGAGTATTTGACTGCCAGGCTGCCGCCAGTAGTGCCAGTGCACCTCGTCGCCGCCCTGATCTCGAATGTAGTGGATGGCTGCACTCACCTGTAGCTGGCGTAGGCGGCGAACACAATTCAACAAGACAAGAAAAGACGAGACGATACGAGACGAGACGAGCCGAGCCGGCAGCACACCAGCAGGTTAAGCGCAGACGCGCCGTGGCCGGCGCTGCGACGCGATCCAACGCGCTCGGCAGCGCACTGAGACGCAGATGCGCCGTGCCCAATGCTGCGACACGCCCCTGCGTGCTCGATAGCGCAATGGCAGATAAGGCGAAGACGCACCGGGACTGGCACTGCGCTCCGACGCGCTCGGCAGGGCACCAGCAAATGAGGCGCAGACGCGAAGTGGACAGCGCTGCGAGTTGCTCGGAAGCGCACCAGCAGGCGAGGCTCACACGCGCCGTGGCCAGCACTACGACACACCCCTGCGTGCTCAGCAGCGCACCGGCAAATGAGACGCAGACGTGCCGTGGCTGGGCGCTGCGACTTGCTCGGCAGCGCACCAGCAGGTGAGGCGCAGACGCGCCGTGGCCAGCGCTGCGACACGCCCCTGCGCACTGGTAGATGAGACGCGGAAGTGGAGTGCTCGGCAGCGCAGCGGCAGCCTAACCGTGCTACGCCGAGCTCCGAACGGTCCGCCGTCTCGAGCGAGAATGACACGCTATGCATCAGCCACCCGTATTTATACCAAAGCATGCTTGTAATCAATGCAACACAATACAACAACGAGACGAGACGAGCCGAGCCGAGCCGAGCCGAGCCGAGCCGAGCCGAGCCGACCCGAACCGAGCCGAGCCGAGCCTAGCCGAACCGACCCGAACCGAGCCAAGCCCAGCCGAGCCGTGCCGAGCCGAGCCGTACCGATCCGAGCTGAGCCGATCCGAGCCGAGCCGAGCGAGAGAATACCTATAGAGTACACATGTACACATGTACTCTATAGTACGTACTACGTAATAGCACACACACACTTCACTTGCGTACTACTCTGTCCGTGGCTTACACACGACTGAGTCCCCCCACCAAGTGGTGCCCGTATTTATGCGCCTCTGTGTTTTGCTTCTACCCACTATTTGCTGTATAAGCAATGTAGACATTATGATGTCTACTGCGTATAATATACTACATCCCTTCCTTGTTTAAATAATTTTTTCTTGTCATGTCAGTGGCTTATTAACAAAGTCACTAATATTTATATACTTGTAGTAGGTATCAACTTAACCATGGTCGCCAGAAATTTCCTCCTTCCAGAAAGAAAGATGAGAAAACTAAAGGCTTTGAAATTGAATATAAATTTTCTGATCACTAATAAATGCCTGTAATTGCACTGCTACAAAATGTCATAATCTGAACCCGGAAAGTAAAGTTACGTTTTCTGTTATCATTTTAAGATTGACCATTTGTAAATAAAGATGATGTCTCAGAATGGTATTGTAAAATGAAGGATTAATGAATGTTATAATATAAGGATGGAGATCCCTTAACATCGTAGTGAAAATAATGAATAAAGTTATTTTAAATGTCGCCAATTTTGAGAAGATCCCGCCTTATTGAACCTTGCCTCTCAGACTGAAACTTAAGTTGACACCTGTCACTCTTGTCAAAGAAACTTGTCAATGCCAATTATGTCAATAAGTGATTGTCACCAGTTACCATTTTTTTTTTACATTAGTGCTACTCCAATAACTAAGAATTAGAATAAGAAAACTTTCCATCTATAACCATGCATCAGAAGCTTAACAGTTAACAGTGACATTTGTCTACTGACTGATTCTGAAGTTAAAAGATTCGAGTAGCTATTTGGAATTATACAAATTCCAATCAATGAATACATCAAATACTAGCCACTATACTGAGCTGGGACATATCCTTTCAATAAAGATCCACGAAACTACTTTAAATAAACGAGGTGTGAATAACTGGTTCGCAACTTCTCAAACCCACAACTAATTAAATTTTAATCTAAGCGCATGAAATCAATAGAACAACAAATTCTTGTTGACCTGGTCATTATACAAGACAAATCCGTATAAATACCCACCTGTTTGAATGGGATTTACTACCAAAATCGATATAATTATTACGATAACGAATTTCTCATTTTCTTTATAATACTAATAGTAAATGTAAAATATGTTCGTTTTGAAACGTCAATTACGTTTAATAGATTACTGCTAATAATACTTTGTGTAGTAGGGTCTCTTTAAATTACTTATTAAAACTTTTCGAATTGATATTATTACCAAGATAAACAAAACTTAAGGTAATGATTTGAAACCTTTACTGAAACTAAAAATCTGAATAAATCTTAATCTACATTAAGTTGATAAAATATGAAGGTTTTTTTTTAAAACTTCGAAGCAATCTTTTACGGATTTAACTGAAGGTCCCGCCTATTTGGGGAAAGTATTTAAATGTTACCAGGTGATACTTGAAAATTAATGTTTGAATCAGATCAACATTTATATAGCAGCGTTCCTTAGCTGTTTCTCTAGCATCAGGCCACTCATATTCAATCATCGATCGTTTTAAGATTGCAATGTTAAATCCCTACCATACCTTTGTGAATTACCTGCAGAGTTTGCACCCAACGTTTCAGGAACACATCAGAATTCTCTCCAGATTTTGTGCTGAGGACTTAGAAACTCGTAAACATACTCACGACTATCAGCTGCCTTTTATCCTTTTCTTCTTTTGTTTAACCATGATAGGAGGAAAAATCTAAACAATACTTACAGAGCACCTTTCCTCGTTCTCCTCGCGAACACTCCTTGTGGTCTATTATTACTACTATACTTACCTGTAAATCTTGAGTAAAACCTAGATGACCAATCATTGTTTGTCTTCTCTTGTAGATTCTGAGAGTACACCAATAACTTTAAAATCGGTTAGATCCTAGAGTCCTTGTTATCATTCGTATACCAACTAATTCTCGATGGCAAATTTGTGAGCTCAAATTCCCAATATACAATAAGTACCTCAATTAGAAGCTAACTTAGAAATTGATAACTCCTTAGGCTGTCCTGATTATAACTATATGCTGGCCAATAGCTCATAAGTGAGCGTCGTTAAGCAGAAAACGACCACCGGCATTTTTTGCCAAGTGTGACCAAGCTCGAAATCAAAATTTGTCAAATGAGATCATTTACCAAAATAGCTCATTTTTAGGGTTCCGTACCCAAAGGGTACCAACGGGACCCTATTACTAAGCCTACGCTGTCCGTCCGTCCGTCCGTCCGTCCGTCCGTCCGTCCGTCCGTCCGTCTGTCAGAGGGCTGTATCTCGTAAACCATAATAGATAGACAAATGAAATTTTCACATATTATGTATTTCTATTGCCGCTATAACAACAAATAATAAAAATTAAATGAAATTAAAAAAATTAAATTAAAAATTTCCGTGGGTACATGGAAATATTTTTATTTAATTTTTTTTAACGGAACCCTAAAAGAGCGAGGCCCGACTCGCACTTGACCGATTTTTGATGCTAAAACCGACCAAGTCCAGCCTCTGGTCTAACAAAAATTAAAAATATGCAAAAAATAATTCAACAGAAAGAGACCATCGGCGTTGGCTGGCTACTGCAAAAATATAAACCGCAAGAAAGTATGATTTCTTAATTTACAGAAAGCGACCATTGCAATGGTCGGTTTGTGCAAAATAAGAAATGGACTTAGTCAATATTAATGCAAAACGAGACCACAAGTCAGTGGTGGTGGTCTATTTTAGTCATAGTAAAATGAAACTTTTTACTTAGATTTTGATTTTGCATAACACGACCATCCTTAGTAGACATAAAGAGTCTTAACGTTTAATGCGATCGTTAGTTGTGTTTTTTACACTAGCGGCACGCTATGATGGCCGGTTTGACGTTTGTCCGCTCATGAAGTTCCGTATTAATTGATAACGACTTTGAAGGAAATAATTGTATTACTTTATTGACGATAGTGATGTGCAGAGATTCATAAATTTTATCGAATGTAGTTTTAGGTTTAGGACTCAAAATTTATTTATTAAATTGATTTCTAAAATGTATACAAGTGTAGAAAAATCAGTTTGCACCATTTAAGGGGTGAATGTACTTGTGAATATGAACAATTTTCACTATGTGGACAAACCTCTGAAATCGCAAAAAAATATCAGCTGTTTCATACAAAAGGTAAAATTTTTATTTTTATATGATATATACCACAACTCGGCATTTGGTTTTCTAAATTGAAAATTTTTAAAAATGGAATCTAATACGATCGTCACATAGGATCGCTGGCTAGCACAACTACTACCTCCGGCAAACTCGCGTCAATGCTCAATGCAAAACAAAGCAGTTTCGAATTGACGTTGCTTCGAAAAGTATAAACTGTCAGTGCAATGCGATTGTGATATAGTTTTAACCTGGCTTTGGATTTCAAATATTGATACTGCATTACTGTTGACCCTTGCTCGTTAATTTGGACTCTGTTCAAGCCCTTTGTTGTGGATTTCGTCGATATGACCGAACGTACGCAGAGAACTGTTCTAAATAGTCAGACACGTGAGTTCGTAATACGCCTTCGTAACTATTTCGATCGTGAAGCTCAAAATGGAGGGCCAATTTTACCTATAACGTCAGTGGTTGAACGCGTAGCTGATGCGCTTAATATTGGACAACGAACTGTTAGACGGATAACTAAAAAAAAATATGGCGAGACTGGCACAGAAGAAAATAAACTTCACACACCAAAAAAGAGAAAACGAGCAAAACCAGTCGTAGGCATCGATAGCTTTGATGCCGATGCTATCCGAAGACATGTTTACGGCTACTATTTACAGAAGGAGTATCCAACAAGAAAAAAGTTGGTGCATTCACTGAAGGAAGCTGGATTATTCTTCGGTGGGGAAAGTTCTTTAACGAAGATTTTGAAGACCATTGGATTTCGATACAAAAAATGTAACAAACGCAAAATATTGATGGAAAGATTTGATATAGCGATGGCAAGGTATACTTTTTTACGGCAAGTGAAAGAAATCAAAAATTGGCAAAATGTTGTGTTCTTGGATGAAACATGGCTTAATGCTAACCATACTGTAGGCCGTTCTTGGAACGATGACACAGCAGCATCTACTTCCAAAGTTCCTGTAGGAAAAGGATCGCGACTTATAATTTGTCACGCCGGAACCATCAACGGGTTTGTCGAAGGTTCTCTCATGGCTTTTGCGTCAAAAACCACTGGAGACTATCATGAAGACATGAATGGAGAAAAGTTTACTGAATGGTTTACCTCAATGTTGTGTAGCCTCCCTGAACCATCAACATCAACCAACCATATTATAATTATGGACAACGCCCCATACCACTCGATGCAAATTGACAAGCCACCTGCCCAATCCCAAAAGAAAGCTGATATCGTCGCATGGCTTCGTAAAAATGGCGTAGATGCAAACATGAATATGTTAAAAGCGGAATTAGTACGTCTTTTAAAAGAAAACAAACCAACCAAGATCCGATACGTCATTGACGAAATAGCATTAGAACATGGGCACAGAGTTATACGGTTACCGCCTTACCATTGTGAGTATAATGCGATTGAGTTGGTGTGGGCTCAAATTAAGGGATATGCTGCAAGACACAATACAGAACCCCCATTTACCACAAAAAAAATGCTAAAATTATTAGAAGAAGCTTGTGAACATGTGACTAAAGGAGACTGGGAAAAGGTTGTGAATAGAACTGTTAAATTAATAAGGGAAGATTATGAAAGAGATGTGAAAATAGATAATATTATAGAAAACGAACATATAATTATTAATGTAGGTGATGATAGCAGTGACGACAGTGAAAATAGTAGTATGGACGAATCTGATTAATTATGGCCTTTTGTGGCACCTTTTTTGGTATCTTTTGTATTCATATGTTTCTTGTGTGCATATAAAGTATGTATATTCATTTTCATTCAAATATTCAGTTCGTTCAAATAAATTAAATAAACATATACATTTTTGTTTTATTAAACCTATTTAATCAGGTACAAAAACAAAACTTAATTGTTTTTTGTTCGAGAATAAATTGACATTCCACATCACTATTGTAATGTGTCAAACCGGCCATCATAGCGTGCCGCTAGTGTAGTTAACATAAGACAGTTGAATATTTTATTCACAGCAACAGTTTTTGTTTCTTTTTATTGCTCAATCTTTAAATGTTAAATGTAATCAATTAAGAAAAAGTCCATTTCTTTATATATGTTTCATATCTTAGAAAATTAATGTTTTTAGCGCAATATGGATAGTCGTGGTCGATTGTTGGTTGATATGATTTTAAGCAAGGACCAAAGAACTGAGGTTAATAACAGTGAAAACAGCGTGACCAATACAAAAAAAACAGAAACTAAACATGTTAATAATAATAACTGCGCAACATCTCCTGCTTCAAGTCCGTGTCGTGAAATACCAGAGAGTAACCCTGTTATGATGGAACAGCTGATGCATGAATTGGCAAAGCCAGAAGATGACAGTATAGAACAATATACTGTTTCATGTTTGACGAAAGAGCCGTCATTTCAGAATAATTCAATTACCACCGAAACAAGCTGGAGCTTACCAAATTCAGATTTAACAGACTATGTAGATCAACCGATAGACGATGTACCAAGTCATATGTCTTCATTTCCATCTTCGTTAGCAAGTGGAAATATACAATTGGATGCCGGGATGGGGGGTTCTCCTGGGGATATGCTTCTTTTAGTGGGTTCTGTTTCAAGCCAGCAGGGAGAAAGAGATTTCAGTCCTGCATCTGATAGCGACCTAAATTATAGCCCCACAAATGATAATCTGTCCTTTGACTCGTCTGGTGATGAAAGACCTCCACTTAATGATGCTTTGTCTCTCAAAAAATGTTTAGATGAAACTACTGAATTGGTGCACGAACCAAATATGTCCGCACACTCGTCTGATAGTGAAACAGCTTCACCTAATATTGCTTTATCTCCAAAAATATATCTTGATGAAGTAACTGGATTATTGCACAAACCAACAGTAAATGAGGTAACTGAGGCACATGACTCTCAAGGTAATCAGATAAATCAAACACGTGAGTCACAAATAGAAACAAATACAACCGGACGTCCAAGAAAAGGAAGAAAGCGTAAACATTCAAATTTGACTAGGGCATTGAATAAGATAAACAGAAGTAGTAATAAAATTTATTTTGACTACAAAGACAATGAAAAAGGTCCACGAGTGTTCAATAACATCCCATGTCTGTGCAGCAATAAATGTAATGAAAAAATATCCAGTGACATCCGGTGTTCAGAATTTAATCGTTTTTGGGCTCTAGCATCTTATGATGCACAAAATGCTTACATCGCTGCAAAAATCACACAAAAACCTACGCAAAATAAAAGTAACAGAAGTTTAACTTCCACAATGTCCAATGATAACACTGTACTGAAATCGAAACAAAAAAAATTTACAGGATGTTATCGTTTACAAGGCGATATTAAGGTCTGCAAAATGTATTTTTTAAAAACTTATCAAATATCTTCTTGTAGAGTTAATACGGCACTCAAAAAAATTAAAATGTCAAAGAGGTTTAAAACAAGGGGGTAAGAATAAAACTGCCGATGATAAGCGAAAAGAAGTTATTGAATTCATTAAACGTATTCCAACTTATGAATCACACTACTGCCGCAGCCAAACTAATGCACGATTCTTGCCACCAGATATGACATTATCAAAAATCATTGACATGTACAAGAAAGAATATAAGGATAATAACCAAGTTAGTGATGCTGTATTTAAAAATATATTTTACTCGGAATTCAACCTAAGAACTGCTACTTTAAAAAAATCGGCCAAGTGCGAGTCAGGCCTCGCTCTTTTAGGGTTCCGTTAAAAAAAATTCAAATTAAAATATTTTTATGTACCCATGGAAATATTTTAATTTAATTTTTTTAATTTAATTTAATTTTTATTATTTGTTGTTATAGCGGCAATAGAAATACATAATATGTGAAAATTTCATCTGTCTATCTATTACGGTTTACGAGATACAGCCCGCTGACAGACGGACGGACGGACGGACGGACAGCGTAGGCTTAGTAATAGGGTCCCGTTGGTACCCTTTGGGTACGGAACCCTAAAAAGACACATGCAACTTTTGTGACAAAATTAAGGCTCAAATGGTTAATGAAAATAATATAACTAAAAAGGAAGAACTAAAAAAAATACACGCTGAACATTTAACAAAAGCTGAAGAAGCACAACAACTCCTCAAGGCTGATCTTAAGTATGCGAGAGAAAATGCAGATACAGAATGCATTACTTATGATATGGAGAAAACTTTACCACTTCCTAGGATTCCAACAAACGTTGTATTCTACAAAAGACAACTTTGGCTATATAATGAAGGGGTTTACAGCGGAAAGAAAGACCAAGGATATTGCTATATTTGGATAGAAGGAGAGGCTGGCAAAGGAGCACAAGAAGTTGGATCAGTTCTCAGAAAACACGTAAAAGAAGAAAATATAACTGATGTAAAGAATTTAATTTTCTGGTCCGATTCTTGCGGTGGTCCGAAATATAAAAATCACATTGTGGCTTAAAACTTTACTTGAAGAGTTACCTAATCTAGAACGAATCACGATGAAGTTTTTATACTCCGGACATTCCTTTTTGCCAAACGATAGGCATTTTGCTAACATTGAATGTGCGCTTAGGCTTCAGCAGCGACTATACACACCTGAGGATTATATAAATGTGATAAAGAGTTCCAAAAAGAAGAAGCCGCTCATTGTTAAACGAATGGAGAAAACAGATTTTGTTGGTACAGAAAAGATAGAGAAACACGTATAGAAAGACCAGTGTTAATAAAGAAAAGGTAAGTTTGTTTTGTTCCTGTCCCAGATGTGTGTAAAAATCTACAAATAATGAAAGTAAATATTCTATAATATTCATCACTATAAATCAAATATTTTTTTCAGATAAGTTGGTTAAATGCCCGGGAAATAAAATTTAACAAGGCTGAAAAATATTTGTTTCACGTTAAGGAGTCTTTTGCAGAAGATGTAGGCATGACTGTCGATATTAAATCTAGAAACAAATCACAAGAATGCTTCTATGATTTACTTTCTCCGTTATGGCCTGATGGAAAAGCCATATCAACACCAAAATTAAAAGATTTGAGTTCACTGCTTGCACTAATACCAAAGGATTGTCAGGACTTTTACCTCAATCTTCACTCTGGGCCTGATATCATCGACGATGTTGATGGCTTTAATGTTACAGAGTTGGATTTTGAACAGGATAGAGAATAAGTTCATTATGTTTAATATGTTTTGAATTTTTACTTTAATAATAATTTTATTAATATTTTTAACAATTTTTTTGGTTACAATAGGTATTGAAAACCATTTTAAATTGTGTTCATTTACATTTTGCAGAATAAAACTATCGATTTGGCTTTGCGTTTTTTTTTCTTTTCATCCACATCTCAATTATCTAAAAGCGATCACGCTGATGGTAGCATTCTGCTAAAATGACATTTTTAATATCTGCAGTTTTGCTAAAAACGACCGTAATTAAATACGATCTTTTCCTACTAAAATATGGTATTTTGGTGCCAAAAAGTAATATTCATATTAGCTAATAAAATATACTTACACTTTCATTAATTTTTTTAACAATTTTCGTCATACATTTGAAGCAGTGATAAAAATACCTAAAATTGCTCATAGCTCGAAACTCGTTTTTTGGTGCTGGTCGTTTTCTGCTTAACGACGCTCAAGTATTGTATTACGAATATCAGTCGGTCTGACAATAGTGAGCATGATTAGGGTAGGTTGTATCAATAAATTTTTTTGATGAATCTTATCGCAACCATTAAACATGGCGCTAATTAGCCAAAAATGCTTTGGACATTGCAATTCACCATCTGCTAGCGCTTACTTAACATTGAAGTTTTTTTTTTTCACCGATGGTTTCGTATAGAGGACAAAAATTCATTCAGAGGAAAATTATGGAGAGAGCTGATGATTGAGGATTTCGGAGACGGGTGAAGAGCACGGCCAGGGTATTGAAGATATGTGGGGTGTGCTCGAACAAATGTCACTCGAAACCTCATCCAATTCGCAGTGAGCTGAAAATAAATTCAAAATGGCGGAAAAAAGATGGCCGCCATACAAATTTCGTCGGTGTCTATCTCGGGGAGTATAAAAGATGGAAGAGTGGTTTCTTGGCAAAAGATGATCAGTGCCCAAAGGTCTATTTGATGAATAGAAAAAAATCCAAGATGGCGGAATTTTTTTCTTCATACAAAATATATGGCGAATATTGAAGAGACTAGAAGCCGGGAATCATGCAAGACTTTGATACGGTTCCTTTTCAAGATTTGTTTTTATTGAAGAATTTTCATTATGACAAATGATGACATATTATGATGATCGAGGGTTTGGAAGGTGGGTGAGAAGCACGGCCTTGGTAATGAAGATAGGTGGGGGTGCTCGAACAAAAGTCACTCGAAACCTCATCCAATTGGCAGTGAGCTGAAAAAAATCCAAAATGGCAGATTCAAGATGGCAGCTATAAGATTTCATAGATGTCTATCTCAGGGAGTTTAAAAGATGGAAGAGTGGTTTTTTGAAAGAAAAGGATCAGGACCTGAAAGTATACTTAACGAGCAGGAAAACCGCGGTCCGCTTGCGGGCCGCGCCCCCACGCGCCCGACTAGTTAATTAATATATATATAGCTGCTGGGGCTGATTGACTGATTCACTGACTGACTCATTGATCACCTCTCCTGTAAAATTTTGCATGAAAATTTTTTTTTTCACTGATGGTTTCGTATAGAGGAAAAAAATTCATTCGGAGGAAAACTATGGAGAGAGCTGATGATTGAGGATTTCGGAGACGGGTGAAGAGCACGGCCAGGGTATCGAAGATAGGTGGGGTGTGCTCGAACAAATGTCACTCGAAACCTCATCCAATTCGCAGTGAGCTGAAAAAAAATTCAAAATGGCGGAAAAAAGATGGCCGCCATACAAATTTCTTCGGTGTCTATCTCGGGGAGTATAAAAGATGGATGAGTGGTTTCTTGGCAAAAGATGATCAGGACCCAAAGGTCTATTTGATGAATAGAAAAAAATCCAAGATGGCGGAATGTTTTTTCTCCATACAAAATATATGGCGAATATTGAATAGACTAGAAGCTGAGAACTATGCAAGACTTTGATACGGTTCCTTTTCAAAATTTGTTTTTATAAAAGAATTCTCATTCTGACAAATGATGAGATATAATGATCGAGGGTTCGGAAGGTGGGTGAGGAGCACGGGCAGGGTATTGAAGACAGGTGGGAGGTGCTCAAACAAAAAATACTCGAAACCTCATCCAATTGGCAATTAGCTAAAAAAAAATTCAAAATGGCGGATTCAAGATGGCGGCCATACCAATTTCATAGGCGTCTATCTCGGAGAGTATAAAAGATGGAAGAGTGGTTATTTGATAGAAAATGATCAGGACCTGAAACCCTGAAAGTCCACTTGACGATAGAAAAACCGCGGTCCGCTTGCGGGCCGCGCACCCACGCGCCCTACTAGTTAATATATATATAGCTGCTGGGGCTGATTGACTGACTCACTCATTGATCACCTCTCCTGAAAAATTTTGTATGAAAAATTTTTTTTTCACCGATTGTTTCGTATAGAGGACAAAAATTCATTCGGAGGAAAAATATGGAGAGAGCTGATGATTGAGGATTTCGGAGACGGGTGAGGAGCACGGCCAGGTTATTGAAGATAGGTGGGGGGTGCTCGAACAAATGTCATTCGAAACCTCGTCCAATTGACAGCGAGCTGAAAAAAAATTCAAAATGGCGGAAAAAAGATGGCGGCCATACAAATTTCGTCGGTGTGTATCTCGGAGAGTATAAAAGATGGAAGAGTGGGATCTTGGCAAAATATGATCAAGGCCTGAAGGTCTACTTGATGAACAGAAAAAATATCAAGATGGCGGATTTTTTTTTCTCCATACAAAATATATAGCGAATATTAAATAGACTAGAAGCTAAGAACTATGCAAGACTTTGATACGGTTCCTTTTCAAAATTTGTTTTTATAAAAGAAATCTCAATCTGACAAATGATGAGATATGATGATCGAGGGTTTGGAAGGTGGGTGAGGAGCACGGGCAGGGTATTGAAGATAGGTGGGAGGTGCTCAAACAAAAAATACTCGAAACCTCATCCAATTGACAATGAGCTGAAAAAAAATTCAAAATGGCGGATTCAAGATGGCGGCCATACCAATTTCATAGGCATCTATCTCGGAGAGTATAAAAGATGGAAGAGTGGTTATTTGATAGAAAATGATCAGGACCTGAAAGTCCACTTGACGATAGAAAAACCGACCCACGCGCCCTACTAGTTATGTATATAATAATACTTACAGTTGATGTTGTTCAATAAATATTTTCATATTTTCATATATTACGCGATTTTGCCGATCCGCGATTGAAAATATGGATTATAATCACTGTATCACTATATTTAATAACAGCCTTTGATAATATTTTTTTCAAAGGAAGACGGATTAACGATATAATTTCAGATTCGATGCGCACGCGGCGAAAGTACACAACGTTAAGACTCAAAATGGCAGCTATTTCCCATTACCACTGCCTTGCTGGGTGAGACACTAGCGCCACCTATATCCGGTAAGATGAACTACTTTATATATAGATCGATCGCGGATATCCGGTGAAGTACAGACTGCTTCTTCAAACAATGCTGTATGTTTTCCCTCTCGGCACATGTATTATTATCGGTTTTATTGTTATGTAAAACCGTAATATTTTTGTTATGTCCCATATTTACTTTCATATACATTTAGTAGAAAGATGTTATTTTGACATTACAAACAGACACTTCAATTTTATTTATTTGTATAGATTAATTTGCATCAGAGCAGAGCCATATCTAGAATTGAACAAAAAGGTATTTGTATTTTAAGAAAGTATTTTGAAAAATATACCTATTTTTTATTTATTTAAAATACAAAACACAAAAAAAATTACGAGACATAGGTCAATCAAAAAAGTATTGTATTTTATATTTTACATTTTTTGTTTTGCATTTTGTATTTTAGTACATTTCTTAAACTATTTTGTACAACTCTGCAAGCTAGGTAGGTCCAATTTCGAAAAAGAGATCAACCGCCAATCCAACTCGGCTGGGCAGCGTTCGGGAAGCTCCGAAATGTCTTCTCGTCCAAAATCCGTCAGTGCCTGAAGACTAAGGGTGGAACCACATTTGTGAGGATCTTTTCGGATTTCGCCCATACAAAACTGTCAAAATGCCATAGAAACGTGTACGGATCAAATCGGCTTTTAGATGCGTATACGAATGTATGGAAAATGACAGTTTTGTATAGGCAAAATCCGAATCGATCCTCACAAATGTGGTTCCACCCTAAGTCTTCGAACAATGCGTGTTGCCAGTGATGACTTACGGATACGAGACATCCCCCGAACATCAAAGTAGAGAGAGAAAAGTATTCGGTTTCTTTTTAGGATTTTTTCTAAAACCGGTTCACATCACTAATTGTAGTACAGTAGTGAGTGACTGGAACGGAGAAACTTATTTTTTAAGTAAAGGTGGAATCGGGATTTGAAGAAACGGAATTGAAAGGATCAGAAAAACTTGACTATGGCTCAAACGCTCGACGCGCGGAGCCACTAAACAAACGAAGAAGAAGAAGACTAGCATAGACCACGAACACCAACGAACACTAGGATAGTGACTAGTGAGTGATTACCATGGAATTATTATGTACTTACGTACAAATTACTGATTACATTGAGAATGTGAATGATTAAATCGTAGATTACCAGAGATGATATTCTTTTAAAAACTGCGTTTGGTCTGTGGTTGTCTAAATGTTTTCTTTTGTATTAGGCCTTAGGAGACCTATTATCCAGGGCTGTAAAATAAATTAAAAAAACAAAATATAAAAGTAGTAACTAGTACCCAATCTGTGTCAATGTCATACTGTCTATACAACTTTGGGCCCTTCAAGGACATGCAAAGATATAATAATGCATTATTTATTTAGGCTTTTTAGCGTATCTATATAAAATCTGGTTCAGGTGGCCGCCAGACTAATGATATGAGAAATATAGCGTATTTTTGTAACCATTTTGGGGTTATGTTTTTGACAGAGAGCTTAAGGGTGGAACCACATTTGTAAGGATCGTTTCGGATTTCGCCCATACAAAACTGTCAAATTCCATAGAAACGTGAACGGATCAATTCGGCTTTTCGCATCGCATTTTTTGTACCTAAAAGTGCCTAAAATCCTTACAAGTGTAGCTCACGTTTCGCATGCGAAAGGATCCTTTCGGATCCGTTCGCGTCCGTAAGGATCCGTTCGCATCCTTACGGATCCGAAGGATGCGAAAGGATCCTTTCGCATGCGAAACGTGAGCTACACTTGTAAGGATTTTAGGCACTTTTAGGTACAAAAAATGCGATGCGAAAAGCCGAATTGATCCGTTCACGTTTCTATGGAATTTGACAGTTTTGTATGGGCGAAATCCGAAACGATCCTTACAAATGTGGTTCCACCCTTAAGCTCTCTGTCAAAAACATAACCCCAAAATGGTTACAAAAATACGCTATATTTCTCATATCATTAGTCTGGCGGCCACCTGAACCAGATTTTATATAGATACGCTAAAAAGCCTAAATAAATAATGCATTATTATATCTTTGCATGTCCTTGAAGGGCCCAAAGTTGTATAGACAGTATGACATTGACACAGATTGGGTACTAGTTACTACTTTTATATTTTGTTTTTTTAATTTATTTTACAGCCCTGGATAATAGGTCTCCTAAGGCCTAATACAAAAGAAAACATTTAGACAACCACAGACCAAACGCAGTTTTTAAAAGAATATCATCTCTGGTAATCTACGATTTAATCATTCACATTCTCAATGTAATCAGTAATTTGTACGTAAGTACATAATAATTCCATGGTAATCACTCACTAGTCACTATCCTAGTGTTCGTTGGTGTTCGTGGTCTATGCTAGTCTTCTTCTTCTTCGTTTGTTTAGTGGCTCCGCGCGTCGAGCGTTTGAGCCATAGTCAAGTTTTTCTGATCCTTTCAATTCCGTTTCTTCAAATCCCGATTCCACCTTTACTTAAAAAATAAGTTTCTCCGTTCCAGTCACTCACTACTGTACTACAATTAGTGATGTGAACCGGTTTTAGAAAAAATCCTAAAAAGAAACCGAATACTTTTCTCTCTCTACTTTGATGTTCGGGGGATGTCTCGTATCCGTAAGTCATCACTGGCAACACGCATTGTTCGAAGACTTAGGGTGGAACCACATTTGTGAGGATCGATTCGGATTTTGCCTATACAAAACTGTCATTTTCCATACATTCGTATACGCATCTAAAAGCCGATTTGATCCGTACACGTTTCTATGGCATTTTGACAGTTTTGTATGGGCGAAATCCGAAAAGATCCTCACAAATGTGGTTCCACCCTTAGTCTTCAGGCACTGACGGATTTTGGACGAGAAGACATTTCGGAGCTTCCCGAACGCTGCCCAGCCGAGTTGGATTGGCGGTTGATCTCTTTTTCGAAATTGGACCTACCTAGCTTGCAGAGTTGTACAAAATAGTTTAAGAAATGTACTAAAATACAAAATGCAAAACAAAAAATGTAAAATATAAAATACAATACTTTTTTGATTGACCTATGTCTCGTAATTTTTTTTGTGTTTTGTATTTTAAATAAATAAAAAATAGGTATATTTTTCAAAATACTTTCTTAAAATACAAATACCTTTTTGTTCAATTCTAGATATGGCTCTGCTCTGATGCAAATTAATCTATACAAATAAATAAAATTGAAGTGTCTGTTTGTAATGTCAAAATAACATCTTTCTACTAAATGTATATGAAAGTAAATATGGGACATAACAAAAATATTACGGTTTTACATAACAATAAAACCGATAATAATACATGTGCCGAGAGGGAAAACATACAGCATTGTTTGAAGAAGCAGTCTGTACTTCACCGGATATCCGCGATCGATCTATATATAAAGTAGTTCATCTTACCGGATATAGGTGGCGCTAGTGTCTCACCCAGCAAGGCAGTGGTAATGGGAAATAGCTGCCATTTTGAGTCTTAACGTTGTGTACTTTCGCCGCGTGCGCATCGAATCTGAAATTATATCGTTAATCCGTCTTCCTTTGAAAAAAATATTATCAAAGGCTGTTATTAAATATAGTGATACAGTGATTATAATCCATATTTTCAATCGCGGATCGGCAAAATCGCGTAATATATGAAAATATGAAAATATTTATTGAACAACATCAACTGTAAGTATTATTATATACATAACTAGTAGGGCGCGTGGGTCGGTTTTTCTATCGTCAAGTGGACTTTCAGGTCCTGATCATTTTCTATCAAATAACCACTCTTCCATCTTTTATACTCTCCGAGATAGATGCCTATGAAATTGGTATGGCCGCCATCTTGAATCCGCCATTTTGAATTTTTTTTCAGCTCATTGTCAATTGGATGAGGTTTCGAGTATTTTTTGTTTGAGCACCTCCCACCTATCTTCAATACCCTGCCCGTGCTCCTCACCCACCTTCCAAACCCTCGATCATCATATCTCATCATTTGTCAGATTGAGATTTCTTTTATAAAAACAAATTTTGAAAAGGAACCGTATCAAAGTCTTGCATAGTTCTTAGCTTCTAGTCTATTTAATATTCGCTATATATTTTGTATGGAGAAAAAAAAATCCGCCATCTTGATATTTTTTCTGTTCATCAAGTAGACCTTCGGGCCTTGATCATATTTTGCCAAGATCCCACTCTTCCATCTTTTATACTCTCCGAGATACACACCGACGAAATTTGTATGGCCGCCATCTTTTTTCCGCCATTTTGAATTTTTTTTCAGCTCGCTGTCAATTGGACGAGGTTTCGAATGACATTTGTTCGAGCACCCCCCACCTATCTTCAATAACCTGGCCGTGCTCCTCACCCGTCTCCGAAATCCTCAATCATCAGCTCTCTCCATATTTTTCCTCCGAATGAATTTTTGTCCTCTATACGAAACAATCGGTGAAAAAAAATTTTTCATACAAAATTTTTCAGGAGAGGTGATCAATGAGTGAGTCAGTCAATCAGCCCCAGCAGCTATATATATATATTAACTAGTAGGGCGCGTGGGTGCGCGGCCCGCAAGCGGACCGCGGTTTTTCTATGGTCAAGTGGACTTTCAGGGTTTCAGGTCCTGATCATTTTCTATCAAATAACCACTCTTCCATCTTTTATACTCTCCGAGATAGACGCCTATGAAATTGGTATGGCCGCCATCTTGAATCCGCCATTTTGAATTTTTTTTTAGCTAATTGCCAATTGGATGAGGTTTCGAGTATTTTTTGTTTGAGCACGTCCCACCTGTCTTCAATACCCTGCCCGTGCTCCTCACCCACCTTCCGAACCCTCGATCATTATATCTCATCATTTGTCAGAATGAGAATTCTTTGATATGAGAAATATAGCGTATTTTTGTAACCATTTTGGGGTTATGTTTTTGACAGAGAGCTTAAGGGTGGAACCACATTTGTAAGGATCGTTTCGGATTTCGCCCATACAAAACTGTCAAATTCCATAGAAACGTGAACGGATCAATTCGGCTTTTCGCATCGCATTTTTTGTACCTAAAAGTGCCTAAAATCCTTACAAGTGTAGCTCACGTTTCGCATGCGAAAGGATCCTTTCGCATCCTTCGGATCCGTAAGGATGCGAACGGATCCTTACGGACGCGAACGGATCCGAAAGGATCCTTACGGATCCGTAAGGATCCTTACGCGTGCGAAAGCGTCTTCGGCAACTAGGGAAATGCATGAAGTGCCAAAAAGTATCGATATATCGATGAAATTAGTTTGTATCTCAAGTATGTATGTAAACACAGGTGCCACTTTTCCGCCATGTTGGAATTCTTTGTTATTACACCGATTTAGTTCAAAATCGATATTTAGGCTTCCCTGGGGACAAGTAAGAGGAAAAGATTGGCAAAATTGTAAAAAGTCACCGCCATATTGAAATTCTTTGTTATTGGACCGATTTCGTTCAAAATCGATATTTGGGCTTCCCTGGGGTCAAAAGTGCCATGTCACAGTTGTATAAGACTTGGAGGGACAAGCAGATATCGACTGGTACCAAAATGCGTCTAGTCCGCACGCTCATATTCCCGATATTCATGTATGCAGCTGAGACGTGGACAATAAAAGCTGCTGACCGACACCGCATTGACGCTTTCGAGATTTGGTGCTGGAGGAGAATGCTCCGAATCCCTTGGACAGCGCACAGAACCAACGCATCGATCCTTAAACAATTAAAGATCACGAAACGGCTATCTACCACCTGTCTCCAGAGGATCCTTGATTATTTCGGCCACATTGCCAGAAGAGAGGGACACAACCTTGAAAAGATTGTCGTTACTGGCAAAGTGGATGGAAGGAGACCTCGGGGACGAAGCCCGATGCGTTGGTCGGATCAAATCCGCACCGCTCTCGACACCAAGATCCACGAAGCTCTCCATGTCGCAGAGAACCGGACGACATGGCGCGACATCGTCCATAAAAAGATCATTGGTGGAAGGGGTCACGACCCTCAGTAATGGGGAATACGACGAAAGGAGGAGGGGTCAAGTAAGAGGAAATGGATGCCAAAAATTAAAAAAGTCGCCGCCATATTGAAATTCTTTGTTATTGGACCGATTTCATTAAAAATTGATATTTGGGCTTCCTTGGGGTCATATAATAGGAAATGATTGGCAAAATTATAAAAAGTCACCGCCATATTGAAATTCATTGTTATTGGACCGATTTCGTTCAAAATCGATATTTAGGCTTCCCTGGGGTCAAATAAGAGGAAATGATTTGCAAAATTATAAAAAGTCGCGGCCATATTGAAATTCTTTGTTATTGGACCGATTTCGTTCAAAATAGATACTTAGGCTTCCCTTGGGTCAAGAAAGAGGAAATAGATGCCAAAATTTTAAAAGGTCGCCGCCATATTGAAATTCTTTGTTATTGGACCGATTTCGTTCAAAATCGATATTTGGGCTTCCCTGGGGTCAAGTAAGAGGAAATGGATGCCAAAAATTAAAAAAGTCGTCGCCATATTGAAAATCTTTGTTATTGGACCGATTTCGTTCAAAATCGATATTTGGGCTTCCCTGGGGTCAAGTAAGAGGAAATGGATGCCAAAAATTATAAAAAGTCACCGCCATATTGAAATTCATTGTTATTGGACCGATTTCGTTCAAAATCGATAGGCTTCCCTGGGGTCAAATAAGAGGAAGTGATTGGCAAAATTATAAAAAGTCGCCGCCATATTGAAATTCTTTGTTATTGGACCGATTTCATTCAAAATCGATATTTAGGCTTCCCTTGGGTCAAGAAAGAGGAAATAGATGCCAAAATTTTAAAAAGTTACCGCCATATTGAAATTCTTTGTTATTGGACCGATTTCGTTCAAAATCGATATTTGGGCTTCCCTGGGATCAAATAAGAGAAAATGATTGGCAAAATTAAAAAAAGTCGCCGCCATATTTAAATTCTTTGTTATTGGACCGATTTCGTTCAAAATCGATATTTAGGCTTCCCTTAGGTCAAGAAAGAGGAAATAGATGCCAAAAAATAAAAGTGACCGCCATATTGAAATTCTATGTTATTGGACCGATTTCGTTCAAAATCGATATTTAGGCTTCCCTGGGGTCAAATAAGAGGAAATCGGTCCAATAACAAAGAATTTCAATATGGCGGTCACTTTTTAAAATCTTGGCATCTATTTCCTCTTTCTTGACCCAAGGGAAGCCCAAATATCGATTTTGAACGAAATCGGTCCAATAACAAAGAATTTCAATATGGCGGTCACTTTAAAAATTTTAGCATCTTTTTCCTCTTTCTTGACCCAAGGGAAGCCTAAATATCGATTTTGAACGAAATCGGTCCAATAACCAAGAATTTCAATATGGCGGTGACTTTTTATAATTTTGCCAATAATTTCCTCTTATTTGACCCCAGGGAAGCCCAAATATCGATTTTGAACGAAATTGGTCCAAGAACAAAGAATTTCAATATGGCGGTCACTTTTTAGGGTTCCGTACCCAAAGGGTACCAACGGAACCCTATTACTAAGCCTACGCTGTCCGTCCGTCCGTCCGTCTGTCAGCGGGCTGTATCTCGTAAACCGTAATAGATAGACAGATGAAATTTTCACATATTATGTATTTCTATTGCCGCTATAACAACAAATAATAAAAATTAAATTAAAATAAAAAAATTAAATTAAAATGGGTAGGTGGGTAGATGGAAATCTTTTAATTTAATTTTTTTTAACGGAACCCTAAAAGAGCGAGGCCCGACTCGCACTTGGCCGATTTTTTTATAATTTTGCCAATCATTTCCTCTTATTTAATCCCAGGGAATTATCCCACCATACCACCACCATAAATTATTTTGTTATATCTCAAAGAGATTAGGCAGCGTTTTCGATGAAAGCTCCCAAGCGGCTTGAATTTTTCCGACGTTGCCAACAACTATCGTCATATTTCAAGTAATTTACATAAAACCTTGATATACTTAAACCTTCTTTATGAATCACCCTATCTATCTATTGGTAAAAACCACATGAAATCCGTTCCGTAGTTTTTGAGTTTATCGCGAACAGACAGACAGACAGACGCGGCAGGGGACTTTGTTTTATAATATGTAGCGATAAGAATTATGAATACACTTCAAGAAATGAACTAAAGGTCTTTATTGTAGTCTATACTTTTAAAATATAAAAATACACACACCCATTAAACGCTACACAAATCTGATAATAATCGAAAAAATCGACAGTATCGATTAGTATCATGGTTAATGCCAGCTGGCAACATTTTAAAGAAAATGGCTACAACTTGGATCACAGACTATAGATTCAGTTTACTCGAGTCAATATAAATACTTTTAATTTCTGTAAATTACTGATAATAGTGGCGGGTTTCATAATATTATGATAATTCGTATTTATTTATTTTAAAATGGTTCTTTAATTTGGATAAACTCTATCGTGCTGTCCGCGGAGGGCCCAAAAGTGGGCATTCCCCTTTTAAATTTTGGCATCCATTTCCTCTTAATTGACCCCAGGAAAGCCCAAATATTGATTTTAAACGAAATCGGTGTAATAACTAAACAAAGAATTCCAACATGGCGGAAAAGTGGCACCTGTGTTTGCAGTTTGCACACATACTTGAGATAAAAACTAATTTCATCGATATTGATACATTTTGGCACTTCATGCATTGCCCTAGTTGTCGAAGACGCTTTCGCACGCGTACGGCGTAAAGCTACGTTTACACGCTTGGCAAGTCTCGACAAGTGTCCACAAATACAAGCGTGTGAACGGGGTGTTTGGCTTGGCTTGCGACGGCTTGCGTGAGCTTGTCGCCGATCCGGGCTTAAGTCGGTTTTTGAACACAGATCAAAAGAAGCTTGAGGCAAGCGCTTGCGACGTATTTACACGTTGGTGCGTGTTTAGTGTCGCTCATGAGCTCGCGCCGAACGGGTGTTTTTACGCTGCGCTGTATACGACGGCGTATTTATCACTAGCTGATGCCTGCGGCTTCGTCCGCGTGGATTTATTTTTAAAATCCCGCGGGAACTCGGGATTTTCCGGGATGCCTATGTCACCCTCCAGGTTCTCAACTATACCTATCCAAAAAATCACGTCAATCCGTAGCTTTGTTGCAGCGTGATTAACGGACAAACCAACAATCAAACACTATTTATAATATTATGTATTAGTAAGGAAGAATTAATACTACTCATACGATAGTAAAGGCAATCTAATTAAATTTTAGAACACAAAAGTTACTATTGTGACTTAAATATGATAGCTAGATATATTCCCTTGGGGACTTTTTTGTAGAAAATAATGAGTACTTTAATCATGTAGTACATAATTTTTATGTATCATACATAGTTTTCTCAGCACACGCCAAATAATGCATTTTATAGGCAAAATTTTGCTACCTTGGGTTGCATTATTGCAATTTTCTTAAGGATCTGTAATTTTTTTGAAAATAAATTATAGCCTATGTTACTTCCTGATAGCTTTCTATTGGTGAAAAAGTGGTTAAAATCGGTCCAGTAGTTACAGAGCCTATTCGGTACAAACAAACAAACAAAAAAATCTTTCCTCATTGTAATATTAGTATAGATCAGTAGTTAGTCAAACGACGAAACTATGGCCTTTCTTGAGGCATAGTATTCATGCATATGGAATCCAAAGGAAGTAAACCACAAAGATAAAAAGAAAGTCTACGTCTACATCTTCCATCACTTCTGTTGTTGTATGCACAGTTTGCCTGTCCGTAACACACTACACACTCGCAAGCGTGTAAATGGCATCCAAGCGTTTGTAAAGGCTTGGAGCTTGTGGATGTTTGCCAAGCCTTAGCACGCATGTAAACGTAGCATAAGGATCCTTACGGATCCGTAAGGATCCTTTCGGATCCGTTCGCGTCCGTAAGGATCCGTTCGCATGCGAAACGTGAGCTACACTTGTAAGGATTTTAGGCACTTTTAGGTACAAAAAATGCGAAAGCCGAATCGATGCGAAAAGCCGAATTGATCCGTTCACGTTTCTATGGAATTTGACAGTTTTGTATGGGCGCATAGACGAATGATATTTACTATCATTTGTCAAAGTATGGGCGAAATCCGAAACGATCCTCACAAATGTGGTTCTACCCTTATAGTAATCTGTGCCTGTGCACTCTGAGTATATTGGTGGTATATTGACTATATTGTATTCTGTGGCGTGACTGGTGCAATTTGCAAATCAGTGCAAACTGCAAAGCATCTGCAAAGTGCAAACAGTAATTTATTATTTCCTCTGATATCACGTATCCCGTCTCCTAATAAAATAACAAATACCTAACTAATAAATAGCGGTGAGTTTTATCTTAAATCGCGATTCATTATGCTTATTAAATGAAGAAATAACCTTAGAAATCTTGAGACGAGAGATTACTCTTGTCAAAGACGAAATCTTTGGTTATTTTTCGATTACAGTTTGATACTTTAGCATTTTTGAAAATTAATATCTGTGAATTATTTCTGAAACAATTAGGGACCAACGTTGCACTCAGACTCAAAGCAAAGAAACACCCAAGGGTTTACTACACGATGTCTGCAACTGCACTTTTTGGAAACACCTCTGGTCTTGGTGGCAGCTCAGGGGGTAATAAGCACTTGGTAGAGTTCAGGGCTGGCAGAATGACTCTAAAAGGCCGTATGGTGCATCCAGACAAAAGGAAGGGCTTACTGTACGTGTACCAAGGAGAAGATTCGTTGATGCATTTTTGCTGGAAAGACCGTACCACTGGAGAAGTAGAGGACGACCTTTTAATATTCCCTGACGATTGCGAGTTCATGCGCGTTAATGAATGCACAACCGGTAGGGTGTATGTACTTAAATTCAAGTCATTCTCAAAGAAGTACTTCTTTTGGATGCAGGTTTGTACTGATTGCCCTGTACTATTATTGTAATAATATTGTGTTTGTTTATTCACGTGCATCACAATCTACATGATTTTTTGCATAGGTATAGTTGAACAGCTGGAGAGTATTGAGGCTATTTTATTATTTTGGAAAGGGAAAGAATTACTGGTGTATTTCACCTAGGCCAACTTGTGGCTCTTATGACACGTCATCACTCTACCACCGGTTCGTTAAGCAGATTCTGCTGAGAAGAGCCAGCAAGGAACTCAACGGTTGCTCTTTTCAAAATAATCATTTTATAATATTATGTAGTAGCTATTACATTGTAATAAGTTTTTTATACTATCTTGTGGGCAGCTGGATGCCAAGCCAATTTAACCCATGCAATTTTGTTAGAATAGAATATAATATTTCCACAGTGAGGGGAAGTTCCAATGTGACAAATTTGTGACAAATGTGTGAAATTGACGAGGTTTGAGTTATCACTGCTTTAATAAAATACGATGACTTATTTATATACTACAACAATACCCTAACTTCAGACAGACAGAGCTAGTTGTGCAATAAATCAACTCGACAAGTCTAAAAAATACATTTTTTTTTGATGGGACTATTATTAAACTGACTGCATACTTTCATAAATTCTAATTTTTTTGTGCATCAGTGTTAGAGACATTCTGTACCTGCATGTTTCATTAATAATAATATTTCTAACTGATTGTAAGGTTACATGTTAAATCTACCTTTTTCAGGAGCCTAAAACTGATAAAGATGATGATTACTGCCGTCGCATCAACGAGGCTCTAAATAACCCGCCTACGTCTGGTGAACGCGGCGGTGCGGGTGGCGGTGGCCAGGAGGGCGAGCTGCAGACCCTGCTCAACAATATGTCGCAGCAACAGCTGATGCAGCTCTTCGGAGGCGTTGGCCAGATTGGTGGGCTGTCATCACTCCTCGGTACAATGGGGTATGTTAAAATTTACCCATAAAATATGTATAGATAATGAATTCTGTCATTAACAATATTGATTTAAAACTTGCTTAGTACCTTTAAAGCAGATGAATATTCCTATTCCTAATTATTGTCTGTTTAGAAACAACAGCAGCGGTGGCACAGGCGGCAGTCGCCAGTCCAGCAACAGCAGCTCGCGCGGCGGCTCAGCCCCGCGCACCACAGAGACTAGTGCACGTACGCCGGCGCGCCCGCGATACCCTGCAACTACCACCGCCGCTGCCCCGCCCGCCGCCGCCGCTGCCGCGCCCGCTACCGCTGCTGCTGCCACAGCTCCCACCGCAGCCACTGCCGCCGCCACAACCGCCGCCACCGCTGCGGCTGCCTCTACCGCCGCCTCGGGAGCCTCAGCTGCCGCTACTCCTCGCAGTAAAAAATATTAATCTGCAGTTGTTTTAAATCATTTTATCAATAGATGAGAACAGAGGATCTAAAGCAGCTTTACTCAACCGGAGGGCAGACGGCGGAATATATACGCGATGAATTCGTTCACAGTTGTTTAATTCAATTTCTTTAAATCACTACCTAATTTCTTTTTTTTTTGCGGCCAGCGTCACCATAACTAACATGTGTTTGTGGCCCATATGAAAAAACCACTGAGGTTGAGTACTACTGATCTAAAGCCTCTATAAATGCGTCCAAGTCATGAGTGTGAGCACTGAGCATATTGGTTTACCTCCTTGTTTGAGCACAGTGTACTCATTTTATTAATTTATTTCATGTAGGCCAAATTTTGCATTTATGACAAGTCTAGAATCTACACCCAGTTTGAAAAGCAGATTTTCTGACACTGTAACAAAAATGTTACAATATTATGAAGCCTAACTATCTTGTGACGCAAAGCTGATTGCTTCCAAGCAATTTTGTCACTAAGAAATTCATTAACAGTATAATAGCCTCTATACTTATTAAATGTGTCTTTACACACTGCTACAATTTTGTTTTAGTGTAATGGTAGTTCTACTGGTATTTAAATAAAACTGGTAAATGGTAGTTTATATTCATTTTTATGCTTTTCGTGTTTTATTAAGTTTCCACCAATATGTTAAAGTAGATGAATTTTTACCAATAAAATCAAAATAGCTAGTGTAGCAAGAATATTTATGTCACAAAACTGCTAGGTGGTCAAATATTCCTGTCGGACGTGCAACGCTACTTCTCGGGCCTGGGCACGGCGCCGTCGGAGGGCGAAGGCGCGGCGGGCGCGGCGCCGGGCGCCGGGGGCGTGGCGCCGCGTGTGGAACTGGGCGCGGCGCTGGCGGCGCCCGACGTGGTGAGCACGGCCAGCGAGCCGCAGCACGCGCGCCGCCTGTCGCCGCACCTGCCGCCCGCGCCGAGCGGCGCCGCCGCGGACGATGTAAGGACCACCCTGCTCTCTCCGCAGTTCGCCCAGGTGAACCCTCAGCTGTTGCGCGCCCGGTGACTCACACGCTTGCCTGGCGGTCTAGTGCATGCTTCGGGGCGGGAGCGAGCGGGGCTCGGCGGCAATATACAGTCACAATGATAACTCGATATTGTTTTTATTGATTTACCATAGGCATACCGATTACTACTCTATACTTCGTTTCTAGGTGAAATGATTTGAAACAACATATATTATCTACCTATTTATTCCCTGTGTGTTTTCCCAAGCTCTGAATATTCTAGGCCCGTTTAGAGTAAACAAAAATACCCAGACCCTGGTTAAAAATAAAGAAGATACTGAAAAGACACTAAGAAGGCCTATAGATTTTCAGGATCGATATTTGTATCACAAAAGCTGATGAAGAGCTTTAAATATCAGAGGGTTTGTTGGAAAAGAGAAACCCAAAGCTCTCAGACTCAAAAAAAGTGACATGTTTTATTAACTTGTGCAGTTTCTATAGATTCAGCTATCAATTACTATTTGTCACCTTTTTATTTGCGGGCCAAATATTTAATGCTTATGAACGTAATAAACTTTTTAGGGAAATATTAAAAGAATGAATTACAGTTATGCACAAGCACCGTATCACGAAAGACGAATAAATGCCTGAAGAAAGATTTTGATAACTTTTAAGGTCTGCCCAAAACGAAATAAAGCTATAAGTCTTAAAGACAAGGAACAAAACTAGGACAGCACTCTATCTGTCAAGTGTAATTTTTTGTTAGGAGAGTTGGAGGAGAGAGGAGGAGGTTGGCGAATTTTGACCCAGCATTTTTAAAAACCTTTCAGATTCAGAAATCATTTAATTTTAATTAATAATTTTCAGCGTATTTTTCTGTGTAAACCCGATATTTTTAGAAGATGGGCATCAAAAATATAATTATTCAGAAGTACACATTATAAATAACCGTTACATGGCAATACAAGTGAATATCTTTTTTCTCCCAACTTTATTTGATAGACTTTGATGAACTTTTTTGCTAGACTGGTTCACTAGAACAAACATGAGAAGTTTGATTCGTGAACATGGGTAATTCAGTTCGTCTGGGTCAGAAACTCTATGGAATTCGCCAATCTCCTTTAGTTTGGAAAGTGCTTGCCTAGTAAATGCTAAATGTTAGTTAGTCCGGGAGGAATCGGCGCATGCGTACCGAAAACTATTCCACCTCAATTTTTTTATGCGATCCTCTTCAAATGGCCCTTCTAATTATATAAATGCATGTTGCCAGGGCGCCACCTGGTGCCATATTGTTTAAACCGAAATTGTTTAAACAATTGCAAGGAATTGTTATTTTTCAACCGGACAATTTTTTTTTATATTCTTTATTGAAATACCAATAAAAAAGGTCCTATGACTTTTCACGATAAAGTTAATATTTTTAAAGATATAAATTTTTAAAGGTTCGAAAAATCTCAAATTTGGGTACTTTCGACCCATCAAAAATATATTTAAAAAAAAACATAATGTTTAAGTAATATTTTTTTTAAATTCTCTATACAATAGTTAATAATATTGTTATTAGAGATTTAAAAAAATTTCATTGTTTATATCTTTTTTTTAATTGTTAATTTCGCGCGTTCACAAGTATGCGTCGCTACCCTTTAAGAAAATTTTTAAGAAAATTTTATTGGCCTAATAACTAGGCCAGTGTCAATAACTGGGTCTTTTACTTTACTTTCCGTTTTAATAACAAAAAAGTAATATAAACTGATAAAAAAGTAATTTTAATGACATGTTCCGATTTATGCTCAAATAACTTTTGAAAAATTGATTTCAGAAAAAAAATTATTAAAAACAAATTGTAGACAATTTAATTATTGAGAGACAGCGATACTTAAAGGTAACCTTTAAGTATCGCTGTCTCTGTGCGTCTCTGTGACTCATGCGTTGCATCGTCCTCTCTGTGTCTTGAATCATTATTTATCATTTATCTTAAAAACTATCAACTTTATCAAGATTGTTAAAGAGAGCAATGTTATTAATAATTAAATTGTCTACAATTTGTTTTTAATAAATTTTTTTCTGAAATCAATTTTTCAAAAGTTATTTAAGCGTAAATCGGAACATGTCATTAAAATTACTTTTTTAGCAGTTTATATTACTTTTTTGTTATTAAAACGGAAAGTAAAGTAAAAGACCCTGTTATTGACACTGGCCTAGTTATTAAGCCAATAAAATTTTCTTAAAAATTTTCTTAAAGGTAAGCGACGCATACTTGTGAGCCCGCGAAATTAACAATTAAAAAAAAGATATAAACAATGAAATTTTTTTAAATCTCTATTAACAATATTATTAACTATTGTATAGAGAATTTAAAAAAAATATTACTTAAACATTATGTTTTTTTTTTAAATATTTTTTTGATGGGTCGAAAGTACCCAAATTTGAGATTTTTCTAACCTTTAAAAATTCATATCTTTAAAAATATTAACTTTATCGTGAAAAGTCATAGGACCTTTTTTATTGGTATTTCAATAAAGAATATAAAAAAAAATTGTCCGGTTGAAAAATAACAATTCCTTCCAATTGTTTAAACAATTTCGGTTTAAACAATATGGCACCAGGTGGCGCCCTGGCAACATGCATTTATATAATTAGGAGGGCCATTTGAAGAGGATCGCATAAAAAAATTGAGGTGGAATAGTTTTCGGTACGCATGCGCCGATTCCTCCCGGACTAAGTGTTGTATCTTGGAATTCCTAAAAATGTATATAAATATGAAATACTCGAATATCAATTAAATTTTAATAACAACCTCCCAGAGCTTGAAATTATTTTTTGAGTTGCTATTTTTCATTGGCACTCTATGTGGGTTGCTTCAATATAGTGTCCCTATTTTTTTCTGCTCTTTTTTGCCAACTTGAATCATTTTAGTATCTAAACCCAAACAACGTCGATTTCGTCTCGGTGACAAACGCACATTATTTGATCCAGGCAATTGCCATAATATCTTATCTTGCAGTTTTTGCGTTTTGACCATTTTGACTGTATTTTTTTTAATTTCACTCAGTATTATTTTAATAACCTAATATTTATTTAAAAGCAAAAAAGTGAGGGTTTTCCCGGATTTTTATTATTTATTATGTTGCGGTAAATGTAAACCAAGATTGATGGTTAAAGTGATTAATTATTCAATTTTATCTATTATTATTAATAATAATTACATTTTACTTATTGTAAATGTAATAAATATACTATATTTTCTGAGTGGTTATAAAAAAACCTTGAAACTGGCGAGAGCAGAGCAGAGCGCAGTTCCCACCACAAAAATTAACTTCGAAGATTGTGGCGGGATCTGCGCTCTGCTCTGCCACAGTCTTCGAGGTTATTTCTTTTATAAACATCCACAAATATTATATATTTGCACCCGGAAATCCTCACTGTTGGTTAGGTTAGAAGGCTATGGTAGGAGCAGAGCGCAGCTTCCGCCAGTCTTCGAGGTTATTTTTTTTATGACCACCCAGAAATACTTGCACCCGGCAATCCTTTCTCTTGGTTAGGGTAGAAGCACTATAATAATACACATAATATAAGCACAATAATAATAAATTCGTTTATTTGCTTTAAACATGGGTTACAAATAGGTTACAAAGTTTTGTGATTCCGAACATGTTTTGCCTTATAGGCGTGCAAATATTAAGGTTTAATTTCGTTTAAATTAAAGTATACCCATTATTTATGTCAAAAATTGAGATGTCTGTCTTTTAATTAAATTTCATTTTATTGCCAGAACTATACCTAATTCAGTTAATCAACACAACTGGGATTGAAGCAATGACTCATGCAGCTTTTCCGCAATCTACCAGCGAGTAAATGCCACGAGACCACTACCTAATATAATTGCTCTAGATTTATGAATAGAGCACAAGACAAAGCAATATAGCTATGTACCTAATTAAAACTAGAGACTCATGATAGATTAATTTGTGTAATCCTCAGTAATAGGTACTAACGTGTCCCAGGAAACCCTAGTTCCTTTATATACCTTTTTGCCTTTAATACTCGAGGAAAAAAATCAGTTTCCAACTCCTACTTATCAGTGTTTTTTCGCATCCCTTTGAATGACAACTTTCGACGCGGCATCGGTTTGGGGAACTACCCCCCGATTGTCTAAATGTTGCCGATCAAAATCTTATTCATTTCATGGCATTAGCGTCAAAGTAAAATTAACCATAACAACATTAAATTGGAGCTCAATTTCGTGTATGCATTATCATACGCTTAGGTATGTATGATACGCTCCATAACGCACTATGTTAGAATCGGTTATACTGAATTTGTGACTTTAAATCAATACAGTCAAGGAATATTTTACTTTGACGCTAATGCCATGAAATGAATAAGATTTTGATCGGCAATTTTTAGACAATCGCACCTCTGATTTCTGTCCGAAAATGGGCTCTCTGTCTTTTCAATGGATTCAGTTTTATTGAATTTCCAGGCGGCCAATCAGTTTTCTTCAGCGCTGACTTCGGGGCAAATGGGTCCAGTGGTGTCGCAATTCGGCCTGCCGGCCGAGGTGACTGCAGCTGCGAACACGGGCGATGTGCAGGCGTTTTTCAAGGCCTTAGAAAGTGCTTCGTCTGGCTCCGAAGGCAACAAGGCTCAAGACCCTGACAAAAAAAAGGACACGCCGCAAGACGACAAGAGTGACAAGAAAGACGATGACGCGGGCATGTCACTCGATTAATATGTCGTAAAAAGATATGCTTAGTTTTACACACTTTAATTTTGGATTCACCAATAGCAACAAATAAGATTGCCTAAGCATTTTCAAGGTCCGAACCAATATTGATGTCAAACTTTTCACTATGGGAAATAAATAGCACCAAAAATTAGGAAGCATTTATACATTTGTCAGTGTATTCTGCGACACATGTAATCTTGGCTTTTTATTTTATTTTTATTCAATTTAATTTTCATATGGGATACACTGTAAAATATTACTCAAATACATTATCATTCATAATTTTGTTTGCATATGGTATTTCTATAAAAGTACTCGATATCAATCCTATGTTTAGTTAAGTGTTTAATTTTGTGGTATTTCTTGACTAACCAATCCACATTGGTAATAACTTTTATTATGTAACAAGTAGTCTGTTCAATAATTTTGCCTTTTTATGAAAATAAATGTATTCAGAGATGAATCGTCATTTAATTTTTTTCTCTCTATTCGCATCCTTTGTTCCGTAGCTGTCACTCGCATAGATCGCGTTTTTATTCATCACTAGGTTAGGTGTAAAGGTTACATACTTATGCAATGCAAGATCTTTATCTATTCTATTCCCGTTTACCTTCTCAATAATTTTGAGTAATTAAGAGTAAGGTCATAATTAAAATGCGCATATTTTAGATTTTAATTTCTACGTATTAAGTATAATATTATCTTCAATCTCTTTAAAATATGTGACATCATCATTTTAATATTATGGTGGGTGACATGCGAAATTGCATATTTTCTAAATTTTTTATTATACTAGTCACGAACCTAATCACCTTTCTTATTAACAGTCAACACCTTTTAACATTTTAATCGATTTCATAATTATTCATCATCATCATCATCATCATCTCAGCCTGCGGACATCCACTGCTGAACATAGGCCTTTCCCAGAGAACGCCACCACACCCGGTCCTCAGCCTTCCTCATTCAGCCACTTCCCGCCACCCGCTTTATATCGTCAGTATTATTATTATTAGTAAAATAAATATCACCAATACTAAGTAGGAATATCGGTAGAACATTTTGTATTTTTTTGTTTACATCGTGTTCAGTGTTCATAATGATGTCGGTGATAATTGGCTACGTTTGACAAACCCGGATTTCACATAATGTAGGGCTGCTCCTACGTTAGTTTTACCAATAGATAAGTATTAGAATCATACTTTTTACGCAAATTTTAATGTTATTGAATTATTGATTACCTAAACAAATATGTACTTCGTGCTGCCGCGAATGTTTCCATTTTGTTGTATACCTACCACAAGCACGATTTATGTGCCAAAAATGTAACAGGCGCAATGAACTTTACTTAACCATTTTGAATTAACAAATTGTAATGTAGAGATCAAAACAGTTAGGCGCACCACAGGACACTTTATTGCAATCACATCACAAACATAGTTAAGTATAATATAAGGTACATGTTTACTAGGTTCGTACCTACTAAATATGTGGGTATCAATCAGTATCTACCTATTCCGGCGATTTGAATTTTTCTCTCTAGTTCATAATTATTATGACGCCGTAAAATCTTGTGCCTAATTGTTTTGGTTGAGTGGGTTGAGTAGTTCCTATGAAACTGAAATCAACATAATAATATTATGATTGTTGCTATTAAGAATTCGAATTAAAAAAACTTAACAGCCCTATATTAAGATCAGCTCAGGCAGGTAGTTGGCTCAGGCTCGGGCTGCGTCGCGCGTGACCTCGAGCAGGCGGCGCGGCGAGGCGGCGCGCGGGGAGAGAGGTGCTGGGGAATCCTTCTGGCGCCAGACCGGCATCGGCGTCTGCCCGCGCCCCGCACGCCGCCCCGCGCCCGCGTCCCACCGCTCACTCGAAATAGATGCACGGTGATTTACGCCTCAGCTGTATGAGTAAATATGTAGCTTGCCTGCCTGCCTTGGCATGTCCGCTCGCTTTCCCGCCGCCGCCCCCGCGTGCCGCCGATGTGCCGGCTGCCTCACCGCTCCGCTCCCCGCCGCGCGATACATATTGTAGCGCTCGAAAGTATCGCGATGGCGGGCGAGTGATTGCGACTCGCGACCTACCACGTCTCCAACAGAATGCATGCGTGGGGCGATATGACGTAGTCATTTATTTTATGTGAACCGAGCGTAACGACGCAGACTGTCGCAGGCAAGGTGATTTGGCTTTCAGTTTTCCTACTGAACGTAAGTAATGTTTCAAAAAGTCCTTTCAACCTATCTAACCTCTGACCATACTTCTCACGTCCATGAACATATCATAGTCATGAATAATTTGAGGTACTACCTACTACATTTATATCAGTGTTTGTTATGGTAACCGTTAATACTTACGAGTGCCTAGGTATAATGACGCTCAGCGAATGCTAATACAATTAATTAGGTATGCAAATAAATGAAATGTAACCGTTACATCAGCGTGATTCCACTGCGAGGTTATCAGCAACGATAAAACCACTGAAGAGTTAATATTGTTACAATTGCCCTATTCTTAAATGTGTGGGCTCTCCCGCAATTAATGGTTGCGTAGAGGGAATGACGGTTGAAGTCAGAGTTAAGGCCGTTACTGCTCCCCCTTCGTGCAGCCACCTCGGGTATTGTCTCAGTTTAACGGTAGGCCTTACATAGGCTACTTAAATAGCTAGGAAGTCCCTACATAAAAACGTTCTTGATACAAATACCTAAGCCATGGTTTGTCCAAAATATCCCCAAAGTACACGTACTTACCATCTTTTAGCGATAGAAGCGCAAATCTTCCAATTGTTTCTGTGGTAGATCTGAGGTGCTATTCTCAGTCTCAGACAATGGAAAGTCGCTAACAAGTTTTGATACTTACCTATTGAGATAGAGAATAGCCTAGCTTGTAAATAGGTCATTGAATATAATTGCCATTTATAGAACGATACAACTAGGAGTGCGTTTTAATACATAAACATTATCGTTATAAACCGACTTCAAAAACAAGGAGGTCATTTATTAACCCGAGTCGACATACCGAGGTAGGTAGTTACACTTACCGGATTATAAATAGTGTTGTGATAATTTAACTCATTTAACAGGAAGCACTACTCCTTATGCGAAAACATTAATGGGCATTGACATAAATACAGAGGCTATACTTTCTTTGTGTTATGAACATAATTAAATGTAAGTAGGTAGGTAGGTACGTACTGCCGCAGTGGATGATATGAGTATATATGACGCATCGGAGAGAATGTGACAGGTACAAGTGTAAATTAAAAATTTAAAACACCTCCGACATGTGAATATCTACGGCCGGACTATGTACGACATTCAAATTCAACAACCCCAACATCCTGTTACCCAGTCTTCTGCTCCATCATTAGATCTCGATCTTCGATCATCATGTACCTATCTGACACCTACTCGTTGATACGATTCTAATGAGCCCAAACACTATATCTGCGGTAAGTTGCTGAGGGGTTGGGTATCCCGCAGACTACGTCTTGATGCTGCAGCATCAGCTCAATGTTACCATGTCTTGGAAATAATCCAAAGTACCTAGTAGGTAGTATGGAGACCTAGTACACTAACTTCCAAATCAATCGCGCCTGTGTAATTTGTAAGACCCTTTAATCAAGTACGAAATGAGCTGATGATTTTCAAACGCCTACGTATAGATCTTCGTAAATTACAACTAAGAACCATCTCAACTACTTTAGCTTTCGAACAGAAAAACCGCATCAAAATCGGGCCATTCGTTGGGGAGCTACGAGGGAAGGGACAGACCATACACTCGTTAAAGTTATAACACCCCTCTTTTAAGGGTTTTGTACCAAAATGGTAAAAATGGAACCCTTATGGTGAGACTTTCTCCATCCGTCCGTCCGTCTGTCACAGTCGATTATTTCAGTAACTATTGAAGCTATCGACATGAAATTTGGAATAGTTGTGTATAATAGTGGCCCAACATCATTGGAATAAAAAAAATTGAAAATTATTTTTAGTTTTATTAAAAAAGGGGGAAAATCGGGGGTTTGAACTTTCAAAGTAAAATAACTATAACGAGTGGGCTATCATATGAAAGGCCTTTACCTGTACATTCGAAAACAGATTTTTATTTATTTTTATCTATAATAGTTTTTGATTAATTGGGCAAAATATCGAAAATAATACCGTTCCCCCCCTTATCTCCAAAGTTTACCAATTGAAAAATCAGAAATAATTATGGTCAATAGAAATTTATATATATATTTTACAGGAAAAATAAGCAAATTAATATAATAATATCGTTTTACTTTTACTTTTGGAGTACCTACGGAACCCTCGGTGCGCGAGTCTGACTCGCACTTGACCGGTTTTTTTTTGTGACTGTCCACATTGATAAAGGTACATACTAGTAATAATATATGTATTCATCCACTTACATTATTGTAGTAGAGTTGAGATTGTTTATTTGAGGAAGCCGTAGGTTACCCCTAGACCTATCAAAAAACAAAGATCTGAATTCTGAACTGATAAGAAACTTTCTGTCGTAAAGCGAATCTGTCCTAAAGCGAACAAGCCCTTTAAAACTTTTTGGGTAGGTACTTACATACTTGTCTAGTTAAAATATTCGTTTGGGACGGTTATTTTGTTAAAATGTTAAGTGAGCGTCCTACAAAACGTTACTCGTGAGATTTCTGACACCGGATGCAATTGAGTGGAAGATAAAATCGGACCGAGAATGACACGTTGTTTTTGTGCTATGATAGTGAGCGATATTCAATTTTATCTAACTAGGTACCTGCTCAATAGGACCAAAACTACTTTTAGCGTACCGAAGATAATCATCTAAATCTAGCGTTACGTCAATGAAACACCCAGTTTGTTGTTTATGTGTAATCTGATTGGGCTTAGGAGTTCCCAAAGTTGTCGGCATACACGAAACGGGTACAACTTTTTTAAACCTAAGCAAAGTTAGGGGAGTCGTAGCGTAAAATATAATTACGTATTACTGCGGCTGGCGACTGGCGAGGTCCCCAGTACGATTCCCGATACGGTCTAAAAAAATTATTGGGTTTTTCTGTTGAGAATTTATCAGTATTAGCTCGGAGTCTGGAAATTGGTGGTGTATCATCCTCTTGGCTCCGAGAAAACGTAAAGCCGTCGGTCCTGCGCATGACCCTCTCTCCGGTCGTGTCGGAATTATTCCGTCCCACTGAACTATGAGAGTGAAGGAATAGAGAGTGCACCTGCGTTTGCGCACACACTTGTGCACTACATCGCTATATCATATCCCGCGCAGATGTCTTATCTCTATATGGATTGGCCATGGTGGCCATTTCGGTTGGGAGGACATTATTAGGCATTGTTATATGATAGCCGAGTAGCCGACTACATTTATATCGGTGATGATAGCCAATTTGTTTTGAAGCGGCATGGTTCCCGTTTCAATTTAACCGTCAATTCACATAGCGTGAATTAGCGGGCCGGTTAGCTGGCTCTGGCGGCTGGCGGCTGGCGCACATCGTAGCAGCGAGAACTCGTCAGGCAAAAACCAAGACAGGGGACCGGTTCGCTCATCCCACAGGTTCTTGTGCCTCTCTCCTTCATTCAACTTGTTACTTCATATTGTATGTACCTACCATACCTATATTACCTCCATAAGTAGAAACTTTTATTAAGACAGAAGACATTTTTAAGGTTATTAGAGTACCTACGTATTATTACGTATTACGTAGGTATACCTACGTATTATTATTTAGATAAAATCGAAATCAAGTAGAGATGATAAGCTATTGATTTGATAAAAACCTACGAAGGTAGGTGGAATTTTATAATACCTAATCATAACAATAAATTAAAAATAGGCTCATACGTTTAGGACACGACGTGGAATCGTTTAAAAGAGCATACACTACAATTCTATTTATTTGCAGGTAGGTAGATAATTCCGGTGGCGATTTGTACAGTGAAACTAATATTTAAACCCATTAAACATTCTTTTGTACACAGGTGAACGTATCTTTGACGATCTTGCCTTTGACGTAGCCATCTTGCGTTGATGCCATGATGATGCATTCCTATAGAGGCAAGACGAAATGTGTGATATTTATTTAACGACACATATTTTTGAGCTCATGGCATTTGCCTAACTTGCCTTGGACAAAATAAGTTATTTTATCACCATAAATTGCTACTAGAAGTACCTAGGTACAATATTTAGGACTGCAGCTGGCAGTCATCATCATCATCATCTCGCTCGGGGTCGGGACAACATGGCTTGTAAGCCATGTTGTAAGTGGTTCGGCTTGACATTTTACGACCGGCCGCCTGCCTGACGTCAACCCTCCTTGGGAATGCTTTTGTTGGTGGAAAGGATAGAACCGCAGTAGTTAGATAATATTGTATGAAACCATACAAACAACTTTACAATGATTACAGGCAGAGGCAGGTGTACCACGCGAGGTGTAGGCACTTCTCGGACTTACTAACCACTTCAGCGAGCCAAAAGTCAATGTACCTACTATAAATTGCATTCGGTTTTCATTCTTCAACATTTCGATTAATTCATTAATTAATGTCGTGACTCGTGTACCTAGCGAGATATTTCTTCATCAAGTCGTCTCCACCGTTTATAGACATCCACAGCTGATTTAAATCTATTGCATTGATCGTCACAGTGCACGCACAGAGCAGGATTTTACCACAGTATAAAGATGCATTTCTACTGTGATTTTACGCCGCTATTCAAGCCTTGGCGGCCATAGGTGCGAGTGGCTACCAGTCTAAAAGTAATCCAATCACCGGGGAAGGGTCTTCCAACGCTGCATTTCGCGGTGCGTACCTACCTACATACTTGTCGCAACTCACAACTCTCCACTCGAGCACCTTGGGCGCCTTGTGTTTTTTTCACTTAAAAAACTATAGGTTTGTAAGCGTAGAATGAAAATATAATTCTGCTTAAATGTAAAATAATAATTTATTATGCAAGTGTCTCACAGGTCACCAGTAACACAATACAGAGCGACCCTTGTTGAATTGATTCAATCACGTCATTACAGACGGTCGTTGCCGCGTTGACGTCTAACAAAATAATAAATTAACTCGGTAGGTATTTACTTTTACAATAATTATTATTACTTATTAGTAACCGGTTTTGCCCAATTCCTTAACTCTGATTTATATTTTCAAGTTTTTAACAACCTTGGGCGAATCTAACACTACAACTCTCCCCTTTCCGGGGCGTGTGATTCCACGCGCGGGGATGTGTTGTTTTGTTACTTTGTTGTGTGTGACACCGTACGTATTTTCTATACAAACTGAGGTACTTACGAACAACCTTAAATACGCAGGCCCGTGAGCGTCCCGAAGCGGGACGCATCGCAGTGTGAGATCTGCCTAGAGGCATTAGGCCACAAAGTGTGACGGTAGCAGCAGAACTTCATGCGGGCAAGCTCAAAGAAGAGGGAAAGAAGCTTTGACACTTGGTGTTCCTCAAGACATGATCATCGACTTAAACTCGATAAGTAGGTAGGCACCTTTTAAGAATGCACGAAGCTAATATATTTCTAGTATGCGATCACAGGAATTCAGGTAATGGTTTCCCTAACACTTTTTGAATTGATAACGTCTTATATATCGAAGAACACCGGCTGCACGCACGAAAAAGTGTCACGTCCGCCTAGCCTGAGCATGCAAGCGAGAGCGCGGAACAAGCGATAGAGAGGGACGATCAGCCCAAGCGTTTGGCTTGTGAGTGTGACCCGCCGCCGCCCGCCAGTGATCGCGTGCGCGCTGTAGTTAGCTGTGGTGGTTAGCGGATGTGTCGCGAGCAAGTCTAGCAGCACGCTGTTCATCTTTATATCGTAAAACTATCGTCCGTTAACAGACTATACAGACAACCAATTTTTTAAAACAGAAAGGCTGACCTTGCTAATACCGACCTACTTTAAAACAAAGAAAACTTCAATGAAACAGGTTCGTTATTTAGAATGGCCTATTAATAGGTTCCTTATTCCCAAACATATACTTATAACTTTTCCAAGCAATCCCATACTAAAGATTTTTCCTCTCATTACTAAAGTTTAGTTCATCATAATGACTCATACAATGTGTTTAAACTGACGACATCACCTTGATAATTCTAAACGTCACTGAATAGTTTAGCCGTTAATACTTGTTTATTATTGATTCAAGAATCGCACTGCGAAATCTTAAATATTTTTGTTTTTCCTCAAGATTTTTTAATGTTACCTACCACTCGTACTTCAAATATACTTTTTACAAGTGCTTTTGAATCGTCTGACTCTACCTCTAAGTATATCGACTAACCTTCTAACATAGGTACAACCCGCTCTAAATAGACTACAAATCGACTGCAACTTAATGTCTGCCTGCCTGCCTTAAAACCTGCTATTGCAGTTAAAAAAACCGCATCGCAACGGAAAATAGATGGTGTAGAGACCAAGAATCGAGGTAGCCGCGGGTGGATTTTCTGCCTCCAATATGCTACCTACGCTGAAAAACCAGTGCTCGAATATTAATTCTTCGAAAAACCGCACTGAAATAATTTTATTGGAGTTTACCACAGACCAAAAAAATAAAAGCAAACTTTAAAACAACTTATTGCATTAGCAATTCATATTTAAGACTACGTGTACAAAATGCATTACATAATAATTCAATGACAAAATGCCTCACAAAGTTTCGAACCAACTAAAAAACCGGCCAAGTGCGAGTCGGCCTCGCTCTTTAAGGGTTCCGTTAAAAAAAAATTAAATTAAAATATTTTCATGTACCCATGGAAATATTTTAATTTAATTTTTATTATTTGTTGTTATAGCGGCAATAGAAATACATAATATGTGAAAATTTCATCTGTCTATCTATTACGGTTTACGAGATACAGCCCGCTGACAGACAGACGGACGGACGGACGGACGGACGGACAGCGTAGGCTTAGTAATAGGGTCCCGTTGGTACCCTTTGGGTACGGAACCCTAAAAAAGGAATGATGAAGAATGTGCGTTACTATAGCACGAAAGAATATTGTAAGAAATAGCCGGCTTAGGGGCAAGTCGGGCAACCCGCAACCGGCATCACCTGTACTTATAACAAGTTGTGAACAACGGCGCGGCACTCGGCAGCAGCTGCACCTGCGTAGGTATGTTCCTTCAAGCACAGAATATAATATAATAGTACTACTTCAAGTTCGTAATGAGAGCGCCCGCCCCGGACACGGCACTTGTTTAATTTGTAGCTTATTATTACCTACTTACTCATGTGCCACTTGTTGATGCCCACGACTATAATATCCGCGTCGTATTGAAGATTTTTAAAAATCTCTGTGAAAAAAAATGGCACTCACACATTCATTGCTTGTTTTGAGCCTACGTTTGGAGCGGAACTTTTTTAGAAACTTCCGATCTATGAGTATTTAATCTAAGGTTCTGAAATAAATCTGTAACTCGAAAGTAAATTGTACAGATCTCAGCTTCCATAATTCTGTAACACTTACTACGTTTATGGCCTGCAACTAGCGATACACAACCTGAGGCCTGCCAAGCTTTGGTAAGTGGTTTGTTTAGCTTCAAATTCGATAACAGTAGACTGACCCCCGAAAAATAAAAATTATACATATTTTGAAAAGTTTCATAATTAGGACTAAGTTTGATTGTTTTGATTTACTTCATAAAATAAACGTCAATAATAATGGGCTAACCATTATTTGTCTTCTTCTATTAATATGTTCATCATAGCTTTTGGCCTTAATTCTGTAAGTAATCGTACTTAGGTATGTAGAGAATTAGAGATACTACACTACAAGGCGAGATAAGACTTCACCTCTAGTAGATAATGAATTAATAAAATTTTTGGCGCAATAGTGAACGCTGTGTTCTGTATCTTATAACGTTTAATTGTAAGGTCCTAGGTTTGATTAAAGAAGTTATAATTCCTAAATTGTTATTTGTTACCCCGTTTGGCAAAGACAGTGTCAGCGTCCCGGTAAATTAACCCGGTAACTAATTGCTGCATCGAAACGAATGATGGGTTTGAAATTATTTTAATAGAATACTATAAATTCAGGTAAGCTCGCTTCCATCAAAGACTGTATCTTCAGTTCAGTTTGTAGTCAAGGGATAATTTGTCATGCAATAAAAAAAACATGAAACGGATCCCTGTTCAAAAATAGACGCGGTAGTGGGAAGCGAGATTGATTCTTGGAAATATGGCAATGGTAAATGTGAAAAAGTTGGTAACCCGAGGTGAGGCACCCGAGGTGGCGGGAGGCGGCGCGGTGGCGCGTGCTCGGGGGGATTCCGAGAATCGTAATACCGGTTCAACACAACTATTGACGGCTCTCCGCCGGCCACGGCTGTGTCATTATTTGTGACGCTGACGAGTGACGACTGCGGCCAAAAGAGCAGGATGAAAGGTGATACCTCCATCCTTGTCTATATTTCTTGCTTAGAAATATAACTGAGCAATCTTAGGACTTAGGACATTACGTAATAAAGTAGCGTTTACGCAAGCTTTTATGTGCCTACATAATGTAGGTACTTTATTATACACATATTTAGTAAGATTTTTTTTGCTTTGCAATCAAAGAGTTTGCAATAGTCAAAAAACTGAAGATGCGTGAATATGGCTATGTAGGTCTATTAAGCATTCGATTTAAAACTTAGGTTAGTGCCAAAATAGGTCTGTATATTCTGAGTAGTAGGTACTATTATATTATATTCTGTGATTCTGACTAAGATGAGTCAGAGTGATTCCTCAAGGTGGCCAGTCATGGGCATACCGCATAATGGTATCTTAGGTACCTAAATTAGGTAAGTACACACATTACTGGTAGCAACCTTCGATTTATATCATATTAAGGTCAAGGGCAGTAAGAGAAACGGTGGGGTAAGAGAAACACAAAGCTTTATCTAGCAAACTAAGTATGCAGTTTATCGAAATTTGCTGTCAGTCGATAAAACAGTATTGTCGAAGTGGTTTAAATTTTTTTAAAGAGATGTCGCTGCGATAATTCTTCAAGGTTATATTATAGAAAGTTTGCCATTTTTCAAAACTCAAAACACGAGTTAGACACGGTTTTATTTATTGCTTGTTTTAAAGTGATTTTATAGAGTTTTCAACAGTTTTTTGTGGTCAGTACTTAGAGTAATGTATAGATTTAATGTTCCAATTGTTTTTTAAACGTTCAGTTAATTAATTTAAGACATGTTAAAGATTTTAGTCACTAAAAGTTCCGAGTGGGAAAGTGAAACAGAGATGACCGGGGAAGAGAAACATATGTTTCACTTCCCCCATTTTCAGAGATTACCAACCTTCTTTTAATTATATGTTATTTAAAAAAACTAATATTTGATATAGGTCATCTTGTGTCTGCCACAACAAATTTATTAATTTTATTGGTGAAAGTAAGAATAGAGAAAGACGTAAAAATATTGTAAACATGGTGTAAGGTATGTTATTTAACTAAAAAATTAATAAATTTAGAACTTACTCAAAATTTGTTTTGTTTTACTACCCCTGACTTGGCGACTATGTTTCACTTACCCCATTTTCAGTTTTTTCCATTTATTTAAGAAATTAGACCATATAGCCATGCACTGAGACTCGTTATCGATTGAGGCAACTAAAGATGCCATTTTAGTTGTTGAAATAGTTCTATAGGCCTCATATTTATAGAGTTCTGATCATAGTTTCACTTACCCCATTTCGGGGGTAAGTGAAACAAAACCATAGTCTACTTTTAATGAATAATTTCGTCGTTTTTTGCACGACTAGAGGGATTGAAGATCATGCCATAAGAAAGCCGATTTAATGAAGAGTATAATATACATATAGCATTTATTGTTATTTAAATTGGCAATATTTTTACTGGCTTACAGGTCATTTTCTAGAAAAAACAGTAAAGTATGTTTCACTTACTCCCCCTGACCTTAAGTATTTTTAACCGACTTCAAAAAAGAGGAGGTTCTCAATTCGACACGTATTTTTTTTTCTTTTTATCCATCCATATCTCCATCAAATCTTAACTGATTTCAATATTTTTTTTTTATTTGAAAGGGCGTATCTGCAGGTAGGTCCCATCTAAATATGGTGAAGATTTGATGAATATCTTCGGAGATTGAGGACGGAACTCCTCAATGAATGAGAGGAAATCGCTCGCGATCAGAGTATGTGTAGACTTTTAACCATGCCTAGTACATGCATGACATACACACATAAGCTTCCCCACTTCTCTATGAAATACCTTTTGATGGGCTAAAATTTTCCGTAGGTCACTCAGGTATATAAGTTATCTTAAAATAGCAATAAATAGCCATCTACACATGGAATTTAAAAGGTATTTCATAGGGGCTAGGAGGGTCTGGGCCTTACTACCTGTTATTTCGTATTTCGTTTCTGCATTTTCTGAGAGCATTTACCATAGTAATGTCTATTTTTTTTTACACCATCAGAAAGTAGAGTAGAGAAAGTAGAGATTTCAACGAACAAAAAGCTCACCGACTTTTTTAAAAAAGCAGATATTTTGACGGGAGAATTTTCGATTGAAAATTAGGTGCTTTTTCAATATTAAGTCAAAAAAAAAGGTGAAAAAATAAATATTTTAAATCAGAAAAATTACAGTGTGTTTGGGACATAAAAAGGTAAGTTTTCATCAAATTTCGTGACAAAATATTTTTTTTTGTAAAAGATAAAAATAAAAAACCAAAAACTTGGTTATTTGAATTTTTCACATACATTTTGAGGTTATGTGAAAAAAGTCTGAATACAAAAGTTGTAGATCTTTTTATTACCTACAACTTTGCCATTTAACTTTTTTCCATAGGACTTGTAGTTTTTTCGGAAATCGAGATAAACCGTTTTTTACCCTTAAACCCCCCCTCCCCCCCACTTCCCGACCTCAGATCGCCCGTAATTTATTTTTCCTTTCATTTTTGTTGCATTCTCTTCCTTTTCCAATGGATTTCATCCTACTATTATTTTTTTTCACTTTTTATTATTTTTTAAGGTTTCTACCCTGGTCTACTAGTGCACTCTTGAAAAAATAATAGCAGATATGTCGTGTTTGGATTCGTTTTGATCAGTATTTGATTCTACATAAAATGCAATGTGTGGCACCATTGCATTCTATGTATGCCAGTTAAACTTCAAAAAACCGATAGTGGCCGGCTACACTCGAACTTTTGTGGGCCACCGGCCGTCCACGTGGCGGTGAGAGTGATAATAGATAGGTAGGATAGTTTTTATTGACATCAATGTTTGTTATTGCAAATTAAAATATGTTTATTACACGACAGTCATATAATATACAGTTCGAGATTTAGGTTGCTAGGCAACCTAGCAACCTATACGTGTACAAACGTTTGAAGTCGGTTTTTTAAAAAGAATTTTTATCTTTTTAGTGTGGTTTCATACGATTAACCTACACACATTCTCTGATCGCGAGCGATTTGTTCTTATTCATTTAGGAGTTCCGTCCTCTATCCGAAGATATTCATCAGATCTTCATCTTTGAATTGGACCAAGCTGACGGTACGTCCTTTCAAATAATACAAATTTATTGAAATCGGTTCAGATTTAACGGGGTTATGGAATAACATCGACAAAAAAAAACGCGTTGAATTGATAACCTCCTCTTTTTTTAATCAATCAAAAAGGTAACTAGCGATACAAACTAGTACCACCAGTACCCTCAAGAAAACTAAGTGAGGGTACAAGTGGTCCTTCTCGATATTATCACCATTCGCCATGCATTGCAGTTGCTACCAGAGAGATGCATTCAACGCGAAGACTTGAATACTTATCCATCAGCCTGTAGGTCTGTCCAATCCTAGTCCTCCGCCTCCCTCATCCATATGCTTTCTGCCACCTTTACATTCTTTCTTTTTTCATTTTCATTTTCTCACCTTCTTGGACTTTCGTCTATTAGTGACTAGGTAAGAACCTAATTTTTATTAAAAACGGTTTTTTTTTGTAAAAGTAAGCAAAACTACAAGCTTAGCAATTTTAGTAGGTAAGAGCAATCATTTTAATTGTATTTGAGCAAGCACTTGGCTACTTGGTTGTCAAACAAACAAGTTTCAAACAAGCAATTAACCGTTTGGAATCATTCGACCAGTCCGGTGTATGCAGTATGATAGTAGGTAAGTATAAAGCTTCTCTGAATATACTGAACTTATTATTCCATGAAACTTTTTATTATTCAAGTTATGCATTAACCACAAAATGCTAATAAATGACTGCGAAAAACAAATTAAATGTGCAAATAATAATAAGATACCAACTGTTGTTGACACTAATTCAACAATTGAAGGCATCAATAATTATTGTAAAATTTAGTCATCGAAAAAGATGTAACAATGAATAAAAGCAATCGAAGCATTACGTAACATAGCCGGAACAGCCAATTAGATGATATAATATTTATGATCAAGCTAAATGAGTAATCAGTAATCACACACATGAGATATCACGAGCTTCAACGGTGAAGGAAAAACATCATGAGGAAACCTACACACCTAAGAGTTCTTTATAATGTTCTCAAAGGTGTATGAAGTCTGCCAATTTGAATTGGGCTAGCGTGGTGGGCTATGGCCTATGGCCAAAACTCTTCTCTGAGAGGAGATCTGCGCTCAGTAGTGAGCCGGTGATGGGTTGCTGATGATGATGCTTGATGTCTAGTATTTTTAAAAGTCTAGTAAATTAAGTTAGGGATTTACACAAAAGCGTGACAGGACGTGGAAGCGGTCCATAGATAGAAGCGAAAATAAAGGCAGCTTTAGCTTGGATCATACTTATTACTTACCACGTCTTTAGCTCGAGATAGATTATTATAGATCCGGTTGGATCTAAGTGGTCACGGCCTCAAGCGCCCTCCAGTGTTTCATCATCATCTCAGCCTGCGGACTGCTGATCATAGGCTTTTCCCAGAGAACGCCACCACACCCGGTCCTCAGCCTTCCTTATCCAGCCACTTTCCACCACTCTCTTTATATCGTCGGTCCTAGGTTTAAGGATATGAAAAAAAAGACTGAGTTAAATATAGTTGGGAGCAAGAAAGAATATAATGCACTGATATAAAATATGTAGTAGGTACCTATAACGTAAGTAAGCCATACGAGTAAGTGTAACCCAGGGCGTAGCTTCTTTTTTGACGCCAACTCAAACTTAACATTTTTAGGGTTCCGTAATAAAACTACAAGAAACCTATAGTTTCGCCATGTCCTTCCGTCTGTCCGTGTGTCCTTCTGTCCGCGGTCTAGCGCAGAGACTATGGTTGTTTGGAATTAATAATAATATAGTAAAATAAAACACAATTGGATTTTGTCCTATGGTAAAATGCACTATGCACCACCCCTGCCTGCTGGAATGGATAAATCTAAGTTACAGTTTTCATCAAACCCTACACCACATACAACACTACACCTCGGCTACACTACAATTCGCAGTTCTTTATATTTCTAGGATTGGATGTGGATTCAACTACACAGAAGTATTTTTACTTTTTACTTTTAACTTTTGGTGTTCAATGCCTAAACTGTAGCAATAAAATAAAATAAAATCTTAGTTGTCCAAATTCATGCATCAGTAATCAAAGAACGTTTAGAACTTATGCTTATGCTTATTAGGGAATAACTAAATAACAGGGCAGTTATCAAGGTAGAATCAGAATTAATTTAAACCAACTTAATTCGCTGTGACGGCCATCTTAAGAATTAAGGTCTTCCAATTCTCTTTTCAGGAATGGAAAAATCATAAAAGATGAAAGTACCTAATAATTTATAAAAATTAAATCTTAGAGATCAAAATACATTGATGAGGTATTCAAAAGATATATATGAAGAGAATAATTATGCAAGAAATTATTTAAAAGTAAATCGAGTAGGTACTAGGTAGGTAGGTGATGTCTTGGAAAGAACACTTTTTTCAGAATACATTTTATTATGATCACGATGAGCCAATTCGTTACACCCGATTCTTTTGTTTCTACGCTAGCTAGCTACTACCTTTCATCACACGTTTTCTTTATCAATAAGTGATGTAGAACTTGCACAGTTACCGCTACATAAAAAAGTAAAAATGTGTCATATTTTACTCTATAAAGCTAGCGATAGACAACATTCACCTAATTATTACTCAATAGAAAGGTTAAACCCCTGTCTTTTCATACGTAACCTAAGTAGGTAATAGGTAGGTATAGGCAGAGGCGAACTCTCTATACAAGCCAAAAAGCCCGGCATGCCTTAATATCAGCTCGATTAGGCATATATCTCACTCATAAATCGATCAACTTTAAATATTATCTCACTAATTATTATTAATCTATAAAGTTTAAGCGATTTAAATTTTCGCGTTTAAATTAAAAATAAATATTGTTCCTTATTGGCGAAAATAGGGTAAAATTTTTAACTTCTTGCAAATTCACTAAAACCTAATTCCGACTTGTGTATTTCAAAAACTAGTAAAAGTTATAAATAAAAGACAATATAACAGATTCACTTACAAAACTAAATGAGTTGTAAATGTAATTATGTCTAGTAGTTAGTAGTACTATTTCTTCTGTTCTGTGAACTTCTGTATTGAGTTCGTCGAGACAACATTAAGTAAAGAAGACGGAAGCACTGGCTTGCCTATCTTCGAAGTTACCTATTCAGCTTTTTAAAACGTGTTTAAACGCTCGATAGTCAGTAATGTTAGTTGATTTTTATGGCAACTTCGCGAAATATGATGACTGACGACTGACGATTCACCTACCTATTGGCGTTAGTTATTGTACATGTACCTACTAGGTATGTAGCCTTTAAATGGCAAATACCTAATAATATTAGGTTATGTTTCTGTACTATTTATAAAGACTGAATGATAGAGAGACTAGACTAGAGACAGGAAAATACCTTTACTTATAATAAATAGGTAATAATTATTATGTTCATCATCCTTTTGAGGCGTCGTCGGTCGTCACTCGTTACGTTCGTAAACTACGAAAAGAGTCGTGTAAGTACATATTTATTTCGTTTCCATTAAATTTTTATTATTACGTATCAAAACTTTTGCCCACTTATAATATCTTGTTAATGTGTTTAATTATATACGGGTAAGTACAGCAAATTAAAATAAAGATAGATGATAAATCAATTGTTTTAACTTTCAATCTTCAAGTGGCATCATCTCAAAAATATTTTTGCTATCGTGTGTAGGTGCGAAGAATGTATCTCGGAAGCAGGAACACCTTCCCAAACTTGATGTCTGGCAGATTACCAAACGTTTCTCTCAAGTCTTGTGTCACACAGCTCACACTGCTGTATTTGTGATGAAAGCCAAATCTATTTAAAGAACATAACATTTCGCTTGAATAAAAATTCAAGAACTTTATCCTTAGAAAAATAATTAGGTAGGTACTGTATATTATGTACTATCTGCTATAGGATTGTCTAAAAATGTTTGCATCAGTGTGACGATCGCAATCACCTTTGATTGGCTGGTTCTCTCTCGCTATTGGTTAAAACTTAAAATGCATTGATTGCAAGAACGCCATTAATTTAGCCAATCAAAGTTAATAGGGTATTTGACTACTTTTAGAAAATCATATTAAATTGTTAAATGCTGAAGCTAACAAAACGTATATATTTCGGCATAATTTTCAGTATTTATCATAAAAATCGAGAAATAAATCCAAAAAAATAAATTGCCGCGGAAACATTCCATTTGTTTACATGACGTGACCACAGTTCACACACAGTTCAATGACAATTCCAAAGCCCAAAGGTGGCGTGAACTGTGACGTCATTCGAGATTCAAGAACGTTTTCGATCTCGTGAACATGGCCAGAATTATAGCAATTTTAGTTAATGTTTTCTAATTAAATAAAACTTTATTTTTTAGTTTTGTCGTATGGAATAATGTTTTTAGATAATAATCTTTTAAGATGACACCAGATGAAACGATATTTTTAATATAGTCAAATACCCTATTGTGATTGCCATCGTCATCCGATAGTTTGTAGACAATCCCACAGCTGGTTATATTATAAAACTTCTTGGTCTTGGTCAAGACTAGCAGGGATCTTTTTAAATTCTATGAATGTCGCATTTCCTGTCAAAGTTGATACCTACCTACGCTAAAATTCTAAGTTATTACAATAACATCATCATTGAATATTGCATGCAAATCCTACTGATTTTAGTAAGGAAAGAATAGCGGTACGTAGCGACAATGTAGGGGTTATTTATTTGTTCAAGTGGAAATTGTCGCCGCTGACTCACGATTATTATCACATATATCGCACGTATATGTATAAAAATATGACATCATTTGTCTACATACAGGTGTTTATGATTATGTTACTTAACAGGTTCAAAAATGATTCAAATCAATGAGATAATATATATCTTCTTTCCTCTATAGAAATAAAAATTTTGGCTGTAAGTTTTTGGTCACGTAATGCCTATTTTTTTTTCTAGACTCAAGACTGGTCACTTAAAATAATCACTATTACTTCAAAGTGAAGTTAGGTGGAAGTTAGATTGTCGCGCAAGTCAGTGTGAACGCGTTGATATCAAAAAGTGGTCTACCAACTGAAAGGATTTTAAATAGAGTTTTCTAAAACCAAAATAATATAATATCCAGAAGGTCTACATTTGAACTGCAAGTTTACTGCAAATCTCAGTTTGAATGTGGAATGCATCAACTACACAACGAATTTTTTATATTGTATTTTATACTTAGAAGGAATATAAAAGGTCAAGGTTCTTAAACTTGAATGACGCACCTTCGCCTCGTCATATGCGGAGGGTAGATAATTAACAATCATAATGGACTGGATCCAAGACACCTAATTCTTTAAGTTTAGAAGTCCTAAAAAGTTTTTTGCGGATAAATGTACTCACACCCTTATTTAAAATTAATAAAATTTATTATAATTAGGATAGGTACATAATATAAGAAAATCATCTCTAAATGCTTGCGCCTATCTTATAATTACGTTGATTGGTCAAATTACAAGTAGGTACATATTTTAAGTCAATCACGCTACTTTTAATAATCAGACCTAATTATTTCTTTGTAGAGTTGAAAGAGAATTGAGATAAAACGATAAGACTATTCTGATCTTTATCAAGCTGTAAATTTCCTTCACTTACTTCCTCTTCATTATAATGTATTTTTAATAAATAATTATTTATTAAATAGCAAATGAAGGTTATGCTGTATAAATAATGACCACTTTTTACAGAAATATTTTTGGCAATAATCACGCATGCTCACATCGTCATCAGCATGAGCAAACCGATTGCCTCGCGTTCCTTTTCGCTCTTGCGAATATATTTCTGGAAGAAAACATTCTTGAACTTGATCAAAAAGACTTTCAGACGAATCATTTGATAAATATTCCCGGTCCGCGTTCCAATTTTTAGTAATAATATTGATAAAAATTGGAATAATATGACGAAAGGAATTTAGTTTTAGGAATCTAGGAATCCTAATAAAGATTTAAGTTAGTAGAGTCACGAAGGTATGGAAACAACTGGCTAAGTAGGATCCGCGATACACTTCTAACACTTTCTAAATCCTATAGGTAACTTAAAATTCTAACGTATGAAGTGTTATAAAGCATTTAAATAATATCGAACAAGTAAGAGAATTGTGTGGAAACTGAATATACTTCCTAATGTTATTATTGATTTTTGCGTACGGGTGATATTATTTTATTCAGAGTGTAAAGATCACTACACAATTCTTTTAGAATGCCTGATTTATACCATATAGGTACTTAGTTGAACTTTCATTAAATTCCTTTGCGTTTGCGTGTCATTCATTCGCTATCGATTAGCTTGGTATAAATAAATAAGTAGGCGTTACGTAGCCAGTGTACAGAACATCACCCTTAGTACGAGTTTGCACATCTTGCCAATTTTGATAGGTTTCAAACATTGAAACACTATTGTCCCAGTCAAATGAACCTTTAAACGTTCTAGTTTAAAAGTCATGCATTGCGTACCTACTCGTACCTCAGGTTTCATTTCACAAAGGTTCAATTTTAGGTGGTGGAATTGCTGGATTTTTGAATAAAGAGTCTTAAAGCAAGAATATTAAGATCAATTTTATTTCGCCGTTTAGTGTTGAGTGAAATTCGAAATCTATCAAGTTTTTCGAGATGTACAATCTCGTACTAACCACTCTTCTACAAGGAGCAGGGTGGTGGCGGGGCGCGGCCGAGCGAGCGGACTGTCACATCAATGCGTCGTCGGCATAGCGGTCAGCAGGCCTAGCATGCACGCGCGAGAAAATTTTGTCTACCCCTTTTCTCGTATTATCTCTATTATCTCTATCGAAACTAACATGGTTGCACACCATGATTCGTCTCATTACGTCAAAAGTAGATAAAATTATTTTATTTTTCTCTACGGACTCTAACATGGCGAGTCTAACATCGAATTTTGAAGTTTAAAAGAGTAAACGAAAAATCAGTCTACATCGACAACAATATCTCTCACTCTCTCTTCGCGAGATATCACTTCGACGATCATGCTAGACCTCCTTGGCCAGCCAGCCGATGACCTGGATCTGAGGGAAGCCCAACTGAGTGGGGGAAATTTGCTCACTTCGAGGCTTTCTTTAACTGCCACATACATAATAGGTGCAATCATCTTCATAGACTTTCTTAACTTTAAAAATTTAATATAGTTTAATACTGAGGAACCGATTTAAATCAGTATCCTATCCTATATTTACCTACGCTACATGTAGGTAAATATTGTGTGTTCATTTCAACGCTTGCCTCCAAGACGGGTTTCCCGCCCACGCGACTTCATGGCGCCTGACCGGACCAACAATTTACTCAATAGCTACGTTTCTAACGATTCAACGTTTGATGTCATTATTAAAGATCGGATGAATATATTATTATAATAACACCATTACCGATAATATGACCACTCACTTTTTCCTCGATTTGATATCGAATAGGTAGCATCTAATCTAAGACTTTTTTTGTATTAATAATATTAGATTAAATCAATGAAACATAATAATTATGCTACTTGTGAATAGAGAAATCCAAAACAAACAAGACATTTTGTTCACACATTTATTTGACGAAAATGAGTGTACATCATTTGATAATTCGTTTTTGTGGTTCTCTCGCTCTCTGCATCCTGATACCAGTCAGTTGGTAGTTTTATCTGGAAAGTTTTGAAAATTGGTGATTTTATAGATTTCGACGTGCCCTTTCCGAATTTTCATTTTGCCACCTCGTATCTTTGCCGCTCGCGCCGCCATATTGGAATAATGGCGCCCAAAAACAGTTTATCTATATATCTATATATATATATGTATATAAATAGTGTAGTATATATATATATATATATATATATATATATATATATATATATATATATATATATATATATACTACACTATTTATAACTCAAGAACGGATGAACCGATTTGGCTCAAAATTGGTGGAGAGGTAGCTTAGAACCAGGAGACGGACATAGGATACTTTTTATCCCGTTCGACCGCGTTTCCGTCAAGTCAATATAAAACCTGGTATAACAAAAATGCATCTGACATGGAATAAAAAAACGAAAATGACAGTGGAAGAACAAAACGTTAATGACAGCTAAACATAATTTTGTATTTGGTTAATTATGGTAAAAACAATTATAAAAATTATAGTTTAACGTAATTGATAATATCATCAGTAATATGTTTTCTCTTTGAATCATCATTAACAATGCCGCGAGCAAGACGATCAAATGTTTCCTGCTACAAAGCTACGGATTGACGTGATTTATTGGATAGGTATAGTTGAGAACCTGGAGGGTGACAAAGATTTCCCGCGGGATGTTATGAACTAAATCCACGCAGACGAAGTCGCGGGCATCAGCTAGTTGACAATATAACTTCTGTCAGACTCATTTAAGTTTTACGATGAAAATAGTTAAGTAATAAATTAAACTACAGAAAATTTCCTACAATTTACGCATAGACTTTATTTTTTGTAAAATCAATAGTTTCAGCATACGAGAGCCACTACAACATGCGTTTTGGTCAAATAACTCATTTCGGCACCACGATGAGGTAGAGTAAGTGGCGCTTTTTTTTGTGGTATCACCAGTAGGCCTGTCCCACTTATAATGCACTATAGCGCATTCTTCTTCGCTGATGTGCTTTCACAGTTTTCATGTGTGGGTGGTAGTCACCCTCAATTTTGGCCATCAGTTCGTCCAGAGAAAATTGTCAATCTTCAGAATACTGCTCGAGATAAGAGTAAATATACTTACTTAATTGCAGTTTCGGTCTCGTTTACATACGGACCTTTTTTTACAAGGTTTTATATAACTTGCAGTGCAATGTATATATTTTGTATGTATTTTTAGGTCAAATTTTGCAAGATGAATTAGAACCACTTCCCGGTTTCCGATTGAGCTGAAATTTTTCATTTATATGTAAGTCGGATGACAATGCTATATTGTTGTGATATGGAGCTGATCTGATGATGAAGCCGGAAGATGGCTATAGGAACTCTGTAATAAAACGAAGTAACCCCATCGAATTTGGGCTCGTTTGATTTGTCTTCACAAGTACTTTGGTCCTAGATGATATCCAGGGCCTGATGTATGTAGCCAGGTACTGAAAGCTTGTTTTTTAAAAATATTTTTTTTTAATTTACACTTGTTTTATTTAGCTCCAGTCGCTGGTGCGAGGTACAATTTTTTCATGCACGAATTTTGATATTGTGCATTGTGCATATCATAATTTTTTTTTGAGTTTTGCAAATTGATGATTTTTTAGATTTTGACGTGCTCTATTCGAATTTTCACTTTGCCACCTCGTATCTTTGCTCCAGAAACCTTATTAAAACTTATTTCTTGCAAATGCAAAGGGATGTCGGAGCCTGTGGTAGATTCATCGATTATTCAAAAGCGCTTGTAAAAGTTTATTTGAATAAAAAATATTTCTATTCTATTCTATTGTGATTTGTGGATGCAGAAAGGCTGGATTGAAGTGCTTCGTTATATGAACGAATTGCACCGGTACCTGTGATAATTCGCAAGTTTCACTAGAAGATAGCGACGAGGAGGAAGAAAGAGAAACTATTCAGAACAGAAAACTTATGAAGAAATCGAGGAACAAGAGGATTACAACGAAGCAAATGATCCCATCGCCGATGACGTGGAAGAAATTTCTATCCATGACATATTTTGCTCAGTACCGAAGACGATGAACTCACAAAATCTGGCCCATCAAAGATAGCGAAGCGAAGGAGAATGCGTTAAATTTTGTAATAGTGCTTTGCATGTGGATTAGGCCTACTGGGGATACCACAAAAAAAAACGCGCTATACTTACTCTACCTCATGGTGTGTGGAAACGAGTTGTGTGGCCAAAACGCGTGTTGTAGTGGACTTTGCGGCTCTCGTATGCTGAAACTATTGGTTTTACAAAAAATAAAGTCTTTACGTAAATTGTAGGAAATTTTCTGTAGGTAGTTTAATTTAATACAAAATCATTTTCATCGTAAAATGAGTCTGACAGAAGTTATTGTCAAAAAACGGTTTTAGGGCGCCATTTTTCCAATATGGCGGCGCGAGCGACAAAGATACGAGGTGGCAAAATGAAAATTCGGAAAGAGCACGTCGAATCTATAAAATCACCAATTTTCAAAACTCCCGGAAAACTTTCCAAGTAACCCACCTTTTGAGCACCAAATAACTGGGGTACGAACCTCAACACCTTTTCGGGCACGAAGTGTTTCATTTCGATCTGTCTTCGAAAAAGTATAGGTATTAGATAAGACAAATAGAGATGAATTATGAATTTAAAGACCTGTCATTTTCGCAGTGTGTAAAACCGAATCTGCGCCCATTGTATTATTATGTACTAAAGCACTCTGCGCCATTGATGGTGAAACTGTTCAGAGATGTTTGTCTACCCCCGTAGAGCGTTCTCAAGGTCGTGATGTGACATGGCTGGCAGCAACAGGCAAGTCTGCAAGATTGCCGACAAAACAACGCAACAAGTGCCCACGCCCCCGCCTAACTGTCTGAATTACTGCTGGCTTCTGACTGTTATATTTTTATAATAAACGAGTGCTTCTGTTACATTTCACAGACCAAAACTCAACGGCTTTTTATGTACCTACCCAACCCATACCCAACCTAAAGCTACTTTCATACTATTCATAATATTAATTATAAACAGGGAATTTGAAAAGATAGGCTTTTCTTAGTAAAATAAATCATTCATTTTTCCCTGTTTATTGTGGTGTAAAATGAGCTGCATATTTAATTTAATCGGAACATTTTATTTACACTTTTAAATTTACCTACTTACATTATAAACTAAGTTGATACTGCGATATTTGATAGCTAAGTAGGTATTCGTTTTCGCAATTCTGGATGTTAGGTAAGTAGTTATAACGTATTAATATTATCAGAAGTTTAGAGTAAAGTAAAGTAGAGAAAAAGTACAAAAAACCCATAAGTACTCGAACTTGAAATGGATTAACTTGCCGGCATAATTATAAAAGTATCTTACCTACTTTGCGTATTTCCGTGTATCACTAGTTTTCTACCAACAAGCAGCAATCGAGCGACTGCTATCTCTACATAGCGCGTGCGTCATCGCCTCCGCACAACTGATAAGCGCCTCGAATATTATCATTGCAAATAATGTGTTTATACATTCATATCTCACTCGAGTGTCGAGGAGTTTCTCCACTGGAAGTTATCATCTCTCAGTTTACCGACTAAATAATGAGATTAATATCCACAATGACGCGGCCTTTATTTGTCTTCGAGCAAAATATTATGTACATAAAGTTAGGTTATATACCTACATACTAACAGAAATTTGATAAAGAGGTCGTGATAGCGAGTTCACGCGATAAGTTAATATTTATAGGAAAATACCACCACCTATAAGTGCTACTCCTAACCTCTTGGAGCTGAAAATAATAACATTTAATCATAAATAAATACTTGTATATAATCATAGAGATACCTAAAGCTGTAACTATGGAACAAATATAATTTGTGAAGTTAATACTGTAATAAATAACTACGCATGGATTAGGATACCTATATGAATTAATAATTAATATCATAGAGATATCTGTAATTGAAGAACAAATAATAATTAATGTGCGAAAATAATTTTGATAATAGGTAGGTACTTTAACGAGATTTGTAGAAATTTAAATCATAATTAAACAGTGGCATGTAAAGGCAATACCCGTTCTAGTCGAGCGCAACCGTTACGAAATCACTGCTGCATGAAAATTATACGATTGGAGCTACCGATAGCTAGTCAATAATAATAATAATTATTCGATCCATAGTGGGTGCCAAGGCATACCTAGAGTGCGACGACGTAATTGTGAATCTATTCACAATTTTAGACAACTAATACCCTCTCTTATATACAAACTATTTATGTCGATGTAGGTATAATATAGAATCCTTCATACAGTTTTTAATGCAAAAGGGACAAGTAAGTACATACGATTAATCCATCGTTCTTATCGACCGAGCGAAGCGAAGGTCTTTGAGTTAACTAGGGCGATTTGCACTTGTCCGTCCGTCCGTCCGTCCGTCCGTCCGTCTGTCAGAGCCTTATAACTTTTGAATTACTGAACGTAATTACTTCAAATTTAGATATAATATGTAAACCGATGGCCTCCAGCCGAAAATGGCTTAAAAAGTTATAAAAATCTTTATTTCAGGGGGGCTCTCATAGAAGCGAATGCGAAGTAAAAAAAAAAAAATCGCGTTACATAAAATTGTTACGTATCATTTTAAAGATAATTTTGAACTGAGTACAAAAATATTTTTTTTTTAATTTTTCCCTTAAAATTGACGAAATGGGGGGCTTTCAAAGTGGCGATTTTATACGCTCGCTTGAAGACGCTCTCTAGAAAAATCCGCTATGGATTTTCAAACTGATTTTATGTTTTTAGGTCACTTATATCCTGTACTTGAACAACAAATACTAAAATTATATGAATATTATAAAGAAACGAGATTATTTAATTTTTAATGGGCGTCAGTAATTCATATAGCATCAACATAGCTTCACAATAATGCTAATAGATGGCGCAGTCAGTAACTATTCCCATGGAACTACGAGTTAAATTCAATGTTTGATAAATAATTCAATGTTTTCACTAACGTTCCCTAACCTTTACGGGCTACCTATAAGTTAGGTGATTGATGTTTTCTGTCAACTTATTTATCACGATCCTGTACGGGACACCTAAAAGGATATTGGGACGGATGTTAGGACTTAGGATTGTATTTAGGAGCTACCTACGTTAAGAGACTCCTACTTAGGGGATGATTTAGGTATGTTTGGTGAAAACGGGCATAATAATAATGTCAGTTTTGGTTATCATGTATCGATTGAATGAATAATCATGGGATACCGTTACCGCGAGGTCTCAGTTCGGGGCGAACCACTAGTTACCTTGTGTTGACTAAGCACATATTTTGCATATTTTTATCATAAATTCGTAAAGATGGCACTGTAATCGCAATCGCAGTGTTAAAGTCCGTGCATAGATACGTATAAATAGATTACGACGGGCAACCGATCCGGTTGCGGTGAAGGAAGGAGATAGATAGAACGCGCCATGAATCACTTCTTCACAGTGAGCGCACACTCGCACAATCCGAGAGTCGAGCGAAGGGGTCGCGGGCGACGCGGGCAGGGGGCTAAAAGCCGAACGGAACGAAAAGATACGAGCGACAAAGTACAATACTAAAAACAGTTTAACAGCAGCAGCGACGCGGTAGCATGCGTCGCTCGTTTCTGGAATGTACGTTCATCCGAAATACATTCACGGTTCTTAGATATAATAGTAAATTACTTACGTGTGAATAATTAACAGAAGCGAAAAAGAGAGTGGTATTTTTTGTTCGAGTGCAAGTGTGACGTTAACAGAAGTGTATGTGAGTGTGTGTGAGTCGTGGCGTGGATCGTCGCGCAATTATTAACGATGATTCACTTGCGCGCGGGGGAAATGCAGCCTGTCGGACTTGTTGACATATGTTCAGGAGTAAACAAATGATACTGAGGATACTCCCAATATAATGGTGGATTGATTCATTGTCCCGCGGCCGGTAAGAAATCTTTATATAAAAACTGTATCTATTGAGATTAGGAAGGATTACACTACATATACATTTTATACTAATTATATATGTATGTATTACTTATTAAAAACCCTAGTTACACGCCTTCAATAATTTAAGGTACGAGTACTTGCATACATTTGTGTTTCTAAGCAGTACCTAAACAGAGAATAATTATGATACCTTTTAGAATTCTTAAGAATAAATTATAGTCGATACAAGAAATAAGATTGAATTGAGGTTTTTAAGGATAACACTCATGATGTAATTCACAAAAGTATCATTTGAATCCTTCTTAAGTTTACGAATGAAAAATGACACACACAATTTTTATGATTTATGATTAAACAGCATTTACGCAAATATTTGAGCCGTATTCTTAGCAATTTTAGCAAAATGTTATAATATTATTTAGACCTAATTACATACATACATTAAATACTAATAAATACACTATAAATCTGTCACCAAATTGGCGACTGCTATAGGTTTGTCTTATTATCTACTTACGAATACCAATATGAGTCCGATAAGGTAAAATCCTCATTAGTCTAAAAAGCATAGATTCCGTGACTTTCCATATTTTTATGAAAAGGGGTTATAGGTACTATTTATACGACAGGTTTGGGCAGTCTCAGGTAGTTTTAAATCTCACTATATACTATAGGCCATTTAGTAGTGTGTATAGATAGTTAAGTAGGGGCGAAACAGGCTGGCGATGGCGGCGTGCTGGCGGCAGACAGAGGCGTCGCCAGGGCCGCCTGGCTTGGCGCCAGGCCGGCGGGCGGCGGCCGACCATCGGGATTCCTTTGTCTCTACTAACACATCTTTACTTTTCTATAATACTATCAAAATGTGACTCTCCTGTCAACTTTAATGTCCCCAAGAATCGAATAACTTAATTAAACATCTTAAGAACAAACTAAAAGCCATTGCCAAAATAATAAGGTTTTAGAATACAATATTACAATACACGTTTAATATCGCATTCCCATATATAAAGAACACACTAGCATGGGACTAAGCGAGTCAAGTGTATTATACGCCGATCTGAACAATCCGCTACATTCGTGTGCGTAATGCGTATTGCGCTTATTTGCTCGTTCGTTATAAACGAGCGGAGCGGCTTGCTTGTCTCCGGTTCTCAGAAATTGTAACGCCTTCTTAGAACGTAGCAACGCAGCCCTCTACAAAATACCTCGAGTGAGCGCAAACCGAGGTCGTCATTCGTACCACTACACGCATTTGGATTGTATCTAGATAAACACCCACACATGCAATCGAGCATTCTTTTACAGCTTGCTCTTTTTAAGTTTTTAACCCACTTGATATAGTATTGTGTATGTTTCAAAACTTATAGTATACAATATTTACATTAACATTTAAGTACATGCATAGTATATTTTTAAATATAAATGCAATGTACTCGTAACTACTACGTAATCAGATAATATTCCGTAATAATTATAGTTTCTATTAATATTACCATATCTACATAGTGTTATTATTCGAGGTTGATATGATAATAGTACTATTTCTTTTGTACACAATATCTAAATTAAATTACAGGATGATTGAAGATCTAAAAATCATGTTATCTTTTTCGCAATGTTCCCTGCGGTAAATAAATTACGATTAGACTTATCAATTTAGGTAAAAACCTTATAGCTTATTTAGGTTAACTTAGTTAGGTTGTGTACAACACAATGAATACAAGTAAATATATTATTATCTTAATAATATTATTTTATTATTTTTATTAGGAGATAATAACTAAACAAACAAGAAACATTCAGGAACATACGTTATTTCACTGAGGTAATATCTCTAAAGTTTTTCTTTTCAATCGTAGTTGAATGAACAAGAAAAAACTGTAGGAAAATACGGGGACATCCTCGTGTGTAGAGCGCAAGTTCGTGCTTACGTCATGATGATGTCACTACGTACTATTATATTTATATTATACACTGGTTAGCCATAGCATAATAGCAGATGCGTCTTGCGTCAAAGGGGATACAAACACTGCGTTTCAAATAATCGACTCATCGCAATTCTGTATAAAGGATACAAATTACAATGTTGTTCAGTTGGCATGATGTTATGCATATTAAAATTAGCTTAGATTACAATAAATTTTTATTTTTATTAGCTTTATGAGGTTTGCCACGTATAATCATTATCAAACATAGATAATTATAAATTATCTACAAACATAAGGCATTTTTCTGACATAACTTTATCTTAATTATATATATTCTATTTTGAATATAAACTATTTAAGTACTACATTATAATTAATATTCGTATACATAATAATTAAATTATTATGATTATAATTGATTTTTTCAATCAATTGCAGGTACAAACGTCGCGTAAAAGATGCCGCTAACACAAGAAAAACGCTTGGATAATAATTTCTCTAACAACAATGACAACAGTTATCTTCATAAGAAGTTCAAAAAAATGGCATCTACTATGTCTATGCTTTCGGGCAGTTCGATTAAAGGGGAAGGAAGTGGATATCAAGAAACCAGTCTTTTACAAGTTACTAGTAGTTCTACTATTACCAACGGAAGTATTGCAGCAGCTCACCCAGAAATAGAAAAAATTAAGGATTTAAACGATAAACGCAGCATAGATGTGGAGAAAAATGTACAAACTAATTTTAATGACCAGAACTTTAGATTAAGTGATGTAAATAGTTTTGTTCAAATACCTGGTAAAACCAGTTTTTCTGAAGAATTTTTAAATAAGACTGAAAACCTTGAAAATGATTTTATAAGGGAATCTTATAGTGGAGGTGCAGGGCGTTATATATGCCCATATTGTAAAATATCATGTGCCAAGCCTTCAGTTCTACAAAAACATATCAGAGCTCATACAAATGAGAGACCGTATCCATGTATACCTTGTGGATTTGCTTTTAAAACAAAGTCAAATTTATACAAACATCGAAGGTCAAGAACGCATGCTTTACGATTACAAGGAGCAGATATTGCCAACGCCATTAATGATGATGACTTGTCAGGTGATTCCGAAAGTGACACGTCAATACCACCCACATCATTATCAGGTTCTGACAGGGATCAAAGTTCGGATACTTCAATGATTCGTTCGGAAAGGAGACCTTATGAATTTTCGTCCCCAGAGCTACCAAACGACAGTAATAATAAGTCATTAAACACGATTTCTACTTTAAATGATAACAAATCAAAAGCAATTTACAAACCCAAGTTTAGAGCAGCTTTTTATCATGGAGTGGATGAGAAAGATAAGATAAAAAAGAGTATTTCACAGAATGCTGACTTTCTTACAGAACATATCTCTAAAATAATATCAGACAATGAGGCCATTGTTGATGTTATTGAAACCCCTTTACAAAAAAAGTATGGTAAAATTAAACAAATCGCGGAAAGCAAGCAGTTCTTAAACGACACGGAAATTGCACCAGAACTGACGCCATTAAATTTAACAAAAACTTGTTACGATACAGACAGTTTGATAAGGAAGAGGTCTCACTCAGAAAGTTTTGCTCAGATTCTAGAAGATCAAAAACATCCACTCAATCCAGAGGGTTCTATAATTAAAGATCTCCTACTTAAAACAAAGGCAAATGGACTTAATCATGTGACAAGTGAAATAGTTGATGGGTTGGGACCACTCTACATTTGTCCTATATGTCAAATAGTATATAGAAGTGCAGATAATTTAGAAGTTCATAGGTTGTACTATTGCAAAGGTCCTCTTTCAAACAATTCTACCGAAATAAATAGTGCTCAGAAAGAAATAAAAAGTACAAGACCTGAAAGTATATTTGTAAGAAGTAATTCCATTAATGTTCGATTGCCTGAAAAAGTTATGACTCCAGTCTCCAGAATAAATATTTCAACCAAATCACCACCTTTGAAAAATAAACCCGATAATCTTGTGATATTAAAACCAGATTGTAACGACATAATTGCCCCTTTACCATCTCCAGGTCCATTACTTGGTAACACGAGACTTGTAGATTCTAGATTACCATGTGAATTCAATAAGAAGACTGAGACGTTAAAAATAAGGCCTAAAGAATCTAGTCCAAAGCGGCGACGTGATAGCAGATCGGAAACATACAGCCCACGACTACTTGATAACTCATCACCTCGGTCTGCAGACTTATATTCTCAGTCTAAAATGAGATGTATGGAAATAAATGCATCTTCTCTGAGATTAATGGAGGAAATGTCACCACATATAAGGCATAACTCTACGTCTCTTCAAATGTTTGGAGGTGAAGTAAAAATAGTCGATCATTCTGGCAGTACGACAACTTTGCGCATCGAACCTAGTAAAACTCAACTATCACCAATTTTAATACATCAAAATCTTTCACCTTCCAAGTACGCTAATGATTTAGAAGCAAGTAGCGTTGTCGTTAGATCAGGTCTTCATTCTGGAGGAACAATTGTTCATAATCCTCCTACACCAAAAGATACTGTAAGCACGTCTCAAATTCAAGCCACCAGAATGGCAGTGTCAACACCAACCGCCCAGAATTTGCTAAGTATTCATGACATAACTCACTTCCAATTTCCACCATTAAGTGCGATTACAGCATATAATCCCTTAACTCTGCCTCCACTCAGTCCATCTACGTCACCTAACGGCGCTACAACAATTTTTCACGGCGGCAAGTTGATACCTCATGTCCCAGGAATACCTGGTCCCAATACGCCTGGCTTACTGGTCGGAAATAATAGCCCGCAAATGAAAAACAACGAAAATCTCAACAATGTGACCAAGTCAGAGAATATTTCGGATAGTTTAACATTCAGTGTGCATAATAGAAAAGGAAGTACAAATTACGACAGAGTTCTTAATTCTAAGAGCCCTAACAAAAAATCTTCTAGTAACGAACTAGAAAGACATAGCCAAAATAAAGTTAATTACAATGCAGAACTACAAAGCATTTCAACTGTGCCAATTATAAAAATTAAACACGTAGAAGAGCCCGTCGCTACAACATCATTTTCAGCTAACAATAGTATCAGAGTAGCTCCTCGAACTGAAGGTGCTGTTAAACGAAATGCTGAAGGCTTTCCAAGAATGCCTGTATTAAAAGAAAATTCTAATTACTTATTTGTTAAAAGCAAAATCAAGGATTCGAATGTTCCTTCTAGAAATGCTGAAAATAAACCTGAAAATGAAATCAAGAATTTTAATTTCGAGAACCTAATAACTAAAGTAGAAATATATAACAATCAAATACAAAGTTCTTCAGAGGTCCAGAAGAATTGTAATACATCTGAAACATGCGCCACATCACTTCAAAACGAAAGGTCGGAAACATCCTACTTCCAAAAAAATCTAGCAACAAAGTCACTTAGCGATGAAAGAAAGCCAAAGTTTTTGAGGCCATCGACATTACCTTTAAAACCTGGTACTTTTACTCCAAAAAAACACCATGGAATTACACCAAATGCAAATACAATGCCATTGATATCTCCTGAAACTCCTCGTCCAGCAAAAGCTTATGGGCAACTTTATCTAAATGGCAATGCTTACACATACTTGGGTTTGAAATGCTCGACTAAAGTATTTTACTGCACTATCAATCGTCCACAGCCAACTTACGTACCAAATCAACATTTCCTATCGATGTATAGTAATTGGCAGGTAATTACAGCCGACGTTTTGAAAGTTACGTATACATATATGTGTCTGCTGGTCGATTGTGTGGTAAATAAGTGATTATATTTACAGTTATTATCTGAGCTGACGCCAGACCCGCTGGGACTGTCAGCATCGTCTGCTATGTCTCTATATGACTCACGTCATCGACCGCAAAACGTGGCTGTAGCTGTGATTAAACAGGATCTCATATTGACTCATTCATCGCAATGGAATAAAAATTCGAAGGACAATAAACAGGTATACCTACAATCTACTGGAATATTTTAAAGTTCACAAATAATTTTATTACTTTTTAACTCTTAACGTGTTAAGTATCCTAATGCATTAAATATGTATTTAATAATTGGAAAACCATTCAGAGGTTAAAAAAATTTAAAAAAGCTTTAAGTATAGTTAATAATGTTACTTTGTCCCGTGAAGTGTGTACTATTGATATTATAAATGGTTAGCTATCTAAATATTATACAAAACTAAGTCGGGTTAGTTACACCTTTTATAACGGCTTGGACAGATTTTTATGATCTTTGATTTGTTGGATTTGTCTCCGCTCTTAATAGCAGAATAACTCTATTAAAATATCTGAAAAATTCACGGAAAAAAATTCATTTTCTCATACATTTTGTATGGAACGGCTTTTTTGATATCTCGAGAACAGATTAATTGATTTCGATAAATTTTTTATATATATTATTATTTATTATTACATAATATTATTTATTTTAGTCATAAAGTGGACAAACGAAAGAACGTGAAACTAGGAACAAAAACGTCAAAAAAAAAAATAAGAATCGGAAAGACTTTGTTTTTAAGGTTCCGTACCAAAATGGTAAAAATGGAACCCTTATGGTGAGACTTTCTCCGTCCGTCCGTCCGTCTGTCACAGTCGATTATTTCAGTAACTATTAAAGCTATCGACATGAAATTTGGAATAGTTGTGTATAATAGTGGCCCAACAGCATTGGAATAAAAAAAATCGAAAATTATTTTTAGTTTTATTAAAAAAGGAGGAAAATCGGGGGTTTGAAATTTCAAAGTAAAATAACTGTACCGATTGGGGTATCATATGAAAGACCTTTACGTCTTGTACATTCTAAAACAGATTTTTATTTATTTTTAGGGTTCCGTACCCAAAGGGTACCAACGGGACCCTATTACTAAGCCTACGCTGTCCGTCCGTCCGTCCGTCCGTCCGTCCGTCCGTCTGTCAGCGGGCTGTATCTCGTAAACCGTAATAGATAGACAGATGAAATTTTGATGAAACAAATAATAAAAATTAAATTAAATTAAAAAAATTAAATAAAAATATTTCCATGGGTACATGGAAATATTTTTATTTAATTTTTTTAACGGAACCCTAAAAGAGCGAGGCCCGACTCGCACTTGGCCGATTTTTTTATCTATAATAGTTTTGATTAATTAGGAAAAATGTCGAAAAAAATACCGTTCCCCCCCTTATCTCCAAAGTTTACTAATCGAAAAATCAGAAATAATTATGGTCAATAGAGGTTTATGTATATTTTACAGGAAAAATAAAACCAACGCTCTAACTAGCATAGTTATTAACAATAAACCTCTACAAACTAAGTTAACGATAACTAAGCAAATTAATATAATATTATCGTTTTACTTTTACTTCTAGAGTACGGAACCCTCGGTGTGCGAGTCCGACTCGCACTTGGCCGGTTTTTTATTTATTTTTTTATTTCACCTTATGCATGAGCTCCTTATGTCAATAAATCATAAATGGCAATAAATTATAAACTATCAGGGTTATATATAAATAAGAAACAATTTTTATCTAGAAATAATAATATTAAAAAAAATCCAAATTTTGCAGTATTTTTTTATAAAAGTGATTTTTCGGAAAGACGGGCCGGGAGCGATGGGAGCAAGATTTTCCGAGAAAAATCACTTTTATAAACTATATTTTTCTAATAGCTATCTTTAAACAAATCTTATTAAAAACAATTTTTTTTAAATTTCAGATTATACCCTTTATGGATGCAAAAAGATCGGACGAATTGAGAAACATTGCTGAAAATATTGCAACATCCAAAAAAGAAGTAACTGGTGGATTCGAAAGTAATGAAGAATATACATATGTACGTGGTCGTGGCAGAGGACGCTACGTTTGTTCTGAATGCGGAATCCGATGTAAAAAGCCTTCTATGCTGAAGAAACACATTCGAACGCATACTGATGTCCGACCTTACACATGCGTTCATTGCGTTTTTAGGTAAATATATACTTTATGAGAGGTTTTTGTTATAAAAATCATTTATTATATTATTAACAACAGCAGACATTTCAGCTTTAAAACAAAGGGCAACTTGACAAAACACATGAAGAGTAAAGCGCATTACAAAAAATGTTGCGAGTTAGGAATAAATCCGCATGAAGGAAATGATGGCGAAGGTGTCGAAATGGCGCAATGTTCAGGTGAAACTGACGACGAAACTGATTCGGAAGGTGACGAGGGGAATGAAGGCGAAACGGAATCAAGTGGTATGTACATTAGATTTTTCTATTTTTATCACAATGAAGCTCCTTTCAGGCATGCCAATATAAAACTTTAGACTTTGGTCAACTTTTACATCGAATGAAATGTCCAATAATAACGTCCCCGCCTCTCAGTACATTATGTTCTCTAGTATATGTTGCCTGGAAGAGATCACTGTTAGTGATAAGGCCGCCCTTTGTATTAAATTGTTTTTTTTTACTTATAAATTTTTGAGATCTTGTATGCAATAAAGCTATAAATAAATAAATCGTTAGATTTTTGAAATCATAATAAATTCTGACTTCTATACAATAACTTAGAAATTAAGTTTCTATATTTAATTTTTCAGATACAGAGATTTGTAAATCTCGACTGCCAGAACACGAAGCTGCTCACTGTTTACTATCTTTAGGTGGAAGTCGACCCGCTACGTCGGCGACACCAGGCTTAATAACTAGTGCCAGGCCTACTACTTATCCTTATACACCAGTTTCATTAGAAAGTGAAGCAGATGCCCTGGATAAAGTACAAACTATTAAAACAACTATGGCAGATTCAAGTATGGACGTGGATAACGAGCCAATGGATCTAAGCAAAAATGAACTAAGAACACCCAATAATGCACCGGAAATACCAACTGCGAGAGAGTCAAGCGTTTTGGCATCATTAGCTTCTAATACAGCTAAATTACCTCAACAACAAAGTCAGTGGGTCAATGGGGAGCCGATGCTTCACACCTATTTAACAGAGCGGGCTTTATTAGATTCAAAAATAAAACAAAGTCAGCTAACTTGTACTCCTAAAACAAGAAAAATTGATTTGGAGACCTCTATGTTTTCAAATAAAGATGGTTATGAAAAATGTTATAAAAAACCTTTAAATACTTTTACAATAAAAATAAGTACTAACGATATGATAAATAAGGTTCCTGTTACTAAAACTGATACTGTCATTGAGGAAATTTTACAAAGTTCGATGACGACCCTTAACAGTGAAAATATAGCTAATTCAGCTAGTACTCTAAATTCAGAAAACGCTAAACATGTAGAATATTCAAAAAATGCCCGAATAGTACACATGAAAACATTTGATAACTCCCTAGAAAATCATTCAGATATATCAAGTGACGAAAGTAACGGGAGTAAGAGTCACGTGGAAGAAAATGCAAGATCAGACGAGCCTTCTGAAGTCAATGAAATAAAACCAACTCCATCAGAATTTGATTCAGGGGCATCTAATATAGGTACTGAAGGAAGGGAGTTCGATGGCGCATTTTATTCGCCTGAAAAACTAATGGAAGATGACCGGCGCGTGTGTTTCTTTTGTAATGAAACATTCACTAAACCACCGAGGCCGTTTAGATGCAGTATATGCGCTGTAAGTTTTCGAACGAGAGGCCACCTAATGGTGCATGAGCGCTCAGCTTCACATAATATTAAAATTTCAATGTCGCCTAATTCTGAAAATGCTAAACAGGTGGTGTCTGAATATTTAAAGCATTCCCGAATAGATCCTATCAAATCTTTTGATGATGTTCAAAATCATTCAGATATATTAAGTGATGAAAGCGATGGGAGCAAGATACTTTCGGAAGAAAAACTAAGAATGGACGTTGAGTCTATGGCATCTAAAGACAGAACTGAAGGAAAAGATTTCGAAATAGTAGATGAATGGAAAGATTGTGATTTTTGTAACAAAATGTTTCGTGAACCGGCGCAATTAAAATTGCATCTTAATATACATTACATGGAGAGGCCATTTAGATGTAGTGTATGCGCTATTAGTAATAAGAGCAAAGGGTATCTTCAAAAAAATGATCGATCTGCCTTTCATAGTAATAAAGCTACAAAGAAACCTAATTCAGAAAACGCTAAATATGTCGTATCAGAATATTTAAAACATGCCCGAATAAATCCCATAAAAACTTTGGATGATCCTTTACAAAATCATCCAGATATATCAAGTGACGACAGTAACGCGAGCAAGGTTCCTTTGGATGAAAAAACGAGAATAGACGACAATTTAGAAGGTGACGGAATAAAATTACCTCAAACAGAATATGATTCTGTAGCGCCTAAAGTAGTGATTGGGGTCGGCGGTGTAGCATTCAAAGTAACTAAAGGAAAAGATTTTGAAGGCACTTCTTACGCTCCTGGAAAACTAATGGAAGACGGGCGAAGAGTGTGTGATTTCTGTAACAAAACTTTCACAAAACCATCGCAGTTAAGACTACATCTGAATATACATTACATGGAGAGACCGTTCAGATGTAGTGTTTGCGCTGTTAGCTTTAGAACGAGAGGTCACCTTCAGAAACATGAGCGTTCAGCCTCTCATCATAATAAAGTTTCAATGACATCTACATTTGGAGCAGCAACATCATTTAATCCGCGACCTTTTCGCTGTTCAGATTGTAATATAGCATTTAGAATACATGGTCATTTAGCTAAACACCTTAGAAGTAAAATGCATGTGATGCGTCTCGAGTGTTTGTTTAAACTACCTTTCGGTACTTTTACCGAAATTGAGCGAGCAGGCCTCAGTTTAACGGATATCGACACGACAGATTGTGCCAGTTCATTAGCGAGTCTTCAGTCGCTCGCAAGGAAGTTGCACGAAAAAGACCCGACGAAGCTGGAATACAGGGAACCAAGTGGTTCGCTGCCGGCTCTACCTCCGACAGGCAGAGACTCTTCGGAAGACGAAGACTCGGGTGTGATTACAGAAAAGACATGTGACAGTGTCAGTGTAAATGATTGTGAAATAAAGACTATTGAAAATAATAAAGGTCATGATGCCGAACCACGAGTTAATTATAGTGCCACAGATAATTAGTGCCAAAATTAATGTAAGTAGAATATTTTAATGTGCAATTTTGTTTTTATTTTTAATTTAAAATGTAATTATCCATACTGGGGTTTAACTCAGATATTTGTGAAAACAAAATGACGCGCTTTAACTATATCCATAATTGTAAGTATTTTATTTTAAATATTTATAGTTCTGGAAACTATCATGTAAATATCTCAAATTGAAGTAATTTTAATGTTGTTATATTTGCTTCCATATTAGGCTTATTGTTATTATAATATACCTACAGCTCTAAAAAAGATATTGCGACATTTGTTAAATGATCTTGAATTTGAGGCAAGAAACATAACACATTCAGTTTGTCAAAACGTAGTAATATGTGGTCCATAATCAAGGTAAAGAATGTTTAAAATATCATTGAAACATAAAACATATTGAAAAGTGTAGTATAGTTATTACTCTTTTGTATGTATTTTTATAAAATATATAACATAATGTATTTACACTGAACAACTATTACTTCCAAAATCCTTTTATAGTATCATAATGTAATTGGCATATCAACTTCCATAAACGAAATTTAGGTAAAAATGTTTTGAAGAGTCTTCCATATCGAAAAAATAGTACTTGTGCTAGATATTTGTTTTATACTAGTTACTAACTCTTCAATTGGGTAAATATTTGACTTGTGTAGTTTTAAGCCTGAATTGTAAGGAAAAGTCGATTCAAATGAGAAAGGTACCTAGGACCAATGTCTAAGTTTGTAAACAAAATAAAAATAGAGTGTGTGTCTTTAAGACTGCACGGCAGAAGTGAAAACTTCAGTGGCAATCGCAATCAATTAATATTAGTAAGGATTAATTGAATATACTGAACACAGCGACACAACAGAAGAGCAGCTGACTGTATCTTTCTCGCTCGGGTACACTCGGCGCCCCGAGTTCACCCGATCGAGCCTTTCACCTCAGAGCGTGACGGATCAGCCTAACTTAATACCTACGAAAAAATGTGTGTGCGGTGCGCCAAAAGAAGTTTTCACTTCAACAACAACAAAGGACCAATTATTTATTATTGTTACACCTTTATAAACTTACACAATACCTACCGCATTTGTAAATATTATCAAGAAAATTTTAAACCGTTTTAATTTGTAAAAAAAAAAATCAGAAACTGAGTGCAAAATCGGTAACAATTCGTGAATAAACTTGGACATTTGTACTAAGTAATTCTGTTTTAAACAATCTCTAATTTAAACTAAACTTATAACTCTAATGCTATTTATTCTTTTACGCTGGAAATATTGAGAAAATAACATTATTCTTTAACCTATCAAGTTGTTTAGATTAGAGATTGTGTACCTTCAACAAAATTAAAATCTACCATGATTATGATGAATAAATGCAAATTCATTATACATTATTCTTAATTCCTGTGCGTTTAATTATGTGAACAAGAATAGCGACTATAGATAATGTAATGGCCTACAAGTGTATCGACTACAGACCGTTCACTATAACTTGCCGTCATGTTGGATGAAAACCCTGACAACCGGCTTTAGATAAGCAATGGTGCCAACATGACGGCAAGGGGCAAGTTATAGTTAACGGTCTGGATAGTGTATAGAATATAGAATAGAAATGATTTTTATTCAAATAAACTTTTTTACAAGTGCTTTTGAATCGTCGATGAGTCTACCACTGGTTCGGAATGCCCTTCCTGCCGAGAAGAACCAGCAAGAAACTCGGCGGTTGTTCTTTTCAAAACAACTAACAAGTCTACAATTCAATAGATACTATGCTATGTATGCAGTGTTTCCACAAAAGCATACCTAATTATAATTCAACAAGTTAAGACGGGCAGACAGAAAGCAGCCCCATTCCCGCTGGTGGACCCGTTCACGAGCATGACGCATGATCCAGCCATTGCTTCGCTCAATCATATTTGAGGGAACGTAACAACCCGCATCATATTATATATATATCATATTATATTACTTACCTACGACTAACTATTGTTCTATTTAAAAAAATTTGAAGGTTTTACTTTTTTTCACTAGTTAAATAAAACTAAAACGTTAAAATTTGGAATAGATGTTTAAATACATATCGAAAATTCCGAGGCCGGCGGGATTCGAACCCACATCTCTTGGGAATCGCGCCCAAGTGTGTTTATACGATCTCGATCTAATTTTTCCAAGACCTGTAATGTAATGCTACTAGATGTTGCTAACAGTTGCTAGAAACTGATTGAAAAAATGATCGTTCGAGGCTGTAGTGTAAAGTCAACACACTCGGGCGCGATTCCCAAGAGATGTAGGTTCGAACCCCGCCGGCCTCGGAATTTTTGATAATTATGTATTTATTAAAAACTAGCTGCCCGGACAGACTTCGTTCTGTCAAAAGTTAAAAGTAAAAATTAAATTTTTTTGTTTGTTTTTTTTTATTATTAAAACCTTCCGTGGACCTTAAGGAACATACAAAAAAATAAAATAACCGAATTGGTCCATCCATTCTTGAGTTATGCGCTTACCAACATTCATTTTTATTTATTTAAAAATTTATTCGGAACTTTCCTTAAGTGTGCCACTTTAATATAAAAAATAAATATTTACAATTTGGCTTGCATAAGCTTCGCATAAATTGCGTTCTAAGATACCTACAAAACTTCCGTATGATAATTTTAATTTATCAGTAGTGTAAAAAGCAAATTATTTTTTAAGGGGTCATCATTTTTCTATTGTATGTAGGTACGAGTATGTCATTGAGTTTGCAAAAGCCGTAATGCATAATTTCACTGGTGATGTTATAATTTTGGTCAATCGTCTCCATGTCATTCCTGCATTAACGGTTATACACCAGTCGGTTATTTAGCTACTGGTCGATTGCGGAATAGCTGCATCATTGCTTTGGTTTCAATTGTGGTGATGAGCTGAATTATGTACTGGCGTTCCTGCTGCAATAATGAATTTTAGAAGAGCAATGCTTACCTTACCTAAACTGGTGAACATAATATTGCATTTTAAATTTGAATTTCACCAGTAAACCGTGAGAGCATAGCGTTTGTTATTAATTTAAGTTTGTACTTATGTACATAATATTATGTAATTCAATCATAATAACTATTTTTTACCTTATTCTGAGAAAATAAAATAAGAAACTTTCTAACAGGATTATTGAATCTTCTTGTAATGTATTTAATGCCATTCCATTATAAATCTATTGTTTGCTTGATTATCAAGTGACCAATTTTTTATGATATCGTCAATAACAGTCCACAGCTGGACTTTACGCCTCTCCGAACGCGAGGGTTTGCCCATATTTTTTATGATAATATATAATTTGAATGTTAATTATTAATTAATCAAAAATTAACGCATTTGCGAAAACTGTATTTATCTACTCCAGCATCGAAAAGTTCCAATTTCGAGTTTGACAGCTGAATCGAAATGAACCCTCTTTCGGTTTTGCTTCTCATTTCGATGCAGCTCGTTGTATGGGAGCTGAATCGAAATGGTTATCTTCTTAAAATAGGATACCTAAAGCTAAGGCTCTGAGTTCTGGCACTTTTGTACCGTTCATATAACAGAGGCGCCACAGGCGGCTGGTGGCGGCTTACGGAGTTACTTTTTGTTGACAGAGGCGCCACAGGCGGCTGGTGGCGGCTTACGGAGTTACTTTTTGTTACTTTATTGAGCCTACGGCGTATTTTGTTAATGATTTTACTTCCTTGTCGTAGATAAAATCTTGTATGCAACTGAACGTAATTAGTCATTTTAATTCTCGTACTATCCTATTTTGATACTCGGCAAGCCTCGTATCAAAAAACAGCACTCGAATTAAAATGACCCTCATTACGATGCAGTTGCATAAATAGCTATACTGGTAGTAGGTAGGTATACCATAAACATGTTGGCGTTATTTAGATATTTAATATTTAAAATACAATAATACTTCAAAAATCTACATCCGAGCAAGTTTTGTGTTTATTTTTGAGTTTTATAATTAGGTAATGTTAATTGTTAAATAATATAATTTTAAATAGCAAACCGCTCTCACGTTACGCTAAGCACGGATAAGTTTCTTAATTGCGTGTCGGTCATATATAAATACTGGTGACTTGAGTTAATATTCTAATGAATATAATTACTTATAACCCACTTAAAGAAAATAATGCAGTGTGCGCAGCGTTAATTCACGCCTAGCATTAATGACTTATTAAGTCGCACGTATCATATCGTACTTCATGGTGTATAATATTTTGTATTAACAGTAAGTATTATGTAACGCAACCAGACCTGTAATAGTGTCCCACTTTAATTCGAAAACCTTATTATTTGGAATCTGTAAAAAAAATTTATTTTTTGTGAAACTTATTTTGTATGGCAAACTAAGAACTAACTTGTTAATTTGATTATTTGTTGGAAAAATAAGCTAATTTGATGTTGAAAATGTATACGAGGGGATTGTAATACATATAATATATATAATATTATAGTTGTTTCTATAAGTACTTTTATACTACACAAGATCTAGAAAAGGCAACTGGTATTTTATTTATTGAAATGGTAATGGTAGGTATAAATAAATACAAACGTCAAATATTTGCCCATTTATTGTTTACTATACATTATATTATAGATATTTTATAATGATAAGATTAAAGTAAATGTAAAATTTAATATATTTTTATTTTCTTCTTATCGGGCGTCAAACACAACCACTGAAAATTTTATTAAGAAAATTGTTGTATTATACGTATATTCTATAAATTATTATTGTAGGATTGAAAAATATATTGAAAAAAGCTGCGAAATATATTATACCTACTGATGGATATTTTTGTAAATCACTGTCTTAGAAAAGCATTAAAATGTCACCCATGTTTTAAGATACCAGTGGTAAGTCATTCGTACTTGGTACTTTTGGTGGAGTCATGCATAATTAAAGTATAAAAAAAAGCTAAGTAAATAAAATTGTTTGGAGGTTAGTCAGAACGTTTTCGGATACATTATTGGGGCAGTGTGAGTTTCGTATCAAAAATGTTTATGTTAGATTTCTTTTAAATATCAGCCAAGCTGAAGTTGACTAATATCCTCGCCTTCCAGATAAGCGTTTTGGCTTGTGCTAGGAGTGGGTACGACTATAACGCTACGGGTGGGGTTCGAACCTGCGACCTTTTAGTTGCACCTTTTTGGGATATTGAAGCTTCAAAGATGAAAATGTAGTGGCTAGAGATCCTGGAGATGGAAGGTATCTGTAATTACGGAAAAAAAGGTACGATGGAACAAAAGTGGAAGTGGAATTATTCGGACTGCTGCATATGGTAGGCCTAAATGGCGGGTACACTACTGCTTAGGACTTTTAGCCCGTGAAGTGTCTGTTTGTAATGTCCAAACTCCAAAGGACAGCTTTTAACTAAATGCAAATGGTAAGTATATGAAAGTATATTCCGTATATACTTAAGCCTCAATAGCCCAACGGTTAAAGATGTGGACTGAAAACTGAAAGGTCGCAGGTTAGAATCTCACCCGTTGCATTATTGTCGTACGCACTCCTTACACAAGGTTTCCACTTATTTGGAGGGGAGAGGAGGATATGAGTCAACTTCAACTTGGCTGATATTCTTTAAAAAAAACTTAAACCTTTTTGTCTGTCTGTATATTTATTCCGGCTAATCTCGGGAGCGACTGGATCGATTCTGACGGGACACATCAACACATTGATTCACTGAGAGATAGCTGATGTTTTATGGAGTAACTTAGGCTACGGGCTTTTTTTAACCGACTTTCAAAAAAGGGATTGAGTTGTCCTACCAATATATATCGATATCTTCGTGATTTATATACTTATTTGCGTGAATCTTTTTTTAATCGATACAGAAACTTTGCTAGATGGTTCCATAAAAACTTCGAGTTCATACTCCTCAATCCTGATGAACTAACCAATGGTAATTTATTGACTGTCAATTAAATAAGCAAATACTACATAGTTTAATTCCAGGACCCAACTCCTCAATCCTGATGTTGCAGGGGTTTTGTGGACCACCCACGTGGACGCAGTCGCGGGCAATCAGCTAGTTTAACATAAAATAATATGTCCCATTGTGGTTTAAAATGTGGTTATTGAGCATGGTTTCTGTACAAATTATGTGAGTTGAATCAAAATCTTTTTATGACCGTTTTACATGAGGATATCAGCAAGGTTCTGACCAGAATAGTATTGCTACTACTTGCTATGCTGCATTATTGTTTTGGCAGTAATGTGTTCTGCTAAGTACTATGGCGGTACTCAGCTCTTTTATGAAACAACCAAAGAGATAAATTGGTGGTCAAAGCGGTAAGTAGCATTCATTAAACAAAAGCTGAAACAAAGCAAAAAACATACGATGCACACAAATCAGAATAATAAAAGTCAAGATTCTTAAGTAAGTAATGAAAATTGTTTTTGCAGTTAAGAATTTTGTGCACTGTGCAGTGAGCAGATATTTTAGGCAAAAAAAGATGACATAATTTTATGGTACAGTAGGATTGTAGTAGGGGTTTAACAATCATTGAAAAACTCAGCATTGGTGATCCTGTTAAAACCATACTTTAAAAACGTTAGTCTCTTTCATACGAAGGCAGAGCAGCGAGGCAGGCCAGTGAGGAGAACAGTTTACATTTGTATTCGGTCGCGCTGTGCTGCACTGGTTACGTTTTGTCGCATGTTCAAATAAATGGTTAAATGTGTCTCAGGCCCCACGCAGTGTAGGGTTCCATAATTGACCGTCACTATATGCATACTTAAGAGGGAGTACATATTATTATGTAATTTTCAACATAAAACGCATTTTTTTAAAGTTTTAAAATACCTAATATTACAAAATTAAAACGATTTACGATAAATCGCCTAGATTTAAATTAATGGCAAAAACGAGCGTAAACGTCACTGGAAATCTTGTATGGAAATACGTTTTGAAAAGCTGTAACTTTTTATTGAGCGTGAAATTTTTACAGCATTATGAGACCTGAGATGATATTGACCTTTGTATTCAGTATAAATTTCAACTTAGTGCCTCAAACCGTTTCTGAAAAACGGGCCTTGACACACGGACAGTCAGACGGACAACGAAGCGATCCTAATATAAGGGTTCAGTTTTATTCGGAAGCCTAAAAAGAAATGGGCAGTCATGGGAAATGCCGACAGAAGTCAAAACATAGCTTCAGATATACTGTTAACATTAGCATGTCTGATGTCGGTTGCGAATTCGTAAGATTTTTCCCTATCTAAATTCGCTAAAAGACACTGAAAGCATCTGTGCAACCTTGTATGTGCTGAATCTTATTTTACATCTATTTTACATCTAAGATTCAGCACATACAAGGTTTACATGCAGAAAAAACACTATCAAAAGCAACTTATAAGGAAACCATGCCCACAGTATTGTTTCACCTGATGGTAAGTAGTTATGCTGTCTTAAGATGAAATAGTAATATTTCGTCTTAAGACAGCATCATAATATTAATCATACTAATAATACAAATGCCAAAGTGTATTTGTTGGTTTTGTCCTTCAATCACGCCGCAACAGAGCCATGAATCGACGTGATTTTTTGCATGGGTATAGTTGAGGACCTGGAGAGTGACTTTTTATCCCAGAAAAGCAAAGAGTTCCCGAGGGATTTTAAAAACTAAATCCACGCGGACGAAGTCGCTGGCATCAACTAGTATTTAATATTAGGTCTTTACCTATGAAATTGCCTTTCTTCAGTACTGGTCATTTCAAATAAAAAAAGTTTGTAATGGCTCTGTATTCTAAATTCAAATTAATTTTGTTTTAAAACCATGACATTCTATTTACAAACTCAGTCTTTTGTTTTTTGATTAGCGTTGTATTTTCATTACATTTGAACATTTTTCGTCATAATGGATATTTTAAAAATTCGTGTAATTATGGAATATGAGTTCCGTCGTGGCACCAACGCGACACAAACGGCCCGTAACATCAAAAACGTTTACGGAGAGAACTGTACAAACGATCGCACAACCCGTTATTGGTTTTCCCGGTTCCGTTCTGGAAATTTTGACTTGAAAAATGAAGCTCGTGGTCGTCCGGAGACTTTGGTTAACAATAATGAATTAAAGGCGATTGTGGAAGCTGACGAAACTCAATCTACAGCTGAGCTAGCAGCAGCTTTTGATGTAAGCATCAAAACAATATTGTTCCATTTGCGACAAATTGGCAAGGTAAAAAAGCTTGATAGATGGGTGCCCCACGACCTTAACGATCGCCAGCGCAACGTACGCGTCGAGACCTGCCTTGCGCTGCTCAACAGGCAAAGAAATGAAGGAATTTTGAAACGAATTGTTACGTGCGACGAAAAATGGATTCTGTTCGACAATCGAAAGCGCTCAGCAAGTTGGTTAGACCCTGGTTCAGCACCAAAGCAATGCCCTAAACCAAAAATGACCCCTAAAAAGGTGATGGTCACTGTTTGGTGGTCTAGTGCGGGTGTGATTCACCACAGCTTTTTACAAAACGGCATGAGCATTAATGCAGATGTGTACTGTGAAGAACTGGAGAGAATGATGGAGAAGCTTGCACATCTGCAACCAGCTTTGGTCAATCGGTCGTCCCCACTGCTCCTTCACGACAACGCGCGACCCCATACTGCGCAACAGACAGTCTCCAAGCTGCAAGAGCTGGGGTTGGAAGCTCTCCCTCATCCGCCATACTCACCAGACCTTGCACCTACCGACTATTACTTTTTCCAAAATTTAGACAACTTTTTAGTGGGTAAAATTTCAATTCCCGAGAGGCAGTACAAAATGCCTTTGAAGAGTTTGTTGCCTCCCGTCCAGCTGATTTTTACAAGGGCATCAATAAACTGCCAATGCATTGGCAAAGATGCGTCGATTGCATGGGTGATTACTTCGAATAACAGAAATAAAAAAATTTGAAAAAGTAAGTACTTTCACTTATTGCATACAAAATGGCAATTTCATAGGTAAAGACCTATTATTAACTTGTTAATCAGATGGCTAGCATTTAAGTTAGTTATGCTCCCCAAAGTCATTCAACATGCTTAAATCCATTTATGTGTCCAAGAAACCTGGAGGCTATCTGACTAGTGACTGATATTTTTTTATAATATTAAAAATAAAGTTTTATTATAATTATAAACCCAATGCCATTTTTCTTTTTTAATATTTTTTAAATAGTTTTGGAATAGTTTCAATTATAATTAATGAATATCAACATTTTGGCAACAGTCAAATAGCCTATTTAAATTGTAGCCCGTCTGTGTATAGCCTTTATTATCGCATGTTAATTTACGCATTACGCCTCAGTTTAGAACAGTAGCAATATTCTAACAGCAATGCAAGTAAAAACCATAGGTTGGAGACAAGTGCTAACATGTTCAGAAAAAAACATTATGCCTGGTACACCTATCCCCTACCAAGGTATCCCTACTGGTAGGGATAAGTGGAAAAAAATCCACTTAGTTCTACCATTGGGATAGGATCGTTTTCATGTTAAAAAGGATACATCTCTTTGTTCTCTTCTTGTACATTATGCGGTATCCACATTCTCTGCATCTAATTGGATCTCTGGGCTTAATTTCATTTTCCCTGTGGCATTCTGAAAAAAATATTCATTCATTCATTTTCATTAGCAACCCATCAACGGCTCACTACTGAGCGCAGGTCTCCTCTCAGAGAAGGGTTATAGACCATAGTCCACCACGCTGGCCCAATGCGAATTGGCGGACTTCACACACCTTCAAGAACATTATGAAGAACTCTCAGGTGTGTAGGTTTCCTCATGATGTTTTCCTTCACTGTTGAAGCAAGTGATATTTAATTGCTTAAACGCACTTGACTCCGAAAAGTCAGAGGTGCGTACCTGGGGATCGAACCTGCGACCCCCGAATAGGAGACCACAGTCCTAACCACGAGGCTATCACTGCTTAAAAAAAACTTCACTGAAAAAATATATATACATATAATTTGTGTTCCAGCACAATGCTGTGTAGAAACCAATTAAGGGCATGTGTTTAATTAAAAACTGGCATACCACCTTCCAAGTTAGTCCCCTATCATTATAGAGTGCAACATTATTTAACATCAGGTGAGATGCATCATAGTGAGGTGATCTTGTAATTGAATAAACTTTTCAGAGAATTCAAATTCATTGGCAAGGCCACACAGGTATTTTGGGTTGGATTTAGAAACGTGCGGCAGTAGGGGGTGGATGGGAGGGGGGTGGGGGAGTGGGGGGAGGTGTCCTCTACCCCCAACACCACTCCCATGAAAAGGTAATGAGAAATAATTTTTTTTTTAAATTGTAATTTTTTAGGTTAGTCTTGCCGAAATTCGAGCAAAACAGTGCTTAGTGAAGGAGTGAAGGTAAAAAGAGTGGGAGGGAGGGGAAAAGGAGTAGAGGGAGCTTAGAAACCCCTCCAATTTAATTTTTCATTTCAAACCAACCGAACCTAAAAGTGCCCGGGCTGCGGTCGGGCACCATAATATACTGTTGTTTTATTTCTGACAATAATACGTACTTATAGCAAAAAAGCTTTTCCACTCTGAAACGACATGGACTGATATAGGTCGAACAGTGTGACAGAACCGAATTGGCCAACCCCGACTCCACGTAGTCTTGTCTGTCCTACCCCTAGAGTGTTTTTATGAAGCGCGAAGCCAGAAGCTCGCGAAGGAGGTCCTGAATGAAGCGAGCCTACGAGGCCGAGTGGAGCGAAGGGGGGAGGTGGCGAGCGAAGCGAGCCGGCGACCTCCGTAGCGTAACGAAGGTCGAGTAGGTGAAGCTGAATGAAGGGGCGACGGAGCGAGTCTTCTGGCGTAGCCCATTTGATTTGTAGCTTGAACAAAACGCAACTCACGCCACAGCCTTCGTGTTTATCATTTTCTACCGCCTAGAAAAATTTGAGCATTGAGTTCTATTGGTTTGAAATGAAAAATCAAATTGGAGGGGCTTCTATGCTTCCTCTAACCACCAGACTATGGAAAATCTGAAGTTAGGTTAGGTTAGATAAATATTGTTGGTGCCCAGCCGCAGGCCGGGCACTTAGGTTCTATTGGTTTGAAATGAAAAATTAAATTGGAGGGGTTTCTAAGCTTCCTCTACTCCCTTCCACTCTTTCTTTTACATTCCCTGTGTTTTTGTTTAAAACTCCTTCTTTTACCATGGGTTGCCTGGAAGAGATCGCTTTTCAGCGATAAGGTCGCCTTTGTACTCTGTGTTTTTCTTTTATGTATGTATTAGTCATGTAAGCTGTTATCCTGTGGTGTACAATAAAGAATATTTCATTCATTCATTCATTCCCTCTTTCACTAAACGAAGTTTTGCTCAAATTTTGGCAAGACTAACCTAAAAAATTACAATATTAAAAAAAATTATTTTTCAAGAACGGTGCATTACCTTTTTATGGGAGTAGTGTGGGAGGTAGGGGACAACCCGTCCTACCCCCCACCCCCCTCCCATCCCCCCCCTACTGCCGCACGATTCTAAATTTTTACCGGTATTTTTGTTATTTACTTCTTGCCAGGCCAAGAGGATTAATTAAGTTTGAACATACAATACATAATAATTGTTGTTAATAGTTACCACCACAAACATATATCATAGGCACTTTAGTCACAGACGATTCCTTAGCACTTGTGTCAGCCATGAGCCTGTTCTTGGGGAAAAGTGTGGAGAAACTAGACAGGAGCTAAAAGAAAAGAAAAAAATTGCTAAATCAATCCGCATTGGTGTGGTCACGAAAATGTATTTTTTGATGTAAATACCTACACGTTTCAGTGTTGTAAATTATTATTCCTTTGATATAAACAATATTTTTGCTTTAATTATATTGGAAATAGCTTGCTAGTGAAACTAAAATACATGCACAGGCTTACACAGAAAGTAAAGGAGAGAATCAATTATTCATAGGTTATTTATGTATCAAATAAGTAAACAATGAACAATGTGATGTTTTTGAATTGAAGAATATGATTTATATAAAAAATTAAATAAATACCCACCCGAGGAAACAAACAACAAGTTTACACTTAACAATAATTAGAAAAGTTGATCACTTCTAAACTTCTAAACTTTTGTTTTGGTTTTCTGTCTCCGTATATATTATACTCTTTGGTTTTCTGCTACCACGAACACCACAGACGAATACTATGTTCACACTATGTTACCTGGGATCACAGATTAGAGGATATACGTATGCCTGGGACGTATGTACGATGCCTGGGATTTCAGATTTGGTAAATGTACTTTCATACTTTGTGCCTGGGATCATGCCTGGGACAGTCATAGACCACAAGATAGTATTGTGATGATTGTGACGTCATTGTCATACTCTAGTGTTCGGTGTTCGTGGTCTATGGTCATACTGACGTCATCAAATACATTTAGTTCACTGCCGATTTCGGCAACAGCGACTGGATCTCTGTTAACTTTGAAAGTTCAGGGCTTCGCTCGTGTGCCCTGATGTGGCTGATGTACCCTATTTTTGCACGAAATAGCCGCGCGCAGTGAGGACATGATAAGGCACCATCGACGTAATTATAGGTTATATTGGAGGGTGGTCTACTTTTCAGTTGATCTCGGTAAACATCCAGATCCACCCTCCTTTTATCTTCAAAATCCGTGACAGCCTGCTGAACCAAGTGCCTCCACTCCCCTCGGTTTTCAGCGAGACTTTCCCAACGAAAGGAGTCGATGTTACAATTGGTCATATGCCTCTTTAGCACATCTTTATACCTAAGGAACTGACCGCCTTGTTTCCGCTTTCCGTCCTTAAGCTCAGAATAAAAGATGCGCTTGGCTATCCTTTCGTTGGGCATTCTAACAATATGTCCGCACCAACGTAATTGCCGCCGCATAAGATATGCCTCAATGCCACTGACTTTTGCCCGCCGCAACACGTCTGTGTTTCTAATGCGGTCGGACCACCTGATGTTCTGTATTTCACGTAGACACTTGAGGTGGAATCTATCCAAAGTACGAATATGCTTGCGATAAAGCGTCCAAGTCTCAGCGGAATAAAGTAGATTTGGCAATACAATAGCCATGTACACCTTGATTTTCGTGCTTAGCTTAATTCCATGCAGACGGAACACCCTCTCTCGGAGTTTACCAAATGCCGCTGAGGCAGCACAGATTCTGCTAGTTATCTCTGAGTCTAGATCTCCTTTAGGTGTTAAGGTGCTCCCGAGATATTTAAATTTACTGACCTGCTTGAGCTCAGTGTTTTCAAGCGATACCTTTTGTAAGGTCTGAACAGAGTCGGCTGTGTGCATGGTCATAACTTCTGTTTTTGCGATATTAATTTTTAATCCAAACCTCACACATGACTTATGAAGGTTCGAAACAAGCTCTTGTAGGCCACTCGAAGTATCAGCCACAAAGCACAAATCATCTGCGTACAAGACTTCTGTGACAAGATCGTACGAGACTTTGGTATGGGCTTTTAGCCGTCTCAAATTGTGTAGCTTCCCATCTATACGATAACGAATAGATATACCTTGAGCATTACACTTTAAGGCATCATCGACTACTACGAAAAAGTACAAAGCAAAAAGAGTAGGCGCTAAGACGCATCCCTGCTTTACTCCACAAGTCACTGAGAAGCGCTCCGAAACTTCACCATCAACTGAAATACAGCAGCTCATATTATCGTGCAACAGTCGTAACGCTTTCACAAACTTTTCCGTACAGCCAAGCTTGTCAAGTACAATCCACAAAGCCTCACGAGGCACGCTGTCAAAAGCTTTCTCGAGGTCTACAAAACAGAGAAATAGAGGTTGACACTGTTCTCTGCTCTTTTCCTGTATTTGACGTAAAGAAAAAATAGCTTCGCAGGTGCCCCGTAAAATAAAATTACAAATATTTAACATTGTAGTTTATTTTCCAACTTAAGACATAACTGACTAACAACTTGTCAGAAAGCAATATATCTTTTTAAAACCCGTTCATGCGAATAATGACATTTGAGGTTTTAGTTTTATAACATTTCTCCCCGCTATAATTCTTTTCAACTCATTTCTTCTATAAGTCGTCGAGGTGGTTTGCTTGCACGACTTGTCCGTCTGAGTGGCAGAGGTGTGACTTGTGTTGTTACCGGTTGCTGTTCATTTTCTGCCTCTGTATTCGGCACGATCACAGAGGGTTGTTCTGTGGTTGTTGGTTTGCTGGTTGTGTCTGCTTCTATATCCGCCGCCCTCGTGCGAATTGCATCAGCGTGCATTCTTTTTTCAGTTCCTGTCGGTGTTTCAATTATATATGAGTATCGATGTGTCCTCTTTTTTATTACTCCTGGTTCCCATTTATTTTGAATTTTATTCCTGGTATATATATCCTCTCCTGGTGCGAATCCTACGTCTGCTGTCATATTGTCTTGAAATTGTTTATATCTAAGGTTCATTTTAAGATTTGGTCGCACATTGTCAAGAAGACATGTCAACTGTCTTCCAAACATCATTTGTGCAGGTGATTTCCCAGTTGAAGTATGAGGCGTGTTTCTATATGTAAATAGGAATTTTCTTAATTGAGCTTTTAATGTTATTCCATCGCAGCTACTGGCAGTCATTCTTGTTTTAAAAGTTCTGACAAAGCGTTCTGCTAACCCATTTGTTCGTGGATGATAGGGTGATGACTTAGCATGTGTTATACCTCTAACTTCACAGAAATGTTTGAATTGATGCGATGTGAATTGCGGACCATTATCTGATACGAGCATTTTTGGTAAACCAAAAGTTGTAAAGATGTTATCTAATTTGTCGCAAAGTTTCTCTGACGTGATTTTTGTCATAGGTTTTACTTCAACCCACTTGGATAATGCGTCCTGCAAAACTAGCCATTGTTTGCCTTCAAATGGTCCGGCAAAATCTACGTGAATTCTTTCCCAAGTGCTATCAGGGATAGACCACGAAAAAACTGGAAGTTCCGGTATGTTTGGTCGATGTTCTTGACATTTATAGCAGCGCTTGACATATGAGTCTATATCTTCATCTATTGCTGGCCACCATACATAAAACCGAGCTAATGCCCTCATTGCTGAGATACCAGGATGTCCATTATGTAAATATTTTAAAACTGACCGTTGAAGTATGTGTGGGATTACAATCCTTTCCTGCCACATAATTATGTTGTTTTCGATAGAGAGTTCATCGCGTTTACGCCAATAATATTTTAGTTCATTAGTAATATTATTGTGGTTGGTCCAGCCTGTTTTTAGGAAATGTTTTACCTGCTTTAATATACCGTCACTTTTTGTATGTTCTTTTATGGACTGCTCATTTAAAGTAAGATCTTCAATATTGTTGACTTGTGCTTTTAAAACTATTTTACTTATGTGCGCTTCTTCTTTGGTGGGCTGTTCGTCAGGGTTTGGCATTCGAGATAAATAATCAGCTATTGTGTTATTTTCACCTTTTCTATATATTATGTCGTAGTCATAGCTGCCTATTAATAACGCCCACCTAATGAGCCTGTTATTGACTAATTTTGGAAGATTGCGCTGTGGTCCGAGAATATGTATTAAAGGCTTATGATCTGTCACTAATGTAAATTTAATTCCTCTTAGGTACTGATCAAATTTTTTAATACCAAAAAATATAGCCAATGCTTCTCGATCTATAACCGAATATCGGCTTTCAGCTGGTTTTAATTTCCTTGATGCAAACGCAATTGGTTGTTCGCATTCTCGTACTTTGTGATACAACATTGCCCCCACTCCTTTTTCAGACGCATCGCATGCCAGGAACAACGGTAGTTTCTCATTAAAAGCAATAAGATATTTTGATTTTGCTATTAGTTTTTTAGTCTCTTCAAAAGCTTTAACTTCTTGAGCAGTCCACTGCCATTTTCTCTTACCTGTTAATTCATGAAGTATTGCACACTTACTATGAAGATGTGGAATAAATCTCTCATAGAAGTTTATTAGTCCAAGGTACGATCGTAGTTCCTTTATGTTAGTTGGTGGTGGAGCCTTGTTTATTGCGTCTATTTTTGATTTGGTCGGCCGAATTCCATTTTTATCAATTGTATGTCCAAGATACTCTATTTCAGGCTGTAAAAATGTACATTTCTTTAAATTGACTTTAAGACCGGCATGTTCTAACCTACTGAAAACTTCGTAGAGTGTTTCTAGATGTTCAGTGTCATTCGTTCCCGTTATGGCTATGTCATCAAAATATACTGCTACATTAGGTATATCCTCTAATAGTTTATCTAAGTAATGTTGAAATATTGATGGTGCTGTCGTAATTCCAAAAGGCATTCTATTGTATTGATAATAGCCCTTATGAGTTGTAATTGTTAAAAAATTCTTGGACTCCGGTGCTATCTCAAATTGTAGATATGCATCTTTCAAATCAATTTTAGAATATTTTTCTCCTTTAGATAATTGTTGCCGTAAGTGATCAAACTGTGGTACCGGGTATGAATGTTTAAGCAGTACAGGGTTGATTGTTATCCGATAATCTCCACATATTCTAATTTGACCATTTGGTTTTACTACGTTCACTGTGGGTGTTGCCCATTCAATAGGTGTATCGTTCGGATCTATTTGTTTAATGATTCCTTCCCTAACTAGACGTTCTAATTCAGCTTCTACGTTCTTTTTGATACCAAATTTGATAGGTCTTGCCGGTAAATGTTTAGGTTCTGTTCCAGGCTTAACATGTATATTGACTTGATAATCCTTTACTTTTCCTAATTTGCCATCAAAAAGTTTTGGATGTCTATCAATTAATTGTTTCAGTGTCTTACTAGGATGTTTGCTTTTAAGTGAGTAGACATACTTTGGAAAAGGCATTTTAAATGCTTCACTCCAATTTAACCCAAATAGCATTGGTTCAGCATGTTCCATTACTACTACAGGTAATGTTTTTTGTTCTCCGTCTATTTTTACCGTAACATCGGTTAGACCTTTAGGTTTTAATTTGTAATTACAATAAGCTCTTAACCGTGGTGCTTCTTCAAGTGGTGGCGCTCCAATACGTTTCCAAAATTTGGTACTAATGATTGAATATATAGATCCGGAATCCCATTCCATGCAACATTAGACACCGTTAATTGTAGGGTCGATTTTCTTACACCGATTTGTAGTGTTTATCTTATGCGTCCAATTGTCTTCCGAAGATATTGATGTTGTGCTTTCAGTTTCACTATCGTTAGGATTTGACTTTATTTTTTGTAATCTTGATTTGCCTTTATTTGTTTGTTTTTTGTCTCTTTGGTAGCTTTCTAAATATGCTCGCCCGGTTTTGATGCAGCAGCTTTCAAAATGTCCAACGTTCCCGCATTCTTTGCAAGAATGTTCCTTGGCGTTACAATTGTTAAAGCTGTGTCTGTTATGATTTCCGCAACGTCGACATTGATTAAGACGTAGTTTACGTATTGTCTTATTTTGTTTATTTTCGTATCTTTCTTTTTTAATTTTGTTAATACTGTTTACCGTAGGCATATCTAACTCTGCTAATTCTCGGGACTGTGCTACAGCAAATATTTGTGCAAAGGTTACTTCTTTTGTTTGTGTATCTTTAACCTGTAAAAGATCAGGCCATTTTTGCCTCAAATCAATTTGTAGCTGTTGATGATTTAATCCTGTTGCAAAGCGATCCCTCAATTGCCGTTCCAATAAGATATCATCGTAGCCACCATCTTTGCTTAATTCCTTTAATCTATTTGCATATTGTTCCATGCTTTCAGAATTTTGTCTCACGCAATTCCAAAATTCTGTGAGTGCTTTATATCTTGTTTTACGGGTTTTGTATAGATCTAAAAGCTTAGTTTTAATGTCTTCGTATGTACTTTTCTCAAAATTAGGAATGAGAGCTGTTTTTAATTCATGATAAGTTTCAGGGGCAAGACATGTCAAAAGAAGATCTTTTTGCAGTGAAATATATTCTTTTCCCCCTATATTGCACTTCGCCTCAAAAAAATCGATAAAGTTGTCTATAGACGTCGTGGAGGAGTTAAATTTATCCCCTTTGAATATATTGATTATGGCGAGTTTACTGTTCTTGTTTGTTGTTTCCAACTCCGTACCATCATGTTGTGTTGGTGTGGGAGTGGCATAACATTGTTGTTGATAAGTTAATATTTTTAAGAGTTCTGAAATTTGTTTTTGTTGTTCTACCTGGTTGGTTACTATTTGTTGCAGTTGTTCCATATTCATTCTTATCAATATTTTAAGTCCTTATTCCTCGTTGCCAATAAAATAAAATTACAAATATTTAACATTGTAGTTTATTTTCCAACTTAAGACATAACTGACTAACAACTTGTCAGAAAGCAATATATCTTTTTAAAACCCGTTCATGCGAATAATGACATTTGAGGTTTTAGTTTTATAACACCCCGACTAGGTCGAAACCCGAATTGGGTCTCCGGAAGGATCCTTTCTGAAATTCCTACTAGTCGATTTAGGAGAACTCGGGCAAAAATCTTCCCAGGGACTGAAAGCAGCGAAATGCCCCTGTAGGAGTTGCAATCAGCACGACTGCCTTTGTTTTTATACAACGTGCAAATCTTGGATACTTTAAAATCTTCGGGTACCTGCTCTTCGTCCCACATGCGTGAACAGAGCTCCCAGACTTTAGAATGCAACTCATTCCCGCCATATTTAAGGAGTTCACCAGGAATTTCGTCCACACCAACAGCTTTTTTGTTTTTCTGCTGTTTGATAGCCATAGTCACCTAACTGAGAGTGAGCGGGCTATTTAAGGACATATCTTTAGGGTGTTCAGGCAGGGATTTTATATAGTCTAAATCCACTAAGCGGTCGACATTCAGCAGGTTATTAAAATGCTCAACCCAGCGTTTGAGTACATCCTCCTTGCTCGCTAATAAGTTCCCATCCAAGGACTTTATTGGAGCATTCGTCTGATGCTGGGGTCCAACTAGATTTCGCACTTCGGCAAAGAAGGCACCTAGTTGATTGGTGTCACATATCTATTGCATATATTGTGCTTTTTCCTGCCACCACCGATCTTTCAGCTCTCGAGTGCGCTTTCGTATCTCTACTGTATTTCGTATCTTTCGTCATCAAATAGACATCATGGAATTAAGAATTACGACGACGTCTAATATAAATATTCTGTGACCATAGTACCTACATTGTCTTTGCCACGCCTTGCCACGAACATTGTGCAAACAAGCATTGTACCATAGAAATAGGAAGACGTCGTAAATCCTAGTTCCATGCATTGTTCTCAATAGTAGTGATGAGTAGGAAATAGATGGAGATGAAGTATATAAAGTAATTACTAGTCGTCGGGTGCCATCCACCATTATACTCATGCCTTGTCCTCTAGATTAGCTGAAATAAAATGTTATTTTATTATAAATATTGTAGTAACACTCTTCAGTTACTACCACGAACACTGTTTTTAGGGTAGATTTCTTTTTTTTTTTTTTGTGGGTAGTTATTACCTACATTTCTTCGTAGGTACCACAGAGTACTATTTATATGTGGGACTCAGTTGTTTAGCCTCATTCGCTTTTTAGTGCTCTGCCACGCAACACTGTATCATTCAAATATTTAAATATTCAGATAGTTCTTAATTAATATTCAAGTTTTTATATATAATAGGATTCAAGTATAATAAGAAATTAAATCACGTAGAAGTGAAGAGTCTACGAGCTCATTTTCATCATCTACTGGACTTGAAATGTACATCGAATTACTCAACGGAGTCTTTCACGTACCTCATTAACAAAGTACGATCAATTCACAGGAATTGCATCATAAAAAACTTTGTAAGTAAATTCCACTCAATGGAATTATTATATTATGTACATCGAATTACTCAAAGGAGTCTTTCACGTACCTTACATTAACAAAGTAGGATCAATTTACAGGAATTGCATCATAAAAACTTTGTATGTAAATTCCATTCAATGGAATTATTATATTATGTACATCGAATTACTCAACGGAGTCTTTCACATACCTTACATTAACAAAGTACAATCAATTCACAGGAATTGAATCATAAAAACTTTGTATGTAAATTCCATTCAATGGAATTATTATATTATGTACATCGAATTACTCAACGGAGTCTTTCACGTACCTTACATTAACAAAGTACAATCAATTCACAGGAATTGCATCATAAAAACTTTGTATGTAAATTCCATTCAATGGAATTATTATATTGTGTGCATCGAATTACTCAACGGAGTCTTTCACCGTACCTTAAATGAACGATCAATTCACAGGAATTATGTAAATTCCACTCAATGGAATTATAATCAAACTACCCACCTTTGGGCGAGGTATTCATGATATACACCAGAGATACCTACGGAGGTTCCCACTGGAGATAAAGAAAAAATACCCGCTTCACAATTCGGGCTGGAAAACAAGGAGTTGGCCGATCGATTAAATCATATTGCTACTAAACTTTATGTTTGTGCTACCTACTAAATGGCCTTGACAAAGAGGTCCGAAAAGATTTGTTCCAGAAAAAAAAATATATGGTTCCTGCTTACAGCGAACGCGTTAATGCTCCTTTATTAAACATGGAACTAAAGTCTTGCCCAAGTTCGTATTAAAACGAAAGAAGGGCATGGAAGCCAGACAGAAACAGATATCTTCTGTAATTTCTGGCCTCGCTCGTGTCGTAGATAGTGGTTATATTCTCTTGGTCGCAGACACTCAACTATAGAATACAGACAGCAAAATGACAAAGGAAATAATGGAAGGCATTCGTATGCTCTGTAATATACAATACTCGGATTCTATATGAGGGAAATATTTCATTTCATCGTACCTATGGTCTGTATGTACTTTGTGCTCAAAACAGAGGTGAATGACCACCTTATTCAAATAAAGATTGATAAATACCTACATTTTTGGTGAAAACGTAGCAGATACCATAAAAACAGCAAAAGCTGACTCAAGATCAAAATTTGATATAATAAAGGGTCAGGACAAGAGTAACAGATCAGCAGTAAGAAAAACGATACAACCTCAACCATCGACTTCAAAAGTTTTAAACTACAAAGCTCCACCGCCGCGGGCGCGCAGGCAGCCGGCCCAAACGAGGAGCCACCCGCCTGCTCCAGCGCGGAAGCCCGACTACTCATCGAGAAGGTCGCGGCAACAGCAGCAGCAGTACAGAAATCCACGTCGCGACAAGATAAGGCAAAATATGCCGGTCGACTTTCATTATTTGCCCAAAAATGGGCCTTAATCACAAATGATCAAACGATTATTTCTTGTTTTCGGGGTTATTAGTTAACACTTTCACGTAAAGTTATTCCGCAAATTCCTCCCATCGTTTTTTCTGAATATACCGCTGAAGAAATGGGCAGTTTATCACAGGGCAATTAAGTAACTCCTTACGATTGGCGTGCTACTACTCGTGCGCTGATCAATACTTATCGAGCATAAATTCCTAATAGCAGTCTAACGATAAAAATCGTTTTATATTGAATTTAAAAAATCTCAATAAACATATACTTACACATATCACATACAACATTTAAATTGAAAGATATACGCACACCTATAAAATTAATAACTAAAATTCATTTATGGCTACACTTGATGCCTATTTTTTATTAAAATTCATCCGGATTCTTGAAATTGCCTAAGTTTTTCATTCAATCGAAAAATATATGAATTTAATGTCCTTTCGGATTAAATACAGTGCCATACATATTTACATAAATAATGAAACCCATCATTAAACTGTTGAGTCAAGCTGGTTTCATGCATGGAACTAGGAATTGCGACTAGGTCTAGGTTTCATGTCTAATAATATATTAGCTTGATGATATTTTATCTATCGATAGATCTTCTATTGAATGTAATGAAAATATCAATATGACTATTAAACTTCTGACAGCATTAGGCTTTATAGTGAATTTCAATGAAAGTAATCTTTCACCATCCCGCTCTTGCAAATTCCTTGTTTATAATCGATTCTCATGATTTAAAAGTTTATTTACCTAATGATTCTTATCATTAAGAATCATTTTGACCCAAGATTCGGGAAAAAATTAGTATAGATTAGGAATCAAACTAATACAAAATAGTCTTAATCAAACATTGCAAAATTGATAGGTTTATTAATTCCTGCCTGTACTGCCATAGAGTATGGCTGGCCATACGCGAAAGCTTTTGAACGATGCAAATATCTTAATTTACTAAGTCACAGGGATTATAATCGTACAATGTATATCCCAGATTCGCTAAACGAAGATTTTGCTTGGTGGCTGAATAACATTAATAGTTCTATGCGCAAAATTAGAAGTGACTATTATAAAACAGAGATAGGTACATATATTCTGACGCCTCAACATCGGGATGGGGTACAGCGTGTGGGTCAGAATCCACAGGCGGACAGTGGTTCGAGTGGGAAGCGACCCAACATATTAAATAACTAGAACTACTTGCAGTTTTTTCCTGCTAAACGTCATCACTGTCAGATTCTTCTATGAATCGATAATACCACCGCCAGCAGTTATATTAACCGTATGGGTGGTGACCAATACCCTCACTTAACAGAGGTGTCTAGGAATATTTGGCAATGGTGTGAATCGCGAAGTATTTTTATATACGTATATTATATTCGCTCCTCTGAAAATACCATTGCTGACGCTGAATCAAGACGTACTCACGCAGACATTGAATGGGAACTCAGCGATCCAGCATTCACTTGAATTGCCAATCTTTTTGGCCAACTTCAAATCGATCTTTTTACAACTCACGTCAATAAAAAATGCGAAAGATTTGTTTCCCGATGCTTTCGCAATAAATGCTTTTACAATCAGATGGTCTTACTTCTATTTTTATGTGTTTCCTCCATTTTAAATCACATTTAAAACACTTCAAAAAATTATTTTTGACAGAAACAAGAATTAAAGTAGTACCTACCTAGGTGGCCGACGAAACCTTGGTACCCCCTTTTTCAATCACTTTTAATTTCTGACATGATAATTCTAAACCCACATGAAAATATTAAAATTTCTCTTTTTAAGAAAACGCGATATACAATTGCAACTTACCTTGCCGAGATATTATACGGCGGTTATTACGAAGAGACTTCTCACCAGCATCGTTAGACATAATGCTGGCATCCCTGGCAGAAGTTCCATCAAATAGTACGACATTTGCTTGAAAAAAGGGGTTTACACATTGTTCCCCTATTCGATAGACGTATTAGACCACCAGTACTAGATATCTTAAATTTCCTAACATTGCTTTTCAAGAGTGGAGCTCAGTATGGAACTTAAAATACTCATAGAGAGACATTATCTTTAGTACTGGGCTCAAATATTTCTAAAGACGAGAGTTTTAAGATTCTTTAAGGGAATCTTTGGACTAAAACCCCCTCTTCCGAGATATGAACTTACATGGGATACAGCTTGTGTTCTAGATCATTTGACCAATTATCATCATTAATGAGGGTTTATCGTTGGACCAACTTTCAATGAAATGTATTACATTGTTAACTCTAACAACACTCAAAAATCAAACATTTTCGAAAATTAAAGTAAAAAATATAGAAAAAGCCTTCTAGCCTCTTTAGAAATAATCATCAAAATTCCTGATTTGATCAAAAAATCTAGACCAGGCTCAAATCAACTCGTCCTCATCATACCTTTCTTAACTGAAAAACCAGCTATGTACCCAGCACAGACACTTAAAGCTTATTTAAGTGAAACTTGTGTACGGCGTAGCCAAGACTATTTATTTATCAGTTACAAGAAACCTTTTAAACCAGTTTCAACACAAACATTAAGTTGCTGGGTTAAAAACACGCTAAAAGGTAGCGGCATAGATGTCTCCATATTTTCTGGTCACAGTACCAGACATGCTGTAACTTCAAAAGCCAAGTTCAGGTTTCAATTTAGATCCTATTGGCAATACTACTGGCTAGAGTCATGACTCGAATACTTTTTGGAAATGTTATAGTAAAAATATTTTTAATCAGGATAATACTTCTATGGCCAGAACAATAGAATAATTAAAATATTATGCAATAAAATAAATGTGATGATTATATAAAAATTTAATCTGAAACTTTAATGATTAATTTTTCAGTTTTGTATTATTATTAATGATAAGTAAGGGTTCATCGAAAGGAAAAAAGAGCTATAAATTAATAATAATATTATGTTTACGTTTTACTGTAACATAATATAATATATCATTGAGATTACAAATGTTATGTAAACATAAATTGTAACTCTGGTAAACAAGTCATTACCTCAGTATTTTCGGAACATGCTCTAAAAGTCTACAATATTTATAATAAAATAACATTTTATTTCAGCTAAACTAGAGGACAAGGCATGAGTATAATTAATGATTAAATGAGCTTACCTGTAAGTGAAATTCAATCATAATTATACGAGATGCCTTGTCCGAAGAGATTAGCTCCCTCCCCCCCTGGAAATCCCTAATGTTGTTCCGAAAATACGATTAACTCTAAAATAAATGAGGCTAAACAACTGAGTCCCACATATAAATAGTACTCTGTGGTACCTACGAAGAAATGTAGGTAATAACTACCCACAAAAAAAAAAAAAAAAGAAATCTACCCTAAAAACAGTGTTCGTGGTAGTAACTGAAGAGTGTTACTACAATATTTATAATAAAATAACATTTTATTTCAGCTAATCTCTTCGGACAAGGCATCTCGTATAATTATGATTGAATTTCACTTACAGGTAAGCTCATTTAATCATTAATTTTATGAGCTATAACACTACAACACTATGTAATGTAATGTAGGTACACACATGGACTTAGGAAACAAACAGGACCGAGTACTCGCAGCTGAAAAGCGAGCCGAGCGAGATAGCTAGTACAGAGGCCGTGTGTCCCTTTCTAACAGGGTGACAATAAGATTTTTGATATATGTGAGACAAATTCAATCTTGCAATCTTCCTACTAATTATAAGTTTATTATAAACACAATTATTGAAGTTTTTCATTAGCAATGGAAAATTTCTTAGGGATTAGGGATTGATTACGAAATAAATAATACAAATAGTACAAGGTTTCGATTTGTCCAGTCATAGTGAGTACATTGCTAGATATTTTAATGACTGGTAATGTGTAGATAATGTGATAAATTATTCATTTTCTCTAGATATTAATCATAATAGCTGGTCAAAGGCACCCAAAGTAATAAATACAGCCCCACTTCCCCTCCCGCGCCTTATTCCGTTGCCGCACGATCGGTATATTTACCAAAATCTTAGGTTAGGTCAGGGTTGTACAGAAATTCTGTTCTATTGGTTTCAAATGAAACATTAAAATAATGAAAATTGTAATAATAATAATAATAATAATACCTGGCAACCCTAAATGTCAGCATACGATATATTTTTTCTCCGTTACATTTTCGCCGAAATAATTATTATACAACCGATCTCAACAGAATTTTAGATTTAATTTAATAAATTTACCATACTAAAAACTAATTAGAAGAACCAAAACCTAATTAGAAGAAGCAGAAACCATGAAGAAAATTAAAATAGCCCGAAATATAACTGACACAAGCTGTCAGTAGATGCCATATGATGAATACAAAAGAAATTAATAATGTAGAATGCTGACACGATCCAGGGCACGGAACGCACAAACACCATCCCCGGACTCGTCACTCAACCCCGCCTCGCAGCCACCCGGGACCACGCCCAATGCTGCAGTTGCGTCGAGTTCGAGCGACGAGTTTTTCTCCCCGCCGACGTCGCCACCATCAGTACATCGTCGTGGGAGAGGCCGGCCGCCGACTTGCTTGGGATCCCGAGGCCCACCGGCTTCTGATAGGGTCCCCGCTTCCGGCGGTAGTGTGTCGCGCATGAGATGGACAACATCCATCAATGAAAATGTCATGCGCGCATACTTAGGGGCTACTGAGGGTGGAACCAACATGACCGCGTACCGTGCTAGGATGCATGCTTTGTTTCAGGTCCTTGAACCAGCTCTCAATGTGTCGGCTCAGCGACTGTCGGACCAGGTGCGGGTTATTCAGCGTAATCACATGCTGGACAACGACGTGCTTGATGGGCTTCGCTCTGAACTGCAACGTAACCGCGCTACCCCCTCCTCACCGCAAGCTCCAGCACAATCGCAAACTGCTCATGCGATTTCGCTGCAGCCCACTCAGGCTGGTGAGGGACAGGATAGCGGGGCTGCACATGTAAGTACCCAGTGTAGTGAACAATTGAGGAGTGCTTTGGAGAGTGCTATTCGGGAATATAGATCTTCACCACCCGAGTTTAGACCGCGGTTACCTCGGTTGCCCATGAAAAATAAGAACAAAGCGCTAATGGGTGCCCTGGATTCGCTGCTGCCGAGTTATTTTGACAGCAGCGAAGACCTTTCCGACACACATTCGATTCTGTACTGCGCGGCTGTTGCGGCATGTCGTGTTGCTAATGTAAAGTTTATTAATAATGATACAGCAACACGACCGAAGCCTGCCGCACTAGCCTGGCAGTGCAGGATCGAACGTCGTATTGATGGGGCTAGGGCACTCATTGGAAAACTACTCTGCTTCAGGGAGGGCAACACTCGCCCTAGAGTCATGCGCTATGTGAGGCGCGCTTTCTTGGGGACTGATATCAGCCCTCAAGATTATATGGCGCGCGTCACTGAGCGCATTGACTTCCTGAAACAGAAGGTCTCGGCATGGGCTAGCCGTATTCGTAGATACAAGAGCCGGGTCGAGAGATATACCCTGAATCGCACTTTCCAAAGCGATCAGAGGCGGGTATATCGAGGTTGGGAACACCCTGACCAAGGTGTCACCGATGCGCGCCTACCGGATGATGAAGCCATGACCTCATTCTGGCGCAACATCTGGTCGGCGCCTGTCGCTCACACTGAGGGTGGTTGGACGTGGGATGTAGAAAGAGCCTGCGATCAAATTCCAGAAATGGACCTAGTTACTATCACCCCTGAAGACGTGACCACTGCAGCCCGTCCCCTACCCAATTGGAAATCCCCTGGGCCGGACTGGCTACGCAGCTCGCACGCTCGTTTGGCATCCCAATTCCAATCATCTCTAGAGTCAGAGTCGCTACCCCAGTTTCTGACAACAGGTATTACCCTCCTGCTCCATAAGTCAGGTAGTACCACGGAGCCCAAAAATTATAGGCCGATTACGTGCCTACCAACATTGTATAAACTTCTTACATCCATTCTGAGAACAAAAATTAACGATCATATCGATACAAAATCCATCATGTCTATTTCTCAGAACGGATGTAGGAATGGCTCCCGTGGTACTAAGGAGCTTCTCCTCATTGATATGGCCATTTGTCAACAGGTTCGGCGCTCCCGAAGGGATCTGTCGACATGTTGGATAGACTATAAGAAGGCCTACGACTCTGTGCCCCATACATGGCTCATGAAGGTGCTGGAACTGTACAAAGTAAACTCAGTACTACGCGCCTTCCTACAGACGTGTATGGGGCAGTGGAGGACAGTCCTTCACTATCCAGGGTGTCGCCGGACCCTGGGGAGCGCGGAACCTATAAGGATTGAGCGAGGCATATTCCAGGGCGATAGTTTGAGTCCTTTGTGGTTTTGCCTGGCTCTGAATCCTCTGAGTACTCTCTTGGAGAATTCAGGGCTAGGTTACCGGTTGAGGAGAGGTGGTCAGGTTATATCACACCTCCTTTACATGGATGACCTAAAACTCATTGCCCCCAACAAATCACATCTACTAGAGTTACTAAAGGTAACTAAAGCCTTTAGTGATTCCATTAGGATGGAATTTGGTGTGGACAAATGTGCGGTCATGCATGTAAAGCGAGGGAGGACTGTGGAATCTGAGGGGGTTGAGCTCTCGGATTCCATATACCTCAAATCGCTCTCCCCAACTGAAACCTACAAATACTTGGGCATGGCGGAGGCGTTAGGTATCAGAGAGGCCGACATGAGGCAGTCGGTGAGGGAGCGTTTCCTTGGCCGTCTGAAGAAAGTGCTGAAAAGCCTTTTGTCGGGCGGCAATAAGGTGCGCGCCTTCAACGGTTGGGTCATGCCGGTCTTGATGTATTCCTTCGGCATGATCAGGTGGACTCAGACTGAGCTTGACGCCCTGGACAGACAAGTTCGTGCGCTGCTGACTGCATATCGGATGCATCACCCGCGCTCCTCGGTGATGAGGCTGTACATTCCGCGGAAGTGTGGCGGAAGAGGCCTTTTGAATGCCAAAACCCTCCACAACCGCGAGGTGTGCAGTCTCAGGGAGTACTTTCTCCACGCCAAGACGGAGATGCACCGCGATGTGGTCGCAGTGGACAGGGGTCTGACGCCGCTCTCCTTGGCTAACGAGAACTGTCGCATACCTGTGGTGCTCAGTACCAATGACCGCAGGGTTGTATGGCAAGGTAAGGAGCTTCACGGACGCTTTTATCGGGCCCTCCACGGGCCTGATGTTGACTTTGAAGCGTCCGTGGCCTGGCTGCGCTTTGGTGACCTCTTTGGGGAAACCGAAGGGTTTGTGTGTGCAATTATGGACGAGGTCATGATGACAAACAATTACAGAAAATTCATTGTGAAGGATGGAACGGTAGACGTATGTCGGGCATGTCGCCGTCCTGGAGAAACTATCCGTCACATTGTCTCTGGTTGTTCTCATCTGGCTAACGGCGAATACTTACACAGACATAACCAAGTGGCCAGGATTATCCACCAGCAACTTGCCTTGAAATACAATCTTGTGGAATCGGAGGTACCGTACTACAAGTATGTGCCCGACCCAGTTCTTGAAAATGGTCATATCACACTGTACTGGGATCGATCTATCATTACAGACAGGACTATTGTAGCCAATAAGCCTGACATAGTGGTGATAGATCGATCAGAGCGCCGTGCAATGATTGTTGATGTTGCTGTCCCGTATGACGAGAACCTCGTGAAAGCCGAGAAAGAGAAACTCACCAAGTATCTCGACTTGGCGCACGAGGTTGTCGCCATGTGGAATGTAGACTCAGCAATCATTGTACCGATAGTCGTCACCGCTAATGGTCTTATAGCCAAAAGCCTCGACCAACATCTTTCGAGGCTCTCGTTGGGTAGCTGGGTCAAGGGCCAGATCCAGAAGGCTGTTCTCCTGGACACGGCTCGCATAGTCAGGAGGTTCCTCTCTCTGGGGCCCTGACCGCCGGTTGCTTGGACCCTGTTCCCGAGGCCGGTGGACCGCTATTTTTTATATTTTTAAATGTTTTTTTTTATAATCAAATATTTAAAAATGTAAATTATATGATATAAATGAAATAAATGTAAATAAATAATAATAATACAAAAGTAAGGAGTAAGGGACCATCGTAATCGGCATCTGCATCGTACGTATTCGACCCATCACACAATACATGAATTTAAAAATTCATGGTCAACATAGTTGTAGATTTAGCGTTCACGTTTTAACGGGTTGCCGCTCGAAAAAAATAGACTAGATAAAAATTTATATTTTCTTTTTTGTTAAGAAATATATCTATCGAAATTAATGCAATTAAATACGGTGACTTAAAAATGTTACAATAAAATTAAAACATAAGTGTCTCAACGGATTTTTTAGCCAAAATCTTTGATCAAAATCATTTTTTTAGGCTGGCATGAATGAAAGAACGAGACACACGGCCTCCGTTGTTACTATCTCTCTCGGCTCGGATTAGCCTCTGTGTAATGCGCAACAGGAAATATACTTTATCTACTTGTTATAAGGTTCATTTTCGTAAATACAAATTTGCCGAGTGATCAGTTCTGTTTGTATATTAAGTTCATGTGTACACATGAGCCTTAGGGATGTCCATTATTTATTTGTGTCAATGGAGTATCGACTTGTCGATATTATTATAGGTGAAATTTTAAATTAATGGAAAAATAAATTAAAATTTTAAATTAAGTTTTATTAAAGGAAATTGATGAAGCCAATTTTAAATGGTAAACAGAAACCTGAAACTATGTATACTACGTATACTTATACTATATAACCTTTATGTATTGAGATTCACATTAAATACGACACAGAAAATACTTTTGGAATGATCCTGAGCACAACACTAATGACTAATTGATGCCCATTAAAAGTGTGATTTAAACATAATATTTAGACCTAAGATTCGGTTTACCATAACATGGTGCTAAAATAAACGATCCAGTGTTGCAAAGGAGTTTTCTATCTAACTTAATTTTATTCAGAAACGAATATAAATTGGTTTGATTCGCTTCATAAAAAGTATCCCATTTCGATAGGTAAAAAATCGTAATATTAAGGGCGCTATGACGGGACTGTTACGATTTCCAAGCTCAATAACTTAGAATTCTTAAAGATGGGAGGAAAAAATAATAGACCATTACATAAATCAACTGCTTAGGTATAATTCTTGGGCATAAAAAAACGTTTTTATGAATAAATACCCAAAAATACAACGTTTGTCAGACCGTGATTAGACACATTTTCGTAAAAAGGGTTGTGTTTGTAGCTTTATAGCATTTAAAATACAACGTTTATTTTAAATTTAAAAATCCTAAACGCACTATGCAGTCCTTGTCTTTAAAATTGTATAACAAGTTTTATTCGATTTCGTTCAGGAAGAGGTTAAAAAAAATTACACAAGCGTCACTAAATATTGCCTTATTTTCTGCTGTGCTTAGAGCTCTCTAGCATTAAAAATACAACTTTAATTTTTGATTTAAAAATTTTAAGTGCACCAAGAAGTCTTTGTCATATTTGTATTTAAGTTTTATCAAACTTTGTGAACAAAGAGCTTAAAAAAATTCACAAGTGTCGCCTAATGTTGTATTTTTCTCTGTCGTGTTTATGGCTCAATAGCATTTCAAATATAATTTTATTTTTGATTTAATAATCTTAAATACATAAAGCGGTCTTTATCTTTAATTGGTGGGCGTATTTAACATAAATTTCGTGCACGAATAGCTTAAAAAAATTACACAACCGTCGCCAAATATTGTCCTTTTCTCTGTTGTGTTTATAGGTCACTAGCATTTAAAATACAACTTTAATTTTTGATAAAAATGTTTTAAATGCACCATGAAGTCTTTGTCTTCAAAATTCATAATAATTTTTATTAAATTTCGTGGCCAAAGAGCTTAAAAAATATTACCAAAGCGTCACCAAATATCGTCTTTTTGCGAATGATCGAACGCTGGCGAAAAAAAAAACCTTCATTCCGCTCGCAAACGCGGTGTGAGAAGGTTGGGTCACGCTCGTTTGCTCGGCAATTCCGTGAATTTTTTACGTAAATAATTTGTGCTGGAAGATTTGGTAGTAAGTAGTAAACAAGTTTGATACTTTTCTATTTATTATTTTAATTAGGTATAATTTTGTTCTCCCGACCTATTTCGGCCTCGGCGCGGGCCAATCTCTACAGATATTAGCCATCTGCGCAGGAGATATTATACTGCAAAAATGTGTGAGCAAACTTCTTCCCATCTCCACGCTAGTATCGAGACTACCTTGACAGAAAACACAATACCTACATTTTTCTAACGCGACACCACTAGACCAACGAGGCAGTTTTTAATACATAGTACCTAGGTATCAAAAAATTGTATCTTCGCGGTTCTATTTTAGCTAATGCCCGCGACTTCGTCTGCGTGGATTTAGTTATTAAAAATTAGGGGGAAATCTTTTGATTTTGCAAGATAACAAGTAAGGCTAAGTTACTCTCCAGATTCTCAACTGTACCCATGCAAAATCACGTCGATCCGTTGCTCCGTGGCTGCGTGATTAAAGGACAAACCAACAAGCCAAAAAACAAACACAGTTTCACATTTATTTAAATTACATATATTAATATAAGTAAGAGTTATAAGAGTAACTGTAAGAGTAACCGTCTGTTACTTTTTTTTATTGGAGCTTCAGGGTTTGATGAAGATCAGATAGATATGAACTGGATCTCAGTGACAGCTATCAGCAGGAGCTTCGGATTTGGACGTATATGTCTAGATTTGTTGGGACGCTCTCACAAACCGAAGCTTGAGGGTCTGATGAAGATCAGATAGATATGAACTGGATCTCAGTGACGGCTATCAGCAGGAGCTTCGGATTTGGACGTATATGTCTAGGTTTGTTGGGACGCTCTCACAAACCGAAGCTTGAGGGTCTGATGAAGATCAGATAGATATTAACTGGATCTCAGTGACGGCTATCAGCAGGAGCTTCGGATTTGGACGTATATATCTAGGTTTGTTGGGACGCTCTCACAAACCGAAGCTTGAGGGTCTGATGAAGATCAGATAGATATGAACTGGATCTCAGTGACGGCTATCAGCAGGAGCTTTGGATCTGGACGTATATGTCTAGGTTTTTTGGGACGCTCTCACAAACCGAAGCTTGAGGGTCTGATGAAGATCAGATAGATATTAACTGGATCTCAGTGACGGCTATCAGCAGGAGCTTCGGATTTGGACGTATATGTCTAGGTTTGTTGGGACGCTCTCACAAACCGAAGCTTGAGGGTCTGATGAAGATCAGATAGATATGAACTGAATCTCAGTGACGGCTATCAGCAGGAGCTTCGGATTTGGACGTATATGTCTAGGTTTATTGGGACGCTCTCACAAACCGAAGCTTGAGGGTCTGATGAAGATCAGATAGATATTAACTGGATCTCAGTGACGGCTATCAGCAGGAGCTTCGGATTTGGACGTATATATCTAGGTTTGTTGGGACGCTCTCACAAACCGAAGCTTGAGGGTCTGATGAAGATCAGATAGATATGAACTGGATCTCAGTGACGGCTATCAGCAGGAGCTTTGGATCTGGACGTATATGTCTAGGTTTTTTGGGACGCTCTCACAAACCGAAGCTTGAGGGTCTGATGAAGATCAGATAGATATTAACTGGATCTCAGTGACGGCTATCAGCAGGAGCTTCGGATTTGGACGTATATGTCTAGGTTTGTTGGGACGCTCTCACAAACCGAAGCTTGAGGGTTTGATGAAGATCAGATAGATATGAACTGAATCTCAGTGACGGCTATCAGCAGGAGCTTCGGATTTGGACGTATATGTCTAGGTTTGTTGGGACGCTCTCACAAACCGAAGCTTGAGGGTCTGATGAAGATCAGATAGATATTAACTGGATCTCAGTGACGGCTAGCAGCAGGAGCTTCGGATTTGGACGTATATATCTAGGTTTGTTGGGACGCTCTCACAAACCGAAGCTTGAGGGTCTGATGAAGATCAGATAGATATTAACTGGATCTCAGTGACGGCTATCAGCAGGAGCTTCGGATTTGGACGTATATATCTAGGATTGTCGCTTTTGTAGTAAACAAAAATCATAAGTGGTATTATCAAGTCCAGGGGCAATTGTTAGACATAGACTCAGAAGCGGAACTTATCGCTCAAAACTAATCACGCCTTAAGAGAATACATCTCTTAAAACGCTAAAACCCTACCTATAGCCGTCGCCACCATCCCCAATAACGGCCCCTTTCCACTCAGCTAATAACCACAGCACGACAGACAAACCACCATCTGAACGTGAGGGTAACCATCAAAACATCAAATCAACCAATGGACAATTAACATCAAAACGTGAGGGTAGTTATCAAAATATTAATTAATTAAACCAACATTTAAACGTGAGGGTAGTTATCAAAATATCAAAGTATTAATTAATCATTTAAACTAATCTACACTAGCGGCACGCTATGATGGCCGGTTTGACACATTACAATAGTGATGTGGAATGTCAATTTATTCTCGAACAAAAAACAATTAAGTTTTGTTTTTGTACCTGATTAAATAGGTTTAATAAAACAAAAATGTATATGTTTATTTAATTTATTTGAACGAACTGAATATTTGAATGAAAATGAATATACATACTTTATATGCACACAAGAAACATATGAATACAAAAGATACCAAAAAAGGTGCCACAAAAGGCCATAATTAATCAGATTCGTCCATACTACTATTTTCACTGTCGTCACTGCTATCATCACCTACATTAATAATTATATGTTCGTTTTCTATAATATTATCTATTTTCACATCTCTTTCATAATCTTCCCTTATTAATTTAACAGTTCTATTCACAACCATTTCCCAGTCTCCTTTAGTCACATGTTCACAAGCTTATTCTAATAATTTTAGCATTTTTTTTGTGGTAAATGGGGGTTCTGTATTGTGTCTTGCAGCATATCCCTTAATTTGAGCCCACACCAACTCAATCGCATTATACTCACAATGGTAAGGCGGTAACCGTATAACTCTGTGCCCATGTTCTAATGCTATTTCGTCAATGACGTATCGGATCTTGGTTGGTTTGTTTTCTTTTAAAAGACGTACTAATTCCGCTTTTAACATATTCATGTTTGCATCTACGCCATTTTTACGAAGCCATGCGACGATATCAGCTTTCTTTTGGGATTGGGCAGGTGGCTTGTCAATTTGCATCGAGTGGTATGGGGCGTTGTCCATAATTATAATAGATGGTTCAGGGAGGCTACACAACATTGAGGTAAACCATTCAGTAAACTTTTCTCCATTCATGTCTTCATGATAGTCTCCAGTGGTTTTTGACGCAAAAGCCATGAGAGAACCTTCGACAAACCCGTTGATGGTTCCGGCGTGACAAATTATAAGTCGCGATCCTTTTCCTACAGGAACTTTGGAAGTAGATGCTGCTGTGTCATCGTTCCAAGAACGGCCTACAGTATGGTTAGCATTAAGCCATGTTTCATCCAAGAACACAACATTTTGCCAATTTTTGATTTCTTTCACTTGCCGTAAAAAAGTATACCTTGCCATCGCTATATCAAATCTTTCCATCAATATTTTGCGTTTGTTACATTTTTTGTATCGAAATCCAATGGTCTTCAAAATCTTCGTTAAAGAACTTTCCCCACCGAAGAATAATCCAGCTTCCTTCAGTGAATGCACCAACTTTTTTCTTGTTGGATACTCCTTCTGTAAATAGTAGCCGTAAACATGTCTTCGGATAGCATCGGCATCAAAGCTATCGATGCCTACGACTGGTTTTGCTCGTTTTCTCTTTTTTGGTGTGTGAAGTTTATTTTCTTCTGTGCCAGTCTCGCCATATTTTTTTTTAGTTATCCGTCTAACAGTTCGTTGTCCAATATTAAGCGCATCAGCTACGCGTTCAACCACTGACGTTATAGGTAAAATTGGCCCTCCATTTTGAGCTTCACGATCGAAATAGTTACGAAGGCGTATTACGAACTCACGTGTCTGACTATTTAGAACAGTTCTCTGCGTACGTTCGGTCATATCGACGAAATCCACAACAAAGGGCTTGAACAGAGTCCAAATTAACGAGCAAGGGTCAACAGTAATGCAGTATCAATATTTGAAATCCAAAGCCAGGTCAAAACTATATCACAATCGCATTGCACTGACAGTTTATACTTTTCGAAGCAACGTCAATTCGAAACTGCTTTGTTTTGCATTGAGCATTGACGCGAGTTTGCCGGAGGTAGTAGTTGTGCTAGCCAGCGATCCTATGTGACGATCGTATTAGATTCCATTTTTAAAAATTTTCAATTTAGAAAACCAAATGCCGAGTTGTGGTATATATCATATAAAAATAAAAATTTTACCTTTTGTATGAAACAGCTGATATTTTTTTGCGATTTCAGAGGTTTGTCCACATAGTGAAAATTGTTCATATTCACAAGTACATTCACCCCTTAAATGGTGCAAACTGATTTTTCTACACTTGTATACATTTTAGAAATCAATTTAATAAATAAATTTTGAGTCCTAAACCTAAAACTACATTCGATAAAATTTATGAATCTCTGCACATCACTATCGTCAATAAAGTAATACAATTATTTCCTTCAAAGTCGTTATCAATTAATACGGAACTTCATGAGCGGACAAACGTCAAACCGGCCATCATAGCGTGCCGCTAGTGTAAGCGTACTGGCAATATTTAATCGATTAGGGAGCGATTGCTATCGCAATCCCTTAATCGAGAAGAACGACCTAGACGCGAAGGCATCTACTAGTCGAATGAGTCTCTGGGCAGAGACTGAATTCGTATCGTCAAAACAGCCGTTTTATACTAATATTTCAAGATGGCGCGCAAGATGGCGCGCCCGCGCTGTCAAAGTCAAATGTCGTCAATATACGTCATGAAACGTATATTGACAAAGGTATGTTGACACTGTTACACTTATTGTTTCATGAGGTATACTGAAAAACACCAATAATATTTTTAAATTGCTAACACAATTGCATGTGACAAATAAAACCGTTTGCATATTTGCCATCTGGACCGGTCAACGAAAAATCAAATATGACATTATTGCTCGTGATGACCAGTTCTGGAAAAATAACATGGAAACCAAATTAATACAATTTTATAACCATTGTCTTCTTCCGACGTTTTTAAGCTACTTGACTGGTCTGACAATGGAGTGAACATTAATGGAAGAGTGCTGTCGCATCTACGCTTTGCCGATGACATCGTTCTCTTCGCTAGACAACCTGAAGATCTGCGGACAATGCTCGAACAATTGCAGGAGGCTTCGTCTGCTGTCGGACTAAAAATGAATATAGGAAAGACAAAGTTCATGTGTCAAAATACGGATATGGACCACATTGCTATCCAAGGCCAACGGATTGAAAAGGTCGATGAATATGTATACTTAGGACGAATATTGACCTTGGATAAGCAAAGCCAAATGAGAGAAGTAGAACGTCGAATCCAACTCGGATGGGCTGCCTTCAGTAAACTATCCGACGTCCTAAGAAACAAGAAGATCCCCACTTATCTCAAACGTCGAATGTTCGAGCAGTGTGTGCTGCCCGTCATGACCTACGGTTCGGAAACCTGGACACTGACAAAACAATTAATAACAAAACTACAAGTGGCACAACGGGCAATGGAGCGAGCCATGCTCGGTATATCGCTCATTGACCGTATACCTAATACCACAATCCGTGAAAGAACTGGACTGACAGATATTGTTTTGAAAGTGACTAGGTCAAAGTGGAGATGGGCGGGACATGTGGCCAGAACAACAGACGACCGATGGACCCGCTCGGTGCTTGAGTGGAGACCACGTACCGGCAAGAGAAATGTGGGGAGGCAACCATCGCGCTGGTCTGACGACATCGTCAAGCTTATGGGAAAAACTTGGTTGAGATTGGCACAACATCGAGAAGAATGGCGTGCACATGAGCAGGCCTATGTCCAACGATGGATTACATGAGGCTCGAAAAGAAGAAGAAGAAGAAGAGTCTTCTTCCAGAACTGGTCGATCCTCGGCACACCAGGTCAATGAATCTTCGAAATCATAGTGAACATACAAAGGCTCTGACAAGAAATATTTTAAACCCTAAAAAATAGGATATAATTGTATAGTATATACATATAATATATTTTGTATTATATTTTGTATGGAAAAATAAATTCCGCCATCTTGGATATTTTTTGTTCATCAAGTAGACCTTGTCCTGATCATATTTTGTCAAGAAACCACTCTTCCATCTTTTATACTCTCCGAGCTAGACACCGACGAATTTTGTATGGCGGCCATGTTTAATCCGCCATTTTGGACTTTTTTTTCAGCTCACGCCCAATTGGATGAGGTTTCGAGTGACATTTGGTGCACCCCCCCCCCCCATCTACGATACCCTGGCCGTGCCCGTCACCCGTCTCCGAAATCCTCAATCATCAGCTCTCTCCGTATTTTTTCTTCGAATGAATTTTTGTCTTCTATACGAAACCATTAGTGGAAATTCACTTCCCGGACCAGAAAATGTAGGCATTGGGTTTTTCTGTCAAGAAATTCTCAGTAGGTATTAGCCCGGAGTTAAGAAGTAGGGGGTGTCACCCCCATGCCTCGGAAAACCCGTAAAGCCGTAGGTCCAGCGTTTGCGGTCGTGTTGGATTTCCGTCCCATCGGACTATGCGAGTGAAGGAAAGGAGAGTGCACCTGGGTTGCGCAGTGCGTGCCCACTTGTGCAATATTATATCTCCCGCACAGATTCCCTCACTCACATAATTCCGTGTCACCTGTTCTGGTTATTGCGGATGCTCTGGCTTGAAAACTAAATATTAAGTAATGATATTTTGAATGCTTAAGTTCATAGTATCAAAATATGTTAGTCGTACTACAAATACCATTAGAAAATCCGTGCAACCGGGTGCCGGTAACAAAATACCTAAAATTGGCGAACGCCAGAATGTTTGAACGTCCTTAATAAAATATGTGTACTTACACTATTTTCATCAATTACATACCTATCAATCATACACTAACTGTGGTTTATTTCATTTATTATTTGACAACATATTTTGCTAGTTGCTCTTGCTTTATAAAAGCGGTGAACGCTTTTAAATCTTTAGTAGACTATAGGGTGACTTAATTATAACTGTACAGTAACTAACCTACGAAGCTGTACGGTAATATTCTATATTTGTTTATTTATATGTAGGGCATGGAGATAGCTGTCGCATATGCTAGGCAATTTAGATGGCTAAATCAAGATGGCGGATTCAAGATGGCGGCTATACAAATTTCATAGGAGAGTGATGAAAGAGTGGTGTTTGGGTAAAAAATGATCAAGACCTGAAACTCTAATTGATGAACAGAAGAACCGCGGTCTACTTTAGTGGGCCACGCACCCACGCGCCCTACTAGTTATTACCTATAAATACTACATATACATAAATGCGGGATCCCTGCGGGATCGAATCAGAAATGAGGAGATCCGTAGGAGAACCAGAGTCACCGACATAGCTAAGCGAGTCGCGATACTGAAGTGGAAATGGGCGGAGCACATAGTTCGAAGAGCTGATGGTCGTTGGGGCCCCAAGGTGCTGGAGTGGCGACCCCGCACCGGGAAGCGCAGTGTTGGCAGACCCCCCACCAGGTGGACCGACGACATCAAACGAGTCGCAGGGAGCCGCTGGATTCAGGCGGCGCAAGACCGAGGCCTGTGGAAGTCTATGCAAGAGACCTTTGTCCAGCAGTGGACGTCTATCGGTTGATAAAGAAGAAGAAGAAGATACATAAATGCTTGATTATCACTTCACTCCTTATCGATGTCGATAGTTTCGAAGCACACTCCCTAATGGCGGCCATTTTATGAGATATTTTTCTGTAGGTATGCACCCGATTTTTGTAGGTTGGGCACCTCCATGTATTTCCTACCTACCATGATAGTAGTAGGTATGCTTCTTGATTGTTCGTGGCACAGACGCGGACGGCAGAACATAGCAGAATAGTACAGGGCCCTGATTCTGTAACTTAGTTGCTTTAGGGTGGAACCACATTTGTGAGGATCGTTTCGGATTTCGCCCATACAAAACTGTCAAATTCCATAGAAACGTGTACGGATCAAATCGGCTTTTCGATGCGTACACGAATGTATGGAAAATGACAGTTTTGTATAGGCAAAATCCGAATCGATCCTCACAAATGTGGTTCCACCCTTAAAAAAATGATAGCCACTGTCATCTAATTTTTATCCATTGACGGTGTGCTACGAAAATGATACTTTTATTTTCATAGCAAACCTTCAATGGATAAAAAATATATGTCAGTGGCTATAATTTTTTTTTGCAACTATAAGTTACAGAATCAGGGCCCAGGTTGTACGGACTTGTGTACAGACTACATAATATTACCAGCTGATTAAGTACGTTTTGTTTTGTGCTATAGCGAGGTTTAAGCAGGGTTTAGATTAGCAAGAACTTCTGCCTATAATAGTTGTCCCGCAAGTACTTGCAGAATCGTTTACATTACCAGCAATATTACTATCGCAATTCGCTTCTGCAAGCGGCCTGCAAGATAACTTGTGGAAGTACGAGTACGAGCAATATTTTTTGCACGCAAGTCAGAGGATCCAAATTCAGAGAGTTGAAATCAATCATCGTGCCAAGCTGTAGAAATATACGTGCTGCTATTAGAGTAGTGTTATTAAGCAGTATTAAAAAGAAACGGAAAAATAGAAAGTGGGTTAAGAATTGGGTATTAAGACGAGATAATGTTGGTATCCACAATCATCTATTAAAAGAACTCCACCTGAGCTCTTTAAACCCCGCTTAAGATTAGAAACAAAACTTGCAATTGACTTCTGCAAGCTATTCCTACCGTATAAACAATCACGTCACGCTCACTTCCGCAAGTTTAGTAACTTGCAGAAATTGCCGCAAATCGCAAGTGTAAACACCATTTTCACACTTCTGGCAGTAACTTGCGGTTTATTTTGCTTCCAATTAAAAGTTCAAAGTTGCTGAGCAAGATGTCAGGTAAAAAATTGGTTGTCTGTAAAGTCAGTTTACGGACGACAGTTTTACGTGACAACGTCTTAAAGAAACACTGACGACGACTGGTGGGCAGCACAAGCCAACGCTTGGACCGATCGTGCCTCTCAGCTCTCTATCGTTTGTTCCGCGCTCTCGCTTGCTCAGGCTCAGGCGGAACGTGACCCTTTTTCGTGCGTGCAGCCGGTGTTCATCGATTTATAAGACGTTATCACGTCAAAAAGTTTGTACGTGGGATGAAATTGGACTAAAAAAGGAGAATATTAAAATGATTACTTAACTTAATTGCGTAAAAGAGATGAAATTTCTTATTCAGAAATTGAAGTTGATGTTATGGGAAAATAAATTTTACTTTATTTTATAAAAATCTTTTATAAATTATTTAGTTGCTATTTGGGTTTAAATTAGGTTCTAATCTATTATGTATTATTTTTGGGTAAATTTTTTGATGAAATTTAGAATGTAGGTAATTTACTTTAATTTCAGTAAAGTATCAAAACTAATCTGCCGTACTATTCGGGCTAGTTCAGGTTGCTAGATTCAAGAAAATTTTGCGACAGTGGCACCCCTTTATAATGTCTACTGTTTTGCCAAGCTAAATACAAATTAGGTATTTCCCACTTCCATGCATAAATTTTAAGCCAAGAAATGTCAATGTCAGTGTGATTTCAATAAATTCACAGTTTCAATAAATTCACAGAATAATTATATTGATTTGTCCTAGCGATTATTACGGTTTCCAGTGTTTATGTTTAATTATTAGTTACACAACCACATAACTAATAACTATTTATTCAAAAGAAAATTAGCTTCAAAATTTTAAAAGTAATTAACTCATTTCTTGACAATAAGTTTTATAATACAAGTACTAGTAAACAATGAAAATGCATTTTCTAGAAAACTTTGATCCTGAAACATCAGCTCGTGAGCGTCGCAAATTAAATCGCAAAAGTTATTTCATGAAGTAAGTACTTAATAAAATTTATAATTAAAATACTTTACTTCTTTGAACTTGCACTTCACGAAATTTCAGCCGTAAATCGAAAAAACTATACAATGAACGTGGTCTGCTAACTGCTACGGGAAAAGACTTATGTGACTGTTTAGATGAAGCATGCCCTGGTTGCCACTTTCCTTGTGTTCGATGCAGCTCCAACAAATGCGGGCATGAGTGCAGGTATATAAACTTACATTCCATCCCATCAAACTATACCTACTCGACTTCAACTTGACATACGTAAGCCTTTTCGAAGGTGCACACCAAACATGGTCTTCCAATATCCTCATCTACATTGTCCTACTTTGCACTTCCTAGTGCTCTGTAAAACATGACTGCCCCATTGACAATAAATTCTGTGACATCATAGACATTTATACAGATAAATACTCAAAATGAATAAATACTCATAAATGTCCGTTTTTAATTGAGTGTTTATCCAAAACAGGGGATAAATACCTTATACGAACAATGTTCATTTACTTCTTTAATTTCCATTGAAAGCCTTAATACCAAGTTTCATGGATATTATGTGAAAAATGACAGACTTTCAAACTTTCACCCCTCATTTAACCCACTTAGAGGTAGATTTACAAAAAATCCTTTCTAAGTGGGTGCGTGCATTGTAAAATGAACCTATTGCCAAAATTTCAAGTTTCTAACCAGTGGTTAAGGCTGTGCATTGATAGATCAGTCAGTCAATCAATCAGTTAAAGAAAAGTCTTTTTATGATTGTTTGATTGTTTATTTTAATACTTAAAATTTTCCAGCATCCCAAAACAGAATCAAAGTCTTTTACTATATTACACAAATAAATAATCATCTGATTCACAAAAATTATATTTGTCTGGAATTTTGAGTAAATATCTAATAAAAATGAGTAAATCAAGTTTTTATCGCCTCACCCATCAATAGTACTATGTATTTAATAAATAATACTACTAAAATTATCTCTATAATTCTATAATTTAAATAAAATGTAAAATCACAAAAACTGAAATATCTTTACAATTATTTGCCGCATTTTATGTGAAAAAGACCCAATCTCACCTGAATGTTACATTTTGTATTCACTATTAACACATATCATCCTAAGGTATAGGTCGCGGCACGAAAGTTTAGTGCTGAACAAAATAACTGCACATGGGGTACTGTCACGCAACCTTGTAAGGTCTGTAAGTTCATCAAATCATATTTTGTGTATTTTAGGGTCAACAGAAATTGGATGTATGAAAAGATTGAAATAGAAGGCAATGATTTTATCATCAAGAATGTTTATAAAAAGAAATGATTCTAGAATAACATGCTGGTGAACTGGACATTCAACTTTTCTTTACTTTAATTAAATATAAAAAGGTCAAGAATTCACAAAGAAAACTTGCTTTATTATCAGGAAAGACTGCGAAGATCTAATAAGTCAACAAAACAAATGCCCTCATATCCATAATAAATAATATAATAAAAAACAAAACTCAGTCATTGGCTAGTAACTTGAAAAAGTATTCAACCTCCAGTTCCCCATCTTCTGGAAGATCTGTACAATGAACTGCATTGTATATTATATTTTTTCCATAAAGAGCTCTAATGGTATCTGGATACAGTTGACGGCTTAGTTCCTGCAACACATTGGTTCAAAATTTTATTGGGTTTTTTAATTGTACCTACATATTTAACAAATTTTAAATACACGTAATAATGTATTTAACTGTCGTTTTTTTAGAAAGATTTTACGCAAGTAGTAAAATCACATCTGTGCGCATCGATTCGCATTTTGATCTTTTGCACATACAAAAGTGTCATTTTTCATAGAGTCTTGTCACAATCAATTCGGCTTTTCGATGCGTACACTATGAAAAAAACCGGTCAAGTGCGAGTCGGACTCGCGCACCGAGACTTCCGTACTCCAGTCAGCCCCGTCTTTCTCCCTTTTTTAATTAAACTAAGAATAGTTAGAGCGTTAGTTTGGTTTTTCCTGTAAAATATACATAAACCTCTATTGACCATAATTATTTCTGATTTTTCGATTGGTATTTTGTTCGACATTTTGCACGATTAAAAAAAACTATTAGGGGGCGTCCATAAATTACGTGACATGTTTAAGGGGGGGAGGGGGTCGAGTCAAATCTCATCTAATCTTACGTTGGAGAGAGGGGAGTCTCGGCAATATCACGCAATTTTTTTTATGATTGAAACTTTGTCCGCGTGGATTTAGTTTTTAAAGTCCCTCGGGAACTCCTTGATTTTCCGGGATATAAAGTAGCCTAGATGTTGACCCGAGTAATAAGCTACCACGGTATAAAATTTTGTAGAAATCTGTGCGGTAGTTTTTACGTGAAAGAAGGACAAACAAACAGACAGACAAACAGACAAAAAAAAATTTAGCTTCTGTTTTGATATCTGTATCTTGAACACAATTAGAAGCAAAAAATCCTTTTTTGAATCTATTTCATGTACAGAATTGGTTTCGTTTCTGTTTTATTATATTTATAAATATATGCTTATAATTAAACTCTCAGCAATATTGATTACTAGTCTTAACTAGTCGTAAATAAAAGCACGAAGCAAATTTTTTTTCTTTTTACAATAACAATCCAACGCGTTTACGTAAGAAACCCACATTTTGAAAAATCTCACGTGAGATTGGGGGATGGGGGAGGGGGTTGAATAAAATCTCACGACATCTTACCAGGGGGGGAGGAAGGGACAGAGAATTAAAAAAAAACACCTCACGTAATTTATGGACGCCCCCTTATTCACAAAAATAAATAAAAATCTGTTTTAGAACGTCCAGGTAAAGTCCTTTCATATCATATCCCACTCGGTGTAGTTATTTTACTTTGAAATTTCAAACCCACGATTTTCCCCCTTGTTTAATAAAACTAAAAATCATTTAGATTTTTTATTCCAATGATATTGGGCCACTATTATACACAACTGTTCTAAATTTCATGTCGATAGCTTTAATAATTAGTAATTACTAAAATAATCGACTGTGACAGACGGACGGACGGACGGAGAAAGTCTCACCACAAGGGTTCTATTTTTACCATTTTGGTACGGAACCCTAAAAATGACAGTTTTGTATGGACAAAATGCGAATCGATGCGCACAGATGTAGTTCCAGCCTAATCCTTTTAATGTAGGTCCCAAGCTGGACTCTGGACGCTACCTCGCTCCGCACTTACCGCACCCTAGTCCCTACCGCATGATTGTCCTGTCTAGACGGCTTCGTCGAACCTCTGTATGAACCTATCCTTACTCTGTGCTAATATGATTACGAAAGTGTGTCCGTTTGTTGGATTGTCCTTCAATTACGGAGCAACGGATCGACATGATTTTTGCACGGATGTAGTTGAGGACTGAAGAGTGAGTGTACTCTACTTTTTATCCCGAAAAAACAAAGGTTAACCGACTTAAAAAAAGGAGCAGGTTTTAAATTCGTCGGAACCTTTTTTTTTTAAACCTATCTACACGCGGATGAAGCCGCGAGCAATAAGAAGGTAAGTTTCACTCACAGGATCCCTTGGGCCACATAATTTTCTGAATTCACAAACACAATTTAGACTAGGATCGGTGCATTTCACCTCCAGAGCAATACATTTTCCTTCAGCCAAATGAATGCACATAGCCTGGAAGAAAATAAATACAGTACGATCGCGCGGCCGCATTGGTAAGGCGAATGACGACGCGAATCGCGAATCGCGATGAACCGTGTGTCCGCATTGCAGCAGCGAAAATCTATCGAATTGCGCCTACATCGCGTAATGACCGGGGGGTCTATCGCGTAACTTTTTCTCAGTCCTTAAAGGACTGCATCAATGTCAAAATATGATTTTGGGCTTCTCCTATTGGCCAAAACCATGTTTTGACATTGAAATAGTCCTTTATGGACAGCGATAAAAGATACGCGATCGCCAGGCGGGGGTACTCAGTGCGGACACATTCATAGGTTTTTAGTACCTACTATTGAAATTTGAAAATTACGCGCGACATAAACATAATATTTCGCGCGTCGCTTATTTGATGCGGTCGCCTCCATTTGTTTATAGGAGTTTGTTTGCAGTCGCCTTACTAGTGCGGCCGCGGTCTTACTGCCTTGAACAATTTAAACAACCATAATTTTTTAGTTTCTTTGTTTTAAACTGTACCTACCTGTAGAATGCTCATCCCATGCATTCTACATGTAGATAATAAACCTACCTACCTATATTATTTTAGTTACTTTTAATTTTGTGGTAGGTAAGACCGTTAGGTTTCAAATTTGAATTTTGGGCGCAAGTTACCATGTAAATGCAAGTCTAGCTTCACAGGAGTAAGAAATTGCCCCAACATCAGCTTGCGCGGAATTCAGGCCTTAAGGTTTAGAGACTGCTTACGTGGACTTTTGGACGATGTATTGTCAATTATTGTGTATCGCGCGAGCCGATGCTCGTCCTGCCTCCAAGACTCGTTAATCATAATATTATTGTACTTACCTACCTACAGAAAATTAATGAAAATTAGCTAGTTACCTCATATTCTGGCAACACTCCTTTGTACACTTCAAAGAATTCTTCTGCATTGATTAGCTTGACGGAAAACATGGCAATAGCTGCTATGTAAAACTTCTCAGACGTTGCAATCTGTTCTAAGATCGCTCCAACATTTCCATCAATTATCACATGTGGCCTAATGATACAACAGGTGCAGTTTTTGAAGGTCGCCCTAAAAGGAATTCTGGGAATACCCTTTTCGTAGCCGAAAAACTTGTCTAGCATCTAAAAGACGTTTGTTGTTGGTACTACAAATTGTTATTATCTTGGACTAAATAGGTACTTACACTACTTCGTTTGCGTAGATTTAGATTTTTTAAACATTTGTGGAAACTCTGCATTTCCCGAGATAAGAAGTCTGAAAGCTACCCGAGGATGAAAGTTATCTCTGGCAAAATTTCATCGGTTCATCGACTCCTACGTTGAATGATGAAAACTCGCTTGTCGACACTACTGTTTGTTACAGCAGTGCGCATGGACTCGCTTGCTATCTACCTACCGCTACAGTGATAGTGCGTGCGAGTCTACTGCTGCACTTACACTAGCGGCACGCTATGATGGCCGGTTTGACACATTACAATAGTGATGTGGAATGTCAATTTATTCTCGAACAAAAAACGATTAAGTTTTGTTTTTGTACCTGATTAAATAGGTTTAATAAAACAAAAATGTATATGTTTATTTAATTTATTTGAACGAACTGAATATTTGAATGAAAATGAATATACATACTTTATATGCACACAAGAAACATATGAATACAAAAGATACCAAAAAAGGTGCCACAAAAGGCCATAATTAATCAGATTCGTCCATACTACTATTTTCACTGTCGTCACTGCTATCATCACCTACATTAATAATTATATGTTCGTTTTCTATAATATTATCTATTTTCACATCTCTTTCATAATCTTCCCTTATTAATTTAACAGTTCTATTCACAACCTTTTCCCAGTCTCCTTTAGTCACATGTTCACAAGCTTCTTCTAATAATTTTAGCATTTTTTTTGTGGTAAATGGGGGTTCTGTATTGTGTCTTGCAGCATATCCCTTAATTTGAGCCCACACCAACTCAATCGCATTATACTCACAATGGTAAGGCGGTAACCGTATAACTCTGTGCCCATGTTCTAATGCTATTTCGTCAATGACGTATCGGATCTTGGTTGGTTTGTTTTCTTTTAAAAGTTTATACTTTTCGAAGCAACGTCAATTCGAAACTGCTTTGTTTTGCATTGAGCATTGACGCGAGTTTGCCGGAGGTAGTAGTTGTGCTAGCCAGCGATCCTATGTGACGATCGTATTAGATTCCATTTTTAAAAATTTTCAATTTAGAAAACCAAATGCCGAGTTGTGGTATATATCATATAAAAATAAAAATTTTACCTTTTGTATGAAACAGCTGATATTTTTTTGCGATTTCAGAGGTCTGTCCACATAGTGAAAATTGTTCATATTCACAAGTACATTCACCCCTTAAATGGTGCAAACTGATTTTTCTACACTTGTATACATTTTAGAAATCAATTTAATAAATAAATTTTGAGTCCTAAACCTAAAACTACATTCGATAAAATTTATGAATCTCTGCACATCACTATCGTCAATAAAGTAATACAATTATTTCCTTCAAAGTCGTTATCAATTAATACGGAACTTCATGAGCGGACAAACGTCAAACCGGCCATCATAGCGTGCCGCTAGTTTAGAGTCATTCATTAAATTATGATTTATGAATCATTGACTTGTGATTAACTGCCACACTCAGCCGCATGTATTAAATTATATTATTTAGTGAGTAATTAATTAATAATCATTAAATCTATTAATACTGAATTGTCATTAATGTACAAACGAAGCGTTAACTTGAAATGAGAATGAAACTTTGAAATCCAAGATCTCGTCGTTAAGTAACGATTAGCGTCTCTGAGTGTTGCAGTTAGCTTTCCAAGCAGCATTAAATTAGGTACTACCAGACGGGAGGATAAGGCCAAGCTCACCAAATGTGTCAATAGCGAGAAGATGAAGTTCAGGATATGATTTAAAATAAAAAGGTCTCCTTTTAGCAGTCCGTGCAGTCATACGACACATCAGTCTTCTTGTATACATATATAGAGATAATTTCACCATATTATGCAGGTATATAACTACTATTAAAAACAAATAAAGTAAATTAGCTGCCAACCGCACTGGCTTCTTCGAGAGTTACGCAGCCATGGGCGACGTTTTTAAGTTTATTTTCTCCATAAAGTCGTCGGAGAGTGCCAGGAGCTGCTGTCGCCGGGTCGGTGGTGCCCAAACATTCACGCCATTTTTTTATTGCGTCGGGCGCCACTAATTCTAAGCCAATTACTTCGCCGGCGGTTACGTAATCTATTATAATTCTAAAAACAATCAGTTTCTTTATAAAGGTCCACTATCTGCCCTATTCTGATCAAGTATCAACCCCTGGAGTAAATTATTGTCAAAAGTGAGAGCACAACATAATTTAAGTACCTACCTATGTAAACCAAAATGAACAGTTATGCAAGTGGGTTTTATCTGAACGAGTATACCTAATACTGTAGGTACGCAAGTTTCTTACGGCAACATGTTACTAGAAGCAACATTCTTGTATAATTCCATTGCAAAATCTTTATCGATTTTTCCATTTTTCATACGCACTATACGGAACCCTTTATTCATGATGAACGTGATGATCTTTCCGTGGGCACTCGGTGGAACTGGCTTTATTAAGGCAAAAGTACTGAAATTAAAGTGGGCACGATTATTAGTGGCTGGTAACTGTACGGATGGACTTAATATCCTTCATCCAGTGGGCATTTTGATGTCTCGATGTAGGTACTACGTAGTTTATGCATGGACATCAAAATAAGTCTATGCATAGGCATAATATAAAAAGTCTATGCATAGGTTATAATAACTACCTCGGTGCTCTTAAAATAGACGCAATCACCGGTTCCGCTAAACCGTTTGCCTTGCCTTGGTAGGCGGGACGGTAGGCTGAAACGAACGAAGGGCATGGGCCGCGTACGTCAAGTGCGAGCGGTTCCTTATACATTTCTTCTAGAGGGCAATGTTTTAAAATTCCCTTGAAAGCTGGACTTCATCTACCAGTGGTGTATAGTCAAAGTCTAAATATTCGGTTCAGCCGTTGTAAGCGTGATTGAGTAGCAAACATCGTCACAAATCGCATTTATAATATTTAGTAGGTACCTAAATCTAGTAGGTATAGGTAGTTTTTTTAAACCCAATTTTACCTTTGAACGTTGTGGTAAAGAGTTTTTCGAGTAGCAGGTGCGCAATCTTTGATATATAACATTTTGGAAAATATATTGACGATGTTTCCAATTTGTAGCATTTCCAATTTTAACGGTGGAAACTGAACTCGTCTAACTAGGTTTTTCCCTATTCTTGTGTCGGTGATTTGTACAGAATTATCAAAAGGAAAAAAATTTAGCACTAAATCTTTTACTTCATCCGCTTCTTCATCGTACATTTCACACAGAAATGTATATTTTTCGAAGTAATCATAAACCTGCAAGAATTTGGGTTGTAATTGTAAGTACCCACTAAGTACCTACATAAATAGCTGTCGTAAGCAGTGATTATAAATTAATTATTAAGTAAGTATTATACTCAGTGGGTACACACCATTTCTATTGATCTTAGCACTGTTCAAATTGGATGAAAATGTCAAAAGTTCTATTCCTTGCAATAGAAAATAAAACGATGAAAGTCGAAAGAAAATTGTAACAAATCTCAAAAATCTCTACCTACTTTTTATGTTTTGACTTTACCAGACTTTACCCACCTGTGTTTCCCACTTCCTGTCAAGAGAATATTAACCACTCCGTTCATGGAACTAGGAATTACGACTTATACCACCCGTAGGGTTGTCGCGCGAAACGCGATGCACGCAAAAGGCCTTAAATCACTAAAGGCCCTAGAAACGCGCGATCGCTGCCGCTAAAAGTAGCTACTCTGCCCTCTCCTGCCTAGGCGATCGCGGGTCGTGGCCGGCGCGGCGGAGATGTGAGGGGCAGCCATCGGCAAACCTTCTGCGCATGAATTTAGACATAATCGTAATTCTAAAGTACTTGTATTAAAGTTCATAGAATTTATTTTGGCTTGACCAAAGTGACGAATTTGTCTGTGAAATCTGGTTACAGCGATATCACTTACAGAATCGGGGCCCTGCACTAGTCTGCAGCATGGAATGAGAAAGTACGTTGTACCTAGGTAAGTTCTTCATAATTTCCCTGAGAAGTATTTATTTCATGGGATTAGGAAGTACCTACTTTAAGGGGATCTTCTGGATTCTGTAACTCAGTGGCATAGAGGAATGATATAAAGCTCAGTGGCTTAGAAATGTTAGCCTATGTCAGTGGCTTAAAATAAAAGTTTCATTTTCGTAGTAAACCTTCAATGGATAAAAAATATATGTCAGTAGCTATCATTTTTTGATAGCAACTAAGTTACAGAATCAGGGCCCTGGGACGTAAGCACGTGTATCCAGTTCTTATGTTCCTTGGTATCCAGAGCCAGGAGCAAGTGTGCCAGAAAAAAAAATTAAAGTCACTTAGTACTTTGACATAACTTTGACATTGACAGCTGACTGTTTTGAATTTGAAAATGTTTGAACTTTCAAAAATTTAAATTTGAATTTTTATATTTTATTTGCTGTCGTGCTTGATCTAATTTGATAAGAATACTTGTACAATTCTATTATTCAAGGTGGTCAGGAAAATAACAGATATTTTCAACTATAAAATCAGGATAAACATTCCTATTTTAATTAAAAAAGGTTTCATTATAGTTGCTCTCTAAAATGGTACATACTTACCTGAAACATTATTAGAACCGTTGATCGATTAATTTGAAAATTCAATGTGTTTTTCATTAAGTTTCCAGGTAATAATTATAAATTATAATTGTGCAGGAAGGTGCATATAAAGACAAATATTCATTTATTGGGGAGTGGTACGATAATCAGGCGAGCCTTGTTCGGCGGTTCAACGTATTCTACTACCCTACTGACGATACAGTAGAAATGTACGATCTTAAAAATCGAAAAACTTTCCTGCGTAGAGTTAAAGTGAATGGTGTTACCCTAGACAATTTTTTCATTGGATCAACATTACCTATTTTGGGGCGATTGGTAAAAATTGTCGATTTTGCATGTGAAGACACAAGGAATAAATTACACAAGGATGTACAACTGTAAGGCATCTGTTATACTATGCATACAGTGTAAACTCTCTGATAGCAAACTTCTCAATAGTATAATAAAAAAAAATCCCTTTAATGTAAACATTACTATTGTAAGTAATTGAATTTGGTTGGTTTACCTCTAAATTCATACATTGCTTTCCCTTCCTATCATCATCATCATCATTAGCAACCCATCAACGGCTCGCTACTGAGCGCAGGTCTCCTCTCAGAGAAGGGTTATAGGTCATAGTCCACCATGCTGGCCTAATGCGAATTGGCGGACTTCACACACCTTCGAGAACATTCTGAAGAACTCTCAGATGCGCAAGTTTCCTCACGATGTTTCCCTTCACTGTTGAAGCAAGTGATAGTTAATTTCTTAAACACACTTGACTTCGAAAAGTCAGAGGTGCGTACCCGGGATCGAACCTGCGACCTCCCGAATAGGAGACCACAGTCCTAACCACTAGGCTATCACTACTCCCTTCCTATAGATAGTTAAAAAGCTGGTTGGCCTGTTATAACTAAAAAGCCTCACAAATATAGTTTTTGTTCTGCTCAAGCATAATTTTTTATGCTGGGATTTCTAAGAAAGTATCCTGTTAGTAATTGCCTTGCCACATTTTGATTTGTAAAATTTCATTTTTTCTACTCTACACCTTAAAATTTCCTAAGTATAGAAAGTTTACACTGTATATCAAAAGTACCTATTAAGTAACACTAAATGCTTTTTTAAAAAGCAATTATTTTGTTTTCCAGGACTTTTGCAATGATTAAACCTATGCCTACCAACATAGCGGGTAAGATAATAACACATCTTAATGAGAAGGGGATGAAAATAACTAAAATGAAGAAAACATACATGACAAGTGATGATATAAACTTTATATACCGTAAACAGCTCACAGATCCAACATTTCCGTAAGTGTTATATTGTTCTATTTTTAACATGTATAGGCTAGTGCTTGATTTCCATTACACCTGTTGGTGAGTGTATGCAGCCTAAGATAGATGCTTGCCTAGAAGATGCCTAATCACTCGTATTGGTACCTAAGTTGTAATTAGTTCGATAATTTAAAGCCAGAAAAGCATTCCAAATGATGATAATGATGCATATTAGGAATCAGGAAGGAAAGTTGCTGCAAAAAGCAGGAAGCAAGTGCATCCAAAGGATGTCAACCACAGTGATGCAGCCCCATGTGATGCCCTGTAGTTCGATGGTAGAAGGATGGAGGAGGAATTAAGTTAAATAGTTCTTGAGCACACTCTCACATTATGATTGTTTCAGTCATTATTGAAAGTCGAATATCATTATATAAAATAGTTTAATCTAATGTAAGTTTCATTCGTAATTGTGGGTTGCATGGCTCTAGTGTAACTGGTAAATAATTTGAATTGCTTTGATTAAATAACATATTATTTTCTATTTTCTAGCTTCCTCCTAGATTATCTAACTGGACAGCAAGTATTTTGCTTAGAACTTGTGGGTAAGGAGTCTGTTAGTGCCTGTGTGAAAATTCTCGGTGATAGGGATCCACTGAAAGCAGCGCCAGGCACCATCAGAGCATTGTATGGAACTGATTCTGTAAGGAATTGTGCACATGTGTCTTCCAGTGCTGAGGCTGCACTAGAGGTAATTATGATAAGGAGTACTATGTCAAATAATCTTTGGCAAAAGCTGTCATAAGTACTCTGTCTTAGTATGGTTCATGTGCTGACAAATCGGTGCCTTCTTAGGTTAAGTTTTAGATTTTAGTCTTACTATAGGTTTTTTATTATTATTTTACTAACACACTATGATCCCAGTTGGTTGAAATAAAATATTTTTATTTATTTATTTTATAAGCTCAAAGAACCCAAATATATTGGCCATTGGGGTCTCAATGAGCTTGAATGGCAACCCAACATAGGGATATCCAGCTTTGTTAAACTCTTAATTAGCTGGACGTAGCTCAAGCAAGTTTCTGGATACAACCAGCACAGCATCATATTCTGTATTGAATCGATGACAAATACCTACCGGATGTCATAGCTTTTCGCTCTGTGGTCTCCTATATTATATCATTAGATAGGTTTGTGTACAAATCTTATTGAGCCTTAATAGATCAAGCCCTGTTAAAGGTGCAAACTGAAAGTGAAAGGTTGTAAGTTTGACTCCGACCAGTTGCACTATCCTCTTATTCTATATAATATATATGAGCGTGAGGAGAATATTAGTCAAGTTCAGCTTAAATATATGGCTTGTATAAAAAATTCACCAATATGTGTCTAATTTCAGGATCTAGAGTATGTATTTCCACCACCCCCCTTATCATCCATTCGACTTCGGTTGACGGCAACTCTGTCCAACTGCACCCTGTGTATCGTGAAGCCACACGCCATACGAGAAGGCAAACTGGGAGCGGCGTTGGAAGCCATTGACGAGGGGGGCTTTGAAGTTACAGCGCTAAATATGTTCATAGTTGAGAACATAAATGCCGCTGAATTCTATGAAGTGTACAAAGGCATTGTTCAAGAGTATCAGGTACTTGAACGGTTTAAGGTTTTTATAAGACTGCCTTTCCACCAGAGATGTGTGAGGGTGTTACCACACCAATCAATCGATGGTAGAATGGGAGAGTTGACGTCGATCGATAGGTGCTACCAGGCCAATGGATTGATTGTCGATCGATGGTAGAATATTCTGGGAGGCAGTATTGAATTTTGATATTGCAGAGCTGTTTGATCAACGTTTTATCGACCAGTATCTGTTGATCAGCCAAAGCTACCACATCAATCGATTGGAAAAAAACTTATAGCTAAACTAATCTAATTACTATACAAATCATGCCCGCGTGGAATGGTGCCAAGAATACTGGCTGCATTTCCGCGCTGGACAGCCAGGCTGATCCTTTGCTCAAAAAATGAGCTATAGCCCTTCTGGCACCAGATGGTAAATGGCATTGATCGACGATCGATCGATTGGTGCGAAAACACACTGAGGTTACAAAAAAGATATACTTTTAAAATATAGCTCATTAAGCCCTTTTCCACTAGAATTAAGCTCCTTCACGATCACTTAATTTTCATGCTCATGAGCTAAGCTAGTAGCTTAGCTTAAAGCTACAAAAATTAAGTGATCATATCGGTAACTTTTGGCAACCTCTTGGAAAGGCAGTTAGTTATATTATCCTAGTGATAATCGAGAATGCACAGTGATTTTTCGATCTATGTCTCCATGATTTTTTTTACCGATTTCGAAAATCGCTGCACTGGTGTATTTATTACTAAGACCATGTTATGATCTTTCCCAGGGCATGGTGGAAGAGTTGTCGAGTGGTCGCTGCATAGCTATGGAGTTAGTCGCCAAAGACAAGAATGTCAATACGGCGGTAGAGTTTAGGAAGCTTGTTGGACCTTCAGACCCGGTATGTACATTTTTTTCCACCTCTCTTGCTCTAAAAGTGTGTCATTATAGCGTAGCATAGCGGGACTTAATCTTTTAATCTTTTGCTATTATGTATTCTGTGCCCTATGCTAAGCTATACCTAATGACGAAGGAAGGCTGATACTAGTATGGCATGATGATATGAGAAGTACCTGTGAGACTGTAAAAACTGACGCTATTTAACGGTTAGTGCCTGAGACATAGTATAAAGCCGCGACGAAAGATTTGCCTACGTTTTTTACGCGAGAAATGACGCAGTAGTTTTGTATTGCTTTACGTATCCAACACTAATTTCCATCAGTCTTCCTAGTTATTGTTAATTTTTTGTAACCATAACTCGATTTTGATAAGCGACAAGTAGCCAAGTGACCAACCATAAGCAGGCTGACTGATACCATTTTGACCAGAGGAGGGCCCTACACCCACCAAATACTGAATCAGCTTTCCTAGCGATAGTTACCAAAAGTACAGCTATCATTTTTTTTTTATTCGATGACACGCTAGTCCTTGACTGCCATCTCACCTGATGGTAAGTGACGATGCAGTCTAAGATGGTAGCGGGCTAACTTGGAAGGGGTATGGCAGTGAACATTCAACCCATACCCCTAATTGGTTTCTACACGCCATCGTGCCGGAACGCTGCGTCGCTTGGCGGCACGTCTTTGACGGTAGGGTGGTAACTAGCCGCGGCCAAAGCCTCCCAACAGACCAGACCAGAGACAATTCAGAAATTATAAATTCCCAAATTGACCCCGCCGGGAATCGAACCCGAGACCTCCCAGTTATAAGGCAACAGCGCTCACCACTGAGCCAGGGAGGTCGTCAAATCATACTAATATTATAAATGCGAAAGTATGTTTGTTGGTTTGTCAGTTTGTTGGTTTGTCCTTTAATCACGCCGCAACAGAACTACGGATCGTCGTTATTTTTTGCATGGATATAGTTGAGGACCTGGAGAGTGACATAGGCTACTTTTTATCTCGGAAAATTAAAGGGTTCCCGAGGGATTTTAAAAACTAAATCCACGCGGACGAAGTCGCGGGCATCAGCTAGTCTCTTATAATAATACGTATACTATCATACCTCAGAGTAATACTTACTCTGAGTATCATACTAATATTATAAATGCGAAAGTGTGTTTGTTGGTTTGTCCTTTAATCACGCTGCAACAGAGCAACGGATTGACGTGATTTTTTGCATGGGTATAGTTGAAGACCTGGAGAGTGACATAGGCTACTTTTTATCCCGGGAAATCAAAGAGTTTCCGAGGGATTTTAAAAACTAAATCCACGCGGATGAAGTCGCGGGCATAAGCTAGTTGTTTGATAATGAAGAAAATTTATCTACTCAACATGTACTCATACTTTCGAAGACACATTATATTAAAGTGCTAAGGACCTAGTCATGTAGTTATTATGAGAGGTATTTGAATTCCTTTCTTTCCTCCATTTTCAATTTTTTTCAACTCCTCATTGCAGGAAATCGCGAGGTTGCTGCGTCCTCACACCTTAAGAGCAAAGCTTGGAAGAACCAAGGTGCAGAACGCAATACACTGTAGTGATTTAGCCGAAGATGGTTTGCTGGAAGTTGAATATTTCTTCAAGATTTTAAGTCTTTAATTTAATTTAACGGCTGATTACTTATTAAGGGAATATGCGTGTGGTTTTGATTTTTGTTTAAACATTTTTTTCGGACAAGAAATGATGCCCATTACAGTATTAAATATGTTTTTTATTAAAATACTTTATAATTAGGTACTTTATTTTCACGTTTAAAGTTGCAAAACGCACATCATTGGTTACAAAGACAATACACACATACTTTACAATACATGATTGTATATCGATCGTGATCATGATCGAGTACCTAAACTTAGATTCTGATGTGTGACGTCAGCATACACATTTTTGCGCCAAAATGAAGCTTTAAGGTTGAGCGTATGGCCTCTGCAGACTATTTATTGTTTTAATGAAATCGTATTTTGTTGTGACTTGTGAAACTACCAATTTGCATCTCTACGTATGATAAAATCGGCGTGTGCGTGCTATGCCTTTATTTATAAATGTTGTGATAAATATGTAGTTTTAATTTTCCTATTTTAATGTGTTTTTATAATTATAATCGTTTGATGGTTTATATTTTCTATCTAATTTACTGTTTAAAATAATTTCAAGTAAAATGCCTAACTAAAATTTTTGTGAAAAGTTCTGCCTTTTTATGAACTAAAATCCAAATTATGCACAAAAAACACAATGATTGGAAGCAAATATGCAGACGTCAAAACTGATTTATAAATAACTGAATTTTATTATATTACCCAAAATTAATCATATATAATAATATTATGTTAATTTTAAGTTTTGTACGATCTTTCTCCCGTTCGATTTATATTTCAAAATTTTAGAGAGTAGGTAGGTAGGCCGTAGGTACGTATCATTCGCTGGCCGATGGAAAAAGACTTAATTTAGTTGTAAGAAACTGCCAAAAAGTAAAATAATTCCTACACAATGACGTGATCACCGTCGAATCCAGGAATTGCAATAGGTACGACTATTTATTACTATTTCATTGATGCCAAATCACCAATAAACAATTGTTGGATTTGAACTCTGAAAAACGCACTGCTTAGATTCTGTTTAGAAAAAGAGAAGTGAAATTAGCAATGTTCTTCTTTTTTCTTGGTTAATGACTCTTTTCAGTTAGTTATTGGTTTCTAATTTTAGTAAACAATCTTTTCTAAACTTAAATAAATAAAAAAAAATTAGCAGTCATAGGGACTGCCGATAGAAGTGAAAACTACATTTGCTAATAATTAAAAACAAATCACTGTCACGATTTCGTGAGTGAGATTCGAACCTGCGACATCATGCATTAAACGGTAAGGAAGGCGGCTGCTTGCCCGCTGCGCTGTACAAGGTTGCTTGGGAACTTCTAAAATGTTGAACGCTTACTGAAATCTCCAGGTGACGATTGTGAAGGTGAAGATGACGCGAAATCCATGTTTTTTGTTTACCCAAAAAAGTGCTCAACGCGCCTAAAGAAGTTTTCACTTCAAAAAAATAGTGAACATACCCATTCTGCCGATATTTTTTGTAATTTTAGAAATAACTTTATATTTAGGTATGTTGTGTATGTGGTAAATGTACCTATTATGAAACATTTTTTTTGCAATGTTCAGATAATGTTTTCAATTTATGTTCTGAAATATTTAATGCACAAAAAATCTGATCTGACTTTGTTAGCTTCTTACGCTTTAAAAAAAAATCAAAGACTGAAAAATAATAACATTTGAAATGTTGAATAAAATAAAGGCATTTATTTGAAATAAAAGGTATTTCATTATAATAAATGTACATCAAAAATTACCAAATTAGGTACTGACACCTGGGGGTCTATCGCGTAATTTTTTCTCAGTCCATAAAGGATTGAATCAATGTCAAAATATGATTTTGGGCTTCTCCTATTGGCCAAAACCATGTTTTGACATTGAAATAGTCCTTTATGGACAGCGATAAAAGTTACGCGATCGCCACGATGTTATTTTATTCATTACGTCTACACGCACCTTGCGGAACATTCAATTCACAAAATGTTCGAAAAGCAAAATATACAATTTTTGTTAAGTAAGTATAGATATATTTATTATATGCGATAGCCAGAGATGCGATAGCAGAATGAATGGTCAATACGCACACTGTTGTCGATGTTACAATGTCGTCAACGTAGAATTTGGGACGGCATAGTACTAGAGTTGTACTTGTGACCCCGCACCGCCAAACGCAGCGTTGGAAGCACCTCTACTCGTTGGATGGATGATCTCCAGCAAATTGCTGGGAGCCTGTGCACAAGCGGCACAAGACCGTGCTCTGTGGCGATCCTAGCATTGCTAGAGATCTGTGCACGTTGTTGAGACGAACGCACTTAATATGTTTTTTGTTTATTTTTATCCCTACACCTCTATGAAATAGTTGGATTAGTAGTAGTAGACTACCTGGCACCTGCTAGTACCTAAGTACGAAGTAGGTATAACCACTTTCCTTACGTTTTTCTGGTATTTATTAAATCTAACTAAATTCCAACATAGTAGAACTTAGTTACGCCATGAGAATTATGATTCTAAACACTTATCCTATCTTTTTTAGTGTAGTAAGGTACAACGCACACTTGCAAGTGTGGTGCAACAGCAACGTGGAGTGTAGCTGAGGCGTAGTCGTTACTTTTTAGGCTTTTATTATTTACTTTGGCATAGTTTCGGGCGGCGTAGCGTTCATTCTTTGTTTTCCTTTGAGGTTGGTTTAATACTCTTTGTTTCATAATTTAAGACCTATTGAAAAGTTTGAGTTCTTATCTAAAAAACACGCTGCGCCTCGGCTCGTCTGGTCAGCGTTGGCCCTTAGTTCCTTAATTATATATTTTGTAGGTACCTACTCTATTTTAGTAATTAGTTCCAAACAATTAATTTAATGAAAATACCTTTTAATTAACACAATACTTGCAAGGTAAGGTACATATTCTGTAAGTAGACATGAAACGAGCATCATATTTGATCATTTTATTAGGTATAACAATCACGTTAGACATAAAGTCTTTGGTAGATCCTAATGATTTGGGCGATCTAAGTACCTACCTAGGTGCCTACTTATTCTTTTGTCTTAACAGTAAGTAGGTATAATTACCAACTTGCTCAGAAATATTGTGTTCTAGGTACCTAGGTAGGTACTCAATAGGTATTAAATTTTATTAAACGCCGTTTTAATTGCAGGTACTTACTTAGATACCAATTTGCATAACGCGGTGATAGCCTAGTGGTTAAAATTTCGGTCTCCTTTTCGAGGTCCGTGGTTCGAATTCCAGGCCACAATCGACCTATAACTTGTTAGAGTTCTGTAAACTTGCGTTAACGGTAAAGGTAAACATCGCGAGGAAACCAGCTTGCCTGAGAATTATCAAAGGCGTCATGGAGTCTGTCAATCCGCATTTAAAGCTTGGACTATAGGACCTGAACCCTTCTCATTTTGAGAGGAGGAAATTCAGATGATGATGTACATAAGTATAGTAGGTAAGTGCCTATTTAGGTAGTTACCTACCTAAACCTAAATATAAGTGGAAGTAGCTGTACCTATCTAAGTTCATAGATCTGTACATATAAAAAAAACCGGACCATTTAGTAGGTGAAGCACGTCGCAACCTTTCCTACTTGCGGTTCTTCAGATAGCGAAGTTTTAATAAAACTATGTACTTAACTCACGCAGACGAAGTCGCAGGCAAAAGATAGTAAACTTATGTGTGTGTTTACTTATCGTCTTGCCATTGTATCAAATAATGTATAATCTAAATATATAAAAGGAATATTCTATCAACGTACAGCTCAAACCATTGGACGGATCGGGCTGAAAGTTGGCATACAATAGGCTTCCGCTCAGAAAAGATTTTTGAAAATTCAACCCCTAAAGGGGTAAAATAGGGGTTTGAAAAATCGAACTAAACTTGAGTGAAGCTGCGGGAAAGAGCTAGTAATAAATAATGTCTTCCCGGCGCGGCCGAATCTGGCCACGGCGGCAAAACTGCACAATTTTTTTTTAAAGAATGTCAACCAAGCTGAAGTTGACTAATATAATATTATAATAATAATATACTCCTATCCCTTGTGCTAGGAGTGGGTACAACAATAGCGCAAAGGGTGGGGTTCGAACCTGCGACGTTTTAGTTTTCAGTCCGCACCTTTAACCGTGGGCTATTGAGGCTTTAATAGTTTAACCTTCTGCGCGGGAAATCATACTTAATATTATTATAAATGCGAAATTGTGTTTGTTTGTTGGTTTGTCCTTCAATCACGCCGCAACAAAGCTACGGATCGACGTGATTTTCTGCATGAGTATAGTTGAGGACCTGGAGAGTGACATAGGCTACTTTTTATCCCGGAAAATCAAAGAGTTCCCGAGGGGTTTTAAAAAGTAAATCCACGCGGACGAAGTCGCGGGCATCAGCTAGTATTATTGCACAAGTGTGAACCCAAACACTGGTGCACTCTCTATTCCCTTACTCTCATAGTCCGCTGGGACGGAAATCTGACACGACCGCAGAGAGATCAGGCGTAGAAATAGAACCAACACGATGAGGCACGGGGGGGTGACACGCCGCCAACTTCCTAACTCCGGGCTAGTACTGAGAACTTCTAGAAAAATCCAATAAGTAAATATTTTTGGCTCGAAGCGGGACCTCATCATCTGAAATTGAACATGCTAACCACTAGACTAAGGAGGCATTAAAGAATGTGTAATGAATATTATGTGTAGATAAAGTAACGTGATCTGCACGGTCTTGCGCCACTCACGGACGTATCAGAACACGTCTGGGTTATAGATTGTTAATTCAATGCTATAAACAGATTTAATCACATCGATTGTTATTTGTTGGTAACAATGGCATTGTTTTTGATTCTGCACTTCACATTGTGGACTTCACCTGTGGAAGATAAACGAACTGTTCCTCCAAAAAAAGGCCAAGCGGTTTGCTATTTTTGATATCACCCCTGTTCTTCCCTTCCTAAGGCTTTTGTTACGCTTTAGTGGAACAGAAGTGTTTTTTTTTTAAAGAATATCAGCCAAGTTTGGAGTTGACTAATATTCTCCTCTCCCCTCCAAATAAGCGGAGAGCTTGTGTTAGGAGTGGGTACGACAATAGTGCAACGGGTGGGATTCGAACCTGCGACCTTTCAGTTTTCAGTCCGCACCTATAACCGTTGGGCTAACTTAACATAAACAAAGGGCTTTTTATTGTCAAGTAGAATCTAGCAGTGGTTCGGAATGCCGTAACCGAGAAGAAAGAAGAAGCAACCAACAAGAAATTCGGCGGATGCTCTTTTAAAAATAATAATTTCAACGTTACCCTTCATCGTTGGAACCCAAGTGAGCCGAGCTCACTCCAGGATCCAATAGCAGGTCCAGATGGCCGAAGATTTCGACTGAGTGTTGTTCAGATGGTCGCATCCACGGGTAGCATCTGTGTAGGTAGTAGTACAATATCCTGTTCCGACGGTGTCTCGTCGGTCTCCATAGAGATTCTCCCATAGAGGACAGGCTGTCTGTAATATAAACCTATAATCATGGAAATTTCCTGTTATTTTAGTGAGCACTGCCTTGTTCCTACAACAGTCTAAGGACTAACTAGACAACGGGATGGAAATGCAAAATAACCCTCCTTACACCATCTCTGGAGAACTCAAAAAATATGTATTTACACCAAATTTTAAATTTCTCACTGATGGTTATGGTTATACTTAATATATTCTGTCAGTTACAGTTCAACGTGCTATTGGAGAAGTGCAATGTGCCGGATGGGCACAAATAATAGCCAGGAAGCAACAAACATTCCAAGTAGTTTGAAAAGCATAGGCGCAATATGCTCATACTAACCTTGCGAAGCCGGGGCGGGTCGCTAGTAATATGTATATTATAATGTAAATGTGTATGAAAATAAATGAAAGAGTATAATAATAATATGGATCCTTAATCCCTCCTAAAATATAAATGCGAAAGTGTGTTTGTTTGTTAGTTTATCGTTCAATCACGCCGCAACAGAGCTACGCTACGGATCGATGTGATTTTTTTCATGGGTGTGTATACAATGAGGAGCTGGAGAGTGACAAAGGCTACTTTTTACCCCGGAAAAACAAAGATTACAAAAACCGGCCAAGTGCGTGTCGGGCCACGCGCAGTGTAGGGTTCCGTAGTTGCTTTCAACTGCGGAACCCTACACTAAAAATTAATATAATTTCAAATATTATTGCTGACCTAGGATAGTGATTTTATTTTATTTATGAATATTGAATACATTTTGAGTTCCATGGTTTAAATACTATAATATATTACAAAACTAGCTGATGCCCGCGACTTCGTCCGCATGGATTTAGTTTTTAAAAATCCCGCGGGAACTTTTTCATTATCCGAGATAAAAGTAGCTCTCCCGGTCTGAGGAACCACTACTACATCCATTACTATACTCATGCAAAAAATCGCATCAATCCGCTGTTCTGTTGCGACGTGATTGAAGGACAAACCAACAAACAAACACAGTTTCGCATTTATAATATCAGTAATGCTTTATTATAACACTTTTTATAATTGTCAAATTTTTTACCATACTTAACCAAAGACAAAATTACGTTTAGCTGTCATTTGCGTTTTGTTATTCCATGTCAGATGCGTTTTTGTTATAACACGTTTTATAGTGACTTGACGGAAATGCGGTCGAACGGGATAAAAAGTATCCTATGTCCGTCTCCTGGTTCTAAGCTACCTCTCCACCAATTATCAGCCAAATCGGTTCATCCGTTCTTGAGTTATAAATAGTGTAACTAACACCACTTTCTTTTATATATTTTTATTAACTTACACTACGTGTAATATCTACCTTAGAAAAAACAAATATAACTCTTTAACTAATGAACCCTACTTAGCCGTGATAGTTTTCCTTTAAAATTCATTATATATACTACTGCTGTGAATTTTTTCTTGTATTCTTTATACAACCATTTAGCTGGCAGAGGGGGGGGACACTTGACTCTAATAAAATTTTGCACTTTAAAATATCATATTTCACAAACTGATCCCTGAATTGAAAAATGGTGTTCCCACACCCACAATATTTTTGAAAGACCTATTCAACGACACCCCACACTATGGGATAGACGAGAAATAAAATTCATCCCCACTTTACATGTAGGGGAGGTACCCTAAAAAAAATTATTTTACAAAATTTTATTTCAGCACTTTGTCGGCGTGATTGATTTTTATACCCTTGCCAAATTACAGATTTCTAGTATCAATAGTCTCTGACCTAAACCGCGGACAGACAGACAGACAGACAGACAGACGGACGAACATGGCGAAACTATAAGGGTTCCTTGTTTACTACGGAACCCTAAAAACTACCTCACGTGGTCTAAGTAGTGGGCATCATTTATTAACCTACCTATTGAAATTTTATTACCGGTTGGTTTAATAATTAATAATAACAATAGTACCTACCTACTACCTACTTAAATTAAAAATTTAAATCAATTCGACACGTGGAATCAATGGCCGGTCTAGCGCTATGACAGATACAGACAGACATACAAAACGGTCACACCTAAATGTACCTTTTCTATTGGGGGCTAAAACTTCCTGTTTTCCTGGGATGGGCTGTGGTAACTTTGATTTTTCTTCTGCATACCGATAGACCGAGGCATTTGAAAGTCTATGCAAGAGACCTATATCCAGCAGTGGACGTCTATTATTATTATCATTTTAAAACCGTCTTGTGCCGCTTCTATCTAACGGCTCCATACGACTGGACTGCAGTTGCAGTGGACCAGCGACATCGGACGAGTCCTAGAACTTTGTTTTTGTAGTCCTGTGAGAGTTTGTTGGTTTTTCCTTCAATCACGCCGCAACAGAGCTACGGATTTTTGCATGGGTATAGCTGGAGAGTGACCCTTATCCTGGAAAGACAAAAGGTTTCCGAGTGATCTTAGAATCTTAACTCTACGCGGAGTATTTATTATTATTTTTTGGTTATTTATGACCAATTATTATCTTATCTTAATATATATAAATTACGTGTCACGTTGTTTGTCCGCGATGGACTCCTAAACTACTGAACCAATTTTGATCAAACTTCGTAACTATCTGTAATTTGGTCCAACTTAAAAGATAGGATAGATATATATATATTAGGATAGGATTTTTTTTAGATAATTTATTCGTTTTATTTATATATAGGTAATTTGGCGGTACGAAGTTCGCTGGGTCAGCTAGTTGTTACATATATTATCCTTTCATTCCCCACCAGCTAATCGTCTTGATCTAGAGTGCTGTTGCAAACCGTTCTGACTAATAACCAAAACAATGACTTTAGGTCACTGTACGCACAACGTGACTGGAAACTATTGCGGTCGCATGCTTTCACCGAAAGAGTGCTGTGTGCTATGAAGTTTGGCGATCTTTGTTACGATGTGCCTTTGAATGATGACGGTGGTACGAATCGTACTCGTCGTGACTCGTGAACTATGCACAATGGTGGGAAGTGCACAGGGTTGTGGGTGCGACAGTGTCGCGCGAATCTAGTTGGATCAGACACGCGCGCAAAAAGCGACGCAAGCGCGTACAACTCGCCCTCAAGAGACACAGTTGAAAAAACTAAACTTTATTTTCAAAATACAGGACTTGAAATCGTAAACAGTGAATGTTCTGATAAAATTGCAATAGGATTAATTAAGAGTGAAGTTCATTAATATGATAAGGGTTATTATTTATTTGCGAATGCGGTGAGTGATTTTAAAAGGTTTTTCTTTTATGATTTTCTCCAATTGAAGTCTATTGGAATTGAAAATTTGCAGCGAAATGTTTTAAAAAATATATTTTATTTACTAAACATAACATTTCCCAAAAAAACATATTATAAAATTACTTGCTGATGCCCGCGACTTCGTCCGCATGGATTTAGTTTTTAAAAATCCCGCGGGAACTCTGATCAACCGAGATAATAATATATAAAAATTCTGTAACATCGACGAAAAAAAATTAAAAAAAAGGGTCGAATTGAGAATCTCCTCTTTTTGTATTTTTTGGAGTCGGTTAAAAAGTAGTTCTCCCGGTCTGACGTCTCACTACTACACCCATTACTATACACATGCAAAAAAATCGCATTAATCCGTTGCTCTGTTGCGACGTGATTGAAGGACAAACCAACAAACAAAAACACTTTCGCATTTATAATAATTATCAGTAATGCAAAATTATAACACAATCTAGACAAACCTCAATCTAACATGGTTCGAGATTTAGGTTGCTAGTTTGCCTAGCAACCTAAATCTCGAACTGTAGTAAATATATGACTGTCATGTAATTAACATATTATTTTAATTTGCAATAACAAATGTTGATAAAAACTATCCTTTAAGTTGGACCAAATTACAGATAGTTGCGAAGTTTGATCAAAATCGGTTTAGTAGTTTTCGAGTTTATCCCGAACGTACATCGTGACACTAGATTTTTATTTATATAGATTGAAAATATAATATGTATTAGACAATCGCAATATAATTATAGCCTCAAAAGCCCAACGGTTAAAGGTGCGGACTGAAAACTGAAAGGTCGCAGCTTCGAATCCCACCCGTTGCACTATTGTCGTAGCCATTCCTAAACACAAGCTTTCCTCTTATTTGGAGGAGAGATGAGAATATTAGCCAAGTGTAGCATGGCTGATATTCTTTCAAAAAAAAAAGAGCTCCTTTAAAAAATGGCTTAATTTAGAGAATGTTATTTTATTAGGTATAGCTATTTATTTAAATTAGGTACCTATTTAACATAATTAAAATAATTAAAATTATTATTATACGTACTAACACCCAAGAAGTATTTTACTTACAAGTACAAAATCTTAAATATTAAATTCAATGCCAACTCTGTAGGTACAAAGTATACAAATAAAAACAATTGAAGTGTTTGTCTGTAACTTAGAAGTAAATGCTTCATAAACTCATATAATTACGATTATATTTTGAATAATATAAAATTTTGGTCTACTTGTTTCTCCGGATTTCTCTCGAAATCAGATTTTGACGGGACTTTCAGACAGGTAGAGTATTCCGGAAAATAACAGAGTCCACGCCAACGGTCCACGTGGATAAAATTGCGTGCATCAGTTAGTTTATAAAAAAATATGGTTGAATATAAGTGCTAAAGACAGAATTTATTGGTAAATAGGTAAATAGAAAAAGGTAACTTCAACAAATAGGTTCCTCATAATGTACTGATTGGTTCAGCATGTACCAACCTATGACCTTTGGTACGGATGTAGGTACCAAGGTAACTAGCTGTGGAATGATCAGACCAATAATAATTAAGTTATTTAAAATATCGTAAATACCATTTCCTACTTAATATTTGGAATAATATGTCATTTAGTAACTAGTTCTGGACTCTTCGTAATTTTTCTTGAAAACAATTTTCCGATTTACGATAACTTATATCCTAACTAGGTACCTCTTTGATTACATTGTAAAGACGCCTATTCGAAAGAATTAAAAGTATCTAAATATTTATTGATATACATATTTTCCTCGGATATAATAAATTGCTTGTGTGAAAAGATAAAGAAGTCTAACGCGTATCTCAACTTGAGCCTTCTTTATCTCAAGAAAGCCCTTAACCATTTTAATATTATGTTTAACGCTTATATTTTTAATGTCAAATAGCTATCTATCAATAGATTTTATTTTACGGGCAGGTACATATTAAGCGGGAACTGACATTTTATATCTCTACTAGCTGACCCAGCGAACTTCGTACCGCTAACTTATCTATATAAATAAAACAAGTAAACTATCCCAATCCAAAAAAACTATCCTATCTTTTAAGTTGGACCAAATTACAGATAGTTACGAAGTTTGATTAAAATCGGTTCAGTAGTTTAGGAGTCCATCGCGGACAAACAACGTGACACGTAATTTATATATATTAAGATTACGAGGTACTAAGTAAACTACGAGGTCATTCCTTGTGTTTGAAAGTCCCATTAAAATCAGTTCAGTTTTGAAAATGTCGGTATTGCTTAATTAAATTACTGTTTTTATCACGTCGCGCGTCGTTTCCAAGTAACATTTTCCGTTGATCAATAACGATGCAATGAACGATTCTGTGTCATTAAAATGTACATTTTGGTAATCATGACGATCGCGAGATGAACGTATAAATTCAATTGGTTTTCGGTTACTTCGACACTAGTTAAGAAATCTCAGCAGTGAGCGTAGGTTTTCGCAACGACCGTCGTAATGGCTCCGACGCAATTGTTAGACCAACATTTTCTCATCATTATTTTGTTGTATTTCCATGTCATTTAATACTTACTCAAAGCATAAAACTGATAGGTAACTGACGAATCAATTGTTATAATAATATATATTACGATATTCATAATATTATTGTCATTTGTCTGTCCTATTATACCTACTACTCTACCCACTTATTGAATTATAGAGAAATATAGAGAGGAGAAATATATTTTCTACTAGCTGGTGCCCGCGACTTCATCCGCGTTGATTTAGTTTTTAAAATCCCTCGGGAACTCTTTGATTTTCCGGGATAAAAAGTAGCCTGATGTCACTCTCCAGGTCCTCAACTATATACCCATGCAAAAAACCACGTCGATCCGTAGCCTTGTTGCGGCGTGATTTGAAGGACAAACCAACAAACCAACAAACAAACACACTTTCGCATTTATAATATTAGTAAGGATGTTTAGGGTAAAATCATGATGCAATGCAGTATTTTCAGATATATATATATATATATGTATATATATATATATATATATACTAGCATTTGCTCGGTGCGCGAGCTGCTAAAGCAGCTCGCGGGAAGTGTTTTACTAAAAGTAAGGCGCGTGGGTGCGCGGCCCGCTAAAGCGGACCGCGATTGTTCGGCTTTATTTATTTCGCTCGGTGCGCGAGCTGCTAAAGCAGCTCGCGGGAAGTGTTGTTGCTACAAGTAGGGCGCGTGGGTGCGCGGCCCGCTAAAGCGGACCGCGATTTTTTTTACTCATCAAGTAGACCTTCGGATTCTGGTCATCTTTTGCCAAAAAATTTGTTCGAGCACACCCCACCTATCTGCAATAACCTGGCCGTGCTCCTCATTCACAAAAGAAAAAGAAAAAAAAGAAAAAAAAATGAAAAAAAAACAAAAAAAACAAATGTAAAATGAAAAAAAGAAAAAGAAAAAAAGCCCTATGAACCTATCAAAATCAATGTCTTGCATAGTTCCCAACTTCTAGTCCCTTCAATATTCCCCATACATTTTGTACGGAAAAAAAAAATCCGCCATCTTGAATTTTTTTCCTACTCACCAGGTAGACCTCCGGGTTTTGATCATCTTTTGTCGAGAAACCGCTCCTCCATCTTTTATAGTCTCCGAGAGAGAGACGGACAAAATTTGCCGCCATTTTTTTTCCGCCATTTTGGAATTTTTTTTCAACTCACTGGCAACTGCTCGAGGTTTCAAATGACATTTGGTCGAGCACCCTCCACCTATCTTCTATACCCTGGCCGTGCCCCTCGCCCGTCTCCGAACTCCTCACTCATCAGCTCTCTCCACCTTTCTCCGAGTCACATTCTTTGAGCTCTATACGACACCATGGGTGGAAAAAATTTTTTTCATACAAAATTTTACAGGAGAGGGGTCGGAAATTTGAGACGTCACAGCTCGGCCGCCATCTTGTTTTTTTAATTTTTTTCACTTTTTCTCTTAATCGTTTACTAATTTCTACAATAATCCAAAATTTCAAAGAAATCGGTTGGAAAACAAAAGAGTTGCAAGATTCACGTCGGCCGCCATCTTGTTTTTCCGAAATGTCATAATTTTCCCCAACTCGAATCCCCCCCCCAAACACATCTCCCGAACATCATTATATCGATTTCCGTCTCCTTCTAGGAGAACAACCCTGTCAATGAGTGTGTCAGTCAGTCAGTCAGTGGTAATCGAGCTATATATATCGCTCGGTGCGCGAGCTGCTAAAGCAGCTCGCGGGCAGTGTTTTACTAAAAGTAAGGCGCGTGGGTGCGCGGCCCGCTAAAGCGGACCGCGATTGTTCGGCTTTATTTATTTCGCTCGGTGCGCGAGCTGCTAAAGCAGCTCGCGGGAAGTGTTATTACTACAAGTAGGGCGCGTGGGTGCGCGGCCCGCTAAAGCGGACCGCGATTTTTTTACTCATCAAGTAGACCTTCGGATTCTGGTCATCTTTTGCCAAAAAATTTGTTCGAGCACACCCCACCTATCTGCAATAACCTGGCCGTGCTCCTCATTCACAAAAGAAAAAGAAAAAAAAAGAAAAAAAAATGAAAAAAACAAAAAAAAAAACAAATGTAAAATGAAAAAAAAAGAAAAAGAAAAAAAGCCCTATGAACCTATCAAAATCAATGTCTTGCATAGTTCCCAACTTCTAGTCCCTTCAATATTCCCCATACATTTAGTATGGAAAAAAAAATCCGCCATCTTGAATTTTTTTCCTACTCACCAGGTAGACCTCCGGGTTTTGATCATCTTTTGTCGAGAAACCGCTCCGCCATCTTTTATAGTCTCCGAGAGAGAGACGGACAAAATTTGCCGCCATTTTTTTTCCGCCATTTTGGAATTTTTTTTCGACTCACTGGCAACTGCTCGAGGTTTCGAATGACATTTGGTCGAGCACCCTCCACCTATCTTCTATACCCTGGCCGTGCCCCTCGCCCGTCTCCGAACTCCTCAGTCATCAGCTCTCTCCACCTTTCTCCGAGTCACATTCTTTGAGCTCTATACGACACCATGGGTGGAAAAAAATTTTTTCATACAAAATTTTACAGGAGAGGGGTCGGAAATTTGGGACGTCACAGCTCGGCCGCCATCTTGTTTTTTTAATTTTTTTCACTTTTTCTGTTAATCGTTTACTAATTCCTACAATAATCCAAAATTTCAAAGAAATCGGTTCGAAAACAAAAGAGTTGCAAGATTCACGTCGGCCGCCATCTTGTTTTTCCGAAATGTCATAATTTTCCCCAACTCGAATCCCCCACCCCAACATATCTCCCCTACATCATTGTATCGTTTTCTGTCTCTTTCTAGGAGAACAATCGTGTCAATCAGTGAGTGAGTCAGTCAGTCAGTCAGTGGTAATTGAGCTATATATATTATAATATATTATAAAATATTATAAAATATGATAAAAATACGAACTTATCGACCAGTATTCAATTTGCAATTGATAGGTATATTTTACTATTTAGGTACTTTTATACTCATCACAAATTAGATCACCTACACTAGCGGCACGCTATGATGGCCGGTTTGACACATTACAATAGTGATGTGGAATGTCAATTTATTCTCGAACAAAAAACAATTAAGTTTTGTTTTTGTACCTGATTAAATAGGTTTAATAAAACAAAAATGTATATGTTTATTTAATTTATTTGAACGAACTGAATATTTGAATGAAAATGAATATACATACTTTATATGCACACAAGAAACATATGAATACAAAAGATACCAAAAAAGGTGCCACAAAAGGCCATAATTAATCAGATTCGTCCATACTACTATTTTCACTGTCGTCACTGCTATCATCACCTACATTAATAATTATATGTTCGTTTTCTATAATATTATCTATTTTCACATCTCTTTCATAATCTTCCCTTATTAATTTAACAGTTCTATTCACAACCTTTTCCCAGTCTCCTTTAGTCACATGTTCACAAGCTTCTTCTAATAATTTTAGCATTTTTTTTGTGGTAAATGGGGGTTCTGTATTGTGTCTTGCAGCATATCCCTTAATTTGAGCCCACACCAACTCAATCGCATTATACTCACAATGGTAAGGCGGTAACCGTATAACTCTGTGCCCATGTTCTAATGCTATTTCGTCAATGACGTATCGGATCTTGGTTGGTTTGTTTTCTTTTAAAAGACGTACTAATTCCGCTTTTAACATATTCATGTTTGCATCTACGCCATTTTTACGAAGCCATGCGACGATATCAGCTTTCTTTTGGGATTGGGCAGGTGGCTTGTCAATTTGCATCGAGTGGTATGGGGCGTTGTCCATAATTATAATAGATGGTTCAGGGAGGCTACACAACATTGAGGTAAACCATTCAGTAAACTTTTCTCCATTCATGTCTTCATGATAGTTTTCAGTGGTTTTTGACGCAAAAGCCATGAGAGAACCTTCGACAAACCCGTTGATGGTTCCGGCGTGACAAATTATAAGTCGCGATCCTTTTCCTACAGGAACTTTGGAAGTAGATGCTGCTGTGTCATCGTTCCAAGAACGGCCTACAGTATGGTTAGCATTAAGCCATGTTTCATCCAAGAACACAACATTTTGCCAATTTTTGATTTCTTTCACTTGCCGTAAAAAAGTATACCTTGCCATCGCTATATCAAATCTTTCCATCAATATTTTGCGTTTGTTACATTTTTTGTATCGAAATCCAATGGTCTTCAAAATCTTCGTTAAAGAACTTTCCCCACCGAAGAATAATCCAGCTTCCTTCAGTGAATGCACCAACTTTTTTCTTGTTGGATACTCCTTCTGTAAATAGTAGCCGTAAACATGTCTTCGGATAGCATCGGCATCAAAGCTATCGATGCCTACGACTGGTTTTGCTCGTTTTCTCTTTTTTGGTGTGTGAAGTTTATTTTCTTCTGTGCCAGTCTCGCCATATTTTTTTTTAGTTATCCGTCTAACAGTTCGTTGTCCAATATTAAGCGCATCAGCTACGCGTTCAACCACTGACGTTATAGGTAAAATTGGCCCTCCATTTTGAGCTTCACGATCGAAATAGTTACGAAGGCGTATTACGAACTCACGTGTCTGACTATTTAGAACAGTTCTCTGCGTACGTTCGGTCATATCGACGAAATCCACAACAAAGGGCTTGAACAGGGTCCAAATTAACGAGCAAGGGTCAACAGTAATGCAGTATCAATATTTGAAATCCAAAGCCAGGTCAAAACTATATCACAATCGCATTGCACTGACAGTTTATACTTTTCGAAGCAACGTCAATTCGAAACTGCTTTGTTTTGCATTGAGCATTGACGCGAGTTTGCCGGAGGTAGTAGTTGTGCTAGCCAGCGATCCTATGTGACGATCGTATTAGATTCCATTTTTAAAAATTTTCAATTTAGAAAACCAAATGCCGAGTTGTGGTATATATCATATAAAAATAAAAATTTTACCTTTTGTATGAAACAGCTGATATTTTTTTGCGATTTCAGAGGTTTGTCCACATAGTGAAAATTGTTCATATTCACAAGTACATTCACCCCTTAAATGGTGCAAACTGATTTTTCTACACTTGTATACATTTTAGAAATCAATTTAATAACTAAATTTTGAGTCCTAAACCTAAAACTACATTCGATAAAATTTATGAATCTCTGCACATCACTATCGTCAATAAAGTAATACAATTATTTCCTTCAAAGTCGTTATCAATTAATACGGAACTTCATGAGCGGACAAACGTCAAACCGGCCATCATAGCGTGCCGCTAGTTTAGCTTTTGCTCGCGACTTCGTCCGCGTGAAGTTAGGTTTTTAAAAATCCGCGAGAACACTCTGCTTTTCCGGGATAAAAGGTAGCTTATGTTTCTATGAAGATCCACAACGTCATCCAAAAATCCTTTGCTCGTTGCCGCGTGATTGAAGGACAAACTTGCAAACCAATAACCAACAAAATAAACACACTTTTCCATCATAATATTAGTAGAGATTAGGTAGGTATATGTGTTAGCTGTCAATCGGTCAGTTTTGCGTTATTTAGGGCCTGTTTCACCACATTCAGATAAGTGTCGGATAGCTTATTCGCATATTTTGTCTTTGTCACTTGACATAAAGTAAGAAAGTGACAAAATTTACGGTTAGACTATCCGACACTTATCAGAAGGTGGTGAAACAGGCCCTAAATCACCTTACGGTTTGAAAGGTTGTGCTATGGTTCTGGAATTGTGGTGCAAATTGCAGTAATGTCAAGTGCCCAGAGGGCGGCCATGTTTTGAATAATTGAGTGAGATGACACGGCAAGCGTTCCGCCAATCAGTGTGGGCACTGTGGAGGCAAACTCATGCTTCCTGTTCAGGTTGCTATTATATAGATACCTATCTTTAAGCAAAGCGAACACGCACCGTTCTATTGAGCATAAGTACAGTCAGAAAATAAAATATATAAAAATCTCTCGTTTTGAAACAATTTTTACCAGTAGGAGTAAGCCCTACCTATTGGTAAAAGTATAAGTATAGCTTGGCTCAGCCATTAGAGCAGAATAATTTGATTGACCATCAATCAAATCAATCAAATCAGATTGCATTATCTGTATTTGTTCATTTTAAACATATTGGTGTTCCCATACGACATCACACAGAAGTTATATAACCTTATATAACATCATATAAAGTGGAAATGGGCGGGGCAAGTAGTTCGAAGAGCTGAGGGTCGTTGGAATCCGCAGTGTTGGCAGACCCCCTACTAGGTGGACCAACGACATCAAACGAGTCGCAGGGAGCTGCTGGAATTAGGCGGCGCAAGACCGAGACCTGTGGAGAACTAACTCGGATGGGTAGCGAAGCTGTAATGTGTCAAAAGTTTTCCATATTAAGGCCCACTTGCAGAGACACCGGGTTAGGCTTAACCCAGGAATAAATTTGTAATTTTGACACGAAATCTGTCAAAGCAGCAGCTAATTCTGGGTTAAAAGGATAACTCGGTGTTTCTGCAAGCGGGCCTTAATTCTTAATTCCTAATACTTAATTCTTAATCCTCACAACTTATAAAGAAAAATATCTTTCGCAAAAGGAGATCTCAGCTGAGCAGCACCAGCCAGCACACGTAAACCAGGACCGTGAAAGGTGGCAGGTCACCACACCGACTTTTGCTTTCTATTTATATATACTTAAACAAAAATTTTTAAAACAATAAAAATGTAATCAAAAAGGCCGTCAAAAATGCAATCCTTTTTGGTTTGTGGATACTTTTCCAATTAAAACTTTTAAATAAATAATAATAATATGTATACATGATAATTTTTATTCCAGGTAAAACTATATTTCCATGTATCAAGTTAACAAACTAGTTAGAATACATGCGGGGGATTGGATAATTAAGCATTTTCCCACGTAGGACGGCCTCGTGTGGAAAATAAGATTTTATTTTGAACTGCAGCAACAAAAAGAAAAATGCAGTTCATACGCTCCTTCTTCAAAAGGATCACTGATGATCTCAAGCAAAAGAAGCTTATACCTCTCAAAATACTGTTTTTCGTTCACGCTTCGAGTAAGTATGACGTGGATTTATTAAGCCATTTATTTTACAGTTAGGAGGCACACTTTGCCTTGAAAATACCAAAGGTTAATTAAAAGTTAAACAAAGATTTTATGAACGTACATACGTTTACTGTTGCCAGTACTAACTATAAGTAGTAGTAGTAATATAAGTATTACCTATGTAACGAGTGGATTTACTCTATTATATGCTTTTATGTAGAGAACGAAATTCTGCCTTCGACTAATATAATAGATAGACTGACGAGTGACGTTTAATTGATTCATATCTGATTTGATCATTATCAATCCTGGACTTTTTGTCCAGGATTCTAATACCAAGAATTCCCAACTGTCTGACTTCGAAAGAAAGTGTCTTAACTTATAAAGCTGGATCCAAAGCTTAAGTAGGTTGGACACAACTTTGAGAATTCCTATTCACTATGTCAGCGACTTACATTGTACCTTCGAAGGTACAATTTGAGACTTAAATTGTACCTTCGAAGGTACAATTTAAGACGCTGCTACGGGCGCTACGGCTTAGATGATTCGCCGAGCATGTGTTTGGCCCAGACGAGCGCGTTCAATCTCTCGTTCTTTTCGTTCGTTCTCGTTCGAATCTCTGCATTGCTATAGAAATATAAGGTTTTCAAATCAAATCTACCACTGGTTCGTAATGCCCTTCCTAACGAGAAGAATCAGCAAGCAAGAATTACCTTTAAGTATAAAAGCCTCAATAGCCCAGCGGTTAAGGGTACGGAATATTAGTCAAGATCAGCTTGGCTAATATTCTTCTTTTTAACCCCTGACAAAAAAGAGGGGTGTAAATTGTAATAAGTTTGGCGTGTGTATTGTGTATCTGTGTGTGTTTGTCTGTGTGTCTGTCTGTTCCCTTGTAGCAGTCTCCCCAATGGACCGATTTTGATGAGGTTTTTTTCTGTATGGAATTTAATGCAATCGAGGTGGATCTTAGCTATAATTTATATGAAGATCTGCTCAGGCGTTTGAAGATCATCAGCTCATTTCCTACTTGATTGAAGGGTCTTACAAGCTTTCACTGGTGCGATTGTTTTTAATTTGGTGTACTGTTACTTCGGATTAGTTCCAAGGCATGGTAACCTTGAGCTGATGCTGCAGCATCAAGTAGTCTGCGGGATACCCAACTCATCAGCAACTTACAGCTGATATTCTTATGTGTTTGGGCTCATTAGAATGGTCTCAATGAGTAGGTGTAGGTAGATGATGATCGAGGATCGAGGATCAGGGTGGAGGATCTGATGATGGAGCAAACAACTGGGTAACAGGATGTCAGGTATATCGTACTTGGTCCGGCCACAATCATCATCATTAACAATCCATCAACGGCTCACTACTGAGCGCAGGTCTCCTCTCAGAGAAGGGTTATAGGCCATAGACCACCACTCTGGCCCAATGCGAATTGGCGGACTTCACACACCTTCAAGAACAATGTGAAGAACTCTCAGGTGTGCAGGTTTCCTCACGATGTTTTCCTTCACCGTTGAAGCAAGTGATATTTAATTGCTTAAACGCACTTGACTCTGAAAAGTCAGAGGTGCGTACCCGGGATCGAACCTGCGACCCCCCGAATAGGAGACCACAGTCCTAACCACTAGGCTATCACTGCTACAACCGGTTCGGCCGGCCATAGATTAACAATATGTCGGGGGTGTTTTAAATTTTTAATTTACACTTGTTTTTGAGTAAACTTTGGTACATTTTTCAGCTTTGTTCGTCTTATACCCGTACCTCACCATTCACATGCGCGAGCTCGGCATCAATGTGGAAGAGACGGCCATCATGTCGGCCGTGACTCCGGTCATCTCTATAGTAATGCCGCCGCTCGCCGGCATGCTGGCTGACAAGATCGGAAACTTCAGGGTTAGTCAATAGGTATATTTATTTACTAAGGTATAAACACAGAATATAGTATAGGTGCAATATAGATGGTAAATTAGTCCATCGTTAACATTTATAGAATGTAGGAATGCGTTTACCATCACCATATTATTTGAAATGCACCTACCTAATGCATTAATGCTGAACTTATGATTGCATTCATTTAAGTACTAGATACTTTATGATTGATAAAAATTTTCGCTAATGTCTAAAGTTTCCTATCTCTTCTTATGTATATCAAGTAGATACTTGCTATACTAGCGGCACGCTATGATGGCCGGTTTGACGTTTGTCCGCTCATGAAGTTCCGTTAATTGATAACGACTTTGAAGGAAATAATTGTATTACGTTATTGACGATAGTGATGTGCAGAGATTCATAAATTTTATCGAATGTAGTTTTAGGTTTAGGACTCAAAATTTATTAATTTATAAATTTTAAACCGGCCATCATAGCGTGCCGCTAGTATAACTGGTATTTAATCATATGTATTGGTATGTATATCAAGTAGATACTTACTATTTGGTATTGGTACTTACTAATTGGTATTTTTCTTGTTCAAAATTATTTATATGAAAAAAATATTTCATGTAAGCTTTCTTGTGGCTTTTATGATAAACCAATATTCTACTAGGTTTGGAAACCAGATCTTGCTGAGAATGACCTAGCAGTTGCTTTTTTGATAACAAAGCGTGTTATAATGATAAGTAGCTTTGGCGATATAAAATAATAAATTACTACACAATTAATGTATATTTACACAAGGTACCTCCTTATAATTACCTTCCTTCCTACATTGTGTCAATAGTTAATTAGTTATAAGCTACTTCTAAGTAAGGACTTGGAAACGATAAGTGATAACTACTAATTTGATTATTCTTTGTAACTACTGACGTGTCCAGAGTCCAAAACTAATTAGAACGGAGAACCCTATTCAATCGATTTGCCGTTTTAATTATTAAGTATTCCTTTTTGACGTCCCAATTAAGATGTTACCTTCAAAATTTCCATTCAAAACCAAAGGATTTTGATTGATTAGTCTATCGAATTTATTTATTTTATGAATAAAATATAATCAATCCATAGATTTACTAAGGTGCGCTGACATTGCAGAAACGTCGTTACCCAGAGTTAAGGATGATTATACGAGTCTGCCCGCGAAATTAAAATTAAATTTGGTTTTTCGCAATTTGTAAACTAATAAGACAAACTAGGCTAATGGCATTCTAATTGCGCCAGTAGAATTATCATCTTCACAGGTTTACATAAAAATCTTTACTTGAAAGTGACCAGTTTGAGAAATTAATCAAAATACTGAGTTGGACGTGAGTTACTCACAAATTAGTCGATATTTTGATTAATTTCTTAAACTGGACACTTTCAAGTAAAGATTTTTATATAAACCTGTGAAGATGATACTGCCATTGTCGCAATTAGAATGCCATAAGCCTACTTTGTCGTATTAGTTTACAAATTGCGAAAAACCAAATTAAATTTGAATTTCGCGGGCAGAACTGTGTCTTCCACCTTAACTAGCTAACTCTGGGTTAAAAAGACAGATTTGACAGATTTCGTATAAAGCTTCTGTCAAAATTACAAATTTATTCCTGGGTTAACTAACCCGGCGTCTCTGCAAGTGGGCCTAAGTTTCAAAAGGTCCAATTACTTAGTGGGAGTTAATCCTCAATGAGCGGAATTACTCGTATGTCCAATTCTGATGACAATAGCCATTACCTTGTATTGTGTTCGTACGATAGCAATGTCGAATGTTATTCCGCTTCTATGCATCAGCAATAATGCTGATACGAATTGGTGAACGAAATTACATATCGAATATACCATATCCAAAACTTATTCGCATTACCGGTATTAAAGCTGTCGCTTGGTGAAAAAAAAATAAAAAAAAAAACAAATAACACACTACCTGGCCAGGCGTTATTTTTTCTCATTTATTTGAGTTTTTATGCAATAATTGAACGTTTAAAATTGGAACAGTGTTTTAAAATCTTAGTAACATTTATGGAATTAATGTAATAGCTGCGCAGAAGATAGTCTTACCTATGTGTCATAATTTGTTAAGTACATTGAATCAAATTGATACAAGTACAATTCTACAATATTTTAACTTTTGCTTAAAAGCCGGCAATTTTCAGCAGAAACTACTTTTCTTAGAAATTACTTTTCGAACCGCGTTGGTAGTCTTGATAAAATAATAGCCACAATTGGTTATTTTTTTAAAAGAGCTTTTGGTCCAAGTAATCACAAAAGTTTTTAAAATCGTACTAGTGTTACTTACTGTAGGTATCACATACACAAGTTGGCCTGCATGTAATAAATCATTTTTAATTTTGATTTTTCAGCTTAATTTTTTTTTTGGATCAAGAAACTACAAAAGTTTATTATTATATTCAAAACATGTATGTATTATATATTTATATATTATAAGTACTCTTTTTACCCTACTCTTTTGCACACCTACAAGTATTGTCTCACATCTCAAGGTTGACTGGTAGAAAATGCTTTAGCATTAAGTCCGCCTTTTGTACTTTTTTTTGTGCAATAAAGTGTTTTAAAAAAAATTTTTTTTTTTCGAGATAAATAAGCAAACTCGTACTAGGGTTAGTGTTCACAGGCCGTAGAGTTGACGCGGACGACTCGTTTGCGTCACACGGTCACTGAGCCGGAAGCCACTCTGACTTTTATTGGCGTATTGCCTACATTGGCTAGGGATTTTGTCAGCTCGGTACCATACTCGGTACCCACTTCATAACAATATGTCATAGTTATCTATAGAAATTGGTATTTAGCAAGGGTAAAATAACGCTAAGTAGACCCTACAAGTATCAACATGTAACACTGAATGAGGAGTGGCGGGAAAAATTGAAATTAATTCGGGTGCCATATTATAAAAATGTCTAACATTTATTTCTAGAATACCACTGTTGCTTCATACGTAGACAAAATGATATAGAAAAAAGCTGATCTATTTTTAGATATTATATCATCCACAAATTGCAAAATTTCCTTGACAAGCTCGTTGACAACACTTCTTCAAGGAGAATGAAGAAATGAAGAAATATAATACCCAAAGTCGTACAGATATGAGATTCTTCAAAGATTTAATGTTTGGGAGATAGTTTTTTGCCCACCCAAAAAAGTGCTCAACGTGCCTAAAGAAGTTTTCACTTCAAAAAGAAACACCAATCTAGGCACCTCGTAGGTAGGCAAATGGAGCAAATCTTTTAATACGTATATCTTTTTCAAACTTGTCACTCGAAAAACCAGCGACACTTTACCTTTCCACCTTATTTAGAAGTTTCAACAATCTACTACACGTAAATCTCATCAGCGACCTTATCATATACCAAAATTGCGATCAGCTAAGTCCCTAGCCGCTACGCAAACCCATTTGATACAATAATATTTTCACAGAATTCATATTCGCGATCATAATTAATAAGTAATTGTATTGTGTAGCGACATGCGACATGCAGAGGTACGCAATCATAGTATTTCCGCGAACCACGGTATTTGCACATCGTTGCTCGCATCTGTATTCACGGCTGTCATTGTTGGACAACTCCAATTGCCGCTTAAAATGCCGCTCCGATCGTTTACGCTGATCATTCTTCTTAAACGCTACATCCTGTTATTCTATTTTCCATTAATTAGCATCAAATGCCGTTATTTCCTGAATATTGTTCTCACTGAATAAATTATTGTTCTTTATGAATATCTGTAGGTAGGTACTTATAATAAAACTGTAACTGTAAAATTCTGTACATTGAAGATATTTTGGTTTTTTTTTGGAGGACACTTTATAATCGATACTGAAGCCAAAAACAATTTTTTTATAATTTTTTGTCTGTCTGCCTGTATCATGGCCGCGCATCACGCCGAAACCACTGGACGGTCTACAATAATAATTTATAATTTCTAAAAATCTTTTAAAAATGTAAAGTCACGAAAGCAGAAAGAGTCATATTATAAAAATAGACTAGAAGGTTAAATAATAATAAAATAAGCCTTACTCAGGGGTCAATTGAAGAAATCAAGGGTCATTTTATAGTATTAATAGACTATAAAATAATTACCTACTGTGTCCTTATGGTTACGTTTTCATCGAGTCTAATGATTCCAAGTTTGTGAAAAACTCACCTTGACAATGACAATCTCAGGTAAAGAGATTAGTCCAAGGTTTTCAAGTGTCTATATTTCCCTGACATCTTGTCTTTTAGGTTTATCTTTTTATATCTTTAAGTAAATGGGTAGCGAAAACTTTTAATACGTATCTTATTTTCAGTTTTTATTTATGTAATTTTGAGCACCTTTGGAGATAAATAAATAATCAGCTATGCCTACGAGCTTAAACACAAACTGGTGCTTCCTAGCCTAGCCTTCAACCAGTGCTGTCATTTATTGAAAAGTGACAGTTATAGATAAGATCTCACCCACAAAGTGCGAATTTTTTTTAGATTTAATGGGCCAATGTGAACAAGTCTCCCGTTGTAAAAATAAACCTTTAAACAAGTCTGAAGTAATATCAATATTTTCTGTATTGTTACTTATTTAATATTTTCACTGTCATTTTTTCAATCCGATACAATTTTGTGTATCGGATTGCATAACTTGTACATTACTAATCGAAACATTTAGATAAATGTAAGTAATTTATTTTAGAAATTACTCGGATCACTACGGAACGATAGCTTGATGACTCGGGTAAAATCTTCTTACAATGTTTTGCATCTTGTGGTAGGTAAAACTTTTTCTTTTTCTAGTTGCTCTTAGCTCTTTCCTCTGCTCTGGGCGGGGCGTCAGCTCTACTGCTGCTGGCTGTCCCCGTGGGGCGCATCACAGTGACTTTCCCCCCTGACGTGGACCTGCTCACATCCTGCGACAGTGGCGCCATACGACTTCAACAAGTTCGGGATCATCCTTGCAGCCCTCTTCATCCTTTTGCGTATGACGTCAATCTTACGTAAGTATTGTCTTGGGGGAATGGATCTGTGATCTGTGGAAGTACTGGTAATATTTTTGGGTATAACTTTTAATAAATTTGTAGTTTTCTAAAGAGATTGGCGGTCAGGGTTGGACATATCTATTATCTTAAGTCTCTTGTAAGAATCGCTACAGAAATTATGATCGCCATTTGTTTTCCAGCGGTTCCTAGCGAATCGCTTTAGATTGTTCTTAAAAATAGTGGAAAAGAGTGTTTTCAAACGCTCGTTTCCTGGGTTGGGTCGCCATCCGAATATCTTGAGATCCCAACATCTATCGGTTTAAAAGTTTCAGAAAATTTAAGGGCATATTCATAATATATTATGCTCCCGGAAACTCTGTTCCTCCTACTGATCCCCTCATTTAAGTCTCAGTTAAGATCAAGGAACTTAAAGGGCTTTAAAGTATTACATATTATTATGTACTATAGGTATAAAAATTACCAACTAATAACAAATAACTATTAAATTTTGTGTTACATTGTTGCAAAAAATAAATGAAAAGATAAAGAATGTCAATAAAATATTTGAGATAACTATAACTTAGGAAGTTCTAATTGCGTCTAACGTGCCGTATCTTAATGTTTTCACAGAGTGTTATCATGCGGTTTTGTTTGCGAGTTGCCACAAGGAGTTTCTTCGGAAGAAATAGAGGCTATTGTTCACGCAAACTCGTATGACGTGCATTTGAAATCACAAACTGAGTCACAGCGCCTTGTGTACCGCAACACGGTTTCCTCATTGTTAGCACGGAAAGAAAGGCCGATAAGGGGCCATAGCACTTCTCGTATTATGACTAACGATCCCTATTTCAACTCCACTGCGACTAAATTAGCTGATAATAGAATATTCTTTCCTTCGCCGCAACTGTATCAAATAGATTGTTCCCACGATGGAAACAATGCCACATGTTTATTTGGAAGAAAGAACTACATCAATGACTCTATTGAAGAAATCAGGGAGATGACGACGTTCCGTGTTCGAATAACTCACGATGCCCAGACGAATGCTGAAGAAGTGCGAAATTACTGGGTGAATGCTATATCACCAAGCAACGATACTAAGTTGGATCAAGACTATGAAGGGATTGATACAACAATGTGCAAAAATAATTTTGTCGAAGTAAGTATACTTTTAAGTATAAGTGTCTGGGATTGCCCCTCGAATATTAGGAAAACGCAGCCTCAGCCACTAGGTTATCACTGCTCACTGCAAATGTGATAATTATTATTAACTACAATGTTATTTCAGGACGTTGAGGGCGACACAGTCTGGGTAAAAGCGGCATCAAAAAGTTTAACTGAATGTTCCGTGGCTTGCGCAGCCACTGCACCCAGGAAAAGTCTTTGTGACAACCGGCAACAACAGATTGAGTTGGACCCATCATTCACTTTCTGGACTTACTTGGCTGTAAGTTAATAGTAAATTGCAATCTTTATTTTAAAAAGCTAAGTTCATTATCCAACCCTATAAACTTCTTCTCCTTCTACTACACTAAGCACTACATCTGTAGGTGTATAGGCCTCCTCAAACGTACCCATTCCTTACGAAGTTGTGCAAAAGTCTCATCTAAGTCGTCAAAAGCTTGAAGATGTCGTCGGACCAGCGGGAAGGTTGGTTCCACATTTCTTTTCCTGGTACGTGTCCAGTGTCTCCAGTCTAGCATCACGCGAATCCATCGGTTATAGGTATCTATTACTCCTATTATCTTGCATGTCCTGGCCATATATATTTTAATTATATTTATTACGATTCGATTTATTTAGCGTTTAAGATAAATATCAATTTACGGCCTGCCTACAGTTATTTCTCACGCAAGAAAAGAGTGAAAATTCAATAATATTAAATTTAACTATACTTTCTTATTTTTAGTCCCTCTTCTTTCTATGCAGGGTTTTAATAATAATAGAACGAGCTGTCGCACTATGTAGATGAGCCTAGTCTATAACCAAATTTATGATTACCGTCTTAACATGAATTGATTTACTTTGGTAGTACTTTTTTTTTTGGAACTTCCCCTCATTGTGGAAATATTATATGTTATTCTAACAAGTGCTGTGCCGTGCGTTGTGCCGTGTGGTGACGGCAGATCAGAATACAGTTGTCACCACCCCTCCTCTTCCCGCGGGTGTCGTACGAGGCGACTAAGGGAATATAACGGAGAACGGGCAGCAGCGTCCTCTGTGCTACTACTACCATTTACTGCGATCACCAACCCGTCTGCCCCGCGTGGTGATTATGGGCAAACCCTCCCCTTGGGAGAGGCCTTTAGTCCAGCCGTGGACTGTTATAGGCTATTGATGATGATGATGATGATTCTAACAAAGTTGCATAGGTTAAATCGGCTTGGCATCCATGCAGCATGGAATAATATTGTAAAATGCCTCATAATAATATTGTAAAATGATTTACAATGTAATAGCTTCATAATAATATTGTAAAATGATTATTTTGAAAAGAGCAACTGCTGATTTTGCCGGCTCTTCTCAGCAGAATCCGCTTTCCGAACCGGTGGTAGAGTCATGACTTGTCATAAGAGCCACAGGTTGGCCTACGTGAAATAAATAATTTTGAATTTAAATTGGAATTTATGAAAATTATGATTTAAGCCACGTGAAGAAAACGTGTGAAGATTGGGAAGCGGATATCTTGATAGAAAGATTGCCGGCTAATCGTCGCTAACTGCGTAATCGCGAACTTGATACTCAACGCTTGTGGCCTGACCCATTGCCACTCTGTCCCCGTTCTATTGCGCCCTAACGTCTGCGGTTTAACGTACTTTTACTAATATAGTCTAGAATGTTCTGTCGTTTCAGTTAAAGCGTTGAGAAATTTTAAGCGTTGTTACTATCCTGTCCTGCTTCAATAGAAATATTCTTCGCATATTACGTAACTAGCCGATGCCCGCGACCTCGTGGACGAAGATTTAGTTTTTAAAAATCCCGTTGGAACTCTTTGAATTTTCCGAATAAAAAGTAGCCTATGTCTCTCTCCATGTCGTCATCTCATGCAAATAATTACGTACTTAAATATATATTAGCAAGGATAACACATTATATGTCTTTCGTAATAAGTATGATTATTATAACTAGGTACTTATAATTAATGTAATTATAGGTAATTGATTATTACCATACCTATTTCACCCCTGCTTCATAATAATTCATCATTTATACATATTAGGTGTAAAATAAATAATATTTATTTCATCTCAAAGTCGGCAAAAAACCTACTTACCTTATCTAGTACCCAAGCCGGCTATGTATAATTAGGTACTTATTTTTATTATTAAACTTATTGACCTAAAAGTTGAGGTAAATTTTTCAATTACCTCTGTGACGTGTTGAGATTAAAAAGAGCTGCTACAAAATGGATTAATTGAAATCTTTAACTTTATATTTTGATCAAGCAATGTATATATGTATTTTATTACTTAGCCATGTTTTTATACTTATGTATATGTACGTATTTGAACACGTTTACGTGATGATCGTTTTAAATTTTAATCGTCTTTTTAATATTTCATTATTTCTTTTCATGTTATCGTTTCATTTCTATCTACAATATTTTTTTATAATAGTCATACAACAGTTTATTTGTAACTTCATTTTGAACTCAAACCTATTTAACCTACATCCATTGCTAGTGCAGATATTTTTAATTTTATTTGTACTTTCTCTTACGTAATTAGTTGCGTAGCTCTCAATTATTCGATATTATGAACTAAGTCTGAAGTACATGCTCGACATAATAACGGGTTATATCCGTAGATTTTGAAAGCAACTTGACAATGGTGATAGCCGGTTTGATTGGTAAAAACAACAAGCTGTTTTTGCGGCCAGCCGGCCGGATTTTTGCTTTTAGCGACAAATAAAATCGTGATCGTATTAACGTTAATTTGTATATATAGCTATCCGTATGCAAGCTCGCATGAAGCTTGAGGTCGCACATGTCAGTTGTTTCATAATCGCATAGACGAGACGTGATCTACTTCGACCTTGTCCCCGATGTATGAGAGCTTGCCTGGGATTGTTTAAAACACACCTAACGTATAGTAATTGTATTTATAACGACCATTTAAAAATGATGTACTTATATAAAAAAATATTCGAAAAGCGCCTAAAACAGAATTTTTTTCTAGTAAATCGATGACAAATTGTTCAACATTCATTTGTTCCAAATTAGATACCCAATGCATATTTTGAATGGAAATAAATTTAACAAAGATGGGAATGGTGTTCCTAGCCGATCGCGAAGCCGAAATGAAAAAGTGCGAAGCAGTTAACTAATAGTTCGAGGAACTGATGATCGTCAAAAGAAAAGTAGCCACGGCTGAAGCCTGCTCGGAAAAGTGTATTGTTTGTTAATACTCCAAAACAACATCTTGAAATTAAAACTATAAGTTACAATTGAAGTCGTATATTATGCGTACCAAATTAGTATTATCTATTAGCTTTCCATTTCGCTTAGATGAATGGCAGCAATTCAAAGCCCAATTCATTAATTTTGGCCATCGTTCTCACAGACTTGTGACAAGGCGCGTTGTCCTGGTGAAACACCACTTTCTTTTTGTTCATTTGAGGCCGTTTATCCGCAATTTCGTACTTCAATCGCTCCAATAAGCACATGTAATAGTCACTATTTATATTTTGCCCCTTTTCAAGGTAGTCGATGAAAAGTATTCCATGCGCATCCCAAAATATAGACGCCATAACCTTACCGGCCGATTTCTGAGTCTTTGGCCGCTTCGGGCGGCTTTCACCAGCCGCTCTCCACTCCGCTGACTGCCGATTGGATTCCGGAGTAAAATGGTGTATCCATGTTTCATCCATTGTCACATACCGACGTAAAAATCCTTTTTATTACGATTCATCAGCGCCAAACATCGCTCTGAATCATTGATACGTTGTTCCTTTTGATCAGTTGTAAGCAAACGCGGCACCCACTTCGAAAAAAGCTTTTTCATGGCCAAATTTTTATGTAAAATAGTGAAAACACTACCAGCTGAAATCTTCACTATCTCGGCTATCTCGCGCACTTTTATCTTCCGATCTTCCATTACGATTTTGAGGACTTGGTTAATATTTTGTTGAGTCACTGCTTCATTTGGACGACCTGAGCGTTCCCCATCATTTGTGTCCATGCGACCGCGTTTGAAGTCGGCATACCACCGACAAATGGTTGCTTTAGAGGGAGCTGATCCCGCATAACATTTTATAAGCCATTGCTGTGCTTCAACTGTATTTTTTCCCATTAAAAAACAATGTTTTATCAACACGCGAAACTCGTTTTTTTCCATTGTATCGAAACTACAAACGTAGCGTCACTTAAATGTCTGCAAAATCAATATTTTAATGTTCCATTTTTAAAAATTTTACACATATCTTTTATTGAAGGCCAGTATTTTTTAAAAATCAAAAAGATTTTTTAATATATACGCTATTTCCAAGTTAGTCTCGGGACTTATTGAACGATCTAGTATATTATGGTGTAGGTTCTTACGTGTGATAATAAAGATGGTCGGCAGAGATTAATTTATGCATGTCTATAACCTTTATAGCGTTGTCTTTCTCAATCGTTGGACATCCACTACTGCTGGACTAGGTTAAATGCATCTTTAGTGATTTCTTGAGACTCGTTTGATTTCGTTCGTCCACTTAGTGGAAGGTCTGGCAACAATAAGTTTTCGGAGCGAGTTTGCCATTGCTGAAACTTAGGACTTAGGCCCAAAAAGCTACTCAATTCCTCGGAAAATTGTGCCTTTGCTATGTCACTTACCGTCGCACGTTTTTAACTCGTTGAGTTTTACTTCGGTTTCTCTGGTTTCATTACGGATCTCTTAATTTCTGGTTTACCCACGTAGAGAATCTCCAAGTAAAGGCTCTATTCACCGCCTGCTGAGTACTGAGTAGGTACCCTTACTAAGTAGGTACTTATTGGGAATAGGTAGGAACTTATTCATAGGGAATTCTCCAAAAGTATAAGACTTTAGGGGAATTCCCTATGAATATTATTCCCGAATGTCCAATTCCCCGAAAGTTTTTGTCTGGTGGGAGGCTTTGGCCGTGGCTAGTTACCACCCTACCGTCAAAAACGTGCCGCCAAGCGATTTAGCGTTCCGGCACGATGGCGTGTAGAAACCAATCAGGGGTATGGGTTGAATGTTCACTGCTATACCCCTTCCAAGTTAGCCCGCTACCATCTTAGACTGCATCGCCACTTACCATCAGGTGAGATCGCAGTCAAGGACTAGCTTGTCATCGAATAAAAAAAAAAAGTTGGTGCTCCCTAATCGCAAGGCTCAGCCGTAGCTTGGGATAAATGCCGCGCCAGACGCGGGTATCAATATGTCTTATTAGTTCAATGAAATTTGCCTCAGCACCATCTTAAACATGGTACCAGCTTGGCTAAGGTGTTGCAATAATAATGACTATACTTACTGTGTCTTACAGGTTCGTGTATTTATTGGAATAATTGGCGGTACAGCGTTCGCCATGTTCGAGGGAGCAGTGATTTCGATCGTGAGAGATCAGAGGGCGGACTACGGCCTTCAGAGAGTCTACGGCAGTATAGGCGGCATGATATCTTCGCCGCTCTCCGGATTACTTATTGACTACGCTAGTAGAGGGAAAGGTTACACAGATTTCAGGTACCTCAGAAGCATGTTTGCTCTTTTTTAAATACTGCAGTGGATAGAGCAAGTTCTTCAAACGACCATCCGAAGACATCAGACGAGTCGCAGGGAGCTGCTGGATGCCTGTGGCGGAAATTGTGGAAGTCCATGCAAAAGACCTTTGTTCAGCTGTAGACGGTTGTTGATGACGATGAATAAGAAGAAGAAGACTGATACCTATAACTTCATCTTGAAGACGTTCGCGTTTTAAAAAAAAGCGACTGCTGCGTTTCTTGCACAATCAGCGCTCTTAGCAGAATCTGCTTTCCGAACCGTGACTGAAGTCTTTACTTATAAGAATTAGGTATATAACTGATATTTTTTTATTTATTTCAAATAATTTTTTTAAATATTATAACACAATGCCATTTCTCTTTTTGGAACGAAGTTCCTTATCGCGCGTTGCGAAAGGGGGCTAGACGGAAATTAAGACCAAAAGTTGTACCGGCACTTTCGACACTTTTTGATGGCCTAAAAAATATCTTATATAATAATTTCAACAAGTTGTGCATCGCTCCCGTGGCTCATTTGGCCCGCGCGCGGCCGCCAACCGAAAGACTGGTGGTTCGAGCCCACCCAGGGGCGCGCAATCCCATTTAAATTTTTTATTTTATAAAATTATTTTTTCAATTGGATTAGCTTGGCCATCCAAAGGGGTAATGCTGCCAGCATCTTGGGTACCATGCCACACTGCAGTGGCTTCGATGGGGTTTTAGATTTTATTTAATTTTTATTTTAGTTTTAATTTTAGAATAAATTTAATTTTAATGTAGTAGGTAGTTTTAATTTTAGAGTAAATTTAGGTTTAATGTAGTATACTGTATAAAGTCAAATTGTCATAATAAACTAAAATTTTCTAGTCAGATAAAATAAAATAAAATAAAATAGGTAAAAATAACCTATGCGAAGTTTTTTCAATTTTAATATTTTATAAAATCGATATTTAGGCTTCCCTGGGGTCATTTTGATTTTTATCGATAAAAAAATCATGATAAAAAATGTATACCCGAATAATTATTTTCTTTATAAGCTCGAATAGAACTTGAAATTAATATTTTTATAATGATAACTTCGTTCCTATCTGGTGTCCCACGACATCACACGACTTTTTTAAATATCTTTACTAGTCTCGGAATTATAAACTGTTGTACTGTGACTATATCTGTCTTTTTCTAAAACGAAATTTTCTATGGAGCGTGTACGGAGCTGCTGAATTGTGACATCACAGTTCACTAGCGCTCTCTCTGTCTAACAGGAAACTTTAAAGCTATAACTTATTTGTTTTTGGACCTATTTATTTTCTGTTTTTACAAATGTTATTGTTAATGAATATCAACATTTTTACTACAGTCAAATACCCAATTATAAGTAAGCTTGTAGTTCGTACTTCGTTATTGTTATAAATAATTCATTTATAAAATTATAATTTTCAATTAGCTCATAAACGTAATATTACTTGCCTTTATGGGTTAGCTGGATAATTATTCTTTGGGATGTTTTATATAGATACGTTTCATTCCTAATACATGGTAATTAGCTGGGAATGGTAATTCCTGAAATTAAAAACATAATTAAGACAATATTAGACGAGATAAAAAAAGATACCTAATGTAATATATATCTAACCTGTTAAGTAATCTGTCTCCATAGGCGTATCGGTAATAGGGTAATTCCGGGGTAGATAGCCATATGGGAGAGATGGCCCATCGAAATATTTCAAGGACTCGTTGGTTAGATGTCGCTGTTTAGCGTTTAGTTCGCTGCGCGTCGTGCGTGAGGGCAACGGTACGGCAAAAAATTTGGCGAAAAAAAAAGAAAAAGTAAGTAAATCCCTTGTTTTTTGTTTCATCTACTGTGAATATTTTTTAGATGGTAATTATTTTACATGGTTGTGGTGTTAGTTTCTTTAAATAATGGTGATATTTGTATTTATTGTAAAGTATACGAACAATACTTGGTTATAATATCAAAATTATTTGTTTCGTGTTTTGATTTGTTTTAGTTTTCGTTGTGGCCATCTCTCCCAGAAAAAAAGGAGAGATGGCCAGTTGCAGTCGGTATATGATGGCCATAGCGTCATGGTTCAGAAATGATGTTTTATTCAAATAATTGATTTATTTTTTTATAATATTTGTTTTAGATGCCTAATAAATACAAGAGAAAGGTAGTGGCTGTGAGAGGAAACTGGTCAGAAGAATCACTAAAAGCAGCTATTAATGCTGTGAAAAATGATGGATTATCCATACGCGTGGCAGGTCTCCAATACCGAATACCTAGAAAAACATTAGAAAGAAGATTGAAGAAAAATAATGACAAGAAAGGACCTATGGGACCGTCTACTTTATTTGGAGAAGAAAACGAGAAGAAATTGGTTGCTCATACTAAAACAATGCAAGCAAAAGGCTTCCCTTTAACGATGGATAAGTAAGTCGTTTCCACAAAATCAAAAGTCCGTGAACACTGACACTATGTCTAATGTTTCACACCCGAGCACTCCAAAAGAGGCTCCATTCAATAAGGATCCAAATTACACACCATCTCGAATTTTACAGGATAGGTATATCACCTATTCCACAAAAATTAAAAGTCTAAAAAAGGAAAACGTAAATAAATCTGTCAAAATAAAGAAGGAAAAAGAAGAGACAATAAAAGGCATGGTTCGATGTGTAAACAAAAGAAAAGCCATTTGAAGAGTATCTGATAGTAGTGCCGATATTCCATTAACAATGTTGTCAGATAAGAATAAGAAAAGAAAGTTAGACGAAAACGACAATTGTCTAGGGTGTGGTGAAAATTACTACGAAACACTTCTCTTCGAAGACTGGCTTCAGTGTATAGTGTGCCAGTTTTGGGTTCACGAACACTGTACTGAATTTGATAGTATGTGCTCCAGATGTGGTCAAGAGAAAAGAAGACTTAAAAGTAGAAAATAAGACCAAAAAGTAATTGTGAGGCTAGAATTTAGTTATGGCCATCTTACCTCTAATGCCATGGCCATCACGCCCGGACACCTCGGGAGAGATGGCCAATTGTGATTTAAAAAAAAACTTAAATTAATTAGGTGATCTCATTAGAAATTGTTAGTTTCATGTTTATAATATCATAGTCGATTGTCCAAAGTTTAATTAGAAATAAATATAATTATAAGAACATACGTAATTGATTTCTGACAGAGCCTAGAAAAAACTATGGCCAACTACCCCGGACTTACCCTACTACCGGGTGCTTTGTAAAACCGTATACAGTTACAAAATGTATCAGATTTAAAAACAGCGTATTTTTTTTTTCAGGCCCGCTTTTTATCTGTATGCGGTGCTGAAGGTCCTCTCCGGTGTTCTGATGCTGAGTATCGATCTGGAGTTCAAGCAGCCTGCTCAAAACCTGCTGGAAGATGTTATTTCTGTGTTTCGAAATATTGAAATTGTGGCGCTCTTCATTGCTTGCTTCCTTATGGGTAAGAATAGAGTAGAATAGAATAGAAATATTTTTTATTCAAATAAACTTTTACAAGTGCTTTTGAATAGTCAATGAATCTACCACTGGTTCGGAATGCCTTTCCTGCCGAGAAGAACCAGCAACAAACTCGGCGGTTGCTCTTTTCAAAACAGATTTACAATACAGTAAATACTATGCTATATATGCAGTGTTTCCACAATGAGGAAAGTTCCAAAAATGCATACAGACTAACTTCTATCTTAAGATGGGCAGACATAAAGTAGCCCCATTTCCGCCGGTGGCACCCGTTCACGAGCATGACGCATGACCCAGCCATTGCTTCGCTCAACCATATTTGAGGGAACGTAACAACCCGCATCACACGACACCACCACAGAAATGTTTAAAGAGTGCGTGACATACTTACTATATATATTGCGTGATATACTTTTTATAAGTATAGATAGCAACAGTAAAAAGTGCATCAATTCCAGGTACCGCGTGGGGCTACATCGAGAGCTTCCTCTTCTGGTTGCTGCAGGACCTGGGCGCGTCTCGCTCTCTGATGGGCATCACCATCACGGTGGGAGGCGTGGCTGGCCTGCCCCTGTTGGTGCTCTCCGGGCCGATCATTCAGAAACTTGGCCATGCTAACGTCCTGTTCATCGGATTTCTCTTCTATGCTATTAGACTTCTAGGTAAGTAGACCTACTTGTATGGTTCAGATGCCCACATGACAGTGTGACGTACTATTCAGACCAGACTAGTTTCCCGAACGCTGCCCAGCCTCGGTCGTTAATATCTTCCTCGAAATAGAATAAAATCGAATTTCTGGACATAATAAACAATTTTTTCCATGAATACAGAGCGGTGCCTTTACCTATTCCCTATGCATATTAAGCAAATTGCAAATTAATTTTTTTCTATCCAAAATTCGCATTGATCAACTTTACGCAGGATGCGACGTCAAAATTTTATAGAATATAATATGGGAAATGTCTTTAGTTCCGAAGCTTCAGGGCGGCGATTTGATTATCACATGGCGCACGCTTTTCTGGAAACGATTCACCTTTAATTTAAAATGACGCGGATGCATTATTCGCTGTCATTCATTAACGCAGCCAGTCCAGTGTATTTGATACGATACACGTCAGTGAACTGTAAAGATCTACATGAAGCACCGCATCTATTAGGGCTATCGCACCATTTATGTAAGCAGAACGCATTGTGCATTACAACAGGCTACTCGCTGATCTACAACCCGTGGCTGTGCTTGGTGTTCGAGGCGCTGGAGTCGGTGACGTCATCGCTGTCGTTCACGGCGGCGGTGACGTACGCGGCCAGCCTGTCGTCGACCACCACCGACACCTCCGTGCAAGGGCTGCTGGGAGGCATCTACTACGGAGTTGGTTAGTTTATCTACTTGGCACTTACACTTCATTTCAACTGTAATACAAAATTCTTTTTGCTGCCACGCTAAATCAACATTAAAATTGCTACTGCCAGGTAGTGAGTCCATTTTACAAGTTAGTAGGTATATGGTAGTTATACATATCTCCATGGTTACCTATGTAAAATTAAGGCAAGAAAACAAAAACAATATGAATTGAAATGAATACATACACTTTATTGCACTTTTCTTCTTCTTTATCAACCGATAGACGTCCACTGCTGGACAAAGGTCTCTTGCATGGACTTCCACAGGCCTCGGTCTTGCGCCGCCTGGATCCAGCGGCTCCCTGCGACTCGTTTGATGTCATCGGTCCACCTGGTGGGGGGTCTGCCAACACTGCGCTTCCCGGTACGGGGTCGCCACTCCAACACCTTGGGACCCCAACGACCATCAGCTCTTCGAACTATGTGCCTACCATCAGCACTTCAGTTATTGCACACCATATTAAAAAGAAAACAAAAAAAAAACTATAAATAAATAACATAACATAAGGGTACAACTGGTACGCTTAGAAGCGATCTCTGCCAGCCAAAAAATCTACTATAAATAGGTATTTAAATTAGTCAGTTAAAAAAGTTAACTAATCAATAATTATTGATTTACACAATTAGTTATCTTTTAAATAAAATTATAATTTTTTTAAATGTAGTTTTGTTGTATTAAGGCCCGCTTGTAGAAACGCCGGGTTATCCTTTTAACCCAGAGTTAGCTGTTGCTTTGACAGATTTCGTATAAAGCTTCTGTCAAAATTACAAAATATTTATTTCTGGGTTAAACCTAACCCGGCGTCTCTGCAAGTTTGATACTTGACTGCTCCCCAAGAATTAGAGAGCAATGGATTTCAAAAAGTCCACTCATTCCCAGGTCAACATGCGGGTCTCTTGAATGGTCTACAGCGAGTTTAGAATCGCATTGGTTCATGACTCAATTCTTATTTAGATAATACTTATTGTAGAGATGAAAAACTTGTTAGTTTTTATTATTTATTAGGTACACAAAGTTTTAACCTAACTTTTTACTTTCCAGGCAAGGGTTCGGGTAGCCTTATCGGGGGTTACTTGATGAAATTCTTCGGAACAAGACCTACGTATCAACTTTTCGCCGCTGCAATGTTTGTCACCGGTTGTTTCTACTACCTCTTTAATCAATTTTATATACGAAAGAGAACTAAAGTTGTCGAAGATAGCGACATCTGCAAAAAGAAGCCTTCGTCAGATGTCGAGAGCCGTGACGCAAGTCACGAGGTCACAAATAAGGAGACTGAAAAAACTAATCCACCGTTAGATGGCGCCACTAAGAATGAAATCGTAAGAAGTTTGGACAATGATACAACTGACGACTCAAATAAACCGACTAACCAAAAACTTCAGTTAGTACCTGAATCTATAGATGGCAGTAGCGACTCTGGCTTTGAGAATCCTGCGTATAACGAAAATGATTGCCAAAATTCTGATAATGACGTCAAAAAGAATGATAAATCAAGCGTTTGATACATATCATGTGATAAATAAGTATTATTTTACACTATAAAATAAGGTGAGATGTCGTAAGCGTACCTTTGTAAGATATTGTATAAATTGTTATGTCAGTATTTATTAGTAAAGAACTTTACAAAAATTAAAATTGTTTTCTTTTTCTAACCCTAAACTCTTTAGAGATAACCTCTTCTATTTCTTTTTCTTTTTTTTTTTTTGGATGCGGCTATGCAGATTTTATAGTCTCTGTAATACAATGTACAATCGTGCTCGCATTACCTGCCATACTTATTATTTTTTCGCCGTTATTGCTTTTTTTATTTAATAGGTGCTTGGGGGATGCCGCGTCGCTCACGTCCACAGGAACTACCTTATACTTCCCTGCACGTGTCCCCTGGGTGGTGCTAATCGAGCGACGAACTTGCCGGCGAAATAAGAGTTTTTAAAAAAATTACAAACAAACTTAACAGTCCGTGCGAAATGGCTTCACACGCTAAACATAAAGGCTCTTCTAAGAGCCCTTTGACCAAAGATGTCGGACCTTCAGTCCGCATCATGCAACTTAATATTGAAGGCATAAGTGCCGCTATCCATTGTGGGTACTAAATTTTAACATATTGTAAATTTAATTAAAACGCCTACGTTTCTAACGCCATACGATTAAATAAAGTCCCTGTAACGCATTGTACGTCGCGCGCCGATCTATTGTGCTCGCATTACCTGCCTTACATAGTATTTCTTGCCGTTATAGAGATCTCGTGGTGGTATAAAATTAGAGATATTATTGCTTTTTTTATTGAATAGGTGCTTATTTCCAAAAAGCATAGCTTTAGTACTCTGAATATACCTCCACGATTTAAGAAATTCTTAGCTTATCATTTTATAGGCGTTGGTTGAATGAATTTGGATCTGCGTGAATGGATTTGAATCCATGTTGACATGAACTGGCGATGAATAGGCAAACTAGGTCATAAAAGTTAAACCAGAAATGCATATTCGTGTAATAGGTATTCATCATTACACTCTGCTTGACACTACTTTTAAATAGCTTATACAAATATGTAATATATCTGTGACACTTTCTACCCATCTTTCTACAGACACTTCGTCGCGAGTGACATTGATTATCCTGCTAATAGTGTAAATTTTAACCAGACTTGGGTCATCTAAATCGTGCTTGAGGCGTTCTACATACTGCAGTACCGCTATAACTTAACACAATTTTGTATTGACTTGTCAATTCAATATACTAACGCAAACGTGTGCTCTTGGTAACACTAAAATCTGACATTTTCAAATTAGAATTCGAGTAGAACACTTGGGACAAAGTGCGCGTAACAAATGCATAGATAAATTTAAGATGAAATCGAAAGTAGTAATTTTTACGTTATATGTGTTTTTATGTGAATACAGTGGCAACACATTTAGTTTTCCTGGACCTAGAGTGTATGTAGTTACTCCAGCGGCACGAATTTCGAAAAAAGATGAGGGGAAGCCAACACCGTTTTATTATCATAGCTGGATGAGAAGGATGGATACTTCTACAACGACATCTACGACTACGGAACCTTCCACATCAACAGTGAAGACACCAGATTTAATATTTGCAGAATTCGAGTCCGACGGTTCCAAACAAAAATCGATAAGAAAAATATTAGAAAATGAAAGAATATCACCAAAGAAAACTACTATGAGTCCTATATACGTACCTGACGAAGATGAAAACAAAGTGACCCGTGTGGTTAGTTACGGCTTGCCACTGAAAACAACAAACTATAACGAAACCTCCGCTGAAAATAACAAAAATACCTTTATGTCCTATGATGATTATTACAATAACTTGCCAGCACCAGTGTTGGCAGCAGAACCACCAACGACTTTATCAACGACCACAATGAAAGTTACGACGACTACTATTTCGCCCATCAATGTAATGCCTCCCAATCTTAATAATATTCAAAATATTTGGCATGTAATCGATAGTGAAAAATCTGATCAGTATTCAAATAAATGGGAAGAAATATCACTTGATTCTAAAAACGAGGAAATCGTAAATGATGAAAATGGAGCTGAAAAGAATCACCGTCCAGACAATGATAGATACAAACCAGAAAATGAAGAAGTTGAAGTAACGATCGACGACAATTTTGCTTTACCAGGGTAATTAATTGGCATTTAATCAAACTTTCATAAAAAAGTAACTTTGATGCTGAACCTTTTAAGGGTTTTAGTAATGTAAGCTTTATTCCTTAAGTAATAAATTACTAGCTTCATTGGCGTGGAGTTTGGAGGTTTGTTATAAATTCCGTGAGAATCTTTTGTTTTTTCGGAACAAAAAGTAGCCTACGTGAATTCAAGTCTTCAATTCTACCCATGCGAAAAAACACGTCGATGTTTCTTCGTTTCTGCGTGATTGAAATGCAAAGCAATAAACCAACAAACTTTTGCATTTATAATATTGCTAGGGACTAATAATAATTTATGGTAACTTTATGAGTAGTTATGTTAAAAACCTTTATCTTTGCAGATTTGCCACAAATCCTGGAAATGGAGCCGAAAATGAGTCTAGAGCGATACGAACTGAACAAAATATGCGGTTTCCGTACATTAATTTAAAACCGTTTCAGATGAAATCATCGAAAAAACCTTTAGTAAATAACATGTCTAACAGTAAAAAGAGTAACTTGTATACAAATTTGGATAACTTCTACGACTTGAAAAATCCCGTAAGAGGAGAAGCTCAAGATGTCCCTATTTCTCCACCGATTGATCGCTATAATCCAGCCCAACCATACTTACCACATCAAAAGTATGGTAGTAATTTGTCAAAACAGTCAAGTTCTATGTCAAGTCCACCAAAAGCTACTGCCAGCTTAAGTCCTCCGCCTCCTCCACCACCTAAACTCACTAGTGATGACTTCCCAGTTCCAACTAATTATGAATCATTTCCTCCATATGCACCAACTGCTCCTGATTTTGGTTCACCGCCTGCACGTGCACCACCGCCTTCAAAAAGTGCAGAAACAACGGTCGATTCAGAGACATCTGATCCGAGTACCAGTAACGATGGCCCTATGATGGAGACCGTTTATCGGTATAAAGTGCCATCCGATAGTAGTGATAGTGATAATGATGCTCCTATATTGAATACAGGATATCACTACAAACCACCTTCAGTTCCCATAACTCAGTCCTATCCTACGCCTGTATTACCGAGTGAACCATTTCAAGGCTACTCATACAGTAAGCCCAGCAATACTGCGGACACTTCTCCAATAACAGTAGCTGATAAGCCAGAATTTCAAGGATATCATTACAGTAGGCCGGTATATCATATACCATCCGATAGTATGCCGTCAAGCTATGGATCACCACCTACCTATAGTCAAGACGATTTTCTCCCTGGTACGTTTGAGCAAGACGATACTCCTCCACAAATCGAAGACGACGAATCTCCTCTCCAAAGTCATGATTCTGATGATGACATGACCTACGGTAAGCCATATGGCGTGGTAAAAGGAGGAGATGATATGGGTCTGAAGCCGCCTTCACTCCAAACTGATGTGAAACAGGCTGCTTATGGGCCCGCTCTCAGCGATCACGGATTTCCCAGCGATTTTCCCACTGATTTCAAATTTCCTCCAGATTTTGACGACCACTATCACAATCACGAGCATGGACATTACCATATCATTGAACATCCAACGACGACGACGACGACAGAAACGCCTCGAGTAAATCGTTTCAGTTATTACTATTTAGGGAAAAAATTGTATTATCTGCCACTGTATTTTAGCGTATATTTCATCATTTACGTAGGAGCTTTAATCATTAAGGCTGTTTTGCGACACAAAATCGTTTATCCTAATAGTTGGAGACCAAATAGTACGACGGCAACTTTCTTTTCAAAGCGATCAGTCGACGAGTACCTTTCCCATGAAAACCTTCACAATATAACGAAAAAAGTAACTCACGCAATAGCTACAGCCGCAGAAAAATATATGGACAGTAAAAACAAATTGAGTTAAAATCAAGATTCGAGACACAAATGAAATTGTATATAAAAAATTATAGATTTAAGTAAGTATGTTAAAATAATAAGAATTATGAAATGTAGAGTTAATAGTTGCGTTGTGAACTGGACATACTTAAATGATAGTTAAGTTTTTGTTTGTTACATTTGTTTAGGTATTTGTTCATTATCTCAACGTTGGGAAAAGTAAATGTGGGTTTATAATAAATTGGATGATATAAAATGATTTACATATACGTTTCTTTAGTACATTACTTTGTACTTTGTACCTGCTATAACATTAAAACACCACAACCACATTTTTAGGGTTCCGTACCCTAAGGGTGCCAACGGGACCTTATTACTAAGCCTCCGCTGTCCGTCCGTCCGTCCGTCTGTCCGTCTGTCAGCGGGCTGTATCTCGTAAACCGTAATAGATAGAGAGTTGAAATTTTCACATATTGTGTATTTCTATTGCTGCTATAACAACAAATAATAAAAATAAAATTAAAAAAAAGGGGGCCCATACATGGAAAAGGAGTCGAAATAAAATTTTATTTTTTTTTATTTCATTTTCAGTCATTGTCTAGAGCTCATTAAGCGGAGTTCAAATATATATTTTTATTTTTTAGGTACAAAAATGAAGAAATGGGGAGCCATCAAAGTTGTCGGTTTTAGAGCAATTTTGTTAGGGGGTCTATCTCAAAAACTAAACTAGTTAGGAATTTGGAATTTCGGTAAAATATGTACTTTAAAGTGTATTTAAAGAACAAATACTCAAAACACCGATTTATTATGCGGTTTGTAAGTTGTGATCAAAACAAACGAGCATTTTTCCCCATATGCTAATTTAGTATTTTCTAAGAAATCTAGTTTTAAAAAAAGCCGGCCAAGTGCGAGTCGGACTCGCGCACCGAGGGTTCCGTACTCCAAAAGTAAAAGTAAAACGATAATATTATATTAATTTGCTTATTTATCGTTAACTTTGTAGAGGTTTATTGTTAATATAAAAAAAAACTATGCTAGTTAGAGCGTTGGTTTTATTTTTCTTTATTTTTATTTTGGTAAAAAATACATAAACCTCTATTTACTATAATTATTTCAGATTTTTTGATTCGTAAACTTCGGAGATAAGGGGGGGGGGGAACGGTATTTTTTTAGATATTTTGGCCGATTACTCAAAAACTATTATATATAGAAATAAATAAAAAACTGTTTTAGAATGCACAAGTAAAGGCCTTTCATATGATACCCCACTCGGTATGGTTATCTTACTTTGAAATTTCAAACCCACGATTTTCCCCCCTTTTTAATCAAACTAAAATAATTTTCGCGTTGCTTTTATTTTTCCTGTAAAATATACATAAACCTCTATTGACCATAATTATTTCAGATTTTTCGATTGGTAAACTTCGGAGATAAGGGGGGGAACGGTATTTTTTTCAACATTTTGGCCGATTACTCAAAAACTATTGTATATAGAAATAAATAAAAAACTGTTTAAGAATGCACAAGTAAAGGCCTTTCATATGATACCCCACTCGGTATAGTTATTTTCTTTGAAATTTCAAACCCCCGATTTTCCCCCTTTTTTAATAAAACTAAAAATAATTTTCGATTTTTCTTTATTCCAATGATGTTGGGCCACTATTATACACAACTATGCCAAATTTCATGTCGATAGCTTTAATAGTTACTGAAATAATCGACTGTGACAGACGGACGGACGGACGGACGGACGGACGGAGAAAGTCTCACCATAAGGGTTCCATTTTTACCATTTTGGTACGGAACCCTAAAATGATTTGGTCATATGTACGGAACCCTAAAAGAGCGAGGCCCGACTCGCACTTGGCTAATTTTTAAATTTACATCTCGCAACTAAGACCGACTACGCCCTAGCTTCATGAGTAATGTTCTCATATTTTCAACAACAGTGTGTACCTACCTGAAAGGAAAATAGAGTTACCGTTCACTAAGGTTGTTGCATTTTCTTAATTCTAACTTGTAGTTTTAATTCCAATCGAATGCATCTTAAGTTCATCACAAACAAAATTTAATAAGTAAGTTACTAACTTGTGGCAAACACAAACTATATAGATGTGCCCTGAACGGGAAAAGTATAGTAATTATTACCTACACTTATCGCATACCTAGCTGTAACTGTTTTCATGCACAACCCTACTACACTGTACCCTGTACCCTGTACTACACGTTTGTCCCTACATACTACACAATTTCAAATTTCACGATCTCCCTGGCACAGTAGCAAGAGACGTGGTGTGTGGAAAGTCTCAGAATGCCGCTTGCCTGCAACGCTAATTTGAAATTATACTTTTTACTATAATTATTAGGAGTTTAATAAATGAAATTTAATGCCCATACCCACTGCCATTTTAGTCTGCATCATCATTAACATTACCTGTGCTAATTATAAATTTATTTAATTCTATCAAGAAACCCTTTGAATCTCTATTATCAGGGCTCTTTGTACTATTTTTGAATCTCTATTATCAGGCAAGGGCTCTTTATACTATTTAAAACTTAAGTCGTTTAGTTGTTTACTTATAATAATTGGAATCCTTCATCAAAGCTTTTCCTTTTGAGGATATCTTTCCGCGGTATAATTTTAGTTTAAGTTCTATAATTAAGTCAACGTCGTTTTAACTGATTGATCTTATGTATATACCTCTTTTTATATCTGGATTATACCTATAGGTCCTATACAATGCCAAAGTGTATTTGTTTTTTGGTTCGTCCTTTAATCACGTACCAACATAGCAACGGATCAACGTGATTTTTTATGCGTATATTTGACAGCAGGCTTAGGCTACTCTTTATCCCACAAAAATCAAGGGATTCCGCGGGATTTTTAAAAACCTCCGTGTTTGGTTGTGCTTAATACCCTGCAAGAGAGACACGGAATGACGATTTATTTGCATGGATATAATGAATAAGCCTATAGAAATTGACACAGGATAAGTTTTCATCCCTACAAAACCAAGGTTCGAAGGTTGTCTAGGGCAAAGGCTAGTAAGTAATTAATAAAGTAGATTAGATCCATGAACAAGAATTATCTACTGTAAAGTACTGTAAAGTAGTTGTAAGGTCACCAATCCAATTAGTTAAAAACCCCTAAGATGCTTGAAAAAGCGATCCTTTGTTACAAATTGTCGACTGGGCATCACTGACATTAATGGGCAGTTTACGTCTGTATTAACTTTTTTAACTTTCTTTTTTAAATAAAGCATTTATCACTAAGGCTCCAATCCTGTAAATTCAATTTGCACACCACTTAGAAGCTCCGTACGCGTCGTGTGTTTACAGAATTCATATTTCAGTCTCGCTCTACAAGCGGTTAACTTAGACAGATCATTTTGAATCATCCAGTCTGTTGTACATCATGCATAACGGTAGATCCGGTAGAAAATTCATAATTTCATATTGAGTTAAATAGTGAGGTGGCCTTAAACTTTGCTCTAAGTTCAATAAGTTCAAAGCTGAGACAGTTTTATTTGTGTGTGTTTTTATAAAGTGGTAAAAACGGATGTAAAGTTGTGTACGCGTGCGAACTATCTAGTTTCTCGAAGCCTTTTGGCATTTTGGAATCTTGACCTTTTTTCGTTTTTGATTAGACTGTAGACGTTGAGTGAAATGGCCAGGAATTTAATAGCGATGTCTTTGCACGCGCTGGTGATAACGGGCGCGGTCGCGTTGGCGCTGTGGGCTACGGGCGCGAGGGCGGGCGCCGCTCGCTACGACACGGCGACGCCGTACGCGCCGCCCGCCCTCAAGTACAAATACATTCCTTTGCAGTAAGTATTGAACAAAATTATTTATGAATGGTTTACTACAAACCTACCAAATATTTTTATAGTATGCATATATTATAGCCTGTGGTATAACTGAGAATCTCTTAGGGCCGATTTCACCAACGTAAAATAAAGTCTTACATTATCCGAGCGTAACGATATTTTGATAGTGTTTTCAATACAAAAACTGTAACTCGGTAAAACATCACTCGATGTTGGTTAAATCGGCAGTTTTCGAGACAATTTTAACAATGCCGGGTAAATTTTAAGTATTTAAAAAGATAACAGCCTGGTGGTCTTGTGACTAGTCTCGGGCAAAAATTGTTGAATTTATTTGTCAAGAAATTCTCCGTAACATCCGGCGGTGTTAGACTCACGAATCTTGGAAATCACAAACATTTCGGTCTAGTTTATCAGACTATGCGAGGGAGAGAATAGATAAAGAACCTGTATAAGCACAAATACCTACTTGTGCATACTAGTGTATACAGAGCTTACTCCCTACTTAAAAGCCACATTTACCTACCAATGCTATTTTTTTGAGTTAGCAAAACATATTCTTCTATAAATTTTCAGTTCCAGTAGCGCAGTAGAAACAGCCGACACAGAGGAACTCGACGACGAAACTTCTAGTCCGGGAATGCCGACATCTGAGTTGATTCTCACACTCTTCCGCACAGCCCTAGACGTGGTCAGAAAAATTAACAAAAACCGCGCTACAGCAGCCTTGCATACCACTGGTAGCAACAGTACCGCCATCCAGGTTTGCGATTTAAATTCAACTTTTTATCTCCGGAAAGCAAATAAAATGTTATATCTACTAGCGTAACTTATTATACATAGTGTACCCACATAATAATTAACATTATGTAAACTTCCCCTGTACTCTTTAAGACAATTTCACGAAAAAAACTACTCTCCCATATTTACCCAATTTGTATGTATTACCCGATTTGAGACTATGAGACTATTATTTATTGTACGGTGTAAGAACAGAGCTGAAATCAGAAACCAAAGATGCACTATTAGATAAGAACAGTTACAAGAAAATATCTAATCTAATAAAATAGCTGATACTTTTTAGGGTTCCGTACCCAAAGGGTACCAACGGGACCCTATTACTAAGCCTACGCTGTCCGTCCGTCCGTCCGTCCGTCCGTCCGTCCGTCCGTCTGTCAGCGGGCTGTATCGCGTAAACCGTAATAGATAGACAGATGAAATTTTCACATATTATGTATTTCTATTGCCGCTATAACAACAAATAATAAAAATTAAATTAAATTAAAAAAATTAAATTAAAATGGGTAGGTGGGTAGATGGAAATCTTTTAATTTAATTTTTTTTTAACGGAACCCTAAAAGAGCGAGGCCCGAATCGCACTTAGCCGATTTTTTTCTCCATAGATTTGGGAGAGGGCAGACTGGTTACTTTTAGCGGAAGCGATCGCGCGCTTTTATTGCCTTTAGCAATTTTATGGCCTATTTCGCGATTCTGTGATCGAAAGCCATGAAAAAGCGAACGCTCATTCGCTTTTTTCGCTTTCGCTTCTTGCGATTTTCACGCGATTGAAACGCGATGCACGCAAAAGCACAGAATATATAATAGTACTACGTGCAAAAGGCCATAAAATTGCTAAAGGCAATCAAAGCGCGCGATCGCTGCCGCTTAAAGTAGCCAGTACGCCCTCTCCCTTTATACCGAGAATAAGTATTTGAAAAACAATTCTACTTATTAAAGATGCTATGAAACTATCATCAAATAAAAGTAAAAGGGGCTGAAATACTTTCATAGGAATAAATCCTATATCATTGCCTCAATACTCAGCTGCTCAACGGTTTAAGTTGTGGACTGAAAATTGAAAGGTCCAGGTTCGATCCCGATCCGTTGCACTATTGTCGTACCCACTCCTTACACAAGCTTTCCGCCTATTATTTGGAGGGGAGAGGAAAATATTAGTCAAGTTCAGCTTGCCTAACTTTATATTAAAATAAAAAAAAATGTACTTGTAGTAGGTACTATAAAAAAAGTCTGAAGGAAAACTTTGAATATATAAGTACATATAGGCATTCAAAGTCGTAACCGACCATGAAAGAGGGGCACGATAACGGCACTGTCTGAACTAGGTGACCGGGTGTCAACGCTAATAATGTCCACTGGTTAGTTTGTTTAGGGCCGATTTCACCAACGTAAAATAAGTCTTATCCGAGCATAAATTTGATATTTTGACAGAATTTTCAATACAAAAACTGTCAGAACGCCCAATTTATTCCGAGGATAAACGTCACGCGACGTTGGTGAAATTGGGGCTTAGACATGCAATTTTAACCTAAGCCTTGGGGCCAATGCACATACACACTTTTAGCAACGGAAGTTGGTTATTTGTTCATTTTTTAAAAGGTAGAACCTGAACTGATCATTGTCATCTATCATCATCATTATCAGACATCATCAACCCAATGCAGATCTAGTGACTGGTAGTAGTTTGGGCTTCGGAAATAGGGGGGGGTACCATAGGGAGGTTTTGAATTAAAAATAATATGCCTAGGTAAACCTATGTGGCTACAAAAAGAAATAAAACCATAACATCAGTGACTGTGCAATTGAAGCCCTTTCCCTCTTGATCCTATGTGGGTATCAAATTAAGTTAGGTATGAAATATGAAAATATGAACTTTCTTATAGCTATTTTTCATCCCCATTCGCCCCCTCTTTCTTTATTTATTTTCTCAATTTGATTGCGTTTTGTTAGTTCAATACTCAAAGTGTTTTGCAATAAAGTTGGGCAAGCCGATTGCATTTAAATAGTTTTAAAAATTTTTTTTCTTCCAGATGCGTCGAAAACACGTTAATGGTACATTAGACTCCGGAAGAGGTTTTGAGGACTTCTACGACGAGCATCACTATCACGAGACGACGACCACTGAGAAACCGATGAAGCAAGGAAGGTACACTGACCCTTGGGCCGGATACTACGACTGGATCATTAACGAGGGTTCCTTCAAGTTTTGGAGCGTGTTCCAGGTATGTAAATACAGGCTGCCTGATTAAGTTGTCTTCTCGTGATAATTGAAAGATCACTTTTTCCTATAATAGTATCGAGTATCTATCAAACCAAGCAAAATTCCTCCTGGTCTGCTTTTCTTTGCTATCCAACAAAAAAAAAAACAGCCAAAACATATTAAAACAACGTTAAATAGAATATGTTGATAACAATTAATATCTTAATAATATCTTATTTTTACACTCTCTAATTAATAAAAATAAAAAACCGGCCAAGTGCGTGTCGGGCCACGCGCAGTATAGGGTTCCGTAGTTGAAAGTCTCAAATATTATTGTTGACCTAGGATAGTGCTTTTATTTTATTTACGAATATTGAATACATTTTGAGTGCCACCCCCCCACTACCCCCGTTCGCCCCACACTATGGGATAGACGAGAAAAAAAAAATTCATCCCCACTACATGTAATAGGGGAGGTACCCTAAAAAAATTATTTTTCACAATTTTATTTCACCACTTTGTCGGCGTGATTAATATTTATACCCTTGTCAAATAACAGATTTCTAGTACCAATAGTCTCTGAGCTAAACCGCGGACGGACAGACAGACAGACAGACAGACAGACAGACGGACGGACATGGCGAAACTATAAGGGTTCCTTGTTTACTACGGAACCCTAAAACTGAATGATGATGTGCCTAAAAAGGCTGTCTTGACCTAGTTTATTGGTAGGTATCGGAAATTAAGTATCTGGGTGACCGACTTTTGCTTCGGATTGAAAACGATTTGAATCTGAAAACTTGATCACTTCATAATCCCAAAATTCATCGGGATGAAAATTTTTGTTGAATTACTCCATAACTCAGTCAAATTTGAACCGATTTTAATAATTATTCTTTTTAATTTGAAAGTTTGTAACATCACATATTATATTTTGCTCAATTTTGGTAAAGATCTGATAAATAATGTCGGAGGTAGAGGACGGAACTCCACACGGATAGCAGCAAGTCACTCGCATAAGAGTTAACGATCTTATTAAATGCATATCATACATATTCATAAGGGTCTTGACCATTTATAATTAATAGACTTCACTACTGAACTCCAGTTCCTCAATCCTGATGCTGCTGGGTACTGCCCACCTAGAACAGTGGATATTGAGGAATTGTCGATTATGAATTAAAGGTACTTGCCAACTATAGGCTAATACATAATGGCGTAGTGTGGCCGGTAAAAAAGGTCCCAGCTCGTCAATCCTGATGCTGCTGGGTACTGCCCATTTAAACTGTCGGGATAATTTAGAGACTGTCGATTATATTATTAATTGAATTGTAGGTACCAAATATGTACTATATCATTGGACTCCAGCCTCCAGCTGTTCCGTTGCGCTTGTTTTGTAGCATACCCGTGTAATGCCGGGAAGGCTTCACTATTTAAGTAGGTATATTTAAAAGGGCGTGTGTAAAATGTTACCTATTTCGATAAAAATATAATTTTAACTTCATAGTTTTCCATGTAATCTGCATATTATGGATAGTATAATGTCAACATAATATTCCAAGATGGTCACATTGCAAATGAATAATGAACAAATAGTTCCGACCTTAAATTCATTGTAGCGCATCGTACCGAAAAATTATCATTAGCCGTGTTAGTTATTTACCGCAAAACCATGAATTCCGTTGTTTTATGGTTTATCTACATACCTAGCGATGCCATACGTTGCAGTGTCGTTGCGACCTGCATCATCATCATCACCATCATCATTCAGAAACCCATCAACGATTACTACAGAGGGCAGGTCTCCACCTGGCCATCGGGCCATTGTCCACCAAGCTGGCCCAATGAGAATTGGTAGACTTCACAAACCTTTGAGAACATTATGGATAACTCTCAGGGGTGCAAGTTTCCTCACGATGATTTCCTTCACCGTCGCTTATACGCTTATTGTATATTTATTATATTTATTGCATCGCAATACGCAATGCTCTATAGATTTCAGCCTTAGACAATTTAAAGTCTATGGCTTTAGCAATGACACAGTTTAAATACGACGACCGTAAATACTCGTAAGTAGGTACATACATTATGATGTATGAGAGGAAGTATTTTAAAGAGACCTTGCACGTCCCAACTTTGTCACCAATTCGTTTGTTACTTAGTATGTACGTCAAAGGACAGATTTATGTGGTTATATTTTAAAACGTAAATTGTCCTGTGGTACCACCTAGTATAATTTTATTGTTTTGAATTACATTTTGCTTGTATATCGGAAACACGTCTTTAATGTTAAAGCGTTGGTCGGGAGCGTGATATTATTTTCACGGCCATATTTTAAGTAGCGTTGTCTTCAAGCGTTTCCTGATATTTTTTTAGCAGCCAAGTGGTGTTAAATTAGCACGATGTTTTCTTTCCTATTCGGCGCATGTAGTAGGTACACGAATATGCATGCAAATATAAAAGTATGACGTACACCTCCCTATTCGACTTGTGTTTGAAAGGTTTTTTAAAGTTCGATAGGTATTGCCCTGTATTGCCATTCGCCATTGATTTATTTCTGTGCTATTCGTAACGTCATGCATGTGCCTTTAGGTTTTTTTTAATCTTCTTCTTCTTTATCAGTCTATAGATGTCCACTGTTGAACAAAGGTCTCTTGTATTCTTGCACGGCCTCTTGACTTCCAAAGGCCTCGCTCTTGCGCCCGCCTGCATTCAGCGGCTCCCTGCGACACGTTTGATGTCGTTTTAAATCATAACTAAGTATTTGTAATGCGAAAGACGTGGGTTTGTTTGTTAGTTTGTCCTTCAATTATGCAGCAACAGATCAACTGATCGACGTGTTTTTTGCATGGTTATGGTTGAGGACTTGCAAAGTGACTTAGGCATACCTTTTATCCTGGAAAAATAGAAGATTCCCGCAGAATTTGTAAAACTTAACTCCACGTGGACAAAGTCGCGGGCAAAAGCTAATTTATAATTTAGGTAGGTATGTGTTAGTAAAATTAATTTCCGTATTGATATAAAAGTTTATCTTCTCGAGAAGCCGTAAAACTGTAGAATTGGTTCCCGAAAGAGACTCAACATGATCAGTGATCACGTCGCAGCGGCTCAGAGCGTGCGGGTCGTGGTATTGAACTTCACGTGAAGCTTTAAGGCTTGGGCAAAACGAAGACAAAACGCGTGACGATAGAGCTATGCGTGAAGACAGTTGCAGTGGCACAGCAGGTAGTCAATCAAACGTCTGAAAGCGAACGATGTATTTGTAATACATTATTATTGAAAACAAAATACTGTTTACTCTTTAGGGTTCCGTAGTAAACAAGGAATCCTTATAGTTTCGCCATGTCCGTCCGTCTGTCTGTCTGTCTGTCTGTCTGTCTGTCCGCGGTTTAGCTCAGAGACTATTGGTACTAGAAATCTGTTATTTGACAAGGGTATAAATATCAATCACGTCGACAAAGTGGTGAAATAAAATTTTGTAAAATAATTTTTTTAGGGTACCTCCCCTACATGTAAAGTGGAGAAAAATTTTTTTCTCGAGTATCCCATAGTGTGGGGTGTCGTTGAATAGGTCTTTCAAAAATATTGTGGGTATGGGAACACTATTTTTCAATTCAAGGATCCGTTTGTGAAATATGATATTTTAAAGTGCTAAATTTTATTAGAGTCAAGTGTCCCCCCCCCCCCTCTGCCAGCTAAATGGTTGTATATAGGATACAAGAAAAAATTCACAGCAGTAGTATATATAATGAATTTTAAAGGAAAACTATCACGGCTAAGTAGGGTTCATTAGTTAAGGAGTTATATCTATTTTTTCTAAGTTAGGTATTACACGTTGTGAAAGTTGCATATTTTGTAGTTAAACCATGGAACTCAAAATCTATTCAATTCATAAATAAAATAAAAGCACTATCCTAGGTCAGCAATAATATTTGAGACTTTCAACTACGGAACCCTACACTGCGCGTGACCCGACACGCACTTGGCCGGTTTTTTTACAATAAGTATGAAACTTCGCAGTGTGACGGCAATTTCATTCATTCATTTTCACAATCCACTCACATTCCATCGTCAGCCCACTCCTGGGCACATGTCACGTCTCGAATAAGAACGGTCTTAGACCTCCACTCCACCACACCAACCAAGTGTGGAATAGTAGACATCATAATATACCTTTTCATATCTTCTTTCTTCTTTACCTACTTCCTATAAATCTGTACAGTAACGAACTGATAACAAACAGCCTACATCGGTGAACAAAGAGATTTGGTAGGAAATTCCTCGAGGAGATTCTGTTTTATTTTATAGGATATAAACAATTCCTACACGGAAAAAAAGAATTAATTGAATCAACAAAATGAAATTTCTTGTGATTTTTCGTAAATTCAAGTATATAATATGTTTTAGCGTGAGAAAATGAAACTCAAAAAATAGACCAAATCTTGGTTGAAAACTTTTATGTTTAGTTTTGCGTCAAGAGAAAAATATTTGATTTGAAAATATTTTTAATCTGATGCTGAGGCAATTTGTTTTTTCTTAGTTTGATAACTAATATCTTACTTTGAGAAAATATACATAAGAGCATTTATTTTTCTATTGGCAAGAAAATATTGTCTCACGTCTATAGGGAGAAAATGTTTCTTGGATTAAATATATAATTTCATTGATTTAACTTTAAAATATTAAGAAATCTGTTTTTTTCTGTGTAGGAGAGACTTTATTGAAATTTATAAATTTTATGAAGAAACATTTTTTAAAAACTACTGTTACAACTTCGACGCCACGTTGGCCGTAGAATATGTTGCGATCGCGAGTCGCTGCCGAGTCGCGGGTGTCACGCGCTATGTTTCTCCAAGCTTTAACATTTACAGATAAAAACAAAGCGTAGTACGTGTCACGTTCAGATCATCCGAAGCTTTTAGTTAAAATCCCGAGCTCTATTTTCGGTCGAGGAACTTTGAATAGTATGTTTTAGCAGTAAGGAATACTATGTTTATGATTTTTGGAACCAAGTTCCTTATCGGACTGTACGGACTTGGCAGATGGTGGATAGTCGAAAAAAAGTGTAAGAATTTTCCGTCGCGACCTTTGTGTGTAGCCTTCATTTATTACACACGTTCCGTCATTTTGGTGGTAGCGGCTAAACGAAGGAGTGAAACTATCGGTTCGGGGGTTCGAATCCTGACTTCAGATTATTAATTTAATTATTTTTATTATTAACTAGCTAGCTAGCGTGACTGAAGGACAAACCAACAAACACACTTTCACATTCATTATAATAGTATGAAGTATATCTTGGGAAATTCGTGCTCAGATATAGGTTGAAGATACCGTAACCATCTATAATTAACGTTTATTAATTAACTTTGTATTGATATACGAATCTATTCGCAACAGTGATAAGACAGAATACCCGTTTGATAAGATTTTTATCTTAAGTCGTTAAGTTAGTTTTAATTAATTATTTATTACTTTTACTATTACTTTTAAAAGTTACAGATCGTCGTTGACTTAAACTTTGGGATTAAAACATGCATTGAACATTATTTTAATGCTATAAAACTATAATTTATTTTAAATCCATATCAACATTGTGCTTTCATTGATAAAATTATTGCCGCTATTGAATTTGTCAAGTTCAGTTCTCTAGGTCAGACACCTTTGCATAACATAAACCGTAAAAATTATTAACAACAACAATTACATAAGCTAATTACTGGGATAGAAATCGATTATTCACACTGTATGATATATAATTACTAAAGTATTTATATAATAATAATTCTTTGATGATTTTGTTTATTTACTTGACTATGTATGTAACTAAGTGTGCAACTTGCATAGCTAGGTATATCTAGTAGGAATGGAATTCTCGGTTGGAATGGCATTCCGAACCAGTGGTGTTAGATTCACTTGACGATTCGAAAGCACTTTGTAAAAGTTTATTTGAATAAAAAATTATTCTATTCTATTATGTAAGGTAAGGTTAACAAAACTGTCGTCAGAATGGGTTAAGTCGGTGATCTATAAACTTTTACTATACGCAATAATAGACGCATTATTAATATCATTATCATCAACCTATCCTTGTCCACCAGTGGAAATAGGCCTCTCTCTAGTGTCTAGTGTGTTGAAGGTCGTCCCACGCTGCGTTTTCCGAAGCACATCTGCTACAGTAGCCATCGATTCCTACCTAACACCTAAAGTATAAGTGCTAACTGCTAATCCTTTGTATAAGCTGCACCATAGATTTATTACTAAAGGCAATTTAGTTATTCACGGCCTTCTAGGAGCTCAGCAAAATAAAAGGATTTCCATAACTATCATTTGTTTTTTTCAGCTCTTCACGGCAGCAGTTCTACTCTACGCATGCTTATCAGCCATCTACTACGCCAAATTCAACCCTATTATCCCGGATTATAGTTTAGAATACGACGACTACTTCTTGGAGCGTAGCGCAGGGAGGAAAGCTAGAAGTGTAGATGCTTCAGAGACCCCTTCAGGAATTAGTTGGATAAATCCGACAACGTTTCAGTTCGTTTTAGACGCGATATCAAAGCATTATGAAGAACAATGACAATAGACTGAAGTTAAAGGCTTATAGTCCTAAAATATCAAAGTACTTACTATACTATAACAATCCTTATCGTTGGCAACTTATCAAATTAGCTACTCTTTGTTAAACTTAGAATGAGAGCTTGTATAATTGTACAAATATAACAGTAAATTGTGATGCCAAAATCAATAGGCGTAATAGTTTAAACTTATCAATTAAGATGTGGCTTTTAGTAAATCAAACAAATTCTCTATATTTGAAATAGCCAAAAATGATACTAAATTACTACTGATAAGTATAGCGTATTTAGACAACACGCAGAGAGCGTTTTAAAAAATTAGGTATATCTAAACACTACTTAAATGCCATGTTCTTGCGTTTTTTAAATGATTTTTTTGGTTCCCTGACATTTATAAGGGAATATAAGTTCAATAAAATCATTAGACTATGGCGTCGTCGTTTAAACTCAAAACTAAATAGGGGGATTAAGAAGGGATAAAAGCTTTAAAAGAGCCATGGGGCTGTTATAATATCCTTTTATAATTGAAGTTTAATTTACTTGAATAAACTGCTGTTCTATACACGGTAACGGCAGCAATTAATTGGTCTAGGTATGCATTTATTATTGTTAGGTGAATATTTGCTTTTGTTACCCTGTGTGACAGATCTGATTCCATGGAACTTTAGGAAAAGTTCCCTGTAGTTTGATCTTTTATAATTAAGCTTTAGTCAATCATTTTGTAATTAAAACTTTATTTTTATGTTTAAGTAGTATTTAGTGTGTAGTCAAAAATATGCTCAATAATTGTACAATAATATTTTTAATAAGTAACATTTGTTTATTTTTTTTGTTTTACTGAGACTTTATATAATATGCTCAAATCTAGTTCCTAGACATTATTTGGATGATAACTTTGCTGAGACAAGTTGTTAATTACAAAGCTCGGATAAAAAAAATGATTTACTCCGGTTCTTTTCCCCCATGCGGGTAGATTATACCTTCTACTATATTTTATGTATTATACGTATATACTATACCTAAGTATTAGATAATACCTTCTAGCCATCTACCATTATGCGCTACTATAATAGTTGTAGTGTATTTCCTGACTGTTTTGTGGGGATCGGGAAGCATAAAACAGGGCCGATAAGGAATTCCAGTTTCTTCCAAGGCGAATGTTTGTGTTGTGCGAAGAAATTTTATGACTTTTCAAAGGCTCGCTAAAATTAAGTTCCTACTTTGAATTATATTTAAAATGTTTATGAACAAGTAAAGAAAATTCATTCAGATTCAATTCAAGACATTCATTCTCTTTGCAGATAAATTCTGCTTTTGAGTTTGAAATAGTAAGTGATTGTTTTATTTGGTACCAAACTTTATCATTTGATTGATATATACTCAAAGGATTGATATCATTCGATAATAATATTTGAGGTTCGAATTCAATTTCATATTGAATTTTGGCAAAATATCAAAAAAAAAAATTATTTAAGACTTTCACCAACATGGAACTATTGTCTGATACTTATAGTTATTATCGAGAGTAAGATTTGGTGAGATTGGCAGGACTAACAAGTGCGCCACGAGAAAATTTTGTCTACTCATTTACTCGTGAATCTTTAAGCGATTTCACGAGAAAATGGGTTGACAAAATTTTCTCGTGGTGTGCTTTTTAGCCCTACAGGTCGAAGTCCGATTTAACTTTTTTTTTTAAAATTAAGTTGTGCCCATGCAACTAGGAATTACGACTATATTGTGCCTAAGGTACTCGTAAGTTAAGCTGTCTCTTTCTATGTCATATACTTAGACGTTGTCGTAATTCCTAGTTCCATGTCATATACTTACATCAAAAAGCCTATTTGTAGCAGTGTGGGTGACGTTGGCAGTGGTCGAGCCAGGGTTCGATGGCCGGTCGTTCGGACTACTCTAGAGTCTAGGATATTCACAGGATGTCGCTAACACCGGCCGGTCTGAAACGTGTTATTACAGACCATTGTTATTCATCTTTACATTTTCCCTCTAACTGTAAAAATTGTATGAATCATAATTTTTTTCGATCATAAAACAAGCTTTTGTAAAGTTTGCAACGTACAATATAATGTATGTATTTATTTTTATGTACAATGTTTTATTTCTTTTTTTTGACGTCTGATTGTACTGTTGTCTCTGCCATCACAGTGTAAAAAAAATTCTTTGATGAAAAAAGAATACAAAATAATATGAAAGAGCGAGCTATAGTTTATCCTACTGTCATGGACCTAAAAACACCTAGATATAGTATAATAAATTATGGTTAAGTTTACGGTATACAATAAATAAATAATCAGGGTTAGTAACCCTTAAATAGGCAGGGTGTAATGTACCTATTCCATTCCTAATAATCGTTTTACTTTTGATTTCTGTGTTAAGGTTTGACTATTAGTACCTTAGTGGTAAGTTTGGTGTGCAAGCGAAGTAGACCAGTAGTATATTATGTAGTATTCCTATTAGGGAATATTCTAAACCTTAGACATTAAATAATCTAATAGCCAATTGAAGAATGAAGAAGTGTGAAAATACGCAAAGCTAAAAAAACATTATTATGAAAACTAGAACCTAAATAAAAAAACAGGTGCCTTTCTGACAATTTAGATATAATCAATACCAGAAAGCAGTGAGCTGAGAATGGAAGAGGTTTTTAGTTCGAATCTTACGAGTAGTGATGTCAGGCATACCAATCGATGGTATTCATGAGGATTTTCATCCTCAGCAAAGAAAAAGATAAGAAGCCTGATAAGAAGCCCATATCAGTAGTCTCTTATCATGTCAAAATTCCGTCAAACGATAACGTTTCGCATCGCATCCGATTATCGAGCGATCAATTAGGCTATCTCACGCTTCAGCGGTAAACCACAACAGTTTCCGTATTTTTGCGGTTCTCTGTCGCTTTGCGTGCTCAGCTCACTGCTCAGGCGACACCGTTATGTCCGAGAGCTCTGTATTGCTGCGGTGGAGCTGAGGTTGTTAGTGCGTTTCGCCTCGGGCGGATTGGCGTGCCAGTTCAACGCTCAAGCGATGCGCAAACGCACAGCCTATAAGGCACTTATACCGCGCGGGTGTCTCGTATTTGTTCAAACAGTGCCCTAACGCGATTAACTGGGACACAGTTGGTTCATATAAACAAATACACGAACTAAGTGAATAGTGTTTGTTTTGGTATTTAGAAACTTCCTGGGGCGTGCTGAGCTACTCTATTTTATGGGTAAGTCATGAAAAAAGTTAAAAAATATGAAGTCCAATGTTTACTAGGTCAAAAACGAGATGTTACAGGTTCAAATCCATTCACTCTAAATTAGATAACAGACTCGATACTTTTAGTTAGTTTAGTTTAGTTAATTTAGTTTAGTTACTTTAGTTTAGTTACTTTAGTTTTGTAATAATAGAATTAATTGTTTGGCATGATGGGCTAATTAAAACAACAATTAATTATTGTAAGGGTCTTTGCGGATAATTCAATCAACACGAATTAATTAATTACAGTCCAACCTTTGAACATAATACATTTCACAGTGTTAATGAACTTTGAAAATCTTTTTCAAACATGTTAACTATAAAATTATTTATTATGTATCTCATAGATGCACAATGACACTGCCTACCTCATGGGTGATCTGATCACTCTCAGATCATATCTCTGGTTTAATGCCCAGATTTTAAAAAATGCCTCTGCGGATAATTATTATGCAGGTAAGGCTATCGGTTGATTTTTTAATTTTGGTCAGGAAAAGGTCTTCAGAACTTAGCGAAGATTAGCGAACTACGCATTAGATATTAAAGTGCATAAATAGGTATGTGCACAAACCTCACCAGCCCGTCTAGCATGCTCGCGAAGAGAGAAAGAGAGATATTGTCGATGTAGACTGATTTCTCGTGTACTCTTTTAAACTTCAAAATTCGAGAAAATGACGTCGCCACACGCCATGTTAGCATTCGTAGAGAAAAATAGAGAAAATAATTTGATCTCTACATTTGATGTAACGAGACGAATCATTGTGTGCAACTATGTTAGTTTCGATATAGATATAGAAATAATACGAGAAAAGGGGTAGACAAAATTTTCTCGCGCGTGCATGCTACTTATGCCTGCTGGTGTAGTTTCTATTATCTCACTCTCATATTCCGCTGGGACGGCAACCCGAAACCATCGGAGACAGTTCTTATCCAACATATCCAAGGCACGGGAGTAACACCGAATACATTCCAACACCGGGCCGCGCTATTGAGAATTTTTTGACAGAAAAATCGGATAGCATTGTTCGACTCTACACAATTCCGGACCTCATGCTCCACCTCTGAATAAACTAGCCACTAGAGCTAGACCAATAAGAATATTACAAAGACAATAACTAATAAGAAAAAAGCTAAATTAAAACTTTAACACTTGTATTGTATAAGTTCCCTTGAAAAGACATCAACGCATCTATCGCAGCAAGCATGCGGTATAACTTGATCCATATACATATTCTGATATGAAACATCAAACTGGTTTGTATAGTGTAATTATTATACACAATACCATGATTATTCATAGAACTGTTATGTATCTCGTTTAACGTATAGTTAAGTAGCTTATGCCCTCGGCTTAGTCTGCGTTTTTTTTTTAAATCCTGCGGGGACCTATTTTTCCCTGAATTATTTTTCCTTGAAAATATTCTACGTCACTTTCGTTTTTAAAATTACAGATAAAAATGAAGTCTATTTTTACAAGCTTTTATTTAGCTTCACCTGTCCCGATGTTTGTCATCAACGATGTTTGTCATCAAATCTTGCATATAAAATTTGATCCACTTCCCGGTTACCGATTGAGCTGAAATTTTGCATACATGTGTAAATCGCGTGACAATGCAATATTATGATGACATGGTGCTGATCTGATGATGGAGCTGGAAGGTGGCCATAGGAACTTCGCAATTAAACGACACAATCTCATCGAGTTTGAGGTCGTTTGAATCATCTTAATGAGTAGTTTGTCTTTCAATGGTAACCAGGGTTTGATGATGGAGCTGGAAGGAGGGCATAGGAACTCTATAATGAAACGACGCAACCACATCGAGTTTCGTCTCGTTTGATTCGTCTTGACGAGCACTTTGTTTTTAGATGGTTACCAGCAGGGTCTGATCTGATCAGGGTCTGATGATGAAACCGGAAGGTGGTTTTGGTAACTTTGTAATAAAATGACGTAATACCATCGAGTTTAGACTCGTTTGATTAGTGCTGACAAGTAGCTGGTCTTAGATGGTACTCAGGTTCTCATGATAAAGCCTGAAGGTGGTTTTGGCAACTCTGTAATAAAACGACATAACCCCATAGAGTTTGGGCTCGTTTGATTCGTCTTGACAAGTAGTATGGTTCTAGATGTAGCCAGCTACTAAAAGCTTGTATTTTAAATAAAAAATTTTAATTTACACTTGTTAATTTTGAAATTTGAATCCTTCTAAATATAGGAACCTGTATGAATTATAAATACCGTTATAAAATAGCCAGCACGTTATCATAATAATTAAGAGACCGGTTAAATTTATTTCATCCGGTGGCTCATTCCACTGCAGGTTCTAGTACGTACATACATTCGTCGTACATACAAACAATGAATATCACAGTTATATTAATTTACGATACAAATCAGGTTGGTAGGTATACTTTAATTTATATCATATGAAAATTGACGTACGTACCTATATTTACAAGTATTACCTTTTAACCCACGGGTTAAATACTGTTGAAGTCTGAATTTCATCATTATTTCAGATTACAGCAATATATATACCACTTTTATAAGTTACAACAATATTACTTAACGTTATTAACTTAGTATACTTAACTCCCGACAGATGTCATATTGTAAAATATATTATGCGAAAGTGTATTTGTGGTTTACTCGTTTGTCCTCAATCATTGAACAACTTGGTGATAAATCTTTTTATCCCGAAAAAACAAGGGGTTTCCCGCGAGATTTTTAAAAACTTAAATTCACGCGGATATAAATGTTGGACGCCGAAGTCGGAGACAAAAGTCAATCATGATCATAACGCACCACTCTTACCCGTGAAACATCATCAGCAGTAGGTAGTATTGGTCGTAAGAAAATTACTTTTTAAATCGGCATTCTCTTTGCTAAGATATATTTTCCATGTTACTGATAAAAAAAAAGAAATTGGCAGTCATAGGGACTGCCGATAGAAGTGAAAACTAGATTTGCTAATAATTAAAAACAAATATAAAATAAACATAAATAAATAAATAAAATAAAATAAATATAAAAATAAATAATAATAATTAAAAAAGGGCACTGTCACGTTTCGTGAGTGAGATTTGAAGCTGATGCGATATCATACATTAAACGGTAAGGAAGGCGGCTGCTGGCCAACTGCGCTGTACAAGGTTGCTTGAGGACCTCTAAAATGTTGAACGCTTACTGAAATCTCTAGGTGACGATGGTGACGGTGATGATTTCACGAAATCCATGTTTTTTGCTCACCCAAAAAAGGGCTCAACGTGCCTAAAGAAATTTTCACTTCAAAAATTGTGTTATAAGCGTATCGACGTAACTACTAATTACTCGTAATAATCCAAGAATTTTTTAAGTATAATTTTGATTTTTGGCTCATCTTATAGGTTCTGCTGTAGAGATCTGTGTATTTTGTTGACTGCAGATTAAATCTACAATTACACGTTGTTTATTTTATGATATCCATTTTGAAATTTAATGCACGCAAACGTACGTCGCCGTCAGGACATCCTGTGCCGGCTCCGGAAAGCGCGCCTGTCGCTACTCAAGATGAAGATAATTACCTATATCGTCTGTATTCAAATTAAACACTGAGACTTCAAAAAATATGAACAATATTCGTGATGTGCGTTTCAGTAAATAAATGAAATATTTCATAATAGGTAGCTATCATAAATCTGAATCAAATAATTAGAAAGGAAGATAAATTTAGGTATGTATTAAACATATATATATGTCATTGTATTGAATTAAAACCTATATTATAATAATGATAAGTATATAATTTGTTCCGTGAGAGTACGGTCTGCACATATCCTACTAATATTATAAATGAGAAAGTTCGTCAGGATGGATGTTTGTTACTCTTTCACGTAAAAAGTACTTGAAACTTCATAATGTAAATACCTCATACATCAAAATAGCACATAGGCTATATTTAATCCCGGAAAATTAAAGAATTCATCATCATCACCAAAAGCCGCGGACGAAGTCGAGGGCATCAACTAGTTTAAATACAAATACAGAATTAAAATAAAATCCTTACATCAATGAATTTATTAAAACAAAATTGTTCCAAATTCCAATTGAAGTACCGTACCTTACTTCAATTGGAATTGTAATTCAATTGATCTGTACTTGTTAAAGTACATATTATTTCTACGATACGTAGTATATTAGATCGTAACTATAGGTAGTACTATTATACACAGTTCCGGACGGACGGAAACATAAAAACTGACATTTATGACAAGGTCGCGTTAAGATACTCGTATAACGTATTAGGGTAATAAAGTGATTCACACCTCTTATTACATAAAATATTATCTAGGTCAACATACAAGTTAACAAACTAAAGCCAAGAAGCTCAAGACTTGTAGACAATAAAGGAAGCAGTTTAATATGATTAATATATTTAATATATCGACTGCATCTCTATCATTTCAATTTATGAATGAATATACCTACTTTTAATTACAATTCAAGGTTAGAATCTTGTACTCCGATCAACGAAAAATGAACGAAAAGGTCTAAGTAGGTAACAGTTTTTTTTCAATAATAATATATTTTTTCAACAATATAATATTGGAATAAAAGTTATGTGACGAGAAAGTTGAATCCAATGCGACATGCTTATATGTTGGTAAATTTTCAATCACGCCGCAACAGAGCTATTATTGATTTTGTAACATCACCATAGCAATCATAAACTTAGTTCCACCAATCAACACTAGATGGCGCCACTTACATGTTTATAAAATCTAGATCGCGCTATGGGAATTAACGCGGCTAACAATAAGACACCGCCCTGGCAAGTGCTTTTGTATTCTGGAAAACGACTCCAATCGTGATTCCTGCTTTCGCTTCCACTGCGTGGGACGACTGTAAGGGACACGGTCTTAGTCATATCTAGTTTACGTGGTCGTGCTTCCTGCTTTCGCTTCCACTGCGTGGGACGACTGTATGGGACTCGACTCTCGGCGAATCCACTCTCCACCCAATATATTATATTTATTCTACTAGAGCCTCCGAGTTGTCACTTACCTCCCGACCCGTCTGCCACGTAGAACCCTATACATCTTGTATACATCTTGTTATATCAGTTATTACAACTGGCGCCCAACGTGGGGCCGCCACTTTCAATCTGGCGGACAACGTAGGCAAGATTGGAGATCACTGGCCCTAAACTCTACGTCTGCGATCGGGTCGAACAACAATATGGCGCTGACGGCGGACCATTCAGCCCCACGTAACGTGAAGATTCGGTGCTCCTATTATAAGAACCACGGACATGCGGTTTCAGAATGTCGTAAAAAGAAGACAATTGAATCACGAGCTGAGCATACTCAAGCCTCTAAAGAGATGTCAGACATCGGCATAAACACGGTGGACATCGACCTGCCACAGAATGATGAATTAAAATCAGATGCATGTAGCTACGCTTTGGGAGCTGTTTTAATCCAGGGGGAGGGAGAGGATGAACACCCCGTTGAATACGCTCCGTTGGAGATGCTGATACAGTCATTGGAACTTATCACGCTTCTTCACTAAAACCTTATATTGGACCTGAAAAAGATCATCCAACCCCAATTCAACCTTTACGAAAGAGAGGACGCCCCCGAAAGAACAAATAAGGAAATATCAACCAAACATACCCAGTTTCCTCGTCGGGACGCCTTCGAAAACTGAGGGGGAGACTGTAACATCACCATAGCAATCATAAACTTAGTTCCACCAATCAACACTAGATGGCGCCACTTACATGTTTATAAAATCTAGATCGCGCTATGGGAATTAACGCGGCTAACAATAAGACACCGCCCTGGCAAGTGGCAAGTGCTTTTGTATTCTGGAAAACGACTCCAATCGTACTTCCTGCTTTCGCTTCCACTGCGTGGGACGACTGTAAGGGACACGGTCTTAGTCATATCTAGTTTACGTGGTCGTGCTTCCTGCTTTCGCTTCCACTGCGTGGGACGACTGTATGGGACTCGACTCTCGGCGAATCCACTCTCCACCCAATATATTATATTTATTCTACTAAAGCCTCCGAGTTGTCACTTACCTCCCGACCCGTCTGCCACGTAGAACCCTATACATCTTGTTACATCATATTACAATTTGACTTATTGCATGGGTATATAGTTGAGGACTTGAAGAGTGACATAAGCTTTTTATTCTAACTCCGCTCAGACAAATTGGCGGGCCAAAGTTAGTATAATTTTTTCCATTTCCGCTATTCCGCATTAGCTTGTGCTAGCATTGGACGGCATTTTATAATTGCAGTGGGTTAAAGTTAAAGACGGTTCAAAAAGCGTCTAACTTTCCGATTTAAGTCTTCTCACTGGGCTATTGAAGCTCTATTGACTGAAGATTCGGGCCAGACGCTGTCTCTAATACTATCCGATTTCCGTCTTTTTTATTCCGATTTCAATTTAAAAAATCTTGACCCGTTTTTGTACGATTCGAATCGGACTAATTATAGAAACCATCTAAACAGACTAAATACAGGAATTACAGAAATGCACCTAATGTACTGTAACTTTCAGTAACACGAACTATTAATATAATTATATAACAATACATTTTTTTGTAGGGGAGGCAGGTACTAGTACCTGCCTCCCCTACAATGAATCCCCCCCTGTAATTAAAAAAAATTTGTAAATTTTCATCCTCAAAATTTTTCCGTTAGCCACGCAGATCGCCAACATTTTGTAAGGATTAGGATTAGGATAAATTGAGTAAAGCTATACATAATTATTAGATGCCTAAAACTTTTTTATTATTTGTCATACATTTGTAACGCTAAAAATGTAATCTCAATAAAAAATGAGTTTTTAAAAACTTATTACTTATTTAGTTCGCAAATCGCAATCGAATGTCAGAGGCACGTACCTACCAATTTGTTAAATTAATGTTTAATCAACTGGCTTCATTCAAATGTCTCATCCAATATAAGTTACCAGCCTTTCAAAGTCATCCGTCGGCTCATTTAACGTCGACCTTGGCAAGAGAAATTCTTAAGCTTTTTTCATCCGTTTTTGCGATCCAGAATAAACCGACTTTTTTTATTTGTCTTCTGTTTGTAAATGACACGAAGATGTTCCACGGACTGTGTTTACACGTATGTAGTATGTTATGTAGTAGTAGCCTATGTCACTCTCCAGGTCCTCAACTATACCCATGCAAAAATCACGTCAATCCGTTGCTTTGTTGCGGCGTGATTGAAGGACAAACCAACAAACACACTTTCGCATTTATAATATTAGTATGATCACGATTTTTTACTGGTTATTTAGGAGCAGAAAATATAGTTTGTTAGATACTTCGATCGAAATATATTATCGATCGATCGATCGACTGAGCAACGATGAATACATATTCATTGTTCACCAGCAACGAATACTAGTACATACTAGTATTCGTTGCTGCTAAGTTTGATAAGTCAAGATGTTCCGAGAGTGCTCCATGTAAACGAATTTCGATTCATATTTGAATAGTAGGTAAACTTTTGTAGATACGCCAAGTTACAGTGGCCCAAAGATTTGTTTTTACTAATTATTTTAATTTAATTATTTTAATTCTAAAAAATTAGAGACATCAGTGTTGTAGAGCATTCACTTACAAAGTTTTATTGAGTTTGATTGGTTAGGTAGATAGGTAGTTATTATTCTAATCTCCTTCTTCTTCTTTTGTATAGGGCGTAGCTTACTTCATAGTATCAACAAACAATAAAACAATGTTAATAAATTGATAATAATTGATGTAATACGTAGATATATGTATTTTAGCATTAGACACACTTTAATGATTCTGATTAATGACTCAGGTTTACTATGAGCGATTCTAAATGAAGATCAAGAGTACTAAGTGCAGTTTCGTCCTTGTTTATTTACTGAGGTATTTTTATTTTATTCACACGTTGCATACGTATGTAGTATGTACCTACTACAATAATAAGGATAATGAAAAATCATTGCGCTAAACTTTTAATTCGCTCAGAGTCAGAGTTTGTGTAGGTTGTGCGGATCAAAGCTTGTGTGAGGAGACACTTGTAATATTTACTGAGATAAATATAATAATGGTCCAGCTAGGTAAGTACAATTTCAAGAAAGAGATAAATCGCTGAACCAACTCAGCTTGACAGTGTTTGAAACTTTGAACCATTCGGGAGGTCCCAGAAAATAAGGGACATCTGAAAAAAGAGCAGCTGTAAAAACTACAAAAACTATGACATTGACATTCACAAAAAACTAGTTTCAAACTTCAATGTGATAGAGTAACTTTTATATTTGCAACGATTTTAGGGTTCCGTAGTAAACAAGGAACCCTTATAGTTTCGCCATGTCCGTCCGTCTGTCCGTCCGTCCGCGGTTTAGCTCCGAGATTATTGGTACTAGAAAACTGTAATTGGCAAGGGTATAAAATATTAATCACGCCAATAAAGTGGTGAAATAAAATTGTGAAAAATATTTTTTTTAGGGTACCTCCCTGACATGGGGATGAATTTTTTTTCTCGTCTATCCCATAGTGTGGGGTGTTGTTCAATAGGTATTTCAAAAATATTGTGGGTTTGGGAACGCCATTTTTCGATTCAGGGATCCGTTTGTGAAATATGATATTTTAAAGTGCTAAATTTAATTAGAGTCAAGTGTCCTCTGCCAGCTAAATGGTTGTTTATAGGATACATGAAAAAATTCACAGCAGTAGTATATATAAAGAATTTTATAGGAAAAATATCACAGCTAAGTAGGGTTCATAAGTTAAGGAGTTATATCTGTTTTTGCTATGTTAGGTATTACACGCGTAGTGTAAGTTGCATATTTTGTGCTATATAACAGTATTTATAACATGGAACTCAAAATATATTCAATATTCATAAATAAAATAAAAGCAATATCCTAGGTCAGCAATAATATTTGTGACTTGTAACTACGGAACCCTACACTCCGCGTGGCCCGTCACACACTTGGCCGTTTTTTATTTTATATCAATCCAATTGCATGATAAGTTGATAAATCAACCTTACTGAAACTCTTATTATAAGAAAAAGCGAAGTTCCAGTAATGTTATTTCGTATCACAACTCTTTTCAATGTTAATGTCAATGTACCACGACTACGAGTTACGAGAGTTGGTGGAGAAAAAATATTAAAACATTGACTCGCGTGCCAGATACGAAGCCCTGTCGTTGCGTTTGTGTGTATGTAAATAAAAAAACAGCTGCAATAAAGCCTAAATTTTTATGATTAAGAGCTTATGGCTTTAAAGCCATATTCCACAGCGCTGGCCAAGTGCATTAATTGAATTTTTAGGCTGAGATCTATAGATCGTACTCTGGCTCTGCTCAAGACTCAAGAATGTCCTGACATAAATCTGTCTCGTTGAATTCAGTCTTGAGTCTGAGCTGAGTGAGAGTGCCGTCTATAAATCTCACCTTAAGGTACCCGTCCCACCACGCCCATCTTCAGTGTATCAGCGTTTCCTGGATTTGGCCTATGGAAAATAGTTTTTTGTAATTACGTATTTATAAATTTTAATAAGCGTATATTATGCATGAGCTTTTATATAATTTTATAATTATGTACTTATTAAGCTTATTTTATTTTTGAATATAAGCGAAATAAATGACCTTGCTATCTCGTTTACCTTGTTCTCCAGCTTCAAAACTGTATTGCCTATCAATCTCACGACTAGCTAATCTAATACCAAAACTGCCACCACTTCCTTATCTATTATAAGTGAAAGGTTAATAGTCTTTACTTTTCTTACGTCATGGGTAGGTACCTTATTGAATGGATCATAATGTACAGTTACTGAGGCTCGCGCGCAATCTGTCATGTCATTGCCGTGATGAATATGGTTTTGTATGGTTGTTAGATAGTTTCTTCAAACGAAGGCAGTGCCTGTATAAGTTGTTGTCCATAAGTTTGGATCTTGATGGCTTTGGGAGTTATCAGGTAGCAAAGGATTCAGCTGAAATTTGTAAAGAAAAAATATTATAGGTACCATGGATTAAAACATAAGCTGCTTTTTATACCCTAAAAATTCATGGTTCCCGCAGGATTTTGAAAAACCGAAATTCACATAATATTACTTCTTCATGCCACAACTAATAAACCGATTTTGCTGAAATTTGAACTGAAGATAGATTATACTCTTGATTAAAATATAGGCTACTTCCAATAAAATCCATGGTTTACCAAATACCTGATTTATTATCTCCGAAATGTTTCCTGCAATTTATTTACCATCTGATTTAAAGTTATTCTTAATTAAATAAAGGATAAATAATTAGTTAGTTACACAATTAAAATATTCGTTGCCGTAACTCTTAATACAATTTATAAAGGAAACCGTAATTTTAATAAATTATTTCTCAGATTTTTTCATACCCAAAACTGAACAATGCATTCAGATAATATTATGTAAATTCCAAAAATAAGCATTATCCTACTAATCCTACTAATATTATAAATGCGAAAGTTTGTGAGGATGGATGTATGGATGGATGTATGGATGGATGGATATTTGTTACTCTTTAACGCGACAACGAATGAACCGATTTTGCTGAAATTTGGCACAGACATAGATTATAGTCTGGAATAGCACATAGGCTACTTTTTATCCCGGGAAAACAAACGGTTCCTGTGGGATATTAGTATGCTACTTTTCACGTATTTATCTTTTAATTACGCGTCAATTATGTATGTATGTATGTATGTATGTATGTATGTATGTATGTATGTATGTATGTATGTATGTATGTATGTATGTATGTATGTATGTATGTATGTATGTATGTATGTATGTATGTATGTATGTATTTATGTATGTATATGTATCTATACTTATAATAAAACTGTAACTGGGCGAATTCTACTGCTGGTGCTGGGTCCTGCTCACCTAAATGGGTAATGGGTACCAAGTATGAACTACGCAGTGGCAAGCTGCCGTAAAAAAAATTCGCGCTTCCGTTTTGCTTTTACAAAAACTTCGTACAGTAGCTTTGTATTCTTAGATGACATCAATCTATTCACCTAATTTCACAATCGTTCGGTTTGGTTTAGGAATCACGCTCCCCCCATTGTTACGCCACTGGGCTACATCATTGAACTCCAGGTACCAATTCCTCATTCTTGATGGTGCTGGGTACCGGCTGAAGAAAATGTCGATTGTGGGTTGCTATTGTAGCTCTATACCACGTAGTACGGACTAGATACTGGCGTAGTGCAACGAAAAAGCAATTTTTAAAAACTTTTACCACGCGGACGAAGTCGCGGGCATCAGCTAGTATTCTATACTTAATAGGTTTTCCCTAAATATACCTCCATCGCATTTAGACTTGACTTCAGATGAATTGTTATTTATTATTTATTTGCAAGTATTGCTACGGTCTTTTTCTGAGATTGTTAATTACACTAAAGTACCTGGGTGACCGAGCTTTGCTCGTTTCTTTTTTTGGTAAATCTTGTTTTTTGGAAATTATATATTTAGAAAAAAAGTAATAATTAATAATAATAATAATAAAATTCATAGGGGGAAAATTAATCTCGAAAAAGACTCGAACCGGGGTCTTCTGGTTTCGGGACCGCCCGATTTCCTAAATGAGTTATTGGAACTTTATAGATGATGGGGAAATTTACCTTCGTATTCTAAAGATAATGTAGGGGTTTTTAAACATGGATAAATTAAAAGTAGCCTATGAATGTTTTAACATTCATCCAAACATCCATCCATACATCCTCACAAACTTTCACATCTTCTATAATATAATAAAACTGTAACAGGTCCAATTCTGTACATTGAAGATATTTTGAAAATTTTTGTTTGAGGGCACTCTATAATCGATACTGAAGCCAAAACAATTTTTTTTTAATTTTTTGTCTGTCTGTCTGTCTGTCTGTCTGTCTGTCTGTCTGTCTGTCTGTCTGTATCTTGGCCGCGCATCACGCCGTAACTACTGGACGGATTTAAATGAAACTTGGCACGATTTAAGTTAATACTACGAGGTATAATATAGGATACTTTTTATCCCGAAATTCAGCACGGTTCCCTTGGGAGAGGGGATGAAAGTCAAAATGTGTATTTCGCTGTAATTCTATAAGGCGTATTCCGATAAAGAGAGAGAGAAATTATAGACATCACGATCTTCAGTATAAGGTCCAAATAACTTGAACCCCGGAATCTACAAGATACTTTGAATGAACAGCTCATCTTAAGCTGGCAAGCGTACTTTATCGTATATAGCCATCGTGGATAGCCCTACTTTGTCAAAGTCAAACTACTCCAAAGGCGTCAGATTTTGCCAAACGATAATTATACCTACATACTACATAGTAGGTACTAGGTATGGATGTAATACATCGTATGGAATTAATGCTACAGTGTTTTCCTATGCAATTTAATATTCTATTCATACTAATATTATAAATGCGAAAGTGTGTTTGTTTGTTAGTTTGTCCTTCAATCACGCCACAACAGAGCCACGGATCGACGTGATTTTTTGCATGGGTACTATAGTTGAGGACATAGGCTACTTTTTATCCCGGAAAACCAAAGTGTTCACGAGGGATTTTAAAAACTAAATCCACGTGGACGAAGTCGCGGGCATCAGCTAGTTTATAATATTAGTAGGATTCGCTGATATCCAGGATCTTTAAAATTTGTAATAAAACCCACAAAGTCACCAAGTGTCACTCCAGGGCAAAAAAATTAAAAAAAGCAATTTTTTTGAAGGTTTTTGTATTGCGTTGCGTGATTTTTCATTATTATTTCCGTGATAGAGACTATCACAACATAACATTTCATATAGCTACATAATATTACGACTGAAGCTGTAGACACCGACATCCGAGGCTTAGAAATAGTGTCCATTTTACACCCTTTGAGTAAGGAACCTTCAAAACGCTCGTGAAGCATGCAGCAAATAGCATGTAGTTACATCACTTGGTAATTGGCATAACAACCTGCAGGCTAGAATTACAGGCGTGACGTCACTGCCAAGGTCAATGGGTCTTGTGAGCACGTTCAGCAGAAGGCTTCGTGATATCACTTATCAGTACTAATTCGTGACCGAGGAACTAGGAAATGTTCATGATAGCCCTTTTGATAATAATCTAATATAAAAAAAGAACCGACGGAATAAAGCGAACCTCCTTTTTTTTGCGAGTCGGTTAAAAATATACCTAATTAGTTTTACCAAAACCTCAACAATACATTCGATACTTATTCAATTAATAAAAGTGAGACCGTGCCGTGGTTCCAGACTTAACTCTATAATAAAAGTAGGATAAGAACATACAAACAAAAAAAAAAAAAACGTCTGTCTGTGGTTTCGAAATAACTGCCAATTACTAATTGATTGATTTAAGATAGAATAACCTAACACACTTAAAAAAATGTTCCTATCAGTCATTTTGTTTAGACTATACCAATAGTTTAAAAGGGATGTCTCCCAACTCCCATGTTATTGAAAACCTCTAATTTCCACATGGACAGAAATCGCGGGTATCTGATGATAGAGTCTAATATTTTTAAGTTTGTGCCAATATAGCAATTTCTTATACAGTATGTCTCTAATTATATCCAGGACTGTGCTCCGTAGTTTTTGTGCGGAATGTAAGTGGCCAAACTTCCTCTTGTAATATGTGTAGACTGTCGGCGTAAATTACTTGACGATTATTATTTTATGCTTCACGGTATTTGCTTGTGCCGTTCTTTGTTATACATTCTGTATTATGCCTTACGACGTAACGACTCTCCGACTGTTAGTTTAGCCAGAATAGTTTTACTTGCGAGATCAAATCAGAATTCCGAGATCCGTAGGAGAACAAGAGTTACGTCAAAATATCTCATCGAGTCACGAAGCTGAAGTGGTAATGGGCAAGGCACATACGAACCGGTGGTCGTTGAAGTCCCAATGTGCAGGAGTGGCAACCTCGAACCAGAAATAGTGTTGGACCTCCTAGGTGGACCGATGACATCAGATGAATCACAGGGAGCTACTCAATACAGGTGGCACAAGACTGAGTCATCACGTGGGAGTCTAGATACAAGAGACTTACGACCTATGGACGTCTATCGGTCGATAAAGAAGAATTCTTATTCTTCACCAGTTCAATGCGATTGGTCATTTTTAGATAGATTTTTCGAAATCTATATACCTACATAAAAGAAAGTGGTGTTAGTTACACTATTTATAACTCAAGAACGGATGAACCGATTTGGCTGAAAATTGGTGGAGAGGTAGCTTAGAACCAGGAGACGGACATAGGATACTTTTTAACCCGTTCGACCGCGTTTCCGTCAAGTCACTTTAAAACGTGGTATAACAAAAACCCATCTAACATGGTAAAAAATTTGACAATTATAAAAATGATAGCTAAACGTAATTGATAATATCATCAGTAATATGTTTTTTCTTTGAATCATCATTAACAATGCCGCGAGCAAGACGATCAAATGTTTCCTGCTACAAAGCTACGGATTGACGTGATTTATTGGATAGGTATAGTTGAGAACCTGGAGGGTGACAAAGATTTCCCGCGGGATGTTATGAACTAAATCCACGCAGACGAAGTCGCGGGCATCAGCTAGTTAACAATTAATAAGAAATGTAAATATATACTAGGTACAGCAGCTAAAATTATGTTTTTAGTTTAGGTCGTAGGTCTTTGAATTTCGAAGCCCCAAATCATGCTTCAGAGACTGCCTTTATTATTTTTCTTCCCACAATAAGTTAAATTTTTTACGACTGTATTATTTACTCCATTACTATTGCTTCCACATGCCTCGAGCACCGTAGTGGTCCGAATTCCGCACGAATTCGCGTTACTTCACCTACATAGATTTATTTATACGCCACGGCTCAACACTTAAGCCGGAGGCTTGACCTACATACTCGTAGTTGATGGATGCAAATGTTGCGGAAAAATTGTAAAAACAACGAATCAATGAATAACGAACACGAATGGGTTAGATCATAGATGTACAGGTAGTTGAGGCCGACAGTTTTATTCCGGAAAAATAAGGTTTCAGAGAAATTTTAAAAACCTAATTCCACGCGGACGAAGTTCGCGGGTGTCAGTCAGTATCAAGTCAGTACCTACCTAGTATAATAATAATATGGTATAAATAAATAATAATTGGAATTGGGATTATTCAAGGAATAGAATAACATTATAATAATGTTCTATAAATTATAATAATAATATTATGTATAGCATGAGAAAATTCGTTAGAAAAGTGTTACCAATCTCTATACGCAGATGAAGTAGTAGGCAAAAGCTAGTAATAAATATTTTGCGCATCTGACGGCTAAAGCTTGCTAAAGGGACGTGTCAATTAATCTGTCAGTAGTTCTACAGTAGATAAACACCGTAAACGTAGTATTACTTGTAAATGAACGCTACAAAGATCTTCTGTACCATGTCGCGAAGGTCTGATGGACAATCAACGATTATTCTCACGGTGCGTGAGTCAAGAACTCGTAAGTTGCTAACTCATTGCCCAGAGCAAGGCTCCGTCTGCTTGAGTAACGATACGTGTTAACGATGTAAACTACCCGCCATAGTCATTTAATAAACTATAAGGGCGTTATGTTTTGAAGTTAGAACTTAGCCCAGCCGCTCATTGTGATTTTTTGTCGCCGTGACTTTGTCGCTGTCACCTACTGTCGCCCACGATGCGCCCACTATTTTAATGTCACTGGGCGACAAAACGCGCTCATTCATGAATTAATGGATTTCAAGAATCGTCAGTTGCTGGAACTATTTGTCGCCGTATTGTCTCGTCTCTACAGTGAGCGCACTTCCATATTATATCTTCATAGCACTCCACAGTCCACTTGGCGACAAAAAGTCACGGCGACAAAAAATCACAATGAGCGGCTGGCTTCACTGCCATCGTCATGTGAACAAGCGGCTCTAACTTTCATTAATTAATTAACTAAATAGTCCGGACTGATGACATTAGCTCCTCCAGCTAATAATTAATTTAATTAATTTTATAATTAATTTAATTTATAAGTTAGGGTTACTAAATTACAAATTATATTATAATTAAACATCTTTCCGGCTTTTTAAATTAACACATATAAAGCTTATTTAAAAACCTATGTCCTTCCTCGGAACGCAAGCTATCTCCTTGCTAAATGTTATCGAAATTTTAGTTTTGAAATATTTGTAGAAGTCCAAGGAAGGTTAAAAGGTGAGAAAAAAATAATAACAAAGGAGGAGTTGTGTTTTTCTACCTACGAAAATCTGAGGAGGAGTTGTGTTATCTCCGAGATATCTGATTTACATAATCTTTTTTTAATCCATTGAGAAACTTTGTGAGATGGTCCTATAAAAATTTCGGATTCCAACTCGTCAATCTTGATGCTGCAGGGGTACAGCTCACCTAAGCTGCATGGATTTAGGGACTGCCGATTAGTACCAAGTAAATACTTCATCGTTAAATTCCAGGACCCAATTCTTCAACCCTGATGCTGCAAGGACCTGCAGCCCTAAACAGTGAAACCTTCAAAGTCATGTAGACTTCATCATTCAAATCCAGATACCGCTCCCAACTCTTCACCCTTAATAATTATGCTCTAGCTTTTGCCCGCGACTTTGTCCGCGTGGGCATTTCATCGGCGTAGAGTTAGGTTTTTAAAATCCAGCGGAAACCCTCTGTTTTCCCCGGGATAAAAGGTAGCCTATGCTATATCACTCTCCAAGTTCAAAACTCACGCAATGCAAAAATCACATCGATCCGTTGCTTTGTGATTGAAGGGCAAACCAACAAACAAACGCACTTTTACACACACTAACTCAACGGGAACGAAGTCGCGGGCATCAGCTAGTAATTACTACCTACATAGACATCTTGTAAATATTTTATGATCTATTAGTAGATATTACCTACTTCTAGATATTTTACGATCCAATAAAATGACCGTGCCTTCCTCATATCCGTTGATATCAATCAACAATTAATTCGTACATCAGTTTTTATGTCTATTTCATCAATAAATGAGATATTGTCGACTACTATCTGATGAAAAAATATCCACTCAATCGTTCAATTGGCCGTGAATTGAGGTCACTATAAAATATCTATTCGAGTTTTGGTAACGAAAAATTTTAAAAAATACGCTGAAATATTACTTCCGTCCTTTTGTTAGGGATATCACTGTACACTACTAACTAACGGATCTTATGATAGACGTCCACAGCTGGTCAAATTTATGTCTCCTGCAAGTATCACCGCCGCAACTCTATTCGTTTGCTTATTACAATAGGACCTAAATATGAACAAATGTGAATACAATAATTTAATATAAAAAAATATTTTAAAAAAACCGACTTCAAACACCCGCGCCATTACAAAATATTTAATTTATTGTTGATTTTTTAAAACCCGCACGGCCGATTTCGACAAAATTGAAACCACCTGTTAAGTATACCCTTTCAAACAAAAAAATAATTTTCCAGTTCAGGCGTTTTCGAGTAATCGGTGAACATACATAAAAAAATAATAAAAAAAAGATTTCGACGAATTGATAACCTCCTCCTTTTTGAAGTCAGTTGAAAATATTATTCTCTAACAAAAATAAACTAAAGTCAATAGATAAGGCTGTAGTTAAGGTTTAAATGCGTATATTTCATTAGAATTTTAATAAGCAAAGTTTTTATCATTCTTATAAAGCACCCTCATTTTCACGTTTAAAGATATTTTATTAAAATATTCTTAATTATAAACTCGGAAAGTAAATCTAGCTTATAGCATTAAAGCCGGCTAAACAAGATTAACTTAACCTAAATAGAATCGACCAAGTGAGTTAAACTATCGCACCGAAGGGGTTCCTGAATTGGAAACGTAGGCGTACAAACTGTACTATTATGACATTCTGTGGCATACATAGGTTATTTGTTTAGTAACCTACTAATCAACCTTGAATACTGAGTTTCCACGGCGCGGTTCGCACCCGGCCCGCGCCTGCAGCGGTTGCGGTACCAAATTGTACCGGCCCGCCGCGGGCGCAAACCGCGCCGTGGAAATTGCTGCTTCATTTTCCATACAAACCTGCATTCTACGGAGGCCGCGGGCCCGCAATCGCTGCGGGCGCGGGCCGCGAACCGCGCCGTGGAAACCCAGTCTTAGTGGTTAAGAAACCAAAAACCCTTTAATTTGAGAACACTTTAGTAACTTATTGTACTCGTAAGTTTGTTTTTTAAAATTATAATTATTACCTATAGTAGGTACTCTAAATGGAAACTTCGTTTTATTTTTTCATTTTTATGTACCTAGTACCTACCTCAGCTACCATTTTAACACTGTACTAATTATTTTAGAATTTTAGATTTACAACCTCGCAAATGGGGTATGGTATGTTTTTCGTCATTTTTTCTTGACCGCAGTGCGGTGACAATGCAATTAAAAAAAATGAAGTGTACGTAATGAAGATTAAAGTGTATAATGTGATAAATGATAATAGAAGCTCAAATCTGGGAATTTACACGGCTGCTTGTATATTCCTTTGTAAACGGCCATCTAAATCAAGCTAATATCTACATTTTTTTTATTCAATTAATTGCGTTTATTGTGTAAATGACTAAATACATATTATATACAATTAAAAACCTAAATTTACTCTAAAATTAAAACTAAAATAAAAACTAATTAAAATCTAAAACCCCATCCAAGCCACCGCAGTGTGGCATAGTACCCAAGATGCTGGCAGCATTACCCCTTTGGATAGCCAAGCTAATCCTTTGGCCAAGGTAGCTGCCAGCTCTTGGATCCCCGGTAGACTCGATCACTCTTTTCGATATCTCTAAAAAAAGTGCGCGATAAAACTTTAGAGAACTGTGTTTCTCTTACTTTTGTTAGAGAAACAGATTCACTCTCTGCGCTGTATTATTTCATTTCTGGGGATGATAAGGTGTTATCCCAGATCCTTCCAGAAAAATTAAGAGCTATACCTATCTCACCTGCAAATTAGCAGTGTTATAAACCTGTCTCGAATTTCAAACGTCGATAAACACTCAAACCAATTAAGCAGCATCAACGTATAACTATTAACAACTAAGTTACAAAGCTGTTAAGTACAGTTATTCACTTGTAAAAGCGTCCTTGTTGTTCGTATTATATTTATTAGCGCGGGGTACACGACCGATCAAACCGAAACCGGTTGCCAAGTCGATTGTTACTTATTTATGTAAATGAAACAAATAGGGGGACAACCGGATGGACTTGTACTGGGGTTAGCGACGTTGATGAGATCCGTTAGAAGTCATGGCATTCAACTAAATCAAATTCTAAAATTATTTATTTGATGTAGGCCAACTTGTGGCTCTTAAGACCAGACTCTACCACTGCACCGGTTTGGGAAGCAGATTCTGCCGGCAAGAAACGGTAGTTGCTATTTTCAAGTCAAAAACTTATATAATAATGAAGCTACTAAAGGCATAACAAATTAGTACACACCTGGCTGATGCCCGCGACTGCGTCCGCGTGGTGCTAGGATTTTAAAAATTCCGCGGGAACCCTTTTTTTATGCCTTGACAAGTTAGCTTTTGACTGCGAACCCTGTGATGGCAAGCAGATGTAGTCTAGGATGGTGAATTAGACCAATGCCCCTTTAAGATTCTACGTCATTCGCATGTCACTCGTACTTACAAAAAATCAAGTCGATCTGTTGCTCTGGTGCTGCGTGATAAAGACAAATAATAAGGACACTATAAACTTACATAGTCTATTGGAGAATCATTGTTCTTTAAATAAGTTATCTAATTACTTTTTCTTTGTTTCAGATAATAATACCATGTGACGATCTAATTAGATTCCACATGTAGTTCACGCTAGGGAGTGAAGTGATGGACTAGTGTGTTCGAAATGCATACGATGGACACTTTGGGCTACGGCCACAAGAAGTACCGCCCGCCGCTCTCGCCTAACAGCTTCTACCATCATGACTACTACTCCAGGCACACGACTCTTCGACCACAGGTAAGTCTCATAACTCATTCATACATTTCACCTCTTAGCCTCTTACCCACCTCACCGTTAAAACGTGTTTGGCTTATGGTATTTAAGCTTTTTACTGTAATTAAAATTTAATAAAAAATTATGTCAATTATTATTTTTCATTTTGTTGATAATTTATTATACTTCATGGCTTCGTACTCAAGGTTATAGACTTGGTAGTATACGCATTCGTAGTGGTTACCGTTCACTTTATTGAGATTTAAATATATTTTTTTTTTTTTTTAAATAGGGTAGGTTGATATAATATCGTCCCTGCTCCGTACAGCTATTAGGTACCTCATTCGCTTTTTAGTGCGCTACCGTTCCACCACGCCCTCGCCTAATTTAATTTTAAAGTGTTATTTAGAGTGATATTTAAAACGTAAAAAAGTAAACAAATAATATTTTTATAATGCCCAAACCTAAGGGTGATAAATGTGAATGTGTTAAAAGCAAAAATTAAGAAGTTTGAAATGAAATTACAATCAGTCGGATGATTCTGACACAACGTCGATTGCACATAAATCCCAAAATGCACCGTTGGGTTATCAAGGTAAGATTGATTATTATTAAGTAATAATAATTGTGCTATGGTTTATTGGTGCTCGAGAAATTAGTGTCTTGTGTATTGTACATTGGGATTGTTTCTTCACTATACGAGTTGGCTATTACACGATATTATTAACCCTAATGTAGGGACACAGTATTGTGGACAGTTCGTGCTTTTGCATTGGGGCTGTTTCTTACTGTTTATTATACTCGTGATAGCTAATAAACCTGAGTGAAAGTGTTTTCTTATAAAACACACAGTATTGTGGACAGTTCGTGCTTTTGCATTGGGGCTGTTTCTTACTGTTTATTAAACTCGTTATAGCGAATATACCTGAGTGAAAGTGTTTTCTTATAAAACACACAGTATTGTGGACAGTTCGTGCTTTTGCATTGGGGCTGTTTCTTACTGTATATTAAACTCGTTATAGCGAATATACCTGAGTGAAAGTGTTTTCTTATAAAACACACAGTATTGTGGACAGTTCGTGCTTTTGCATTGGGGCTGTTTCTTACTGTTTATTAAACTCGTGATAGCGAATAAACCTGAGTGAAAGTGTTTTATTATAAAACACACAGTATTGTGGACAGTTCGTGCTTTTGCATTGGGGCTGTTTCTTACTGTTTATTAAACTCGTGATAACGAATAAACCTGTGTGAAAGTGTTTTCTTATAAAACACACAGTATTGTGGACAGTTCGTACTTTTGGATTGGGGGTGTTTCTTACTGTTCTTTAGTCAGTTTGTAGGCAGTAATTGCTATTTTATTGGGACTGCTTCTTACCACAGATATATGATTAACTTAAGGAAAGTCTGTTTTGACTATGAGACACAGTATCCGGAGTATGAGAAGTATGAGAAATATTAAAATCAGCTCATCGTTTATGGTTTACTTACCCTTTTTTCTGAATTCTATTTTTCACATGTATTTTACATGTTGATTTCGGACAGTTAAATTATGAATGTCGAAAATAAAACGACGCTAAATTAGAATGTTAGCCAGATTTGTTGTTTTATTGGTATCTGCCTGGCCTGCTGTTGAGTACAGTTGTTTTTATACAAAACTTTCTGAAAGGTGTCTTGTACTAATAACCTTAGTTTAAAAATTTTAATAATTACGAAAATTTCATACGAAATCCATTGAAACTTTAGTTTGAATGGTGGGTTCGTACTATTGACCAGCCAGTATATAAAATTATGATAATAATTGATAACTATGGCCTGGAAATTCTCTTTGATGTCTCAACGACTGGGTAGGGATATTGCCTGTGGAAATCAGAGAGCTAATGGAGTGACGATGAAAATAAATGACATAATAATTATTTGAAAATAGCTCTTTTTACTGGTATAAAAATATTTGTCAGAGAACTGTGTGACACCCAGATCCTCCTTCGTAATGATAATTTTGTACGTTAATCGAATAGGAGGTTATTCAGTTTCCACATTTGACCAATGATGACGTCATGGCTATCTCAGACGGAGATTCAGAACAACAGGAGCCGGAACTGAACCCAAATTCAAACCCCGGTATGCGGTACACCGAATGCAGTTCTATCTAATCAGAGAGCTGCGCCGAAACTTTCTCCGGAGCCTATTGGAATACCTACAGCAGAAAACTTTGGACTTGACAGTGATAGTTAAAAGATATTCTTGATATAGAACCATAGTTGGTTCTATCTGATGTTATCAATAGTCAGATAAAATCATTTTTATCCAAATATTACATACATAAAAAAAAAAAGATTTGGCTATTAGATTACAACATTGGACCACGATGGGTCAACAATGGAACAGCTTAAGTAGCTAAATGAAAGTTTTTTAACTTCTGAAATTTCCAAGTTGATAAATCTAATATTGAAAAACGCAATGAAGCAATAGGAAACAAACAAGTTAAAACGTCTTCGACTATTAGTTATTTAGGAGAAGCCATCACGCTGTTATAATCCACAAGAGAGAGAAATACTTCATTGTTCAAACTATTGACAAAAGCCATAAATAAATTAGGAATTATTAGGAAGATATTTCCAAAGAAGAAGATCTCGCGAAACACAACACAAGATACAACACCAAATTCTACAAGAAATTTAAAGGGTCAGGGTTGGCTAGCAGGCCAATGGGACCCACAAGGACAAAAGACCCTGCGATGACCTCAACACATATTCGGCGAGACTACTTCTCGATAGTCCTGGAATCAACAGCAACGAACGAGCTAAAAACGTCGTTAATTATAGTTAATATCGTTATTAACGTCGTTAAAACTTGCTGACAGGCTGTCCTTATTCTATAAGGAATGGTATATGATCGCTAATGACCCTACGGTTCTTTCATACATCAAATGTTTCAAAATTCCTTTTTTCACGAACACCATCCCTAACAGTACCTCCTAGCAACCGTGTATAAAAATGTAACCTTTATAACAAAGGGTACTTTTATGTAATTTTATGGATTCTATCAGTAATTTTACTAGCTGGCGCTATTTCAAAATCTGAAGCTCGATCTGACCAATATTTATCGAATGTTTTTTGCAATACTTAAGCCAAATGAAAAGATGCGCTTTATTTAAAACTTAAAATCGTTAAAAATAAAACATCAATGAACACACAATAAAGAGTCATTTCTAGATGAAAGACTCAATAACTTTGCTAAAAATTATTTATTTTATTTTAGAATACACTAAATACATGTGAAACATACATTTATTATAAAACGATAATGGTTACAGTAGTAGGCATAAAACTGTCGCGCGACGCTTACAATCAAGATTAAGTTTTAGTAATAAAATTATATAATTAATAACATTATGTGCACAATATATTTATAACACACATACTTTTTATTAAACACAAATGAGGATAAAATTATCCACTATCCATCCAGGTTCCAGTTTGATGAATTTATCATTAAATTTAAGATCTTACCTTTCGGCTTAAATACTGCTCTTTTTGTAAATATACTTAAAATACTACTTTTGTGTTCACTAAAGTATGAAACCAGTAGTAAAATTATTGAGAACATGTGGACAAATACTCACTGTAATTTATTATACATATACCATATTTGTAGTGTTGGAAACTACTAATATGAAACATGTTATCAAAACTTACAAGAAACCACAAAGTTTCTTACGAATCTGGGTTTCTTTTTTAAAAAAAATGATAAAAGTAATAATTTTAATCTATCTAAAACTTTAGATTTTAATATAGTAGACACAGGTCAACAGAAAGTTTTATGTCTTCGCTTCATATAAAATGTGCTCTTCGGAGAACTTTGAAAAAGATCAAGAATCTAGGCGTACGCATCAAGATATTGAATAGCAACTTGCATTAATCTGCTTTATACGCTTAAAGACAAATTATACTCAAGTTTGGTTCTTCAAACATTGATTTATGTGGATAATAAATATCTGTCAAAGATACGTCTCATAGCACAGAGACCCAGATGCGAACGCAGTAGGAATATACTTTTACGATAACATGATCTAACCTTTACTATTAAATGCATTTGCATTTTCTCTATAAGTAACTTAGATTTTAAAATCGTTACGTAAAATTATTTCTGATAATAAATACCAAGGGTATAATTATTTATTGTTCCACACTGGGCTATCTAGCCATGGTATCCACTGTTTAAAAATCTTTTAATGTCAGAAATGTTGATGTTTAAAGGGGCTGGATGATTGACCTTATCAAACGATCAACAATCAGGGTGCTCAATATTTTACATTAAATATTGGTCAACTATACAGTTGATCAATCATAGTATAAACATATCCTAATCAGATCCTAAATCTTTAAAACAATTTCTAAAAAAAAAAAAAACAAAAAAAAAAAAAAAAAATGTTACGCTTACTGCACAAAGAGTACAAACATTATCAAAAATAAAAGTGTGTAATATCAGTGTGTTTCCATCTGATATATTAAAACTCCTAGATTAAAACTGTTGGTCATTCCATTTTTTAAATAAAAACCAGAGATTTCGCCTGGAAAAACATTGCATATCTTTACTAAACCACTTCGCTTGGGGAAAATGGAGACTCCATAATATTTCTTACTTAAAAAAAAAAAAAACATACTCATAAATTGGACGGTTTACAAATTTTATCACGTTGTACCTATATAAAATACCTTGAACCAAACTGGAATTTATACTTCCATATCTCCTCCATCATTGGGCATGCTACCACATCTGCTGCGCAAAGGTTAAATGTTTCAGTGGATCATAATATGAAAACTACTGCAGGCTGAAGCTTAAGTTCCCATACTTTTGCTAGCTTTTATAATCGGCCTATCAATGCCCGAAATGATTTATTTAGCTATTATGAATGATTCAATAAAAACAAATTGTTGTTTGATAACCCATAGTCATTGTATGGTTTTTTGTTATATTATTAACAAAATATTTACATATATATAAAAAAAAAAAAAAAAACAACTTAACCAATACATCTTCTCATATTTTACGAATCTTAGCTCTAAAAGTCTACCAAGTCTATAACCTTGAGTACGAAGCCATGAAGTATAATTAATGATTAAACGAACTTACCTGTAAGTGAAGTTCTATCATAATTATACGAAGGCTTCGTACGAAGAGGTTATAACCCTCCCACCCTCACGTTATGCGTTTACCCTTAATCGTAAAATATGAGGTGGTGTATTAGCTGAACTCTAAACTAAATGAGGTACCTAATAGCTGTACGGAGCAGGGACGATATTATATCAACCTACCCTATTTAAAAAAAAAAAAAAATATATTTAAATCTCAATAAAGTGAACGGTAACCACTACGAATGCGTATACTACCAAGTCTATAACCTCTTCGTACGAAGCCTTCGTATAATTATGATAGAACTTCACTTACAGGTAAGTTCGTTTAATCATTAATTATAATAAAGTTAATAATGATCTTTTGAAATAAGATGTGCGAATACATCTTTGAATATTTGCAAATCACTCCTGCTTATTACGTCGTCTACTTACAAGTTCGATGAACTGATGATTTCGAACAATAAGACCGGGTACGTGGAGGAATGTTTATTTATATCTGTTTATTTGAGGTTATTGAAGTCTCGATCATAGCGGATGCATGAAACCACAGATTTTATTATAAAACTATTTGCTCGGCTCAAAATCCTTAATTCTATATAGTTCTAATAGTTCTAATCGAACTATTTTAACGATCCTTTCGTGTTATTTGGTGTGGTCTTTTTTTCGCTAATTCACCTTCGCGATCATTTAATCACCATTTCTCGGAAACTTAAGCCCCTCTCCAGTCTAAATTCTCGGCATACCTTTTCATAATAAACGCATCTTCAAATATTTTAGAGGAATGATGGAATGCGGCGGCATCTGAAGAATTTTCCTTTAGTACTAGTACTAGCTGATTCCTCAACTTTGTACACGTGGATTTAGGTAAATTAATACTCGTGGGAACTATGTATTTGGAAAAATTACGGGATAAAAAGTATTTGGTTCCGTGTTACGCGTGAAAAGATAAAAGACAAGCTTACTTCTACGACAGCGTTACTTTTGATTTTTTTTAATTTATTATTTTTATTTAGCTTGACCAGTTTATTTATTTGTTTGTTTGGGTCAAATCTTGCAAGATTAATTAGAACCACTTCCCGGTTTCCGATTGAGCTGAAATTTTGCATGTATGTGTAAATCGGATGACAATGCAATATTATTGTGACATGGAGCTAATCTGATGATGGAGACAGAAGATGGCTATCGGAATTCTGTGATAAAACGATGTAACCCCATCGAGTTTGGGCTCGTTTGATTTGTCATGACAAGAACTCTGATCCTAGATGATATCTAGAGTCTAATGATGTAGCTACTATTTAAAAATAAAATTTTTAATTTGTTATTGCTTTAAAAAAACAAAATTAATATTCTCCTCTCCGTGCGTACTACCTTAGCATAAAGCCTGTGTTAGGAGTGGGTACGATTGTGATATGATAACAGTGCAAAGGGTGGGCATTTAACCGTCGACCTTTCAGTTTTCAGTGCGCACCTTTAACCGTTAGGCTACTAAGGCTTCGATGCAAGTATGGTTCATTTATAATATAAGTATGGATTTACAATATAAGGATGGATGTAAAATACAACAATATGTTTTCTAAATACCAAGAGAAAAAAAAATGTTATAGAAACAAATTGTTTTATCGATAAGTTACTTAGTTCTTACTTTAATATTCAAGAGATGTTTCAAATAGATTTCGTAGTCAACCTTAGGGCCGCTGGGACGGTCCCGTTAGATGAACGGTATCCAACAATGATCGTAAGCTGAATAAAGCCATTCACTATAATTATTTTATTTCGAAACAAAATAAAAGGTTAGTAGATCATCAGTCTTGCCACTTGCCACTACACCTACCTTGAGAGAAATTTTATTTCATTTCAATTTTTCATTTATTTCATGAATAAAACATTTTTCAGTAGGTAGGTAGTATCAACACAGTATCCATACTTCTTTTACATCTTTTAATACATATACTTACGTCTTTCAATTAGTAGGTTCATACCTAGGTATTATTACTGTTTAACTACAGGTTCTATGTTCTTCGTAGTAATAGTTTAAAATTAATATAAACCCATCAGTGATTTTTTTCTATTACTTATTCAAAGAACGAATACTAATTTTCAACATAAGAAAAAGCAGTATATTCATGCGCCAGTGATCTAAAACATCATTTGATATGAGATTTTACCGCTACACTGGCCTCGTAATATTATCATGTACCTAGTGCTTATGCAGGTAACGGCTAGATCTAGAAAGTATCTCAGTTATTTATATCTACTTTTACGTAGCTACATTTAGTAAAACCTCTTAGTTTTAAACTTGACTAATAGTTACTACAATCACATTCTTTGTATCCAAACCGCTTTAAAAATTACTTACTTTAAAAGTTACTTCCAGTGATTGCCCAGTGGTCGGAACTTTGGCCTCCACTGGTGGCGACTGGCGAGTTTGATCCCAGGCACGCATCTCTGACTTTACGGTTTATATGCGTTTAAAGCAATATCACTTGCTTTAACAATGAAGGTAAACATCGTGAGGAAACCTACATGCCTGAGAGTTCCTAATATTCTCAAAGGTTTGTAAAGTCTGCCAATCCGCTGGGCCAGTGTGGTGGACTATGGCCTAAACCCTCCTTATTGAGAGGAGATCTGTGTACCTACTGTCCAGTAGTGGGCCGGCGGCCTGAGATGAATGAATGAATAGGTAATGAATTTAATTACTTCGAGCTTCATATTATGTACATAATTAATAATTATACTTTAATATAAAAAAATATATATATAAAAAACCGTCTTCAAACGCCCGCGCCACTACAAAGTATATTAAGTTGTATTTGTTGTTGATTTTTAAAAACCGCTATACTGATTTCGATAAAATTTAAATGAGACTACCTGGGAAGTAGATAATATAAAAAAAATTAAAAAAAAGCCTTTTATTCGTCCTTTTCGAGTAATCGTACATAAAAAAAAAGATTCCGACGAATTGAGAACCTCCTCCTTTTTTGGAAGTCAGTTAAAAATAGAAATGGTTTTATTTGTCTGACTGTTTTTGTGAAAATTTTACTGAATGTTTCTGAAACGGCACTTGGCAAATATTTTTTTTTGCTTTTGGTAGAGCATGAGATACTTAATGCATTCTGTGTTATATTAAAAAAAAAAAACATCCATCCAAGAGCTTTTCAGGCAGCCATAAAAATATTAGGTAGGTAATTAATTGTTAACAAGAAGCTCATTCAAAACATTGTATTTGAGAAGAAAAATATTTCCTTATTACCAGTTTACCTGAGTGTTATTACGTATGAACGTGAATAATTTCATTATTTCAACCTATGTTTGCTGAATTTCATTTTGTATATCTTTTGTAATAAATAACACCTACTACCCACCAACGGGTATAGCTATAAGTAATGCAGATATTTTGAATTGAACTTCCGTACCTAAATCAAATTGTGAGAACGTTGTTTTTTGTAATCATGATTTTAACCATGAAGTAACAAAACCTATTTTATAAACCTTAATATACCTATGTGTATGTAGGTATAAATATTCAGGTATGTACCTACATGCATGATGCACATTCTTCGACTAATGTTCTAAACAAGAAGCTTAAATAAAGCTAGTTCTAAATTATGGTGAAAAACGCATTGCTATAGAATCAGTATGTACCAAGTCTATGAGAGTATCGGTTGAAGACTTGGTTGAAGACAAGAAATGAGATGTTGAGCTTGAGCTCTATTGCTGGAAAAAACTTTTCAGATATGCAAACTACTAATGCAAATATCGTTACAATAAATTACAGTTACTAGATTGCAAGTAATACACTATTGTTATAATAGATGATAGTCATTACGTAGTTAATAAACGATACAGTTACAAAAGAATTAAAATCACAGAGCGAAGCCAAGTGCACGTTAATGCGACGTAGTAAAATAAGCAGAGCAAAACTTTTAGTACGAGTATGCACAACTCGATAACTTTGATCCGTTTCGAGAACACAATAACATATCAGACAAATGGACGTGACGGTAAGCGGTGATAACTGAGTGGGTAAGATTTCGGCCACCTTTTCGAGTGGTCTGGGATTCGAATCCAACCTCTCACTTTTCGAAGTTACATGCGTTCGCGTTTTAAGCAATTAAATATTTCTACTTGTTTTAGCGGTGAAAGAAATAAACATCACGAGAAAACCTGCATGCCTGAGAGTTCTCCAATTATGAAAAACAATAGTTCTTGAAGGTGTTAAGCTGCCAAGTGTGTCAATCTGTACTTAGCTAGTGTGGTCGAATAATGAATATGGCCTAACCCATTCTCATTCTGAGAGGAAACCCGTGCCCAATAGAGGGTCGGCGAAAACTATAATGGACCCAAAACTGACGAGTTTTAGAGTAGCACGTACAAAAGATATTATCCACTTTTGCTGTATAAAGTTTCCACTGGCTGTAGATTTGATAGTCGCGGAAGCCTATTATCGTTTTCATGATGGGAAACTCGTACTCATTCCACAGATGATGTAATGTAAATATGAGATGCAAGTGCGCGCAAGCGTTGCCTCGCGTCACGCGATGATGCGGCCAGGCTCGAGTCCGCACCTAAAAACCCAGGAAGCTTGCCTCGTGCCCGTGATGCTGCTAATGAATATAATGAATAATATTCTTCCGCGTGCTTAGCCAATTAAACAGCGATACTACAACGTACGGCGTGATTATGCGATGCCATAGCGCGGCTGACCGTAAATTCTCGAGCTTCTAATGGTGTTATTTGTTCTTTTGTAATTATATTGCAATTCAATGAGATTAGTAAGCGGAGATTATTCGAGGGAGATGGAATTTATTAAGAGTAACTCCTAAGTTTAATGCCGGCTCTGCTCAGCAGAATCTGCATTCTGAACCGGCATTGGGAGGGTTCTTGACGTTTGATAAGAAGGTTGGTGTACATGAAATAAATAATTTTGAATTTTTTATTATACATTGCGGTGAATTAAAGTAAATATTTTATAATTAGTTTACCTACTCATAAAAATAAAAATGATGAAAATTTGAAAATTAAAATAAATCAATAAATCTATATATCTATATATATATAAAAGAAAGTGGTGTTAGTTACACTATTTATAACTCAAGAACGGATGAACCGATTTGGCTGAAAATTGGTGGAGAGGTAGCTTAGAACCAGGAGACGGACATAGGATACTTTTTATCCCGTTCGACCGCGTTTCCGTCAAGTCACTATAAAACGTGGTATAACAAAAATGCATCTGACATGGAATAACAAAACGCAAATGACAGTGGAACTGTGCAGTGGAATAACAAAACGTAAATGACAGCTAAACGTAATTTTGTCTTTGGTTAAGTATGGTAAAAAATTTGACAATTATAAAAAGTGTTATAATAAAGCATTACTGATATTATAAATGCGAAAGTGTGTTTTTGTTGGTTTGTCCTTCAATCACGTCGCAACAGAACAGCGGCTTGATGCGATTTTTAGCATGGGTATAGTAATGGATGTAGTAGTGGTCCCTCAGACCGGGAGAGCAACTTTTTATCTCGGATGATGAAAGAGTTCCCGCGGGATTTTTAAAATCCATGCGGACGAAGTCGCGGGCATCAGCTAGTAAATAATAAAATTAAATTAAATAAATAAAAGTAAAATTGAAAATTTTAAACAATGAAATACCTATCTGCATCTATGCCCTTCTGCACCACTCTTTCGTTACCATACTAGTGTGGATAAGATAGTTGTGAGTCACGCCCAGAGTAAAGTAGTAAAAGTTTTGTCAAAAGACATCGACGTCAAAGAAAACGGTAATATTCATCATAAAACGGTTATCAGCACTGCTTCACCAGAGATTCACCCTTTTCTGCCTATTCCAGGGGCTTTACGCCGTCTGTGTTATTTGAAAATATTGTTTTCGTTAAAAAGAAACACTTCCTCGTGAAAGGAAACCCCTACTTCTTTCATTCAGATTACTTTCTAAGATTCTTTAATGTCGGAAATAGTGTAGGTATTGTAACATTTTCAAGGGTTCATTTCTATTTTATTTACAAACTGTTGCACTATATTGCGACTTGTTAGCCCGCGTGCCCACCATTCCGTTATATTTAGATCTAGGTATTTCTGTGGATACGAGACTCCAGGGTCAAATGTCACATAGCGGTAGATCTGAAGAAACGAGACTTTTGCAAGTTAATTAATAGACTACTAGAACTAACGGGCTTAGTTGGACAGTGATTATAATAAAGTTGCTGTTACCGGAAACGGGTATTAGATTCGAGTTTCATCAGGCCATAAAAGTAAGAAATGGCATTAAATAGGACGTAAAACAGTTTTCCTCGGAAGCTAGTTTGTAACGAAACTGCAGTTCGTAAAGAAAAGTTTTTGGTGTTTGCTAGATTTATTTAACGGACACACCTACTATAGGTAATCGTTTTAGGAAATTATCAAATTATTTATTTTGTATACCTACTTGCTCGTCTTCTCTCTTCTTCTTCTAAAATCTTATCGACTACACTCTGCGGTTGCTTAATAATACTGTAGTAATGATTGTAAATTGTAGTTGTAAATTACAGTCATTGTTACTTAATAACTAGGTAAATACAGCGAATAATTAGCTTATTTACTTCCATGAGATAAACTAAATAAAATGTGAACATCAATATTTTGTTCGATGTCAGACTTGAGACTTACTTTGTGAAACAAATATTTACGCAACACCGAGTAGATAACTGATGACTTTAACAAGACTTTAACTGACAAATAACGTAGTTTTGATAAATTGCCAATCATAAAGCTGTAGGTATATAAGCTTTTTGCATGGAAGTAGTAGAGTCCTACTTCTTGCTGCCAATACAAAAACTTTCAATATGTCTACGCTATTGGGAAGTAGTTAGTGCTACTACCATGGATATAGGCCTTAATGAAACTTGTCAGTAACTTCACAGGTAGGTTCACTTTTCAGGTTGTAACTTATTTGTAACTTGTAAGTATGTAGAGGTGCCCTTTGGCATAGTGCACAAAATTATTCAGTAATAACATGCAAACAAATTCTAACTAAACTATATAAATTAAATCAAGACAAGCGATTTTAAAACTCCATGTTATAAAACGTACACTTGCTAAAACGCAAGCACATATTAATAAAAGAAAAATATTTTAAAGTAAACGAGCACGCAGGGCTAACGAGAACCGCACTTGTAAATACGAGTATTTTTACACACGCGATACGAGTAAGATTATAAGCGAGGTTGAGTCTAGCTTTTGTAATCGCTATGCAGTATTACGTGCGACGTCGGTTTACCTTGCACTTGGAAGTTGGAACGTCTTCAGTGCAATAGCCGGCTGCGGCCATGGCCAGGCGACGGAGCCGGTCTACACTCTACTTGTTGGAACAAGTTCAGCGGCTTGCTGGCATTTACGAAAGCGCTTGTCCGCTTTGTTTACGTTTTAGGGCTACATTCATACGCTTACCATACTTACATACTTTCTTTGCGTTGCACAGCGGAATTATAGGTAGATATGATGATCTTATGTATAACAAACAAAATTTTATCAATTATCAGGTAACTTAGGAAATCCATAACTGCTACATTAGAAACTATACCTTCTTCAAAATGAACGTTGAAAAAAATTTATTAGGTAAAATATCAACTCGGTACCAGCTAAATCAACGATTAACAGTTAGTTTTTTCACTTTACCCATAATTTTTTTTGCTGATGTTACTGTCACTAACATTCAGAGCATCGTCAGAAATACACTGTAAGTTTATTAAAATTATCACTCGCACGAGCTATAAGAATATGGGATCCTTTTCAAATATCTCACGTACAGATTTTCGGTAGATATCAATTTAAAATACCATCAAATTTTTTGCTTAAATTCATTATATAAAATCTCAGCGATCCACTCAAGAAACGTGCCCAGGAACTTTGATTTCTCTTATACAGGATGTTCTTTTGGGACTGGTAGGATTTGACTTGAAGAATCATGGCTTCGATTTTAAAGAATTGCAGTCACAATTTAAAAAAAAAACTCATCTAAAAAGAGAGAGTTCCAAATTAGTCTTCATGTCTTCATCCTACTGGACTGGTCTCATGAATACTAATTTGAATTATCTTAAAGTAGCTAAGTTTTTATATATTATCTTTTTAATTAATGATGATAATCAAAAATTAGAACTACAGAAAGATGCGGCTTTAATTGGACTTTTCTGGAAATGCAATAAAGTCGATTCCGCAAAAAGTGTAGTTATTTAATTTTCCAACTACAGCGACGATATCTTTAATAAATTATAATTTGTATTTTCGACTCAATGACCACTCCTAAAGTAACACCCTGGGCACAGACCTGATAATACTGACGCCCTGGGTAACTATCATGTGTGCATCGCACAAAGTAAACACCGGAGCTGTTATTTTAAAAATATTCAAAAATTGCAATTCGTCGGACTACCTCACGAGTGTCGGATCACTGGCCCATAAATGGACGATGAGAATATTAACTTTCTTAACCTGCTACTGTTCAAGTACTTGTGGACATAAACTTCAGTCTTACCCAACCTCTGTTGGTTTCCTTTTGAACTAATAGCTACCTATTTTCAGTAAAGTACCTTTCACTCAGACCTACCAGCTTCATTCAGAGCTTCATTAAATGAGAAAACTAAATTTTAGTCTTAATAAGATTTGGAGTAGGTACATTAGGCAATACAATGAAGAAAACGGAAATGTCTTTGATGTTGACACAAGTAGGTATTTGTATCTGCAAAAGAAACCGCACATTGCACGATCTGTCGCAAGGATCAAGAAAATAATATACATATAAGAGTCCTTTTTAAAAACTCCAAACAGTCCAGGGTAGATAATTTTTGAAAACAAAAAAAATTATAGTAGGATGAAACCCATTGGAAAAGGAAGAGAATGCAACAAAAATGAAAGGAAAAATAAATTACGGGCGATCTGAGGTCGGGAAGTGGGGGGAGGGGGGGTTTAAGGGTAAAAAACGGTTTATCTCAATTTCTGGAAAAACTACAAGTCCTATGGAAAAAAGTTAAATGGCAAAGTTGTAGGCAACAAAAAGATCTACAACTTTTGTATTTAGACTTTTTTCACATAACCTCAAAATGTATGTGAAAAATTCAAATAACTAAGTTTTTGGTTTTTTATTTTTATCTTTTACAAAAAAAAATATTTTTTCACGAAATTTGGTGAAAACTTACCTTTTTATGTCCCAAACACACTGTAATTTTTCTGGTTTAAAATATTTATTTTTTCACCTTTTTTTTTGACTTAATATTGAAAAAGCACCTAATTTTCAATCGAAAATTCTCCCGTCAAAATATCTGCTTTTTTAAAAAATTCGATGAACTTTTTGTTCGTTGAAATCTCTACTTTCTGATGATGTAAAAAAAAATATACATTACTGTGGTAAATGCTCTCAGAAAATGCAGAAACGAAATGCGAAATAACAGGCAGTAAGGCCCAGACACTCCTAGCCCCTTCCCCACTTCTCTATGAAATACCTTTTGATGGGCTAAAATTTTCCGTATGTTACTCAGGTATATAAGTTATCTTAAAATAGCAATAAATAGCCATCTACGCATGTAATTTAAAAGGTATTTCATAGGGGCTAGGAGGGTCTGGGCCTTACTACCTGTTATTTCGTATTTCGTTTCTGCATTTTCTGAGAGCATTTACCATAGTAATGTATTTTTTTTTTACACCATCTAAAAGTAGAGATTTCAACGAACAAAAAGCTCACCGACTTTTTTAAAAAAGCAGATATTTTGACGGGAGAATTTTCGATTGAAAATTAGGTGCTTTTTCAATATTAAGTCAAAAAAAAGGTGAAAAAATAAATATTTTAAATCTGAAAAATTACAGTGTGTTTGGGACATAAAAAGGTAAGTTTTCACCAAATTTCGTGACAATTTTTTTTTTTTGTAAGAGATAAAAATAAAAAACCAAAAACTTGGTTATTTGAATTTTTCACATACATTTTGAGGTTATGTGAAAAAAGTCTAAATACAAAAGTTGTAGAACTTTTTATTACCTACAACTTTGCCATTTAACTTTTTTCCATAGGACTTGTAGTTTTTCCGGAAATCGAGATAAACCATTTTTTACCCTTAAACCCCCCTCCCCCCCACTTCCCGACCTCAGATCGCCCGTAATTTATTTTTCCTTTCCTTTTTGTTGCATTCTCTTCCTTTTCCAATGGGTTTCATCCTACTATTATTTTTTTTCACTTTTTATTATTTTTTAAGGCTTCTACCCTGGTCTAAAACGCCACTGCAAAGTCTAAATATATAAAAGAAAAAGGTGACTGAATAACTGACTGATCTATCAATGCACAGCCAATAGCTATCCGTGTGTGTCTCACAGTCCAACCATTGGACTATGAGACACACACGGATAGCTATTATGACGTAGGCATCCGTTAAGTAAGATTTTTTTAAAATTTCATCCCCAAGAGGGTTAAATGGGAGTGAAATGCGGGCCTAAATAGTAACGATAAAACCGATGCGCAACGCTTCAACATACGTGTACAAACTAAAAATTTTATACTTTGTAGTGGCGCTTGAATTCAGTTTAAAAAAAAATTGATATTTATATTATTAAGTTTTTTAGTGTAGCTTCATAAAATCAATCTACACATTCTCCGATCGCGAGCGATTTGCTCTTATTCATTGAGGAGTTCCGTCTTCCATCACCGAAGATATTCGTCAGATCTTCACCAAATTTAAATGGGACCAACCTGGATGGCGGTTCAAATAAAAAATAACCGGCCAAGCGCGAGTCGGACTCGCGCTCCAAGTCGAAATCATCCGATTTCGACTTGGAGCGCGAGTCCGACTCCAGAAGTGTTGTAGAGGTTTATTGTTAATATCGAATAAGATTATCATCGCAAACAATTATTTTTTTGTGATGCAACTACTTTACGGTTTTCGGATTTTTTCCTTTACTTTTATTTTTATTTTATTTATTATCGGAATACCAACAGCAAATTGTAACAATATTTGACTTATAAGCTAGTGAAAAATTGTATGGCCAAGAAAAATAATTACATAATAATATTCTTTTTGAGCAACCGACTTCAAACTCCCGCTTTACTACATTAAACACACACTATACAAAGTATATAATTTATTGTTGATATTTTAAAAACCACTCGACCGATTTCGATAAAATTTATATGGGATCACCTGGGGAGTATACCCTTTCAAACAAAAATATAATTTCCCAAATCGGTTCAGGCGTCTTCGATTAATCGGTGGACATACAGAAAAAAAAGATTCCGACGAATTGATAACCTCCTCCTTTTTTTGAAGTTGGTTAAAAAAGATACATTTTGTGAGTGAGTAAAATAATAGGTAACGTAATATTATGTATGATCATGAGAATTGGAGATTGGAAGCTTGCTTACTTGTGCTAAATGACATTGTTTCATGCCAAATTTCATGATTCTAGGTCACCGGGAAGTACCCAATATTGATTCCCTTGCGAGTGTCAAAATATGCGGCATAAACGGAGCATAGGTATAAGGCCGTATCTTTCGATTGCGTCGAATTAGAAAGTTTGATATTTTTACTGAGCTGCAAGGGACTGCAGATCTGAGTATTTATTATTAATTTCAACTTGATATCCACGCATTCCTGAGAAAAAGGGTCTTGACAGACAGACAGACGGACAATGAAGTGATCCGATAAGGGTTCCGTTTTTTGGTACTACGGAGTAGGTACGGAACCCTAAAAAATTATTGAAATCGGTTCAGATTTTACGGAGTTATGGACTAACATCGCCAAATAAAATACGCGTCGAATCGAGAACCTCCTCTTTTTTAAAGTCGGTTAAAAATGTACAGTCATTGCAAATCTTTACACGTGTTTTCTCAAAAAATCTAGTTTGATACGTTACACTTAGGGCTTTCGAATACCGGACTTTTTCAATACCGGTATTAATACCGGAAATATTTTTTTCAATACCGGGATCCCGGGATCCCGGTATTGAAATGGGATTTCATTGGGGCTATATGAAAGTCCTATCTTTTGAAGTAAGAGACATGAAAAATCGTTATTAATTTTAGGTATTAAAAACCTGTATGATTTATTTCAGAAAATCACTATTTCAGAGTAGTAAAATAGGGGGTGAAAATTTGAATGGGAATATTTTGATTTTATAGATATTATTATTTACTTGTTTGGGCGGTAGGTTATTTCTATTTGTGTACACAATGTGTGTACACAATGTTTGTAATAGACTTGTCTTTGTTCTGCGGAGACTTACCACAACAATTATTCGCACGGCTCCTACTGCGTACCAGTGGTAGAGCCAGACGATTCAAAAGCACTTGTAAAAAGTTTATTTGAATAAAATATATTTCTATTCTATTCTATTCTATTCATGGTTATGTTCAGTACTCCGTTATGGCCTTGTTATTTGGGGTAGTTCAACAACGGCTAATAAGGTTTTTATAGTTCAAGAAAATGCTTAGAGCTATCCTTCGCATGTCACCATCTGATTCGTGTAGGCCGGATTTCACAAAGCTCAAGGTCTTGCCACTTCCATCCATGTACATTTTGGAAATATCGAAATTTATGAAAATGAATATGCATATATTCAAGGCCAAGCGTGACAAATTTAAATACGCGATCTCTGAGAGATCCCAACAAATTTATTTTTATCATAGCACCACAAACTGCACATTTTAATAAAAATTGTTAAAATTGTCAATTAAAATATTCAATAAATTGTCAATCGATATCAAAACACTACCAAAACAATACTTTGCACATAAATTAAAGAAATGTTTGCAAGGGAATTTTTTTTTAATTCTTTCAATACGACAAAAAGATTTTGATATTTTAACTGCCGTAACAATCTATTAACTTTGACATGATTTTGAAATTTTAAAAGCCATTAGACATTTAATTAATAAAATTGACATTATTATTATTACGCTTGTATTTTTTATTTTATTATTTTGTGCAATGCAATTTGAAATAGTTTAAATTGTGTTACTTTGTAAAAATATTGATATAAAATGTTCCTTTTTATCTATGTTTTATAGGAACATTTTATATAATATAGACTCCTATAGTATTTGTACGCCGCTATGGCTATAATGAGCTGGACTGAAAAATAATTATGTTTACCATCTTTTCGACACATATTATGCAAATAAAGAATTGACTTGAATTGAATTTATCAATTCCATAAATATGTTGACCAAGGAAAACGCTCTTTCCGCCTCTACGCCTTAAAACGCTTATAATTAATTCCCTTTTCAACTCTCACAATAGATTCATTATCAATGCTAGAGGAAGCTTGGGGTTTAGATACTTTTTTTAGTTTTAGCCTCCATTTCTGCTTCCAGTTGTTTTTCAGTTCAAATCAACTCAATATTGGGCTGCAGGCATGTCTACAGATATTAATAAAAATGTGAAAAAAGCCTAGGATCCTGGATTAGCCAATACCGGTATCCCGGTATTGGAAGCCCTCAATACCGGTATTGAAAAAGTCCGGGATCCCGGTATTAGCTAATACCGGGATCCCGGTATTGGAAGCCCTAGTTACACTCACAAACAGACGATATAATAAATCCTTCGACTTGGGTATAATACCACAAAATATCAAAAAATGGTGCGTACCTTTATTGTTGCAGTTTTCTTGTTATAGTAAGCACATACCAAGTTCAAGAAAACTTATGAGGAATGCTGTACTATAAACATGGCTTGTATAAGGAAGGAGATTGTAGAATACTCTAATCAATTGAAACCATAAAGCGCGTCACTCCCAGACGATAATATGTGATAGTTACTCTAAATAAAAGCTCTAATGTATCAAATAAATTGGCTAGTTCTGTAATAATGAATTAGGGTGATAACAAAACAATGTGTCTTCCTCATTAACAAGAACTTCCTAACAATCGTCAAAGGAAAGTGATCTCTCTAAGTGTGTCAGTGGGTCCAACCTTTCTCTTTGCAATCTTAGATTTAAAAAAAATTGTTGCCAGTTGAAATATTGATACAGATATTTTTTTCATAGACAGATATATTATTAGAAAGTTATTTGGGTTTTTGTATAATATTTGATTTCTTCACATCTACGGCAAACTTAAAAATCTCAATTTTTTTTCATTTTATAGGAGAGCATTTTGTAACTATAGATTTTTTGTATTAGGAATATGGGTATCGTGGTACGAGTACCTACATCAGGTTAAAAAAAACAGGCACGTTATTTTTTGCAAAAATGGGCATTCGATATTTTTTTACAAAGTAGAGCAATTTGAATTTTGTTTTAAATGAGTATTAAGTAAGTATATTGTTTTCCTATTTTGGTCTACAGTTTGTATAAAGGTACGCACGACGTTTCTATAAAGAAAAGTTGAGATGTTTGAGATAATTTCCAGAATATATTATAATCCTTCATTCCAGATAAATAAATTGGTATCGCACTTAGTTTTATAAATTATAATAAATTGACGTAATATTATGTGTAATTTTGTGTGTATCAGTGTCATTTTTATTTAACTTTGAAACGTTATACCCAGACAACAGAAATAAAAAGTGTGAATAAAAGAAAATTGCAAGAAAGGGAGTTAGGACTCGAGACAGCCATAAAGTTGAGAAATAAAATGTATAAGAATAAAATAATAATGAGCGTGCAGAGCACAGGCATTGCGAGGCTTTGACCGATCTGGGTTCATTGGACGCAGATAGATCCAACACGTTAATTACAGTCCGCTCTGGAGAATCTTCTGCGAATTCGTAGAACAATTTGTGTACATCGCTCGTCATATGCATAGGTAGGTAGGTACATCTATCTACTCACAGTTACATTGTAACAGAATGAAACCAACTTTAATTTATTTACCTACATATTATGTACATAATATGCCTAAGAATTAGGTATTTCCTACATCCATGATGTACCTATGCGTAATAATACAATTTTATGTCTTTCTTATATTAATATGTCTTTACGGCTCATTAACCACTTAACGGTCAACCCAGCTTTTGGCACACAAATTTTTGGAGATGGACACAACTTGCCTAAGAAACACAAAAAGTTATAAATTTTTTTTTAATACGTCACGGGTTACCAGGCATCGACTAGCACTTTATAAAAAACTAGCTGATGCCCGCGACTTTGTCCGTGGATTTAGTTTTTAAAGTCCCTCGGGAACTCCTTGATTTTCCGGGATAAAAAGTAGCCTAGATGTTGACCCGAGTAATAAGCTACCACGGTATAAAATTTTGTAGAAATCTGTGCGGTACTTTTACGTGAAAGAAGGACAAACAAACAGACAGACAAAAAAAAATTTAGCTTCTGTTTTGATATCTGTATCTTGAACACAATTAGAAGCAAAAACCCTTTTTAGGGTTCCGTACCCAAAGGGTACCAACGGGACCCTATTACTAAGCCTACGCTGTCCGTCCGTCCGTCCGTCCGTCCGTCTGTCAGCGGGCTGTATCTCGTAAACCGTAATAGATAGAGAGATGAAATTTTCACATATTATGTATTTCTGTTGCCGCTATAACAACAAATAATAAAAATTAAATTAAATTAAAAAAATTAAATTAAAATATTTCCATGGGTACATGAAAATATTTTAATTTAATTTTTTTAACGGAACCCTAAAAGAGCGAGGCCCCACTCGCACTTGGCCGATTTTTTTGAATCTAAATGTACAGAATTGGTTTCGTTTCTGTTTTATTATAATATGTATGTATACTCGTAGATTATTTTTTAGTCATTAGTTAGGAATTCATGTACCTACTGTCCTTAGTCCTTAGAACTTATTGTTAATTTAACAATAAGTTCTACACTAGCGGCACGCTATGATGGCCGGTTTGACGTTTGTCCGCTCATGAAGTTCCGTATTAATTGATAACGACTTTGAAGGAAATAATTGTATTACTTTATTGACGATAGTGATGTGCAGAGATTCATAAATTTTATCGAATGTAGTTTTAGGTTTAGGACTCAAAATTTATTTATTAAATTGATTTCTAAAATGTATACAAGTGTAGAAAAATCAGTTTGCACCATTTAAGGGGTGAATGTACTTGTGAATATGAACAATTTTCACTATGTGGACAAACCTCTGAAATCGCAAAAAAATATCAGCTGTTTCATACAAAAGGTAAAATTTTTATTTTTATATGATATATACCACAACTCGGCATTTGGTTTTCTAAATTGAAAATTTTTAAAAACCTTTTTTGGTATCTTTTGTATTCATATGTTTCTTGTGTGCATATAAAGTATGTATATTCATTTTCATTCAAATATTCAGTTCGTTCAAATAAATTAAATAAACATATACATTTTTGTTTTATTAAACCTATTTAATCAGGTACAAAAACAAAACTTAATTGTTTTTTGTTCGAGAATAAATTGACATTCCACATCACTATTGTAATGTGTCAAACCGGCCATCATAGCGTGCCGCTAGTATAATTATTTTTCAACACATTGCCGAGTAACTTATTTTACGTTTACCTGAAAAAGAAGTTTTGGATCAGTACAAAAAGTGTCAGACTCAGAATGTTTAATTTAAAAACTGGGCAATCCGCAATAGTGAATTTGGCATTTAAACCGCAATTAATTTGAGAAATAATAACAAATGGGGTATGTTTATAATAACGAATCGCCCTAGAGGGACCAAATATCCCTTAACCTAACCGTTAAGCAATCTATAGGTACTAATATTATAAAGAGGAAAGATTTTTTTATTTGTTTGTACCGAGGCTTAGTTTTAGGCTCTGTAACTACTGGACCAATTTTAACCATTTTTTCACCAATAGAAAGCTAAGTTATCAGGAAGTAACATAGGCTATAATTTATTTCCAAAAAAATTAGAGATCTTTAAGAAAATTGCAATAATGTAACCCAAAGTAGCAAAATTTTGCCTGTAAAATGCATTATTTGGCGTGTGCTAAGAAAAATATTGATGATACATAAAAATTATGAACTACATGATTAAACTACTCATTATTCCCTACAAAAAGTTCCCGAGGGAATATATCTCAGTATCATATTTAAGGTGGTAAAAGCATGCGACAGGCGATTTTTGGTGAGCTTTGTGAGGAAAACTATAAGTTCAATTTGAATAATTTCAAAGTAATATGTAATCTGGGTCTCTTATCTAAATTTACTTTGAGGTAGAAACACGATTGGAAAAAAAATTCTCGATAGAAAGTTTTCCCAAACTTTGCTCCAATAATCTCCTTTTTTTTCGTTTTAATCGGAAACGGTAGGTTTTTTTCCTGCTATTTTTTTTATTTGTGTTGATATAAATATTTACTAAAAGCGGTTTGAACTATTCTTTGATAATTAGCATTCATAATTTTTTTTAATCAATTTAACACTTATTAAAGATTTTTTCAATTCCCGCCCCCTGAATCTATAACTTCCATCTCTTTCCTAGCACTGCAAAGTATATAGTCCCATCACTATCGTACAACCCGCCCATTTTTAACCAGTTAACTGATGGCTATTGCCAGCGTTGGACGTGTGTCCGGATCCGCCAGGATAATATGTATTTTTTTTTCGGTTAGGAAAAAATTAAAAATGCCTTGATGGCGCTTGAAAATAGCAGGTTGTAACTACTCGGCGACCAAAAAATAAAATACGAAGCTTTTATCGTAAAACTTTACGTTGAAGAGCAACGCCATCTATTGGTCATTGACTAAACGACTAAGCAACATGATATAAAATTGGTTTGTTAAAAAGTTCGACGGAAATATGATTTGCGTGATGCCTTCGATTATTTCACCGACTTCTCCGTAGAGTGTCTAGTGTGGTGGCGAGGGTGACGGAGTGAATCCAATTGTTCAGGGTTCGAATTCTGACTTCAGATTATGTCTTTGTTTGTTTTTTTTTATTTACCATAATAAAATAAAATTGAAGTTTCTGCTTGTAAAGTCAAGATAACAGGTTTATATAACTAAATGCATATTATGAAAGTAAATATGGTACTCTATGTAAATACTTAGTCTAGAAGGTGTGTCGCGCTACTAAAGAACGAAAAGAATCGGCCAAGTGCGAGTCGGGCCTCGCTCTTTTAGGGTTCCGTTAAAAAAATTAAATTAAAATATTTCTATGATGGAAATATTTTAATTTTTTTTTTTTAATTTAATTTAATTTTTATTATTTGTTGTTATAGCGGCAATAGAAATACAAAATATGTGAAAATTTCAACTGTCTATCTATTACGGTTTACGAAATACATTCCGCTGACAGACGCGCACAGTGGGTCGAAACGGCTATATGAGGGACATAGGATTTTTTGTTACAAATTCCATTTAAAAAAATACCTATCGAAAGACCTTGTCATTCTGATGAATAATAAGTGATCAAACGAACTTACCTGAAGTGAAGTTCGATCATTATTATATGAGTTGCTTCATCCGAAGATATAATTAATTACAAAGGTAGTCACGTTATTCACTCGAGATAACTCCGCGAATTTCACAGATATATACCCTATTTTAAAAATAAATCACCTTGGCAGCACCGTCTTAAGTTTGCTCATTCTTTTTAGAGATGTATACGGTTCAAAACTTTTTTATTTGGGCAGTCAGGGAGGGTGGGTAATTATATCTTCGGATGAAGCAACTCATATAATAATGATCGAACTTCACTTCAGGTAAGTTCGTTTGATCACTTATTATATTTCTTTGCTTCATCCTCAATATAATTAATTACAAAGGTAGTTGTTTAGAGTAAAAAGTTTTGATAAACATGTACGCAATACAGATTTTGTAAATGGTGTATTTTTAATCACTCTCTTGCTTGCGTACACTTTAACAATATTAATATTTATTTATGATATTATTATTATAATATTATTTAATACTATAAATTAGAATATATTTATTTTTATGATTAGGTATAATTCATAAATTGATTCACTATTAGATGTGTTAACGCAATTATTATTAAGACCTGTCTTGGCAGGGTCTGGCATAATCTCCCTCATCCGCCATGGATCTAACATTTAAGCAGCGAAAGAATGAGTTCGATGTGTTAGTCGAGCCTGCCGTTTTTCTAATTGTCTCAACGCTCGCCTGAGCGTGAGGTGCTGTGTGCTTGTGTCAACGCTGCTCCCTGATAGCGTTAACTTGATCCACCTGCTGATCGATTGAGGTGCGGCCTTTTTGTAAGGCTTCTTGTACGTAAATAGCAGGTTATTTGTCCCCTCAGATCTTATATTTTTAGTTCTGGAAATATAGTGTGTGGAGGGGTGTAGCAGGGCAGATGCTCAGATTTTCTTGAAAGTAAGGTAGGAAGAGAGAAAGAGAATAGGCGTGGTATCTGCCCGCAGCGTGTTTTTTTTTTTTTTTAATAATTTACCTACCGTTATTCTAATTTAAACCCCGATTTCAAAAGTAATATTGCTTTCCAATTTAATTGACGGAAGAGTTTGTAGTTTATGAGCAGTGCAAATTGCTAGTATAATGAAAAGTTTCTTAGTGATTTTTTCTAAAGATGAGTGACTATAAGGGAACCAATTTTTAATATAGTTTAAAAAAAGTTGAGGGACCCAAGTACGGGAGTAATAGGGTTTGGTTGATCTTAACTTATAGACACCTTTGAGGAGACGTTTTACGCTCGCTCCAGAAACAATGCTGTTTCTTAGCATAAATAATATTGCAATTCGATAAGGGTTCAAACTCCGTAACAAACGCTGTAAGAGAAGATACCTAATACTGGTATTTGACGGTTTAAATACATTTTTATTATTTAATTTACAAAACTGCCACCGAAGCTTGAGTGTGGTATTATATTGTTTTAAAATACTGTCAGAGAATAATGTTAACATTAGTGACGCTGAGTCTGGGTCGGCGCCTTGTTTTAAGGGAGAGAGAGAAAGAGTCCGGAGAGTCTCGCGACACCCAGGGTAAGTTTCTTGTGCAAGGAATGGTGAAATGAGATTGCAATAAGTATTAATGAGGATTAACATTAAGTAATATCCGAAACTACCAAGCTTTGTAGGAGAGATTACCACGCTTGTGATAACCAATTTGAAAAAACTAGGATTCCGTTTGCCTCGTTATCAATGATTTTCCTCAGACACTTTAAAATTAAAGAAAAAGGAGGAAACAAAAATCATAGAAAAACATAAAAGCCCCACAAAGCGTAAATGCATCGACAGCTAAGGCGTCCGGATCTTGTTGTCAAGGCACGGATTTTTTAAATTTAGTATTGTTATTCAAGCAAAACGGACTTAAAGCCTAGGTATCTCAAATAGGTTATAACTTCTTTTATGACCTTGATTAAAACACCTGGAGTCACTGATAAGCCGAACAGCCTAACATTAGGTTTAGGCATCAAGAAAATTGAACTCGGAACTAATAGCTCCTATATTTTGTAATAAATTATTATTAATAGCAACGCACATATTAAGTTGGTAAGCTGTTATCCTGCGCCGCAGTGTTACGCCCCCCCCCCCTCCAGTTCATGACGAGTACCGAAGAGGCGCTCGCCAGTTTTCCTGGTTGCCGGCTGGTCGAGTACCCGTATATAGTTAGGTAAGAACATAACGTATATTGTCTCGCAGACAATAATTTGTAGTTAATGTACATATATATTCACGATTACACATTTTCTACACAATTGTCATAAGGATATGGCTCATAACTAGCTCGCAGCTAGTTAGGTTATCACAATACTACTAGTACTAATTTCCTTTTGTGGAGTGACAGCTTTAGCAGCTTTAGGATAAAGCTCATGAGTAGCTCGCAGCTAGTTATGTAATCGCAATCGACTCGCAGTCAATACCGATATGTTTAAGGAATCACAGCTTTAGTATGTGATTTATGAGTAGCTCGCAGCAAGTTATGTTATCGCAATTGATTCGCAGTTAATCCCTTTCTATTGTGGAGTTACAGCTTTAGGATTTGACTCGTGAGTAGCTCGCAGCTAAGAAGTCACATCTTTAGGGTATGAACCATAAGTAGCTCGCAGCTAGTTATGTTATCGCAATTGACTCGCAGTGAATCCCGATTTGTTTGTGGAGTCACAGCTGTAGGATTTGACTCATGAGTAGCTCGCAGCTAGGAAGTCACATCTTTAGGATATGAACCATAAGTAGCTCGCAGCTAGTTATGTTATCGCAATTGACTCGCAGTCAATCCCGATTTGTTTGTGGAGTCACAGCTGTAGGATTTGACTCATGAGTAGCTCGCAGCTAGGAAGTCACATCTTTAGGATATGAACCATAAGTAGGTCGCAGCTAGTTATGTTATCGCAATTGACTCGCAGTCAATCCCGATTTGTTTGTGGAGTCACAGCTTTAGTATATGACTCATGATTAGCTCGCAGTTAATCATGTTATTGCAATTGGTTCGCAGTCAATCCCTGTTTGTTGTTTTTTAGTTTCTCGGATAAAGCCGATCCAAATAAAGTTTTGTCTCTTTCCGAATCTTATAGCACTTCTTGTTGAGTTGAGGCATTAAGAGTTTAATGCTGCTTTGAGTGATTCCGAAGTTTGAATCACATAGGATCCTGCAGCCATTGCTTAGGTGTTTCATGGCCTGCACCCTGTTTTCACTCTCTTTTAATAGTAGGCCCATCCCGTTACTAACGGCCGTGATACGCAGGACCAGTAGTCTTTGTCGCATCCCCTTTTTTAATATAAAGAGCCATATGGTTGGCATGAATATTTTCCCCATACTTCGGGGAATCATGCGTCGATTTCCCAAGCGCCGAGTGTAATTCTGAGTCGATTTCGAGTTGACCGACCTTTAATAAAGTAATTTTGAACCCTTTGTCAGGAAATGACCATTCAGTATCTGGATTAACTGTACTAGACTCGGCGTCGGCTTGATTTTCTTTGGTGTTTATGTATGACGCAAAAAAAAACAAAGCTCACATTGTTCTCACCAATGTCAACTGGTTCTAGTTAACTTATTTAAGTGAGGGTATTGAATGCCTCTCTTTCAATTAATATAACTTCTTACCGTCGTAGTGTCGACATGAACATTGCACAGTTGTTTAAGTTACGAGCAAGACTTTAAAACCGAGGAAAATGGCCATTATTTCTTCCAAATATTTAATAATATGGGCTTCTATAATATCTAATAATATGCTACTTGCTCTGCTTGTTCATCTACCATTGCTTTTAATTTTAAGTGTTTCGTAACAATTAGTGTTTTCAGACAAAGCGAAGAAAAGGTGGGTAGTTAGTTCCCTTACGCTTCGCTTGGCTCGTCGTGGCAGGGACACTACCGTCTCTCCAGATAAATAATATTATATTTTTGTTTACAAGTAGGTACTCGAATATAGTTAACGGCTGGGCAAGCTACTAAAGCCCCGTTGAGCGAATTTTACGAGCATAGTTGAGTGAATCCGTGAATTTTATTACATTTTATCGAATGTATAATATGATATGTAGAAATAATAATGATAAATGTCTCCTAACCTAGATAAATCCGAGACACTTGGGGGGTAGGTACTAATTTAATTTAATCGTGATTGATGACAAGTTGTAACAATAGTGTTACCATAATAATCGTTATAGTTGTGTTTTAATTTTTATTAATTTTCATAATAAAAACAATTAACGTAATATTTAATTCAGAATATTCACGTTTTCTCTGATACCTCGTAATCGATGAAGACTCGCAGTAAACCTCGATACGAAAAGTGTACCGTTTTTATGTACATGCCTAAACAATAATATAGTAGGCTATGTAGCGGTGCGTAAGCGCAAACAAGAGATCGTTTGAAAACAGAAAAAAACTCGTACCTTTTTCCTTCGATGATGATGACGATGATTTCAGCCGATGAACAATACTGCAATCACACTATCCTACAATAACACTCGATCTTCTGCACTTCTGGTTAAACTATTAAGTGCGGCGCGCTGAGCGCGTGCGGTCGTTATCTCGCGCGAAAAAGTAATGAGCAAACTTAAGACGGTGCTGCCAAGGTGATTTATTTTTAAAATAGGGTATATATCTGTGAAATTCGCGGAGTTATCTCGAGTGAATAACGTGACTACCTTTGTAATTAATTATATTGAGGATGAAGCAACGAAATATAATTGTTATTAAACGTTTATCTCTAAAACTGATAGTTTGCCCGGAAAAAAATATTTTCAGTTTTTGTTGTATGGAATGAAACAGAAACTGCTAAAATTTGGCCAAGTCTTGAGAGGTCTTGCTTTAAAACTACTTTATTCTTATTCTTTAGCTTGTTGGCTATAACTCTATGCTATCAGCTCGCACCCAAACTTGCCCGTTCAAGAGTTATAAGAATCCGAAATTTTTAAAAAAATATGATTTTTATTGATTTTATAATGTCGTGGATTATCAATATTTGACCAAAATAATGTGCTACATGAAAATTCTATGAATAAATATTGAAATTAACTTTAAAGCACTTCTTTAAAGTTTCTAGTTCACCAAAGAGAAACTTATAAGTTAAGCACTTAAAAAAGGATATTTCATAAATTAAAACTGTAAATTTTATTAAAATAACGTAAATTCAAACAAAGGATCTACAAAAATAAAACTTTCATAATATAGCTTTCTTTATTTCTTTTTAACAATTCATTTTATTACGTATTTGATGTATATCCTTAGCTAAACTGTCTTTGTTGCTGGAAACTAATTACAAACAGCGAAAAATTAGCTACTCATCAGATAATTATAATATTTCATTCGCTGTTCTATTCATTACGAATTATCTCCTCTGCAAATTATCTTTTCAATTTGCTAATTACTATATTAGTAATGTAATTACATTGAATGACTCCACTTCCCTAATAATATACCTTAATGATAGGGATAGGAAGGAGTAATTCCGACCTACCTATATAAATAGGGGTTTCATTTAAATAAAATCATTCAGAGATACGCATTTTGACTACCAAGACAACTTGCAGTGACAAATATGGAAGTTCTAGTGAATAATTTGGATTTGTTCATAGTGTTACGAGAACAGGTTGGATCTTTGGCGGATAGTAAAATCCTTTTTTTTTAATGGAATATTTGCTAAACCATCCTGAAGATACTGATAAGATGAAAACTTGCATAAGTCAGAAAAAAAGAAAAGTTTATATATATATATACACCTGAAAAAGCGCTAGGCTCTCTCGATATCGCTTAACTTATCAAAATTAATTAATTAATTAATCTATGGGATTCTGCAATTGAAAAAGGTGCAAACTATCAGTTTTAGAGAAAAACGTTTAATAACAATTATTCATCAAAATGACAAGGTCTTTCGATAGATATTTTTTTTAATGGAATTTGTAACAAAAAATCCTATGTCCCTCATATAGCCGTTTCGACCCACTGTGAGACGGACGGACAGCAGAGGCTTAGTAATAGGGTCCCGTTGGCACCCTTTGGGTACGGAACCCTAAAAACAGGCCAATGAAAATATGCCAGTGTGCTTGACATGAGTGCCGCGCATGCGCGGCGTGGATTACTGAGCGGGCGTAATAATACCAGGTACAAGTAGTTCCAATAAAATGGGGACAATTATGTCATTAATTTTTTTTTAAATATTATATAAAAATAAAATTAATACTTTTTTATTTATTATCATAAAACAATAATTTTATTAATAATATTAACTCTAATGACTCATAGTATATAATATTTTGTATAAGGTAATTAGGGTTTTGTATTAGGTTTCCAAAATTTTAAAAAATCAGCACCATATTGAATTTATTTGTTACTAGCTGATGCCCGCGACTTCGTTCGCGTGGATTTAGTTTTTAAAATCAGGCAGGAACTCTTTGATTTTCCGGGATGCCTGTCACCCTCCATTCTCAACTATACCTATCCAAAAAATCACATCAATCCGTAATGCAACAAAGCGTTGCAGCGTGATTGACGGACAAACAAACAAACAAACACACTTTCGCATTTATAATATTACTCGCAGCATTGTTAATGATGATTAAAAGAGAAAACATATTACTGATGATATTATCAATTACGTTTAGCTATCATTTTTATAATTGTCATTTTTACCATACCTAACCAAAGACAAAATTACGTTTAGCTGCAATTTACGTTTTGTTATTCCACTGTCATTTGCGTTTTGTCAGATGCGTTTTTGTTATACCACGTTTTATAGTGACATGACGGAAACGCGGTCGAACGGGATAAAAAGTATCCTTTGTCCGTCTCCTGGTTCTAAGCTACGTCTCCACCAATTTTCAGCCAAATCGGTTCATCCGTTCTTGAGTTATAAATAGTGTAACTAACACCACTTTCTTTTATATATCGACGGCAGAAAGCGGAAATGTCGTATCTCAAAATTTGGGCTAAATGACTTTTTTTACTATATTGTTGATAAGCAAAAAAAGCCGCGTCGAATGGTATATGTCTCGTCTTTCTACGATGAAAAAATTTAATGATACGCCATTGAATTTTTTCTAGTTTTGGTACTGCTTACATGACAAATTGCTGTAAATAGAGGAAAAATCGCTATTTTTGAAAATAAAATAGATACGACAACACGTCCAACATAAATAACATTTACACCATTATTTTACCCTGACGGACATTGATTTCAAAAGAGATACAGCATTTCAGCCGCCCCAAAATTTTACGTTGACAAGGATACAGCAATATGCTTTGAAGTGGTGAGTGTTTATCAAACAGTTACTACATTTCAAACATTTAATTTAAGAGCAAATATCTTACTTACACCATAATATTAGAGTATTGTTTTGTGATGAGTAATCAATACGCCACTCTAGATAGACCCGCACCCCTCCAATCCCGAGGTGTTTGCTATATACGCCATTCTGATCGCGCGGCATCTGATGCGTAAGCGCCAATAGTGAGAAAGCGTATTTGTTGTTAACAAAAATATTATTTTAAAAGATTGTTAACTTATCGTTTACGTTTTATTTACGTGTTTAAAATTAATTATTATACTTCAGGAGTTCGGGTAAGTAAAGGAATATTAAAATTTAACCTATTTTTAGTTAAATGTTATTTTTTAGTTAATTGGAAGTCTGTATATTTACCATACCTACTATATCTAATAAGCAAGTAAAGTTTACAACCTTACCTGCTTATATTTTACGTACCTATCTTGATTGTTAAGAAACATTAGGTAGGTACACAGTAAAGAAAGTGAGTGATGTTTTATATAAATATTTTTTCACTTCAAAAATTATGGATTTCAATGCAAACTTTCATCCCCTTTTCCATCATTTTCTTAAGACGCCTAAAAATATAGTATCATGCATTTCACTTCGAAACTTCATCATCATTACATACCAAATTAATCCCCTTTTTCACCCGTAAAGGTAGAATATTTGAAATCGCATGATGGCTTTTTAAGTTTATGCATTTTGTTTAAAAAATGACCAAACTCACATAAATGTTTCATCCCCCTTTTCATCCCCTTAAAAGCAAAATTATTACTTATTTATTATTATAGATGAGTGCTTTATTATTACCAAATAGACACCCGTTAATAAAGATTCACGCATCATACTCCATAAATTACCGAACTCACTTACAAACTTTCATTACTCTTTTCACCCCCATAAGGATAGAATTATCTTAAACACTGAAACACGTAGATATTAATTTTATTAATGTTAAGAGCCAAAAAAGCGTCAACGTTCAACAAATGATGACAAATGTTCAACGTGATTCTTTAACTGAACAGTTAAATGTTCGACGTGATTCTTTAAATTGACATAACTTTTTTATTTATGAACTATATTGAAGTAAAACAAACACTGAGTTTGAAGTGAAGCTTACCACAACACTGCACCGTAGCCATTTCTGAGATTAGTGCGCACTAACGCAAAGACATACAGACAAAAATTCTAACAATCATTGTTTTGGGTTCTATTCTGTTGATAAAGGCCCCTAATAAGTTTTTCTCATATATCTTCACTGTACAGACAACGATCAGTTACAGTTTTATTATAATATATCATGTACTTATAGATAATTCAGAATGTAAATCAAACATTTTATTTTTATAAACTTATTTAATTAAAATCACATACATCAAAATGGCCATGTTTCGAATAGCAGAATATTTGAGATACAGCAGATCGTAGCACGAAAACTTGTATCTACTTATTTTAATTGGTCATACATTTCACCTTACAGTTACAGCTTTTCCGCTGCTCGATATATAAATATCAACTGCTGTAACTCGTAAAAAATCAATGAAGCAGTAACTTTAGGACATTCCTAATAACTGTATCAAATATCGTTTAGATTCATAGAAATTTCTTGCAAATTTAAACATTCTATCTTTATTAATTTACGAGTTATGATTTTTTCAAATAGTTTTTTGGCTCTGGTGTAAAACTGGATTTTTTGAGATACGCCAGTTCCGCTTTCTGCCGTCGATATCGTAAAAAACGAACGATTAAAATTTTGGCAACCACTTCGTCTTTTTTGACGCTAGGGGACCCTAAATATCGATTTTGAATTACATCGATGCAATAAAAAAGAATTTCAGTATGGCTTTTTTTTTATTTATTTTTTATACATTATTATAGGCACACGCTTGACCACTATCATACCTGATGGAAAGTGATGATGTGGCCTAAGGTGGAACGCGTTTGCCTAGAAGATGCCTATTCCCTCTTGCTTTAATGATACCCAAATAAGTCTTCGGTCTTGCGCCGCTTGAATCCAGCGGCTCCCTGTGACTCGCTTGACGCGTCGGTCCACCTAGTGGGGTTGTTGTTTGTTGTTGTTGGCAGACCAACACTGAGTTTCCACCCCACTCCAGCACCTTGGGACCCCAACGACTAACAGCTCTTCGAACTATGTGCCCTGCCCATTTCCACTTCAGTTTCGCATGGTTTCGTGACTCGCTGAGCTATGTCCGTAGGAGAACCAAAGTCACACTTTGGTTCTCCTACGGATCTCTTCATTTTATTAAGTAGGTATAGTAATTGTTAACCAATTTACTTGTGACCTTATGTTATTCTTTAGATTTCTCATCTTCCAGATTGTGTATTAAGCTGATACCTTTAAATTTTCAAATAGAATAATATTATACCTACCTTTAATAAACCGTCTCCTGTATACGATAAAAATTGAGTATTTTTAAATAGTTATAATATTTATATATTTTGTAGGTATGTATTAAAAATATTTTTAAACAAAATAGTGCTTTTCTATATCAAATATTATTAAACATAAAAATGAAAGTTATTTATTTTTACCAGCGCCATCTATTTTATCTACGTGACCTCTTAGTACGTGAAGGGAGTGCGCCCCGCGGATGGGTTTTGGCCCCGCCTATTTTTATAAAGTACTCACCAAATTCGAAACAATTTATTTTCCGTTTAGCGTCTTAAGTCACAATAATAGCTTTTATGTTCTTAAATTTAATTACATCGCCTTTATTATCGTAGTATTAATTCTTCCTTACTAATCCCTACTAATATTATAAATGCGAAAGTGTGTTTGTTTGTTGGTTTGTCCGTCAATCACGCTGCAACAAAACTACGGATTGACGTGATTATTTGGATAAGTATAATTGAGAACCTGGAGGGTGACATAGGCATCCCGGAAAATCAAAGATTTCCTGCGGGATTTTACAAACTAAATCCACGCGGACGAAGTCGCGGGCATCAGCTAGTTATGCTATAAAATATTACGAATTTGAACGCCCCGGGCTAAGCCCACTAGGTATTAACCCCATTTGTATTTTCCTTGGAAAGGGTATGCGAGATTTCAGTCGTTTGTTACGAATAAGTATTTAAAACGAAAATGTTTTCTGTTTTAGAGAGTCCTTAGCAAAAGGAACATTTTCGTATATTGTCGGAAATATAAAGTCGGATAAGCAAAATGCTTAACATTATAACAGAATTGTAATTTTCTCACACTACTTCAATTTAAATAATGGCAAGTTAATAAATCGGACGAAAAGTTATTTATTTAGACAAAGATATTAGATAAAGCTGCCTTTTTGGTGCAATAAGTAAGTATTACTTACTTTTTAAAAAATAAATACTTTTTCAAAACTAAACATATTTTGCTGTACATAATCTTATAATTCTTAAGTAAAATTATTCTGTATGTGATCTGTACAGTGCAACGTGCAGTATGTGTTATGCACAGCAGCTTACAGCTTGCCATCTTGCTTGCAGAAAAAGTAATATTATAATGCGATATTATTTAAGTAATTTTATAATGCGAAAGAGTGTTAATTTAGTGGTTTGACTTTGTGGGTATATAATATGTAAATGCAAAAACTTGAGAAAGTTGGGAGCTGGACCTGAGGTGTGACATTGAGTTCTTTATACTATCCTGAAAAAATAACCAAAGCAAACTTCACGCGAACAAAAGTATATATTTGTATGTTTATGTATATGGATGATTATCATAATCGAATAAACAATGCGATGTTGATTATATTCTTTATGCGGGCAAATTACACGTTCCATACGAAGCTTACCCTTTCGTAAATGCACCTGTGAGTAAAACAGCTACTATTTACAACTACATAGTTATTCTATTTGTTACTTTGAAGGGCAATTTTAATCTAACAAAGGCTTGACCTTTATGTTTTTACGTTAGTCAATAAACATATAGATCTGCAATATGCAAAGCGACTAAGGCTTTAGGGCAGAGTAAGGTAAATGGCTAAAGGCAATTAAAAAAAATCATTAATGGTAATTTACGTTTGAGGTCTTTAGCATGTCGAAACCATCCTTTGAGTACCGCTTCTGGCTATATCAGCTACTAGTTGATCACTGACCTATATAATTAATAAAGTAATGAAAAAAAAATAAAAAAAAATAAAAAAAATAAAGGTGTTTGAATGAAAAACTTTAAGAAAAAAAATCATTCTTATTCGCAGGTGTCAATAGAATTTTGTAAATCGCTTCTATAGGAATAATTAAATAACATATTCATCGACATTGTGTAAAATTCGAATTACAAAATTTTCATATTATGTCCGGTTTAGAAATTCAGATACGCAAAAACGCGCGTTGCAGACAGGCGTAGTGCATCAAAGAGGTCTTCTCCTGATCCAAGGTCCTTGCTAATCTTTTTAAATTCTCTGAACACAGCCGAGAATTTCGGATATCAGCGGGAAATAGATCCCTCTGTGCGCACATCTCGCCGCTTGGTTTAGAGCAGGGGTTTTTAAACTTTACATTAAGTAAATGTATTCATAACACAGTTATCACAATTTTTGTTTAGCCACTTGAATTTTAAAAGATATAAAAAATATATACCTAAGGAATTTAAAAAATATATTAATGAAGAAAAAAACAGTTACAACATTGTGATTTTTGTATCTGCATGTACCTATCTAATGTTTTTCAGGACTGCATAATTATATGTCAACAGATAGTTTTTCAAAAATATTGGATTTAAAAACTCTGCAGACCAGTGGTTGGCGAACAAATTGATTTGGGAGGACATACGGGCTTATGGAAACGGCATGGAAGCAGTGATAGCCTAGTGGTTAGGACTGTGGTCTCCTATTCGGGGGGTCGCAGGTTCGATCCCGGGTACGCACCTCTGACTTTTCAGAGTCGAGTGCGTTTAAGCAATTAAATATCACTTGCTTCAACGGTGAAGGAAAACATCGTGAGGAAACCTGCACACCTGAGAGTTCTCCATAATGTTCTCGAAGGTGTGTGAAGTCCGCCAATTCGCATTGGGCCAGCGTGGTGGACTATGGCCTATAACCCTTCTCTGAGAGGAGACCTGCGCTCAGTAGTGAGCCGTTGATGGGTTGCTAATGATGATGAATGATGACGGGATTATACTTAATATACCTATTTCAGATCACGTTTAAAACATGCAGTCATTATGAGTCTTGTAGCGCATGAGTAGCGACTGCTATTTGAATGATACCCGCGGTCAGATATGCACGAATGTGAAAGACTGAAAAGTTAATTAGATCCGCGCAGTCGGCCCGGTTTTGTATCGCGAAGTTTGAAGTAGACCTTAGACATTTTTCTCCGTAATAACATGCCAACTTTGAGTCGCCTTTCATCTTATAAGAAACGAGCTACAAAATAAAATGTTGGAACGCAAATCGAATTCATTTTTGCCTTTTTTTCGTTGAGGGTATGAAATGAAGCTTCACACAATAGGTCGTAAATTTTCATTAGCTACCACATCATTATATTTGTACTTTTCTTTTGTATATTATATTCATATTTTATGTAGGTATCGATATTTTTTCATTTAGTATGGTCTATCTAATATTTGCCCGTAACTTCATTCCGGGAGACCGTTCTGAGACGAAACGGTATGAAAGAATCTACGACTGTCTCAAAGTTCAAGATCATTGCAATAAACATTGCCTCTTCGGGTGTGCAACAGAGGTACTTACAAACAATGGGTTGAATCTAATTCATTAATTATGTAATCTTAGAATAATTAATAAATAATCTAAGTATGTAATAATGTCAGCTCAGAATTTCAGGAAAATATAAATTACTTAGTCATGGAAATGTCGTAATATAGAAGTTTCATTTAAAAATTTAAAAATATCGTAGTTGAAAAAATTCGTTAATATATTAAAATGTCTTATCTAACAAAAAGTCGCGTAGTTTATTTTTAAATTGATTTGTAATAAAACATTTCCTTATCTGCTCAGGTATTTTATTGTATATCTTAATCGCCATCACACAAACACTCTTGGCTGAAGAATGAGGTTTTGTGAGTTGGATAACGGAATTAAATCTTTACAACGTTCTCGATTAATTCGAACCAACAAATTTTCATTGTTTCTTAAGAATAGAGCAAGTTCAAATATGTATTGCGACGTAACTGTGAGAACATGAGAAAATAAGGTCTGCAGTTAGTCTCTTTGGTAAGTTTATCGTAATTAGAAGAATATTACAGGAACACTTACGAAACAACTAAATAAGTTAGATATTGATTTTTATAACTATCTTTTGCCCGAGGCTTCGCTCAGTTCGATCTTTTAAACCCCTATTTTAACCCCTGAGGGGTTAAATTTTCAAAAGTTTTTTTAGCCTATATGCCTAAGTCATAATAGCTGTCTGTATGCCCTCAGTCAGTAAGTCACCTTTTTTCCTTATAAATATTTAGATATCCATAGAAGGTAATAAATAATAATTATTTTAAAATACGTTGTATGTGACTTTTTAAATTATTTCAGAGAGAAAGTATATGTAACAAACAAGAATATTATATTGTACAAAAAAACGATAAACTGAAAGCAACGAGATATCGAATTGATGAATAACATACATAAATATATATATATATATATAAAAAATATATATAAATAGGCTCAGGGTCACCCAGCGAGCGATGGAGAGAGCTATGCTCGGTATTTCCCTGCGAGAGCAAATCAGAAATGAGGAGATTCGTAGGAGAACCAAAGTCACCGACAAAGCTCAGCGTGTCGCGAAACTGAAGTGGAAATAGGCGGGGCACATAGTTCGTAGAGCTGATGGTGGTTGGGGTCCCAAGGTGTTGGAGTGGCGACCCCGCACCGGGAAACGCAGTGTTGGCAGGCCCCCCACCAGGTGGACCGACGACATCAAACGAGTCGCAGGGAGCCGCTGGATTCAAGCGGCGCAAGACCGAAGCCTGTGGAAGTCCATGCAGGAGACCTTTGTCCAGTAGTGGACGTCTATAGGTTGATAAAGAAGAAGAAGAAGATACATAAAAATACCATACAGATCGATAAAAATAATTTACCTTGGCATAGACCTTGGCTTTGATAATTTCCTGTCTTATTGGTGTCTAACACTCTCCAAAAAGAAAAGAAAAAACCTCGCGGGCGGACGCAAGGTCACTGACCGAGTCCTTGACCTAAACGCGCTTGACCAAGGGCTCTCTCCACTTCGATTGTCTCCAACCAAGAATTTTAGATTCTCAAGATAATATCTCTATAGATCACTAGGTATAGGTAATTTTGGTTTGCAATAAGGCCAATAAGTTGTGTTCTTTACTGAAGAATTTTATGAACTCTCTAACATATATTTTAGAGCAACCGTTAAGGAAACCTTGTCATCATCATCATCAACCCATCATCGGCTCACTACTGAACGCAGGTCTCTTCTCAGAGAATGGTTATAGGCCATAGTCAACCATTCTGGCGAATTGGCGGACTTAACACACCTTCGAGAACATTATGGAGAACTGTCAGTTGTGCAGGTTTCCTCACGATGTTTTCTTTCACCGTTGAAGCATGTGATATTCAATTTCTTAAACGCACTTAACTTTTAAAAGGCAGAGGTACCTGGGATCGAACCTTCGACCTCCCGAACAGGAGACTACAGTCCTAACCACTAGGCTATTACTGCAAACCTTCTGCATTTAATTAACTTTATTATAACAAAATAAACAACAGGCATACTTGGTGCAAAAAAATTCGTTTTGCATTAATTAACTTTATACTCACGTTCTAACGAACGTGACGAGTAACGCCGTGTTACTACCAGTGTAGTAACATGGGAAGTTTTTATTTCCCATGTTACTAATACTGGTTATAATTTCTGGTAACGACGAAAAGTCGTATATTATTATAAAGGAAATACCTACGTACTCGTAGGAAAATATTAAATTCTTAGTATGTGGTGATGATGACCGAATTTTGGAGACATTAAGTCTGGTTATTCTTCGCCCACTGCAGTCTGCACGCTTAGAGCATTTGGGACGATACAGCGCTGTCGTCACCACTCTCGACGCCTTGTGCGTATGAAGGTGACCCACATTTTATAAATTGTTTATGGGTGACTTGGCGATTGGCGGAGAAAGTGGTCGGATGAATGAAAGTCTAAAGTCTTCCTATGAAGACTAAATGCTACGCTTATTTATACAGGTATTTCGTATAATAAAAGTGATTATTAGTAAGAGTAGTCTGTATCATCATTATGTTAGTTTAATTAACAGAAGTATGGAAGTAAATAAATTGCATAGGTATAAGATGTCAAACGTAATGTGCATGATATTCCGTCTGATTGAAAAATTGGCTAACAGGATATCGGGTATACGTCATACATAGTCCGGCCATATCGATTCCACACGTCCGCGTCGGGTGTGTTATGTTACATCCAATTTTCCATAGTCGAGTAACAGTTTTTAAAATTTTGTCTTGTGTAATACTTAAACTAAATGATAAGCTAATATGAGCAGAGTAGCAGTGCGTCGCTGGCAGCGTCACGCCCGCCGTGACGCTGCGACGCGGGTCCCGTTACTTGACACACTGCACTGGCGGCTGGCTCACAGTCGCAGGCGAACAACTATCCCAAAACGCAACGCAGGACGTGCTTTAGCTTATTTCAAGCACATGGTCCTATTATACTCAAGAAAAACAAAACGTAACACAGGACGTAGGTAGGTACTTAAGATGATTTCACGGACTTGTTCCTAGTCTTTTTCATCCAAGAAAAACGGAGAAGTTTTCTAGTTTTGTTGCTAGATACTAGCACTAACTTAAACAAATTCACCGACCGAGTTTATATAATGGAAAAACAAATTTATGGCAAAAGAAAATTATCTTAACTTTTACAAGTACCAAACGTAGGTAGTAATATAGAATAGAATTTGATGGGTGTAGAATAAACAAAAACTTAAGTCTAAATAGATAAGTATGGAACATGAAATAGGTTACATCAAATCTTAGGTACAGTTAAGTTACAGTTAAACAATGCACAGAAAATACGAAACTGAGCTAAATGATGCGTAGGTACTATCTCCTACAGTAAAACGATGTAGAGCTGGATTATTGGTACAGTTACTGCACTGTCACACATGAAGTCATAATCTGTCAGAATGTGAATGCGAAGAAATGGCCACGTCATTATGGCAATCTACGTGCTATCTTCAATGGCTTGATAGACTGGCCGTCGTGCTGCATTCCACATTTTTATGCACCTACATTCTTCCTGACAACCGTTGTATACAGATGGTCTTAGCGCTTGTTCACGTTAGTATGCAGGCGCGGTGGCGGGCGAGGACGCGTTATAGGTGCCAATTCTATTTCTGTATTCTGAATTCTGTATACTCATTTTTAATAAAAATTCTTTTCAAAAAACCGACTTCTAACGCCACTACAAAGCATAAAAATAATTTTAGTTTGTCCACGTTTGTTGAAGTCGGGCGGGCCTATATACAAACTATGAAACGCTACACAATATGAGAGACTCGTTTGTAGAAGTCGAGCGAGCATCGCGAGTCGGTTTCATAGTTTGTATTTTAGGCCCGCCCGACTTCAACAAACGTGGACAAACTAAAATTATTTTTATACTTTGTAGTGGCGTTTTTTGAAAAGAATTTTTATTTTAAGCTTTTAAGTGTAGTATCCTATGATTGAGGAGCTAGGACCTGGAGCTCCATGATGTAGTCCATAGGTACTTGTTACCTACAATATCAATTCGTAATCGAAATTTCCTAAATCCCCATAGTTTTAGGTAGGCAGCCCTGCAGCATCAGGATTGAGGAGCTAGGACCTGGAGCTCCAAGATGTAGTCCATATTTGTTACCTACAATAATAATTCGTAATCGACATTTCCTAAATCTCTTTATTTTAGGTGAGCAATATCCCTGCAGCATCAGGCTTGAGGAGTTGAAGGTTAAAATTTTTATGGGACCATTTCGCAAACATCCTCTGTCGATTAAAAAAAAATCACGCGAATCGGTCCAGTAATCCCGGAGAAATCGGTGGACATACATAGAAAAAAAAAAAAAAAAGATACCGGCCGAATTGAGAACCTCCTCCTTTTTGGAAGTCGATTAAAAACCACCGAAGTAAACCGTGAATTTGTTATAATAAAAAAACTACATCAGCACATACGTACGGCATCATAATTTTTTCCCCAATCCTTACTTTTTAGCAACTGAGTAATATAAAAATTATAAAGTGATAAAAAATTAATAGGTGTTATATTATAATATGTAGCTGTTAATACTTTGCAGTTAATAATGTAATGTACTTTGCAGTTAGTTCGATTAAAAAGTAAAAAAAATTGAATCCGCGCATGCTGTGTACGTGAACACGGGTTTAATGATGTCGATCAGACACCATATTTTACATAATATTGGCACATTGGTACGGATAATTTCCATATTGTAAATCCGAGTAAGGTAGTGGAGGCGTGTGCTGTTATGTAATAAGTACATTTTACAATGGGTATGTATATGGTGTATTTCCTTTTATAAAATTGGTAGGTAGGTACGTACCTATCTACATTGATTCAACTGCGTAGCGATCAATATTTCCCACAAATATCACGACAGGTCTGTCGATGTCGTTGAGCTAATATCTGAAAAAGTGATAAAAAATTAATAGGTGTTATATTATAATATGTAGCTGTTAATACTTTGCAGTTAATAATGTAATGTACTTTGCAGTTAGTTCGATTAAAAAGTAAAAAAAATTGAATCCGCGCATGCTGTGTACGTGAACACGGGTTTAATGATGTCGATCAGACACCATATTTTACATAATATTGGAACAGATAATTTCCATATTGTAAATCCGAGTAAGGTAGTGGAGGCGTGTGCTGTTATGTAATAAGTACATTTTACAATAGGTATATGTATATGGTGTATTTCCTTTTATAAAATTGGTAGGTAGGTAGGTACGTACCTATATACATTGATTCAACTGAGCTGCGTAGCGATCAATATTTCCCACAAATATCACGACAGGTCTGTCGTTGAGCTAATATCTGAATGTGCTTAGTCACCCCGCAGTCTGGTAGTGCCGTGGATGGATGGCTGTTGAAGGAAAGTTATGCCATCAGGAAATAATAAGCTGCTGATAAGCGCAAACAAATTACGAAACAAATCGTGATAAGATTTAGAAAATACCTATGTGACACAACACAACTAGGTATTACATTGTTTTATTTTGTAGAGTTGCAGCTGGTAAGTGTATGAACAAAAAAGCTCGTAAATCATATTTTTCTACAGTCTATATCCAATATCCAATCTGTTATCTGAGAGATACCTAAAATCGAATATTGGCTTGAGAAATATACTATAACCAATACAGAGTTTGCTTTTGAGACTGGCATTTATCTATCTCGTTTAGAGGAAGCTATCAATGTCACTCGCCTATAATTTTATTATTATTCAGTTTCGTTTAGACATACGTAGCTCTGTTAAAAACTTTTAGTAAAACTCTGACACATGTAAATCAGTCTTTATGTTTTAACACGAAAGTATTATCCGACCTTTATATATTTCCTTTTATTGATCTATTAATCGTAAAAAGCATGTTTAAAGCCATCTTCGAGCAGGCTTATATTCTATGTTCCCATACTTAATCAAAACCATAAACACTTAGCACTTAATGATAAATTCCATTTTTTTATTGAAGAAAAACAGCCAAATAAATGATTTATAGACGCACCTGGTTGTTTTTCTGATAAAAGATAAGACACGATAAGAATTATAAAGCTCATTGTTAATTAGGGTTTTGAATAGTTATTTTCCAGAGCTTAAGTTTTGGTTTACGATATTTTTAATATACCTTTATGTAAATAATTTTGATAATTTAATTTATTATTGAGAAATTATAATTCAGTGTAACATTAGGGGTTTCTTTTTTTTATTAACTGAATAGTTACGTATAAGTAGTATTTTTAGACTAGAACATCCTATAAAAAATAAGCTCCACTTCAAAAACACAAACGTAATTTAATTTCCTTAGTTTTTAGATCTACTTTTTAGAATTGCATTATATTTTATGCACTGCATACAAATTGCATCATAATTATCGATTGTCGTAAATAAAACTGTCTTTAGCGCATTCAATTTTTGAATTAATGGAAACCAAAAGCAAGTTCTTATTAAATTCCTACTTTCAACAAAGTAAATTGATCTATCCAACTAAAATAAAGCATTTTTAAGTTTTGCGTAGACATAGGTAGGTAGGTACTATATAAGTAGATATTTTTCAAAAGGACAATAAAATTATAGTACGCAGCTAATGGAAATGCAGTACAGTACATCTATATATATAAAAGAAAGTGGTGTTAGTTACACTATTTATAACTCAAGAACGGATGAACCGATTTGGCTCAAAATTGGTGGAGGTAGCTTAGAACCAGGAGACGGTCATAGGATACTTTTTATCCCGTTCGACCGCGTTTCCGTCAAGTCAATATAAAACCTGGTATAACAAAAATGCATCTGACATGGAATAAAAAAACGAAAATGACAGTGGAAGAACAAAACGTAAATGACAGCTAAACGTAATTTTGTATTTGGTTAATTATGGTAAAAACAATTATAAAAATTATAGTTTAACGTAATTGATAATATCATCAGTAATATGTTTTCTCTTTGAATCATCATTAACAATGCCGCGAGCAAGACGATCAAATGTTTCCTGCTACAAAGCTACGGATTGACGTGATTTATTGGATAGGTATATTTGAGAACCTGGAGGGTGACAAAGATTTCCCGCGGGATGTTATGAACTAAATCCACGCAGACGAAGTCGCGGGCATCAGCTAGTCTATATATAAATAAAAATCTTGTGTCACGATGTATGTTCGGGATTAACTCGAAAACTACCTACTAAACCGATTTTGATCAGACTTCGTAACCATCTGTAATTTGGTCCAACTTAAAAGATAGGATAGTGTTTATCTTAATTATTGACATCAATATTTGTTATTGCAAATTAAAATATGTTAATTACACGACAGTCATATATATAGTTCGAGATTTAGGTTGCTAGGCAACCTAGCAACCTAAATCTCGAACGATATTAGATTGCGGTTGTCTAGATTGTGTTATAATTACTGATATTATAAATTGCGAAAGTGTGTTTGTTTGTTGGTTTGTCCTTCAATTTTAATTTGTCAACAGATTGATGCGATTTTTTCATGGGTATAGTAATGGGTGTAGACTGTAGTAGTGGGTCCTCAGACCGGGAGAGCTACTTTTTATCTCGGATAATCAAAGTTCCCGCGGGATTTTTAAAAACTAAATCCATGCGGACGAAATCGCAGGCATCAGCTAGTATACTATAACTTTATTACAGTACGATTGGCAGCCCTATTCTTAATGTACTAAACAATTAAATGTCTGCTATGTCCTATGATTCATAAAATTCCCATGTCCATTGACCGATCGTTATTTTTGTTTCACAAAAAATACTGGTACTTATCAAAATATTTGCATTGTTGTTTGATCTTTAGTTAAGTACTTTCTGATAAAAAATCCGTGTGTGATTTATTCTATAAAACGTTCACACAGCTTCTATTTTTTGTACCAGACTGCGCAAGAGTGGTCAGTCAATAGTAATATTATTTCTTTTGTTTCTTTGTCGCACCTGAAAACCTAAATTCATCGACCGATTCTAATGCTTTTTGTCCCAATGGATTATTCTACATTCACATAAAAAATACAAATATATACAATTATACATGGATTCTTTGCACCTAAAAGTCTCTAGACTCACACTCCTCTAAATTATTTTAATATAAATTATAGTCTTACATATTATGCAATTGTAGTAGTATGTAGTATGTAGTAGTATGTAGTATGTTAGTTGTAGTATTATATATGTATTTATTTCATCTCCCGATGTATTATAAACTGGGCTGAGATTGTTCTGCCCGCGAAGACTGAAGTGCATTTGCTTACGGTTAAGTTTTTGTAGGTACGTATTAGTTAAATTATAATTAATATGTGGTGGGTTTTATTCCACCCGAATGATTTTAGATGAAATGTTGGTGGGGTTGTAAGGCCCACGCGATCACTGGTTAGAATAGGAATTAGCGGACTGTATTGAGTTTTAATTCGATAGTTCCTATTTCTGGACAAACCTACAACATCAATAAGCAAGCAGGAAATTAAGGATTCCACTGACCTTTCGATGTCGTCGATCTGCCACGCCGACGTAGTTGGTAGGGTCGGCTTTTGTTCTGCTAGACTTCTCTCTTTGGTTCGAACGAATTACACAACACTGCAGCAGCTGCTGTTATGGAGAATCCAAGTCAGAGGAACACGACACTTTTATGACACGACGGAAATGGTAAAAAGTTCTGGACAGTTTTATAAGCGGCACTTTAGACATCCGAACGACGACAACGACTGATTCTTCTCTTGTCTCACTTGCGAATTGGCAAGACGAAAAAATATCGAATAGGTAGGGTGGATCGATAAAATCTTACCCACAAAATTGACATTGCTAGTAAAGGTTGCCGAGATTGTGTGGATCTATCGAATTATAACCCTATATTATGTCTAAACAATATGTTTATAATTAGTATGGCAACTAAGTAGGTATATGAACTTATTTCCACACGATTCAATACGATTATGTGTACCTAACCTTAAATATATATTTTATTATTAGTGTACCTCTGTATGTAGTAGTAACTATAGTTTTTTATTAACATGAACAAAAAAAATAAAAAAAAATTAAGTGGCACTCGGGGACTGCCGCGGTAAAGCTATTGCATAGCATTTTTTATCAACTTATGCAATTATAATATTAATGCAATATTTTTTTTGCATAATAAAAATTATGCAAAAAAATAATTAAAAAACAAACAAACAAGAAAAACACTGTCACTACTTCGCGAGTGAGATTCGAACCTGCGACATCATACACCATACGGTAAAGAAAGCGGCCGCTCGCCCATTGCGCCAAACAGAGCTACTTGTGAACCTCTAAAATGTTGAACGCTTACTGAACGACGGTGTTAGGTTTATTTTCGTTACGGAATTTCTTGAATCAGTCGCCGCGCTCACACTGTTTGTCCTAGTTCAAAGCCCGCGATAAAAGCTATGCAATAGCTTAAAACTAAAACAAAACAAAATATGATCGGTAGGTGCGGTAGGTGCATAATCACAGAATGTTTAAACACACAGATTTAGGATAGGTAGTCTGCGGTTGTAAACTAACACAAACCTGGTTTCTCTTGTACTAAAAAAAAATATTTATGTTTCATGTACGTTGATAATAAAAAAATTCAATGAGCTTACGAACACAAGAGTCATGCCTCTGCAATCTACATGCCTCGAATGTTGAGGATGTCACGACAACTATTAAAGATCTCTATACTCAATTCATTTCATAATTAGGCGGCATTGTATTTTGATACCGGCATTTGATAAATTAAAACTAATTATGATTCCATGATGATTCTTGCAGTAGGTGTAGTTAGGGTTTCTAACCGTTTTAATTTCACAGAACATTTCTTGAATTACCTATCTCTTAGATACAAATTACTATTACTTACATCCGGATATAAAGCGGTTTTTACAAAAAAAAATGGATATAATTTCTAGCACTTTTACGTTTAACGTGCACGAAACCTTTGGCAAAAGCTGTATTTTCAATCTAATTGAGGCTATTAATTTTCATATTGTTCCTATTGTTCCGGACTGTACCGTTACTGAAATTAATTAAACATAGTTAATATTGCTTAAGATTTTATTGTCACCATGAACAAACCTAGCACTTCCATAAAAGCTCTGCGCATCAGAGCCCAACATTATTCTCTGACCTCTTCCAACTAGCAGTTTTTATTTACTTTTTTCACTTTTCCTTTCTCTTCTCTTCTTCACTTTACGCTTTAAAATTACTTAAGTAACTGATTTTTCAGTTCCTAGAACTGAGGAATACGTTTGAATTTCTAGCAGGTACTATGGCAATTATGACAATTCTGTTATTTGGTGTTTTTGTCCCTTCACAACTATTGTGACGTATATCCACTAAGTACATCAGGTACATAAATCAGTATAAGCTCTTCGCACACTACTAAGCAACAATATTGATATCCTGCTTTTCAAAGTTGAAATATGCTCATCATATAAACGATGTATCTCATCGATGAAATAATTTTCAATGCTACCATGACTAACGTGCTAGTTGCCGCGTCGGAACAATTACGTGGTCATCCGTGACCTGGACGTAGCTGCGAAGAAACCTTGCCCAGTAATTGCAAATGTAAACACAGTTTTAATTGACGAAAACTCATTAAGAATTCGCAGCTTAAAAAGCGCTTGAATCGCTAAAACCTTGTGAATACCAAAGAGAAACTTTTAAAGACTGCTGAGAGCTTTTTAATGCTTCTTTTGAAACTTAGATTATACTCGGTGAAGGTAGGAATGTTCAATCATTTCTTCCTTTACCCCCTTTTATGCCTACCCTTGGAACGGCTGCGTTTTTATCGTTCAAACTTATCATAGGTACATTTTATAATATTACAGTTAAGTACTGTATTTTAGCATGATCTAGAAAGAATAAAACATTTCCAAATACTTATAAGTATACCAGCTTCTTTGTAGGTATGATCAGCAAATTAATGTAGAATATTAAAATTTACAATCGACACGCAAGCTTTTCGCTTGAGTTATATACAAAACTAGTAGGGCGCGTGGGTGCGCGGCCCGCAAGCGGACCGCGGTTTTTCTATCGTCAAGTGGACTTTCAGGTTCTGATCATTTTCTATCAAATAACCACTCTTCCATCTTTTATACTCTCCGAGATAGACACCGTTGAAGTTTGTATGGCCGCCATCTTGGATCCGCCATTTTAGAGTTTTTTTTCAGCTCACTTCCAATTGGTTGAGGTTTCGAGTGACTTTTGTTTGAGCACACCCAACCTATCTTCAATACCCTGGCCGTGCTCCTCACCCACCTTCCAAACCCTCAATCATCTTCTATCATCATTTGTCACAATGAAAATTCTTCTATAAAAACCTATTTCGAAATGAAACCGTATCAAAGTCTTGCATGATTCCCGGCTTATAGTCTCTTCAATATTCGCCATATAATTTGTATGAAGAAAAAAAAAATTCCGCCATCTTCGATTTTTTTCCATTCATCACATAGACCTTTGGGTCCTGATCATCTTTTGCCAAGAAACCACTCTTCCATCTTTTATACTCCCCGAGATAGACACCGACGAAATTTGTATGGCGGCCATCTTTTTTCCGCCATTTTGAATTTTTTTTCAGCTCACTACGAATTGGATGAGGTTTCTAGTGATATTTGTTCGAGCACCCCCCACCTATCTTCGATACCCTGGCCGTGCTCTTCACCCGTCTCCGAAATCCTCAATCATCAGCTCTCTCCATAATTTTCCTCCGAATGAATTTTTGTCTTCTGTACGAAACAATCAGTGAAAAAAAATTTTTTCATACAAAATTTTACAGGAGAGGTGATCAATCAGTCAGTGAATCAGTGAATCAGCACGAACAGCTATATATTATAAAATGTCTACCTACCGAAGTCCGAACCAAGCAACACTTGTGATATCAATGTCAATAAGTTATCGACAATTGTCTCCTCTTCTACTAACACAAGCGCGTTTCCTACAGACACAGGCATATCCCATGTTAGCTTTTAAAGTATTTTACTCTATTACATACAATATATATTTTTACATCTAAATTTAAATTTAAAATACTAAGATTATCATAGTTACTTCATTTTTTTTTCTTTTAGTGCCTTCATAAAGGCTATAATTTTAATTAATATTAGGTTTTCTTTTATATGGATTCTATTCCCTCTTTTGTTTAAGCTCTGTTAGATGTGTAAGACTTTCTATTTTAATGCATGATGTAACTACCTGTAAATCAGGTTACATGACTGTTCACCACTTTAGCCCGTAACCATATTCAACTCAGTATAGTCATTTATTCATGTTGGTATTCATAAGAAATAAACAAATAAATAAATACTCCTAAACAGTATGGCAATTTCTGTTTTTCGATAACGTAACCCAAAAAACCAGAACCGAGCAATCAAGCTCTATAAACATAAAGGTTTTGGAATATGGAATAGTTTATTCGACCAAAGTCATATCGGCGGGCTAGTCTGGATATAGGTAAGGGTAGTCGCGGTCATTGGACATCAGGTAGCTGCTGCGAGGTCCTGCGAGAGGTCATGTACCGCAAGGCCGCCCGGCCGCCTGTAATACAAGTATTATGTGCATCTTGAAATAACTAGCATAATGTTATGCAGATAGATAGGCTCCGGGAATAAGTACCTAGAATCTAGATATTAAATAAAATAACATTTGTATGATGACATGGTTTTTTTTATTCGATGAAAAGATAGCTATAATGAACTGTGATCTCACCTGATGGTACATGGCGATGCAGTCTAGAATTGGCACATCGGTTTCAAGCAATGGCCATCGTATCGCAATTCTAAATCGATTGGTAGCACGTTTGTGTTGGTAACTAGCCACGGCCGAAGCCTCTCACCAGATCGAGACCGAGGTGTCAAAGTAAGAACTAGCTTTTGTAAATATACGATATCTCCCGCAAAAATCCTGTTGGTAGCTTTTAACAAATACCTACTTACATCTCCCCTGTGATAAAAAGTAGCCTAGATCTCTGCTTGCGATAATTCCATCAAAAATTTTCCGGAATAAAATTAGTCTATGTAACTCTGCAAGTTTTCAATTATACTCATGCAAAAAATTACGTCGATCTGTTGCTCTCTGTTGCTCGATCGATCATTGCGATCGAAGGACAAATCAACAATCTCAATTATTATACATGTTAGTACGAAATATAGCTGTAGACGTACACATAACAAGTCTGTAGAGTTAGTGGGTACGTATATTATGTATCGTGTTGGCACATAAATAAATGAGCTAGGTCTAGAACAAAGGCCTCTAGTGTAGACTCAAGTTACAGGAACACAACATAATCTTAAGCATACAAATAGGGTATGTACTTAATGAGTACAGAGTATAAAGCTGAGCTTGTTTACCAATGTAAGACTTAATTGACTTACGAATGTTTAGATTACGTACTTACTAGTAGGGCGGTACTTGTAAAGACTAATTATGGGCGTTTTCAATAGCCTATCTAATCCAAAACTTATAAAATGTAAGTAACGAAAATCGAAATATTATGTGGTACATATAGGTAAAGCGTATCTATATATAGTAATATATGAACATGCGACGATGGTGAAATTGGCATTATAAAGTGATTTGAAAAAATACTGAGCATGACACTAAAATAAATCTAAAATAACCGAGCACCAGCGGAACATAGTATTATAAAGAAACAAAATTCACAAAGTGTAGACGGGCTAAGGAGCTTCTAACGTACTCCTTATTATGATAATTTATGACTTTACTCTTTCGACTTTTCGAGGCTCCTAGTCCTAAGCCCGTCTACGCTTCGCGAATTTTGTTTCTTACATGCACCAGTTGTGCTCGGTTTAACCAATATAAATGCAGTTTTTGTTTTTTAATATATACTAGCTGATGCCTGCGACTTCGTCCGCGTTGATTTAGTTATTAACATCCCGCGGGAACTCTCTGATTTTCCGGGATGCCTATGTCACCCTCCAGGTTCTCAACTATACTTATCCAAAAATCACGCCAATCCGTAGATTTGTTGCAGCGTGATTGACGGACAAACCAACAAACAAACACACTTTCGCATTTTTAATATGTATTAGTAAGGAAGAATTAATAATAAAGGCAATCGATTACATTTTAGAACACAAAAGCTACTATTGTGGCTTAAATATGATAGATATATTTCCTCGGGGACTTTTTTGTAGAAAGTACATAATTTTTATGTATCATCAATAATTTTCTCAGCACAAGCCAAATAATGCATTTTATAGCCAAAATTTTGCTACTTTGGGTTACATTAATGCAATTTGGTTAAAGATCTTTGATTTTTTTGAAAATAAATTATAGCCTATGTTACTTCCTGATAACTTAGCTTTCTATTGGTGAAAAAATAGTTAAAATCGGTCCAGTCTATTCGGTATAAAAAAACAAACAAACAAACAAATGTTTCCTCTTCATAATATTAAGTAGTATAGATTAGTATTGATTAACCATGCCAAACTGACTAATATATTCTCCTCTCCCCTCTAAATAGGCGTACTGTTTTACCCTGAATCTGCTAGTTAAATTAAAACGCTGAGTAAACCCATCCATATCCATTTCAGTCAATCAGTTCTCGACCTCCTTATAATTCATTTTTATTTATATTTTTAAATCCATTTTCTATTTCTAATTAAATTCAGTCCGCACCTTTAGCCGTGGGTTATTGAGTTTAAAAAATGAAAATACAAAACAACTTTACGACCATCATGAGCTGGTAGTCGTATTTTATAGAGCAAAAGTCGCAAAAAAAGTATGGCACATTCACATTGTTAGAGGAAGCGAATGTCAGTTGTCATAAGCAGAACTCACAAAAACGGAGTGATAATATACCAGTGACTCACATAGGTCATAATAATTACTCAGTATAAAATGTAGCCCAGTCTTAGAACCAATAATTGTACTCAGGCTAAAATCTTTAAAACGCTTTGACTAGGCTCGAATTTGAGACAGAGTTAAAACGAGATACAAATATGACCAGAGACCTACTTAAATCGGTTTTATTTCTCTTGAGTTTGAGTAATCAGAGTGCGAATGCGATCTATAGATTGCAGCCTGAGAGTTCGAGTTTCTCAACTTATCTAACTATAGGACTAATTGGACGTAGATATGCAAAAAGGACCAAGCCAAATTATTATAAGTATAAGTATAAGTATAGTATATTATAAGTTTAAGTATATTAAGTACTCCAGGATTTGGTGTTCAATTTCATTTTAACTTATCTATCGGTTTTACAGCTTACCCCGTACCTAGTGCGTTGAATAGAGAATTCGATAAATGTACCTACATAGGTATAGGTATATTACTAACAAGATGTTTATTTCTGTTGTACCTACTTAGCTTGGCAACATGCCCGGAGCGGTAAAACATACTACTTTCGCAAGGAAAATTCTAAAATTTGATCCCAAAAAAATTTAAGAGATATTTAGCTAGTAGTAACCTTAGTAATAAGTAGAAGTTGGAAAAACCAAACTGCTAAGTTCCGCTGGTTTGAAGTTGGACACCTAGAAAGGATATGAGATAAAGTGCATACCTACTTTTGTCGTTCAATAGGAAAACGGTTTAGACGCCCTAGGGGTATTGCTGGTTGGACAAAGCGAGGAAAGATCAGCAAGCCCTCAGAAGACCCGTTTGTCATAATGTAAAAGAATGGTCAGCTTCTGGTGTTGGAGATTGGAGGCCACGATTTTCCTAGAATCACTAGGAAGTAATTCAGTAAGTGTAGGCGTATCCTATCCTATCTATCTATTTACTATATAACGCGTCATAACGTGAAATGGAAGTTACGCAAAACTGATCTAGAATTTTTTTGGTCAATTAAATAAGTCATGGGAATTCTATACATAATAGTGCCTTATTGTATGTATTACAAAAAATATTTTTCACCTATCGGCTAACAACAAAAAATGTTTCTTAGCCTCGACTGTGGTCAACTGTGTTTGCATTCTGAGGTCAATGTTATTTATTATGTTACAGTTATTGGAATATTAATATAGGTACATCTTCTATTGTAGATGTAGATGTAGATTCGGTCATTTTTACCATTTTATAATATTATAAAAAAGATAATTAGATAATAGGCTAAACATATTTTACATAATGCACCAAGAAATTTGGTCAGGGTTAAGCTTAATTTGAGCTTAATCACTTCAGACTTCAGTTACCAGCTTGTCGGCAGAAACAACAAAACAAAACTACTGCACTTTTTCATACATTGTCATATTAATACTTCCTTCAATTCGTTCAGCGCATCAACGGTTCCATGGTGTAATGGTTAGCACTCTGGACTCTGAATCCAGCGATCCGAGTTCAAATCTCGGTGGAACCTTGCTTTTTATTTATATTATATCTACTTGTCAGTTATTTATTTAAAAGTTAGAATTTTTATGTAGTCCTTAAATTAAAATGTGAATTTTTTATTCCCAAAAAAAATAGTTACATAACAAAAATAATTAAAAATAGCTTTGATTTTTTCACGTAATTTTATGCGTAATTTAGAACAAAAAAAGCCGGCCAAGTGCGAGTCGGACTCGCGCACCGAGGGTTCCGTACTCCAAAAGTAAAAGTAAAACGATAATATTATATTAATGTGCTTATTTATCGTTAACTTTGTTTGTAGAGGTTTATTGTTAATATAAAAAAAACTATGCTAGTTAGAGCGTTGGTTTTATTTTTCTAAAAACTATTATATATAGAAATAAATAAAAAACTGTTTTAGAATGCACACGTTACTTTGAAATTTCAAACCCCTGATTTTCCCCCTTTTTTAATTAAACTAAAATAATTTTCGCGTTGATTTTATTTTTTCTGTAAAATATACATATAAACTTCTATTGACCATAATTATTTCAGATTTTTCGATTGGTAAACTTCGGAGATAAGGGGGGGGGGGGGGGGGGGGGGTATTTTTTTCGACATTTTGGCCGATTAATCAAAAAACTATTATATATAGAAATAAATTAAAAAAGGTTTTAGAATGCACAAGTAAAGGCCTTTCATATGATACCCTACTCGGTATAGTTATTTTACATTGAAATTTCAAACCCCCAATTTTCCCCCTTTTTTAATAAAATTAAAATAATTTTCGATTTTTCTTTATTTAAATGATGTTGGGCCACTATTATACACAACTATGCCAAATTTCATGTCGATAGCTTTAATATTTACTGAAATAATCGACTGTGACAGACGGACGGACGGACGGACGGAGGAAGTCTCACCATAAGGGTTCCATTTTTACCATTTTGGTACGGAACCCTAAAAATTGAATGTAGGTTCATTTTTGGTTCATTGACTTTGTATATTAACTATATTTATTCAGAACCGGTGTACGTAATAGCAGTAAAATAAAGAATTCTGTGGTGATTGTGGTAACAGTAAAAAGGAAGATATGAACGTGGCTCTAGTAGTATGGTTCTAGAATTTGAACCTTTTGCTCGCGACGTATCTAGATATTATGTCGCGAGTTTCGTTCGGCTAGCGGAGATGTTACATTCTTCCGTCGAAAATGTAGCTAAACTACGTGAACAGGTTGTTTTAATCAAGAACAAGTTGAAGCGTAGATGGAAAATGTAAGTATCGGCTCACTTTTGAAAAAAAAACTGTTAAGTGTATGTCCAAAAGGTACCTACGCTTTCTTTCTTGCATACACTGAAATTAACTCAATTAACTCAATTAGTATGTTTTCCCTACCTACAGTCTTTACCTATTTACATTAGTCTATATATGTATCGTATGTATATAGTATGGTATTAGTATCTTCGACTGCAAATGACGAAATCCAATAGATGTATTGGGTTTTTCTGTCAAGAAATTCTCAGGGTAGCCCGGAGTTAGAAAGTTGGCGGTGTGTCACCCCCCTGCCTCGGAGAGCACGTAAAGCCGTTGGTCATACGCCTGATTTCTCTCAGGTCTTGTCGAATTTCCGCCCCATTGGACTATGAGAGTAAGGGAATAGAGAGCGCATATTATCTGTGTTTTCGCGTAATGTCTTCCGCGCGGACGGCTAATCTCCGTGGAGATTGGCTGCCGTGGCCAGATTCGGTCCGGAGGACATTAATTAAGTACAAGAATAAATGCACGTCTCAGTATAATTTACTGTCTCGAAGGTGAATGTACTTATTATATTATAATACTTTCGTGTGAGGTACAGTCATTATCCGAAGGATATCGGTGATGTCGACGAAAACAAATAATTGACATAATTACTTACATAAGAAACACGCCGTATGTAAGGCGACGTTTAAAAATGTAACAAGTAGGTATTTATGTTGGTAGGTTTTCACCCTTATTAAATTGAGGCAGTTTATATAGAAGTAAGTGCGTATGACTTCGGCCTAATTTCTGGGATTCGAATCTCACGCATGCATCTTTTTCGGAGTTATAATATTATGTGCGTTCTAAGCCATCAAATTAGGAAAACATCGCGAGGAGACCTGCACGCCTGCACGTCGGATAGATGTCGGTTTCTGTTATGCAACAGAGAAAATACAGAGAGTTTTAATTAATTCGCTCAGTTTTTCTATTTTTATATCTTCACAATACGATCCCTTTAGGTATATTTGAAAAGTTCGTTTAGAATCCGACATGCGTGTCAGTTTTAAACTATTAGCACTAAGCAAAAACTACTTTTTTTTTTGGAAGGAAATTCGAGTAATACACAATTCGAGTAATGTACCTGAACAAAATTGTTACTAAAATTTTGTTTTTCCTTGGGCATAGATTTAAGATTTGTAGCTTAGTCGCTACTAGATACCGTCAGCGTACTAGTAAATTGCAACAATTCAGCGTATCCACAAAGTCTCGTAGCAATGTTTGACGTTTTCAAACAATGATATTACGTTGCCGCATTTACAGAGCTAAGTATTTTTTGTAGGAAGGGCGGTATCTATAAGCGAATAAGCTACCAATCGTAAATCTACATCCTTGGGTATTATGGAATTCCGAAAAGTACCTACTTGCTCAACGCCTCTATCCAATGTATGGTTTATGGAGTTCACGGAAATTCATCGGACGTACCGCGTCGGACCGCAGAGAAAGCGCGCATGTAAGGGCTGCCGAACAGAAATCAAAGAATTCCCGGGCACCATCTAGTAGTACTTACTAGTATCACGTACACAAGTGTAAATAGAAAATTTAAAACACCCCCGACATGTGAATCTATGGCCTGACTATGTACGGTATACCTGACGTCGTGTTATCCAGTTTTCTGCTCCATCATCAGATCCTCCTCCTCGATCCTTGATCGTCATCTATCTAACACCTACTTGTTGAGACCATTCTAATGAGCCAAAAATACATCTGCTGTAAGTTGCTGAGGAGTTGGGTATCCCGCAGACTACTTGATACTACAGCATTAGCTCCAGGTTACAATGCCTTGGAAATAATCCGAAGTAACAGTAGGTACACCCAATTTTAGATTTTCGGGAAAATGATGATTCTCAAAGTCTCTTTTCAACCAATTATAATAAAATTTTTGATAAACTAGAGAGTAAAACTAAAGTAACATACCTATTGCCTTGTTACTTTATTATGTCTGACGTGCAGGTATCCTCTCCTGTGCATTCTTTGTTCTCATAAAAACGCTAAACGCCTCTTAATGGACATCGTGTAATTATTCCGCCTAAAAACTAAACAGCCCGAAATATTTGTCTCGTCGTAATTCGGGCCTTGTTCTGTGAATGTTACGGGCTACCGGTGCTATACCAAAAACTGTAGGAATTCAAAAGTATTGCAAGCACGTCAAATCGGCTTCGCTCTTTATGAAGAGACCTACCTACCTCTTACCTAATTAAGTTAATTAGGTATATTAATTAATACCATCAGACCTCACTTTAACCGACGACTACTACTTGTCAGCAGTCTCCTCATGATTACCAAACTAGGTACAGCAGTAAATAATTGACTAAGCGAAGCGAGGTCTCTGAGTCTACTTGAGTGAATTTGCACTTGTCACAATATTGCATTAAAAATTATAATTTTTTTTATTTCAGGGGTTCATAGAAGTGAATGCAAAGGAAAATATTTTTTGTTGCCTTTCATAGGGTTGCGATATATCTTTTTAAAGACGATTTTGAACAGAGTACAAAAATATATATATTTTTTTTAATTTTTCCCTTAAAATTGACGAAATGGAGGGCTTTCAAAGTGGAGATTTAATAAGCTCACTTGAAGACGCTTTCTAGCAAAATCGGCTATGTATTTTCAAGCTGAACTTATTTTTTTATTTCACTTATATCCTGTACTTGAACAACAAATACTAAAATTATATGAATATTATAAAGAAACGAGATTATTTAATTTTTAATGGGCATCTGTAATTTTCAACATAGCTTCACAATAGGTATATAGAGGTACTTTGCATTCTTGAGACAGGAATAGTTTCCTTTTTATACCGGGAAATCAAAGTGTCCCCACGAGATTTTGAAAAACTAAATAGAGTACGCGCGAAAAATATCGCAGGCATCTTTTACTTTTTTTATGAATATTTCGAAAGATTTTTTTTATGAAAGTTCATAATCGTACTTTATCTTATTAACTTATTAATTTATGGCTGGTAAAACATTAATAATTAATAATAATAATTTACATCTCTTTAAGTAGGTACCCAACATGTAGGTAGCAATCGACTTTGGTAGTCTACGTTTCATCTTACTATCAATATTTTCTACATTGTATATTAATTAATGTAAATAATATATACCCATAAAAATAGTATATTTTTTTCATTTCACGTTCGTAGCACCTAACTTTAGCGAAGTAGATAAATGGCGGGGCGGTTAATAACTCAAGATAATCTATAATATATTATATAATTCAACAATAAATTCGTCCGCCTACAGTCGAGGTCCCATGGTGTAATGGTTAGCACTTTGGACTTTGAATCCAACGATCCGAGTTCAAATCTCGGTGGGACCTGTGAATTAATCAAACTTAATTTTTTATTAGAGATTAATTGCCTTTTTGCACGTGTGATTTTCTTTTTTTTCTTTCTAGGCAGTTATTTCAATATCACAGGTACATAAATAATTTATTTTATTAGGGTTCCGTACCTAAAGGGTACCCCAACGGGACCCTATTACTAAGCCTCCGCTGTCCGTCTGTCCGTCCGTCGCGTCCGTCCGTCTGTCAGCGGGCTGTATCTCGTAAACCGTAACAGGTAGACAGTTGAATTTTTCACAGAGTGTTCTATTGCCACTATAACAAAAAATAATAAAATAAAAATAATTTAAAAATACATGAAAAAGGATTCGAAATAAAATTTAATTTTTTTACCCTGGCAAGTGGGGTGTCATTGTTAAAAACTCATTATGTGGAGTTCAAATATATTTTTTATTATTTTTTAGCTTCAAAAATGAAGAAATGGGGGGGCTTTCAAAATTGTGACCAAAACGTTTGTTTTGGACACAATTTGAAATACTAAAAGTACTAAATTAGCATAATATGGTGAAAAAATGCTTGTTTGAGCATTTTTCCCCATATGCTAATTTAGTACTATCTAAGAACTAAGATATCTAAATATGTGTCTAGTTTTTAAAAAGTGATTGGGTTATACGTACGGAACCCTAAAACAGCGAGGCCCGACTCGCACTTGGCCGATTTTTTTATTTAGTATAAATTTATCAGTCTGATAAAATATGCTCTAGGTACAAATTAATAAATGAAATTAGAAAACCCATTTATAATATCATGTTATATTATTTAATAGTTTTACAGTTACACTAAATCAAAGATTTATTTGCAAATCTTATGTATTTGAAACTACATTTTTGTGTTTTTTTTTTGTATGAGTATTGACCTAAGTCCCTTCGTGTTATCTGCGTCTGAAATAAGTATCTCATTCAATCAAAGTAATTTTATTAATAGAGTTTGCTTACATTATAATATTATGAACACGTTATAATAATATGTATATTTAAACTAATCTACGTTTAGGAACTACTAACAATATCTTTCAAATAACACTAGCTGATGCCCGAAATTTCATCCACGTGGATTTAGTTTTGAAAATACCGCGAGATTAATTTTCCGGGATAAATAGAAGCCTATGTAACTTTCCAGGTCTTTAACTATACCCATGCAAAAAATCACGTCGATCCGTAGCTCTGTTGCGGCTTGATTGAAGGACAAACTAACAAACAACAGGAATTTGGCCTGTCGCGAAAGCGGTGATGTTTGAATAGTATTGCAAACGGCAACAATCAATCTTTATGAATTAAACACATCGTTTGTACCTATAGAGCATGATCAAGATAAATAAATAATCAACGTCATGCATAATGTTGGCGTAGTTCTATATTGATTCTATGCAGCCTATCTATCTACATAGAACCAAGTGCTCTTAGGTAGGTACATACCGCTACACCGAACCGAGCCTAGTTATAATGATAAACGACGTTAAATGACGCGCATGATGAGTGGTTAGGGAAATAACAGCCGGCCCACCGTCGGCGATTCCCAGAGCGAGGCGACTCGGTGACAAGGGTGAGATATGCCTGTTCCCATCGTCTTGGCACGGTAATGACCGAGCGAAACCGAGGCAATTTTCGACGCCGGTATTCGACGAGGCCAAATTTAAGCGATTTAAGATTTGCTGCGAACCTCCTGAATTATGTTTCTAAAATATTTCTCGTATGTATCTACTGAGTTGCTCTTACAAGGCGCGCTCGCGACTTCGTCTACGCGATTAGGATTTAGGTGATTAAAACTACCTTGAGAATTTTTTGATTTTTTGGGATTTACCTAATCCTATTTCATTTCCAGAATGGAATCTTTGTGTCTTTTTCACACGATCGGTTCAATAGTGGAGCTGTAAAAGAGAACCTACCAGAAAGACAGACAGACTTACTTTCGAGTTGATGATAATAAAATAGGTTTGTCCACGTGAAGTTTCCAGAAAGCAATTTGTACTGAATTATATATACGTAATACATATTTACGTAGAAGGGTAAGTATATAAGCGTACATAACGATAAGCATAAGGTGATGAATAATAATAATTCATCAGCCTCTAGTTTCAACACGTAATTTACAGTATCTTTATTGATAGATATCCTGCCTTGTAACATCGATCTTTCATACGAGTATAATATGGTGTACTTTGAGTATTAAACCAACCTTAATACTCAAAGATGGTGTATGAATTAATTAACAGTTAACAAAACATTAAAGTTTATACAACAGTGTTAACAAAAATAGGCTAACTAGAAACCCTTATTGTGAGAAGTTCATTAAACATCATCTATCTATATATATAAAAATCTCGTGTCACGATGTATGTTCGGAATAAACTCGAAAACTACTGAACCGATTTTGATCAAACTTCATATTTATCTGCAATTTGGTCCAACTTAAAAGATAGGATAGTTTTTAGGCAACCTAGCAACCTAAATCTCGAACGATGTTAGATTGCGAGATAGTCTTAACCCAAATAGACTACTTAGTTTACTAACCCTTACTAATATTATAAATGCGAAAGTGTGTTTGTTTGTTGGTTTGTCCTTCACTCACGTCGCAACAGAGCAACAGATTGACTTCATTTTTTGCATGGGTATAGTTGAGGACCTTGAGAGTAACATAGGTTTTTATCCCGGAAAATCAAAGAGTTCCCGAGATAACTTAAAAACTAAATCCATGCGGACGAAGTCTTGGGCATCAGCTAGTATTATCATATTATTGTTTTGTTTTCAGAGCGAATATCGGTTCGCTGGCGGAGGCTACACGCGCGCCCCGAGCAGCGGGCGCAGCAGCGGGCTCTGCTCCGCGGCGCTGGTGGGCGGAGCGCTGCTGGCCGCCGTGGCCGTGCTCGCCGTCGCGGCGCTGGCGTTCTACATGGGAGCCCTCCGACCGGACAATGGGGAACGTAAGTAACTCCTCTTGTTGGCGAGGCTCTACGCTTGTTTCCAGCTACGGGCGTAGCAGTAGGCTCTCCGCAACTTTGGTGGGCGTAGCGCATCTGACCGCTGATACTGTGCTTACCATCGCTACGTTGACATGTTTTATCTTTTTAACTAAGTATTAATTGGTTCACAGCTAGGGATCGACAGGTCGGGCAATTCAAGCGTATTGTAATCAGAATCTTAATTGCGGAAGCCGGTTAAAGAGCATTTCTGTCTGTTTACAGCCATAATGACGTTCGAGGGTACGTTTCGAGTGACGCGAGGTGACGTGTACGGCGGCGCGGCCAGCAGCCCGGCGTGGCGGGAGCGGGCTCGACGCTACGCAGCCTCGCTGCGGCAAGTCTACGCCGCGCCTTCACCTCTACGACATGCCTTCGCGGGGGCAATCGTCACAGGCTTCGGAGATCGACGGCTAGACGTTAATTTCAAATTGTATTTAGATAGGAGAAAAATACCCAGGTAATTTTTATGCCGGAAAGTCCTTTTGAATATTTTCTTATTGTTTTCTATAGAAAGTACGAATTTATAATGTAATATTATGAACATGAAAACTACTTTGAAAGAGGGAATAATTGACTGTGTTTACTAACGAAGTTTTATTGATATTATGTTAATATATTTATTATTTATATTTACAGTTCCGTAACAAATATAGAAGAAACATTAAAAAATATTTTAATACAAGACTTATCATCGAAGCATCCAGCATTCGGACAAATAAAAATAGACACAACAAGTATTTTAATAAAAAGAGATTTAGAGCACACTTATCACTCGGAACAATATGTTAAAGAAGCCTTAAATGAAAGTATGGCTGCTAATAATGCGAAGGCTTCCACGTCTCAAAATGCAAAAGACAAAATTTTAGAAAGTAGAATAGGCGTTGTTCGGAAAACTACAATTAAACCAAATAGACCGATGAAAAAAGATGATTCAGATGAACCTGATATTGACACAGATAATATACCAGTTCTACAAGGCTCCTTTCAAATAACTAAAACAGAAGCAGACATAACGGAAAATAAACATAATTCAAATCCGACCAGAACAGAAGAAAAGATGAGTCATAAACAACCTCCGAATATAAAGACTACAACTTCTAAACCCCCCACAACCAAGCCAACTACAGTAAGGACAGTAAGTACTAGAAAAATTCCAACAACAACACCGAAAAGCCGACCACTTACTATAAAATCAATATTAAATATAAAACCAAAGACAGACCCGAACATCAACAGTGAAAGGGACATAAGTACTCGCAAAACCATGAAAACGACACCTACAACTACTAGAACGACTCTAACAACAAAACCAACAACGACATCCACATCTACTCAACACACAACAACTCAGAACGTATCTCAAATTTTATTTGATCTTCTTACCAACGAAAACCACGATAAAGATTTACCAAAAATTGACATGCTGTTTACAGTACCCCACGTAATGGACAATGAGCCTTGGAGACCTATAACAAGGCCATACTATGAAACAACGAGCAAAAAATCGGTGCTACCTGATGGACCTGATGGAGTAAAAATTGAACAAGGTGCAGAAGATAGAATAGGGGTGGCTGAAGTGGTTGAAGATGTATCCTTATTAGAAAGCATGCTAAGCACCGCGCCACCAGCGAAACACAGAGACAAGACAACACGTCAACCAATAGGACTTTATAATATAGACCCTCATTTAGCTGCTGATGTATATGTCCCTAGTCCAGTATACACTAGTTTCACACTTCCTACTTTTGCACCACCAATCAAAAATATGGAAACTCTAGGATCCAGTTATCCCAAACCGCATCCATTACCAGTTGACAAAATAAGTGGTGTAGTAGAATTTGTACCCGAAACTGTTTCAACCGACGACAATGATGGTAAACCTTTTGAAAGGCCTCCAAAAGAGCAGAAAACGTCTGTGACGATTAATGTTCTGCAGTTTGATCAACTTGATAATAGTACTGAAGAAGTATCCATAGATGGTGCTTCAATAGTTAAAAAGCAAAATATGTCTTCTGCAAGTAAACCATCCGTAACGGTGAGCACTACAACTGAAAGTGAAAAAATTATGACAACTTCCAATATTCCTATGATAGAGATAACCACAAGAGTACCTGTTAAAAATAAGACAGATGTACAGAAAAATGAAAATACCACTAAGCGCCCGAACAATAAAGTATCAATTATACCAGCAACTGGCCTTCCACATCATACTTGGGAACTAGTCAATACTTCAACTAGTAATAATGGAACGATAAGTAAAGTTTCACCTCAAAAATACTATAACGATACTTTACAAGCTATAATAACAAGAAATGATGCTACATCTCCCAAAACAACTCCAAAATTTCCCAGTAAAATTTCTATATTACGAAATTTAACAGATATTATAAAGCGATATTCACAAAATTCATCAGAGAAGCAATCCCAAATTTCAACAGAACGTACAACTATAAAACCAAATGCAACATCAGTGGAGTATTCGCAAGAATCTGAAGATGAATACCGTAATACGCGCAATGAAATGACTGGATCAGTTGAAGTAGTATCTGAGGAAGAGCTTTATATTACTACAGCAAGAGTAATAACATTAATGCCAGCCAAATCCAATTTAGGACTAAATCGACCACTTCGACCTAGACCAAAAATTGAACCACAAGTAAACAAGGAAAGCAAAAGAAGTTTCATAACAAGTAAAATAGAAACCGAAAAATTTAGCAATCAAGATATAGATGACGTTATATATAATTTAACAGAAAACATACCGGAGGCTTCAGAAGTTGTAACAACTGCTACTTTAATCGATATAGAGAGAACCAATGTTCCCAGACCTGCGAATGTTGCTGAAAGTTTAAAAATACCTTTTAGTGAATTAGAAGGTCCGGTTTATACTCCTTCAAGTGGTAACAGGCTACCCAAATCAAATGAGAATTACTCCTCTGTCGATAGTAATATCGATGTTTTCATGTTATCAAATAAATCAAGTATCCCAGAAGGTACATATCGAGTCTCGTACCACGTCACTGGAAGTGTTAGTAGCAAACAAGCGGATAAAACACAAAATCTTCCGGAATACGAGTTGGCGTTGGATCCTGATGTAATATTAGAAATACCTGTAAACAAAACTAGTACTTTAACTTTAGATAAATTGAAGCAGCTGGCTAGTCTTGCTTCCATCACTGATTATAGTAACAATAGTTTCGAGCCCTTTCGAGCCCCAGGAGGCATCATATCAACAAAAGCCATTCCTTCAAGTTATACTTTGAATCAAGCAGGATTTAAAATATTAACAAAAACATACAATAAGGCACAATCGTCGAAACAAGAGGAAAATAGGTTTGACACACCAGACAAAACATACAGTAAGCCGGAAACAACGAAGCACACTAAACCTAAGAAAGAAAAGGACACTGTTAAAGAACCTACCAAGGTTATCATTGGTAAGGATATTATTATATTTGAATAATTTATAAAGTATTCGCGAGCGCCTGTGGGCTTGGTAACCTCATTCGAAGCTCGTCTACGCTTTGCGAATTTTATTCGTCGCGAGGACCATTCGCGCTCGTAGATGCAGCATTTAAGGACCTAATTCTTTTTAATGATCATTAATTACTTTTTATCTTTATGTTCTTGTCACCAACAGAGGACTGTAACAACACCACATCATTTTTATGCGCTTCCGGTGCATGTATTCCCATGACGTCACGTTGTAATAAGCTTCTGGACTGCCCGGGAGGCGATGACGAACACGCATGCTCCTGCGCAGATTACCTGCGTGCTGAGTTTTCGCAATCGAAAATCTGCGACGGCTTCGTTGATTGTTGGGACTACTCCGACGAGAATAAATGTGGTTGGTATATTACTTGCATTTGAAGTATTCAAATTAAAAAATTTCCGTTTATTGTGTAAATGCCTAAATACATATATACAATTAAAAACCTAAATTTACTCTTAAATTAAAACTAAAATAAAAACTAATTAAAATCTAAAACCCCATCCAAGCCACCGCAGTGTGGCATATTCAAATTAAAAAATAAGCAAAATCATCCAAAACAGTGAAAATGGTAGATATTCAATATTTTCTATAACTTTAGTTATTTGAAATTTAGTTTATTTAGTTTATTTGAAACTTTCTAATGGAGTCGATGTTTTACTTTTGAAGTTGAATGCTTTTTCAGAATGGTGTGAAGAAGGTCAGTTTGTATGTGCAAATGCTCGGCAGTGCGTGGAAATGAGCAACGTCTGCGACGGGACCCCGGATTGTCCTTTGGGCGATGATGAAAAAAGCTGTGTCGCTTTGGGCGACAGCATCGAAGACAACGAAGTTATTCCTTACAACGAAGAAGGTAACTTTCGATTCAATAAGTCATGAGTCTTGAGAGTCAAGAGCTTTTCCATTTATCTCACCTTTCTTCCACATTTATGAGTGCATAGTTTATTTTTGAATTAAGTCAGATTTATTTTTATGTAAATTATCAAACTGTTTGATTCATTGATGACCCTTTCACAATGTGTTCCTACAACCTATTTTTCAATTTACCCATGTCAACTGACTTATTCAACAGACTCTAACACGAGAGCTAAGTAATTTGCTCCTTTTTCCTTGAATCCCTCACTACGCTCAGGATTCAAACTCTGAATTAATTCCTCACGATTCAGGTGTAGAATCCTTCGCTTGCTCTGAATTCAAACTCAGCACTTTACTCTTTTGTTGCACAAACAGCTAAGTATTTACCCACTTGAAATTATATTCAGTTAGTTAATAAATAGGTGTTCGTAATGTATGTGTCTGTTTATGTATGTTCGACCGTAGCGCCTAAAGAACTCAGCCTATTTTGATGGATGAGGTATCATATGGAGGGGTTATAAGTTTAACGTGGGTATCTGTGTATGAGTCTATCTCTGTGTCTGTCTGTTCCCTCGTAGCAGCCTCCCCAGTGGACCGATTTTGATGCGGTTTTTTCTGTTTGAAATCTAATGTAATCGAGATGGATCTTAGCTATAATTTATGAAGATCTGCTCATTCGTTTGAAGACCATCAGCTCATTTCCTACTTGATTAAAGGGTCTTACAAACTTTCACTGCCTGGTGCGATTGATTTGAAATTTAAGTGTTAGATATATATAGTGATAGGTAATGATTGAGGATTGAGGAGTAGAATCTGATGATGGAGCAGAAAACTGGGTAACAGGATGTCAGGTATATCGTACATAGTTCGGCGATAGATTCACATGCCGGGTGTTTTAAATTTTTAATTTACACTTGTGTACGAACAAAGTCTATATTTACATCAGTTACAGTTATAGTTTTTAAACTTTTTCTTGTAACAATATTGTGTTCCTACAGGTTTTGTCATGGTGCGGAAACGTGGCGTGTGGGGCCGGCTGTGTGTGGAGAGCTTTAGCGACGTGGTCGCGCAGGCGCACAGCACCCTTAAGTTACCAGATTTAGGGAGGGCTGTATGTCGGGCTATGACTTTCCAGTAAGTAACTTAAGTATATTTAACTTAAATCTGAAAAAAAAAAACAATTTAAGTACGTACATAATTGTAACTTTTTAAGCATTACACTTTTTTGAAAGAAAAACCCAATAATTTTTTTGGCCTAAACCGAGAATCGAACTTGAGACCTCATTCGAACAAGCTAACAAGTAGAAAAACAAGTTATAATATGACGGTCTATGTCCGTCATAGACATATTATATTTACTGAGATATCCGTCGTACTCAACCTTTTTTTCATGTTAAATAACAAACACGTGTTAAATAAAAAACAAAAAAAAATAGGTAATGATTTCTAAGGTTTTAGTGATTGTTACAAATTGAATTAAACAACTATAAACGAATTCATAGAGTATATTTTCACCGCCCGCCCTCTGGGCCACGTTTGGCCCGCGGGCCGCAGGTTGAGTATAGCGGGTCTGTGAACGGACACTATAAGGCGACGTTTTAGCATAGGCGTGGCGTTGCGCGGCGCGTGTGGCGTCGAGTCGCGCGTGAAACTCAAACATATGGCCAAGTATGAGAGCGTTTACAGAGAGGCGTCGGCGTTGAACGCGGCGGAGCACGCGGCGTCGCACGCGGCGGGCGCCGACGCGGGCAGCGCGGCGGGCACCGCGGCGACGCACAGTTGGTCGAAACAGCTATATGAGGGACATAGGATTTTTTGTTACAAATTCCATTAAAAAAAATACTTATCGAAAGACCTTGTCGTTCTGATGAATAATTGTTATTAAACGTTTTTCTCTAAAACTGATAGTTTGCCCGGAAAAAAATATTTTCAGTTTTTGTTGTATGGAATGAAACAGAAACTGCTAAAATTTGGCAAAGTCTTGAGAGGTCTTGCTTTAAAACTACTTTACTTATTCTAATTCTTTGGCTTGTTGGCTATAACTCTATCAGCTTGCACCCAAACTTGCCCGTTTAAGAGTTATAAGAATCCGAAATTTTTTAAAAAATATGATTTTTATTGATTTTATAATGTCGTGGATTATCAAATATTTGACCAAAATAATGTGCTGCATGAAAATTCTATGAATAAATATTGAAATTAACTTTAAATCACTAGTTCATCGAAGAGAAACTTAGCTTAGAGAGAAGTTAAGCACTTAAAAAAGGATATTTCATAGATTAAAACTGTAAATTATCGACCGAGCGAAGCGAAGGTCTTTGAGTCTACTTGAGCGAATTTGCACTTGTCCGTCCGTCCGTCCGTCCGTCTGTCAGAGCCTTATAACTTCTGAATTACTGAACGTAATTACTTCAATTTTAGATATAATATGTAAACCGATGGCCTCCAGCCGAAAATGGCTTAAAAAGTTATAAAAATCTTTATTTCAGGGGGGCTATCATAGAAGCGAATGCGAAGAAAAAAAAATTTTTTTGCGTTTCATAGGGTTACAGTACCTCATTTTAAAAATAATTTGGAACAGAGTACAAAAGTATTTTTTTTTTAATTTTTTTCCTAAAATTGACGAAATGGGGGGCTTTCAAAGTGGAGATTATATTTGACCTCACAACGGAATAACCATTGAAAGCTGGGGCTTGAAAGTTTTATAATTTTAGCGTAATATCATGTACTTGAACAACAAATACTAAAATTAGATAAATGTAATAAGGAAACTAAATTATTTAACTTTTAATGAGCAGCAACAACAGAACTTCACAATGATGTCAATAGATGGCGCTCTCATCTCATATAGCAAATGCAGCTACATGTAACATATTATTATTAAATTAAAATTATTATTTAGTCATTTAGCAAACATCAATAAAACTTCACGTTGCAGTTTGTTTTTACATGTTTTCTGATCGTGTCGATAGTTGACGCTGTGTACAAGTAATCTAATTTGAATGTTCCAAAAAACTATCTAAGTTTGATTGAGGCCTTGCCTTGAGGATTTCACTATAACAGTTCCCTAACCTTTACGGGCTACCTATGTTAAATTAGTTGACACTTTCTGTCAACTTTGTTATTACGAACCTCTACGGGACAACAAAAGTTGAAAATGACATTGGGATGTTAGGATTGTATTTAGGGGCTACCTACGTAAAGAGACTTCTACAAAGGGGATGATTTAGGTATAGTTGGTGAAAACGGGCATAATAATAATGTCAATTTTGATCGTCATGTATCTATTGAATGAATAAGTAATTATGGGAAACCGTTACCGCGAGGTCTCAGTTCGGGGCGAACCACTAGTATTAAAATAACGTGAATTCAAACAAAGGATCTACAAAAAATAAAACTTTCTGTTTCTGTTTCAGTTTCTGTTTCATTCCATACAACAAAAACTGATAATATTTTTTTCCGGGCAAACTTTCAGTTTTAGAGAAAAACGTTTAATAACAATTATTCATCAGAATGACAAGGTCTTTCGACAAGTATTTTTTTTAAATGGAATTTGTAACAAAAAATCCTATGTACCTCATATCATAGCAGTTTCGACCCACTGTGCGTCGCCTCGGTGCCCGCGTCGGCGCCTGCCGCGGTGCCCGCCGCGACACGACGCCGCACGCGCCGCGCAAAGCCACGCCTCTGCTAAAACGTCGCCTAAGGTTGCAATGTTCGCAGCGAGTCGCCGTGGGTGCGCGAAGCGCGGGAGGGGCGGCAGGCGAGCGCGCTGGGCTACTGGGAGGTGTCGCACAACGCGCACGCGCGCGCCGCCGACACGCGCCTCACGTTCCGGCGCTCGGCGTGCGCGCGGCACCGCGCCCTGCGGATCCGCTGCAAGGACCTGGACTGCGGCATCCGACCGCACGCTGACGCTCAGCAGCCCAGGTAACGAAAGCTAGAGGTATATAAGGTCAAAGTTTTACCGTGTCTATCTGTCTGTCGGTCGATCTGTCTGCCTGTAGCGCAAACCAAAACCAGGGATTTGGTCGCTGAATTGTTTGTCGACAAAAAAAACTTGAGAGGTGTCAAGGGACACCCGGGTGGAACGTAGCTCCTTTCGATTAATTTTAGTGAAGGAATTGTAATAAACTAGTGGTGTCATCTAGTATTAAATTGATTAACTACGATGAATTATATTATTTAGTTTATTTCTATTGCACTGTTACAAAACCAAAGAGTTACTCTGGTGGAGTTACTGTTTTTTCACAGATGGCGTTAGTAGTACAATAACATTTTATCCAATACAATAAAAAAAATTAGGGAAAAATTCCACATTTAGAAATTATTTAAAATAAAATTGAAAATAGAAAATTCAGTCTGTCGAGCTGGGATTCGAACCATCGACGTTGAACTTTGAGGCGACTGCCCTTACCACTAGGCCATGCAGACGCCGTGTTCTAAGGCGAAAATACCGAACACAATGCAAAATTCACATTCAACAAAAAAGTGTCGGTTTCAAAAATGTGTCGAGTGTCGGTTCCTTAATTTTTTCCGTCTAGCCCCCTTACGTACCGCGCGATAAGGAACTACGTTCCAAAAAGTAACTTTATTACTAAAGAAAAGAAAAGAAAGCACTATGTTTTGCCCTTGGTCTTCACGTCGTGAAGAGCTTACTATCCTTCGATCAAGAATCTGTGATCGAAGTTAAACTATAAACCAAAACCAGGGATTTGGTCCTTGAAATGTTTGTCGACAAAAAAAACAGTAACTTTATTGCCAAAGAAAATTTAAGAATGCACTTTGTTTTGCCCTTGGTCTTCACGTCGCCGTCGTGAAGAGCTTACTATCCTTCGATCAAGAATTTGTGATCGAAGTTATACTATCTTAGGTACTTTGTGACTTATTCTGAAGTTTGATTAGAACACCCCGAACCGGTACTCATTGTAGGCTATTTGATATAGTATAGAATATAATAGAAATATTTATTATTCAAAAGTGCTTTTGAATCGTCGATGAGTCTACCACTGGTTCGGAATGCCCTTCCTACCGAGAAGAACCAGCAAGAAACTCGGCGGTTGCCCTTTTTAAAACAACTTTACAGTACAATAGATACTGTGCGATGTATTCAGTGTGTTGTATTGTTGTAGGTATATTATCTATGATTTGATGCAAAGGACTGACCGTGAATCAGGTGTCTTACAGACGTATAAGCCGATATTACTTTTACGAATATTGTCCATTTCCCACCGATTCGGAAAGCAGATTCGTGAAATTAATATCGGCTTTAGGGCAGTAACTCACTCGGGCGTGCGCTGGGGCAGGGTGGTGGGCGGCGGCGGCGCGGCGGCGGGCGCGTGGCCGTGGCAGGCCGCGCTGTACCGCGACGGCGACTTCCAGTGCGGCGCCACGCTCATCGCCACGCAGTGGCTGCTGTCCGCCAGCCACTGCTTCTATGAGTGAGTAGCTTTGTGGCAGTAACTCACTCGGGCGTGCGCTGGGGCAGGGTGGTGGGCGGCGGCGGGCGCGTGGCCGTGGCAGGCCGCGCTGTACCGCGACGGCGACTTCCAGTGCGGCGCCACGCTCATCGCCGCGCAGTGGCTGCTGTCCGCCAGCCACTGCTTCTATGAGTGAGTAGCTTTGTGGCAGTAACTCACTCGGGCGTGCGCTGGGGCAGGGTGGTGGGCGGCGGCGGGCGCGTGGCCGTGGCAGGCCGCGCTGTACCGCGACGGCGACTTCCAGTGCGGCGCCACGCTCATCGCCGCGCAGTGGCTGCTGTCCGCCAGCCACTGCTTCTATGAGTGAGTAGCTTTAGGGCAGTAACTCGCTCGGGCGTACGCTGGGGCAGGGTGGTGGGCGGCGGCGGCGCGGCGGCGGGCGCGTGGCCGTGGCAGGCCGCGCTGTACCGCGACGGCGACTTCCAGTGCGGCGCCACGCTCATCGCCGCGCAATGGCTGCTGTCCGCCAGCCACTGCTTCTATGAGTGAGTAGCTTTGTGGCAGTAACTCACTCGGGCGTGCGCTGGGGCAGGGTGGTGGGCGGCGGCGGCGCGGCGGCGCGGCGGGCGCGTGGCCGTGGCAGGCCGCGCTGTACCGCGACGGCGACTTCCAGTGCGGCGACACGCTCATCGCCGCGCAGTGGCTGCTGTCCGCCAGCCACTGCTTCTATGAGTGAGTAGCTTTCAGTTTATTTAAACTTATTTATTACAAGGTATAAACTAAAGTGAATTCCTGAAACGATTGCGACGATCGAACGCGTCAAAATTGTGTGTGTAGTCGCTTATATTCGCATCCCGCTTCTGAGTAGAACTACATATAATTGTAAGATTTTGAAAAGTATAAACTGGCTATTGCAATTACTTACCTCAAATTTAGGGTCAGCGGCAGCCTTTAGTCGTATTCTTTAGATATCATCATATCTTTAGTTTGAGACCACAGTAAAGAATTAGGCAACATCGATTTTTAAGGAACAACAAATACTCCTGCAGCTCATTATGCAAGGAAAAATAGCTGGCTGAAGACCACCTTGTCGTAGAAGAACGTCTTGGCTTAAAAACCTACGCCAATAGTATGGGCAAAGTTTCCGATCCTCGTTCCGTGCAGCAGCATTCAAGGTGCAGATAGGCGATAGCCCTAATAGTTGCCAACGTCCGACAGGAGACGGCACTACAAGAAGATCGTAATCATAGAAATTGTCTTTTAAAGTTGACATTTAAAAACTTCCAGGGCCACCGAAGCCCACTGGGTCGCTCGGCTGGGGGCGCTGCGGCGCGGGGCGTGGCCGCGCGGGCCGTGGGAGCGCATCGCGCGCGTGCGGCAGATCGTGCTGCACCCGCGGTACGCGCCGCGCGGCTTCCGCAACGACATAGCGCTGCTGCGGGTGGAGCCGCTGCCCCTGCACGCGCGGCTGCGGCCGGCCTGCCTGCCGCCGCCGCGCGCGCAGCCCCCCGCCGGACACCACTGCACCGTCGTCGGCTGGGGACAGCTGTACGAGCATGAACGAGTCTTCCGTGAGTTGATCACTTACAACAAACAATTTAATGATGTATCAGGTATACTTACGAATACATAAGTATCTAAGAAAAACATAATTGACCTTTTAAATAAAATAAAAAAAAAAAAAAATACTAATATCTAGTTATTGTAATGGCAGCGGACACCCTACAAGAGGTGGAGCTGCCGGTGATCTCGACGACGGAGTGCCGGCGCCGCACGCGGCTGCTGCCGCTGTACCGCGTCACCGACGACATGTTCTGCGCGGGCTACGAGCGCGGCGGCCGCGACGCCTGCCTCGGGGACTCCGGCGGGCCGCTCATGTGCCAGGTGAGACTGAGTTTCCACGGCGCGGTTCGCACCCGCACCCGCAGCGGTTGCGGTACCGCTGTTACTGCGCCCGCCGCGGGCGCAATCCGCGCCGTGCAAAATGAGATTATGTTCAATACAAATCTGCATTCTACGGAGGCCGCGGGCCGCGAACCGCGCCGTGGAAACTCAGTCTGAGACTCTTATAGCAACAGGCGCCAGGAACGTCAAACTGCTGTGCGATTCTCTAAAAATGATCGCTTCAGTGTAACGCTTGCTTGCAATCGTCTCTGATTTGCCGGTACTCACTTCCTATTGGCTAAAATGCTTGTTGCAGATGGAACGCGATTAATTCAGCCAATCACCACAAGTCTAGCAATGATTGTATCAATCAAATATCAATGACTTTACAGAATCGTCCTGCTGGTTGCATCCAACATTACGATACCAGTTTTAAATATTCTAATGACGTATAGCATTGCGTGAACTCTGCGCAGTAAAACATAAAAGACTCTACTTACATAAGTCGTCCCTATAGTATTCTATTTAAAAATGCAGATATATATTTATATTTTGATTTTATACTTGCTTAATACCTAGTAATGCTTGTCATTAAAGTGAATCGGGTTAGATCGAATCGTTGGAAACAAGTTGCACATGATCGTGTTATCTATGAATCGTGTGATTGATGCACCGATCAGTGCAAGAGACCTAAGTCAAACTGATGTACCTTCCTGCGTCTATCGGTTGTGACGTCGATACCATCCCATGGGCAATACTGCTCGGACCAACAAGACATGTTTAAATCATCCGACTTTTTCCAGGAATCAGATAGATGGTACATCTACGGTGTCACCAGCAACGGGTACGGCTGCGCGCGCGCTAATCGTCCCGGCGTCTACACCAAAGTGTCGCACTACATCGACTGGATAGACAGTGTGATAACTACCCTCACTCCCAAACAAAACGACACATCACCACCTTCCAACGAAGATTCTAGCGAAGAGTCCAACGAAGACTTCTATACAGACCTAGAAGCAGCCGAGAACAAAAGAGTACACAAACCGTATGACACTTGTAGAGGTTTCCGATGTCCTCTCGGTGAATGTTTACCAGCGTCTAGTATTTGTAATGGTTTTCTAGAATGTTCTGACGGTAGTGACGAGTGGAAATGCAGTGAACTTGTGACGAACTCTAGTAGAGTTAAACCAGATTGACAAGCAGTTACATAAACCATTGGTGTAGGTATAGGTGACACTTTAATAAGTTACAAGAAAATAACTTATTTGAGTGGTCTTACTGTAATACATGTGCTCCAGTGTCAACGACGTCATAGTAGGCACCTTGACGTCACGAGCTGATGCCGTCACGCCTAGTATCTCAGCAGGCCTTAGGCCCGCTTGCAGAGACGCCGGGTCAGGTTTAACCCAGGAATAAATTTGTAATTTTGACAGAATCTTTATACAAAATCTGTCAAAGCAGCAACTAACTCTGGATTAAATGACCCGGCGTTTCTGCAAGCGGGCCTTAGAGGTTTATAATTTAACTAAGTCCTCTTAGTTAAATTATAATCCTTCTATAGTTGCCCTCGAGCGCGGCCCATACTAACGAATTCTATTCTAACTTAAACCACTGTGGTTTAACAGATTCCCCAAAAATAAAAGTATTACTTATCAAAGTAACACGGTCTCAAAGGCTTCCTAAGCTATATTAGGTGACACTTTGTTAATTTCGACTTCACGAACCTTTAGGGAACACCTAAAGGTGGAAATGACATTGGATAGGGGATTGTATTTAGGCTCTACCTACGTAGACTTACGTACGTACTTAAGGGATGATTTAGGTATGGTTCGTGGAAACGGGCATTAGTCTCAGAATGAGAAGGCTTAGGAAATAGTCCGTCACGCTGGTTAGTGCAGATTTGCAGACTTCACACACTTTGGAATAACATTACGGAGAGCTCTCAGGCGTTTTTTTTTTCTTTCTCCGTTAGTAAATGAAAATATAAGCAAGTGAGATTTAATCGCTTAGAACGCACATACGAGTAACTCCGAAAAGTTAGAGGTCCGACTCGGAGGCTCGGGATTCGAACCCCGGAATCTCCGAAAATTAGGAGGAAGTTTTAACCACTAGGCTATAACCGTGAAGCTTTGAAACTACATATTTTTAAGGAAAACAGACCTATCACAGACAGGTATTAGTTGCAAGGATATCTTTAATTGGAATAATTCCAATTTCAACGATGATGATTTGATTGAACGATCAAGAATACGCCTTGTTTGTATAGGGCAGGGCTCTAAAGATACCCTATAAATATACCCTATTAAACCCTTTATATTGTATAAGCCAGTAATGATATAGATTAGAATTCGTTTTCGACTGATACTGTGTAAGTAGGTATGTAGACGTAGGTAATACTTTAAATTAATAATGTTTAGTGTCGAATATCAATCACATCTTGAGTGAGTTTGGAATGTTTTTCTGCTATCTACAATTTTTATTTATTTTTTCTATGCCATAAATGTAATAAATCTCGGGCTTTGTACATATAGCTTTAAATATTTCAGCCCAAGCTTGAATTGATTACGGCAGTTATGGACTATTTATTAAATAAGTCATGGACTACCTTTTTCGTTTGAAATATTAATCTGATTTTCATAATTTTAAATGGACGACGTAGCCCATGTTTAAAAATAAAAAAATATTAAAGTTATTATAAAAACTGAAAGCTTTTATTTATTTATCTCTATCCCCAATACCCACCTACGTGAAAGGGAAGCCATGCAAAGGACCAAAATCGGTTTGTATGCAATTTCTATGCCACGGTGGGTGTGGTGCAGTGTTTCCATACAAACAAATAAGTGTTTTTGAGACGTATGTGAAAATATCGGAAGTACGATAAAATAAAATATTTTTTAAAACCGTTATGAAATTTCATTTTTGTTGTAATGGTTTGTGCGACCATTCTTTTTAAGTAAAACTTCTTTTTTCTTTTCACCTAAAGGTGTATAGAATAGAATAGAATAGAAATGTTTTTTATTCAAATAAACTTTTTTATAAGTGCTTTTGAATCGTCGATGAGTCTACCACTGGTTCGGAATGCCGTTCCTGCCGAGAAGAACCAGCAAGAAACTCGGCAGTTGCTCTTTTCAAAATAAGTTTACATTCAATAGAATAGTTATACAGTTCAATTACCACCTGCTGTCTCATGAATCGCTGGAACGAATTATGTCCACGCTTTTTTATCATCTAAATAGTCTTCAATTGCATAATATGCTTTTTTCATGAGATTAGTTTTAACTGATTTCTTAAACTTGTGTAAAGGCAAGTCTAAGATCGACTGTGGAATTTTATTATAAAACGTCACGCCCATTCCCACAAATGTCTTTCGGACCCTCTTGAGGCGACATCGAGGAATCACGAGCCTGTTTGGATTTCTAACTTGCCTATCGTGTAAATCACCCTTTTTTTTTGTAATTCACAATGTTTTGTCTGACAAATATTATATTGTTGTAAATATATTGTGAAGCTACTGTAAGAATGCCTATTTCTTTAAATTTTTCTCGAAGGGAATCGAAAAAAAAGGGAAGGGGAAAAAAAATTATATATTGCGCGAATTGCCCTCTTCTGCAATACAAAAATTTTTCCAATATCGGCTGCTTTACCCCATAATAAGATTCCGTATGACATAATACTATGGAAATATGCAAAATAAACAATTTAAACAATTATGTAAGTATGTATGGTAGATAAAATAAAAATATTCTTTTTATGCTTAAAAATTATTTTAATCAGACAAATAAATTAAAATCTCCAAAATAAGAATGACATAATAAATAATTACAATTCTTATAAGCGAAGTCACAATTCGACGAAACACAAACGATACAGAACAACAAAATTTTTTCCTATTATAATACTTCGATTAATACAAATTACAATTATTATTAATAATCATTACGATATTATTCAATTACAAATGTCCTAAAATAAAATATTTACTTCGAACAATTAATAATAATACTTATCGATGGAAATGCTAATACGTCAAACTTATCCCGCGTTTAAGACAGGTTTAAAAACAAAAATCATTAGGTATATTTCAGCACAAACATTATGTACCTATAATAGGTCGTATGTATTTATATGACTAATGTAAAATTTAAATTGAGGATGACTTTTATCAAACCGTAGTACAATTTTTTAGCAAAATAAATGTTTATTAAGGAAAAAATATACGATATATTAGTAAGAATAAGTCCTAAAATTAGCACTTCCATTGCAATAATTGTTAAAAAATTATTTAAATCAGTTACTTTAAAAGTAAAGTTAGAGAAAGCTCTTATACGATCGACAAATCGGGGTTTTAGAATCACACTATTTAAGTTATAAATAACCGAATTGAAAATCCAAACTCACGACACAGTTTCGAGACACACATCTTACATCGCGGGACCGAATGCACATCGCAACAATAAAGCCAATGTGACACAAATCAAAATAGTAGTCTGTTCAAGAAGTCAGTTTACTTACATGGGTTACTTTTTCCATTTATTCCAACTTTCCACATTATTGTGTGCATAGTTTATTTATAATTATAATCAGATTTATTTTTATGTAAATTATCAAACTGTTTGATTTTTCGATGACTCTTTTACAATGTAGCTACAACCTATTTTTCAATTTACCTCTTAAACAACACCTACAGTAACTAGAACATGACGTAAATAATATAAATAATATAATTAATTCGATATGCAGAGACGGACTTCTCCAATTTATGTTGTCCTAGTTTATTAATGAGGGTCTTCGCGCACTATATGGCCAAGACAGAGCCCTGAGGCATTGGCCCCAGCGCGCCAGGTAAAGTATCGTAACACAATACGCATAGCGCACTTGGACGCACGACATGCCGTAAATATTATGGTTACAGTTTATAGTGTAAATCATGCACCACAATTGTTTGTACCTAAGCCTGTTTTAACACATAACAAACATATACAAGTCCATATTAAACTTATACAAGTTGGGGCCACAGTTTATGTACTGAACGTTCATTTGAGCGTATGGACTTCTGCGACCAAGGATAAAGACGACGAATAGTAGAGTTCGTGACCGCGTAGTGCGTAAGGTCCCCTAAAGTAGGCTTCATTTGATTAAAAGTAAAATGATTCACATAAAAATACGGCAGCGAAAATACGAAAATATGTGTATAAAAGAATCTTTTTCGGTCCCCGCTTACACTTAATCTTACGCCATATTCCCGTACCAAGCGGTACCTCCGAGCTATTTCACTTGTGACGTCTAAAAAAATATCAAATACACAATACAATAAGGAACATCTTTACATTCACCTAAAGGCCAGTAAATACTTGAATGATAGTTATGTCTACGTCATATTGATTTATGTATACCTTATACTCTAGGATCGAGCGTAATGAGCAAGAAATTATTTATGATAGAACCCATGGAAATTAGATTATGAGCTTCGGGAACGTTGTAAAATTATTTTACACAGTAAGTAACTAATTATAAAAATTTAGTGCTTCCATCAAATTTAAACGAATACGCTCGTGAAATAATTGATTAATTGTTGATCTAATTAGTGCAAAATATGCAAAATAATTGGCTATTAAATATTCGATCACTTTTTAAGGTATCTGCCATATACAGGGTGGAAGAAAATTATGGGCCCTGGAGGGGAACTACCTTAAATCCTTAAGTTAGATCATTTTACTTAAAGGAAACATTCCCTTATTTTTAAAAAGAAATAAAACTGCATTCAAAGTTTTTTCAAAAATTCGCTTGTCTCACCCGGGAATCGAACCAGCTAAAAATTCAAAAATAAACACCCGCTATTTTATTGCATTAGTCGATGCAGTCGATGTTAAAGATAAAATTTCTCCAAGAAACATTATGTCTTACACTCGTCTGTCGTACAAGATATCCATAGAATCGAATTTCTCTAATCAACATTCCCTAGAACTGTTTACCTTCAACAAGTAAGACACGTTATAAATTTCTTATAAGTCTAACATCCAAAGACATTGTATGAAGTTTAAGCTTGCTAATTATCTCTAAGTACCTAGTTGAAGATTTAGATAAAATCGTTTCATTGAGAATTGAAAAAAAAAAAAGAATTGCAATTTAGCTTCTACACTGTAGAGATAAATTACAATTCTTGTTGTTGAAACTACTCAAAACAAAATAGGGCCCACCTCGAGATAATCTCGAACTTTGTTTACAAATATTTCATAAGTTAATCATTCGCCAAGTTAAGCATTTAAATATCAAGTAGACTTGTTTATGAACCCTTAAAAGTTTTTTTAACGTTAGTTTACACATTATTCATAAGTGGGTCGACAAAAAAATGAAAGTGCTTGAAATTCATCCCTTGCACAGTTTCTTAGTGACTTGTGTTCCTAGTCTCATTGTGAACACTGCAGTTGAAAGTCACTTTGTTTAGTTGTTTTATTTCACTTGGGTACTAGCCTAGATTACTATGTCTGGTTCTTGTCATCATATTAATAAATCGAATTGTTCTTGATACTTCATTATTACACAATTACTAAATGGAAGCAAAACAAAACGAAATCGATAAAAATGCTCAAAATGTGTCATTGAATTTCAAAATTGCTGTCCCGCACCGCAAAGTTAAACGTTTAAATTTTTAAACTTTTCGTAAGAAGGAAATGTGCATAGAATTATTATTACCATTAAATGATTTTCTTATCTAAGTCTTCAAAAAGGTACTTAGAGATAGTAAAATTAGCAAGATTTGTACTTCATACAATGTCTTTGGATGTTAAAGTTATTAGAAAATTATACCTAACGTGTCTTTTACTTGCTGAAAGTGTTCAGTTCTAGGTAATGTTGACTAAAGAACTTGTATACTAAATATTCGATTTAATGGATATCTTGTACGACAGACGAGTGTAAGACATAATGTTTCTTGGAGAAATTTTATCTTTAACATCGACTATATCGACTAGTGCAATAAAATTGCGAGTGCTTATTTTTTGAATTTTTAGCTGGTTCGATTCCCGGTTGAGACAAGTGAATTTTTGAAAAACTTTGAATGCAGTTTTGTTTCTTTTTAAAAATAAGGGAATGTTTCCTTTAAGTAAAATGATCTAACTTAAGGATTTAAGGTAGTTCCCCTCCAGGGCCCATAATTTTTTTCCACCCTGTATATATAGGTCGGAACTCGGAACGTTTATTATTGATCGTTAAGAGACCGCATGTTAAAACTAGATGAGATATTATTACATGCTAGATAAAAAAATAATAATTTTAGATTTATACCAAGATTACACAGCGTAATCATTAAAATGTCTAACTATAGCGTTTATTAATTGTGATGCTCGTGGAGCGTAAATATTTGCGAAAACAGTGACTATTTTAACCAGCGTTTACGCGGTTAGTGGACGCAAACCTTTAGAGTTCGATATCCTATGAATAGGCTAATTGCCTGTTTGATTTGGATCATTATTTTATACGCAAAAACATATACAATTAAAAAGATTTTTTTTTTTTTGAGATAAAACGAATGAAAATAGTTTGCAAAATAAGACAGTAATAATGAGGCTTACGGAAAAGTGAGGTTGTTGTAGTGGAAACATCTGCCCATCTTCCTCGGACTACAAACCGTTTCCCTTTTTATTATTCTTCTTTTCTTGGTTAACAGTTTTGCTGTGCCAAGCCAGTGCAATGCACTTCGCCAATATCAAGTAACTTGATACAGGCACAAAGGAGATTGGCCGAAAAGATGTACAAAGCAACTGTAATTTAGGTGTATCCCTTTTCTGTCTTTTGACAACTTAGTAAGTATTTTAAGGAGGAAATGGGAGTATATGGGATACTCCCATTACCTCCTTAAAATACTCACTAAATTATTGATTTTAATATTATTCATTCATCAAGGCGATTTACCAATTATTTATTTATATTTTACACGGTACTCAATAGCAACGTAACTCTTTGATAGAAACAACTCTTTGATAAAAATAAAGCGGGTCGACAATACCATTATGCGGTGTATGATAAAAAAAAATAAAGTACGGCTAGTTCCCGAGCTCGGACTAAGGGTCGTTGAGATCTAGCCCTTGCTCTCGACGGGCGTGGTGGTGAGGCCGTTGGGGGGCTTGTTCAGCACGGTCTTGAATTGCTCCGGTATGGGGTGCTCGGTCTGCAAGAAAATTGCTTTGTGTGTAAAAAAGACGCGTTCAACGTGCACTAGAATATAAAAGCAGCCTTAGTGCTAATTTCAACAATCGCCGAGTAACGTTTAACGCTTTCGCAGTTTTTGTATTGAAAAGAGAACGTCAAACGACGTCAGGATTCTTACTTATATTAATGCGTAAGTGTGTTTGTTTGTTGGTTCAACCTTCAATCACGCAGCAAAGGAGCAACGGATCGACGTGATTTTTGTATAGATAGGTATAGTTGAGTTGGAGTGTCACATAGGCTATCTATTATCCCGGAAAACAGAGGGTCCCAGCAGGGGTTGTAAAAATCTAAATTTTAAAACTAATAGGTAAAAGTTCTGAGATTTTCTGTACAAAAAGTGTCAGAACGTCAAAATTCCTCCATTAAAGCGTTATTTGGCGACTATGAAATTAGCACGTAATACAATTTAATATAACTTTTTTTTAAAACCGACTTCAAACTCCCGCGCCACTATACAAAATATATAATTTATTGCTGATATTTTAAAAACCGCTCGACCGATTTCGATGAAATTCATATGGAACCACCTGGGATTTGGGAAGTATATCCATTCAAACAAAAAAAAATCCAAATCGGTTCCGGCGTCATCGAGTAATCGGTGAACATACATAAAAAGAAAAAGAAAAAAAAAGATTCCGACCGGTTAAAAATAACACAACTTCGAAAAGTTGACGGCATGTCATCAAGAGATCCCGCTTCATGATCCGCAGTGGAAAAAACTAGACCAACGAGTAAGTTTCGAGATTTATCCGTACAGGCAGGTCAAGTCCATTTAAATAAAAACATCACGCCACTAGCTACCGAGTTTTATTGAATTTCCAATGGAAAGTTTGGTATGTTAATGTTATTCCGTTAAATTGGATATTCAGAGCGCGAAACTGTAAATTAATGTACAACGTGAATATTGGTCGAAAAATTACTCGTACAAATTGCCTGCAAATTGCAGTTCTGATGTGTGTTGTTCTATTTATCATCATCACATCAGCATATGGAACGTCCACACCTGAACATATGCCTTTTGTGAGACCTTAGTCTTCCTCATCCAGCCGCTTCCCACCGTGCTCTATAAATTGTGGGCCCAGCGTGCTAGTGCGCCCTACACTGCGTTTCCTTGTACTCGTTCTGTACACTCTAGGGGTGAGATCTATAGATGCCACTTAATACTCAGCAGACTCAAGACTGAATGGTCATATTTGTGTCTCATTTTAACTCTATCTTCAGTCTCTTGAGGCAAAGCCAAAGTACGATCTATATATCACTATGAGATCTATCTCATGAGTCTACCTCAGCCTAGGACTTCCCGACGCTAGTACGACAAACATAGCCAGGTCTATTGCCCCTTCAGTTTTCTAATGGTTTGCATACTTGGGTCGTAGGTACATTAGGAAAACGCCTTGTTGAACGAGCAACGACATATGGCTGGTTTGGATTGCGTACAATAAAGTCGATACTCGTTTATCATTTTAAGATGTGCAATCATGTATGAACCCTACAGAGGCTGATAAAGGAAAGTTCCACTTACGTAGTCGCCGTTAGCCTTTGGCACGAGCACGTTCATCTCCGACGACTTGGAGGACACTATCTCCACGTCCAGCGACTCCTGCGACAGGTAGATCTGGCAGCCGTCCGTCTTGTCGATCGACACTGTCGGCACCTTGCCCAGCACCTGAACAATGAGTACAAGAATAAAAGTTAAAAAAACTGTAAACCGACTTCGGAAAAATTTGATGTAACATCCGTCATATTGATTTTGTAAGTATAAAAGAGGTTGTTTCAAATGTGTATGGAGCCTGGGCCAGGTCTTTGTACAGTCTTTCAAATGTTTGGGGTCATGAAATAGTGATTATTTTTTCATTAATTCTCATTAAAAGTTCCTTTTTACGAGGTACAACGCGAAATTATTTTGCAAAATAAAAGCACAACAACATGGCATTCTTTTTGACAATGACACGTACTTACACGAGTTGATGACATCTATATAAATAAAAATGAATGCTGGTAAGCGCATAACTCAAGAATGGATGGATCAATTTGGTTAATTTATTTTTTTGTATGTTCCTTAAGTTCCACGGAAGGTTTTAATACAAAAAAAAAAAATTCACGCGGACGAAGTCGCGGGCATCAGCTAGTTTGACATAAAAATAACCACAATTGACAGCAACTGACATTTGACATACCAGCAATTGACGTTTGACGATTGAAATGACTTTAAGATAACGTAACGCCATTACAAACTTAAACAACAAAAGCAAATGGATGCACTCCGGGAGTTGCTATTCTACAAATGTACCCAATTATCAATTTTATATTTGTACCTCTTATTCACTGTAAAACTGCAAAAGGCATATTTTATTTCAATTTCTATGATTTAATACTATTTTATGGTATAGTGTACAAGTACCTGGCCCAAGATGAAACAACCCCTTTGGCCTATGTCAACCGGACCATCATGACGAATCGATTGACACGTCATTCATCAAAATCATCTTAGTAGTTTATTCGCTTCGGTGGAACATTCGTAAATAGTCACATACCTACGTAGGTAGACATACATACAATGGCTGCTAAAGTCATAATCCTTCTTTTTAGCTTTTCCGTAGTTGGATAAAAGTGGATCTTACTGAACCGCTATTAAAACTGAAGAGTTTTACCGCACACGTGTGATTAAAATTTTACCACACAGTTGACCACCATACAATATAGCCGTGCGGTAAAAATCTGCCCCCGTAGCCATGTTACACTTACGATTTTCTATTTCTCTTTCTACGATTGCAAACGCTTGAAGGTTTGGCTAGGGCTAGACTAGATGGCGCAGCAGCTGATCAAAGACAGAAGTGTATTGATAATATTTCGCGGCATTTTGTATTTTAAATATTTTTTTAGCATTTAAAATGCATAAATTATTCACTGTAGTGTCCATTTAAAATGCACATTAAAATAATTAGATAATTTAAGCGCCATCTAGTTAGCAATGTTGAAAGGTTTGAGTTTCAAAATCGAAACCTAGCCTAACCTTCAAGCGTTTGCTATCGTAGAATGAGAAATAGACAATCGTAAGTGTAACATGGCTAGGGGGGCAGGTATCAGAAAGGTAAAGCACACACACACACACACACACACACACACACACACACACACCTGGCACATGTGTTAGAGGGCGCGGCTTGAAGTATCAGTCAGTGTAAAAATGGAGATATTTTTGTATAAAGTGTGATAAGAATAAAAAGATAACTAATTTAATATTATTTTTTTCAATAATTCAATTTGCTTTTTTGTAATTTGCAAAAGCCGTTGCTGCACTAATGCTGCCAATTATAAAATAATCTTTAGCGCGCAATTCATAATTTTAATCGAATTTTAAAAACAGCCCTCCGTCGACTAACATAACAACATTTCAGTCAACACGCCAAGATCCTATTAAGATTATCCCCCAAACCCACCTCAACTTGCGATCTAATATGTATGTAATATCTATGTAATAACCGCAGACACCTTATGAAGTTACAGATTCATATGAGATAGGACAGGGTATTATATTATAAATATAAGTCATATTCTATTCTAACAAAGATGCACGGGTTAAATCAGCTTGGCATCCAGCTGCCCACAAGACAGTATAAAAACTTATTACAATGTAATAGCTACTTATTAATATTGTAAAATGATTATTTTGAAAAGAGCGACTGCTGAGTTTCATGCCGGCTCTTCTCAGCAGAATCCGCTTTCCGAACCGGTGGCAGAATCTTGACGTGTCATAAGAGCCACAGGTTGGCCTTCATGCAATGAATAATTTTGATTTTTTTCTTTTTGTTTTTGAATAAATGGCGTCGATAAAAAAATGCATTCCAAGATTTTCGAAAAACTTCATACACTTGTCAGCAATCGAATCCACACTTTTAATATGGTAGAGTTATGGGAGAAAGATAGATAGAGTTCTTCCTTAGAAAAAAAAAAAAAATAGCCTCTGCAATAAAAATAATCTGAATAATATCCTGTTTAAGAATCAGGAATTACTAAAAGCAAAAGAAAAAGTACAATGTCTTGAATTAAACACGAATGTTTATGCGTGTTTAATTTTTTGACACATAGAACACTGAGTAAGTGAGTACTATATTTAGGTAAATCACTCCTTTTTACATAGAATATGTTTAAATTTTACGGTGTCTTCGATCACAGAAAAAAATATGTGATCGAAGCGGTAAATAGGTAAAATCATGGTAAATATGAGAAACCCATTAACGTCTCACTATTGACTATTGAGCGCAAGTCGCGCAATTGGTAGACTTCACACAGCTTTGAGAACATTATTGAGAACTCGATGTTTTCATTCACCGTTGAAGCATGTGATAATTAATTGCTTAAACGCACATAACTCCGACAATTCAGAGGTGCGTGCCCGGGATCGAACCTGCGAGCACCCGAATAAGAGATCGCAGTCCTAACCACTAGGCGAACGCTGATTACTAGGCTATCACTGCTTGATAGGCTATAACATATTTTATGGACCTGTGTTAAGTGTGTTATGGACTACCATTAAGCAAGATCCCAGTGCCGCCAGACCTAAGTTATTTTCTCAGCAATTATTTGTGTACGATAGAGTACTGTTCGAATGTCCTTTCAGTATATGCGTACTAGCTAGATTGTGCCGACGGCCAATTTCCAGATACCAGGTGCTAAAGGTAGGTAAAAACTAGAATAACTTATCTTAAATTCTCAGGGCTGATTTTCATATATGTTTTAAAGAATATTGTAAAAATTAATAAATTAATACTGCCAGACGCTTACCGCCGGCGGTTACTTTAGCCAGACGCTTTGAAGCTCCCAAAAATATATATAATTTAAGTTAACTTATATTCTCAGTTCTGATTTTTATACATGATACTCAGGGAACTATTGCGATATTATCTGTAAGCTGCCAGACCTATTGGAAGGGTCAAACATCCCCCCAGACACACATTATGCGTCCCCATATGTATGAGCGCTAGAACATGATTCACTTGTTTAAGTGTGTGAGAGATAATATCATCATACTATAATATTATAAATGCGAAAGTGTGTTTGTTGGTTTGTCCTTCAATCACTCTGCAACAGAGCTATGGATCGACGTGATTTTTTGCCTGGGTATAGCTTGCAGAAGATATTGCAATAGTTCTCTCTCTCTAGATCCTAAGCTATACCCAGGCAAAAAATCACGTCGATCCATAGCTCTGTTGCAGAGTGATTGAAGGACAAACCAACAAACACACTTTCGCATTTATAATATTATAGTATGATGATATTATCTCTCACACACTTAAACAAGTGAATCATGTTCTAGCGCTCATACATATGGGGACGCATAATGTGTGTCTGGGGGGATGTTTGACCCTTCCAATAGGTCTGGCAGCTTACAGATAATATCGCAGTAGTTCCCTGAGTATCATGTATAAAAATCAGAACTGAGAATATAAGTTAACTTAAATTATGTATTTTTTTGGGAGCTTCAAAGCGTCTGGCTAAAGTAACCGCCGGCGGTAAGCGTCTGGCAGTATTAATTTATTAATTTTTACAATATTCTTTAAAACATATATGAAAATGAGCCCTGAGAATTTAAGATAAGTTATTCTAGTTTTTACCTACCTTTAGCACCTGGTATCTGGAAATTGGCCGTCGGCACAATCTAGCTAGTACGCATATACTGAAAGGACATTCGAACAGTACTCTATCGTACACAAATAATTGCTGAGAAAATAACTTAGGTCTGGCGGCACTGGGATCTTGGACCACATAAATTAAATAAGAAAACTATAACTAAATACTCAAAAGAGGTTTCCTACTTGTTTCTACTGCTATTGCGCATTACAAACTCTTCTATAAAATTAAAGAAAGAATATGTTATAAAGCATAATGTCACCTATAACGTTTGTCATTAATTCATTATTTTATAGATTTATTTTAGAGGTTTCGAGTTGTATTTATTCATATAGAATGAAATGTTATTAGCTACAGTTAGCTTTAGAAAGCACAATGAACGCGAACGGTGTTAAGTCTGGAATCTTAAAGTACTGGGAGCACGTTATAGAACATTACGGGATATCCTTTGGCCAATATTGCATAAAGGTTTTATACGCAATTTACACAAACTTTTCTTTTTTTAATTTGGTATGTATTCTTTTTTAAAAGCTTTATTAAAGGTATAATAATATCTGTTTTTTCTGTTATTTGAGTTCCTTTGATTTTTACTCAAGTTAGGACGAAGGATGGTAGGTTTATGATGTTTGCTTAAGTGTTTGTGTGTTTGTAAAAACGTACTAGACCGATGTTAATGCGGTTTTATACATTAAGCATGTACCATTTTATATTATACCTACCTTCTTAGGATGAAATCTATTATCGATCGCACACTCACTGCGCTCAGACTTAAGACAAAGTTAAAACGAGACACAAATTATAAATCTCAGGTCAGAACATGCTCTATAGCCTTGGATGTTTTAAGGCAACAATTTTCCTGGAAATAATCAGCCGATTGATTTTTCGCATAGGTTTTTTCTTGCAAGCTGCTACGTTTTACTGCTTTTAACGTATTTTTTTTATTTCAATTTTAATTTTTGTCACTAGGTGTTCTTTCTAATTAAATGTGTACCAACGGTCGTGTTCGCGTACAATTTAATAAAGAACATTTACACAAGTTCTCGAGAATGGATGAAAGGGAAGCAATTGGAATTAGAAGAGCTTCAACTTCAGGTTATTGACAAGTTTTTAACTGAATTCAGTATGTGCACTGTTAGTTGGTGCAATCTTTTTGTCTTTTGAAAATTACCTCACTTAACTTTTCGTTCCGTACCCAGAGGTTGCCAACGGGACCATTACTAAGCCTCCGCTGTCCGACCGTCTGTCGGAGGGCTGTATCTCGTAAACCGTAATAAGTAGACAGTTGAAATTTTCACAGAGTGTGTATCTCTATTGCCGTTATAACAATAAATAATAAAAATAAAATTAAATTAAAAAAAAAAGCTCCCATACATGAAAAAGGAGGCGAAATAAAATTTTATTTTTTTACCCTGGCATGTGGGGTGTCATTGTCTAGAGCTCATGAAGTGGAGTTCAAATATATTTTTCATTATTTTTAGCTTCAAAAATGAAGAAATGGGCGGCCGTCAAAGTTGTCGGTTTTAGGCAATTTTTGTTACGGGGCCTATCTGAAAAACTAAACTAGTTAGGAATTTGAAATTTCTGTATATTATGTTCTATATAGTATGGTATTTAAACAAGAAATACTGAAAATACCGATTTATAATGCGGTTTGTAAGTTGTTTGTTTTCTATTTAAGATAGTGAGTAAAATTATCTTTGATAAAAACAATTTAATAATTGAGTCAACGCAACGGTTCTATTCTTGTGATCCGTTGAATTCAGGGTATTCTTGCTTTTAACGGCGCATTTTAGCCAATAGTTGAGTGTCAGATAAGCTGAAGGCGATTGAAATCGTGACTATAATAGCTGTCAAACTACGGTGATAGATATCGCTATTTCGTTGAGTTCTTTTAAATAAAAACTCTTAGTTTCCACTGCTTGGATCACATTATAATGTTGCACGCGTCGTGAATACGTCTGCAATCGTCGGACACTGTTTGTCAGTGTACAACTACAGTCTGTGGGATTCCGATAAATATATAATTTTATTAAGTGTTAATTCTTCCCAGATTCAAATAGTGGAGACTAAATTGAGTGTACGCGACGCAGAGTTCGCTGAACGAGAAGAATTGTTGCGGAGAAAAGTGGAAAATCTTAGCAGAATCCGTGCAAGAGTTCGACGGATTATCACCGATGATGACGAACTAAGAAATGCCATTAATGGCAACGCGTTATGGGATGATAATGATGTTTTCAACAGCAATAACACGTCCGAAGAAGGTAATTTTCTGTATCAGGTATACCTAAACCGACCTAAAATATATTCCGAAGGAATATAATTATATTGGATCGATTCAAACATTTGTACCACCCAAATCTATATCAGCTACAAAAATATATCTTGTTCTGAACTGGTTATCAACATTGTTTTATTAAGAATTATGCGTGCTTCTTTCTGGCCAAAACCATGCTTTTCGTGTTGTTTGAAAATATGGTTATTATTGAAAATTTGCAAATAAAATAAGTGAAAGTAGACGACTCCTTTGAGTATTTCTATCAGTAGGAATGGTTCAATATAGCTTTTTATTAGGGGTTTATTTTCATTTTAATTATCTCGATATATTTCTGTGGTATCAACTGTTCCAATTATTAATATGGCTTATATAGCTGTTCAAATTACTATAGGTTATTATGGCTTAGCGGCGCAAGACCGAAGCCTGTGGAAGTCCATGCAGGAGACCTTTGTCCAGCAGTGGACGTCTATAGGTTGATAAAGAAGAAGAAGAAGAAGAAGAAGAAGATTATGGCTTAGCGGTGACAGCCTAACACAGATAGGTTAACACTACGAACATTTGTCTCCTATATATACCCGATATGGTAAGCGAGATGAGCATTCTCTCGTCATATATTATGTTATCGGCGAGACACGAGCTTGGGCCAATTTTTAGATTAGAACAAAAAATTAGTTTGACAGCTATTCGTTCTCGTATGGCCGGATAATACCATCTCCCTTTTCATGTACTGTCTCTTTCAGTCAGCTCAGAGAGCAATTTTGTAATGGAGTTACTCAGGGTGCTGAAGAACGATCAGGGTGAAATACCAGAGCTGGAGGACCCAGACATGTTGAGTTGCGGTGAACCCTCTCGAGATTCGGCCGCTGCGGAGAACAGTGTCTACTCCTCGGCGGCAGATGGCGATGACGGCACGCAGGATTGCCAAGTGAAAATAATCAAAGTAACTAACGTCTATAGAGTCGCGTATCTACGGAACTTTATCAAACAAAAGCGATTACGACGCCTGAACAGGCAGGCTATATTGAGAAAAAAGGTTTGCGATGTTCTTATATCCTTTATTGTTATGAAACGTATAGGTATAATATTATAGTAGTAACATTAGTGAAATCCTCTTCCTTTTAAAGCTAAGCACAAAAATAATGCTTGATATGACAATGAGGCAGGAGGCAAGCAACTCAACCCAATCTTTACACATGTAAATAAAATAGAAGTGTGTTTGTAATATCAAAATAACAGCTTTTTAAACGTATAAGAAAGTATAGTATATTCGGTACTTAAAACATTTCCATTTTTTTTTTAATTTTTGTCAGTCTGTTTGCTTTGGCTAATCTCGGGAACGGCTGGACCGATTTCAACGGACTTTTACAACAGCAACAGCCACTTTTACTGACAGATAGCTGATGTTATAAGGAGTAACATAGGTTACTTTTTAACCGACTTTCAAAAAAAAATAGTTGTGTTTTTCAATTTATGTATATCGATATCTACGTAATTTCTTAACCGATTTGCGTGAATCTTTTTTTTTTATCGATACAGAAACTTTGCGAAATGGTCCCATAAAAACTTCGTGTTCCAAATCCTCAATCTTGAAGCTGCAGGGGTAATGCCCACCTAAACTGTTGTGATTTATTAACAGCTGTCAATTATGAATAGTTGTTATACTTAGGTACCAAGCAAAGACTACCTACATAGTTTTATTCTAGGATCCAACTCCTCAATCCTGATGCTGCAGGGGTTCTGCACACGCGGACGAAGTCGCGGGCATCAGCTAGTAAAGACTAAGAAACCTGAACAGCCTTACAACTGTTAGCTTAACAGTTGTTAACTTTAACGGAATCTTTAACTAACGATTCGGACTGAAAACTGAAAGATCGATGGTTCAATCCCCATTCCCCACCCGTTGCCTTATTGTAGATGTGGAGCCCATTCCTAACATAAGCTTTCCCGCTTATTTGGAGGAGAAGAGAATTAAGTTCATGTCCAGCTTGGCTTTTTGTCTTTTTAGGGTTCCGTACCTCAAAAGGAACCTTTATAAGATCACTCTCTTATCCGTCCGTCTGTCCGTGTGTCACCACCGATTTTCTCAAGAACGGGTGGACCTAGCAAGTTGAAATTTATACCAGATATTGAAGTCTGTAGTCCCTATTAGGTGTATAAAAATCAATGTCCTGAGTCAACATGATAAAAAGATAAAGGGCAAATTTAAATTATAATACATAAGTAATAATAATCCTAATATAATGGCGGTATAATGGGTAGGTACGGTACCCTCGGCGCACGAGTTCGACTCGCACTTGACCGGTTTTTTTTTAATAATTTGGTAAGGACGGTGATATTGAATCATCATTTGAATAAGAATATGTAAATTGACGATGATTTTCAGATTGATTGTATGAAGAAACTATTAGAGGATTGGCAGCAAACCCTTAGCATGGTGATCAATACAAAAGTATGTCTGTTGGACGGTCCTCCGCAAGTTGAATTAGCGTCGCAGGAAGCAATGGGCGATTGTTCCAAGCCTCTATACAATAACTCTTCCGATTCAGACAGTGATTTCATAAACAGTACCGATAATTTCCACGATAATTACAGTTTAAGTTGGTCACAGAATCAATATTTGCCTTACAACAACTACGATGTAAGTATAAAGCCGTGTTACTATGTTATTTGTTATTGAAGACAGCAATTTATAAAACGCGACTTCATTCCTTTATCTATATCCGCTAGTTTAAAGTCAACCTTAGACTGACAGACAGACAAAAATTTACTCTAAAAATTATTATCATTATTGCCCTTAGTAGGTATACTATTACTTATACTTGGGCCAAATTCGGAATCTTTGTAATTAAACCAAAAATCAGCCTGTTTAGGGTTGTCACACTTTTAATAGTGAAAAATTGTAATTTTTACGCCATTTTCTAGTTATAAATTACTATTTTACTTTAACACAGTTTCGTAGAACTTAAGAGGGAACTCTAGTCCCAAGGAATTTGAAAAATAGGTATTTGAAGAAACTATTGCCGTCACAACTACCTCCAACCTGCCACCGTAAAGTACGAAAGGGACAACTGCATCTCAGGCTGATTTTACCTACAAAAACCTTGACCAAAAGATGTTTCGTATTCTGCTGTTTCCTTCTTCAAAACTGGACAGATCTCACAAATTCTTATATCAAAATTTAGAGGAAATGTATATCTATGCTTCTATTATTTTCTTTTTTGTTAAAAACTTATCAAATTTGTCTGATAGGCGTCTGAACATGTCGGTAAAACGGGTTTTTTTCGGGTTTTTGGATTGTCATATTTCTTTTAGCGATTATGTTTTGGAAAAGAGGAAATGATAGGGGCACTTATTAATTAGACCTAGACTTTTTGGAAAAAAATCATTGCTCTAGAGGCATTATCCACGAAGAAAACAGCAGAATACGTTTGTATGGAGAAAGGCCCAACAGAGTCCCCTCTTAAGTTAACCGCCGAATACGTAATAAGCAAGAAAATTTATTTAAAACAAAAATTAATAAATTTTGATTAACTACTACACATCCAACAACCCTATCTATAATGACATTTCATAGATTAGTAACATTTGGATTTTTTGACGTGATAACGTCTGCACGCACGAAAAAGTGTCAGGTTCCGCCTGAGCCAGCGCGTGCAAGCGAGGGCGCGGAGCAAGCGATAGCGAGGCACGATCGGCCCAAGCGTTGGCTTGTCCGCCCGCCAGTCATCGCGTGCGCGCTGTGCTCAAATATAGTAGGTAATATTTTTTAAATGTGTTAAAATTTACCTATTTCGTCACTTTTCCAATTTTTATTTTAACTGCGACTGTATAAATAACGTGTAGAGAATCTTTAAAAAATAAATAAAATCTAGGTATCTATGCAAGAAATAATCTAGGCTACCTTTTGTTACGGAAAACAAAGCGCTTCCACGGGATTTTAAAATAACCTAAATTCATGTAGAAATATGGAAAAGATATTTTCGTAAACGTCTTGGTAGGCCAAGTTTGCGTGAGTTCTCGTAAATTAATTGTTTTGGAACCCGAACGTTTCGTATTACGCGAGTCCTAGATCGTTAATAAATTAAACGAGACGGGCGCTGTTTTCAGCAGCGCTTGCTGAAATTAAAGCTCTCACCACATCTCCACCGTCAAACCGCATCAGCGGATTGAAAGCGAGTCACGCACAGTCAAATGTCTGCGTTACAAACAGGCAATTTCGCTACCCTGCCCCGTTTTTTTCTTAATTTCGGAACTTTCCTTAGAGATTAACACTTATCTAATAAAAAATAAAATAATAAAAATGTTAAAAAGAGCAGTGATAGCCTAGCGTGACAGCGTGGATGGGTTGGTGATGATTATGCTAAATTCTCAGGTGTGCAGGTTTCCTCGCGATGTTTTCCGTCACCGTTGAAACATGTGATAGGTATTTAATTGCTTAAACGCACACAACTCTGGAAATTCAAATCGACCCTCCAAATAGGACACCGCAGATCTAGCCACTGGGCAATCCCAGCTTTCAAGTTCCTCTCTTTCGTCCCTTTTCGCACGCGACACGACCTAAATTGGTACGAAAACGCATGCGCAGTATAAACCTCGAAGAGAGTGTAAAAGCCTTAAAATTACTTTTATTATTTCAGGAGTTCACTGGCGATACGGCAGTCTCGAGAGAACATTACGTTGGTGAATTCGAAAAATACAAATGGCACGAAGATCAAGAAGACTGCAACAAAGGAATGTTGTACATCGTCCCCGAAGAAACTAGCAGTCAGATGGAAATAAGGGAAGTTCAAAGCGATGTTGAAAGCAATATGTAATACAACTGCAAAATTAAACGGCTTGTAGTATTACAATATTATGTTATTTACTTAAATATATTAAAACAAAATTAAATTTCTTCATTAGCGTCGAGTAGAGTTTAACCGAGGAATTTGACTTTCTAACAGTTTTTGTATTGAAAATGTAGCAAAAACATCAAATACCACTCAGTTAAAACGTTACGTAACGTTGGTAAATAGGTAAAATTGGTACTTAGTAGGTATAATATTATTTAGTAAGAGAAAGAAGAAAACGTGTAAAGTCTGTACGTAAAATGCTTCGATAAATAATTTGCATCGTGTGAATCTTGCACGCTGCGTATTTCGCTGCAAGCTCAAATCTTTTTCACGTGGAGACATCCATACAGACAAAAAATGTGCTTCGATATACAATATATTACGCGGCTTGAGGTTGAAAGATTAGATGTAAAGGTGATGAGAGGTTGAAATATTAGATGTAAAGTTGATGACACACTTACCTGCATCTGCACCGACTGGCAGTTGACGAACTCCACGCTGGAGACGAGGTTGTCGAACACCACGGCGCACTTGGTGCAAGAGTCGAGCACCACGCCGTTGATCTTCCCGCGCACAGTGAGTGCGGAGTCGCGGCACCGGTACATGTATACGACGTTATTCATCTCGGCGTTTTCCACCACAAGATTCGCGTTGCCTTTTTGGTATTCCTGAAAACAATGTGTTTATTAGGAACGAGTTTTTGTACTCAACATCATCGCGAGACATTGGGGTTTTGCTTTTTTTTATTCAATAACTTCTTCTTCTTTATCAACCTATAGACGTCCACTGTTGGACAAAGGTCTCCTGCATGGACTTCCACAGGCTTCGGTCTTGCGCCGCTTGCATCCAGCGGCTCCCTGCGACTCGTTCGATGTCGTCGGTCCACCTAGTGGGAGGTCTGCCAACACTGCGTTTCCCGATGCGGGGTCGCCACTCCAGCACCTTGGGACCCCAACGACCATCAGCTGTTCGAACTATGTGAAGTATTCAATAACAATAGCTTAATAGCTCTTGACTGCGATCTCACTTGCTGTGGGATTTGTCATAAATGATTGTCATTGTGACAATCGCAATCATATCTGATTGACTGGATGAAAAGCGTTCTTGCTGTATCAATGCATTTTAAGCAATAGCAATAGTAACAGTATCAAGGGGATTGAAGGACAAACCAACAAACTCTTTCGCATTAGTAATATTAGTAGGGATAGAAGGGATGCGAAAGTGTGCCTGCTTGTTGGTTTGTCTTTCAATCACGCAGCAACGGAGCAATGGATCGACGTGATTTTTGCATGGATATAGATGTACTTGAAGAGTGACTACTGAGAATACAGGTTACATTTTTGCATGGATTAGCTGTTGTACTAGAAGAGTGACTAGTGAGAATAGAGGTCACATTTTTGCATGGATATAGTTGTACTTGAAGATTGACTAGTGAGAATAGAGGTCAAATTTTATCCCGGAAGGCAAAAGCTAGATTAATAAATAATTAATTAATAATGAAGATGTCATCGTACAGATACCTACATACAATCAGACCCCGCTGGATTGTAAATATTAAAGTAGGTTGCACAGAAAAGAAAATTAGAAAAGTAAAGAAACATTTGCTTTCGTTAATTAAAATTGTTTTGGTTTTATTAATTCTGAAAGGAATATTATTCAGGAAGGAAAAGTTCTTATTTTCATTGCTCGCACAAATGTCTTAAAGTTAGTAGGTACAATATATGAGGAATGTCTTATTTTAACAAAGTTCTGAGCAAGTATGAAGGAAGAACGCCCTTCATAAATCATAAGAACACTCGGGGTATATCGTTCGAACGAATACATTAACATTATAATATTGTTAGCTTAGTAAATATCCCGAAACTATTATACGTTAAGTAGATTGAAAGGGCCCTCATATTACAAATTAATATGTATAATACGGATGTTTACTTAATCAAGTTAAGTACCTAGATTTAGTTTGGGTTTATACCTACTACTAACTGAAGCCAGCAACTTTGCCTGCGTGGTTTTAAAAACCTGAAGGAGCAGAGTATCTAACATGTTTGGAATCAATGAAAGCTTAATTTTACATCAAAAATAAAAATGTCACATAAAATAGGCCGCGCATAAAAAAACACTTTTGTATTTATAATATTATATTATTAGTAAGGATGCGCCTTACTAATATTATAAATACGAAAGCGTTTTTGTTTGTTTGTTGGTTAGTCTTTCAATAATGCAGCAACGGAGTAACGGATCGACGTGATTTTTTGCAAGGCAGACAATAGACTTTGAAAGTGACATGACCTTTTATTCCCGAAAAACAGGGCTCCCGCAGGATTTTTAAATACCTTAGGCTTAGCTTGGCATCTTTTCATATTAGATTCGCATCGCTTTGCTCTCGTTATTATAAAGCTAAGCTAAGTTAGCTTGACGACGGTCGTATGGAAGTTACCATAGCGCGAGTGGCAGATGGGAGACGAATGTGGAATTCATGGGATTAATTCCCGAGGAATTCACTAGACATACCTCAAAGCGATAGAATTGTAAAAATCGTTAGTTCTTAAACGAATTAGTACGATTCTAAGATTAGTAAGTAGTAATATGTACTGTACACTACTAGTACTGTGTTGCATTACAAATACTACACACATCAAAAGTGTCTAGGGATCAACATATATTTTTGCAATAACTTTTCTCCTGATTGATATTAATTAAAATTTTCTTTAAGGATTCATCAAATAAAGTGTTTTCGTTTGTCACAGTAACGATAAACCAAGTCACCTTTGCATTAATAAAGAAATTTGCCATTTTCCTAATAAAGGGATTTTTGACATTTGAACCACTAACATTAAAGTTCGAAAAAAAGACTGAAATAACAGTTTTCTTTAAAATTTTATTGGGTAACTTAAACAATTAATAATCCGTGTTTCTACCGCGAACACTAACAACACAAGTAGGGCTTGCATTCGAATATTCGAATATTCGAATTATTCGAATAATATTTCTTGTCCGAATATTCGAATATTAAATCTGCTATATTCGAATATTCGACCAATTTTCCGAAAGCCAAACTCGGAATATTGATGTGCATGTCGCACTGCGACGGTGGAATCACACAAAATGCCTGCGACAGTCGCAGGCATTTTATGTGATTCCACCGTTTACATACGGCGTCGCGCGTCGTCAGTTTAGAAACGCTCGCTGTTGTGTAATGCCGCGGCAAATTGAAGTATTTAGTTCTGTTTCTTATGCCTAGCAAGTACTATGTTCGCCAAAATCTAAAGTTAGGTTAGGGTTATACATGAACAGTCGGGTGGTAGTGTGAACAGTCAGTTCAGGTGTGTATGAAGAGTCTGGTGAACACTTAGGTATATTGGCCAAATGGAACCTACCACCTGACTGTTCATGTCGAACCCCAACCTAAGCTAACTTTAGAGGCAAATTCGTGGCCCTGGTGCTTGGGAATTGCGTAGATTCGCAATAACTACATCTAAAACTACAGTGAAATTAAAACAATTGAACGAGTTGTCATTTTGCCTTCGGCTTATTACATAACAGCGAGCGTTTCTAAACTGACGACGCCGTATGTAAACGGCGGAATCACACAATATGCCTGCGACATGCACAAAATATTACATTTAAACTCCGCGCGCAACATTATGCTTAGAAGTAGAAGACAATAATTATGCTTAGAAGAAAGCAGTGATGAGGTCTAGGTTGGAACGCGCTTGCCTAGAAGATACCTATTCACTCTTGCCTTGAAGGTTCTTAAGTTGTACGTGTAAGTGTAAGAATAAGCCAAAGTTAGATGATAAGATTAAAACGCATTTTATTTTTGTGCAATGTAACATTCTGATCTCATAATTTCTTCTTCTTCATCCGATAGACGACCTCCACAGATCTCGGTCTTGCGCCGCATGAATCCAGCGGCTCCCTGCAACTCGTTTGATGTCGTCAGTCCACCCAGTGGGCCGTCTGCCAACACTCCGCTTCCCGGTCCGGAGTCGCCACTCCAGCACCTTGGGACCCCAGCGACCATCAGCTCTTCGAACTATGTGCCGCGGCCATTTCCACTTCAGTTTCACGACTCGCTGAGCTATGTCGGTGACTTTGGTTCTCCTACGGATCTCCTCATTTCTAATTTGATCTCGCAGGGATACTTCGAGCATAGCTCTCTCCATAGCCTACTGAGTGACCCTGAGCCTTCTTATGAAGCCTACAGTTAGCGACTAATTCTCGGATCCGTAAGTCAACACTGGCAACACGCACTGTTCTTTTAGTAACTTAGAAGACTTTCGTCTTCAGGCGCTGAGGGATTTTGGACGAGAAGACATCTCGGAGATTCAAAAATGCTGCCCAGCTGAGTTGGATTCGGCTGTTGATCTCTTTCTCAAAAACCTGTTGAGGATTTGATCCCAGAGCCAAACTGACCCGACACTATACCGAAGATATCCCGGACGTCAACCTTTACGAGATTAGTATGGCTCAAGCAGCTCAAGAACAACAAGGCGCCTGGTGATGATGGAGTCACTGCAGAACTCCTGAAAGCGGGTGGAAAACCGGTACTTAGGTCTTTCAGTGATTGTTCAATTCCGTCATCACGCCGCTGCATCCGCCGCAAGCATGACACAGGAGCGTGGTGGTTCTGTTCTTCCAAAAGGGTGATAATACCTTGTTGAAGAATTATTATAGACCCATCTAGCTGCTGAGTCATGTTTATAAGTTGTTCTCGAGAGTCATTACGAATCGTCTCGCTCGTAGGTCCAGCCTCCCGAACAAGCCGGATTCCGAAAAGGCTGTGGCACCATAGATCACATTCATACGCTGCGGCAGGTTATACAAAAGATGGAAGAGCATTAACAGCCACTTTACTTAGCGTCTGAGGACTATGAGAAAGCCTGGAATTTGATGGAAACTTGGGCCTTATTGAGGTCGCTGCAGAGATGCCGGATTGACTACCGGTATATCCAAGTTTTGAAGTGCTTGTATGAAAACACCACTATGTCAGTACGTATACAGGACCAGACTACGAGGCCAATTCACTTGCAGCGTGGAGTGTGACAGGGAGACGATCTCCCCAAAGCTATTTACCGCTGCATTGGAGGACGTCTTTAACCTTCTGGATTGGAACGGACTTGGCATCAATATAAACGGTGAGTACATCACTCACTCGCGATGTGCCAATGACATAGTCGTTATGGCAGAGACTGAGCAACCTCAATACAGTGCTCAACGATCTCAGCACGGTTTCTCAGCGTTGGGCCTAAAGATGAACATGAGCAAGATGAAAATCATGTCCAATGCTCATGCTCCACTCCACCCTCGTTAAAAATATTGCACTTGACATTGTGCACGAGTAAATAATATACCTGGGACACACAGTCCAGCTAGGTAAGTCCAAATTCATAATTTCTAATACTGAATTATTACCTATTTGTATTCTATCAACGTTGAAAATCTTTCTTTTAAATCTTTTAAGATTTGTAAGTAAGTAATACGAAGTAAATAGTACGAAGAACCAAAAATAATGTTTAGAATTTAGTACTTTATTTCTAGTTACATGATAAAAAAATTTAAGCAAGTTGTCGTTTTTGTAATTGATTATTTGATTTTATTGATAATATAAATATTATTAAAATACTCACACTCATATCTCGGTTTATAAGACTAGTTATGTTGTGGTTGTCTTGTTAAGCACCAACTTTTGATATTTTTGGAGGACTGAATTAGTGCCATAACAGTCAAATTCCAAACAGTTCTTTAACTTTTAAGTAAGATTTTGTTTTGATTTAGAGATATTAGACTCAAAGTAAGAGATTGGCAGTTAAAAACGTGATAATTATAACATCTTTTGTTTTTTTTTTAATTATTCGAATATTATTCGAATTATTCGAATAATACCCGAAAAATAGTCGAATATTCGAATACCAAAATCTTCGAATATTTGCAAGCCCTAAACACAAGAACATCGGTTTGGCATACTCAAAATGAGTTCATCCAAATCACGCTGTGGAATGGCCGCCCATGTTCGTTGCAACAACAAAAAAAGGTCTTCTTGCCACTGGATACCCTCCATATTCGGCAGAGCTCTTCTCTGTAGCATATCCCATACATGCTCAATCGGGTTCAAGTCTGGCGACTGAGCAGGCCAGGGCAGGACATTGATGTTAGCTGCGGCGAGAGTCTGTCTTACAACTCTTGCGGTGTGCGGTCGTGCATTATCATGCATTAACTGAAATAAGGGACCGATTTGCACTTGTAGAGGAACGATGACGTCTGATACAATCGTCTCAGCATAAATTTGAGCGTTGAGGTTGCCTCTGATCCAAATCAACTCAGTTCTTCCGCCGATCCAAATACGCGCCCAATACAATGGCGTTTCGTGTGCTTTTCTGATGAGTCTCGTTTTGGTATGAGACCGGATACAAGACGTATACGACACTGGAGAACCCCTGGACGCCAACAGCGATTAAAATCCTGCCAGGAAGTCCATCCTTATAGTGGTGGAACCATCATGGTATGGGCGGGTATTTGGATCGGCGGAAGAACTGAGTTGATTTGGATCAGAGGCAACCTCAACGCTCAAATTTATGCTGAGACGATTGTATCAGACGTCATCGTTACTCTACAAGTGCAAATCGGTCCCTTATTTCAGTTAATGCATGATAATGCACGACCGCACACCGCAAGAGTTGTAAGACAGACTCTCGCCGCAGCTAACATCAATGTCCTGCCCTGGCCTGCTCAGTCGCCAGACTTGAACCCGATTGAGCATGCATGGGATATGCTACAGAGAAGAGCTCTGCCGAATATGGAGGGTATCCAGTGGCAAGAAGACCTTTTTTTGTTGTTGCAACGAACATGGGCGGCCATTCCACAGCGTGATTTGGATGAACTCATTTTGAGTATGCCAAACCGATGTTCTTGTGTTGTTAGTGTTCGCGGTAGAAACACGGATTATTAATTGTTTAAGTTACCCAATAAAATTTTAAAGAAAACTGTTATTTCAGTCTTTTTTTCGAACTTTAATGTTAGTGGTTCAAATGTCAAAAATCCCTTTATTAGGAAAATGGCAAATTTCTTTATTAATGCAAAGGTGACTTGGTTTATCGTTACTGTGACAAACGAAAACACTTTATTTGATGAATCCTTAAAGAAAATTTTAATTAATATCAATCAGGAGAAAAGTTATTGCAAAAATATATGTTGATCCCTAGACACTTTTGATGTGTGTATTTACAAATCAAATGGGCTCCGCCAGAAAACCCGCTGCGTCGCCCCACCATTCAGTTTCACCTACTCGGCCTCGTAGGCTCGCTTCATTCAGGACCTCCTTCGCGAGCTTCTGGCACCGCGCTTTAAAAAAGCACTCCAGGGGTAGTACAGACATGACTGCGTGGAATTCGTTTTTAGGTAATATTCGAAATTACGATTTTTTGTAGTAAAAGATATCTTATTACTAGTGGTTCGCCCCGAACTGAGACCTCGCGGTAACGGTATCCCATGATTATTCATTCAATCGATACATGATAACCAAAACTGACATTATTATTATGCCCGTTTTCACCAAACATACCTAAATCATCCCCTAAGTAGGAGTCTCTTAACGTAGGTAGCTCCTAAATACAATCCTAAGTCCTAACATCCGTCCCAATATCCTTTTAGGTGTCCCGTACAGGATCGTGATAAATAAGTTGACAAAAAACATCAATCACCTAACTTATAGGTAGCCCGTAAAGGTTAGGGAACGTTAGTGAAAACATTGAATTATTTATCAAACATTGAATTTAACTCGTAGTTCCATGGGAATAGTTACTGACTGCGCCATCTATTAGCATTATTGTGAAGCTATGTTGATGCTATATGAATTACTGACGCCCATTAAAAATTAAATAATCTCGTTTCTTTATAATATTCATATAATTTTAGTATTTGTTGTTCAAGTACAGGATATAAGTGACCTAAAAACATAAAATCAGTTTGAAAATCCATAGCGGATTTTTCTAGAGAGCGTCTTCAAGCGAGCGTATAAAATCGCCACTTTGAAAGCCCCCCATTTCGTCAATTTTAAGGGAAAAATTAAAAAAAAAATATTTTTGTACTCAGTTCAAAATTATCTTTAAAATGATACGTAACAATTTTATGTAACGCGATTTTTTTTTTTACTTCGCATTCGCTTCTATGAGAGCCCCCCTGAAATAAAGATTTTTATAACTTTTTAAGCCATTTTCGGCTGGAGGCCATCGGTTTACATATTATATCTAAATTTGAAGTAATTACGTTCAGTAATTCAAAAGTTATAAGGCTCTGACAGACGGACGGACGGACGGACGGACGGACGGACAAGTGCAAATCGCCCTAGTTAACTCAAAGACCTTCGCTTCGCTCGGTCGATTATTCTACCCAATCGGAGATAGACATTATGTATACCTAATGCTCGCGCAATATCATCGCAGTCCAGAACTTATGGTCACGCGAGCTTAGATACAGTTCACAGTACTAGTTTGTTTTTAAACTAACGATTTTCACAATCTTACGGTGACATACACAAACCCGCTTGCTAAAGCACCTTTATTGAAGTTTGTTTCTACTTTCTATGGCAATAACTTACGGTACTATACGATACGGTACTATGTTCATAGTCTTGAGGTATATAACGGCGTGCAAACGCACATAAAATCGTAAATAATGTTGAGTTGATGATGAGTAGCAGTAGATGAATGTGTTTTCTACATTTCTGTACAAATAAACAAGTAAAATCGTTTGTCCGATTCTGTCAAGAACACCGGTTTGCGGACGGGTTTCAGTGGCCGACACAAATAGCACATCCTGTGGCGGTTGTAGGACCTTTTACCGTTTTCAATGAAGCAGCGGATACCTCTAACAAATTGATACGGAACTTTTCACACAATACCTGCTCTGTTGATATTTAATGTTTTCAAATACTTCTGAAGCCTTTTGAGCAATTTAAATGTAATAATAACCCTTCCGACCTGTTTTCAAAATTCAAAATTATTTATTTCACACGTAGGCCAACTTGTGGCTCTTATGACACGTCATGACTTTACCACCGGTTCGGAAAGCGGATTCTGCTGATAAGAGCCGGCAAGTAGTGATGAAGACTTGCCAACTATGCGGGAGATATAAACAAGAGTGTGTGTACACACAAACTTGATTCCTTCACTAATTTCGGTGGGACAGTAATCCGAAACTCTTTTGCCCCGATCTGGGAACTGAACTTAGTACTCCATGATCTGCAGCCGAACAAATACGTATAAAACAAATACCCATATATACCTAGTAGTCACTGTACCCAAAAATATGCTTAAAATATCCAAAACCAATCTAAATGAATCTTTTTTTATCGATTTTCTAATCCAGTACAACGCCGATGCCACGTTAAAACCGATAATTCTAAACCCCTTCCAAATAAGTAGGTACGCTGCCGTACATATCAGATCTCAAATATCATCAAGTTGGAAAGCAGTCAAGCGCTAAATTGTTTTTTTTTTAATAGTGGCAGGTTTGCATTGATACATTTACTGTCTACAGCGACGCTGGCTTGTCAGTGCTGCCGTGTGAACACTTTTTTCTACCAGTCAAACGCTGTCTGTGAATTGTGGATTTAAGAGCCTAAATAGCGGAACGTTCAAGTCGCGAACTAAGAACCGATATAAGGTTCAATCCCCGCCCGTTGCTCTGTTGTCACACCAACTCACACAAGATTTACGCTTATTTACAGGCGAAAGGGAATATTATTAAATCATATTATTATAATTATCATGTTCAGTATGGTTTATATTCTTAAAAAACACACTGAATCGATCTCGACGGAATTAGGCACTATTTTTAACCGACTTCAAAAAAGGAGTAGGTTCTCAATTCATCGGAATCTTTTTTATGTATGTTCACCGATTACTCGAAGACGACTAAACCGATTTGTAAAATTCTTTTACCAAAATTTTATCGAAATCGCTCGAGGGTTTTTAAAAAAATCAACAATAAATTATGTATGTAGTTTATAGCGGCGCGGGCGTTTGAAGTCGGTTTTTAAAAACATTTTTTTATTATAGCTTATTAAAAAGAGAAATAGTCTAGAGACAGCGTCTGCTGGCGTTTGTAACATTCGAATGTCACTGGAATATTCGTGTCATTTACACTTTCTATACAACGCCGGATCAGTCACTGAGTACAAGGAGTGGTTATATTCTCTTGGACTGTGTATATCAATTCACTTCGTTGGGAACCGCAAGAAAAGTGCATGACATTGTGGATATATTTATGTAGTCAGTAACTAGATCAATGAAAAACTGCCTTAATACTAAAGAAAAGATATTTATCGTGGAATTTAGAGCGAAATTTTTTAAAAAGGTGTAGTGTAGCTACAATGACCCATTTCTAGTCATCTCACGCTAATACGGGCGCGCGTGTCGAGTGCGACGCCTCCGGGCGCGCGCCAAATGGCGCGAACTTGCGTCACAGACAGCTGCTGCGGGTCTCAAAAGATATTGCGAGAATCCCCACTGCATCTACCAAGTTTTACTTTATTTTTTCTTTTTAATTCGCGGTATGGGAAAGTTATTCTTTGTTCAGCTTGAGACTTGCTTTACAAATGCATAGTGAAACTAAGTTAAATAACAAAGTAGTAGTAAGTAGGTAGGTATACACAATGGCAAAGTTTCAAAGGCAAGCGTTCGCGTTCTTATTAAAGGATTATTATTTTTTTAATGCCTTATGTGAATTGTTATTGTTTTTTAACTATTTAATAATTATTTTTTTAAGAAATACATAATACATCATTCGTTCCATTCCACCCAATTAAATAAAAATACCTTATCTTCTTCTTCTTCTTCTTCTTTGTCAACCTATAGACGTCTACTGCTGGACAAAGGTCTCCTGCATGGACTTCCACAGGCTTCGGTCTTGCGCCGCTTGAATCCAGCGGCTCCCTGTGACTCGTTTGATGTCGTCGGTCCACCTGGTGGGGGGCCTGCCAACACTGCGTTTCCCGGTGCGGGGTCGCCATTCCAACACCTTGGGACCCCAACGACCATCAGCTCTTTGAACTATGTGCCCCGCCCATTTCCACTTCAGCCTCGCGACACGCTGAGCTATGTCGGTGACTTTGGTTCTTCTACGAATCTCCTCATTTCTGATTTGATCTCGCAGGGATACACCGAGCATAGCTCTCTCCATCGCTCGCTGGGCGATCCTGAGCCTTCTTATGAGGCCCATAGTTAGCGACCATGTCTCGGATCCGTAAGTCATCACTGGCAACACGCACTGTTCGAAGACTTGAGTCTTCAGGCACTGAGGGATTTTGGACGAGAAGACATCTCGGAGCTTCCCGAACGCTGCCCAGCCGAGTTGGATTCGGCGGTTAATCTCTTTCTCGAAATTGGACCTACCTAGCTGGACTGTATGTCCCAGGTATATATACTCGTCTACAATTTCGAGCGCAGAGTTCTCAACTATTACTGGGTGGAGCGGAGCATGAGCATTGGACATGATTTTCGTCTTGCTCATGTTCATTTTCAGGCCCACCTGTTGAGAAACCCTGCTGAGATCATTGAGCATTGTATTGAGATCTCTCAGAGTCTCTGCCATGACTACTATGTCATCGGCAAATCGCAGGTGAGTGATGTACTCGCCGTTTATGTTGATGCCAAGTCCGTTCCAATCCAGAAGCTTAAAGACGTCCTCCAACGCAGCGGTAAATAGCTTCGGGGAGATTACATCTCCCTGTCGCACTCCACGCTGCAAGTGGATTGGTCTCGTAGTCTGGTCCTGTATACGTACTGACATAGTGGCGTTTTCGTACAAGCACTTCAACACTTGGATATACCGGTAGTCAATCCGGCATCTCTGCAGCGACCTCAATACAGCCCAAGTTTCCACCGAATCAAAGGCTTTCTCATAGTCCACAAACGCTAAGCAAAGTGGCCGGTTATACTCTTCAGTCTTTTGTATAACCTGTCGCAGCGTATGAATGTGATCTATGGTACCAAAGCCTTTTCGGAATCCGGCTTGTTCGGGAGGCTGGAAGTCGTCAAACCTACGAGCGAGACGATTCGTAATGACTCTCGAGAACAACTTGTAAACATGACTCAGCAGCGAGATGGGTCTATAATTCTTCAGCAAGGTATTATCACCCTTTTTGAAGAACAGGACCACCACGCTCCTGTGCCATGCTTCTGGCGTTATACCCTCGTGAATGACGGAATTGAACAATCGCTGAAAGATTTTAAGTACCGGTTTTCCACCCGCTTTCAGGAGTTCCGCAGTGATTCCGTCATCACCTGGCGCCTTGTTGTTCTTGAGCTGTTTGAGAGCCATTCTAATCTCGTATAGGCTGACGTCCGGGATATCTTCGGTATAGTGTCGGGTCAGTTTGGCTCTGGGATCTTTGGCCAAATCCTCAACAGGTTTTTGTGTCGTGGTATATAACTGCCCATAGAACTTCTCGAACTCTCCCAAAATCTCAGGTCGAGAAGAGACAAGATGACCGTCATCACTCATCAGTTTTAAGCCGCGTCAGCTGGCTCTGTCCAATAGACAGATCTCTCGCGAACACTTTTGAGCCTTTGTTCCGCTCGATGGTATCTTTAATACACTTGGTATTAAAGACCCGAAGGTCGCGAGTTTGTGCCTTAGAGATCTGCCTATTAATCCGCCGGTAGGCAGCCGCGTCTACCGATGACTGCAGCTTCATCTCTTGTCTCTCCTCCATGAGCTTGAGAGTATGGTCAGAGAACTTTTCGGTTCTTTTCCTGCGATGGGTCTTAAAGAACTTAGACCCCACAGTATGGACAGTTTCCACGAACCTGTTGTTTAGATCGTCCACAGAAACGCAGTCTGCTAGGCAATCGATTCGGTTCTGCAGTTCGAGTTGGAAGTTTTCGGGGTTTTGGATATGAGCACGAGAGGGTCGGAGAGTTGACTTCACCAGTCTAGCCCTTTCCAACTTCACATTAATATTCAATGTGCCTCTTACCATACTGTGATCGCTCCCGGTTTTCACCCTGTTGATCACAGAGACATCATTGAATATATGGCGCTTGGTCGACATAATGAAGTCAATCTCACTTCTCGTAGAACCATCGGGGCTCATCCAAGTCCATTTTCTGTGTGGCCGCTTCCTGAAGAAGGAGTTCATCATAAAGAGGCCCTCCTTCTCCATGAAGTCGGCCAGCATTTGACCCCTCTGGTTCCTTCGCCCATAATCAAATTGCCCAACCCTCGTCTCTGCACCGCTTCGTTCACCCAGCCTCGCGTTGAAATCCCCCATCACAACATTGTAGTGAGTGGTAGAGGCCTGTATGGCTTTTGATATATCCTCATACAGCGCCTCCACCTCCTCGTCATGATGTGCCGAAGTCGGTGCGTAAACCTGTATAACCTTCAACGAATACCGATTGGTGATTCTGAGTATAAGGTACGCTACCCTACTCGACACACTTTTGACTTCGACGATGTTGTTGACGAGGGACTTGTGGACCATGAACCCGACACCACCCTGGGACTGTTGGTCGCCCTCCCGGTAGTAGAACAAGTTGCCGGAATTGAGGATTATCGAGTCCTCCCCCTCTCTTCGGACTTCAGACAATCCTATAACATTCCAGCGCAACTTGCTCACTGCTTCTTCCAGCTCGATGATCTTCTCGTCAGTCCTCAACGTGCGTGCGTTATATGTCGCCAGGTCCAGTCGTCGGGGTTGGCAGCGTAATCTCATCCGGAGATTCTTAGCACCCCCTGCCCCGCCATTACCGTGACCGCAGCCAGGGTCAGGCACAGCGAGGCCGCCGGGAACTAGGGGCCTTGGCCTTGTGTTCTTTTCCCTTTGGGTTTTGCCCATAATGACCACGCTGGGCAGGCGTGTTGGTCATCGCAGGGCTAGACTGATCGCGCCGATGTCGCTGCTGCCCGACACCGGCCTGTGCCATTTGTTCAGTCTAGCTAGTATAGAGATGGTTATACCGCCATCTGTCGGTCGCCATAGCCTCGTCAGTAAACCAGCAGGGGGCACCGCGGGCAGGTGAGGTTGACTGTTGGAGCGCTAGATGAAGGTGCGCTCCCTTACCCCCCAAAATACCTTATAAAACCTATAAAATGGCCACAGCCAATTAATTTGTATTCGTTTTTGTATTTAGATCGATATTGCTATACTGTCACCATTCAAAGCCTGCCCTCTTGGCACAAAACGTTGGTTTACTTTGTCGAATTCCGCTCATACTCCGCATTTACCTGCGGGACGCCTGTAAATAGACAGAAATAGCATGCTGTCACGCATAACTTTGGGCTACCGAAGTGAGCACTCTAAAGTTCAAGATATGTCGGCGTCAACCAACAAACGACTCGTTCGTACTCAAAACTTCTTACCGTTTCTCACAAACGCAGGGGTGTGTTGTATTTGCCAGAATTCGGCAGCGTCTTTTGGACACATCCGAATTTAGTCGCTACTAACCGTTGATTTGCGTTGGCTAAATCGCGCATACCTTGAGTATGTCCCGCGAGTAAATGAGGAATGAAATAGCATGCTCTCTCGCATAAGTTAAGGCTACTGAAAAGATCATTCTTAAGTAGTGTATCAGGTATTTTAAAATTGTACTCACAATGACCCACTTCTTTCCGTCTCTCGCGAACACAGGGGGTTTGTCGAGATTGCCGGCCCCGGGCGTCGGCAGCGCCTTCGAGGGCACCTTGGGGCTAGTCGCCTTGAAGGGCGCGGGGCCCTGCCGCAGCTGGGGATTCTTGTGAGTCTGCATGTCCGACGTCACTTTGCGGAGAGCTATGAACAAATTATAACTTATGCACTTCGATCTACAATGACACATCTACTTGATATGGATACCTTAGTGCACATGACGTAATCTATGTGTCATTTTGGGTAAAAAATCGAGTTATGTGCATCTTCGCTTTATTATTTCGTTTCGTTTTTATAGGTTATTGTAGAACATCCCATCTTTTTCATTGCATTGTATTTGTAACCTAGTGAAAACTTCAATGACCTACTTGTGTGCTCGTGAAAGGAGTTTGGCGAATCCCCATAGTGTTTCTGACCCAGACTTGCGGCCCACGTTCACGAATCAAACTTCTGATACTTGTTCTAGTAAACCAGACTAACAAAAAAGTTAATCAAAGTCAACCAAATAAAGTTGGGAGAAAAAAGATATTCAGTAGTAAATTGTTAAAAATGAGGTTATGTTTCCATTTAATATATTTAAGGCAAATTACCACTATAGCTTTGAATCAATCATTAATCTGTACTTTGATTAATCTAATAGGCACAGAATATTATTGTCTGAATATACATATGAGAACACGCTTCCTACCAACCTTACCTATAATGTGTAATTCGTCGCTATTCCTAGTTCCATGGTAATTCGACTATTGTCATGTAATAGCGGCCAATGGTATTAGCATGGAACTAGGAAAACGACTAAGTGGTGGTGGTTGTCATGCTATTTTATTTTTTGGAAAAAGAAATTATTATAGAGATCCATTACTTCCATCACTTTCGTCTGATGTCATCTTATCGAGCGATATGTAAGAACTTTGCTTTGGAACCAATTTGCTTGCAATTACTTTAAGTTCAAAAAGAAATGCTGTGTATTGTCCAAAATCACGCCAAATCTTTAGTACTAATACACTACAATGCATAACAAACACAAAACGAACAAAAAAATAAAATAAACACGCAAATGCAAAATGCATTACAAACAATTAACAAATGAAATGACCACGGTGAATGAACATGGAGCTAGGAAATACGACCTTCCTATTTCTATGACCACGAATGACATTTGCATGGAACTAAGAATTAGAAGCAGTGATAGCCTAGTGGTTAAGACTGTGGTCTCCTATTCGGTGGGTCGCAGGTTCGATCCCGGGTACAAACCTCTGACTTTTCGGAGTCAAGTGCGTTTAAGCAATTAAATATCAATTGCTTCAACGGTGAAGAAAGACATCGTGAGGAAACCTGCACACCTGAGAGTTCTTCATAATGTTCTCGAAGGTGTGTGAATTCCGCCAATTCGCATTGGGCCAGCGTGGTGGACTATGGCCTATAACCCTTCTCTGAGAGGAGACCTGCGCTCAGTAAGTCCTTGTTCATCTTCCTAGTTCCATGGACATTTGAGTGAGTTGACCATGGAACTAGGAATTGCGACTATAGTCTTCCTATTTATAGGGAGTTGACAATTGACATTGACATAAATAATTTGACAAGTTTTACTCCTTACTCCGTAAAATGTTAAGTATTGCCATTAGAACGATTAATTATATTGTTTAATTGTGAATAATTATATTTTTGATCCCCAACTTCTAAAAATATGGGGTTTACACAGAAAAATACTTTGAAAAATATTAATGAAAATGAAATGATTTCTGAATCTGAACGGGAAACTGAAGTCCTGGGTCCAAATCCGCCATTCTTCTTTGTACGCATTTTGGCGCATAAGTCAATATCTATGTTGTAATGTGAAATTTTATTCCGTTTCAAATTTGTAACAAAATCTATTCCACCATTAAGCTGGTTTAGAATTTGTAGCCAGAAAAAAGCTGGCTCAACAGGCCGATTGGCTTGAGCGCTCAGCTTACTCAATGGCTTGGTTCGAGGAAATTCAAGACTTTCCACAGAAATTCCACACAATTCTTCAATTCTTGAGCTGACAAAGAAGATATTCACTTTACTGGAACGTAGGTTGTAATTATACTATTTTTTTTTATTTAGTAGTATGTTTAATTGTTTAATGTATCATTTAGCAAGTATTTTTACAGATATTCTCGAACCAAGCCATTGAGTAAGCTGAGCGCACGAGCCAACGGCTGCTGTTGAGCCAGCTTTATTCTGGTTACAAATTCTACACCAGCTTAGTGGTGGAATTGATAAGGAAAATTTCACATTTTACACCACAGATCGATACCGTTAATGTGATGAAAATGTATCCGCTAGAAAAATGGGTTGAACAAACATTTGTTTTTGGTAAGCAGGTAGGTACAGAAATAATACTAATCACGTACAATGTTCGAACTTGCTTAGGTACGTGAGTTGAATAATAATAATTCAATGGTTATCTGGCGATCACGATAAATTGAAAGATACGAGTAACATTGAAGATTAAAATCACATGGATATAATATAATGTGTATAGGCATCTTCCAGGCAAGCGCGCTACAACATAGACCTCATCATTGCTTTTCAGCAGGCACGATTGAAATGGATATCCAAGATAGATAACTTTAAAAAGAATAATAGCCAAGCTGAACTGAACTGTCTTCTCTGCCCTCCAAATAAGCAGAAAGCCTGTATATATTGTAAGCCAGGGGTACAATAGTGCAAATATAACAGCCATAAAAGCAACACGTGCCGATATTCTGATTCTATATAAAGAGTTCTCGTATTTTCTATTTTATTGGACCTACGAGTAAGATAAACTTATTACTGAAAGTCTGTACGTCTTCACAAATTTAGGACACTCACGCCAAGTAGCGGATTCGGCCTTTCAATTCCTCATTAATTCTGCAGTCAACGGAGCAATTCAGTTATTAGTAAATCCAAAGTTCCTATCTTTAATAGCAAATTGATACGTTTTGATAGACTATTTCAAGATAAACTAGTGGTTCGCCCCGAACTGAGACCTCGCGGTAACGGTATCCCATGATTATTCATTCAATCGATACATGACGACCAAACCTGACATTATTATTATGCCCGTTTTCACCAAACATACCTATATCATCCCCTAAGTAGAAGTCTCTTTACGCAGGTAGCTCCTAAATACAATCCTAAGTCCTAACATCCGTCCCAATGTCCTTTTAGGTGTCCCGTACAGGATCGTGATAAAGAAGTTGACAGAAATCATCACCTAACTTATCATAGGTAGCCCGTAAAGGTTAGGCAACGTTACTGAAAACATTGAATTAATAAGTACTAACGAGTGAAAACGGGTTACGGGCATCTGTAGAAATCGTTATCTATCGACGCGAATAGAAAATATACAAAATGCAGTAATTAATAGTTTGTAGAAGTTTGATATTTAACTAAACAATAATTTTAATTGAATAATAAGTTATTATTTTATGTAACTAAATAATAATGTTCGACGCAAAACTGTTTTTGGGATAGTCGTAACTCCCTAGTTCCATGGAATAGTTAATGACTGCGCCATCTATTAGCATTATTGTGAAGCTATGTTGATGCTATATGAATTACTGATGCACATTAAAAATTAAATAATCTCATTTCTTTATAATATTCATATAGTTTTAGTATTTGTTGTTCAAGTACAGGATACAAGTGAAACAAAAAACTAAAATCAGCTTGAAAATACATAGTCAATTCTCCTAGAGAGCGTATTAAATCTCCACTTTGAAAGCCCCCCATTTCGTCAATTTTAAGGGAAAAATTTAAAAAAATATATTTTTTTACTCGGTTCGAAATTATCTTTAACATGATGTGTTACAATTTTATATAACGCGATAAAATTATTTTTACTTCGCATTCACTTGTATTGGTCCGGGAGCCAGTGACAGATTTTCATGACCAAGTCCCTCCCAATCAAAACTTCGTGAAATGCATTAGGGATTTATATTATGAATATTCGCGACCTTCAACTGCGACTCCGCGGGTGGGGCGGGCAGTGGCAGCCTCCTACGCATGGAGAAAAAAAAAGTTTTTTAGTCATTTCCACCATGTTATGGTCAGCTGAATTTATTTTTCCTTCTAAATATTAGGTAAACTATAATCTGACAAATTTTCAAATGGGAGGAAATGACTAAAAAACTTTTTTTTCCCTCCATGCTTATGTATAGCCTCAATCTGTAAAAAGAAAGAGAATAACTTAAGAAAAGTGATTTCCTCCTGGATGAAAATTTATAAGAGGATTGTTAACATGCATTAGTAAATAATGAAAAAAATCAGCTAGCTGTAAGTCAAGGGAAAAGTCGTCAGCTGATAAGATTCAGTAGGTGATAGATGCTGCTACGTCACACCTTTCAAGGTACCAGCTGATAAACTTTCCACCGCGATACAGCAAGCTGAAATTAATTTTCATTCATAGTAGCATATAAACGATCACCAGGTAAATTTTTAGTTGAGAGGAAATCATTGAAAATATAATTTTTTTTTCATGTTCAAGCAGCCAGCTGAAGTATAATCCACCATGTTATGGTCAGCTGAATTTATTTTTCCTTCAAAATATTAGGTAAACTATAATCTGACAAATGGGAGGAAATGACTAAAAAACTTTTTTTTTCTCCATGCGTAGGAGGCTGCCATTGCCCGCCCCACCCACGGAGTCGCGGCTGAAGGTCGCGAATATTCATAATATAAATCCCTAATGCGTTTCACGAAGTTTCGCTCGAGAGGAAATAATTGACCGAATTTGTACCTGGCTCCCGGTCCATATGAGAGCCCCCCTGGGGCCCTGAAATAAAGGTTTTATAATTTTTTATGCAATATTCGGCTGAAGGCCATCGGTTTACATTTTATATCTAAATTTGAAGTAATTACGTTCAGTAATTCAAAAGTTATAAGGCTCTGACAGACGGACGGACGGACGGACAAGAGCAAATTCACCTAGTAGACTCAGAGACCGAGCGAACAATATATTATTTTACAGTTGTAATAAAAACTTCATTTTACACTAGGTACTAGTGTAAAATGATGATTTTAGTGTTCCTAGTGATTAGGAGTGGTCGTTAATTTCAAAGACTTGCGTAAACATCTCTCTTCCCAAATTCTAAATTTCAAATTATAAATAAGCCGAATGTTCTTTTAAGTTTGCTTGGAAGCAATCGGCTCCGCATTTATCTGCTCACGTTTAATTATTCAGTGTTGCTTTAATTGATTATTTATTATTGAAGAGTAACTGCTAAAATTATTAACAGGTTTTAACCAGTAGAATCTGATTTCCAAAACAGCGCTAGAGTCACTACTAAATGACAAATTTAACTTTTCGCAAGAACCGTTGCGGGATTGTCTAAAAATAACAGCTACAGACGATCGCAATCACTTCTGATTGGTCGATACTCTTTTGCTATTGGCTAAAATGCAGTGTTGCAGCGAAAATGATATAAATTCAGCCAAGCTGCTATTGAGATTGCAGAAATGATTGATGCAACTTTTCCGCAATCGACTGGCTGGTGAACTTGGATAGGTGTACTTACTGTTAGTAATGGCTTCCCCTCTGTTGATTTCTGCGAATAGCGCGCTTCTGTCATCAGCGGACATGTTCGCGAAGTCCACCTCGGGCAGAGCGGGCGGCGGAGGGGGCAGGCCGCCGGGCGGGGGCGGGGGAGGTGCACCTGCTCCCTTGCCTAAGGGAAGAACCATTTTAAAGACAACCATAGTTTTTGAAGTGAAATCTTCTTTAGGCGTGTTGAGCACTTTTTTGGGTGAGCAAAAAACATGGATTTCGCGTCATCGTCACCTTCACCAGGAGATTTCAGTAAGCGTTCAACATTTTAGAAGTTCCCAAGCAACCTTGTACAGCGCAGCGGGCAAGCAGCCGCCTTCCTTACCATTTAATTTATGATGTCGCAGGTTCGAATCTCACTCACGAAATCGTGACAGTGCGCTTTTCTTATTTGTTTTTAATTATATTTCTTTGCTTCATCCTTCAATATAATTATTACAAAGGTAGTCACTCCAGTCGCCAGAGATAAGTCCGCGTATTTTACAGTTATACCCTACCCTAAAAATAAATCACCTTGGCAGCACCGTCTTAATTTTGCTCATTACTTTTTCGCGCGAGATAAGGACCGCACGCGCTCAGCGCGCCGCACTTAATAATTTAACCAGAAGTGCAGAAGATCGAGTGATATTGTAGGATAGTGTGATTGCAGTATTGTGCATCGGCTGAAATGATCATCATCATCATCATCATCGAAGGAAAAAGGTACGAGCTCTTTTCTGTGTTCAAACGATCTCTTGTTTGCGCTTACGTACCGCCACATAGCCTACTATATTATTGTTTTTGCATTAACATAAAAACGGTACACTTTTTGTATCGAGGTTTACTGTGAGTCTTCATCGATTACGAGGTATCAGAGAAAACGTAAATATTCTGAATTAAATATTACGTTACCTACTCTGCAAATACTTGCGGAAGTGTTTTATTATGAAAATTAATAAAAATTAAAACACAACTATAACGATTATTATGGTAACACTATTGTTACAACTTGTCATCAATCACGATTGAATTAACTTAGTACCTACCCCCCAAGTGTCTCGGATTTATTTAGGTAATTTATCTTATTATTTCTACATATCATATTATACATTCGAAAAATGTAATAAAATTCACGAATTCACTCAACTATGCTCGTAACATTCGCTCAACGGGGCTTTAGTAGCTTGCCCAGCCGTTAACTATATTCGAGTACCTACTTGTAAACAAAAATATAATATTTTTTATCTGGAGAGACGGTAGTGTCCCTGCCAAGACGAGCCAAGCGAAGCGTAAGGGAACTAACTACCCACCTTTTCTTCGATTTATCTGAAAACACTAATTGTTACGAAACACGTAAAATTAAAAGCAATGGTAGATGAACAAGCAGAGCAAGTAGCATATTATTAGATATTATAGAAGATATTAAATATTTGGAAGAAATAATGGCCATTTTCCTCGGTTTGAAAGTCTTGCTCGTAACTTAAACAACTGTGCAATGTTCGTGTCGACACTATGACGGTAATGAGTTATATTAATTGAAAGAGAGGCATTCAATACCCTCACTTAAATAAGTTAACTAGAACCAGTTGGCATTGGTGTGAACAATGTGAGCTTTGTTTTTTTTTTGCGTCATACGTAAACACCGAAGAAAATCAAGCCGACGCCGAGTCTAGTAGGTACAGTTAATCCAGATACTGAATGGTCATTTTGACAAAGGGTTCAAAGTTACTTTATAAAAGTCGGTCAACTCGAAATTGACTCAAAATTACACTCGGCGCTTGGGAAATCGACGCATGTTTCCCCGAAGTATGGTGAAAATATTCATGCCAACCATATGGCTCTTTATATTAAAAAAGGGGATGCGACAAAGACTACTCGTCCTGAGTATCACGGCCGTTAGTAAAGGAATGGGCCTACTATTAAAAGAGAGTGAAAACAGGGTGCAGGCCATGAAATACCTAAGCAGGAAGATGGCTGCAGGATCCTGTGTGATTCAAACTTCGGAATCACTCAAAGCAGCATTAAACTCTTAATGCCTCAACTCAACAAGAAGTGAGTGCTATAAGATTCGGAAGGAGACAAAACTTTATTTGGATTGGCTTTATCCGAGAAACTAAAAAACAACAAACAGGGATTGACTGCGAACCTATTGCAATAACATGATTAACTGCGAGCTAATCATCAGTCATATACTAAAGCCATGACTCCACAAACAAATTGGAATTGGCTGCGAGTCAATTGCGATAATATAACTAGCTGTGAGCCACTCATGAGTCATATTCTAAAGCTGTGACTCCACAAACAAATCAGGATTGACTGCGAGTCAATTACGATAACATAACTAGCTGCGAGCGAGCTACTCATGAGTGAAATCCTAAAGCTGTGACTCCACAAGAAAAAAAAATCGGGATTGACTGCGAGTCAATTGCGATAACATAACTAGCTGCGAGCTACTTATGGTTCATATCCTAAAGATGTGACTTCCTAACTGCGAGCTACTCATGAGTCAAATCCTACAGCTATGACTCCACAAACAAATCGGGGTTGACTGCGAGTCAATTGCGATAACATAACTAGCTGCGAGCTACTTATGGTTCATATCCTAAAGATGTGACTTCCTAGCTGCGAGCTACTCATGAGTCAAATCCTACAGCTGTGACTCCTCAAACAAATCGGGATTGACTGCGAGTCAATTGCGATAACATAACTAGCTGCGAGCTACTTATGGTTCATATCCTAAAGATGTGACTTCTTAGCTGCGAGCTACTCATGAGTCAAATCCTAAAGCTGTAACACCACAATAAAAAGGGATTAACTGCGAATCAATTGCGATAACATAACTTGCTGCGAGCTATTCATAAATCACATACTAAAGCTGTGATTCCTTAAACAAATCGTTGACTGCGAGTCGATTGCGATTACATAACTAGCTGCGAGCTACTCATGAGCCATATCCTAAAGCTGCTAAAGCTGTGACTCCACAAAAGAAAATTGGTAATTGTGATAACCTTACTAGCTGCGAGCTAGTTATGAGCCATATCCTTATGACAATTGTGTAGAAAATGTGTAATCGTGAATATATATGTACATTATGCGCCTCGTCGGTACTCGTCATGAACTGGGGGGGGGGGGGGGGGGCGTAACACTGCGGCGCAGGATAACAGCTTACCAACTTAATATGTGGGTTGTTATTAATAATAATTTATTACAAATAGGAGCGATTAGTTCCGAGTTTTATTTTCTTGATGCCTAAACCTAATGTTAGGCTGTTCGTCTTATCAGTGACTCCAGGTGTTTTAATCAAGGTCATAAAAGAAGTTATAACCTATTTGAGATACCTAGGCTTTAAGTCCGTTTTTGCTTGAATAACAATACTAAATTTAAAAAATCCGTGCCTTGACAACAAGATCCGGACGCTTTATCTGTCGATGCATTCACGCTATGTGGGGCTTTTATATTTTTCTATGATTTTTGTTTCCTTTTTCTTTAATTTTAAAGTGTCTGAGGAAAATCATTGATAACGAGGCAAACGGAATCCTAGTTTTTTCAAATTGGTTACCACAAGCGTGGTACTCTCTCCTACAAAGCTTGGTAGTTTCGGATACTACTTAATGTTAATCCTCATTAATACTTATTGCAATCTCATTTCACCATTCCTTGCACAAGTAACTTACCCTGGGTGTCGCGAGACTCTCCGGACTCTCTCTCTCTCTCTCTCTCTCTCTCTCTCTCTCTCTCTCTCTCTCTCTCTCTCTCTCTCTCTCTCTCTCTCCTCTCTCTCTCTCTCTCTCTCCCTTAAAACAAGGCACCGACCCAGACTCAGCGTCACTAATGTTAACATCATTCTCTGACAGTATTTTAAAACAATATAATACCACACTCAAGTTTCGGTGGCAGTTGTGTAAATTAAATAATAAAAATGTATTTAAACCGTCAAAGACCAGCATTAGGTATCTTCTCTTACAGCGTTTGTTACGGAGTTTGAACCCTTATCGAATTGCAATATTATATTGCTAAGAAACAGCATTGTTTCTGGAGCGAGCGTAAAACGTCTCCTCAAAGGTGTCTATAAGTTAAGATCAACCAAACCCTATTACTCCCGTACTTGGGTCCCTCAACTTGTTTTAAACTATATTAAAAATTGGTTCCCTTATAGTCACTCATCTTTAGAAAAAATCACTAAGAAACTTTTCAGTATACTAGCAATTTGCACTGCTCATAGACTACAAACTCTTCCATCAATTAAATTGGAAAGCAATATTACTTTCGAAATCGGGGTTTAAATTAGAATAACGGTAAATTTAAAAAAAAAAACATACGCTGCGGCAGATACCAAGTCTATTCTCTCTCTCTCTTCCTACCTTACTTTCAAGAAAATCTAAGCATCTGCCCTGCTACACCCCTCCACACACTATATTTCCAGAACTAAAAATATAAGATCTGAGGGGACAAATAACCTGCTATTTACCTACAAGAAGCCTTACAAAAAGGCCGAACTTCAATCGATCAGCAGGTGGATCAAGTTTCGAAGATTCGAAGTTTGGTACCTTGTTACTTCAATGATATTGAAAGTATATGGTAAGGTAACCATGGCCTGATCAGCCCTTTGAAGATCATCAGTTCTTTAATAGTTGATGAGGGGATCTGACTACCTTCCATATTATGTCCTATCGATTCGAAATTTGGTACCGTGTTACTTCAATGATATTGAAAGTATATGGTAAGGTAACCATGACCTGATCAGCCGTTTGAAGATCATCAGCTCTTTAATAGTTGATGAGGGGATCTGACTACCTTCCATATGTCCTATCGATTCGAAAGGTACCGTATTACTTCAATGATATTGAAAGAACATGGTAAGGTAACCATGACTTTAAATATGACATGTTAGAGTAAGGTTTAGATTTCGAAGGTGGGTAATTAAATGGGATCAATTAGGCTCAATTACCACTGCGCTAACAAATCACTATAAATACCTTCCTAATATTTATACCTACTTTAAAAAGGACTAAATAAAAGTAAAATTAAAAATTTTAAAAACCCCCCCGACACAAAAAATTATCTCTAAAAACTAACAAATAATATTTTATACCTATATATAATTATTATCGTCACATATATTATGTAAGTTCAAATATTTTTATTTTCCAAGTGTCGTCGTCACGTCGGGGGACCGCTAAGTGAGAAAAACAGGTGTAGTCGCAGATTGCAACAAAAGAATTTACTCCGAAAAATTCGCAAAATCGACACAACGTGCCCTCACGTGACGCGCGCGGCATTAAGTAGAGCGTAGACTATATTATATGCATGAAACTTAAGATCTCTCGTACCTACCTAAATGTAATTCGTAATAATTAATTAGCTGTTGGAAAAATACTTTATAAACTTTAGCGGTCCCGCGACGCGACGACGACACTTGGAAAATAAAAATATTTGAACTTACATAATATATGTGACGATAATCTATATATATAAAAGAAAGTGGTGTTAGTTACACTATTTATAACTCAAGAACGGTTGAACCGATTTGGCTGAAAATTGGTGGAGAGGTAGCTTAGAACCAGGAGACGGACATAGGATACTTTTTATCCCGTTCGACCGCGTTTCCGTCAAGTCACTATAAAACGTGGTATAACAAAAACGCATCTGACATGGAATAACAAAACGCAAATGACAGTGGAATAACAAAACGTAAATGACAGCTAAACGTAATATTGTCTTTGGTTAAGTATGGTAAAAAATTTGACAATTATAAAAATGATAGCTAAACGTAATTGATAATATCATCAGTAATAAGTTTTCTCTTTGAATCATCATTAACAATGCCGCGAGCAAGACGATCAAATGTTTCCTGCTACAAAGCTACGGATTGACGTGATTTATTGGATAGGTATAGTTGAGAACCTGGAGGGTGACAAAGATTTTCCGCGGGATGTTATGAACTAAATCCACGTAGACGAAGTCGCGGGCATCAGCTAGTAATTATATATAGGTATAAATTATTATTTGTTAGTTTTTAGAGATAATTTTTTGTGTCGGGGGTTTTTAAAATTTTTAATTTTACTTTTTTTTCCGTTCGTGGTGCACTAACAAAGATTAGGTATTGTATCTATCTAGATCCTGCATTATTCAACAGCATAGTCCGTTACCTTTTGTTCCCTCATTCCAAGGAACTTTCGCATAAATTAAGTGTCACCGGAGTATTATCGCTTAAGCGATGGTTGACACGCGAAAATTTAACGGTCAAATGCTAATTAAATACTACGAACTTTATGACATAATTACTCTATTTTTGTTCGAAGGTTAATTGCTTGGTGAATTGGGAGTCGAGAGCGCAACTAATAGGTTCAATTCGAGCATTTTTATCGTTATTATAAAGTTAAATTAGGTAGTCACTACAATACAGGACTACCAATCCCTCGTTTGCTGCAACACTGTTTTATCTCAAAAATCCCTTTTTTTTTTAATTTGGCAAAAGAGATTAGATTTTATAGTTCTTGCGAGTTTACTTTTCAACTAATGTAGTTTTCATGGAACATGAAATGGAGATTTTTCTACATTATTAATCTATATATATAAAAGAAAGTGGTGTGTGTGTGTGTATATACTTTATTGCACCACAAAACACAAATGAATTATAGGTTACAAAAAGTGGTGTTAGTTACACTATTTATAACTCAAGAACGGATGAACCGATTTGGCTGAAAATTGGTGGAGAGGTAGCTTAGAACCAGGAGACGGACATAGGATACTTTTTATCCCGTTCGACCGCGTTTCCGTCAAGTCACTATAAAACGTGGTATAACAAAAACGCATCTGACATGGAATAACAAAACGCAAATGACAGTGGAATAACAAAACGTAAATGACAGCTAAACGTAATTTTGTCTTTGGTTAAGTATGGTAAAAAATTTGACAATAATTGTAAAAAGTGTTATAATAAAGCATTACTGATATTATAAATGCGAAAGTGTGTTTGTTTGTTGGTTTGTCCTTCAATCACGTCGCAACAGAACAGCAGATTGATGCGATTTTTTGCATGGGTATAGTTATGGATGTAGTAGTGGTTCCTCAGACCGGGAGAGCTTTTTTTTTTTGCGCTAGGTACTTTTTATATCGGATAATGAAAGAGTTCCCGCGGGATTTTTAAAAACTAAATCCATGCTGACGAAGTCGCGGGCATCAGCTAGGCACTCATGCAGTACCTACTTAGATAAAATACCTATATTTCTTTTGGTAGGCGCAAGAATTTCTTCATCCGCTAATGGTTGTTTCGAACGCGTAATAATGGAGATAGTATTAGGGTCTTTGTTTTATTTCAAATCTAAACGTATAGCAGTAAGGATTGTATTTCACTGGCTTTACAACTGTTTTAGTCAGCAGGATTACTCCTTTCTGTACTAACGAATATTGACGACGTAATTTATATTTTTGTGGTCTTATTGTACGTGTCTTTTCCCTCTATTAACTGTTTCTATAATATAGACTAACTTTTTCCATAAAAATTAAGAAAACAGCGCTTCTTTATTGCAGACTGTACCCATAAAACTTCAGGTTCAGGAGTTATAAATTTGGTTTTATTGAATCGACGATGACGTAAATATGTCAATAAAATGCGCTCGTTTAGAAGAAACTCTTTTTAAGAGGCTCTTTCCACCAGGGGGCACTTCACTTCGCTTCATTTTCATAGCTCTATTGCAATAGAACATTATGCATAATGTCTCGTCTTAAGAATGGCCGTAAATCGTCAAATTATTGGATGCGCGAGAAAACTTTAAGCCAAATGACGTCCCAATAAATTAATTATGTACACAGTCAGAAAAATTATGTGTTACGACGATGGTGACGACGTGAATATTTAAAAAAATTACACAAACTTCAATCTTTCTTGATTAGGTATTGATCAAGACTGCGCGCCAGAAGTTTCCGTGTAAAAAACCAATCCTCTCATACTAAAAAAATTACGATTTCGGCTTGAGATGTTTAGGATCAGGCGGAAGGCTCTAACTACGTCAGAAATGCTTGCAATGCACTTCGCTTCCTGTCATTCTACATAGGGAAGAGAGAGACGAAATGCTTAGAAATAAATCAAACTTACCAGACCAAACTAGTCCAGTAGTATGGTACTGCTTCACATAAGCCTGCAGATCCGTCAGTAGTTGCACCCACGCTCGGCACCATTCAACATGGGTCTTGTTTTTCTCTTTCCACTCTTTCAGCACGCGGTTCGTGTAGAACTGGCCGGCGTCGTTCATCTCCTTCACGTAAGGAGCGGGTGTGGGCGCCACCGCGACCCATCCCAAAGCGGGAATGCTCTCGGATATGGCTGAGAGATGGTTGAAGAAGTTCGAGGCGCGGTTCTTTTCGCGATATTGTTGGATCGCGGAGATCTTGTCGCTGGTCGGTTTGAGGAGCTGAACCTGTTCGCCGTCGGATGGTTTGGACCGCGATGCTGCCAACTGTATGTAACGGAGCTGTTCCCTAGAACAAGAGTTTCGGTTAGTGGATAGTCCGTGATAGTGGATAATAATCAGTTCTTGTAATTCACGAGCGCGCGTGAACTTTACTTGTAGTTACGCCGTGTAGTTACATACATGCTCTTTGCGTATGTGTGTGTGCCTGAGCCTAGGTGGGAGCGAGCGGTTAGCGCACTCGCGAATTGCAAAAACTATACAAATTATTCCTACTAATACTAGTTGTTCGCCCCGAACTGAGACCTCGCGGTAACGGTATCCCATGATTATTCATTCAATCGATACATGATAACCAAAACTGACATTATTATTATGCCCGTTTTCACCAAACATACCTAAATCATCCCCTAAGTAGGAGTCTCTTAACGTAGGTAGCTCCTAAATACAATCCTAAGTCCTAACATCCGTCCCAATATCCTTTTAGGTGTCCCGTACAGGATCGTGATAAATAAGTTGACAGAAAACATCAATCACCTAACTTATAGGTAGCCCGTAAAGGTTAGGGAACGTTAGTGAAAACATTGAATTATTATGTAGGTACTAACGAGTGAAACCGGGTTACGGGCATCTGTACAAATCGTCATCTATCGACGCGAATAGAAAATATACAATATTTAACTAAAATTTAACTAAAAAATAATTTTAATTGAATAATATGGTACAAAAAAAATTACAATACAATTATTGTATTATAATAAGTAACTAAATAATAATGGTCGACGCAAAACTGTTTTTGGGATAGGTCGTTAGTCGTAACTCGTAGTTCCATGGGAATAGTTACTGACTGCGCATCTATTAGCATTATTGTGAAGCTATGTTGATGCTATATGAATTACTGATGTACATTAAAAATTAAATAATCTCGTTTCTTTATAATATTCATATAATTTTAGTATTTGTTGTTCAAGTACAGGATATAAGTGACCTAAAAACATAAAATCAGTTTGAAAATCCATAGCGGATTTTCTTAGGGAGCGTCTTCAAGCGAGCGTATAAAATCGCCACTTTGAAAGCCCCCCATTTCGTCAATTTTAAGGGAAAAATTAAAAAAAATATATTTTTGTACTCAGTTCAAAATTATCTTTAAAATGATACGTAACAATTTTATGTAACGCGATATTTTTTTTTTTTACTTCGCATTCGCTTCTATGAGAGCCCCCCTGAAATAAAGATTTTTATAACTTTTTAAGCCATTTTCGGCTGGAGGCCATCGGTTTACATATTATATCTAAATTTGAAGTAATTACGTTCAGTAATTCAAAAGTTATAAGGCTCTGACAGACGGACGGACGGACGGACGGACGGACGGACGGACAAGTGCAAATCGCTCTAGTTAACTCAAAGACCTTCGCTTCGCTCGGTCGATAAGTAACTAAATAATAATGGTCGACGCAAAACTGTTTTTGGGATAGGTCGTTAGTCGTAACTCGTAGTTCCATGGGAATAGTTACTGACTGCGCCATCTATTAGCATTATTGTGAAGCTATGTTGATGCGATATGAATTACTGATGTACATTAAAAATTAAATAATCTCGTTTCTTTATAATATTCATATAATTTTAGTATTTGTTGTTCAAGTACAGGATATAAGTGACCTAAAAACATAAAATCAGTTTGAAAATCCATAGCGGATTTTCCTAGAGAGCGTCTTCAAGCGAGCGTATAAAATCGCCACTTTGAAAGCCCCCCATTTCGTCAATTTTAAGGGAAAAATTAAAAAAAATATATTTTTGTACTCAGTTCAAAATTATCTTTAAAATGATACGTAACAATTTTATGTAACGCGATATTTTTTTTTTTTACTTCGCATTCGCTTCTATGAGAGCCCCCCTGAAATAAAGATTTTTATAACTTTTTAAGCCATTTTCGGCTGGAGGCCATCGGTTTACATATTATATCTAAATTTGAAGTAATTACGTTCAGTAATTCAAAAGTTATAAGGCTCTGACAGACGGACGGACGGACGGACGGACGGACGGACGGACAAGTGCAAATCGCTCTAGTTAACTCAGAGACCTCGCTTCGCTCGGTCAATTATAAATGCGAGGATTTGTGAGGATGAATAGATGGATGGATGTATGGATGTTTGTTACTATTTAACGCGACAACGAAAGAACCGATTTGGCTGAAATTTGGAATGGAGATAGCTCATACCCAGGATTAGCACATAGGCTACATTTTATCCCGGAAAATTAAAGTTCCCGTGGAAATTAAAAAACCTTAATCAGGGCGGACAAAGTCGCGGGCACCATCTGGTATGTTTATAAATCGACATTAAAAGGCTTTTTAATAATGGTGATATTACTTATTAGGTAAAACAGTAGTAACAATAGTACATTATTGTCGAGGCTCGGAATAAAGCAATTTATGGACGAGTAACAGTGGAAGGCCGAGGCGAAGCCGAGGACTTCCAAGTGATTTTAAAAGGACGAGGCGCTAGCCGAGGCCTTTTTAAGTAAACGAGGCCATGAATTGCTATTTCGGCCGAGGCTTATATAGTACTTTTCTCTAATTTGCGAGGAAACAACAAAAAAATAATTAAAGAAACACTGTTTTATTTCATGTTAAATGTTATAGTTTTAAATTTTATAACTCAGCGAAAGAAATGCACATTTAAAACACCTAATCACAGAGGAGAAACACCTAATAGAGGAAAGTGTACATTTTAAAAACCTCGTACCTGTCCAGCAATTTACATTATTGTCCTGTTACGTAATTGCTGGCGCCACGCCAGCAATGAGCCAATTGACGTTTCGTTTTTTTTAAATAAAGAAGCGATTTCCGAGCGAGAAAATATTCTTACTGAAAAGCGTCGTTCACGAGGTTAGCGTGTGTAGCGATGTCCCCGCCGAGTTGCTTCGACAACTGCAGATAGGTCTGCAGCGGACCCTAGAACAATATTAACATGAAATTAATAAGGATGACATTAAACGTTCATTAGATACCCCTATAAGATGCATTCCTTGAAAGAGGTTATTAAAAAAATATTAAAAAGTAGTCTTATATTATTTTCATTAAAGTGAACGACTTAAGGAAACATCAGAATTTTATGAACACATATCAAAAATTCCCAAGAGATGTGGGTTCGATTCCCGCTGGCCTCGGAATTTTTAATATTTGTTTAGTATTTTATTCTGAGTCTTATCTTAGTCTTTCAAAAAAGTACCTAATATCATTTGTGTGCCAAGAATAAGGAAGCTTTAATGGAATAAATTGTTTTCGCGATAACAATGACCAGTTATCCAAGAAGCAATAACAGAACCTTAAATCCCCGCACCTACCCATTTTGAAACTTAAGTGAGTGCATCTAAGACTATAGATAATTACCATATACCATACGGCTATGAGATTTCCCAGAATTTTTCTCAGTAGCCAATGAAAATCACTCAAAGGGAAATATTAGTTTATGCACACAAATAAGTAGTATACTGCTAAGTTACCCAGGCCAAAACTTTAGCCCTGTTAGCCCTTTAGTCCCTTAAATACCCTACCTATCCATTTAGAAACTTAAATGAACAGAGCTTACATGATTATTATTATTATTATATGAATCTGCCCAGAATTTTTCTCAATGTCCTCATTCTTAAAGTGAAATATCAATAGGAAATAAATTGCTATTAATCCAAAACTTTAGTTGACGTGATAGTTTATGGTGGGCATGAATAATGATCCATCACTTCATTAAAGCCTAAAGGGAAGATGGGACATTAATGTGTCACAGCTACCTTGTAGTACACTCTTAAGTACCCCCCCAGGCCCCCACCCATACAATAATTAGAAACTTAACTGAACACAGTTTAGAGTTAGGCTGAGATCTATAGATCGTACTCTGGCTCTGCTCGAGACTCAAGAGAGAGTTAAAATGAGACACATAGATATATCTTCTATCTATAATATAATAAAACTGTAACAGGTCCAATTCTGTACATTGAAGATATTTTGAAAATTTTTCTTTGAGGGCACTCTATAATCGATACTGAAGCCAAAACAATTTTTTTTTTATTTTTTTTCTGTCTGTCTGTCTGTCTGTCTGTCTGTCTGTCTGTATCTTGGCCGCGCATCACGCCGAAACTACTGAACGGATTTAAATGAAACGGCACGATTTAAGTTAATACTACGAGGTATAATATAGGATACCTTTTATCCCGAAATTCAGCACGGTTCCCTTGGGAGAGGGGATGAAAGTCAAAATGTGTATTTCGCTGTAATTCATTAAGGCGTATTCCGATTTAATCCATTCTTTTTTTGTTAGAAAGGAGGTTCTTTAGAGATTGTCCTGTAATTATTTCAAGGTCGTCAATTTCGTAGTTCAGAAATTATAGACATCACAATCTTCAGTATATGTCCAAATAACTTGAACCCCGGAATCTACAGGATACTTTGAATGTACGGCTCATCTTAAGCTGGCATGCTTAATTTATCGTATATAGCCATCGTGTATACTATTTTGTCAAAGTCAAACTACTCCAAAGGCGTCAGATTTTGTCAAACGATCATTATACCTACATACTACATAGTAGGTATGGATGTAATACATCGTATGGACGTAATATTACAGTGTTTTCTTATGTAATTTAATATTCTAATCATATTTACTAATATTATAAATGCGAAAGTGTGTTTGTTTGTTGGTTTGACCTTCAATCACGCCGCAACAGAGCCACGAATCTACGTGATTTTTTGCATGGGTATAATTGAGGACCTGGAGAGTGACAAAGGCTACTTTTATCCCGGAAAATCAAAGTGTTCCCGAGGGATTTTAAAAACTAAATCCACGCGGATGAAGTCGCGGGCATCAGCTATTTCCTAAATAAATCTGTCTCGTTTTATCTCAGTCTTGAGTCTGTACTGAGTGACAGTGCCATTTATAGATCTCACTTAGTCTGTACTCTGAAGATTGTCCAGAATTTAACTCAATGGCCTGACTCTCAAAGTGAAATATCAATAGGACGCAAATAAGCTGCCAAGTTACCCAAAAGTGTAGTTGACGTGATAGTTTATGGTGGGTGGCATGATAAATGATCCATCACGTCATTCAGGCCTGAAGGGAATATGGGGCACTTGAAATGTTTCACAGCAACAATAGCCCCTTTTCGCAGACGCGAGCAACTCCTTTAATGCCTATAGAGCAATAATAGGACATCTAGCGCCTACTTTATTTTTAATTAGCCGATGCCCGCGAATTCGCCTGTGTGGAAATAGGTTTTTAAAATCCCTCGAGAACCCATTGTTTTTTCGGGATAAAAGGTAGCCTCTGTCCCTCTCCAGGTCTTTATACCCACGCAAAAAATCACGTCGATCCATGGCTTCGCTGCTGCGTGATTGAAGGACAAACCAACAAACAAACACACTTTAGCGTTTATAATATTAGCAAGGATATATGTGTACAAGCCAAGGCTGGACGATTACGTCTCGTTCTAGGACTCTTTGAACAAACAAAGTCATACAAATAGAATGCTATAATATAAAATACAATATCCTATTCGCATCATTTTTAGATAAATAAAACGTAATCACTACTCCCTCGGCCATACAATCCCCCCACCCAAGCAATAAAAGCAAAGCTTCAGTGATTTCACAGTCATCAGACAACAGTCACATCGTAAAGCAGACAAATTGTCCAAACAAGGCCGGCCATGACAATGTAAAACAATTTGTGAATAACAGTAGGTAGGTACTTCCTTCCCGTTGGTTTGACATGGTAATTTAAGCTACTTGTAAATCTATACAAAATAGTACCTAACCGTAAAATGTAAATACATTGATTTTAACTTCAAACTAATTCCCTTTTATTTTTTCCTGCCAACTTTTAAAAATCGGGCTTTATGTATTCTTAGAAATAAGGGTGTAGTAACTTTTTGTGCACCTTTACTACCTCAAGAAGCGACTACGACCAGGGTTCGTAGTAGAGCTATCCGTTGTAGGATTACCTATTCAGTGGTGTAGGGAACATGAACAGAAAAATTGTGGCTTTTATGTTATGCCATAGATCTGCTGATATCTTAGGGCCAGGCCATCGTATGATGCTCTTAGCAGCGGCGATCAGCATTTTTACGATTTTTAGTCGCTTTTCGGATGCTCAATGCCGCGTCCGAACGCAGAACGCAATCGCCGAAAGCATCATGCCTGCCCTGGCCCTTAGACCATCACGGATTTCCCTGGCTGCTTAAAAGATGCTACAAAGCATTCTGAGTAGAGCAATTTCATTCTTTGAGCCTTACATCCATTTATTACAAGTTCAAACAAGGGTAAGCTCACAGAGCAACCATTTTCGCCTCATTTGTGACTCTTCCAAAGTAAGCAACGTAACACAATCTGCAAAACTCACTCCGTTTGCCAGATATTACATTAAGTCAAAATAAAGTCGTAAAGTAAACAAATTGTCTAAACAAGGGTGGCCCTTGCCGACATAGTACCTACTCGTAAATTGACGCGATACTCTTTACAATAGATTTCGATCGTCCGCGTCGGTTGCAAAAAGTGGCCGTGAAAAATAAGTTCTCACCCCCATTGCCCAATGAAACTTAATGAATGAAAATCTAACCAACACAAATACGTGTATGAGATTTAAAGGAATTGGAATTGGATTGGTTGCATATTGATCGTAGTTGGGAACTTATTTTTCAGAACTATTTCTTTTAGATTTCCTATGCAACTGCATATCTTTTACATCATTGATGGGAGATCTCAGCACACAAAAAAGGAGTCTCGTACCGGTAACATCAGACCATGATTTGTGAATAAAGAAGGTAATAGGTATCTCTATCATAAATCGTAATAAGTACTTTATTCTTCTGTCACGCTTCACTACACTGGAGAGATTAAGACAAGACATCCAGTTCAAGTCCAAGAGTTCCAGCAGTTCGAAAGCCTATCATCGAAGTCGTCATCAACTAACAGATTTTACAGGTCTCTTGTAGACACGTAAACACGCCACGGTCATGCGCCATCTTTAGCCACTAGCGGCTTCTTTAGACTAGTTTGATGTCCGTCGTTCCATATAAGTAAGTAGTGGTGGTCTGCCAACACTGCGTTTTTCGGTACTATAGAAAGATTCCAGCACCTTGGAACCCCAACATTTTTAGGGCCTTATACTACATTATATTACGGATCATTATTTCTCCCAATTAAGGCAGCTGGAATATCTCCTGTAAGCCAACACCCAGCCGCCTTAAAATGTGAGGGCACAGCAACTAGCAGGCTGTAAAGCAAGACGCTTAGCTAGGTTGGATAATGTATATGGCTCATATCCTTTCCTCGAACTATGTGCACTATGTGAAGGCGACCCTGGTCCTTCCACCGATTATAATACTGCTCAACTTGGATCTACAGTTAAAACTAGATACAAGTAATAATGTTAAAAAGGGTAGGAAGGTTAAGAAGGGTAAGGGTACCTACCTTTAAAAGCAAAGCTAACATAGCGTCCCGAAGTTACAAAATCACGTTACAGAAAACGTCGTAAAGAATACAAATTGTATAAACAAGGGAGGCGATACTTTTTATTATTCGGATACTACGGATTTTGGAACGAATTTCCTTTTCGGACGGTTTGGCGGATGGAGGCCAGCCGAAACAGGTGTAAATTAAAATTTTAAAAAAAAAAAAGCTTTTAGTAGCTGGCTACATCGCCAGACCCTGGCTATCTTCTAGAACCAGACTACTTGTCAAGACGAATCAAACGAACCCAAACTCGATGGGGTTACGTCGTTTTATTGCAGAGTTACCAAAACCACCTTCCGGTTTCATCATCAGACCCTGATTAGATCAAACCCTGGTAATCATCTAAAAACAAAGTACTCGTCAAGACGAATCAAACGAGCCGAAACTTGATGGGGTTGTGTCGTTTCATTACAGAGTTCCTAAGACCACCTTCCAGCTCCATCATCAGACCCTGGTTACCATTGAAAGACAAACTACTCGTCAAGATGATTCAAACGAGCCCAAAATCGATGAGGTTGTGTCGTTTCATTGCGAAGTTCTATGACCACCTTCCAGCTCCATCATCAGATCAGCACCATGTCATCATAATATTGCATTGTCACGCGATTTACACATGTATGCAATATATCAGCTCAATCGGTAACCGGGAAGTGGATCAAATTTAATTTGCAAGATTTGATGACAAACATCGTTGACGACAAACATCGGGCCAGGTGAAACTAAATAAAAGCTTGTAAAAAAAATGTTAGAATTTTCCGTCATGACACTAACTGTTGCCTTCGTTTATTACACACTTTACATCATAGATTTGGTGGCGTATCGGTTCAACGAAGGAGTGAAACTATCGGTTCGGGGGTTCGAATCCTGACTACACATTATTATTTTTTATTTTATTTTATTTTTATTATTAATTTATTATTGGAAGGAACTTCGTTCCAACCGAGTGTTTCACGACACTCAACTCTTTTTGCTTTCTACTTCCCTTTTCTATCTAAGCTAGTTAAAAGCTAAGCTTCGCTCTCTCTATGTCATGATTCTTATTGCTAGGTGTCATGGACTCTTCTACGAATAGCATGGGAGTATTGGCTTCATAGATCCTCTCACATACGACTCTATTATGAGTACAGAAGTAAAGCTTTCGAATTAGTTTATTTTTCCTTCAATCAAGCAGCAACGGAGCAACGCAACGGATCGACGTGATTATTTGCATGTTACTTGAAGACTTGGAGAGTGACGTAGGCTACCTTTTACCCGAGAAAAAACAGAGGGTTCCTGCGGGATGTTTAAAAACCTAATTCCACGCTGGTCAAAGCTAGTGATGTAATAACTGAAAAGGGCTAGTACAATACGAAGTATTAGGGACGAAGATTTTACTTCGAAGCTGCCATTTGCCAACAGAATAATAAATAATTAGGTAGAAGTACTCTACTCGATTTCCCCACTGGGACCTCCCAATAGAGGTTAATTTGAGGTAATTGATTTCCAAGTTCGAGGCAACCTATCCAAATTCATTAGCATAACTAAACACAAGTGGAGGTATATTGAAACTTTAACACAACCCCGACATGTGTATCTATGGCCGATCTATGTATGATATACTATACCCAACATACTGTTACCCAGTTTGCTGCTCTATCATTAGATCCTCCTCTTCGATCATCTATCCTAACACTCAGTAGAGTGTCATTAGATTGGTCTCAATCAGTAGATTGAGACTAATCTAATGAGCCCAAATACACTATATCTGCTGTAAGCTGCTGAGGAGATGGGATCCCGCAGACTACTTGATGCATCAGCATCAGCTCAAGGTTACCATGTCTTATCCGTAGTATCGAGAACCTGGACAGTGACATAGGCTAAGTACATTTACCCCGAAAAATCAAAGAGTTCCCGCGGGATCATCATCATCATTAGCAACCCATCAACGGATCACTACTGAGCGAGGTCTACTCTCTCAGAAGGGTTATAGGCCATAGTCCACCACGCTGGCCCAATGCGAATTGGTAGACTTCACACATCTTCGAGAACATTATGAAGAACTCGTAGATGTGCAGGTTTCCTCGCGATGTTTTCCTTCACCGTTGAAGCAAGTGATATTTAATTGCTTAAACGCACTTGACTCCGAAAAGTCAGAGGTGCGTACTCGAGATCAAATATTTGAGTGTGCGTGCCGGTAGGCGAAACTAGTCTTTAAAGACTACCATGAAAGGGTTTATTTTCGCTCGCCGACACGTGCGTGCCGATAAGCGTAGTCTTTGAAGGCCTCCATGAAAGTGTTACACTCCACGCGCGGCTACTGTCTTTCTAAGCGTTATAATTCTATACTAACCTGTATCAAATCCTGGTATCCGTTGATACTCATATTGTCGGTGTCTACGATCGCTACTGTGGGTGGCAGCGGCGGCGCCAGCGGCGGTGTGAAGGCGGCGGCCGGCGAGGGCGCGGGGGAGCGGGGCGGGGTCGGCGTGCGCGCGCGCAGCACGGGCAGACGCTCCAAGCGTGACGTCACTCGCTCCAACCGCTCGATCAGCGCCTCGAGATCTGCAGCCGGGCTTTGAGCTGCAGCTGTGGGCTCGACTTCACTGCCTAGACAACAAGAAATAAAAACAAGAACATAGCCGTAAGTAAAACAAATACATTACACGAAAGTTACAATAAAAAAAATCGGACAAGTGCGAGTCGGGCCTCGCTCTTTTAGGGTTCCGTACATATGACCAATCAATTTTTTAGTCTAACTAGATATTTAAAAATATCTTAGTTCTTATATAGTACTAAATTAGCATAAAAAAATGCTCGTTTTTTTGGCCACAATTACTTATAAACCGCATCATAAATCGGTGTTTTCAGTATTTTTTGTTTAAATACACTATATAGTACATAATATACAGAAATTTCAAATTCCTAAGTAGTTCAGTTTTTGAGATGGTCCCCGTAACAAAAGTGGTCTAAAACCGAAAACTTTTTCATTTTTGTAGCTAAAAAATAATAAAAAATATATTTGATAATGAGCTCTAGACGATGACACCCCACATGCTAGGGTAAGAAAATAAAATTTTATTTCGACTCCTTTTCCGTGTATGGGAGAACCCCCTTTATTTTTAATTTAATTTTATTTTTATTATTTGGTGTTACAGCGGCAATAGAAATACACACTTTGTGAAAATTTCAACTGTCAGTCTATTTCGGTTTACGAGATACAGCCCGCTGACAGACGGACGGACGGACGGACAGCGGGGGCTTAGTAATAGGGTCCCGTTGGTACCCTTTGGGTACGGAAGCAGACTGCGGAAAATTGGATATAACAACCCTCATTTTGATTTTGTTCGTATAAAATTTAGCGTATGTGATGCGGACTATAATAACGAATCGATTGACACCTTAGTCATCAAAATTGGCTCAATAGGAGGTTTAGGCGCTACGGTGGAATATAGGTAAATACTAAAATCATAAGCCTTCTTTCAGGCTTCGCCGTAGTCGGCTAAAAATAGAATTGGAGTAAAGTGAAAATCTGAAAATTAAACATTTAATTCTTAACCTCGTCAAAACGTTTACATAGTACGGACCACAGATTAGAAACTTCTAGACGCGTCGCACCCAACTAACTGAGAATTGTATTTGCTTTTCGTTTTTTTTTGCGCGTCTGCAGTGTTCCAAGCGCGGAATCTGTATACTCTACTAATCTGTGGTACGGACTACGGAGTCTCATGCCGGTGCATCTGATAATTTGTTGAAACATTACGGTATCTAGCTGATTCAACTCGAATGCAGACACGTAGCACTAGTGGATAAATACAAAGTATAGGTACACAAACAGCACAAACGGTCGTCGCGCCTGGGAAGTTCCGCCAATTAAACAAGGTGTTTGGCGTCCGTGACTTGAGATTTCTATAGAACTTTGTGTTAACATTTCCACCGAATAATGCAACAGTGTATCCAGCAATGCAATGTGAATCCAGCAGTAAATATCACATCGGCTCGCTTCGGCTTCGTAGAGCGTCGTCTCTGTCGGAAAAATCTATCAAAACAGTTGGTCGATTCCACTCTAGAGCTCGATGTGTATTTACTTCCGGGTTAGGTACCCGGAAGCTCTATAAAATTTAATATAAAAAAATTATTTTTAAAAAACCGACTTCTAACACCCGCGCCACTAAAAAGTATATAATTTATTGTTGATTTTTTAAAAACCGCTCGACCGATTTCGATAAAATTTAAATGGGACCACCTGGGAAGTATACCCTTTCAAACAAAAAAAGAATTAGCAAGAAAAGGGTAGAATTATTTTGCTATAATCCGCCAACAGAAAAAATCTGTATAATTTTTACACTACTCTCGACGATGTTGACTCTACAACGATGCATTGTCTAGACAATGCATCGTTGTAGAGTCAACATCTCCTGAGGATGCTCCGGTGTCGGGGCGAAACGTGCGTCGAGAGTAGTGTAAAAATTATACAGATTTTTTCTGTTGGCGGATTATAGCAAAATAATTCTACCCTTTTCTTGCTAATCATGGACTTCCGCAAAGTAACGCCTGCTTCTATCCAATATTTAAAAAAAGAATTTTCCAAATCAGTTCAGGCGTCTTCGAGTAATCGGTGAACATACATAGAAAAAATTCGCTAAAAAAAATTTTGTATGTAATGTAAAAACTAAAAGTATCTGAATGTTGCCATTATTGTTATAAACTGAGGCACGAAATCACCACTAAATAAGTAGGTATAGTTAGGTATATGAAGTACGTAGGTACGAGTACTAAAGTATTTATGACGTCATTCTTTCGCATATAAATACAATATTAAATAGTATAGTGTTTTATTAAAACAGTATACTCGTGTGTCTTGTAGTTTTTTATTTATTTAAGTAATTAAAGCTACAAAGCCCGTGAATTCGTCGGCGTGGAAATAGGCTCTTAAAAATCTCCTGGGAAATTTTTGACTTCAGAATAAATATGTATATACCTAAGAACCAGGATGCATCTTATTATATTGTTTCAAACGTCAAGATCGGGCGAGCCGTGAACATGTAACGAACAGACAGACGGACGCATTTATACTCTTAATATTAGTAGATATTAAATATATCAATAGAATGTGGCTATAGAATACCGCATCAGGAATACATTTTGCATAAAGCACATAATATTATTATTTAACATTATGTATTGTAGTCCAATATTTCAGTAATATTCGCTACTAGCTGATGCCCGCGACTTTGTCCGCGTGGATTTAGTTTTTAAAGTCCCTCGGGAACTCCTTGATTTTCCGGGATAAAAAGTAGCCTAGATGTTGACCCGAGTAATAAGCTACCACGGTATAAAATTTTGTAAAAATCTGTGCGGTAGTTTTTACGTGAAAGAAGGACAAACAAATGGACAAAAATTAAAAAAAAATCTGTTTTGGGCTCAGTATCGATAGTAAAGCATCCCCCAATTAAAATTTTCAAAATATATTAAATGTACAGAAATCTTCCAGTTACAGTTTTATTATATGTATAGATAATAACAATGTTATCGAAACAATTTCGTCAGTGTCCATACCAATAACACTCTGATCAATGTCCGCGTCCGCCTGATTAGCTTCAACAACTACATCGTTGACCGCACCCTGCTCCTCATCCGGCCTGTTTTTACGCGCTTCAAACATCTCTATCAAATTCCTCATATTCCTTCCATTATCGCCCTCCATTGTAATTAAATTCCACTCCGTTTAATTATTGTTATTGCACAAATATGAAGAACAATATTAATAATTCACTGGTATTAAGTGTATTCTCAACGGTTATTCACTATCTAATGACAAAGGAGACAGATATGGTACGATAACAGTGCCGGGTACCTACTGACAAAAATGATGATAAAGCAAAGCCGAGTGTTGTTTACAAATCATGCTCCCAGAGAGAAAGGGACAGAAAATGATCGTTTTGTTAGTCATCTCATAGATTAACACGAAATAATTAATAATATCCATACTAATTTTATAAACGTGATTCATACTAATTTATCTATACATATAATAAAACTGTAACTGGAAGATTTCTGTACATTTAATATATTTTGAAAATTTTTATTGGGGGATGCTTTACTATCGATACTGAGCCCAAAAAAGATTTTTATTTAATTTTTGTCTGTTTGTTTGTCCTTCTTTCACGTACAAACTACCGCACAGATTTCTACAAAATTTTATACCGTGGTAGCTTATTACTCGGGTCAACATCTAGGCTACTTTTTATCCCGGAAAATCAAGGAGTTCCCGAGGGACTTTAAAAACTAAATCCACGCGGACAAAGTCGCGAGCATCAGCTAGTACTATAATAATCTTAGATCATTCAACCCAAACTAATATTACAAACGGTCTAACTCCATAGAACTATCTTGACGGTATTAAGCACGAAAAAAACTTTCCCCTATTATATTTACTTATTGCTGCTACCTTCAGGGGCTAATCATAGGGACATTACATCAGGACAAAAAATAGTTACGAAGATAATAATCTACGTATCTATGTTGGCAAACGTTCAAGTCTTGTTTGGATCAGTCCTTGGGTATGTTTACGACCGTCTCCTCACGGAGTCACAATGTACGATGGTAATGTGTCACCAGTTCTTAATATCAGTTCTTCTTTACCCGCTGTAGGTAAAAGGCAAGATTAGCACAAATCCATAAGACCCCTATATGTAGCAGAATCGGATTCATTATTTTGCAGCGGCAGCGGCACCCAAATGAAGGTAGGGAAATACTTTAATTTAAAAGTGTGATTTGAATTTCAATAGAATATGAATAGTTCGAATGCAAAGCGGACAAAGCCATCGATTAAAGTTAGGTTTCCTGAGAATTCATCGACGGTCCGCGGTCGTGTCATAAACTGTGTTAGGTGGAATTCTAATGTATCGTCGCGATTTGTTATTCACTTCGTTTAGCGGAAGATGACGAATAGACTAATGATAATTGATATAGACGAATGATATTTGAGGTTGAATTGTCATGGTCCAAGATCCCAGTGCCGCCAGACCTAAGTTATTTTCTCAGCAATTATTTGTGTACGATAGAGTACTGTTCGAATGTCCTTTCAGTAACATTAGTATTTCAGAGTGATTGAAGGACAAACCAACAAACACACTTTCGCATTTATAATATTATAGTATGATGATATTATCTCTCACACACTTAAACAAGTGAATCATGTTCTAGCGCTCATACATATGGGGACGCATAATGTGTGTCTGGGGGGATGTTTGACCCTTCCAATAGGTCTGGCAGCTTACAGATAATATCGCAATAGTTCCCTGAGTATCATGTATAAAAATCAGAACTGAGAATATAAGTTAACTTAAATTATATATATTTTTGGGAGCTTCAAAGCGTCTGGCTAAAGTAACCGCCGGCGGTAAGCGTCTGGCAGTATTAATTTATTAATTTTTACAATATTCTTTAAAACATATATGAAAATCAGCCCTGAGAATTTAAGATAAGTTATTCTAGTTTTTACCTACCTTTAGCACCTGGTATCTGGAAATTGGCCGTCGGCACAATCTAGCTGGTACGCATATACTGAAAGGACATTCGAACAGTACTCTATCGTACACAAATAATTGCTGAGAAAATAACTTAGGTCTGGCGGCACTGGGATCTTGCTCTATCAAAGGAAGATGTCAATGGCCAGGTGTGTCAGAGACTTTTATCTATACATATAATAAAACTGTAACTGGAAGATTTCTGTACATTTAATATATTTTGAAAATTTTAATTGGGGGATGCTTTACTATCGATACTGAGCCCAAAACAGATTTTTTTTAATTTTTGTCTGTTTGTTTGTCCTTCTTTCACGTAAAAACTACCGCACAGATTTCTACAAAATTTTATACCGTGGTAGCTTATTACTTGGGTCAACATCTAGGCTACTTTTTATCCCGGAAAATCAAGGAGTTCCCGAGGGACTTAAAAACTAAATCCACGCGGACAAAGTCGCGGGCATCAGCTAGTTATAAATACGAAATTGTGTTTGTTTGTTAGTTTGTCCTTCAATCACGCTGCAACAAAGCTACGGATCGACGTGATTTTTTGCATGGGTATATTTGAGAACCTGGAGGGTTACATAGACATTTAATTCCGGAAAATCAAAGGGTTCCCGGGGGATTTTAAAAACTAAATCCGCTCGGACGCTCGGACGAAGTCGCGGGCATCAGCTAGTTACTTATAAGTTAACAATCTATTCCCACTCTGTATATCTCTATCTGTCTGTATAGTTTTTTAATGATTTAGTGCCAATTTCACTTACGTCGAGTGACGTTTTACCGAGGCCTAAATTGGGCGTTCTGACAGTTTTTGTATTGAAAATATCATCAAAATATTAATTTTGGTGAAATCGGCCCTAAATTAACTGCTGCTATATGATATATCCCATCCAAATCATCCCGCTTTTATCAAAGACTGGTCATCACTATGGATCGGACAAGACAGCAAAGGCGAATTAGACATGTTATCGAATTAAAAAAAAGCCGGCCAAGTGCGAGTCGGACTCGCGCACCGAGGGTTCCATGCTCCAAAAGTAAAAGTAAAACGATAATATTATATTAATTTGCTTATTTATCGATAACTTTGTTTGTAGTGGTTTATTGTTAATATAAAAAAACTATGCTAGTTAGAGCGTTGGTTTTATTTTTCCTGTAAAATATACATAAACCTCTATTGACCATAATTATTTCAGATTTTTCGATTGGTAAACTTCGGAGATAAGGGTGGGGGAACGGTATTTTTTTCGACATTTTGGCCGATTAATCAGAAACTATTATATCTAGAAATAAATAAAAAACTGTTTTAGAATGCACAAGTAAAGGCCTTTCATATGATACCCCACTCGGTATAATTATCTTACTTTGAAATTTCAAACCCCTGATTTTCCCCCTTTTTCAATTAAACTAAAATAATTTTCGCGTTGATTTTATTTTTCCTGTAAAATATACATAAACCTCTATTGACCATAATTATTTCAGATTTTTCGATTGGTAAACTTCGGAGATAAGGGGGGGGAACGGTATTTTTTTCGACATTTTGGCTGATTACTCAAAAACTATTATATATAGAAATAAATAAAAAACTGTTTTAGAATGCACAAGTAAAGGCCTTTCATATGATACCCCACTCGATATAGTTATTTTACTTTGAAATTTCAAACCCCCGATTTTCCCCCTTTTTTTATTAAAACTAAAAATAATTTTCGATTTTTCTTTATTCCAATGATTTTGGGCCACTATTATACACAACTGTGCCAAATTTCATGTCGATAGCTTTAATAGTTACCGAAATAATCGACTGTGACAGACGGACGGACAGACGGACGGAGAAAGTCTCACCATAAGGGTTCCATTTTTACCATTTTGGTATGGAACCCTAACTAGTAGGTAGGCGTTTGCTATTTAGACCGCTGCAATTTATTCTATACATAATAGAATAGCTAATAAATCTATCGCACTCGGATAACAATGTTGATTCTACATTACATTCTACAGAGAATAAGCCGACAAGAATCTCCCTGCATTGAAGTTCAGTATATTGCTTACCTTCACTTTATCTTTACCACTGAAACTAACCTACGTGGTACATTGATGCCCTTGACATTGAGCACATAAGATCATTCATACATAGGTATTGCAGAAAACTCAGAACAGAAGATCATTCATACATAGGTATTGCAGAAAACTAAGCCGTTAGTTGGAAAGCGCAGTGTTAGTAGACAGTAGTCACCCCACGAAATAAACCCACGACATCAGACGAATACTGACTGACGAAGACTGCCAGACGAATCGCAGGGAACTGCTGGATACGAGGCGAAGTCCGTGCAAGAGATCTATATCCAGCTGTGGACGTCTTTCGGTTGGTGAAGAAGAAGCCGTTAGTGAATAGGTCTAGCAGTGTGATAAAATATTTATGAGCAATAGCCTCATTTAAAATTTGGATCTTCATCTTGACGAATCCCCTAAAGTGATTAAGTATAATAATGTCCAGTTCAAAATCTCACACAGAAAGACACGAAATATATGAACAGTAAGTGAAATCATAGAACATACATAGAACATAGAGCTTGATTAAAATATTACGTATATCTTCATCCTTGATGAGTCAGAGTGATTTGTGGCGACTGTGTCCCACATTACACCTTACGCTAATTATACCTAAATGAAAATAATCTGTTAATTTTAAGCTCGTAGTTTAGCTGTGTTTTATGACTTGTTTCTCACGCCTATGTTATTGTAAGGCCGTAGCTATTAAGTTAGAAAATATTTTTACTTTGGGTTTTTTCTTTGTATTTCTTTGTAACACCGACTATTGTCTAAATTAATATTTTAGTTTATTTTTTTACAACTCTATTCCCTGTACTGTACTGCAAATGTAATTGTTTATTTCTTTCTGTTTTGGTAATCTGCTTTGCTTTTGTGAAGTTAGCCGACACCGACCGCTGTATTATTTTTGATTTTAAAAGTTCCGATTTCAAAAACAGTTCAGATTCAACACTCGAAGAGTTCACACTGAACACTCGAGGAGTACACGCGCAACCACGGTCCGAGTCGGTTCTCTTATACCACTCTGTGTATATTTATTGCTCAATATAAACCATATATATCACTAAGTATTAAAATCTATCATTACTCTCCGCACAAACCCTAACCGTATGACCAAGTCAGAGCGCCGACAGATTCACTAAGGAAGTATACGTAGTACATGCGTATTACTATTTACTATATTAAAAGTGAGAAAGATTTCGATCGAGAAAATATCGTGTTTGTTAAGTGGTGTTTCAAAAAAAAATGGATTAAAAAAGTTTTAACATAGAGCATATTCTACGAATTTCTTTTACCGCTAAAACAAGGTCAACGTCAAAGTATAGCAAGGGCATGAGTGGAAACAGCTGTGACCATGACTCTACATAATACATGTCACATTACTACGTTGGAGTAAATTAAGCCGGTGTGGAATACGGCTAGAAGAAGGATAATTTATTTACCCAGTCTCCGGATCGATGTGGGTATGTGGGTCGCTACTCACTTGTTACGCTCCGTTACTCGTGAATTTTAAACTTGACTTTGATTAAAGTCAGTTTAAAATTCACATAAGTATTTATGGCGACTTCTTTGACTTTAATATCGTCCAAACTATAGCTAGTATTTAACCCCTGTGGCCCTGACAATAAAGAGGGGTGGACGTATATATCTGTGTGTCTGTCTGTTCCCTTGTAGCTCCCTAACGAATAGACCAATTTCAATGCGGCTTTTTCTGTTTCAAATCAGACGTGATCGAAATATACTTATCTTAGCTATAATTTAGAAGATCAGTTCAGGCGTTTAAATTGAAGTTCATCGCTTATTTCTTACTTGATTAAAGGGTCGAGGATCGAGGAGGAGGGTCTAATGATGGAGTAGTAGGTAAAGTAGAGCACAGGATGTTGGGTATATCATACATAGTCCGGCCATAGATTCACATGTCGGGGATGTTTTAAATTTTTAATAAACAGTTGTTCCAATTTGATGTGGAAAAAGGAACTGGCAGCAATCGTGGCCAAAGAATTAGTTTGGCCATTCAAGGGAGCAATGCAACTAGCATCTTGGAGATACTATTTATGTCTATAATGGAATCGATGGGGTTTTAGATTTAATTTAATTTCAATATATTTTTTTGTAATTTAGCTTCAGTTGAGATTTTAGTTTATGTATAAGGCAAGTACTTACTTACCCAGTTTTAATTTCTAGATTTAATTTTAGTTTTAATGTATTTCTTTTAACCGAGTTCAAAATATGTTTACTAATGAGAAACTTAATAAAAACAGAATTTGTTAAAAAAAAAAAAAAAAACGGAGAATCAATAAAATTGAAGCGAAGCTAATTTTGTGTGAGAAGTTGAGAACTCTCGAGTCTCGACGTGCTAAAGGAAAAATCGGTTGTTATTTTCGTACCGTTCCACGGCCAAGGCCGGTTTAACATGACTAAGGCTCTTACGTAATTGTTTGCATGATTATAAAACAAGATCCATCTCAGACATAGACTGACGAATTGAAAAGTGTAAAGTAAGTGACCCGAAATTCCTGAGAGTTTAAGTACCCGTCAGATAAATCTTTTTTGGCGACATGATAACTACACGGAAGGAATAGAGCTATTTCTCGCGCAATAAAACACTGTGATACAATGACATGCTCAGAGTAGATAAGTATTAGTAGGTACCTACTAATAGTTACTCTGAGATAACATGAGTGGCGAGGATTTGTTTGAACACGCGAGTACACGAGTTTGTAATTAACTAGTGGTTCGCCCCGAACTGAGACCTCGCGGTAACGGTTTCCCATAATTACTTATTCATTCAATAGATACATGATGATCAAAATTGACATTATTATTATGCCCGTTTTCACCAACCATACCTAAATCATCCCCTTTGTAGAAGTCTCTTTACGTAGGTAGCCCCTAAATACAATCCTAACATCCCAATGTCATTTTCACCTTTAGTTGTCCCGTAGAGGTTCGTAATAACAAAGTTGACAGAAAGTGTCAACTAACTTAACATAGGTAGCCCGTAAAGATTAGGGAACTGTAGTGAAATCCTCAAGGCCTCAATCAAACTTAGGTAGGTATAGTTTTTTGGAACATTCAAATTAAATTACTTGTACACAGCGTCAACTATCGACACGATCAGAAAACATGTAAAAACAAACTGCAACGTGAAGTTTTATTGATGTTTGCTAAATGACTAAATAATAATTTTAATTGAATAATATGTTACCTATAGCTGCATTATTTGCTATATGAGATGAGAGCGCCATCTATTGACATCATTGTGAAGTTCTGTTGTTGCTGCTCATTAAAAGTTAAATAATTTAGTTTCCTTATTACATTTATCTAATTTTAGTATTTGTTGTTCAAGTACATGATATTACGCTAAAATTATAAAACTTTCAAGCCCCAGCTTTCAATGGTTATTCCGTTGTGAGGTCAAATATAATCTCCACTTTGAAAGCCCCCCATTTCGTCAATTTTAGGAAAAAAATTAAAAAAAAAATACTTTTGTACTCTGTTCCAAATTATCTTTAAAATGAGCCTACTATAACTCTATGAAGCGCAAAAATTTTTTTTTTCTTCGCATTCGCTTCTATGAGAGCCCCCCTGAAATAAAGATTTTTATAACTTTTTAAGCCATTTTCGGCTGGAGGCCATCGGTTTACATATTATATCTAAAATTGAAGTAATTACGTTCAGTAATTCAGAAGTTATAAGGCTCTGACAGACGGACGGACGGACGGACGGACGGACGGACGGACGGACGGACGGACGGACGGACGGACGGACGGACGGACGGACAAGTGCAAATTCACTCAAGTAGACTCAAAGACCTTCGCTTCGCTCGGTCGATAACCATAAAGCCCGTGTATTATAGAAAGTTATTTAATGAACACTTGAAAAAGGTAAATAAGTTCGAGTCGATTTTAAGACAAACCGCTATAATAAATTGCTTTACCGAGACTTTAGCAAGACTACTTGGCGCGATAGGAGCATAAACATTAAACATAGTATACTTACTACCGTAGGGATATGACTTGTGAAGTGCCCATTAGACGAGATGTATTTATGTGTTCAGAGAATCACTCACTCAAGGCTACAGGTATGTGGGCGGTAAGTTTTCTTCGCAGATGCCCTGAGAAGATATCCTCTTATACAAAGCCCGAGACAAAGGCCTTATTGATCGCGACACAAAGAGTAGTTTGTTTGGCTAGGAGTGACTACAATTATCTCTGTTACGACTCGTAGAGATTACAAGTAGCGTTTTCACTTTTACCGTTCTGTAAGGTATCAGGCTTCCGAAGTCCGAACATGAGTATTAGCTTCTACGCAACCCTTTGTAAGCCACGGGCAAAAAAAAAATATAAGTGGCACTCGGGGACTGCCGCGGTAAAGCTATTGCATAGCATTTTTTTATAAACTTATGCAATTATAATATTAATGCAATTTTTTTTTGCCTGATAAAAATTATGCAAAAAAATAATTAAAAAACAAACAAACAAGAAAAGCGCACTGTAACTACTTCGGGAGTGAGATTCGAACCTGCGGCTTTTTTTACTGCCTTAAAATTATTAAATTAATATAATCATATCGTGATGACTTAAGACAATGTTTTATTACACGAGAAAATTCCTTTTGCTTTTAAATTAGAGCTGGAAGTTATAAAGGCGCGTTAAACTGGTCAAGTGCGTTTCAGAACACGCATGAGTTTTGAATCCATATTCGTGAAAAACTTCGTATCATAAACTTAAAGCAATAATTTTAAGAAAATTGTAAATTATCAATACGGATCAGACAGTAGTTTTACAAGTTTCTTAAAATTATTGCTTTAAGTTTATGATACGAAGTTTTTCACAACTATGGATTCAAAACTCATGCGTGTTCTGAAACGCACTTGACCAGTTTAACGCGCCTTTATTACTTCCAGCCCTACTTTATCAAAGCAAAAGGAATTTTCTCGGGTAATGAAACTTAAAAGCACCATATTAAATGGTCTTGCCTTATTACTCCTTACGTACGTGAGAGAAATAAGTGGATTAGAAAAGGCGTAACACACGAGAAAATGAAATTTTACGAGTGCCACGCTTTTACAGCTACTTACTTTTCTCTGTTCATACAAAACAATGTAGTAGGTGATGTATAAAAGCGAAAAGCGTCTATCCTTGTGGTGACTTTTTCGCCAAACCCATAAGTTCTACATGAAAAGTCGTATTCGATTTAAGTAAATCCTAATTGACATCAATTTATATTGTATACTGTAGATTCGTCGTTTAAATCAGTTTGAAACGACGAACCTTGAAAACCAAAGTAATCGTATACTACATCATCAATAGCAAACCATCAAGGGCTCTCTACTGAGCGCAGGTCTCCTCGAGAAGGGTTCTAGAGCTGACCCAATGCAAATTAAACGCACTCCGAAAAATTAGAGGTGCGTGTCTGGGATTGAACCCGCTACCTCTCTTATGAGAGACCCGTCGTAACCACAAGGTTAGTGCAGTGGCACTATATGGTATCGTATACCATAGAGATTTTAATATTTTAATTGGTTAGATTTTACAGTTGTTGTAACCATAACAGTTGTGATTGTTTGTAGGGTCTCTCGTTACAAGCACAGATTAGGTTGTGGTTTTGAAATATTCCAAGTTCTATAAACTTGCAACAATTACAAACCACAAACCAAACACATATTAATGACTGTAACACAATAACATTGAGTAAATCGAAACGTTTCGCACTTTCAATACAAAGAAACACACAATCACACAACTAACGACATCATACTCGTATGTATAGTTGTATACTATAAGACGAGCTATGGCCTATGTGGTACCATATACCTACGGAGCGATTTGTCTTGACGACCGTTGTACGAACGAAACGACAACTTAATAGAATATATTTTTATAGTAAATTGTTGTATTTATTTTAGCATGTAATTTTATTTAGTACTAGCTGATGCCCGCGACTTCGTCTGCGTGGATTTAGTTCATAACATCCCGCGGGAAATCTTTGTCACCCTCCAGGTTCTCAACTATACCTATCCAATAAATCACGTCAATCCGTAGCTTTGTAGCAGGAAACATTTGATCGTCTTGCTCGCGGCATTGTTAATGATGATTCAAAGAGAAAACATATTACTGATGATATTATCAATTACGTTAAACTATAATTTTTATAATTGTTTTTACCTTATTTAACCAAATACAAAATTACGTTTAGCTGTCATTTACGTTTTGTTCTTCCACTGTCATTTTGGTTTTTTTATTCCATGTCAGATGCATTTTTGTTATACCAGGTTTTATATTGACTTGACGGAAACGCGGTCGAACGGGATAAAAAGTATCCTATGTCCGTCTCCTGGTTCTAAGCTACCTCTCCACCAATTTTGAGCCAAATCGGTTCATCCGTTCTTGAGTTATAAATAGTGTAACTAACACCACTTTCTTTTATATATATAGATTTTCCTACTTGAATGTATATCCGTTAATTTCCAAGTGCTTAATATTTTATGAAAATTGGTAAGTATTGGACATTGGTTTTTGGACATATTAAAGAAACATGTGCTCCAGATTTTTTTGAAATTTCACCTCCAAAGTGGTCAAAAGCGGACGAAAGTACGCAAATCCACAATTTTTTTTCAAGTTATAGATAGGTATACAAAAAAATAAATGCGGACGAAGTCCGTGGCTCGCGACTTTTACTAGCGGTAGAACTTTTTTCGATAGGCTTCTTGCAGCGTTAAAATTTATCTTTTTATAATCTCAGAAAATCAGAAATTCTACGCGGACGAAGTCGCGGGCGATCACTAGTAATTATATATTATGGAAGTACTTTTATGTGTGTTAGGAACATGCGTGCACCGACTCCAAACTCGTAATTCTAATTAAAATAAATAACGAGACATCTGCTGTTTTCATGGTCGTGTGGCAACTTGCCATGTGGTAGCGAATAGCATGCGAATAGCCATAAAAGGAATTCAAGCAACAATATTATTAATTTTGACTAAGATCCCATGCATATACGGCAAATTTCCTACACGAAGACAACACGCGTTTCACGAACGCACGATTACGGCGAGTTTTCTGTACATAAAGCTAATTAGAACGAATTTCATTTTCCGACGGTTTGGCGGATGGAGGCTAGTCGAAAAAAGTGTAAGAATTTTCCGTCACGACACTTGTTGTCTTCGTGTATTACATATTACTTTGGTGGCGTAGCGTTTACGAAGGAGCTAACCTAACCTAACCTAACCTAACCTAACCTAACCTAACCAGTCGCGCGCCGCTGGGCACGGAGTAAGCATCGTTTCCGCGCAGCTCCGCGCTCAAAAAATCAAAGTTGCGGGTCATAGTGAAACTATCGGTTCGGGAGTTCGAATCTTGACTTCAGATTATTATTTTTATTTAATTCATTTTTAATATTAATTTATCATAATTTTCTAATTAAATAATAAATACTTGAAAAAAAATTAAATATAATTTACACTTGTTCACGCACACTTTAGACCGACTTATGTCTTTAGGAGTGAAACTATCGGTTCGGGGGTTCGAATCTTGACTCCAGATTATTATTTTTTATTATTAACTAGCTGCCCGGACAGACTTCGTTCTGTCAAAAGTTGAATTTTTTTTTGTTTTTTTTTTTATTAAAACCTTCCGTGGACCTTAAGGAACATACAAAAAAATAAATTAACCGAATTGGTCCATCCATTCTTGAGTTATGCGCATACCAACATTCATTTTTATTTATATAGAAGATAGATTTATTATTAATTTATTATTATAGAAAGAACTTCGTTCCAACTGAGTGTTCCACGAAACTCAACTTTTATTGTGTTTGTATTGATTGCGTTGCGTTGCAAACACAAGAATTATTTCGCTTCGCATCGCACTGCATTGCATGCTGGCGGAAGGTTGATCGTCAGCTTGTATGCAATGGTTTCTAGCTGCGATCGAAGCACGAGTGGTTCGCGTTTGAACCCCGTTCGTATCAGGTCATATACACGTAAAAATACGTTATATGCATTGGCCCTTACTATGTCACGCTCGACCTGCGTGTACGCCGATATCAAGAGCGGCCATTTTTGACAGGATAATAATATGTATTATCACTTCAATATGAATTTTTGTTTTCAATACTGTCATTCTTAAGGCCTACAAAAATAAAAACTTAAAAATAGGTCATACCTTATATTATCTACATTGTTTTAATCGATAATAATCTTAATATATATAAATTACGTGTCACGTTGTTTGTCCGCGATGGACTCCTAAACTACTTAACCGATTTTGATCAAACTTCGTAATCTATCTGTAATTTGGTCCAACTTGAAAGATAGGATAGTTTTAGTAGTTATTTGTTTTATTTATATAGGTAAGTTGGCGATACGAAGTTCGCCGAGTCAGCTAGTAAAATATAATAAAAAGTGTGTGTGTCAGCTCCGACGCACGACTGGAGTTTACTCCTTAAATACGATTGTCTAAACATCGGTCGTAATGCATTCGCGGCGCTCGCTGCGTCTCGGCGCCGCTCGGACCCGATCGGTACGCGCTCGGCTTCCCGAAGCGAAAGCTCTTTCGCATTCGGACCATAGACACAACTCAAGCGAAAACCAACCTTATTTACTCAACGCTAGGATATAAATTTGCATCGTTGTGAAAAACGTAACGAGGTTATTCATAAGTAGATTTTACTCCTCGAATTTTTCTCATACCGGGCGCCTTATATATTAAAATCGATTCTTAGAATAGAATAGAATAGAATAGAATAGAAATGTTTTTTATTCAAATAAACTTTTTTACAAGTGCTTATGAATCGTCGATGAGTCTACCACTGGTTCGTAAGGAGTAAACTCCAATAAACTCCAATAATCATTACAAATTGTAATCAGTTGAAGTTACCTATAAGCTTTGACATTTTAATTTGGGGCCGTGACATTGGCCGTTCGGTGTACCAAACGGCGTAAGTACCAAAACCAAAGTGCCACTGTTTCGAACTAATTAGTTCCCTCGGGAGGGCTTTTTTGATGTCTTTAATTAATCTTTTGAAAGATTTGTATAGGCATTTATTTTCGTTCCCGAGACACTGCTAACCTTGTATGGGCTCCAGTTTATAAACCCAAAGGAATATAGGATCTGGCGAATTGAAATTGATATTATGGGTACCAAGAAAAAAATTGTCATTGAACTCTGGGTTCCAATTCCTCAATCATTCGTAACAGACTCAATGATTTACAGAGATCGCAATGAAAACATCTCAAACCACGGTGTAATGTTTATTCAGGTAGCTACTAGTCAGATGGGCAATACAAAGGTACTTATAATAATAATTATTAGAACTTTTTATTTCATTTGCGGATTAACTCAATATAACCCAGTTGATTTACAAACTTTGTAGCCGAGATAATAGCTCAAGACGGTACAATATATTGGACTATTGATGATAAATTAGGCGATGAGTTAGCGGAATTCTTGGTTCATTTTAATGTTAACGATGAATTAGGCGCTTGCTTCATTACTTCATTAGAATATTGAATGAATGATAATTATTATGAATTGTAGCAGAAACCACTAACGAGACTAAGCAATCGGACGCCGAAAATATTACAAACACAGTACAACTTAAGAGCTCACTTGGTTAGGATTTTATTAAAATGAGAATTACAGAAACTGACACAAACTTTGGACACAACCAATCATGACTACTAAACTAATCGAATGCAGTAGAATTGAAAAAAAAAAACAATGCACCAAGTGCCATGAGTTAAGGCACTGCAAAGTAAAGTGTTAAAAACATTAAAACAAAACCTTAGCTTAGCCATCAAATAAAAGTATAAATGCCATTTCATCCCAAACAAAGAATTTGACTATGAAACTTTAATGATCTAAAATCGCAACGGCACTTCAATTATGCGAACACAGGTGATGAGCAAGTTTTGATTTCCGGTTACTGGATTATTTTGAGTTGTAACTTATGATGAGCTTAGCAGTCCATGTAGGTTACATGTTTTTGTCGCTTCAGTGGTTCACTCGTGGCTTAAACCTTTTGGCAAATATAATATGGTAGAAATGACAGACGTATGTACCTATGGACGCTTGTACCTGTGGACACAAACGATTCCGTCAAAACAAGCAACCCTAAAATTCTAATTTGAACGCGAACTGTCAACCATAGATAAAGCTTTACCCTCGCCACTATAGTTGCCCCTATAGTTTTTATCTCGACAAAACATAAGGTTTCTCCAAAATAGGGGATGATAGTTTTTGTTGATTTTACTGCATAAATCCGTCAAATTTGAACAGATTTTCATAATTATTTTTTATTTTAAAGTGTACATACTATCAGGCATGTTTTGTCTAATTTTGATAAAGATCTGATAAATATTATCGGAGATAGAGGACATAACTCTTCTCGGATAGCAGCATGTCACTCGCATATAGGACGTATATCGAATATTAGCATACCATATTTACATGAAGGTTTTAGCCATAGACATAGACTAAATCATTAACTTCCAGTAGTAGGGCTAACATGAGCGCCACGAGAAAATTTTGTCTACCCGTTTTCTCGTGATATCCCTTAGAGATTCACGAGTAAATGAGTAGACAGAATTTTCTCATGGCGCGCGTTAGCCCTACTGGCCCCAGATGTTTATACCATTGTGTTTGTTTTGTGGCCTACCAGTGCAAAGCCAACGGGTGCGGGTCTAGTTAAAATATATGATAAGTTTGTTTATTGTATATGTATACTTTAGATAAATAATTAATCAGATTCTTGATCTTGAGACAGCATAACTATCATGAAATCCTAAAATATATTTATATGGATTAACATTCTAATGTTAACCTTTCAATATTTAGGAGTTGGCTATTTTAGTATTAGTCCGAGTGTATTTTGTTATTATATTTTGTTAAATATACTAACCGGGAGAGCTGCCAGCCAGGTCAGAGAGAATATCGTAGTCGGCTCTACGCATAAACTTTCATAAACTTTAAATATATTGGCTTCTTATTGTGATGTTATTAGATCGGAGTCTTGGAAGCCACTAGGTATCCAATGAAAAGACCTACGTAAACATAATATACTTATCCTACTAATATTATAAATGCGAAAGTTTGTGAGGATGGATGTATGGATGGATGTTTGTTACGAATGACTGATTTCGTTGTTTGGAATGGATAGCTCATACCCAGGATTAACACATAGGCTACTTTTTATTCCGGAAAATTACAGTTTCCGCGGGAATTAAAAAATCTTAATCCACGCGTACGAAGTCGCGGGCATCATTTAGTAGAGAAATAAATCTATAGAATCATTACCAGAATCATAAGAACTGATTTCAAAAATTACTTCTAGATCAAAGGAGTATAGTGACAAAATTTAATTATTGATATTCCATCATAATTGCCGTGATATTAACAGTAACAGAAGTTGGAAACCTTACAGTTAAGATTGCATTCTTATTTCTTAAATCACTACATACGAGTATAAATTAATCCGGATCTCATCAACTAGGTACTTAGATTAATTAAGAAGATCGTTAACTACTTATACGCTAAACTAAAAATTCTTGGGAATGTGAGGTAAGTAATTAGTAAAACAATTAAAAATTACCAAATTAAAAATTATTTTTTAATGAAACGTTCCTATTGTAGTACTCGTAATATATATAGTACTCGTTATATTATGCCTATCAGACGTTATCACCACAAAAATAATCTAGTTGAATGACAGACACTAAAGAAGAGTACCTAATGAGCAACAATGTGATAGGTATTATGCCGACAGCCTTGAATTTAGGGAAAACAATAATGTATGTGTTAATACGGAATCCCCAAATAGCTTTTAATTAAAAATTAAAATGTATAAATTCCTAACTAACGCGACTTCGTCCGTGAGGTTTTATTAACTAAGGTTTTAAAAACACCTTTTTTCCATTCAAACTTTTCATCCCTTTGCACCTCTTTAGGGATGAAAATTACCTTTACAGGGTACTTAGGGAATATTTTCTAAGCAGTTTTAATTCTAATAATATAAGTGTTTTTAAAATCAATTATTGTTATTGGATCATTAATATTCATAATATGTAAGTATGTATTGTATATCTTTGATGAAATAAATACATGTAACACACAATGTAATTTGATTTGATTTTATCCCAAATTTCTAGTTCTACGGATTTATACTGCGCGGTGCCTGTTTGTTTACCTGCAACGAAACTGTTTTGTAGATAAGTATATGAGCACATTGGGCTAATTCATAAAATCGTTTTAGTTTATAATTTACGTGATTCACATACACCGTTTTATTGATGGTTTTAGCACAGGAGGAATTCGCGCGCAATATGTCTTAGCAAAACAGATCATAACATCATCATCTGCTTACCAAATCAAATTCCACGATCCACAAATCCCGAATCCAAATCACTTAATACACAATGTAGAGACACCCACTGTTTTCACGCACTGATAAAATAAATAGCACTTAGCCGCAAGCGTGCGCGTACGTTGTCGTCCGTCCAACACTGACTCCAGCAACTTCGCGGACCAGGGCTGCCCGGTAAAAATGCAGCAATCGTAAACTAGTCTTAGAAAAATCGTACGCCCAGTGAAAAACTTTTTAAAAAAGCTATACAATAATTATCTTCCTTTTATTATCAAAAAAAAAAAAAAGAGACGTGTCAAGGGACACCCGGATGGAACGTAGTACCTTAGTAGTAGTATTTAAGTGAAGAAATTGTAATAAACTAGTGGTGTCATCTAGTATTAAATTGATTAACTACGATGAATTATTTTTAGTTTATGTCTATTGCACTGATACAACACCAAAGAGTTACTCTGGTGGAGTTACTGTTTTTTCACAGATGGCGTTATCCAATTTATACAATAAAAAATAAGGGAAAAATTCCACATTTAGAAATTATTTAAAATAAAATTGAAAATAGAAAATTCAGTCTGTCGAGCTGGGATTCGAACCATCGACGCGACGTTGAATTTATAGGCGACTCTCCTAACCACTTGGCCATGCAGACGCCGAGTTCTAAGGCGAAAATACCGAATACAATGCAAAATTCACATTCAACAAAAAATGACGTTTCAAAAATGTGTCGTGTCGGTTTCCTTAATTTTTTCCGTCTAGCCCCCTTCCGTACCGCGCGATAAGGAACTACGTTCCAATAAAAGCTATATAGTATTTTTCTGTGTTCATCAGTCGAATTATGTTGTCAGTCGGCTCAAAATTAGTACAGTTTCCGCCGTTTTTTTTGTTTTTCCAATAGGACCTTAGGGTAAGATCTGATGAAGTGCCTATAGATGGCACTCTCACTCAGCTCAGACTCAAGACTGAGTTAAAACTCTAATTAACTCTTTCTTGAGTCTTGAGCAGACCCAGGGTATGATCTATAGATCTCAGCCTGAGTCCCATTAATTACGGTTTCATTTGTTGAACTACTTAGTTTGGTTTAATAAATTGACTTCACTGAATACCCTTTCGCAATCAGCACTCGAGTGTGATCATTTACTAATATTATAAATGCGAAAGTGTGTTTGTTGGTTTGACCTTCGATCACGCCGCAACAGAGCTATGGATCGACGTGATTTTTGCATGGGTATAGTTGAGGACCTGGAGAGTGACATAAGCTACTTTTTATCCCGGAAAACCAAAGAGTTCCCGAGGGATTTTAAAAACAAAATCCACGCGGACGAAGTCGCGGTCATCAGCTAGTAATGAATATAATAAAAGCAAAAACTGCGCTAGTGTACTGTTATTAGTTATTACCTACCTGAAAAATTTTAAGATTTATCTTGTATGTATATAATCGTACGTTTTCTGTAGGTACGTTGTCGATGCTGATGTGATTGCCAAAAAAAAGTACAAATACGATTTAAATCGTACAAGTGGCAGCCCTGTCGCGGACGGATGTTGCTGTGATTCAGAGCCACCGGCCGTTTTGCCGGTCACCCGTTCTCTAGAAACAGTACAGGCAAAGGCCGACGACGCCATCATTCTGCAGCCTCGCCCGTTTTGGTACATCGATAATGAGTCACTTATTGTGGTGACGTTGGACAACAAACATGATCGAATAGCTATTAAAGCGACAGCAATGACATTTTAATGAGCCTATAGCCAAACAGATGTTTAAACTCTTACTAATATTATAATAACATGCGAAAGTAACAACTCTGTTCGTCTGCTAGTAATTAATACGAAAGTAGCACGCTGTTTGTTACCAATTTAAGACTAAGCCTCTAAAGAAATTTAGACAAAATTTCTCAAAGAGCTTTCATCCCGAGGAAGTCCTAAAAATAGAATATTTACAGCCTAGAATGAAGTCCCCGGAACGGAAGAGTTATCCAGGAACGAAGTCGCAGGCAACAAAACCAGCAGCAGTGTGCAACAAAGAACGACCAACAAAATAAAAAAGCATAGCAAAATTTACAAATACTATACAAAAATCCTCTAAAATAACATTTTTTGCCAAAATAGGAATAGTATTTGTTAGAAGTTAATTTTTTATCAGCATTATTTCCTTATTGCAAACAAACCTACTTAAGTAAGAACATAGAAACTTCATTTGCTTTTTAACAGCTTTGGTACTAATATAGCGGCGAGTCCCGCTACAGCGGTTCTGGCTAATTAAGTACAGGAGGTAGGCGAAAATAGAACGTAGATAGAGATGCAATTTCGTTAATGAATACAGTTACGCTATGAAAAAGTTGAGAACCTAAATTTTACGCTACACCGACAACTTTCAACAAAAAAGTTGAATAATTTTAAAAAACAAACTGAATCGAGAAATACAGTTGATCTGAACACTTATATATTTAGTTTGGATATTTTTAGAAACATTTCAATGCGTTCTGCTTTCGCTATTGACATCATTTTATGTGGCTTGTATACCTTGTGGCTTGTACCAATGATTAATAAAAAACTGGCCAAGTGCGTGTCGGGCCACGCGCAGTGTAGGGTTCCGTAGTGGCAAGTCACAATTATTATTGCTGACCTACGATAGTGCTTTTATTTTATTTATGAATATTGAATATATTTTCAGTTCCATGGTTTTTCGCGGTTCACTTCTAAAAAACAGATATAACTCCTTAACTTGTGAACCCTACTTAGCCGTGATAGTTTTCCTAGAAAATTCTTTATATATACTACTGCTGTGAATTTTTTCACGTATCCTATAAACAACCATTTAGCTGGCAGAGGGGGGGACACTTGACTCTAATAAAAATTAGCACTTTAAAATATCATAAATATTTCACAAAACGGATCCCTGAATCGAAAAATGGTGTTCCCATACCCACAATATTTTTGAAAGACCTATTTAACGACACCCCACACTATTGGATAGACGAGAAAAAAAAATCATCCCCACTTTACATGTAGGGGAGGTACCCTAAAAAAATTATTTTTCACAATTTTATTTCACCATTTTGTTGGCGTGATTAATATTTATACCCAACAAATAACAGATTTCTACTACCAATAGTCTCTGAGCTAAACCGCGTACGGGCAGACGGACGGACATGGCGAAACTATAAGGGTTCCTTGTTTACTACGGAACCCTAAAAAGCTGAGCGGAAACACAACTTCATACCTACATACAAGCCATTCCACGACAATACCAAGATAAAAAGTAGCCCACATTACTCTTTGTTTATTCCATTGGTGCAGAATTGGTTCAACCTTTGAGAATCGATAAAAATTAAGTTGTAGTGAAGCTAACAGGCTCGGATACTAAAACACCTGCAAAGTGTCGTTTGACATAAACATGCAATTTTATACTTAATTGATTAGATATAAAAAAACTACGAGTATTCGTAAGAAACTAAAGTTTTCAGACTTGCAACGAATCGCTTTTATTCCGCTCAAGGTGGCTGTATATGCCCTTAAAAGGCCATTCGCTCCTATAACAGCGCGGATTTACACCGAATGAGTTTTCATTGTCGCTAACATGAGGTTAAGTGTTTTTTTATGTTACATAAAGAACCAAATCTTGTTATTTCCGTGAAAAATTAACTTACCTACTTGTTTATACCGCTATTCCGCAGTTGCGGACCGAATTTCGGCTATGGCGGCCAATTTCAACGGAACCGGACATGCACCTAACAAATGTACACTATCAATGGACGCCTGGATGCAAAGCGGGCTGCTCCCGTGCAACTTTGTTAAATATGAAACTATTTTATGTGACAACCTCGACCTAATTGTGCACATTGTTTTAATTTGTGAAATGGCATAACTAAAAATTCTCAGTTTCACAGACAGACACAAATGCAAGTGAACTTTCTATTCCATCATGTTCATAATCCGATGGGACGCTTCTTGCTTCCGAAGCATGGCGCCCTTGCTTTTCGAAGCATGGGAGTGAAGAATTTCTTGACAGAGAACCCAATAACTTTATTTGCATCATGCAACCGAATAAGTCATCCGCTAGAATAGAATAGAATAGAATAGAATATTATTTATTTATTGACAAGAAAACAAAATATAAGAAACAAAATGGAAATACACATGAAAATGGAAAAACAGAAAGTAATTACAATCTAACTTAACTAGTGTCTACTATGTGTCATGCCAATGAAAGGGTTCTAGCTCAGCTAAATGCTGTGGATACATATGTAACCACAGCGCTGATATTCTGCTAGGGCCCGAATAAGAGGGTAGTCATTTAAAGTAAATAAATATTATACATATGAAAATAACTTATTAGGTAAAATATAAATTGTATTATAAAATTGAATCGATAATGTCCTTTCCTTTTTTTTTTTAAATTTATTATTTGTAAATGTACTACCACGGCTATCTTACTATGTATTTTAATATGATTATTCGTTTTTTTGTGTTATTAATAACTGTTCTCTGAAAAGTTTTTTGAAAACAAATTTAGAGCTTGCATTGCGAAAAGGTGGAGGGATGTCATTCCAGCATTTCGTGGCAAGATATTTAAAGCTGCCACGAAATGCTGCCGACCGGTGGCGTGGCATTGATAAAAGTGGCACCATCGCCCTAAGCCCAAAGCTTGGCTCGCGCCATTTCAATTTCGAATACAGATATTCAGGTTTTTGGGATTTAACAACACCGAACAATAGAGTGCCTAAAAGTAAATTATATCTGTTTTTCATTTTTAGCATATTGTGTTCATTTAAAAAAGGAGTAACGTGTGATCTTGGCGGAATAGGAAAACAAAAACGAGCGCAAGCATTTTGTACGCGCTGAAGTAATCGCCACGATTTACTTAGCAAGCATGGTCCATAAACTGTTAAACAATAATTTAATTTTGACAAAATTAGTGTGTCACAAAGTTTAATTCTGAGGTTAATACTAATGTAAGGCCTAATCTTATACAGAACTTTAAGTCTATAAAAACAGTTCCGGGCAAGATCAATTACGTGTTCTTCGAAGCGTAAGTTTTCATCCATTCGCAGTCCAAGATTACGTGCTTCATGTACATGTTCAATGTTTACTCCGTCAATGCAGAGTTTTGGTTGCTGGACTAGTATTTTACTGACTTGCTTCTTAGTACCCATGACCATAAATTTAGACTTAAGGGGATTAAGGATAAGAGCATTTTGTTGACACCATCGTGAGATGTTGTTTAGAACCTTGTTCATCTGGTTAATTGCAGAACTAACGTCTTCATTCTAAACTAGTCTAACTAGACTATTAATGAGTGTTAGTTTTTAAACGGATGCTGGATAACCGAATTGAGAGCAGAACGCTCGCTTGGGCATCAGCCAACCGCATTGATTTCCGCCGACCGGACCCTCAAACTATATGAAATCTGTGTATGCGATGCAGAAGGGAGAGATCACTAATCGGGTAGCGTTCTTTTTACTATACTCGTACCTAACATTCATGTTACAAAATATATTATGTCTAATGTTATTATAATAACATAAACTGCTTAATATTTATGTGCTGATACCCGCGATTTCGTCGGCATGGTTTTATCCCGTGGGCATTTTTTATTTCAAAATGGATAGAATGGGGTCGTACCTGACTCTGGAACGGAAGCTAGATCGTGTCAGCGGTTGGAACGTGCTTTAGCTTAATACATTTTATAATGAAAACAAAAATAACCTTGCATTAATAAACGTTTCCATTATCGATATCGATTTTATTTCTTTATTACCTATTTCGAAGATAAAATGGAGTGTAGATCATCTCTTTGTATAATTCTCTATCTGCCTGTAAAAGTATATTCAAAAATGCATGGGCATATCATAAGTGACTTTATTTATCTACTCCAGCATGGAAAAGTTCCAATTTCGAATTTGACAGCTGAATCGAAATGAACCCTCTTTCGGTTTTGCTTCTCATTTCGATGCAGCTCGTTGTATGGGAGCTGAATCGAAATGGTTATCTTCTTAAAATAGGATACCTAAAGCTAAGACTGAGTTCTGGCACTTTTGTACCGTTCATATGACAGAGGCGCCACAGGCGGCTGGTGGCGGCTTACGGAGTTACTTTTTGTTACTTTATTGAGCCTACAGCGTATTTTGTTAATGATTTTATTTTCCTTGTCGTAGATAAAATCTTGTATGCAACTGAACGTAATTAGTCATTTTAATTCTCGTACTATCCTATTTTGATACTCGGCAAGCCTCGTATCAAAAAACAGCACTCGAATTAAAATGACCCTCATTACGATGCAGTTGCATAAATAGCTATTAGTTATTCTATATTCGCTTAATGCGCGGTACCTGAATCAGCAACGACCGGTCCCAGAGGATCAAATCGTACGCGATGTTCTACCGCCGCTCGTGCTGCACACACTAGATCGGAAAAAAACCGATGCCTCCGAAGAGCCAACTCGTCTCGGCCTACAGGTGTAGCCGGAGGTTCCCTAGGCCCTTCATTATCACTGTCGGTTGCATCTTTTTCAAATACATCGTTAACATCCGAACACGATTCACGCTTCATTTTTGGTAGCCTTTCACCGATATCCCCACTTTCGGAAGTAGATTTCAATATTCCAGTAGATTTACGTCTGACTACACGTACATCCATATTTGTCCGAGCTAATTCCTGTTCCAAATTGGCGAGTTCTTCCAAAGTAGCGACATTCCTATAACCACAGTCAACGGAATATCTCTTGAATTCTGAACGGATTTTTTTATAGTCAACTGAATATCTCTTATTAGCAAATGCCGGTTTTATGAAAACATCGTCTGTATCTTCACCTTCTTTTTCATCTTTACATACATTATCGTCGCCTTCTGTGTGTTCGTCAATTGTACGTACCGTCGGAATGTTATCATCATCAGTCACAAGATTACTATCAACTTCAACATCAACATCATCTAAATTCACAGATTCCTTAGATAAATCACTAGAGCTTTCCGGCGCATACTTTTTTTCTGAATCGGAATCTTTATTGGTTTCCAAATGTTCTTTACACTCACTCTCCGTAGGAGACGCCATGATTTCAGATTTAGATTTGCTTTTGTGAATTTTTTTACTCGGTCGTGCACAACAACTTTTAAACATAATTTCAAATAACAATCGAGTTAAATATTATGATTTCTTTAACTATCAACATGCGTTAGACTTTAATGAACTACAACGTTAAAATATATGAAGAGTTTATTATGGTTTCAGTTGTTGGTAACATTCAACGAGTTGAATAACGTTAATATAGCATTTCCGTGTGATAATTGCGTGAACAGCATAACAATTGTGCGATGTAAGCGTGTCGTGTTTAGGTCGGCGGCCGGCCGGGCGCGCGGCGGCGGGCGACTGGCGGCACTGGCGCAGGGCGGATGCGCCGCTGCCTGGCGCATCCGGCCACCAGCCACCCGCCCCATTACTCCGCGGCTTTGAAGGAACCCGCAAAGCTTTGCACACAGCGGTATGTGTACGATTCACCGTTATCTCAACCAACCAACTGCCCGCCAAATCCGCCAACAAACTGGCCCACCAGTTGGGCGAGATACTATGTTAAGAACTCCTTTTGTTATCTGCAGGATTAATATGTTTAAAAAAAAACATTACGAATCCACAGCTGGACATAGGTCTCTTGAAAAGTTCGCTACAAAACGCGATCATGTTGTGCTTGTACAAATATACACTCTTTTCATGCATCGATATAAATAAATAAAATTTAAAAATATTATACCTAAAAATGTGATATCTGTGATTTCAACCGAACTGCCTTTTCATTTTATGATCATTTGACATATTTCACGTTTTTTAAAATTTTTATTCGTCGGATTGTCGCGCATATCTACGGAACGACTGTAACACAACTGTAATCTAGGCCACTTTTACATCCCAGAAATATTTCATCAAGGGTACGAAGTCGAGCGGCTCAGCTAATAACTTAATAAGGAATATTTTCCATGAACTATCTAGAAACGAAAGTTTTTAAAAACATTTTTAATACATAATATTATAACTAGCTGATGCAACTTTGCCTGCGTGGAATAAGCTCAGACCAATTAATGGACTATGGTTTTTTAATAATTTCATGGGTACTTTTTGATTTTTCCCGGCGAAAGAATTCTATATCCATCCCCAGGATTCTAGCTAACTCTGTGCCTTTCGTCAACTCTGTTCGGCATGAAAGGTAAAGCCGAAGTCACGAAAAGGTAACCGACAGATTGGTATCGTATAGATACAAAATGGTTTTTCAAAATTATATAGAAGTATAAAATACAATATTGTTTGGCTGTCTGCAAGTAATGAGTCTAGATGCAGTAATGCGCATGCGTAGTAGGTATTAGGTATCTAGCGGGAAAAGAATATCCACCCGAATCCCGAACCAATTTGGTTGTTACAGACTTGTTTTTTGGATGGCTCTCGAAAAACCATGTAAATTTCATGAACCATGAATTTTTGATTTTTGCTAAATTCGGAAAGGAGGTTGGCGAATTTTGACCCAGCATTTTTATATTAAAAACAATTCAGATTCAGAAATCTGATGTGTTGATTAATATTTTTCAGAGTATTTTTCTGTGTAAACTGGATATTTTTAGAAGATGGGGATCAAAAATATAATTATTCACAAGTACACATTACAAATAACCGTTACATGGCAATACAAGTGAATATCTTTTTTCTCCCAACTTTATTTGATAGACTTTGATGAACTTTTTTGTTAGACTGGTTTACTAGAACAAGCATGAGAAGTTTGATTCGTGAATGTGGGCTTGAGGCCCACAGTTCAGTTTGTCTGGGTCAGAAACTCTATTATATGGAATTCGCCAATCTCCTTTCCAAAATATAAATATGTTGTAAAAGAATTAATGTGTTATCTCAACTTATCTCTCACGTAACTGCTTAAAATGCACATAACTCTGATAAGTGAGAGGCGCATGCTTGGAATACGAATGCTAAAAAAAACCCAGAAAAGAAGCTCCAGGAATCATATTAATTTTATCTAAGCAATATTTTAATGTGAAAGTGTGTTTCTTTGTTAGTTTGTTCTTCAATCACAACAGCAACTAAGTCACGGATGAACTTGATGTTTTGCATGGGTAGAGTTAAGGACCTGAAATGACATAGGTCATGGGCTACATTTGATCCCTGAAAAATATAGGATTCCAAAGGGAATTTTAAATATCTAAATAATTCATTTATACTGAGTTACCCTTAAAACAGAATTGTGTATAGTATTATTATGATAAAACATTTTGACGGTCAACAATTAAAGCAACTAATTCATTCTGTTTATACAAAACACTAAGTTAAGCACATTAAATAATCATTTTTGGTTAATAAAATGGAAATTATACCCTAAACAAACATACTAGAAATGGTTTACAGTTGAACTATCAGTAAACAAAGTGGGTACCATCATTGTTCATAATAATTATGTTTAAGGCAACATGTTGTTAAGAGGACTATTACATTTCGCATCCCTCTCTCTCGCACATTCTAATATTTTCAATGATTGTAAAAATCTCAGATACTTTAATGTGGTCTATTATTATCTTTGACAGTTAAATTATGGATTTTTTAAGATTTATTTTTCTTATCATATACTAGTATGCCACCCTCGACGACACACTACTGATCTCCAGTACCTTATTTGTGAGGACTCTATTGACCAAAAATCCAATACCTCCTTGTGAAGCCTGGTCGCCTTGCCGATAATAGAGCATATTGCCCGATTCCAGGGTTATCATGTCCTCCCCCTCTCTTCGGACTTCTGATAGCCCCAAAACATGCCATTTAATTCTGCTCAGCTCTACTTCGATTTCAGCGAGGTGTTCGTCCGCTCTCAATGTCCGTGTATTATACGTTGCCAAATACATTCGATTTTTATGGTAGCTGTCCGAAACCCGGTGATTCTTTGCACCCCCTGCTCTACCGTGACCACGTCCGCTACCGTGAACGGGAATAGTAGGGCTGCCGGGGACTAGGGGCCGTTGTGTTGTGACGCTAATCATGGGAAGATTTGCCCATAATGGCCACGCTGGGCAGGCGTGTTGGCCATCACAGGGCCAGACTGCTTGCACCGATGTCGCTGCTGCCCGACACCGGTCTGCGTAATTTATTCCAGTCCAGCTCATTGGAATGGTTATACCGCCATTATTCGGTCGTCATAGCCTCGTTCGTTAATATGTTAAAATGTTATACTCAAGCTGAATAAGAGGTACCCCCTTAAGATAGTACAAGTCTATGCACCCACGTCGACACACGCCGATGACGAAGTTGAGGCCTTATACGAAGACATTGCAAAGGCGCTTGATAACACCACCAAAACTCACTTCAATGTCGTTATGGGGGACTTTAATGCTAAGGTAGGAGTACAGGAACATGGCGAGTTAAAAGTAGGACCACAAGGCTTTGGTCACAGAAATCACAGGGGCCAGATGCTTGTTCACTTTTTGGAGCGGAAAGGGCTATTCCTGATGAATTCTTTCTTCAAGAAAAAGCCCTCTAGAAAGTGGACATGGCATAGTCCGGATAATGTGACTTTATCATGACGGATCGCAGATATATATTTGAAGATGTCTCAGTGATCAATAGGTTTGATACCGGCAGCGATCACAGGCTTGTGCGTGGTATCTTAAATATAGATCTGCAATTAGAGAGACTACGTCTGATGAAGTCAACTCTCCGACCAAAACCGTTGCAAAGTGTAAGCTCCGAACAATTCCAAATTGAGCTCAAGAACCGGTTCGAGCTGCTGGAAACCAACTTGAACATTGACCAACGATTCACCAATTTCGTAGATGTCGTTCGTGAAGTGGGACGCAAATACTGTCAGAACGATCATAAAAGGGTGTCAAAGATATCCGAAGATACCCGTAAACTTATGGAGCAGAGACGAGAGACTTCCTCAGCATTGCCTGAGTGGCATACTTTGAACAAGCGCGTCAAGAAGCGAATAAGATTCGACCTCCGGTGCTCCAACACCCGCAATATACAAAATGCGATCGAGCAAAACCGAGGTTCGAAAGTGTTCGCTAAGCGACTTGAGAGGAGCCACTTAACAAAGTTGAGAAACACCGTCGGTAAAATCGTAACGTCTCAAGCAGAGGTCCTAGAGGAGATCGAACGATTTTACTCTCAACTATACTCCTCCAAAGCTCCAAAATCGGCTCAAGACACGAACGACAAACGTGCGACATTGACCCGCCACTACACCGAAGACATCCCAGACGTTGACCTTGGCGAGATGCGAATAGCCCTCAATCAACTTAGCACCTGGCGATGACGGCATCACATCAGAGCTTCTACGTGCAGGAGGTACTCCGATCCTGAAAGAGCTAGCAGAGCTCTTTAATGACGTCATTGCAAACGGAACAACGCCAAAAGCATGGAGCAAGAGTGTGGTAATTCTTTTCTTTAAGAAGGGTGACAAGGAGCTTCTGAAGAACTATCGGCCGATATCACTCTTGAGCCATGTTTATAAGTTGTTTTCGAGGGTGATCACAAATCGCCTCGCCCGAAGACTTGACGATTTTCAACCTCCGGAGCAGGCTGGGTTTCGAAAAGGCTACAGCACCGTAGACCACATCCACACCTTAAGGCAGATTATACAGAAGACCGAAGAGTATAATCTTCCACTCTGCCTTGCTTTTGTGGACTACGAGAAAGCCTTCGACTCTATCGAAACTTGGGCTGTTCTGGAGTCACTGCAGAGATGCCAAGTCGATTGGTTGCCATTGATGCCATTTCAGCTTGCTAATGGTTTGAGCTATGTCGGCGACCTTGGTTCTCTTACGGATCTCTTCATTCCGAATCCTGTCCTTAAGAGAAACTCCTAACATAGCCCTCTCCATAGCTCTCTGAGTGACTTTAAATTTGTGGATCAAGCCTTTTGTTAGTGTCCACGTTTCAGCGCCATAAGTGAGGACGGGAAGGACACATTGATTGAAGACTTTCGTCTTCAGGCATTGAGGTATTGACGATGAGAAGACCTGACTTAATTTTCCAAACGCCGCCCAGCCCAGCCGTATCCTTCTGTTGGCTTCTTCGTCGAAATTGTTTCTACCCAATTGTATGGTCTGACCAAGGTAGTTGTACTCTGAAACAATTTCGATTCCAACATTTTCGACGTTCACGGGTATCGGGACAACATGTTGATTGAACATAACCGTGGTTTTGTCCATGTTTATCCCGAGACCAACTCGTCTGGAAGAGCGGCTTAGACTACTCAGCATCTGCTCCAGATCTTCTGGAGTCTCTGCCAGGATAACCACATCGTCGGCGAACCGCAGGTGTGAGATGTATTCGCCATTAGCAAGCTGAAATGGCAGTGGGCAGGCCATGCTTGTCGCAGAAGCGATGGCTGTTGGGGCCGAAAAGTCCTAGAGTGGAGACCGCGAACAAATAAGCATAGTGTGGGGCGCCCTCCAGCACGTTGGACTGACGATATAAAGCGGGTGGCGGGAAGTGGCTGGATGAGGAAGGCTGAGGACCGGGTGTGGTGGCGTTCTCTGGGAAAGGCCTATGTGCAGCAGTGGACGTCCGCAGGCTGAGATGATGATGATGATGATGATACTAGTATAGTTTATCATAGAGAATAAAAGTTAATAGTAGTTTTTTTTTCTCTATCAAAATCAAGGTATACCATAATAAAACTATATCTATAATACCCGTAATTTTATTTTCAAGGATAATAATAGACCACATTTAGTCAAAAGTAACAGACTGTTCAAGAGAGAAGGATGTGAAATGTAATAGTACTCTTAACAATTTTATTGCCTACTTAGTCTCCACCGAACTTATCAGCCCTTTGTGACAGGAACTGCTTGTTACTAGAATACTAAGGCACTGAATGGTCATATAACATTCAGTATAGCTACTCCCCTTCATAGGTACAAGAGAATGTCTTAATATGTATAGTAGTTGACCAAATGACCATTATTGAAAATTTTAAGATTTAAATATTTAACATCAATTTTTAAAACTGAATGCACAAGCTATTAAATAGCTGAATGCTAAAAAAATGCTATAAGGTTGAAAAAATAATCAAAATTTGAAAATTCTGTCCTCTTCAAGCATTAGTATTTTAATATCTATGAAGTTGATAGTTTTAAGCAGAATAATATTAGGCCTAAACCATGATAGAATGTTATTATCATGGTTCCTATCTAAGGAGCAAGATGAAGTCATCATAATCTTTTAACTTAAGCATTCGAAATATGTATTGCTATTCAATTTCTTCTGGTAGGTTTAACTTTAAATCAAAAGAATAGTCTAAAACCACTTTATTTATACAGGGTGGGCCAGACCAGGTGGATATAAAATTTTTTTTAGATTGGTCACTTAGGGGCCTACCAGGACCCGGAAGGAAAAAAATCGGTTCCCACCCGATTACGAGAAAAAAAATTTTATTTAAAATTTTGGAAAATCATTGCTTTGACGAACTTTTAATTTTTTTTTAATTTTTCCAGTGACAATTTCCGCAATTTTTTTATGGAATATCTTTACCTAATAACTGTACTCTCTTAGAAAAAAATTTCAGTCTGGTTAGCTGGTTTTAAGAGCATTAAATTTTAAATTATTTCAAGAAAATTAAGTTCATCCAATATCTACAGAAAACTTTAAAATTCCATTAAAAATAAAAAAAGAGGTTCGTAGCACTGGTGATTTTTTAAAAACTGTAGCAACTTATGTTCTTTTGATTGCCACAAGAAAAATTGTATGTCAATGTGCCGGATAAAAAGTTATGATTTTTCAAAAGTCTTCGTTCCTCATTCGTGTAAATAACGACCTTATTGAAAAAAATGTTTATTGTTTGTGGAGACTGCAGTATGTCCTTTAATTTTAACTGCCTCGTTGGTCTCGTGTTTGACTGCGGCCGACGAGGTCCCGGGTTCGAGTCCCGGGTCGGACCATATCAAGTATTGGGGTTTTCCGTAAGAAATTCTCAGTACTAGCCCGGAGTTAGGAAGTTGGCGTTGTTTCACCCCCGTACCTTGGAGAGCACGTAAAGCCGTTGGTCCTGCGCCTAATCTCTCTTCGCCTGCGCCTAATCTCTCTCCGGTCGTGTCAAATTTTACGTCTTATCGGGCTATGAGAGTAAAGAAACAGAGAGTGCACCTGTGTTGGCGCACACACTTGTGCACTTTAATATCTCCCGCACAGATGGTTAATCTCTCTGGAGATATATCACCGTGGTCGAAATTTGGTCGGAAGGACATTAATCCTTTAATGATTGACGGTATCTACATTTTTAAGAGAAAGAAAAATAAAACAATGTTTTATTTTTCCGAATTTCGGTCACGGCGGCGGCCTATCTTCAGAGAGATTAACCATCTGTGCGGGAGATATTAAAGTGCACAAGTGTGTGCGCCAACACAGGTGCACTCTCTGTTTCTTTACTCTCATAGCCCGATAGGACGGAAAATTTGACACGACCGGAGAGAGATTAGGCGCAGGCGAAGAGAGATTAGGCGCAGGACCAACGGCTTTACGTGCTCTCCAAGGTACGGGGGTGAAACAACGCCAACTTCCTATCTCCGGGCTAGTACTGAGAATTTCTTACGGAAAACTCCAATACTTGATATGGTCCGACCCCGGACTCGAACCCGGGACCTCGTCGGCCGCAGTCAAACACGAGACCAACGAGGCAGTTAAAATTAAAGGACATACTGCAGTCTCCACAAACAATTAACATTTTTTTCAATAAGGTCATTATTTACACAAATGAGGAAAAGACTTTTGAAAAATCATAACTTTTTATCCGGCACATTGACATACAATTTTTCTTTTGGCAATCAAAAGAACATAAGTTGCTACAGTTTTTAAAAAATCACCAGTGCTATGAACCTCTTTTTTTATTTTTAATGGAATTTTAAAGTTTTCTGTAGATTTTGGATGAACTTAATTTTCTTGAAATAATTTAAAATTTAATGCTCTTAAAACCAGCTAACCAGACTGGAATTTTTTCCTAAGAGAGTACAGTTATTAGGTAAAGATATTCCATAAAAAAATAGCGGAAATTGTCACTGGAAAAATTAAAAATAAATTAAAAGTTCGTCAAAGCAATGATTTTCCAAAATTTTAAATAAATTTTTTTTTCTCGTAATCGGGTGGGAACCGATTTTTTTCCTTCCGGGTCCTGGTAGGCCCCTAAGTGAACAATCTAAAAAAAATTTTATATCCACCTGGTCTGGCCCACCCTGTATATATGGGTTTGTATTATAAATTTATTTATTTGTATGGGTAATTCTATGTTTAAATAATTATACTAGCGGCACGCTATGATGGCCGGTTTGACGTTTGTCCGCTCATGAAGTTCCGTTAATTGATAACGACTTTGAAGGAAATAATTGTATTACGTTATTGACGATAGTGATGTGCAGAGATTCATAAATTTTATCGAATGTAGTTTTAGGTTTAGGACTCAAAATTTATTAATTTATAAATTTTAAACCGGCCATCATAGCGTGCCGCTAGTATACTAACTCGTTCAAACACACAGCAACAGAGCTATAGATGAACTTCATATTTTGGATGGATTCCATTGAAGACTGACATAGGCTGTTACATTTTATCGAAAATTAAGAAAGGGTTCCTTCAAAATTAAAAAAAAATTGGTTGTCAGTAAATTCGGTTTACGGACGATAGTTTTAGGTGATAACGTCATAAAGAAACATTGACGATGACTGGCGGGCGGCGGCGGGCTCGCTAACGCTTGCGCCGATCATGCCTCTCTATCGCTTGTTCCGCGCTCTCGCTTGCACGCTCAGGCAAAGGCGGAACGTGACACTTTTTCGTTCGTGCAGCCAGTGTTCATCGATTTATAAGACGTTATCACGTTAAAAATCCACACAAATAAGGTCACTGCAAAAGCTAGTTCATTATAAGCTTTTTCTCAGCTTAACAGTACTACTAGGCGTACCTACTGGTACAATAATGCAGGTGACGATGATTGGGCTGGAAGCAATGATTTCTTTGCACAGTTGGTATATCTATGAACTTCTCTCTGCTAGGAAATCCTCCCACTTTAATAAAATTATGAACTCGGAAAGTATAAATAAGTACTTGTACATACACACACTTCTTTAGGATTAAAATTGGTTAACACGTAATAAAACTTCAAATTACCGTTAGAAAAGCAAGAGAAAGTGGTAAATAGTAGTCAGTACGTATCTAACAAACTATTAAACAAGATAATTTATAAATACAACAGAAAATTAAGTTTATTAAATGTAACAACTACTACTGTAAAATTCGAATAATTCAGCTAAAAACAAACTACTTTGCTATGGGAACGTTACGATAACATAGGTGAAAACACCATTAAAAAAGTAATGTACTTACAGTTTTCCTAACGAGTAAATCAGCAACTGCAGTCACAATATTCAGAATTCACTTAATTTTACTATTTCAATACAAAATAATATAAAATCAGTCTTGTAATTTAGATTATTTCAATAGAGGTTACTTGTCAACGTCAAGTCAAACCACACCACAGAATACACCACTCCTAGTCTCCGTATATATTATTATACTCTTTGCTCCTAGTCAAACTGTCAAATAAAACCATGTTAGGAAATAAATAAAACCATGGTAGGTAGTATTTGCTACCTTCATGAATAAAACTGTCTTTCCACAAAAGTTGGTTCCACAAGGATCATGTTCCGGTCTGTGCACTACTGTCTTTGGTTTAGTGAATAGTGATGTCACCATATTATGTCACCGCCACCGGTCCTAGACTTGGTATCACGTCTTGAGAAAAAACCGTCTGTATAAGGAAAAAACATTTGAACCACAGAATATAAATTCGACTACTCTCAGCTACAGTCGACTTTCACTTAAAGGTACCTAATTATTTTTCCCGACTACGACAGCCAAAAGGAAGGGTTATGATTTTAGCAGTCTATATGTAAGTATATATAATATGTATCTATTTACGTATGCTGCACGTACGGGTTACAATTTTTTAACTTTTATTCTTGTTGAAAGTACCGTCTTCGATATTGGGGTTCTACAAGCGGAACCCTTTAGGATCCCTTGGTTGTCAGTCTGTCCTATTGACTTACTTATTTAATTGAAGGCCCCATTTCTCAGAAATGGCTTGAGATCTGCGATTGAGTTTAAAATCTTGAATTCAATACAGACTTCTTTAGTTACTTATTTTTTCGTATAGCTGATGGTACTTGTAAATATCAAAATTGAAAAGAATTTTTATTTTCCGTATTCATAGGTATTTTCATCGAAAAATAGCCGAAATCGATTATTTTACGAGTGAAAACTACAGGGAATTGAAGTAGGGATATTCTAAACCAGTAATTCCCAAAGTGGTCCAGGTGGACCCCCAGGGGTCCACGGGAGACTCGACGGGGGTCTACGTTGGCGTGACAGAAAAATGGGGGTTCACAATTCGTAAGCGGGGGTCGATAGTGAAGCCGCCGCCGACGCGCCGTCTGCAACGCTTGTTCAGACGTGCAAAGGGACCAAATACGACTTGTGGGTGGTGTGTGTGCTTGCAATCTTGCATGAACTTGTTTGATTCTTCACCAATATAAATACGAATGCCAAGAATAAACGTTACTCATTTGTTCCCGGAATTTCGGAGAGAAAAGTACCTAAAGTGAATCGATCTTAGTGATTGCCAGCGACGGAAAAAGTAAGTAGGCTGCCTTTTCCTATACATACTTTTATTTTATTTATTACTTATTTATTTATTTAGAACAGAAATCCGAGAAAGGTAGAACTTTTTGTCCCTAATTTATTAGTAATTGTTTATTTCCCGACTGTGTGGTGTTTCACTAATATAAGTCATCTTTATTATCAACCCAGCGAGGTCTCCTCTAAGAGAAGGGTTACAGGCCATAGTCCACCATGCTGGCCCAATGCGAATTGGTGGACTTCACACACCTTCGAGAACATTATGGAGAACTCTCAGGTGTTACGTGTACGTTATTAATGTTTAATTTTGATTGCAGGTACAATTATATTTTGATTTACTATACTTACTTAATATAATATTGTAAAATATGATAACAATAATAACTAGTGGTTCGCCCCGAACTGAGACCTCGCGGTAACGGTATCCCATGATTATTCATTCAATCGATACATGATAACCAAAACTGACATTATTATTATGCCCGTTTTCACCAAACATACCTAAATCATCCCCTAAGTAGGAGTCTCTTAACGTAGGTAGCTCCTAAATACAATCCTAAGTCCTAACATCCGTCCCAATATCCTTTTAGGTGTCCCGTACAGGATCGTGATAAATAAGTTGACAGAAAACATCAATCACCTAACTTATAGGTAGCCCGTAAAGGTTAGGGAACGTTAGTGAAAACATTGAATTATTTATCAAACATTGAATTTAACTCGTAGTTCCATGGGAATAGTTACTGACTGCGCCATCTATTAGCATTATTGTGAAGCTATGTTGATGCTATATGAATTACTGACGCCCATTAAAAATTAAATAATCTCGTTTCTTTATAATATTCATATAATTTTAGTATTTGTTGTTCAAGTACAGGATATAAGTGACCTAAAAACATAAAATCAGTTTGAAAATCCATAGCGGATTTTTCTAGAGAGCGTCTTCAAGCGAGCGTATAAAATCGCCACTTTGAAAGCCCCCCATTTCGTCAATTTTAAGGGAAAAATTAAAAAAAAAATATTTTTGTACTCAGTTCAAAATTATCTTTAAAATGATACGTAACAATTTTATGTAACGCGATTTTTTTTTTTTTACTTCGCATTCGCTTCTATGAGAGCCCCCCTGAAATAAAGATTTTTATAACTTTTTAAGCCATTTTCGGCTGGAGGCCATCGGTTTACATATTATATCTAAATTTGAAGTAATTACGTTCAGTAATTCAAAAGTTATAAGGCTCTGACAGACGGACGGACGGACGGACGGACGGACGGACAAGTGCAAATCGCCCTAGTTAACTCAAAGACCTTCGCTTCGCTCGGTCGATAATTAATAGTTACTTACATAGTATTTGAATAAATACAACACAAGAAAATATACTATTTTTTTATTTTTACCACTCCGAGTTTTCTAAATAAAATAAGTGAGAATTGATTGGTTTTTGTGCTGTGAGTAGATGTCAAAAATGTAAGCTTGAGATGGAATCACTTCTTTTTGAATGGTCAACTTTACTTTTGACATCCACTCACAGCACAATCAATTAATTAATTTACCAATCAATTCTCTTTTTTTTTTCAAAGAATGTTGTTTTCGTGGTTGGAACTCACTCGCAACGCCAATTTTCATAATTTATCTTCACATTTTTTGTCGACTGGAAATATGATAGAAATTTAGCTGCAGGGGGTCCACCGGAACCAGCAAACTTTTGAAAGGGGTCTATGAGCAAAAAAAGTTTGGGAACCTCTGTTCTAAACAAACATTTTTTTAATCTTATTTATTTATTTGAAATTTAACGAAGGCAATTGAAAATTATTGAACAGCTTTCTTCTTAACTATAATAAGTGCAAAACATTTTATTGCACTGAAGGCACACAAAAATTACTTATTACGGAGACCAGTTCTAATGTATATATATATATTAAATGATCAATTACCAATTACTATATATATATATATATATATATATATATATATATACCTTTCTGTAAATCAACAGTTATTTATGCTACTGTTGTATAATAAGGGGTATTAAAACACGAATGTGATAATAGTATCACATGAGTGTTTTAATACCTAATTATCAACAGTTGCATACAAGACTATCTACTCCCATAATATGAATCCTCTATAAAGGTTCTGAAACAGTTAGCTTACTGCATATTAAAATAGCCATTCATAGTACCTAACCTAATTAATATCATCCATTACTGAGTATATACAAATAAACTAAGTATTAATGAAAGAATTATTTATCGTAGTAGTAATTAACATTTTGCAATTATTGGAAATAAACTAAAAGTACTTCGTCAGAAAATGATTTACTTCCCTTCGATATTTTCCAATTGATAAAATCTTGATACGCTTTTTCATAATGCTTTCTTGATTTTTCCGGTAGTAATTATTTGGATTAAACGCGCGTGAATGACAATGTTCTTTTTTTGAAATTCATACAATTTTTTTTAATTCATAGATACCACGCATCGAACAGTAAGAATGTGGCTGTCTGTGGAGTAAACCTTTGCTCAGAAGGGATCGAAAAAAACAAAGGAGTGTTATTATGAAATTCAGTAAGTACAACATTATATCATCCGTTTGGATGACATTATGGTTATTAAGAGATTGGGTGTTTTAATGTTGGCAATAAGCTAACTGTTTCAGAATCTTTTATAGAGGATTTAAAGCATGGGAGTAGATAAAATTATTATTTTAATCACAAACAGTAACATAATTCATAATAATTGATAAGTAGAAAAACTGTATCAATTCAAATTTAAATATCCCGTGATTAGAATAATTTTTATGAGAATAATATTTTTTGAACACAATCAGTACATAAGCATAATTAAAATTATTACATTGCTAGAAGTTTGACTTTGAACGCTAAACACTGAGCAAAAAATAAATAGTAATATAGTCCATAGTTATATATTTTCTTTAATAAAACTTGGATAAAATTATTGCTTACGCATCGGCGCTGAATTACAAAAATATACATAAGTATGTAGTTACTAAGTATAATATTGACCTTGGTATAGGTACTGTATTTATGAACTAAAATGTATTAAGTAGGTATGCATTTTTAGAAATAATAATAATAATTATTATTATAGCTACAAGTACTTTAAATAGTTATTCTTTTCTAATTTTAATTTAAAATAAATGTTGTTTATAAGATTTTGTGCACAATACAGACCATACTATACTTTTATTTGTAATGCAAGTAGCCTATTCTATTCCTATGTAATAAAATTGTGAATTCACCATAATATTTATTTATATTTACTTACTGAAAGTTTAAAGCGAAAAAAAGGCTTTCTTATTGTGACAGAAGACTTGCTCAAAATATGTTTTAGGGTGTAAAAGAACAAGTAAACACTATACCACAAATTATCTAAAATGTTTTGTCTTTCTTCTAATTCATTCATCAATATAAATGCAAAATCAAACACTTTGACATGCTACACAATGTGGCAAACCTATTTCAAACTATATTTTATTTTATACGAACAAGGGAGAGAGAATTCACTAATTTCTTAAACACCGAAGTCTTTAGTGCTAAAAACCTTTATTATTACTTGCTAAACATTAATTAGATTTATCTTAAACAGTTTTTGCTTCAAAATGGGAACTGTCAACTTCAGGTAGGTAGGCACTTATTGGATTTTGTAGTTATGTATAATATGTCTATTTATTTTTTCATTTTAAATTCATTTTTAGTGATCCCAAATTTTTAAGATGTACAAATCTACGAAAACTATATGGCCATCTTTTTAGGTATACATATTATAATATGTATTTGTTATTCAGTTAATCTGTGGTTAAATATTGTGAACTAAATCATTAACGTAAATCTGGCTTCAATATACCTATTAATAAAATGCTACTTCGTTCATATATGTATAAAATATTAAACTTTAGGTTTCTAAATGTAACTTATTACCTACTTAATATGGCATTATGCTTAGAAATTCCCAATGTACATTTAATTTATATTACAAAATAAATAACACTTTCACTGACGCAAAACTAAAATCTTCCATCGATGTACATAAAATATTATAACCTAATATTACATAAACGGTATTAAATTCATCCAATACTCGAATGTGCGATGTTTTGTGGTAGATGATTGAATTTAATAAATATTTTAAGTAGATAACATGAACTGGGTGAGTAATCACTTATAAAGATTACATCGAAACAATAATTGTCATTAAAAAAAAAGAAATCAAGGTTTCTTTACGGTACGTAACGGTAAACGGTACCGTTTTTTGTTACGGTAAAGATTAGGTATTTGACTGTAGTCAAAATGTTGATATTCATTATTTGAAAATGTAACATGTAAGCATAACATTTGTAAAAACAGAAAATAAACCGGTCCAAAAACAAATAAGTTAAAGAGCTTTAAGGTTTCCTGTTAGACAGAGAGAGCGCTACTCAAGTGTGATGTCACAATTCACCGGCTCCATACACGCTCCAAGAAAATTTCGTTTTAGAAAGAGACAGATATAGTCACAGTAAAACAGCTTATAATTCCGAAACTAGTAAAGATATTTAAAAAAGAGAAATGGCATTGTGTTATAATATTTAAAAACGTTATTTCAAATAAATAAAAACATATCAGTCAAATACCCAATTCATCTGCTTTCAACTTTTGGCGATGCCTCATGTAAAACGAACTTTTAGGCCCCAAAAGATATCTACATCGATTATAATATTAACTGCTGAGGACTAAAATATAGCCAATAAACGCAATTTTGCGCACGTTTTAAACGGAAAGAAAATTCATGAATAATTTTGACTAGTAACTGCTTCTTTGTAAATTAAAAAGACAAAGATAAATAGTTTTATTTGTAGACAATAATTTTGTTTGGATATCTATCACAGATTTTGTTTAACTGGGTATCTCTCGCCAAACACGACCAATATAAGTAATAACCTTAACTACGTCTATCTAAATGTCTATTTAGTTTAAAAGATCCGTAACTTGTTTACAAATAGATTATGCAGTTGATTTTTCCATGATCCAAAACATGTTTAAAGCATAGCATAATTTTTAACGGGAGCATTTTGTGATAGCTATACCCTATGGCGTGTTGCTGCACCGCAAAATATTCGTTTTCAGATCGTTCTACTGCAATCAAATTATTTAAATTAATATTTGTTGTGTGCAATCAAATTAGCGCTGCGGTTACACAACGCTGTGGCATACTGTTTTCTATGTATGACTCCGTAGAATCAAGAGCAACGACTCAGCACGCCGTGTGACATCACTATCCAGCAGGTCTAGCATGCACGCGCGAGAAAATTTTGTTCCCCCCTTTCCCCTTTTCTCGTATTATCTCTATATCTCTATCGAAACATGGTTGCACACCATGATACGTCTCGTTACGTCAAAAGTAGAGATAATTTTTTTTTCTCTATTTTTCTCTAGGAACTCTAACATGGCAAGTGGCTACGTCCTTTTCTCGAATTTTGAAGTTTGAAAGAGTAAACGAGAAATCAGTCTACATCGACAATATCTCTCTCTCTCTCCCTTCGCGAGATATCACTTCGACGTGCATGATAGGCCTGCAGGCTATCTGGCAAATATGGGTCACATAAACATATTAATTATGTAGGTATTCGCTTTAACTGACATGTTTTCAGAACACTCTTAAACTATACAATAAAACACCTAAATGCAAGTAATTTTAATAAATATGAATCTCGTTCACACATTGCAATTTATACTTTTTATTTAGTTCTTAGAAATTTTTGGTAGGTATGCCACCAATGCCGTGATTTACCTAATACATAAGAATACCTAAGGTTGTTCATGCTTTTACATTTATAAAAAATGTGTGGCCTTATTTCATTGCATTACACACTTTATTACAATATTTAGTACAAAAGTGACAAAGATACAGCAATAACTTATTTTATTAGTCTCCAAATATATTAATAGGATTTCTTGTAATTATCACTAATTGTACTCTGCAACATATTGTTTAGGATGAACCAAGGCTTATTTTATACTATTTGGTACAATGTGAAGCTCAAAACTTTGGTTCTTAATAGAAAACTTATACCAGAAAGAATTCACGGTATTTTATTAGTTGAGACGTTTCGTACGTTATTAAAGTAAGTAAATGTTGAAACTAGTGATATAATGAGCACATACGTGCTGACTTGATCTTATATTTTACAAAGTTCAAAAACATTTCAGAAAAACGTAAAACATAGTCGAAAAATTCAATGAATAAAGAAATTTTTCTAAACCGCCATGGAAATAGGAAGAACCTAATGCTTCATACCATAGAGAACAAACCTTTCATAAATACTTTTAAAACGTGTAATTAATTACCATGGAAGAAGTATTATTTACAACTAAGATTTAAAAACATGCACACACGCACAATTCGAGTACACAAAATGGCGCAAAATCATTATGATGTCTCGATTTGTGCATGTGTAAGTATTTTTATCTACTCCAACATCGAAAAGTTCCAATTTCGAATTTGACAGCTGCATCGAAATGAACCCTCTTTCGGTTTTGCTTCTCATTTCGATGCAGCTCGTTGTATGGGAGCTGAATCGAAATGGTTATCTTCTTAAAATAGGATACCTAAAGCTAAGGCTCTGAGTTCTGGCACTTTTGTACCGTTCATACGACAGAGGCGCCACAGGCGGCTGATGGCGGCTTACGGAGTTACTTTTTGTTGACAGAGGCGCCACAGGCGGCTGGTGGCGGCTTACGGAGTCACTTTTTGTTACTTTATTGATCCTACGTCGTATTTTGTTACTGATTTTATTTTCCTTGTAGATAAAATCTTGTATGCAACTGAACGTAATTAGTTATTTTAATTCTCGTACTATCCTATTTTGATACTCGGCAAGCCTCGTATCAAAAAACAGCACTCGAATTAAAATGACCCTCATTACGATGCAGTTGCATAAATAGCTATTTTTACACATTTACATGAAGTAGGTACAGCCTTAGGTACAGCATATTGCAGACCTTCTTAAGGAAGTATTACATTAAATCAACTCTCGTTTATTCTATGTGTATAACACGTTAAAAATATATTAATGGACCTCTCTCGATAACTCGAAACGTGTGGAATATAAATATTTTTGAGGTGTTATACCAACGAGACTCTTTTTTTGTGTATGTATAGGTGTTTCACAAAATAATTATAATTCTGAATTAAGCCATAATAACTCCCGCAGGATATGGCTCAGAAAGTGAATGCACCACCAATTCATAGCTGGGGACATTTGATTACGTATTTCATGATAGTTCACCAATAGGCGCGTTTTGCAGCCACAATTCATGTATGAAGCAGTATAAATCATCACTGACGGCCACCTGATCAGGAACAAAAATGAGTACATTATTTTCCGTAAAATATTAGTACCTTATATAATTTGTAAAAATAAATTTCAAATCGTAAAAATTTTGCAGTCAAAGAACTATCCCCAAGGATAGTTATAACGTTTCGGCACTATCGCGTGTAGAAGCCGGATAGAAGTATGAGTTTAATTTGCACCACTATACCCCTTCCAAGTTAGCCCGCTACCATCTTAGATTGCATGGTCACTTATAAACCAAAGGCTACCTTGTCATTGAATAAAAATTAAAAAAAAAACATCCTCCACTTTTTCAAGTACCTAGTGTTAAAAACCATTTCTTTTTTCGTCAAGTAGCCATTAATTTTAAACAAGAATTGTCCTGTAACTTTTTAAGTAGTTTTTAAATACATAATTCATTCTTCGTCAATTAACCATTAATTTTGAACAAGAATAGTCCTCCATTTATTCAAGTTGTTTTTTAAACATTTCTTTCTTCGCCAACTCGTCATTAATTTTAAGCAAAAATATTTTACTATTAAATATTGTTCTATCCCAACAACCGTATTCCTCACAATAACCTTTTCCTATGGTGTAATACCGACCTTATACGGAGTGGGGTTCAGGTTCCTCTTAATATCCTGTCGCAGCGTACGCAAGGATGCCTGCACCCTCTCCCGCACTTCCACTAGCGGCTTTGGCCGAATACATATTCGTCCATCCTTCCAGTACACCTGGAATTCAAAAGGTCTAAAATATTATCCAGAGTATTTTATCTATCTGTTATCTCATGGAATAACGACAGGTGAGTTTTTGCGCCCTAGCGCCCTCCTATGTTGCGATATCTATTTGTACATTTTGTATTAGGAATTTAGGAGGCATGCGATCCTACACACTGCTGTGACAGTAAGGGCCTATTTCACCAATTGCTGATAAAGGTCTGATAGCCTATCCACAACTTGACGGATAGTGTTTAAATTTCTGTTTCATAAGTATCTGATGTCAATCTGACAGTTAAACTCAAAAATATCACAGAGATTCATCCAGCAGTTATTTTATCTGTTAGATATATATCAGGCACTTTATCAGCAAGTGGTGAAACAGGCCATAAATCTATGAAAAGATGTCACAATTTTATCGACCGATAAGAACACAACTGTGTGAGGGGAGGCTTAACTGCCATGCCGTAATCGTAGTCACGACGGGACAGAAAAATCACAAGTTAAAGCAGATATAGGCAGAATCTTACTCGCTTTCTCTTCTTATATTTTTACGAAAAACCAGTGTTGTTCGAACAAAAAGTACACTGACAACATAACAATTTGACTTTTATGCACCCACGTGTTCCAAGCGACGTAGTTAAAGCTATCTTGAAGGGAAATATGAACAGAACTCGGGAACTGTGGAGAGTGTAGTTCTAGTGAGTGTAAATGTGTGGAATGGTATATTTTGATTATATAGGTACGGTACCTTATAAAGATGCTCCACTTTGCTCGGTATGACATAAGCCCGCTTCGACTCTTGGAAGGGATGCCGGCACAGAACCTTCTGGCCCACCACCGGCGCGGGCTCCAAGGAACGCTGGAGCAAATCTATCAGTGCGTGGCCATCCGCACCGAACAACCTGTATGCCTACAACAATAAAATATATCACTTAAAATGGAGATTTCATATTAAATGAGACAGATTAACGTTAACACACACTTGAATTTCATTAATTGCAGCCCATCGCTATGCTGCATTAATTCATGCTGTATTCAAATATGTGGATAATTTTAATAAAGAATTATGTCTTCTTCTTCTTCTTCTTTATCAACCTATAGACGTCCACTGCTGGACAAAGGTCTCCTGCATGGACTTCCACAGGCTTCGGTCTTGCGCCGCTTGGATCCAGCGGCTCCCTGCGACGCGTTGGATGTCGGTCCAACTAGTGGGGGGTCTGCGAACACTGCGTTTCCCGGTGCAGAGTCGCCACTCCAGCACCTTGGGACCCCAACGACCATCGGCACTTCTAACTATTATATACTATATAATATTATCTTGAGACGCAAAAAATATAAAAGATTAGCCGATGCCCGCGACTTCGTCTGCGTGGATTTAGTTTTTAAAATTCCTCGGGAACTCTTTGATTTTCCGGGACAAAAAGTTGCCTAGTATGTCACTCTCCAGGTCCTCAACTATACCCATGCAAAAAATCACGTTGATTCGCGGCGACTAACCAACAAACAAACACCTTTCGCATTTATTATATTAGTATGATTTGACTCACTAATTTTAGCGGTTTATAGCTTTTTAGACACTAGACAGTAAAAACTAAATGAACTTGAGGTTGGATCACATCTTACCTCTTTGTGACCAGGGATTGTCACTTTGCCCACATCTTGGCTCAGTTTAATTCTGGGCTGGCCGTTGATTTCCACTAGTTTATAGACACATCCTAATGCTGGTTGGCGTTGGCAGGTTACTGTAATAATAATTGAAACACAAATTAATTACTTAAGCATTTTTCTGCATCTTCATTTTAGGAAAACGGTCGCAGTCATACCAATCTCTACTAAAACCGGCTAAGTGCGTGTCGGGCCACGCGCAGTGTAGGGTTCCGTAGTTACAAGTCACAAATATTATTACTGACCTAGGGTAGTGCTTTTATTTTATTTGTGAATATTGAATTTATTTTGAGTTCCATGGTTTAAATATTATAATATACTACAAAATATGCAACTTACACTACATGTAATCCCAAACCTAGAAAAAATAGATATAACTCCTTAACTTATGAACTCTACAAGCCGTGATAGTTTTCTGCTGCTGTGAATTTTTTCATGTATCCTATAAACAACCATTTAGCTGGCAGGGGGGGGGGGGGGACACTTGATTATAATAAAATTTAGCACTTTAAAATATCATAATTCACAAACGGATCCCTGAATCGAAAAATGATGTTCCCACACCCACAATAGTTTTTCCCCACTCTGCATGTAGGGGAGGTACGGTAGTAAATATTACGTCTATGGGGACCAGACATGAGATTTTTAATGTCGTAATAATATGATGACGTTAGAAATAATGTAATTATGTCACCACTGATTTGATTTTTTAATCTGACTGCTAATAAAAGATAATACTATGAAGATTTATACATATTATTAAGATAACATCATATTATGACAAGAAAAACAGTTGATAAGTTTGCTACGTAATATCTTCGACAGAAAACCGATATCATTTTTAAACAGTTACTCAAAACTTTTGATACGGTCATATAGTACGCACTATGCAGTATATTTTTATATTTTAAGTATGTAAGTACTAAGTTTGCACATCCTAACTTTAGCCTATTTTCAATGTGCTCCAAATGATATGCATTCATATTATAATACATATACCACTTATTTATAAGAAAAACGAAAACAAGTGAAAATTTAAAACACCCCCGACATGTGAATCTATGGCCAAACTATATATGATATATTATACGGTATACCTGAAATCCTGTTACGGAGTTTTCTGCTCCATCATTAGATCCTCCGCCTCGATCCTTAATCATCATCTATCTTACACCTACTCATTGGAGACCACTCAAATGGACCCAAACACACTATATCTGTTGTAAGTTGCTGACGAATTGGGTATCCCACAGACTAGTTGATGCTGCAGCATCAGCTCAAGGTTACAATGCCTTGGAAATAATCCGAACAGTACACCAAATTTTAAATCAATCGCACCAGTGAAAGCTTGTAAGACCTTTTAATCAAGTAGGAAAATGAGCTGATAATCTTCAAATGCCTGAGCAGATCTTCATAAATTATAGCTAAGATCCACTCGATTACGTTAGCTTTCAAACAGAAAACAAAATCGGTCTATTAGGCTGCTACGACGGAACAGACAGACAGACTCATACACAAATACACACGTCAAACTCATAACACCCCTCTTTTTTTAGTTTCTTGCCGGCTCTTCTCAGCAGAATCTGCTTGAAAATACTTGTCATAAGAGCCACAGGTTGACCTACGTGAAATAAATAATTTTGAATTTGAATTTATAGGGTACAGACAGACATGCTGATAGTGATAACCGAGCGATAATAGCGATCCTTTTCCATAATCAGTATCGGAAACCTTAAAATGGTTAAGTAATAACATGACAAGCAAAATGTCTAAAAATATATCTTATATCATTTTAGGCGTACTCATAGAGATAGCTGTTAAGGCTTCTGCCGATAAGATAATAATTATGTCGTTGATAACTATTTCGATTAAATATTATGTCTATGTGAGTTGGTAAGTTTATCTATAACTAGCTGATGCCCGCGACTTCGTCCGCGTGGATAGAATTTTCTTTGCTATAAACCTCACGGAGCCCGAGACCTTTCCAACGAATGCAAAACCGTGGAAATCGGTTCGTGCGTTCTGGAGTTATAGCGTCAGGAAGGAAAACCCGACTTATTTTTATATAGTAGATTGTCAATATCTATTGAGTAGGTACTTATGTCAAATTTAGACGGTACCTCGTACACCGTTCATTTTTGCGATCAAATTTTGCGAAAATGAACCCTAAGGCTCTTGGCCCTAAGGGCGAATTTAGACTGTTCATTTTCGATGGTTTGTCGATGAAGCCTCGAAAATTAAAGCAAAAATCTCGAAAAATGAACGATGAACGAGGCAACGTCTAATTTGGCCCTAAACATAATATTTACTACCGTGTCAAAGTGTCAAGCACTTGTAAAAATGTTTATTTGATTTCTATTCTATTCATACTATGCTATGGCCTATAATGTCCTCGATTAGTAGGTAACATAATTATTTTTAAATGATGTCGCAGTAAATAGAAAATTAAAGTTACAGAAAGAAACTCTACGTGAGAACTACATAATATATCGCACTTTTAGAATTATAGAATTAGACCTATTTCGAAATTTCGAGATTAGAGTCATAAATCGTCCTTAGATAGTCAACTTTATCGATTCTTATTATATTAGTCTCATATAATAATAGTTATAGTAAGGACTAGCTGACCCCGCGAACTTCGTACCGCCAGCAAAAATATTTAGTGGTTGGTCACCCTTATCATTTAGGGGTATGAAAAATAGATGTTGGCCGATTCTCAGACCTACTCAATATGCTCACAAAATTTCATGAGAATCGGTCAAGCCGTTTCGGAGGAGTACGGGAACGAACATTGTGACACGAGAATTTTATATATAAGATAGAGTCTACTAAACCACATATAAGACAACGATCGATAAAGATGGCTATCCAAGGTAGTTCTATGACTCCTTTGATAAATTAAGTATATTTAATCAAAATATGACTCAGTTGAAATCTCAAAATTTCAAGTTAGGTCTAAATAATTCTAAAGGTGCGATAGGTATATTTTTCAAAATGTCCAGTTGGTATACGAATATAAGCATACCTACTTCAGTATTATGTATTAAGCAGGAAATAAGTATGTTTATGAACTAATTTTGGATAAACATAGTATTATGACGCAGGTATCGTATTTTATTATTATGTGTATAAAATCGATGTCATTGGATCACACCCTTTGATCCCATAATCTAGTCTCAATTTTCTCAGGGTTTCCAATAAAGGGATCTTAACATAAACACGGAAGGAATATGTACATGAAAGGTAAATCTAATTATAATAATTCTTCTACCAATTCATAATTTATGAAGATTTTCGAATTTCGGCAAAAAATTTTTTTTATAAGTTTACCGACGGACTTGGCAGCATTTCACAGTCTTTAGGTAAACGAAGGTAAGGGTGGTAACGGCCAAAGCCTTTCACCGTAAAATTTTAATCCAGTTTACACAACGTCCTTCTCGCAATTCAAAATTTTGCTTTGTTAATGCGGGCAAAAAACGCTCAAGTATAAAGTAAAAAAAAAAATCTTACCCAAATGAGTTCCAATTCCGAAGCAGTCGATAGCGTGGCCTTGTTCGTGTAAACTGAGTATGGTCTCTTCGTTGATATCATTGGAGGCGACAATGGTCAGGTTGGAGAACCAGGGCAGTTGGAACTTCTCCGCGACCTGGCGGAAGGTGTCTCGAGCAAGCACGGACAAGTACGCCAGGTCTCCACTGTCTAATCGGATACCCACAGCTTTGTAACCACAGTCGTTCAACGCAAGTGCTACCGCGCAGAAGTTCAATAGACCACTCCTGTCAAGAAACGTGTAGTTGTAAGCTGCCGGTGCATGTATACAATTTAATGTGTTGTAATGTAAGTAGTTCTTGCATTTTACGAGTGCGCGTGACTCATTATGGTTATGTTTAAAGCGTAAATAGGTATATAAGTGTAGCGTGTCGCGCGTGACCGCTCCCACCTACGCACACTTAAGCAAAGTTCACGTACCTACACGACTTGTTGTTCGTCGCGACGTAACCACAAGTAAAGTTAACGCGCGCTCGTGAATTGCAAGAACTATACCAGACTACGGGTAAGCATAGTGCGCAGCCTCCCGATTGACTAAAAGTTGCCGATCAAAATCGTATTCATTTGATGGCACTAACGTCAAAATAAAATGAACCATAAGAGCATTGAATTAGAGCTCAATTTCGTATATGCATTCTTATAAGTTTAAGTATGTACGATACGCTCCATAACGCTCCATGTTAAAATCGATTGTATTGAATTTGTTAATTTAAATCAATACGGTCAAGGAATATTTTACTTTGACGCTAATGCCATCAAATGAATACGATTTTGATCGGCAACTTTTAGACAATCGGGGGGCAAATCTCTTACAGTTTTCTCGTTGTAGCTTGGTGTGGGTAACAGATCAATAGAACGTAACTTATTCTGGACTATAATATTGTTGCAATCATAAGGCTCAATCACCACACACACCACCACACCATTAAACTCTATTCAGACTATTTTTTTTCTTTCAGAAAATCTGTTTTGCAATTTGAACTTCATGATTGCAACAATATAGTACAAAATACTTGTAACATTCTATTGACCTGTCACCCGCACCATGCTACGACGAAAAAACTGTACGTACGTTGGACTGGCTATTGATGAGGATAATGGTAATGTCAAATACGTAGGTATTTATAGCATTTTCGCTAATTTATTTCAACAATGATTGCTTACAAAAGTGACTTCAAAAGTGAATCAACATCTCCTGAAAATGCTCCAGTATAAAAGTGAAACGTGCGTAGAGTGCGGTTTAGTGAGTTTGTGTGGTTCCTTGTTCTTCCTGCGTTTCTACAGTTTCTTCGTTGTAGCATTCATATCTATAGTTAAATAGCGACCCGACCCGGCTTCGCACGGGTAGCACTAATTATTATTTATTTGTCTATAGCCAAAAATCACGACAAAAATCTTTTGATCCGATCGCTACCAAACTTCATAGGATCACCGGCTGCCTGTTGGGCTAATCTGAAGATTGCCTGAAAACTTCATCAAAATTCGGTCCAGCCGTTTTAGCCCATAGGGAACATACAAACGTGTCACGTCGATTTTTTAGTGATAACTAATTTGTTGTGTTGGTTAAGGTGCTGGTCAATAAAGTTTCATTTATTTATTTTTTACATATGTATAAATATAGATAGATATTTTATCGCAGCTGCCGACCCACTGTCCGCTTACAGTTGGCGTACAGTTGGTGTGCAGTCCGAAGGCAGTCCGCGTGCATTTGTGTTACAACGGACTGCACAATCGGCGTGCCATTCAAATGCAGAAATTCTGTTTAGTCACTAACCTTGCTTCACCTTGTTCTCATTCACAAATTACTAGCTATCTTTGCGTACTTATTTGATAATGATATAAAACCACAATAATACGTTAGGTATCATAAACATAGTACATATTACTTAGATAGTTAGGTATAATGTAAATAAACGAGATAAAGATAATAAATTCATTCATGGGCGTCGCCAAGGGGGGGGCAGGTTCAGGTAGGGGCAGCTGCCCCCCCCCCCCCCTAGAGACTTGAAAAAATGAAAAAATATAGCCATGCAACCAGTCTCTACATTTGATATGCTTAACCGATAATTCCCGCATGTCGAATGTTAATCCATTCCAAGTTTTCCGAACCACTGGTCTGCCCATAGGTCATAAGTCCGAAATATTGACCTCAACTGAACCTGCGACCTCCCGAATAGGAGATCACAGTCCTAAACTAGGCTATCACTGCTTTACCAACCTACAATTCAAACTTTTTCCATCCTCCCATAATATATCAACTTGCCCCCCCCCCCCCCTTGGCCATCGGCTGGCGACGCCCTTGAATTCATTATTATTAGGCCGGAGTCACATCTGTGCGCATCGATTCGCATTTTGTCCATATAAACGTGGCATTTTGTATGGGGTCGTGTACGTGTCCGATAGACGTCTATTGTTGGACATAGGTCTCTTGTATAGACTTCCACCTGCGTTGAGCTTAGATTGGCTGTATCCAACGGCTCCTTGCAACTCCTTGGAACAGTGCCAACACTGCTCTTCCCAGTGAGAGGTTACTACTTCAGCACCTAGGAACCCCAACGACCATCAGTTCTCCGAACTATATATTGCCACCCTTTGCCACGTTCGCTTCACGACTCGATGAGCTATATCGATAACTCTGCTCTTATCCATATACCTACTAAAAATACAAATATGTCTGTACGACGTAAGACGGTTCAGTTTTATTGAACATATTATATCATATAGTGTGTGTGTGTTGTTCGGCAGCTCGTAGTGTACAGTGTCTCGTGGTTTGGATCGTAATCCGCGATCAATACTCCAATGTACCTTAATCTGACCCAAAACACATTGCGCCGTATGAATAGGACCTTTGATTGGCTAGCTAATTCTTCTGTTTTCTTCTTTGTCAACCGATAGATGTCCACTGCTGGATAAAGGTCTCTTGCATGGACAGCTTCTACAGGCCTCGGTCTTGCGCCGCCTGTATCCAGCTGCTCCCTGTGACTCGTTTGATGTCGACGGTCCACCTAGTGGGGGGTCTGCCAACACTGCGCTTCCCATTGCGGGGTCGCCACTCCAACGACCATCAGCTCTTCGAACTATGTGCCCCGCCCTATTCCACTTCAGTTTCGCGACTCGCTGAGCTATGTCAGCGACTTTGGTTCTCCTACGGCTAGCTAATTATGTGAAATGAAACACAATACATACCTAAAGTAATTCAATATCGTCAGTCAAGGTGCAAACAAGGTAGCGAATAAACATACTAGTTACCTATCTTAGATTGAATTAAAAATAAACATTGGTATAAATAAATTAACATTAAAGCCAGAATCCCACTGCCGCTAATCGCTATCGGATATGATGTTGTTTTGTTCTAAACACTTCTAAAAAGGGAAGTACTTTTCATTCCGGAATATCACGTGCTCCTACGTGTATACTAAATTTTTTTTCGTTTTAATTAGGTAGTTAAAGTGCAGCAAATTGTTAAAAAACGCCATTCATTAAGATAGTATCACCCAAAAGCCCTGCACAGACGATGGAATTTCTGTGCGATTTAGTCCGCAGCACACAAGTCAGCGTGCCGCAGTATGCAAAAGTATTAAAGTTGGCGCCGATTGCGTTACTGCATATAATTCTGTGCGTTTCATTTCGACGGATTAAAAAATTCTGCCGTTTGTGCATAGCCAAAACGGCGGAAGAACCAGCTAGCCACGGATTTACAATTTTGTATTCGAAGTAGCATGCACACTCCTTTGCGTCATATAGACAGTTACATGATGCGACGTAAATAATAATTTCACCGCGAATTTTGGCCATGTGGCCATTAATTTTTCCCCTGACACGATGAAGCACGCATTTCGAAGTGATACTTCTTTATCCGCGGAGAAGTCTATATGCATGTGATTTCATGAAAATGGTTACTAGAAGAAGCGTATTATGGAAAAGAAGTACTAGTTAAGTTAAATGATTTAACCGACTTCCAGAAAAGAAAAAAGTCCTCAATTCGGCCGGTACGGTTACCGTTTTGTTTTGCGTAAACATTTCTTCTTGAATTTCGTCATTATCTTTTAGGTCTTCACTTTTGTATTATTTCATTTCGTGTGGATGCAACTTAAGATGTACCTAACGTGGATAGCTTGTTCTTTCATATCATGCCCCGCAGTCGGTTAGCGGCTTAAGAAAATGTAAAACTATGACTATATGCCGTGTAATGATACTCATGCAATCATATAATAAGTTGTAACTGTGATTGTGTGCAGTCCCTATACAATGCAACTGTGCCCAATGATCAAAATTGTCCCTATCGTTGGTCATATGTTTCTAGGACAATACGTCACACTGAAGCAAAATGTAGGTCCTTGTCAGACGTGTAACTGGTATATGTACATTCGAACGGTTAGTGAAACGCCGTCCACGCGCGATTCACTGCCAAAGCTCGGGAATGTCACGAACTACTAGATAGGAGCGGTATCTACTACCTGGCACCATATTGTTATATGTGCTCGCACTGTTAATACCCAAACTAGCACACCTATGCTTTAAAAACATAGCACCGAAACCGCTGAAGTTTCGTAGGTCCTTTGTACATGTAAAACAGAAGCGATACTGCCCGTTGTAACGCAGATTTGCCTTTTCTAACTCTGTCCCGCGGTCACCGACTTCGTCAGTTTCGCTATAAGTATTTGTTTCTTATAGTCATAGGTGTGTTGCATTCAGCGTTCCAATTGGGTATTTGACTGATATTTATTATTTATTTAAAATAACGTTTTTAAATATTATAACACAATGCCATTTCTCTTTTTTTAATATCTTTACTAGTTTCGGAATTATAGACTTTTTTACTGTGACTTTACCTGTCTCTTTCTAAAACGAAATTTTATATGGAGAGTGTATGAAGCTGCTGAATTGTGACATCACACTTCACTAGCGCTCTCTCTGTCTAACACGAAACTTTAAGCTCTATAATTTATTCGTTTTTGGACCGATTTATTTTCTGTTTTTACAATATATGTGTTACATTTTCGATTATAAATAATGAATATCAACATTTTGACTACAGTCAAAGACCCAATTCTTCACCCAAAAGCGTACACAATAAATAGCACCCGTGTTTCTGATCTAAAGTATGTACCAATGGAGTTGAAACAAAAAGTAAATAAACCCACCTTTTCGTTAACACGTAACTTAGTCAACACTTTTCACTATGATAAAACAATTAAATATTCACACAAACGCCTTGTGGTCAATCAACAACATCTAAAGTAAAATATACACGTAACATTTATTGAATTTATACACTATTTGATCAAAAATTTTGATAAAAACTAAATGAAAACACAAATTGTGACCCACAGAATAATCGACAATTTTAGTTTTGACGTGACGTAACCTTGGATTTCTAGTGTTGAGCCACGTTGAGCAGAGATGACATTGTGCCCACAGACTATAAATGAATGAATAATACGAAGTGAGCGACCGTAAACATCGAATACAATTCGTTCAGATTCGAAAACTTAATCGATTTATTTAAATCAAGCTATTTTACAATAGCGTCTCTTACCAACTCATTTGATATATAGACTAGTTTGATATATAGATAATATAATTTTATCTAAATAATTATTGCGTTTACGAAAGAGCAGGTACCTATTTAATTCTATTAAAACTCGTAAATTACGTATTTCCATTATCACTTACAAAGTTTCCGATAAGAGCCCGGCCACACTGCGCTTTTCAGATGCGCGTTTTAAAAACGCGCAGTAACAGTACTGCGCGTTTTCGCGTTTTTATAGCCTTTTGTTCTTTATATTTTCCATATGTGAATGATAATACGCTAGTGTCCGTGTATCTGTCTGTCACCTCGTAGCTCTCTAACGAATACACCGATTTTTTTGCGGTTTTTTCTATTTGAAAAACGTGATCGAGATGGATTTTAGCTATGATTCACGAAGATCTGCTTAGGCGTTTGAAGATCATCAGTTCATTTCCTACTTGTCCCCGTTATATTGGAATTCTTTGTTATTGGACCGATTTCGTTCAAAATCGATATTTAGGCTTCCTTGGGGCCAAAAAAGAGGAAATGGATTCTAAAATTTTAAAAAGTCACCGCCATATTGAAATTCTTTGTTGTTGGAACGATTTCGTTCAAAATCGATATTTAGGCTTCCCTGGGGTCAAGAAAGAGGAAATGGATGCCAAAATTTTAAAAAGTCACCGCCATATTGAAATTCTTTGTTATTCAACCGATTTCGTTCAAAATCGATATTTAGGCTTCCTTGGGGCCAAAAAAGAGGAAATGGATTTCAAAATTTTAAAAAGTCACCGCCATATTGAAATTCTTTGTTATTGGACCGATTTCATTCAAATCGATATTTAGGCTTCCCTGGGGTCAAGAAAGAGGAAATAGATGCCAAAATTTTGAAAAGTGACCGCCACATTGAAATTTTTTGTTATTTGACCGATTTCGTTCAAAATCTATATTTGGGCTTCTCTTGGGCGAAGTCCTGGGGTCACCCAGGGAAGCATAAATATCGATTTTGAACGAAATCGGTCCAATAACAAAGAATTTCAATATGGCGGGGACAAGTAGGAAATGATCTTCAAACGCCGAAGCAGATCTTTGTAAATCATAGCTAAGATCTATCTCGATCACGTCTTTCAAATAGAAAAAAACCGCATAGAGCTGTATCGAGAGGTCGCGAAATAATAGTAAGGTGTATGACGACAAATACAATACGACCGTCCAAACTCTACACCGACGACTTATTGTGAGGTTGGGCGCACTTTAGATACGTTTCCGTACGAATTTGACTCATGCGAACACGTACGAACACGCACGCACGCACGTCCCTACCTTTCATGTACTATACCCTGTCCAACAGTTTATTTTCTTTTTGACAGCTCAGTCTCAGCCTTATACTTATATTTATTTATTTTAAATCAGACGTTTGTTCTATTCCAATGTTACCAGCCGTTTATGGGGAATGTTGTGATATGTCGTACTTATAAATGAAATTTATATAGGATATTAATACACAAACTATGTGATTTGTCGAGAATAACTGCTCTTCCAAATTATTACAGATTATTAACATACTAAAACATTTTACATATTTACTTGATTCTGCGTGCTTTTAAAAATATATTAAATAAACATTTATGTGTTGTATATTTATGAATACATGACAGACAGACACACAATGTAATAAGTTTCATCAAAAGACGTTTAATTCGATTATAATATATGTCTAGTCCAAGCCAAGTTAATCCTAGAAAAGTTGCCATTGTTCTTTAAATAGCCTATCGATGGTCAAATTACTAGGAACCTACCTTTTTGTATTTTTTAAAATCAGAAATTAGTGATTCTTTATTGTAGGAAATGAAATTATTTTTTTCTTCAGAATTAATTCGTTCAATAATTCATTCCATATTCATTCCCGATATAGTTCTGCAATGGTACATCACTAGAGGTCATGACAAAATAAAGTCACGTGATCGGTAACGCCATATTTATTTACTATTTGTTTCAACTCCATTGGAACGTACTATATAAGTCATCATTGGCAACATGCAGTTTTGTCTTTAAGCACGGAGCGATTTTTGCTTTTACTAAATATTATCCAATAGGAAAGCAACAATTTTTAAGAAGCGTCCGCCGATGCAGTAATTTAATACTTAGCTTAAAAAGGGCTGCATTTCCAATGAGTTTTGAACATTGGTATTTTTATAGAATTCAAATTTTCACTTTGCTGTCTACTGGAAATCCCGTATCTTCGCAAGTCGTGCTGCCAAACTGTAAAGTGATATACCCTATCTTGAATCGCTGGAGTACATCACGAAAGAAAGAGAAAGACTCACAGTCAAATATCTGCGTTAGAACAGAGCGTTTCGCTTCTACTCCGTGTGTGATACAACGAACAATTTACTGCGGAACCTCAGCGGTTTCGCTGCTATGGTTTCCCAGCTGAAGTGCGCTAAAAGTGTGAGTGTGAACCGGCAATGCACTCCCTTTCCCAAGATGAATGTATGAAAGTGATCCTCTGGACAGTGGCCAGGTTAAAATCCACATTACAAATGACCCACAGACGAGTGATGCAATACAAAAATAAGTTTACATATCAGACACCAAAATGTCAATAGTGGTCTTGCATGTTTACCTCAGTGTGCGTTCGACCGTGCTATATCCACACGTACTACGTATAGTCGAGTTTCGGACTCTACGACCATTGGATCCACAGTTGCTATTGTAGCCGGAATGCCCGTTCGCGTACCGCCGGTGGGGTGACGGCAAGCCTTGAAAGTTATACCTCTTCACATCGTACGTGTCGACTAGAGCCAGGAACCCCGAGGGGAAGGCTTGGGCGTAGGATATCAGCGCGGCCAGTTCGCCGTCACTCGCTTCTTCCGGGGACACGTCGACGACGGCGGACAGCCGCCCGCGCCACTCTACGGCGAGGTCGACGAGGTTGCATTGCTTTTGTGTCTCTGCGTGTCTGAGTGTGACTGTATGCAGGTCGTCGAGCGTGCTGAATGACGTCACGAACGAGTGTGCGTGAGTGCCTTTGACGGGTATGTTGAACATCTTCCCGGCCAGGACGTTGCTCGTCCCGTCGAAGCCACCTGTAAATATAATTTCATAAGCCCGTTCATTTTAGCTGATGCCCGCGAGGGTTTTGATTTTTTTTATATCCACTGGAAACTCTGATTTTCCGGGTTAAAAATTACCCTACGTTTTTCCTTAGGTTGCAAAATAACTACGTGCCAAATGATAAAATTGGTTCAGCGGTTTTGGTTTAAATAAGTAACAGAGACAAAGTTACTTTCACATTAATATAATAATTATGTGAAAAGAGACCGAAGAGTATGAAATCAGGTCAGCAATCTGACACGACTGAATAAAGATTACGGGGGTATGCTTAACACCCCCAACTTCCTAGCTCGGGGCTGCTACCAAGAATTTCTGGACAGAAAATCTTAATAGCTTTGTTTTTGCCTGACCCAAGACTCAAATTCAGGCCCCCATAATCCGCAGCAGAAAAAGCTAGCCACCAGACCAATGAAGCAGTCATTTCAAGGTTTCATGATGTCTAACCTTCTTTTTATCTTTTCTTAGCCTTCGACCAAAAAAAGCTATCTAAGAAACTTCATTAACGCGTGAGTAATGGGTGAAGTATTCAATGTCAAGGTGCTTGCATGATAGCACCAAATTAAAGAAACTTATTTGTTATTCGGGGTTCCCTGAGTCAATGGCGCGGCGGGCGTGTTATGTGCGGCCGCGCCTGGCACCGAACGGTTCGGTTTCACGGCATTAGCTGCAGGATTACGCTATTATAATCGATTATTTCGACAGAGCAGTGATAGCCTAGTGGTTAGGACTGCGGTATTTGGGGGGTCGCTGGTTTGATTTCGAGCACGCACCTCTGACTTTTCGGATTATGTGCGTTTAAGCAATTAATATCACAGGCTTCAAAGGTGAAGAAAAACATTGAGAGGAAACCTGCACTCCTGATAGTTCTCTATAATGTTCTCAAAGGTGTTTGACTATGGCCTATAACCTTTCTCTGGAAATTTAAAATGCAATACTTAAATGCATTTTTTTGGTACTTATCGATTGAATAAAAATTTATTAAATTTTCTAGTAAGTAGTATATCATCATTCATCACCTTAGGATCAAATTTAGTTCACAAAAGAATTAAATACCCTATTAAAACCTAACTTGACCGCGCCCTGTAAGGGCACTAATTCATAGTTCATTACAAATTAAAATTACATAGGTACAGTTCCAAATTCTGTCCACCTACTCGTACTTATTTGGTTAATGTAATTCAATACCTTTGAACGAATTACACAATGTTACGTTTATAATTAAACGCTGCAATTCTGTTATACTTGGTAAGGGAAACAGATAATTTTATAGACAATGCATAAAGGATAAAGTTTAAAATTTTTAAGACAAGAGTCATGCAGACAAACTTACGCGTTTTCAATATTAATTTGGTTTTAGGAAGTTCTCTTTCTTCTGCGGGAAAAAGTATCTTGCATGCACTTCCACAGGCCGCGGTCTTGCGCCACCTGTATCCAAAGGCATTGTAGCTATAGTGATAAGGAAGATAACTTACCAATATAAGCATATTTGGATGCTGAAAGGCCACCGTCCGGGCCTTGCGCTCTCCTCAATCCGAACTCAAGCAAAGATATATTCTTTCCAGCTACCATTCTATATCGAGCTGCATTTGTCGCCATTAAACTGGAATGAAAATCATTTAGAAATATCTATTACCCAAGAGTTAGGCTGAGATCCCTATTTCAGCATAATTCTAAGACTGAACTTTCTTTGAACTGATTCTTTGTTAGTATTTACGTTAATTTATGGTGACTATTGACCTGTTTCACCACTTCCTGATAAAGTGCCTGATATATATCTAAGAGAGAATATCTGCTGGATAAATGTGTGTGATATTTTTATGAGTTTAACTGCCAGATTAACTTATCAAATACTTATGAAACTGAAATTTAAACGCTATCCGTCAGATAAGTTATGGAAAGGCTATCAGATCTATATCAGGAAGTGTTTGAAACGGGCCCTAATGACTTCCAAAATTTTCTGTAGTAAGTAGAGTAGTTTCTGATAAATTATGACGTCATGACAAATCGATCATGGCTGACATGACAACCAAAATTAAAACAAATAAAAAAAAATTGTATTTTATGTAAGTACATTGTGTAAGGAGATTCCGAATATACAGGTTTTTATTTATCGTGTACGAGAAATAAAATTTTTTCGTGGAGGTGGTTTAAATGGCGTACATTTTATCAAGTATATTATTATTTTAACTGCAGAATATTACTTCGATTGAGCCGCTATAATCTAAGTGTAATCTATTATAGCAATAGTAATAAAAACTTCATAGACATGAACTTTCTTCACCTTGTAATAAAATAAATAAGTACACCATAATTTTTCATTATTATGTACAATATAATTAGGTTAGTAAAAACTAGACATACATTTTGTGTAGAACTAGTTTGTATGATATTTTATATTGTATTCATATTTCATACTAAAGTACATAGATGCAAGAGTTATGACCGGTAAATTGCCGCAATTAATTCACCCGACAGAGCTTGACTGATAAAATAAGATAGCACTATAAACAAATAGAGCTCAATGAGCTTACAGAGTACAATACACGACGTTTATTAATATTCTATGTTACCACAAAGTAAAACATCAGCAGTGGGCAATCATTCCCAAGTATCATATTATACCGATAAATAATAATTTATATTACGTACTTAAACCATTATTAATTTAATTATAGTTAATCGCACTCGACCTATCTTAAGCGCGTTCCATATAAACGAATTTTGGTTCTTATTTAGTGGATTAGAAAAATTACGAATTATTTTATAATACCGATTTTTACTCTATTTAACACAATATATTACAAAAAATATCAACATGTAAGTATATGTATGATATTTATGGACCTGTATTTTTCATAATTAAAGCAAAACAAGAGACTGCAGCATGCAAATTAATAATTCAAATTCAAATTGTGGCTCTTGTGACACGTCATGACTCTACCACCGGTTCGGAAAAGCGGATTCTGCTGAGAAGAGCCGGCAAGAAACTCAGCAGTTATGTTAATAATTTTAAACAGGTTCCTAAAATAAATTAGGAAAGTATTTTCAGATTTTTTTCATGCAAATCTAATGTGATGTCAACTGATGTCATACACTATTTAGGAGTACCTATACAAAGTAGCTTACCTTGCGAAGTTAACAAGAGTCAATAAGGTCGTCTCTAGTATTTGCGCAATTATGAGCGGGCCTTCGACTCTCAAAAGGGGAACTCTGAAAATATAAACCCAGTTTAATATGTGAACCCTTCTACTTCTTACGCAGGTACCATCTTTTAGATTTATTCAAGGTTCTTATTGGGTACTAGCTGATGCCCGCGACTTCGTCCGCGTGGATTTAGTTTTTAAAATCCCTCGGGAACACTTTGATTTTCCGGGATAAAAGTAGCCTATGTCACTCTCCAGGTCCTCAATTATACCCATGTAAAAAAATCACGTAGATCCGTGGCTCTGTTGCGGCGTGATTGAAGGACAAACCAACAAACAAACACACTTTCGCATTTATAATATTAGTAATTATGATTAGGATATTAAATTACATAGGAAAACACTGTAAATGTATTACGTCCATACGATGTATTACATCCATACCTACTATGTAGTATGTAGGTATAATGAACGTTTGGCAAAATCTGACGCCTTTGGAGTAGTTTGACTTTCACAAAATAGTGTCCACGATGGCTATATACGATAAATTACGCATGCCAGCTTAAGATGAGCCGTTCATTCAAAGTATCCTGTAGATTCCGGGGTTCAAGTTATTTGGACCTATACTGAAGATTGTGATGTCTATAATTTCTGAACTACGAAATTGACGACCTTGAAATAATTACAGGACAATCTCTAAAGAATTTGCTTTCTAACAAAAAAAGAATGGATTAAATCGGAATACGCCTTAATGAATTACAGCGAAATACACATTTTGACTTTCATCCCCTCTCCCAAGGGAACCGTGCTGAATTTCGGGATAAAAAGTATCCTATATTATACCTCGTAGTATTAACTTAAATCATGCCAAGTTTCATTTAAATCCGTCCAGTAGTTTCGGCGTGATGCGCGGCCAAGATACAGACAGACAGACAGACAGACAGACAGACAGACAGACAGACAAAAAATTAAAAAAAAATTGTTTTGGCTTCAGTATCGATTATAGAGTGCCCTCAAACATAAATTTTCAAAATATCTTCAATGTACAGAATTGGACCTGTTACAGTTTTATTATATTATAGATGTATTACTTGCTTTGTCCACGTCTTCGTCCGCGTGGAATAAGTTTTTTAAAAATTCCGCGGAAACCTTTTTTTCGGAATATAAAATAGCCTATGTCAATCTCCAGGTCATCAACAGCCTATATGCATAAAATCAGGTCGATCAGTTGCTCCGTTGCTTTATTATTAGGTATAGGTTCTATATTATTAATTTCATGGGTATAAACTTGAAAAATGACGGACTTTCATACAAAATTTAACCCCCCATTTAACCCTCTTGGGGGTGGAATTTCAAAAACTCCTTTCTTAGTGCTCGCCTACGTCATAATCATAAAAGGAACCTACTGTCACAAGTTTCTAACTTCAGTGGTTTAGGCTGTGCATTGATAGATCAGTTAGTCAGGACTCAGGACAAGTCTTTTTATAAGTATAGATTTATAATATTAAAGTATATTATGTACTTAAGTACATACTTCTAAATATAATAACATCGTGAGAGATTATGATTAAATATAAACACATAAGTAATAGGGTAATTTGCATATTATTTTAATATACACTACTCTACAGTAATACTAATAATATTGTATAGTATACCTATTCCCATGAAAAAACCTCAAGGGAAAAACCTTTCCTATGACATCTCAATTGAAATTAAAACGTATTGTATTACGTAATGTGTATGTGTATTGATAGATATTTTCCGCTCTTTGAATGCCTACAATCTAAGCCTATAGGTATTAAGTAGGCATACCGTAGATTTATGTTTTGTGCGGGAAATCATACACCTTCCATTGTTCTATCTTTCCCACTCATATAATTAGGAAATACCTATAAATACTTAAAGGTTCGACTTCTAATATTTCTATGTTTCCAGTAGGTACACTGAAGCGAAGTTCAAGCCTTTCTAATTTACAAGTGCGAAAGTGCTTGTTTGTTGGTTTGTCCTTCAATCACAATGCAACGGTTCTCCGTTGCGTTCTGATTGAATTTGACGTGATTTTTTGAGTGGGTATAGTATAGGTTAGGAGTTAGGACCGAGGTGACCTTTTAGCCCAGAGAATCAGATGGTTTTTGCGGGATTTTTAAAACCTAACCTCGCCGAAAAAGTGGCGAGCAAAAGCTAGTCTAAATATATAATATTATATAAAAGGAAAAGGGAATTGACTGACTGAATGACTATAGAATAGAATAGAACAGAATAGAATAGAATAGAATAGAATAGAAATGGTTTTTATTCAAATAAACTTTTTTACAAGTGCTTTTGAATCGTCGATGAGTCTACCACTAGTTCGGAATGCCCTTGATGACTGATTGATCTATCAACGCACAGCTCAAATAACTGGATGGATTGGGCTGAAAGGCATACAGATAGCAGTTATGACATAGGCATCCGCTAAGAACCGCGCCCGCAACCGCTGCGGGCGCGGTTCGCGGCCCGCGCCCGCAGCGGTTTCGGGCCCGCGGCCTCCGTAGAATGCAGATTTGTATGGAAAATGAAGCAGCAATTTCCACGGCGCGGTTTGCGCCCGCAGCGGGCGCAGTAATAGCGGACCCGAAACCCGCTCCGTGGAAACTCAGTCTAAGGGGGATTGAAAAATCGAACTTAACGTGAGCGAAGCCGCAGGCAAAAAACAAGTACGATATAAACACGTCTAAGAATTTGATTCGATCTATTTAAATACGATACTAATTACGTAACATGTTTTGTATGAATTACAAATCGCATGTGAATGCCCGTAGTCTAAAATTAGTACTGAATAATATTATATTAGAGACTGAAAGCTAATTAGGAAATTATAATGAGACGATGGTTCTAATTCTGTTGTACACAATCTCAAACTAAATTAACAGGTTTCAAAATAGTGCTATCCTTTTCACAATGTTCTCTGTGGAAAAAGATAGCACAACATACATTTAAAGTTAATAATTTACAAACTGTTGTTATAGACAATATCATTATTAACAACCCATCACTGCTCACTACAGAGCGCAGGTTCAGGTTCTCAGAGAAGGGTTATAGGCCATAGTCCACCGTGACCACGCTGGTTCAATGCGAATTGGCAGACTTCACACACCTTCGAGAACATTATAGAGAGCTCTCAGGTGTGCAGGTTTCCTCACGATGCTTTCCTTCACCGTTGAAGCAAGTGATATTTAATTGCTTAAACGCACATGACTCCGAAAAGTCAGAGGTGCGTACCCGGAATCGAACCTGCGACACCACAAATAGGAGACCACAGTCCTAACCACAAGGCTATCACTGCTTATAGACAGTATAGGTATAAAAATTCATGTAAAACAGTAAATGCTATCCTTGACATCCTGAACTACTATCATCTACCCCTATATATATGTTTTGTGTGCTTTTATAACATTACTAGCATTCGCTTTCAAAGCATAGCCTTCCAGTATTGCTAGTGTAGTGCCTTGTACTAATCATCTATTCTAGTACATAATACCTAATTATGATATATCTAAATTATACTTTTCAGCACTCAATGTCTAGTTCTGGAGTCTGAAGGTGCTAGAGTGGCGACCCCACACTGGAAAGCAGTGTTGCACTAGGTGAATCAACATCACGGAGCATCATGCGGCGCAAGACAGAGACGCAAGCACTAAACTTTAGTAGAAATAAAAAATCTATTCACCTAAATGCAAATAAGTAGAAACGTAATTTTTAATTATGTCTAAGAAATATTCTAAGTGCACTTAAAAAAAGAAACTTACCTAGGAAAAGCCACAGAACCTTCCTCGATTGCGCTCAATTTGATGTCCTTGCAAGTTAAGTCTTTGAGATATACAAAAAATTCTGGTTCGATATTGGAAGGCAATGTTTGAACTAAATATTCAATATCTGAAAGAAAGTGATGTTCTCAATTGGGTATTTGACTGATTTTTATTTATTTATTTAAAATAACGTTTTTAAATATTGTAACACAATGCCATTATTGTAACACAATGCCTTTTCCCTTTTTTTAAATATATTTACTAGTCTCGGAATTATAAGCTGTTTTACTGTGACTGTATCTGTCTCTTTCTAAAACGAAATTTTCTATGGAGTGTGTATGGAGCTGCTGAATTGTGACATCACACTTCACTAGCGCTCTCTCTGTCTTTAACAGGAAACTTTATAGCTCTTTAACTTATTTGTTTTTGGGCTGATTTATTTTCTGTTTTTACAAATGTTATAATTTTGACTACAAATACCCAAACAATGCTCAAGTCTCTATTTCATCTCCAGCATTAAAATTCTATAATTTTAATAATGAAATCGCTCATTAAATACAAAAGGGCCACAAATAAAAAATGCATTTATTAAAGGATGAAGGAGAACAGAAAACATGAATTTTCATATTTTTTCTATATTTTTATTCAATAATATTCGATAATTTAATAAGTTCATACATTATTAGATGCAGTATTTTTTATTTTTACTATAAATAACATTGATTTTAATAATTTTTTTTAAGTATTCCGATTTTTTAGTAATTTTTCACTTGTGGCTTTATTTAATGAGCTTAACGTAATTTTAACCTTTAAGCAATTACAAAACACAACTGTGTTTCCTGCAGGTAATCAAAAATAATAAATAAATAAAAATAGCTTTATTGGCAAAAAGAAAAAATAATGCATTTGATTTGACGTTGGTCTTCACAGTAGGTAAAAACCTGTGTCGTGAAGACCTAATGTGTTAAGAATGTTCCAAATTAAGTGTTAAATCTCACAAGGCAATTCAATTTCACCAACTAAAAATTTATAAATTGAATGTCAATCATTTTATGATACTTATTTTCAATTTTCATTGAAAGTTGTTTTTGCTTTAGTTGGACAACCTTAAATTGAACAACTGACTTGCTCCGTGAGAATGCTGCATATATGTAACAGATTATTGAAAGTCATAGTAGTGGACAAAATGTCAAAATCATAAATATCAATGATGTTTTCGCGGAGCCACTAAAAGGAAGAAGAAGAAGAAGTATTCAAATACATTTGAATATTCTGTCATATGTATTACAATGTACTATTAAACAAATATTACATACCACTATCAGAATAATGAAAATTGTCCAAGAACTTCAGACATTCCTCAAGTCCAGCAAAAATAGTGAACTCGCCGTGAAATGGATTTGTGCGAAAAAACAAGTCAAAGACAGCGGTGTCAGCAACTCTGCCCGATTTCCAATATGCATAAGCCATAGTTATTTGGTATAAATCTGTAAACACTTATTGTTAAACACTTATTTGTAAAGTCACTGAGCCTTAGGTAAGAGAAATATTAGTAACTTGATAAGATTGATATTAAATGTAAAAGAATATTGAAGCTTGTGAAAAAAGTAAAGTTGAAAAGGAAAAATTGAATTTGAAAGCTTTCACAACACAGCCAAATATTTGTTAAATTATAACATAACCAAGAATTCCAAAACAGCAATTAATTTTATCTGTTGTGGCACAATGCAGAATCATATCTCATCATCATTAGCAACTCATCAATAGCTCACTACTGAGCGCAGGTCTCCTCTCAGAGAAGGGTTATAGGCCATAGTCCACCACGTTGGCCCAACGTGATATCCATAGATATGGCCCAGACCATATCTATTTAATAGTAATGAGATACATTAAAAGACTAGTCTAGAAAATATATTATACGTACATATTATAAAAGTTTAGTGGAAACAGTGCCAGAATATAATATATAAGAATTTGAAAGTTATAAATATTTTGTAACTTAGCAATTGAAGATCTCAAACTGAACTCAAGTAATCTCAAATCAAAAAGTATAAATGTAAATTGTCAATAATCTAAAATTTCGCTCTGAAACAATTTAACCTGTTAAAAATTACAAATAACTACCGACTTTTGAGACATAAGTCATAACTCATAACCATAAGACTTACCTGTTAGCAAAGGTTGGACAATACCGTTCTGCCGAGCCATTTCTTTATTGTTTATCAAATAATCACAAGACATTTCAGAATGAAGTTAAGATCGAGCTAAGTAGTAGTTAACGTGGGAAATGTACGATAACTGACGAGCGACTAATGAGAGAATTAATTTCATCGTGATCAAGCAACCTCGTATTATCAGCGCGCCAAACACTGTTTGACGGAATTCTACTTAGGTACGCATGCGCATTTGCCATTAATTTTCTATTAACTTTTCAACCTTGAGCTTGAGGTCACATTTGTCTCAAAAGGTCGATGGACGAATCACAGAGTACTCTTTGTTTGGACGAAATCAGTGTTGCCAGTGTCTAAACTCAGTCCAAGTCGCCAAAACATTGACGGAAAGTAGCCTAAATTCGCCTAATTTTTTTTTCTGCAAAGTAGCCTAAAATCGCCTAAAATTGTTTTCGTTGGCGAATCAGCCTTGTTATTCTTAGGAGGTTAGAATTTAAGTTAAGTTTATGTTGTCGCTGGCAACATTGATAGGTGGCAACACCGGTCGATTGAGATGGGCGACTAACGCCTTCTTGGAAAGCGTGGATGGGACGTCATTTTGGCTATGCGGGAATAGAGTAAAATATTGGGTTGACAGTCGTCAAGGGCAACTGCGTAGTAACGGAATAATAGAGGATTTAAATAAAGGCTATTAAAATAATATTGGATATTTGGTATTGTATAAATATAACATTGGATGATACTATGTAGATTAAGGAACTTTATAATATAATTATTGTGTAATAACAAGTGTTTCTGTCATCAGAAGTGGCAACGTACCTTGCATAATGCCGCCCGCAAAGAAACGGAGAAGCAAGAGAAGAACTTCCTCGACTTCAAGTGTAAGTTCGAGTTCTTCATCGTCATCAAGTAGCGACAGCAGCAGTAGACGGTCCAGGCGAAAGGTGACGCGTAAAAGAAGAAAACGCAGGCACCACTCTCCACCCGTGAGCCAAAATGTTATATTGTCATCCGTCGTACCAGAGTTTGATCCACTGGTTGATGATATATATACGTGGATTAATGTTGTAGAAGCCAACGCGAGCGCGTTTGGCTGGCCAGATCGAGTTATAAAATATCAGGCATTGCAAAAACTGAGAAACACCGCCAAAACGTGGTATGATTCACTCCAAAAGAATGAAACGCGGTGGACCGCGTGGCGCTGGAAGCAGTGGCGTAATGTTTTGCTAGATACATTTGAAATTAAGCGAAATATGTACATGATGCTAAAAGAATTAACTCATACAAAACCAACGGAGGGTCAATCACTTTATGAATTCTATTTTCAGCAGAAAAGTAGAATCGATAAACTACATTTGTCTTTTTCTGAGCAGGATATAATTTCAATTATTGTAGGGTCGATTGGGGATAAAAATATAAGTACAGCGGCTGAAGCCGGTAGTTTTAGGCATTGCGAGGACTTAGCCTCATTTTTACATAGCAAAATACATTCAATGTCAGAACAAAAAGTTCAAAGCAAGTTAAGTCTGACTAATAGAAAGAGTGATCCCCAAAAAGAGTTAGTCGTTAGAAACAATTCTAATTATACAAACATAATAATATACGTTGTTATCGATGTGGGGAAAATCATAAAAAAATTGATTGTACTTTACCGAAAAATGTTAAATGCAATTTTTGTAACTTTTTCGGACATGTAGAACAGGCTTGTTTTGAGAAAACTAAAACGGAAAAGATTGATAAGGAAGAAAAAAAAGTTGAGGTTAAGTTAATTAGTGAACCTAATGCAAAGGATAAATTTTAAAAGGATGCTCAGTGGGAATGGGGGAAAGATCAAAGTGAAGCTTTTATCCGTTTAAAAGCTGAATTAGTGAGTGATTCTTTGCTTGCCATATTTGACCCAAAATTGCCGATAGTCTTATATACAGACGCTAGTCGAGATGGATTAGGGTGTATTTTAACTCAAGCTACTGACAAAGGTGAAAGACCGATTCATTTTTATAGTAGACAAACTACCACTGAAGAGAAACAGTACCATTTATTTGAGTAGGAATTGTTGGCCATAGTTGTAGGCCTTCAGAAATTTAGACATTACTTACTAGGTGTGTCATTTAAAATAATCACAGATTGTAACGCAGTGAGGTATACGATAAACAAACAAGAGGTTAATTCACGTATCGGTAGGTGGGTGTTATAAACATAAGAGTTCACGTTTGAAATTATGCACAGGCCTGGTACTCAAATGCAGCACGTTGATGCTTTAAGTAGGAACCCCGAGATCACACATGTAAATCATTCTAATGTTGACCAAACTGTCATGTCTATAACAGAGGCGGATTGATTGCTTTCAGTTCAATTACAGGATCCGAGCATCTGTGTGATTAGAGTAATTTTGTTGTCAGGGGAAGCCGAGCTGAACAAAAATTTTTTCAAAAACTATGAGCTTTTAGGTAATAAGGTTTATCGTCGTACCGAATATGGTCGTAGGTGGGTGGTTCCTAAAAACTGTGTATGGCAAATAATAAGAGCTAATCATGACGATGTGGATCATTTCGCGGTAGACAAAACTGTAGAAAGGATTAGTTCTATGTACTGGTTCCCAAAATTAAAGAAGTAGTTTCGAAATATACTAGTGGTTCGCCCCGAACTGAGACCTCGCGGTAACGGTTTCCCATAATTACTTATTCATTCTATAGATACCTACATGACGATCAAAATTGACATTATTATTATGCCCGTTTTCACCAACCATACCTAAATCATCCCCTTTGTAGAAGTCTCTTTACGTAGGTAGCCCCTAAATACAATCCTAACATCCCAATGTCATTTTCACCTTTAGTTGTCCCGTAGAGGTTTGTAATAACAAAGTTGACAGAAAGTGTCAACTAACTTAACATATGTAGCCCGTAAAGGTTAGGGAACTGTTATAGTGAAATCCTCAAGGCCTCAATCAAACTTAGGTATAGTTTTTTGGAACATTCAAATTAAATTACTTGTACACAGCGTCAACTATCGACACGATCAGAAAACATGTAAAAACAAACTGCAACGTGAAGTTTTATTGATGTTTGCTAAATGACTAAATAATAATTTTAATTGAATATAATTATGTTACATATAGCTGCATTTGCTATATGAGATGAGAGCGCCATCTATTGACATCATTGTGAAGTTCTGTTGTTGCTGCTCATTAAAAGTTAAATAATTTAGTTTCCTCATTACATTTATCTAATTTTAGTATTTGTTGTTCAAGTACATGATATTACGCTAAAATTATACAACTTTCAAGCCCCAGCTTTCAATGGTTATTCCGTTGTGAGGTCAAATATAATCTCCACTTTGAAAGCCCCCCATTTCGTCAATTTTAGGAAAAAAATTAAAAAAAAAAATACTTTTGCACTCTGTTTCAAATTATCTTTAAAATAACGTACTGTAACCCTATGAAAAGCAAAAAAAATTTTTTTTCTTCGCATTCGCTTCTGAGAGCCCCCCTGAAATAAAGATTTGTATAACTTTTTAAGCCATTTTCGGCTGGAGGCCATCGGTTTACATATTATATCTAAAATTGAAGTAATTACGTTCAGTAATTCAGAAGTTATAAGGCTCTGACAGACGGACGGACGGACGGACGGACGGACGGACGGACAAGTGCAAATTCACTCAAGTAGACTCAAAGACCTTCGCTTCGCTCGGTCGATTAAAAACTGTCTCAATTGCATCTTTTCTAAAAATATACATGGTAAAAAGCCCGGTAAATTGTTTCCAATTCCAAAATACGCACGACCATTCCACACGCTGCACATGGATCATTTGGGTCCATTTATAAAAAGTTCTAGGAAGAATACTCACTTACTTGTAATTGTAGACTCCTTTTCAAAATTCGTTTTTATTGCGCCAGTACGTAACACCAAAAGTAAAGTGGTTATAAATGAGTTAAACAAAATTTTTAAAGTTTTTGGTAATCCAAAGAGAATTATATGTGACGCTGGGAGTGCATTTACGTCTAAACTTTTTAAAAATTACTGCAATGATAAAAGCATTAGGCATCATGTAATTGCGACTGCAATGCCCCGATCGAATGGCCAAGTTGAGCGCTATAATAAAACTATCCTCGAGGCTCTACGCAGTATGGGTGCAAATACAGATTACAACAAATGGGATCAACATATTTACAATATTCAACAAGGCATAAACAGTACCTTATATAAAACTACATCGGCCATACCAAGTGAAGTACTGTTTGGATATCGATTACAAATGGATTCTGATAAAATATTGACTAACGAGGAAGAACAAGTAGTTGATGTTACTTTGTTACGGAAACAAGTGGATGATAATATAAAGAAAAATGCAGAAAGACAAAAACTAACATTTGATTCTAAAAGAAAAGACGCTAAGTTGTATGAAGTAGGAGATCTAGTGGTGATAAAAATACCCAGTCAATCCAATGAGGGACAAAATACAAAATTATTACCAGTTTTCAAAGGACTGTTTCAAGTGACAGAAGTTTTAGGTCACGATCGATATAAAGTTACGGATATGAGGGGTGCTGAACGAACAAGTAAACGTTACGAGGGAATCACCTGTGTTGAGAATATGAAACCATGGGTGAAGATCGGTAATGTGGAGGAATAATGTAACGACGATGAAGGCGCCGGATGTTGTCAGGTATTTAAGTAGGTAAATATAATAATGTTGAGTTTATTTCTGACGATTGGGATGTTTTTGGTTGGTTATCGAAATAATTTATATGGTACAGTTTGTAGTGACATGCAACTAGGGTTGGCTATGTGCATCGCCTAGGGTAAGCTGCAAGCTGTATAGAATTGTTCCGTCATAACCTACTTAAAACAATGTCAGTGTTGGAGATAACACTGGTGTGCATCTTAGATGTGGGCTGGCCGGCGATGGGATAGTCCACTAGGATGTACACAGGTTTAATCCAAGGTAAATGAAGTGGTATATAGTTTTTTTAGCTGGTTATCAAAACACACGCAGTCACGGTCACAGTTTGTAGTGAGATGCAACTAGGGTTGGCCATACGCATCGCCTAGGGTAAGCTGCAAGCTGTGGAAAACTGCATTGGGATACCAACTAAAAAAAAATATAGATAATTTAAACGGTGTATATCTTATTGAAGGGCTGGCCGGCGATGGGATAGTCTTCTGGGATGTACACAGTTTAAATAATTCAGAGTTTTTGGATGTCTGGTGCATACGCTTCGAACAAATCAATTTTGGGTGGTTATTGAACAACAGCAACTTGGTGACGATAATAATTGCCTGGTAAAAGTTTTGGAAAGCTGTTTGATAACCGGCTCAAAACCGAACTGGTCTGTTTAAATCGTTGTAATGCTTAGTATCTCTGTTCTCAGCTGCTGCACCAGACTACAACGCTATCCCAGGAGGGATGCGTGACCAGGACGGCCGGATGTTGTCGCTGGCAACATTGATAGGTGGCAACACCGGTCGATTGAGATGGGCGACTAACGCCTTCTTGGAAAGCGTGGATGGGACGTCATTTTGGCTATGCGGGAATAGAGTAAAATATTGGGTTGACAGTCGTCAAGGGCAACTGCGTAGTAACGGAATAATAGAGGATTTAAATAAAGGCTATTAAAATAATATTGGATATTTGGTATTGTATAAATATAACATTGGATGATACTATGTAGATTAAGGAACTTTATAATATAATTATTGTGTAATAACAAGTGTTTCTGTCATTTAAGCTAAATAAGACGTATCCTAATTCTATGGTTTAGACATATGAAAAAAATGGGTTGTCTGTAAAGTCGGTTTACGGATGATAGTTTTACGTGATAACGTCATAAAGAAACATTGATGACCGCTAACCATAGCGCGCACGCGATGACTGGCGGGCCCGGCAGCGGGCGCTCTGCTAACTCTTGGGCCGATCATGCCTCTCTACCGCTTGTTCCGCCCTCTCGCTTGCATGCTCAGGCTAGGCGGAACGTGTCACTTTTTCGTGCGAGTAGCCGGTGTTATCGATTTATAAGACGTTATCACGTCAAAAAAGACAATAATTGTTTTCTGTATTATTATTTACTCCTAATTCACTCACGCACTCTATCCCAACAAAAGTAAGCAAGCAACAAAAGCTTAAATAAAGCGTCTGCAAAAACTTATGAATTGGATATACTTTTGCATTTTGTACCTATCCCGAATTTGATTTTGATTAATAGGAATAGTTAAAGGATGGGTGGGAGGCGGGGATACTGGGGATTACCAGGCCATAGATGAAGTAACTTGAAACTTGAACTCACGTGACCTCGATCGACATTTTTCACAAAGTCATGGACTTCGCTTCAGTAACTCAGTGCCTATCAAAAAATGATAACCACTGACATAATATATTTTTTATCCATTGAAGGTTTGCTAGGAAAATGTTATATTTATTTCATAGCAAACCTACAGTGGATAAAAAATATACTTATGTCAGTCGCTATCATATTTTGAAAGGCACTGAGTTACAGAATCGGAGCCATGAAGTCATGTGACGCCTTGTGTCGTGTCTCTCTCTATCGTATGTCTAATTTATGAAACAGATAGAATAGGCTTGTTGCACGTTCAGTCGTGTATATGTTAAACCATTATACTTAAAATATTTACTTGAACACAAAAACATTGTACGTTTTATTACCTGCATAATATTGCTTACGAGATTTAACGTGTCTATTATTTGAGCATATTGTACAAATCACCCTTTTTTCGCCCTATTTTTTTCCGAACTAGCCTAAATGGCGACCAGTCGCCAATCGTAATTTTTGGTCGCCCCGACACCCTTCGAGATAGCCTAAAAGGCGAAAAATCGCCTAACTTGGCAACACTGGACGAAATACGAATTTATCCTAAAGTTCGTGGTCTACCTACTTTTGAACGGTTGTGTCGGTAAATGTCAAATGTCAATACATAATCAATCGACATACACATGTCACTGTCAAGCATCTGTCAAAAATTACTCTGCCACATGGGGAAGTAGGACTTCCATGTTCCATGAACAAATATAAAATTCTTCTCTATGTTCCATGAAGGTAGGAAATACAACCTACCATCCTCAATCCAGTGTTAATCATAGACTTAACTACTATGGAAATCAGTGCCTCTCCCAGTTCTCCCACACGGCTCCGTCTCATCGAATTGACAGCTTGCTGTCTGTCCAGTGTCCATTTGCCGACAACTAGCTGAAAGCTTGCTGTCCATTTTTGCGAATATTTTTTCCGAAAATGAACCATAAGGCCCTTTGCCCTAAGGGCGAATTTAGACGGATGGCTCACCGATGACCCTCGAAAATGAAAGCAAATCTCGAAAAATTAACCGTAGAAAATTCACCCTTAGGGCGAATAAAGACGGTTCATTTTCGCAACGATGAACGGGGCACCGTCTAATTTCGGCCTTACTGTCCACGCTGTGATAGCAGTATGTCACAGAGTAGGTACATAATATATGTACTGATGTAAGCTCTGTCTCTCTGTCCACGCCCCTACAGCGCGCTTTATGTTATTTTATGTTGTCACTGCAAAACCACGACCCTTTGAATGTGCACACTGCACTCTTCGTGTGCTCTTCGTACGTGAACGTGACGTGAACGCTGAGAGATGTCGTTTTGAGCTACAACGCGGTCACGTTAACTTGACGCATCTCTGGAATGCCAGGCCCCGCCCGCTTCCCCCCGCATTCCCTTAGCTCGCCCGGCAAGCGTACACACTGTACCTGGAGCGCCAAAATGACGTCATCAACGCCAAGCGTCTGTGACTGCGTTGTACGACCTTAATGCTATCCTGGGGAACTGGGGATTAACATTACAAATTAAAAAAAGCGGTATCTATTTATGGGTTTAATTTTAAACCTTCCAATTTCCATGTATGCAGGCAATTCACAACAAAAACATCAAAAAAAAACTTTTTTTTTTTAAATGGAATTATAATAAAACAAAGCATGTATTAATTACGAGTAACTGCTCACATTTTGATCATTTGAGCCACTATTGTTTCGCTTCTTACTTATATTTAATACGAAACCTGTTTACAGAATTATACAGAGAATAATGTGTAGTAATTCGTGTTTATATTGTTTGTAAAATTAGACTACTACGAAAAGTTAGATTTGATAACACAATGTTACTTGAGTAAAGCATTCCGCGATATTAAAGCAAGCGGGCGATCCTTTCCTGGGTGTGTTTTGTCGTGGTGAATCAGAAGACCTCGTCTGGTTACAAATTTTTCACTGCAGAATGAACAATGAAATGGTTTCTCGCCTGTATGTTGGTACATGTGATACTGAAAAAAATTAGAGTTAAGATAATTTTTGTATTTAGACCCTAGAATAAATGCTGCTAGACAATGCAATAGTCGACGCGGTGATAAGCCATTTTAGTCGGCCGATAGCATATTCCTACGCAGTATCGTCGCGTTAGTACGACGAGCTCGCAGAAAATTATTAAAAAATAACGTACTGTGATGTGAAAGGGTGTCATAATTCATCAAAATAACCATCAAAAACATAATTAACAATAACAGTACAAAAAATATTTACATTGCACTCACACATTCATTGCTTGTTTTGAGCCTACGTTCGGAGCGGAACTTATTTTGAAACTATCTAAGATTCAGACATTTCTTTGACTTTTAAGTTTTATGTGTACTTCGGTAAAACTTTAAAATATAACAAATAAATAATAATTTTTCATCATGTGAACCCCAATGCCAGCCAACTAACTGACTGGGGTCTCTTCTCATGAGAAATGCCTATGGCTATGGGGCTATGACTAATGGCTTAGGCTAGCTAAATAGTTAGGCCATAATCCACCAATATGTGTGCCAAGTGTGGATTGGCAGACTGAAGACATTTAAAAGATATATATCTTAAAAATACTTTGAGAAACAGAAATCTCAAGAATGCAGTTGTTCTTACGATGTTTTCCATCCTTGTAAGACAAGTGACATTTAGTGCCATAACCAACTAACGCAGCACGTCGCGTGTTAAGTTTCGCGCTAGTGGATTTTCGCACTTACATAATAAATAAATCTGTGCATCACCTCTTCAATAAATAATAAAGTCAGTCAAAAAGTCTACCCCTGGTTGCCCTCGGGCCAAAGTTTGCACGCCATTGCCATGTTGCATGGCAATAATAACTAGAAGAGCAACCGCTGAGTTTCTTCCAGGTTCTTCTCGGTTGGAATGGCATTCCAAACCAGTGGTATATATTCACTTGACGATTCGAAAGCACTTTGGATTATTTGGAATGTAATAGTCAACTTACTGTGAAGTTATCTCGTTTCACGAAGCTATGTTCGCACAAGGTACACTGGTATTTCAAGGGTGCCTTCACAGCTGGATAAGCAGGTTTCGGTGCGATGGGGCGAAATTGCATGCTCTGTTTACATGGGTTCTCTCTGGCTATGGTAATTAGCTTCCTGCTTTTCCCATCTGCTCGCCGACCAGGATGCATGCGACTCTTATGCGAGTAACAGTTGCCAGAACTTGCAAATCGTTTGTCACAGAATGGACATTTATATGGTTTTTCTCCAGTGTGCTGATTTATATGGAACTGTAATGCATAATTACTTTAATTAGTACACGTAAACTAATGTTTCATTGGTAGGTGTTGCCTAATTATGAATTGACTAGATCATGCCCGCGACTTCGTCCGCGTGGATTAAGGTTTTTTTAATTCCCGCGGGAAATCTGTAATTTTCCAGGATAAAAGGTAGACTATGTGTTAATCCTGGGTATGAGCTGTCTTCATTCCAAATTTCAGCCAAATCGGTTCATTCGTAGTGGCGTTAAAGAGTAACAAATATCCATCCATCCATCCTCACAAATTTTTGCATTTATAATATTAGTAGGTTAGTAGGACTTTGCTGGCTAAGCAATCTTTCCTAAGTCATTAAATGGATTTGGTAGGGTTGCCAACTTTTTGTAAAAGAGGTAAGAGTTGAGAGGTCAGAGAAAGAAAATAAATATAATTTTATTTTAAATACCCATTGATAGCTTCACGATGAAAGTTTTCAAAACTTGCCTTAAGTACATTTTTAATTGAGCATAGCAAGGTCTCTGAGTCTACTTGGGTAAATAAATATGAACATTACTTCAAATTCACAAATAATAAAATGTGTTCATATGCAGTGAGAACTTCTAATTGTGACTGTAATTTTATTTTTTAAAAATAAAAAATTAAAATTTTCTATACTTGCTTAATAAGAAGAACTTTGGAAGATTTTGATAACAGCCACAAACTGCGAAATTTTTATGAAAAATGTTTTTTGTGAAATTTGGAATGCCCTTCCTGCATTCTTCTAAGTACGAAGGTGCGTTATTAAGTTCGCGGAATGGAGGGTTGGAGAGGGGTGAGGGGTCTCATTAGTACTTCAACGTGTTGAGCGATTCCCTATTAGCAAAAATACCGAGTTTTATTACAATCGGCTCATTAGTCTCTGAACTATCATCAACCAAGCAACTTAATCGGGAAGACGGTGTTCACAAATGGAGAAAATCGAGCACCGCGTCGTTATAAAGTTCCTTACCAAGCCAGGAAGAAAACGTCGAAACCATTTCAAAAGATGGCCTGCGTTTACGAAGACTCTTGCCCTTGTAAAACCATGGTTTACAAGTGGTATCGTCTATTCAAGCAAGGACGAGAATCACTTGAAGACGAGACGAGACGACTTGAGGGCCTGGGCGCACCATTGAGGTGACCACGCCCGAAATCATCGCTAAAGTCGAAAAATTAATATTGGAAGATGCTCGAAAACAGCTTGCAGAAATGGTTGGAGTATCCGAAGCAACTATTTTAAAGTGAAAAGATGGGGAAAATTGACGAAAGGTGTGCTGCTTTTGCACGACAATGCGCCCGTCCACAAGAGCCGCGTTGCGTTGGCTGCCCTGCTTAAAGTGGGCTTCGATATTTTGAACCACCCACCCTACAGCCCAGACCTGGCCCCGAGTGATTATTACCTCTTTCCAAAAATGAAAAAGAGCTGCGGGGTAAAAAATTTACCACTGATGATGAAGTTAAGGAGGCAGTTTCAGCGTATTTTGAGGACAAAGACAAAACATTTTTTTATGAGGGTATAAATAAATTAATTGAAAGATCTGAAAAATGTGTCCGTCTTGCAGGTGAATATATTGAAAAGGAAAAATAATTTGGTTTTTTTATTTCAATCCCTTACCCTTCATTCCGCGAACATAAAAACGCTCCCTCGTAGTAACAATTTGGGTACCTTCAAATCAAGAGTGAATAGGCATTTTAGCAGGTGCGCTGAAGCACGCTTGCCTAGAAAATTTTAAGTTCTTAGGCTGCATCTTTACATACCATCAGGTGTGATCCCAGTCAAGCGCTAGTCTATAAATAAAAAAAATATTGCCAATTAATGTAACATACCTTTAAATCTTGGTTTCGCTTAAAGCATTTCTTGCAATACTGGCATTTGTAAGGTCTTTCGTTACTATGAGTAACGCTGTGAGTCTTTAGATTGCTGCTTGTATTGTAGGAGCGTCCACACACTTTGCATGTATATGATCTGCCGCTGGTCGAGTTGTGAGCCTCCATGTGTGCTGCTAAGTTGGCTACTGTTCTAAACCTAGAAAAAACAAGATTATTTTTTTAAATATAGATAATAAATTATAATATTTGTATGCAGAAATGGCAGAACATGTTGGAACTAATACCATAGGTACATTATATCTACTATGTACCCATGTTTCCAATAAAATCTCTCAATCTTTATCTCTATGAATACCCTTTGCTTCCTCGTTCCTAATATGCACCGCTAAAATTTGGAATGCCCTTCCGGCTTCCATTTTTCTGAATGACTATAACTTGGGTACCTTTAAATCAAGGGTGAATAGGCATCTTCTAGGCAAGCGCGCTGCATCTTAGGCTGCATCTTCACTTACCATCAGGTGAGATTGCAGTCAAGCGCTAGTCTATATCATAAAAAAAAACTAACCTTCGTCCACACAAAAGACACATTCCAGATGTATTGTGAGTCTTTAAATGTGTCAACAATTCTGATTTAAAATCAAACTGCTCCATGCAAGACCCACACCGGAACGGTTTTGTTTCTGTCTCTTGCTTATGTATCCATGAATGATTTTTCAAGGCTAACTCTGTATGAAAACTCCGGGCACATGTACGGCACTGATAGGGCTTGTCATCTTTTTTATTGGAATCAGTATCATCAGTCTTATCTGTCCTCTTAATCAGTTTAATTGTGACATCTTCCCCATCAACGCTGTGTAGATGTGTCACGTCCTCTTCTTCAGTTTCACTACTTCCTCCAGTGTTCGGTGATAGGTCATCTTCTGAGTTTTGCAGGACCATCATAGGATCAACACTAATTTCCATAGTTGCAAATTTAAGGTCATCATCACTATCCGGTTCCTCCTTAATTGGTTGCAAAGTTCTGACTGGCTGATCCCTTTGTTCCAGAATAAGTACATGTTGATGCAATATCTCTTGTGCTTTGATTGCTTTATCAATAAAATTGCAAACTGTTTGCAATTTGGAACAACATTTTATACAAATGTTTTTTGGTAATTTGTCATCTTCATCAACCTAAACAGTAATTCAAGTAATTAAACAATAAAAACCAGCCAAGTGCTTGTCGGGTCACGCACAGTGTATTATAGGGTTCCGTAGTTGCAAATCACAAATATTATTGCTGATCTAGGATAGTAATTTTATTTTATTTATGAATATTGAATATATTTTGAGTTCCATAATATACTATAATATACTACAAAATATGCAACTTACACTACGTGTAATACCACACTTAGAAAATACAGATATAACTCCTTAACTAATGAACCCTACTTAGCTGTGATAGTTTTCCTTTAAAATTCATACATACTACTGCTGTGAATTTTTTCATGTATCCTTTATACAACCGTTTAGCTGGCACAGGGGGGGGGGAGGGGGGAGGGGGGGGGGGGCGACACTTGACTCGAATAAAATTTAGCACTTTAAAGTATCATATTTCTCAAACGGATCCCTGAATTGAAAAATGGTGTTCCCACACCCACTATATTTTGGAAAGATCTATTCAACGACACCCTACACTTTGAGATAGATGAGAACAAAAAATTCATCCCCACTTTACATGTACGGGAGGTACCCTAAAAAAAATATTTTTCACAATTTTATTTCACCACTATGTTGGCATGATTAATATTTATATCCTTGTCAAATTACAAATTTCTAGTACCAATAGTCTCTGAGCTAAACCGCGGGCAGACAGACAGACTGACATGGTGAAACTATAATGGTTCCTTGTTTACTATGGCACCCTAAAAAAGTGACTTTTGATCATAGATTATGAATTGGTAAAAACTGAGGTGAGTATGGGGGGCTACTTCGTCCATCAAACCTTTTAAAAGTTCATTGCAAATCTTATCAGGGCCTGGGGCTTTATCAATTAATTGAAAATGAATTGGTAGCTTAGTACTAGATACAGCCCTTCCTACAAACAATAGCTCCATAAATGCTGCAACGTAATGTCATAGTTTAGAAACTAGGACTTAGATCAATTTTTACTGGAAATTATGGTCGGTTTAATCCACACAGCAAGCAGTTTAATATACAGAGAGAAGCATAATGCACAGAAAATAACTATGAAAACAAATAGAAATAAGTTGTCTTTAAAGTTATTTCTGTAAATAATAATAAAATATACTTAAACTCTAAAACTCATTTGTTCTATTTTAAGAAAGCTGTGTTAAAAGAAAGCTATATTTACTATTTATACTTAAAGTATGTAATTTTTTTACCTCTATCAATAAGTATTTGTTCAACTTTTTTTTTAAAAGCATTGCTTCAGCCTCCTTACTGAATAGCATTATCGTCACTTCCTGTTCTTCTGCGCAAAGTCGACAGCATCTTTCGAAACTATTAATATTTAAAGACATAGTCACATAATAATTAGCAAGAGCATACTTATGAAACGAACTTTAGATCGTTTATCGCACTTAGGTATGCTGGGTGGATTTTGGTTAGTGATTTTTTCGTAGCCATCTAGGCACATATAACGCATGCGCATTTTAATATAGCGATCTTTGTATAGTGAAATATTGATATTTGGAGGTATGATGTTCCAGTGCGCAAACTCGACCACTATAGAAAACAACATAACGCAGTCGTAATAAGTAACATAAAGGTGTTACTGTCTGAAGTGATTACATCCAAGTTAAATAACAACGAAAATGACAAACGGTCCAACAATATTCTGTAACAGAAATTTGAAAATATGTACTGAATTATTTCGTAATTTTCGACTTTCGTCAATCACTGATCGTAAATCGTAAATCGTAGGTAATTGAAATTCGTGACATGCAGCAGCAAAGATGCATTGAAAGCACAGCACAGTGTTACCAACTCAAAAAAATTTAACCCCTAATGCTAAAGTCAAAACCCCCTAATATCACAGCAATAGGGTATTTTACTCCTAGGAGAAATAATCTAAAAATATAAAAATAAGATAGTTTAGGGAATAAGGAATCGGGAAGTAGAAGTTTCAGTTCACAAAATTATAAAATAAATTTTTGTCATTTTTTTTATTATTTTATTTTATTAATTCTTTATTGTCATGAACTATTACATGTAACGTTAACTAGCGTACATACACTAACTTAATTATTTAACAAACTTACAGGCTAAATTGCGCCTATTAAAATTTTTATACAGAAGACTGATACATTTAAATCACGAAAAATATTAATTACAATAACATTGTACTAGATATGTATATGCGAGGTACTTGAGCTGTACCTCGCTTTTTGTAGGGTACCTAACAAAAAAAAACTAGCTACTGCTAGTCACTTCGGGCGGCTTCCATACCCAACCGGTAACAGCGGCCGCGCGAAGTGCCACCCCGCTCCCCGCACAAAAGTGAAAGGCAGGCGAGAACGGGGATTTAGCACGGTGCAGGCGTGTCGTAGGTATTCTTGGTTATGCTTGCAGTCTCGTCATGGGCCCGCGGAAACAATACGAAGTGATGGGGCAGTTTGTACGTACCGTATCTATCGATATATGGCAAATCAATGATTTTAGTTTTACAAATATTTGATATCAGGGGATTTTTATGATACTTGTTCAACGTATAGAATTTACGTGTGAGTTTATATATAAAGTCACATAAAAGAGGAAATTTTATTTCATAATGTAAGCGATTTAAGTTGCATTTAAACGGAGTATTGTACGCAATTTTTAATGCTTTGTTTTGTATGGTTTGTAAAAGTTTATAATTTGTAAGACAAGTACTACTCCAAATAGGGCACGCGTACGATAAAGTAGGTCTAACGAGTACACTGTAAATGTTAACTTTAGTCTTGGAACTAATTTTGCTCTTACGATTTAAGATTGGGCTTAGAGCACCAAGAACTTGAGCGCCCTTGACACGAAGATTAGCAATGTGCTTAGACCAATTTAATTTAGTATCTATAGTAACACCAAGATAGCGAACGGAGTGCCTCCATTCCACGCTGTGACCTGCGATCTCAAGAGTTCTTTGTGGAGGTTGGCGATGCCGTGTGAATAAGATGGCTTCAGTCTTATCCTCATTCAGCTTCAGCTTCCATTTAGTGAAGAAATTGTGCAGTAATTCAACGGATAGTTGTAAGCGACAAATTATCAAATCAATGTCATCAGATGATGTGAAAGACGCGGTATCATCTGCAAAGCAGGCTAAACTTGTTCTAGGTTGTACTGGTATGTCATTTAGGTACAATAAAAATAAATATGGGCCCAAAATAGATCCTTGAGGTACGCCAGCTGGCACCGTCTGGCATGAGGACTTAGCTTCACCAATGGGAACTGTGAACTTACGGTTCTCAAGGTAAGACTTTATGAGTTTTATTATTGGCAAGGGGATACCTATAATTACCAGTTTGTGAAGTAAGCCCTGATGCCAGACGCTGTCAAATGCCTTTTCTACATCAAGTAGGAACATTCCAGTAGATTGGTGAAGGTTAAGATTATGGGTGACATGTTCACAGACTCTAGCCAATTGATGAGCTGTAGAATGTGATTGACGAAATCCAAATTGCTCATTGATAAGCAAATGCTCTGAAGCTGCTCGTAAACGAGAATAAATAACCTTTTCAAACAGCTTCCCCAATGATGGGAGTAGACTAATGGGTCTGTAGTTGGACGGTATAGTATCATCCTTACCAGGTTTCTTTAATGCGATTACTTTGGCAGTTTTCCAGGCAGAAGGAAAGTATCCCAAGTACAAACAACTGTTAAAGATTTTTGTCACTAAGACAACAGCCTTTTGAGAAAAGTTTTTGAGTAATGCATTAACAACATCATCATCACCAGGTGCTTTACGATTTTTTAAGGTTGTTAACACCTTACGAATTTCTGCTGGCCGAACAGCTTGTGTTAAATTGGAAATTCTATGATTATGGATAATATCCATAGAGTTTTGAACTGCTAGATCTAGGTCTGCGCTCGGCCAGTTATAAGTGAGTGTCACGTTAGCAAGAAAAGCAGTAGCAAGAGCATCGCACTGTTCAACAGCAGTAGTTGACATAGTTCCATCGGGAAGTTTGAGAGGAGGTATCGATATGCGTTTAGGTTTTAAGGATCTAGCTACTCGCCAAACATCAGCCCTAGGATTTTCGATTTTTACGAGTGTTTTATTCCATTTGTCATCTGCGGATATTTGTGCTGCGAAACTAATCAAGCTGCAAAGGCGATTTATGAGACTGCGAACAACTCTCTTAAATGTTCCTGTAGATAACCTATTGTCACAGCGACGCAAGTAGTTTTTATATCTGATCATTTGTTGTACATATCGGGGCAATTTGGTAACGCAATCATCTTTTAAAGTGCCCTTAGGGACAGCTGAGTCTCTAGCACTAAGAATGGTTTTGTGCAGATGGTCAACTGCGTAATCAATATCTTCAACTGAAGAAAATGATTGAGAGGAGAGATTAATATATTCGTCCACATGTGCGCGATAATAGGGTATTTGACTATAATAAAAATATCGTTTCAACTGGTGTCATCCTAAAAGATTATTATCTAAAAACATTATTCCATACGACAAAACTAAAAAATAAAGCTTTATTTAATTAGAAAACATTAAATAAAATTGCTATAATTCTGGCCATGGTCACGTGATCGAAAACGTTCCGTGATCTCGAATGACGTCACAGTCCACACCACCTATGGAATTCTCATTTTGTCAATACATTTCGACGTGTTTGTGCGGCGTAATAGGCTAATTTCGTCTGTTTTTCATCGTTACTATTTTATTAAATACCAAATAGTATGCGACACGCGGCCTAAACACATATTATAAAATTGTCATTGTTTGAAATGTGAACTGTTACGTCATGAGAGCAAATGGAACGTTTCGGCGGCAATTTATTTTTTTGAATTTATTTCTCGATTTTTATGAAAAATAATGAAAATTATGCCGAAATATATGTTTTGTTAGCTTCAGCATAGCATTATTAACAATTTAAGATGATTTTCTAAAAGTAGTCAAATAGCCTATTACTCCAATTAGCATCTTGGTAACGGTAATATTGAGTTTTTGGCCTGTAATGCACATAACCTCCGATGCTAAAATATATTGGATAATGGTTGGATGATAAAGCCACTAATGCCTGGACTTCACTGATCTTTGGAATATTACGTGTCAAAACTAAATCAGGTTTAGTGGCTTTATATTCAGAGGAATAATTTACTTGTGTTGGAATATCTGGAGCAAGAATGGTAAAGTCGTGGTTCAACATATTGTGACTAAATAGAACCCTGCCACGTGTATTAGTGTAAGAACTTTGCCAATAATTGTGATTAGCATTTAAATCACCGGCGATAAGCACGTGTGCACCAAGACTTAATAAAATATCAAGATCATATTCCATAAGAGGTAAGTTGGGAGATTGGTAAGCGGATACTAGAATATGTTCATTTCCCGATATTCTAACGCTAATACCAATTGCCTCAATATTTTTAGTTTTAGGTATCGTAATGACCTGAGAGCTGAATCATCATTTTATATACATCTACTACTATCATCATAGTACAGCGCACAAACATTTAGCGTGACGCGGTCGGTATATCATTGTGTCGACTTTACAAAGTCGTCATCACATCGTCTGACTTGAGGCGTTTAGCGTTTACGCGCGGAAATTTAAAAGGCAAACTTTAAATGCATTTTTTTGGTACTTATCGATTGAATCAAATTTTAGTAAATTTTTAAGTAGCATATATCACCTTAGAATCAATTTTAGACACTTCAAAAAAGAGTAAAATACCCTATTACTTAAAAACGCCCCTGAAAAAAAATACATTTTGTAATATTATTCTGAATTTATAAATTAGATGATGCCCAAGACTTCGTCCGCGTGTATTAAGGTTTTTTAATTCCCGCGGGAACTCAGTAATTTTCCGGGATAAAAAGTTGCCTATGTGTTAACCCCTGGGTATGAGCTATCTCCATTCCAAATTTCAGTCAAATCGGTTCATTAGTTGTGGCGTTAAAGAGTAACAAACATCCATCCATACATGCATACATCCTCACAAACTTTCGCATTTATAATATTAAGTAGGATAGGATTTAATATTTCAAATATAATTTTGTTTTCTTCTAGTTTTGAGTTTCTAAAATCATACGTTAATTTTAATAATATAAGCTTTACATTTCATTTGGATGGATTAAATGCTATGCACCAGGTACCCATGGGCGTCGCCAAGGGGGGCAAAAGGGGCTACTGCCCCCCCCCCTAGAGATTTGAAAAAATGAAAAAATTTAGCCATGCAACCAGTCTTATTTGATTTGCTTAATCGATAATTCCCGCATGTCGAATGTTAATCCATTCCAAGTTTTCCGACCGCGCTGCTATAGTTTTAAATCTGTTGCTTTATTCTTTAGTGTTAAAGCAGAACGGGAGGGAAAGGTAAAATCTCTCACTCGCGTCAGTCATATTTTTCACCATGGGCTACTTACTACCTAAGGACGAGAGTCGAGAATCCGCGACGAAAAAGTCTAAAAGGCGACTAGGTCGCCTTTTAAGGCTTGGCTGCTGCAGGGATAAGGCATTTATATTAGCGGAATCGCAAATTATGAGCATTAGCTTAAAAAAAACCAGCCAAGTGCTAGTTGGACTCACCCAAGAAGGGTAGGTACCGTACCATCTTAAAAGATTTAACAGTAGAACGTATGTACTTATACAAGCTTTTATTTAGTTTCACCTGTCCCGATGTTTGTCACCACTGATGTTTATCATCAAATCTTGCAAATTAAAATCCACTTCCCGGTTACTGAAATTTTGCATAAATCTACATTGTAAATCGCGTGACAAAGCAATATAATGGTGACATGGTGCTGATCTGATGATGGAGGTGGAAGGTGGCCATAGGAACTTAGCAATGAAACGACACAACCTCATCGAATTCGAGCTCGTTTGAATCGTATTGACGAGTAGTTTGTTTTTCAATGGTAACCAGGGTCTGATGATGGAGGTAGTGGGGGCCATAGGAACTCTACGCAATGATGAAACGACGCAACCCCATCGAGTTTCGGCTCGTTTGATTCGTCTTGACGATTACTTTGTTTTTAGATGGTTACCAGGGTCTGATCTGATCAGGGTCTGATGATGAAACCGGAAGGTGATTTTAGTAACTGTAATAAAATGACGTAATACCATCGAGTTTAGATTCGTTTGATTAGTGTTGACAAGTAGTCTGGTCCTAGATGATATCAGTGTCTCATGATGAAGCCGGAAGGTGGTTTTGGCAACTCTGTAATAAAACGACGTAAGCCCATCGAGTTTGGGTTTGTTTGATTCGTCTTGACAAGTAGTCTGGTTCTAGATGATAGCCAGGGTCTGACGATGTAGCCAGCTACTAAAAACTTGTTTTTTTTTGGTCTTTTTTTTTAAATTTGCACTTGTTAATTATTCAATCATCATCATTATCACCGTTGAAGCAAGTGATATTTAAATGCTTAATCTCATATGACTCAGAAATGTCAGAGGTGCGTGCGTACCCGGTATCGAACCTGCGACTTCCCGAATAGGAGATCACAGTCCTAACCACTGGACTATCACTGCTTTACCTACCTACCTACAATTCAAACTTTTTCCATCCTCCCATAATATATGAAGTTGCCCCCCCTTGGCCATCGGCTGGCGACGCCCTTGCGTGAGGTACCTGTTGCAATGTGTATTATTATCATCATATTTTGTAACATTTATTCCGTACTTATTTTTGACAATATTGTAGATAGATAGAAAACGCGCGCCCCTCTTGTGTTCAAAATTGGAACCGTGACAAATACTAGTCCGTATCTAAGAGACAATACCAAAACGCTTACAGCCAGCTGCGTCACAATGATTATAAACTTCAAGATAAAAATTGATGGTAAACATGGGTGACATTTACTTTATAATTAACTCCGCATTCTTGGTAGGTAACGAGGAATTAAACAAGACCTCGCTAAAACTCTAGCTCAACAAATATACGCAGTGCCTACAATTATGAAAAAAAAACCCCTAAAAATATAAAGCCACTAAAAAAAACCCATCCTACTTATTTACACCCTAAATTTGGGGGAGAAACCCCTAAGTTGGAAACCCTGACAGAGCAACAACGGACAATAATTTCAATGAGAGAAAAGTAAGTCAATTTTCAAACGGTTGGCAAACCTTTTTTCCCCATTTTTTTCGGTCACGGTCAACGACCTGTCAACGTGCAACGTGCAACCACAGAGAATAATAAAGTATGCATAAAATATCCTAGTCATGAACATACTAGACAAACAGGACTGATAACTCTGAAAATTTGTATTTACGAAAATGAACCCTATTCCAAGAAGATAAAGTATATTTCCTGTTGCGCCTTACACAGAGGCTAATCCGAGCCGAGAGGGATAGTAACAACGGTGGCCGTGTGTCTCGTTCTTTCATCTTGCCAGCCTAAAAAAATGTTTTTGATCAAAAAAACTCAGTTGAAACACTCATATTTTAATTTTATTTTAACATTTTTAAGTCACCGTATTTAATTGCATTAATTTCGATAGATATATTCCTTAACAAACAAGAAAATATAAATTTTTATCAAGTCTATTTTTTTCGAGCGGTAGTCCGTTAAAACGTCATGTCATGGCGTCAAAGAAGGATGGTCAAATTCGACCTGAAAAAAAAAAGTCCATGGCTAAATACTATGCAAAAATATAGTTGATTATTTATGTAATTTATTACCACTATTACTTTTTTTAAGTAGAGCCGGAATAAATAATAAATTGATTATATTGCAAAATGCTTTATGGTATCTCATCGTAATATAGAACGCATCTTATTTCACAAATACGTTTCGTTTCACCACAAGCAATTACATAGTTACATATTTTTTTTAACTTTTTAATTATTATTATTAAATTCTTATTACCTTTCGTTATATATTTTACATTAATTGATAAGTGTTATTTGTTTATTAATAAGTTTTTGCCAGTATGGTCGTTTTCTGGCAAATAAATAAAGTTAGGGTGGAACCACATTTGTGAGGATCGATTCGGATTTTGCCTGTACAAAACTGTCATTTTCCATACATTCGTGTACGCATCGAAAAGCCGATTTGATCCGTACACGTTTCTATGGAATTTGACAGTTTTGTATGGGCAAAATCCGAAACTATCCTCACAAATGAGGTTCCACCCTTAAAATGAAATCAAACCTAAATGAAACCATGGAACTAGGAGTTACGACTACATGAAATTAACTCCAAGCAAGTAAAATCCATGAACTTAATATACAAACAGAACTGATAACTCGGAAAATTTGTATTTACGAAAATGAACCTTATCACAAGTAGATAAAGTATATTTCCTGTTGCGCATTACACAGAGGCTAATCCGAGCCGAGAGGGATAGTCATAACGGAGGCCGTGTGTCTCGTTCTTTCATCAGTTTCATCTTGCCAGCCTAAAAAAATGATTTTGATCAAAGATTTTGGCTAAAAAAATCAGTTGCGACACTTATGTTTTAATTTTATTTTAACATTTTTAAGTCACCGTATTTAATTGCATTAATTTCGATAGTTATATTTCTTAACAAAAATAAAATATAAATTTTTATCTAGTCCATTTTTTCCAAGCGGCAACCCGTTAAAACGTGAACGCTAAATCTACAACTATGTTGACCATGATTTTTTAAATTCTTGTATTGTGTGATGGGTCGAATACGTACGATGCCGATTCCGATTACGATGGTCTCTTACTCCTTACTTTTGTACTATTATTATTATTATTACAATTTTCATTATTTTAATGTTTCATTTCAAACCAATAGAACAGAATTTCTGTACAACCCTGACCGAAATATACCGATCGTGCAGCAACGGAATAAGGCGCGGGAGGGGAAGTGGGGCTGTATTTATTACTTTGGTTGCCTTTGACCAGCTATTATGATTAATATCTAGAGAAAATGATTAATTTATCACATTATCTACACATGACCAGTCATTATAATATCTAGCAATGTACTCACTATGACTGGACAAATCGACACCTTGTACTATTTGTATTATTTATTTCGTAACCAATCCCTAATCCCTAAGAAATTTTCCATTGCTAATGAAAACCTTCAATAATTGTGTTTATAATAAAGTTATAATTAGAAGGAAGATTGCAAGATTGAATTTGTCTCACATAACGAAAATCTTATTGTCACCCTGTTAGAAAGGGACACACGGCCTCTGTACATAGTCTCTACTACTCTGTACTAACTATCTCGCTCAGCTCGCTTTTCAGTTGCGAGTACTCGGTCCTGTTTGTTCTTAAGTCCATGGTAAAATCTTGTCAATTCTGTGGAAACGGGGTGAGAAATCACTGTCACACTCACAGACATTGTAGTCGTAATTCCTAGTTCCATGCTCACAGATCACTCAACCACAGAGTAATATTTATATATCTCAACAAAGCATGATATTATCGGCCTTTGATTATATAAAACTCTCTTTGAGTAATAACCAACACAGGAGAAGAATTGACGCGCGTACCCCTCTGTAAGTTGGGTATGACCAGTGGTCATACCCGTTATATAAAACTGTTTGACTCGAGTCACGCGCCTGTCAACTACGTATGGTTAGCGGGGAATGAGCTCCGCTATAAATGCCGAACATGAGAGTATTTTATTCTGAAAAAATATTTAAAAAATCCAGTTTACTAAAGGATAACATTTATTTACTTCTCATGTATTATTTTATCCAAATAATGCAATACTTATGCAGAAAACTTAAGAAAACTGTCGATCTGAAAATGTTGCTACTTAATCGTACATGAAATAATTTGGGGAAAATATTGAAAATTAATCTTCCTACTTACTATTCGTTTAGAGACCTTTTTCATGAACTGCATTATAAATTGATCCCATAGAATTAAAATCACGATAGAACAGGGTTCGAGGATATATATCAATGGATATATATCATGATATATATCCGATATATATCAAACTGGGTTCGATGATATATATCAATGGGTTTTTTTAATTTGTTTTGTTACATAATTGTAGGTATGACCATTGACTGATTAGAATTTATAAAAAAAGTTTTATGTTTTTGAGTTGCGTTTTTGATATACATGTTTATGATTTTATGTTTTTAGTTGATTTTGCCTGATCTAAAATAAAATTTTATGTTTTGGTTTCATTTGTCTGATTTTAAGTACCTAAATAAATAAAACATTAAAACATTTTAGTTTTTTTCATTATTTTAGTATGTTTATGCACATATGCAAATAGCATTCATAAATAATACAATAAAATATTAATATGGCTTTCATACAAAATTGATATATATCAAACTTGATATATATTGGATATATATCATAAATATCCGATATTTTGATATTTATTATAAATATCGGATATTTTCGAACCCTGCGATAGAATAGGAAGGGGTGAACGACTAATTTATAAGCTTTAAGTAAAATATGACTAGATATATAAATACGAACTTTGATCGTCTGTGGGATTATCAAATAATGATAAAAATTCTTTCTATAAAACCAACTTTAAACGCCACTACAAAGTATAAAACAATTTTAATTTGTACATGTATGTTGAAGTCGGGCGGGCCTAAATATAAATGATGAAACCAATGCGCGACGCTAGCCCAACTTTGCCCGATCGGCGTATGAAGTCGGTTTTTTAAAGATATTTTTTTTTACATTATTATTTTAAGCTTTTTAGTGTATATCTCTGATCGCGAGCAATTTGCTCTCAATCATTGAGTTCCTTCCTCCATTACCGAAGATATGAATCACCTTCTCTTCACCTTTTAAATAGGCCCAACCTTATTATGCGTTCTTTCAAAAAAAAATTGAAATCGGTTCAGATTTGACGTAGTTATGGAGTAACATCTAACATTATATCAACAACAATTTATATGGGAACCACCTCTGAAGTATGCCCTACTAAACAAAAAAAAATATCAAATTCCATTCATTATTTGGCGGAATAATTGCGTAACAAATATACAAAAAAATTCGAATTGAGAACCTCCTCCTTTTTTGAAGTCGGTTAAAATGATTGCATTATTATAACGATCGCAATGGTGTCTGATTGGCTGGTACTCTCCCACTATTGTTTAAAATGCATTGATGCAGCTAGAGCTCCATAAACTCAGCGAATTCATAAAATTAGTTTTTTTACTCAATTATTTCAAAAGTTATAGGTATATATTTCCATATAGACAGTGTGGTATAATTTTCTAAATATATAAAATGAAAAGGTGACTGACTGACTGATCTATCAACGCACATCTACTATGACGTAGGCATCCGCTAAGAAAGGATTTTTACAAATATAATACAAAAAAATAATGAAAACGAGACTAAAAAATTGTTTAATAATAATGATTAGTTCCACGTAAGTCTTTCTTAGTCGAAAATTAGGACTTTAATTTTATGAAGTCGGCCACACCGCAATAAAATTAGGGCTGGACAGCAAGATTTCATATGTCGATATTGGTGGGGGGATTGTATAAATTATTTATACCGAGATATTTTTATCGTCTTACTAATGGTTCATTGACGAAAAAAAATAATTTAAATTCTATACATATTATTTGGTTCATTAAAACTTGGCAATTGAATTAAAGTACCCATACTTCTTATTCATCGCGCTAGGTTTACCGGAAAGCTAAATAGCTTGGCGGTGTTTTATAACAGATGGGGTGGCCACTATAGCCATGGCGGCAGCCTTGCATTACAAACAAATATACACTTCGTTCAGATGAAGTAGATGAAAAAAATAAGCCTTCCAAGTAAAGTGTGTAGGTACAACTTTTAACTTACCAATCATAACTTTAAATAAAATTTTTTTTTAGGGTTCAGTTTTTACTTTTTATGTTTCCTCCATGCTGGACAACGCTGTAAAACGATCTTGTAAATCGAAAAAGTGAACTTTAAACCAGAGCCAATAACGTTTTAAAAAATCATAACAGCTCATAATAAGCTATCAGGAGCAGATTTTTTTCAAAAATCATATTTTTTAATGTAACACATCAGATGATACTAATTATATAATTCTAAAGTAGTGGTTTTTCAATTTCAAGAAGCAATGTTGCTGTAACTTGGTATTTGAAACATATGAAACCACGAAATAACTCTAAACTCTGAAATGCTGATCATGATGTATCTATTTTTAAGGAAACATGATGTAGTCCTAACAGTTTGTACTTAATATACTTTTTAGTAATAGATACATCGTAAATTTCGCTTTAAACATAAATAAAACAAATGATGTTTCATTAAAAATGCTGTATGTTTATTTAAACAAGATTACTTAAAAAATCAATGTGTTCAATATTAATACCCACTACGTATTCAAATAAAAATTAAATGTCTCTCAACTTAATAAACAATATTATTAAAAATTATAAAAACCTATGACAAAGTACAGCACTCCCTGGTGGCTTATAATCTTAAATCATAACTAAACAGCTTCTCTAAGGTGATATACTATGGTACCTACAGCATGCTCTCAGCATGAGATTGAGAGTATAGTGACGGAGTAAATATCTTGGTATCTACAAAATCTGACAAACAATAATCAGATAATCCTAAGTCCTTACAGTAAACCTAAGTGCACTGCACTGCTAAAAAGTATTGATAACTTTTTTGAAGTATCTGTATAATATTGAAAAATAGATTGTGTCTTAGTATTTACAGCATTTTTGAGAACGTTTAAAAATATGAATAACAAAAAATATATACTATAAACATGCAGAGAAGGTCAACATAGTATCTTAGAAAAATAATGTCGTAAGAAAACGAAAATCCAACAATCCGACGCAGTATCTTTTTCTTCCAAATATATAAAAAAGTAATTTTGTTATTTTTCGAAATAAGCTAGATCGCTTTCCATCGTCAATATAGGTCAATGTTTCTAGCTGTATCTTTACGCAAGTACTGAAAGCCTACAAAGAGTCAATCTAATAGCAAAGGCATATTATGACTAAAATAACGGCAAGAGCCTCGTTTCAAAAAAATTTACTCTCGAATAAAGTAACTCTGTTGTAAATAATTATTAGAAGAACTTATCGAAAGTCGATAATCGATAGTGTCAAATCCCTAAAATGCTTACACATATGATGCGATTGTTTCATGTAATGATAGAGCGTCCCTGTGTGTGAATGTGATTGTGTGCATATAATTTAAGGTAGTGTTTGCTAATTATATTGTGTGCGTGCATAGCGACGTGATGGAAAAATGCACCTGTAGTAAGTAAGTTTTCATGTGTGCTACCTCGCCCCCCACCGTAATTGACAGACTTTTTTGCAAATAAATTAGGCGTCAATTCCTCTCCATTGCTGGTTTATTACTCAAAGAAAACTCTAGATACCGCATCACGCAATGAGCGATGCGACACAAACAGGCCAGCTTTTACGAGCGTGTGTGCGTGAGGCACGCACACATGCATAGCAGTGGCTATGTCTTACACCAGCGTCATTTGGATCTTGGAGTTACCAGCTAATGAATCTATCCCGATAAAATGGGGGAAAACTGTAAAATTATGTTAATTATATTATTAACATAAATTGTAATATTTTACTATTTTTTTTTTTTACTTTATGTATTATGTATAGAAAAATACTATCAAATAAAAGTCAATAACGGACTTACAAAATATGTTTTATTATTTAACTTATAGTGTCGACTTATAAAAATACTAGGGTTTCAAGGTGGCATCGCCTTCTTTTATATTTTTTAATTAAATTTTTCAAAATTTAAATGCACAAGGGATAGATCAGGTTAATATGGATATGATTGTTCTCACATTACCCACTACCCTTAACGTCATTACAGCTATAGTTAACAAATCTATTCTGTCTTCAGCCTAAACAGCTCTAGTCTTACCTTTGCCTAAAATTAACAACCCTGAAGATATAAAAGACTTACGCCCAATAAGTATTCTTCCATATATTTCTAAGATACTTGAAAAGGTTATCTACAATCAAGTTATTAAGTATTGCGAGGACAATAATATTTTACCGTATTTTCAATCGGGTTTCAGGAAACATCGTAGCACATCTTCTGCTCTTTCTGACGTTATTGATAACATACTCACCTTTCAAGATTCCGGTAAGAGTAGTTTTCTTGCGTTGTTGGACTTTTCACGAGCGTTTGACTCAATTAATATAAAACTAATGCTAGCCAAACTATCGTACTACGGATTTTCCTCAAGTACTGTTAAATGGTTCGCTAGTTACCTTATGGACAGAACGCAACAAGTGGTTATCCGGAAAAATGATGGAAATGACTTGGTATCTTCACTTAAAGCTGTCAATAGAGGGGGCCCACAGGGTTCCATTTTGGGACCACTATTATTTATATTATATTCTGCCGACATAATCAACTGCATAGAAAACTGTCAGTATCATTTATATGCTGACGACCTTCAAATATATGTACCTGCTGATCACGAAGACGTTAGTTCTGCAATTAACCAGATGAACAAGGTTCTAAACAACATCTCAAGATGGTGTCAACAAAATGCTCTTATCCTTAATCCCCTTAAGTCTAAATTTATGGTCATGGGTACTAAGAAGCAAGTCAGTAAAATACTAGTACAGCAACCAAAACTCTGCATTGACGGAGTAAACATTGAACATGTACATGAAGCACGTAATCTTGGACTGCGAATGGATGAAAACTTACGCTTCGAAGAACACGTAATTGATCTTGCCCGGAACTGTTTTTAATAGACTTAAAGTTCTGTATAAGATTAGGCCTTACATTAGTATTAACCTCAGAATTAAACTTTGTGACACACTAATTTTGTCAAAATTAAATTATTGTTTAACAGTTTATGGACCATGCTTGCTAAGTAAATCGTGGCGATTACTTCAGCGCGTACAAAATGCTTGCGCTCGTTTTTGTTTTCCTATTCCGCCAAGATCACACGTTACTCCTTTTTTAAATGAACACAATATGCTAAAAATGAAAAACAGATATAATTTACTTTTAGGCACTCTATTGTTCGGTGTTGTTAAATCCCAAAAACCTGAATATCTGTATTCTAAATTGAAATGGCGCGAGCCAAGCTTTGGGCTTACACTAGCGGCACGCTATGATGGCCGGTTTGACACATTACAATAGTGATGTGGAATGTCAATTTATTCTCGAACAAAAAACAATTAAGTTTTGTTTTTGTACCTGATTAAATAGGTTTAATAAAACAAAAATGTATATGTTTATTTAATTTATTTGAACGAACTGAATATTTGAATGAAAATGAATATACATACTTTATATGCACACAAGAAACATATGAATACAAAAGATACCAAAAAAGGTGCCACAAAAGGCCATAATTAATCAGATTCGTCCATACTACTATTTTCACTGTCGTCACTGCTATCATCACCTACATTAATAATTATATGTTCGTTTTCTATAATATTATCTATTTTCACATCTCTTTCATAATCTTCCCTTATTAATTTAACAGTTCTATTCACAACCTTTTCCCAGTCTCCTTTAGTCACATGTTCACAAGCTTCTTCTAATAATTTTAGCATTTTTTTTGTGGTAAATGGGGGTTCTGTATTGTGTCTTGCAGCATATCCCTTAATTTGAGCCCACACCAACTCAATCGCATTATACTCACAATGGTAAGGCGGTAACCGTATAACTCTGTGCCCATGTTCTAATGCTATTTCGTCAATGACGTATCGGATCTTGGTTGGTTTGTTTTCTTTTAAAAGACGTACTAATTCCGCTTTTAACATATTCATGTTTGCATCTACGCCATTTTTACGAAGCCATGCGACGATATCAGCTTTCTTTTGGGATTGGGCAGGTGGCTTGTCAATTTGCATCGAGTGGTATGGGGCGTTGTCCATAATTATAATAGATGGTTCAGGGAGGCTACACAACATTGAGGTAAACCATTCAGTAAACTTTTCTCCATTCATGTCTTCATGATAGTCTCCAGTGGTTTTTGACGCAAAAGCCATGAGAGAACCTTCGACAAACCCGTTGATGGTTCCGGCGTGACAAATTATAAGTCGCGATCCTTTTCCTACAGGAACTTTGGAAGTAGATGCTGCTGTGTCATCGTTCCAAGAACGGCCTACAGTATGGTTAGCATTAAGCCATGTTTCATCCAAGAACACAACATTTTGCCAATTTTTGATTTCTTTCACTTGCCGTAAAAAAGTATACCTTGCCATCGCTATATCAAATCTTTCCATCAATATTTTGCGTTTGTTACATTTTTTGTATCGAAATCCAATGGTCTTCAAAATCTTCGTTAAAGAACTTTCCCCACCGAAGAATAATCCAGCTTCCTTCAGTGAATGCACCAACTTTTTTCTTGTTGGATACTCCTTCTGTAAATAGTAGCCGTAAACATGTCTTCGGATAGCATCGGCATCAAAGCTATCGATGCCTACGACTGGTTTTGCTCGTTTTCTCTTTTTTGGTGTGTGAAGTTTATTTTCTTCTGTGCCAGTCTCGCCATATTTTTTTTTAGTTATCCGTCTAACAGTTCGTTGTCCAATATTAAGCGCATCAGCTACGCGTTCAACCACTGACGTTATAGGTAAAATTGGCCCTCCATTTTGAGCTTCACGATCGAAATAGTTACGAAGGCGTATTACGAACTCACGTGTCTGACTATTTAGAACAGTTCTCTGCGTACGTTCGGTCATATCGACGAAATCCACAACAAAGGGCTTGAACAGAGTCCAAATTAACGAGCAAGGGTCAACAGTAATGCAGTATCAATATTTGAAATCCAAAGCCAGGTCAAAACTATATCACAATCGCATTGCACTGACAGTTTATACTTTTCGAAGCAACGTCAATTCGAAACTGCTTTGTTTTGCATTGAGCATTGACGCGAGTTTGCCGGAGGTAGTAGTTGTGCTAGCCAGCGATCCTATGTGACGATCGTATTAGATTCCATTTTTAAAAATTTTCAATTTAGAAAACCAAATGCCGAGTTGTGGTATATATCATATAAAAATAAAAATTTTACCTTTTGTATGAAACAGCTGATATTTTTTTGCGATTTCAGAGGTTTGTCCACATAGTGAAAATTGTTCATATTCACAAGTACATTCACCCCTTAAATGGTGCAAACTGATTTTTCTACACTTGTATACATTTTAGAAATCAATTTAATAAATAAATTTTGAGTCCTAAACCTAAAACTACATTCGATAAAATTTATGAATCTCTGCACATCACTATCGTCAATAAAGTAATACAATTATTTCCTTCAAAGTCGTTATCAATTAATACGGAACTTCATGAGCGGACAAACGTCAAACCGGCCATCATAGCGTGCCGCTAGTGTAGGGCGATGGTGCCACTTTTATCAATGCCACGCCACCGGTCGGCAGCATTTCGTGGCAGCTTTAAATATCTTGCCACGAAATGCTGGAATGACATCCCTCCACCTTTTCGCAATGCAAGCTCTAAATTTGTTTTCAAAAAACTTTTCAGAGAACAGTTATTAATAACACAAAAAAACGAATAATCATATTAAAATCCATAGTAAGATAGCCGTGGTAGTACATTTACAAATAATAAATTAAAAAAAAAAAAAGGAAAGGACATTATCGATTCAATTTTATAATAAAATTTATATTTTACCTAATAAGTTATTTTCATATGTATAATATTTATTTATTTTAAATGACTACCCTCTTATTCGGGCCCTAGCAGAATATCAGCGCTGTGGTTACATATGTATCCACAGCATTTAGCTGAGCTAGAACCCTTTCATTGGCATGACACATAGTAGACACTAGTTAAGTTAGATTGTAATTACTTTCTGTTTTTCCATTTTCATCTGTATTTCCATTTTGTTTGTTACATTTTGTTTTCATGTCAATGAATAAATAATATTCTATTCTATTCTATTCTATCTTATCTTACAGCTACTACAAAGACAACTTTAGGGGCTAATCTGACTAATTTTAGCGGAAGCGATTGGCATTTTTACGACTACATCGCGTTTTCCCGACTCAAACGCGTTCGATACTATACTAAAAGTAGAGAAGGTCAACGACGTTTTTTTGACTGCATCGCGTTTTGGCGATTTTTGGTCGCAAGTGTCAAATCGCGAGATTAAGCGTTTTTGCTACTTTCGATCACAGATTTGAGTTTTATCTAATTGCGCGATCCGATCCAAAGTTAAAATTATAACAGTAAAAGTAATAGGGTTAAGGGGGTCCCCACGGGTTATAAAATAGTTGCCAAAATTTTAAAAAGTCACCGCCATATTGGAATTCTTTGTTATTGGACCGATTTCGTTCAAAATCGATATTTAGGCTTCTCTGGGGTCAAGAAAGTGGACATGGTTGCCAAAATTTTAAAAAGTCAAGCCTTAATATCGATTTTGAACGAAATCGGTCCAATAACAAAGAATTCCAATATGGCGGTGACTTTTTATAATTTTGCCAAATATTTCCTCTTTCTTGACCCCAGAGAAGCCTAAATATCGATTTTGAACGAAAACACATGGAACTAGGAATTACGCCTCCAAACAAAAATGAGATTAAAAGTTATTTTATACACGCGGCACGCTATGATGGCCGGTTTGACACATTACAATAGTGATGTGGAATGTCAATTTATTCTCGAACAAAAAACAATTAAGTTTTGTTTTTGTACCTGATTAAATAGGTTTAATAAAACAAAAATGTATATGTTTATTTAATTTATTTGAACGAACTGAATATTTGAATGAAAATGAATATACATACTTTATATGCACACAAGAAACATATGAATACAAAAGATACCAAAAAAGGTGCCACAAAAGGCCATAATTAATCAGATTCGTCCATACTACTATTTTCACTGTCGTCACTGCTATCATCACCTACATTAATAATTATATGTTCGTTTTCTATAATATTATCTATTTTCACATCTCTTTCATAATCTTCCCTTATTAATTTAACAGTTCTATTCACAACCTTTTCCCAGTCTCCTTTAGTCACATGTTCACAAGCTTCTTCTAATAATTTTAGCATTTTTTTTGTGGTAAATGGGGGTTCTGTATTGTGTCTTGCAGCATATCCCTTAATTTGAGCCCACACCAACTCAATCGCATTATACTCACAATGGTAAGGCGGTAACCGTATAACTCTGTGCCCATGTTCTAATGCTATTTCGTCAATGACGTATCGGATCTTGGTTGGTTTGTTTTCTTTTAAAAGACGTACTAATTCCGCTTTTAACATATTCATGTTTGCATCTACGCCATTTTTACGATGCCATGCGACGATATCAGCTTTCTTTTGGGATTGGGCAGGTGGCTTGTCAATTTGCATCGAGTGGTATGGGGCGTTGTCCATAATTATAATAGATGGTTCAGGGAGGCTACACAACATTGAGGTAAACCATTCAGTAAACTTTTCTCCATTCATGTCTTCATGATAGTCTCCAGTGGTTTTTGACGCAAAAGCCATGAGAGAACCTTCGACAAACCCGTTGATGGTTCCGGCGTGACAAATTATAAGTCGCGATCCTTTTCCTACAGGAACTTTGGAAGTAGATGCTGCTGTGTCATCGTTCCAAGAACGGCCTACAGTATGGTTAGCATTAAGCCATGTTTCATCCAAGAACACAACATTTTGCCAATTTTTGATTTCTTTCACTTGCCGTAAAAAAGTATCCTTGCCATCGCTATATCAAATCTTTCCATCAATATTTTGCGTTTGTTACATTTTTTGTATCGAAATCCAATGGTCTTCAAAATCTTCGTTAAAGAACTTTCCCCACCGAAGAATAATCCAGCTTCCTTCAGTGAATGCACCAACTTTTTTCTTATTGGATACTCCTTCTGTAAATAGTAGCCGTAAACATGTCTTCGGATAGCATCGGCATCAAAGCTATCGATGCCTACGACTGGTTTTGCTCGTTTTCTCTTTTTTGGTGTGTGAAGTTTATTTTCTTCTGTGCCAGTCTCGCCATATTTTTTTTTAGTTATCCGTCTAACAGTTCGTTGTCCAATATTAAGCGCATCAGCTACGCGTTCAACCACTGACGTTATAGGTAAAATTGGCCCTCCATTTTGAGCTTCACGATCGAAATAGTTACGAAGGCGTATTACGAACTCACGTGTCTGACTATTTAGAACAGTTCTCTGCGTACGTTCGGTCATATCGACGAAATCCACAACAAAGGGCTTGAACAGAGTCCAAATTAACGAGCAAGGGTCAACAGTAATGCAGTATCAATATTTGAAATCCAAAGCCAGGTCAAAACTATATCACAATCGCATTGCACTGACAGTTTATACTTTTCGAAGCAACGTCAATTCGAAACTGCTTTGTTTTGCATTGAGCATTGACGCGAGTTTGCCGGAGGTAGTAGTTGTGCTAGCCAGCGATCCTATGTGACGATCGTATTAGATTCCATTTTTAAAAATTTTCAATTTAGAAAACCAAATGCCGAGTTGTGGTATATATCATATAAAAATAAAAATTTTACCTTTTGTATGAAACAGCTGATATTTTTTTGCGATTTCAGAGGTTTGTCCACATAGTGAAAATTGTTCATATTCACAAGTACATTCACCCCTTAAATGGTGCAAACTGATTTTTCTACACTTGTATACATTTTAGAAATCAATTTAATAAATAAATTTTGAGTCCTAAACCTAAAACTACATTCGATAAAATTTATGAATCTCTGCACATCACTATCGTCAATAAGGTAATACAATTATTTCCTTCAAAGTCGTTATCAATTAATACGGAACTTCATGAGCGGACAAACGTCAAACCGGCCATCATAGCGTGCCGCTAGTGTAAACAACCGATCGAACTATATGTCGTTTATGGACGCGATACTTTATCATAGCTTGTATGAAGCTGACCGACCTTCTTTGATTCTGCATCTTAAATTATGTTTACCTTCCTTAATCTATAAATTTTAAGGAATACCATCAGATAAAATGGTGAAAATGTGTTGCGTTTATAATTGTTCAAGTGAATCTTACATAGTGGTTGCAATATATCGTTACATACATTATTGTAGTTAAACTAGCGGCACGCTATGATGGCCGGTTTGACGTTTGTCCGCTCATGAAGTTCTGTATTAATTGATAACGACTTTGAAGGAAATAATTGTATTACTTTATTGACGATAGTGATGTGCAGAGATTCATAAATTTTATCGAATGTAGTTTTAGGTTTAGGACTCAAAATTTATTTATTAAATTGATTTCTAAAATGTATACAAGTGTAGAAAAATCAGTTTGCACCATTTAAGGGGTGAATGTACTTGTGAATATGAACAATTTTCACTATGTGGACAAACCTCTGAAATCGCAAAAAAATATCAGCTGTTTCATACAAAAGGTAAAATTTTTATTTTTATATGATATATACCACAACTCGGCATTTGGTTTTCTAAATTGAAAATTTTTAAAAATGGAATCTAATACGATCGTCACATAGGATCGCTGGCTAGCACAACTACTACCTCCGGCAAACTCGCGTCAATGCTCAATGCAAAACAAAGCAGTTTCGAATTGACGTTGCTTCGAAAAGTATAAACTGTCAGTGCAATGCGATTGTGATATAGTTTTGACCTGGCTTTGGATTTCAAATATTGATACTGCATTACTGTTGACCCTTGCTCGTTAATTTGGACTCTGTTCAAGCCCTTTGTTGTGGATTTCGTCGATATGACCGAACGTACGCAGAGAACTGTTCTAAATAGTCAGACACGTGAGTTCGTAATACGCCTTCGTAACTATTTCGATCGTGAAGCTCAAAATGGAGGGCCAATTTTACCTATAACGTCAGTGGTTGAACGCGTAGCTGATGCGCTTAATATTGGACAACGAACTGTTAGACGGATAACTAAAAAAAAATATGGCGAGACTGGCACAGAAGAAAATAAACTTCACACACCAAAAAAGAGAAAACGAGCAAAACCAGTCGTAGGCATCGATAGCTTTGATGCCGATGCTATCCGAAGACATGTTTACGGCTACTATTTACAGAAGGAGTATCCAACAAGAAAAAAGTTGGTGCATTCACTGAAGGAAGCTGGATTATTCTTCGGTGGGGAAAGTTCTTTAACGAAGATTTTGAAGACCATTGGATTTCGATACAAAAAATGTAACAAACGCAAAATATTGATGGAAAGATTTGATATAGCGATGGCAAGGTATACTTTTTTACGGCAAGTGAAAGAAATCAAAAATTGGCAAAATGTTGTGTTCTTGGATGAAACATGGCTTAATGCTAACCATACTGTAGGCCGTTCTTGGAACGATGACACAGCAGCATCTACTTCCAAAGTTCCTGTAGGAAAAGGATCGCGACTTATAATTTGTCACGCCGGAACCATCAACGGGTTTGTCGAAGGTTCTCTCATGGCTTTTGCGTCAAAAACCACTGGAGACTATCATGAAGACATGAATGGAGAAAAGTTTACTGAATGGTTTACCTCAATGTTGTGAAGCCTCCCTGAACCATCTATTATAATTATGGACAACGCCCCATACCACTCGATGCAAATTGACAAGCCACCTGCCCAATCCCAAAAGAAAGCTGATATCGTCGCATGGCTTCGTAAAAATGGCGTAGATGCAAACATGAATATGTTAAAAGCGGAATTAGTACGTCTTTTAAAAGAAAACAAACCAACCAAGATCCGATACGTCATTGACGAAATAGCATTAGAACATGGGCACAGAGTTATACGGTTACCGCCTTACCATTGTGAGTATAATGCGATTGAGTTGGTGTGGGCTCAAATTAAGGGATATGCTGCAAGACACAATACAGAACCCCCATTTACCACAAAAATAATGCTAAAATTATTAGAAGAAGCTTGTGAACATGTGACTAAAGGAGACTGGGAAAAGGTTGTGAATAGAACTGTTAAATTAATAAGGGAAGATTATGAAAGAGATGTGAAAATAGATAATATTATAGAAAACGAACATATAATTATTAATGTAGGTGATGATAGCAGTGACGACAGTGAAAATAGTAGTATGGACGAATCTGATTAATTATGGCCTTTTGTGGCACCTTTTTTGGTATCTTTTGTATTCATATGTTTCTTGTGTGCATATAAAGTATGTATATTCATTTTCATTCAAATATTCAGTTCGTTCAAATAAATTAAATAAACATATACATTTTTGTTTTATTAAACCTATTTAATCAGGTACAAAAACAAAACTTAATTGTTTTTTGTTCGAGAATAAATTGACATTCCACATCACTATTGTAATGTGTCAAACCGGCCATCATAGCGTGCCGCTAGTGTAAATCTAACAACTATGTTGACCATGAATTTTTAAATTCTTGTATTGTGTGATGGGTCGAGTACGTACGATGCCGATGCCGATTAAGATGGTTCCTTACTCCTTACTTTTGTACTATTAATTGTATTATTATTATTACAATTTTAATTATTTTAATGTTTCATTTGATCATTTCAAACCAATAGAACCTAAGTGCCCTGCCAAGTGGGCACCTGAATATTTCTTTACAACCCTGACCTAACCTAAGATTTTGGTAAATATACCGATCGTGCGGCAATGGAATAAGGCGCGGGAGGGGAAGTGGGGCTGTATTTATTACTTTGGGTGCCTTTGACCAGCTATTATGATTAATATCCAGAGAAAGTGATTAATTTATCACATTATCTACACATGACTAGTTATTAAAATATCTAGCAATGTAATCACTATGACTGGACAAATCAATACCGTGTACTATTTGTATTATTTATTTCGTAATCTATCCCTAATACCTAAGAAATTTTCCATTGCTAATGAAAAACTTCAATAACAGTGTTTATAATAAACTAGCTGATGCCCGCGACTTCGTCTGCGTAGATGTAGTTTTTAAAATCCCTCGGGAACTTTTTTATTTTCGGGATAAACAGGAGCCTATGTCACTCTCCAGGTCCTCAACTATACCCATGCAAAAAATAACGTCGATCCGTAGCTCTTTTGCGGCGTGATTGAAGGACAAACAAACAAACACACTTTCGCATTTAATAATTAATACCAAAAATTAAAAGCGACCTAATTAAATTTTAGAACACAAAAGTTACTTTTGTGACTTAAATATGATATTCAGATATATTCCTCCAGGGACTTTTTTGTAGAGAATAATGATTACTTTAATCATATAGTACATCATTTTTAGGGTTCCGTACCCAAAGGGTACCAACGGGACCCTATTACTAAGCCTACGCTGTCCGTCCGTCCGTCCGTCCGTCCGTCCGTCCGTCCGTCCGTCTGTCAGCGGGCTGTATCTCGTAAACCGTAATAGATAGACAGATGAAATTTTCACATTTTATGTATTTCTATTGCCGCTATAACAACAAATAATAAAAATTAAATTAAATTAAAAAAATAAATTAAAATATTTCCATGGGTACATGGAAATATATTTTTTTAACGGAACCCTAAAAGAGCGAGGCCCGACTCGCACTTGGCCGATTTTTATGTATCATATTGATGATACATAAAAATTTATTTGAAATTGAGAAAACTATTGAGTTTTCTCAGCACACGCCAAATAATGCATTTTATAGTCAAAATTTTCCTACCTTGGGTTATTGCAATTTTCTTAAGGATCTCTAATTTTTTGACAGTAAATTATAGCCTATGTTACTTCCTGATAACTTAGCTTTCTATTGGTGAAAAAATGGTTAAAATCGGTCCAGTAGTTAAAGGGCCTATTCGGTCCAACAAACAAAAAATCTTTCCTCTTTATAATATGAGTATAGACTAATTAGTAGGAAGATTGCAAGATTGAATTTGTCTCACATATCGAAAATCTTATTGTCACCCTGTTAGAAAGGGACACACGGCCTCTGTACTAAATATCTCGCTCGGCTCGCTTTTCAGCTGCGAGGACTCGGTGCTGTTTGTTTAGGTGTATTACTTTACTCTATGGGTAGACCCCATTGGTGATTGGTCACAGCCACAGAACAGTAAAACTTGGTCTCAGCTTTGGTCAATAATGTTCTGTGGCTTTGGTCATTTGTTGTGGTCATTTGGTGCTTGTGCTCAGTGCTGCTCTCACAGATTAGAGGATACTACGGCTGCTCTCGCCTCTCTGTTATAGTGTTATCTGTATAATGTACTTTGTGTGCTCTGCTTTTGCGTTTGGGTAGACAGATTAATGAATAAGCACCCTATTCATTATCCATCTTGCTGTACGTCCCGCCAAGGTCATGCAGGATGCACGATCAAAAACGACAGTGTATAGGCTTGACGTACGTCAATAATTATTATTAACAGTTTGCTGGACGTGCACGAGCCGTTTTCCATCCAGCAGATTTCCCCCACCACTTACTAAGTCGCGACGTACGTCGCCGATGGATAGTGAATAGCTTTGACGTACGTCAAGACGGTCGTGCATCGTGTATGCTAGGATGGTGTGGAGACTTGCTGTACAGCAGAGTCGTCATTCAGCCCACAGAATTTGGCCGCCGAGGTTAATCTGTGGCCGAGAGTAGTGTGCACCACAGATTATGTGCACGGAAAAATGCTCCTTGTAAGTGATTGTATTCCGTGGCAAAATCAAAAAAATCGGCCAAGTGCGAGTCCGGCCTCGCTCTTTTAGGGTTCCGTTAAAAAAAAAAAATTATTTCCATGTACCCATGGAAATATTTTAATTTAATTTTTTTAATTTAATTTAATTTTTATTATTTGTTGTTATAGCGGCAATAGAAATACATAATATGTGAAAATTTCATCTCTCTATCTATTACGGTCTACGAGATACAGCCCGCTGACAGACGGACGGACGGACGGACGGACGGACGGACGGACGGACAGCGTAGGCTTTGTAATAGGGTCCCGTTGGTACCCTTTGGGTACGGAACCCTAAAAACCGGCCAATTGCGAGTCGGACTCGCGCACCGAGGGTTCCGCACTCCAAAAGTAAAAGTAAAACGATAGTAATAATTATTATATTAATTTGCTTATTCATCTTTCAATATAACTTTGCTTGTAGAGGTTTATTGTTAATATAAAAAAACTATGCCAGTTAGAACGTTGGTTTTATTTTTCCTGTAAAATATGCATAAACCTCTATTGACCATAATTATTTCTGATTTTTCGATTGGTAATCTTCGGAGATAAGAGGGGGGGGGGGCGGTATTATTTTCGACATTTTGTCCAATTAATCAAAAACTTACAGATAAAAATAAATACAAATCTGTTTTAGAATGTACAGGTAAAGGCCTTTCATATGATACCCCACTCGGTATAGTTAATTTACTTTTGAAATTTCAAATTCCTGATTTTCCCCCTTTTTTAATAAAACTAAAAATAATTTTCGTTTTTTTTTTATTCCAATGATGTTGGGCTAGTCGATAGCTTTAATAGTTACTGAAATAATCGACTGTGACAGACGGACGGACGGATGGATGGACGGACGGAGAAAGTCTCACCATAAGGGTTCCATTTTTAGAATTTGGTACAGGACCCTAAAAATGGCAGATCGCGAAATTATATTGCGATTTATTGAAAAACACAAATTCCACACCTGTTTGCGGAATATTTGACATGAACAAACCAAAAAGCACTGGGCTCGTTTTTTATTGATTGTTTTGATCCAGAACCTTTTCCTTTTTTTTTTGTTCTAAAGATAACACAAGTAGAATTCCCATCTTTTGACATCTTGACAACATTGGTGGGCGGTGGCATTACAAAAAAATTGCGTGCGTTCTCTACAACACCCTATACATTTTCCATCTTGCTGTACGTCCCGCCAAGGTCATGCACGATGCACGATCAAAAACGAGAGTGAATAGGCTTGACGTACGTCAATAATTATTATTAACAGTTTGCTGGACGTGCACGAGCCGTTTTCCATCCAGCAGATTTCCCCCACCACTTACTAAGTCGCGACGTACGTCGCCGATGGATAGTGAATAGCTTTGACGTACGTCAAGACGGTCGTGCATCGTGTATGCTAGATGGTGTGGAGACTTGCTGTACAGCAGAGTCGTCATTCAGCCCACAGAATTTGGCCGCCGAGGTTAATCTGTGGCCGAGAGAAGTGTGCATCACAGATTATGTGCATGGAAAAATATTCCTTGTGAGTGATTGTATTCTGTGGCAAAATCAAAAAAACCGGCCAAATGCGAGTCGGACTCGCGCACCGAGGGTTCCGCACTCCAAAAGTCAAAGTAAAACGATAGTAATAATTGTCATATTAATTTGCTTATTCATCTTTTAATATAACTTTGCTTGTAGAGGTTTATTGTTAATATAAAATAAAACTATGCTAGTTTGAGCGTTGGTTTTATTTTTCCTGTAAAATATGCATAAACCTCTATTGACCATAATTGTTTCTGATTTTTCGATTGGTAATCTTCGGAGATAAGAGGGGGGGGGGGGGGGGGGGCGGTATTATTTTCGACATTTTGCCCAATTAATCAAAATCTGTTTTAGAATGTACAGGTAAAGGCCTTTCATATGATACCCCACTCGGTATACTTAGTTATTTTACTTTTGAAATTTCAAATCCCTGATTTTCCCCCTTTTTTAATAAAACTAAAAATAATTTTCGATTATTTTTTTATTCCAATGATGTTGGGCTAGTCGATAGCTTTAATAGTTACTGAAATAATCGACTGTGACAGACGGACGGACGGATGGATGGACGGACGGAGAAAGTCTCACCATAAGGGTTCCATTTTTAGAATTTGGTACGGGACCCTAAAAAGGCAGATCGCGAAATTATATTGCGATTTATTGAAAAACACAAATTCCACACCTGTTTGTGGAATATTTTACGGATGGATGGACGGACGGAGAAAGTCTCACCATAAGGGTTCCATTTTTAGAATTTGGTACGGGACCCTAAAAATGGCATATCGCGAAATTATATTGCGATTTATTGAAAACCACAAATTCCACACCTGTTTGTCGAATATTTTACATGAACAAACAAAAAAGCACTGGGCTCGTTTTTTATAGATTGTTTTGATCCTGAACCTTTTCCTTTTTTTTTTTTTTGTTCTAAAGATAACACAAGTAGAATTCCCATCTTTTGACATCTTGACAATATTGGTGGGCGGTGGCATTACAAAAATTGCGTGCGTTCGCTACTAAAGTTTCATTGCATCTGTCATGCACGATAGTGCGTATGCTACTGTCCAGCACCGCGTCCTTGGCGGGACGTACAGCAAGATGGACAATGTATAGGGTGCTAAAGTTTCATTGCATCTGTCATGCACGATAGTGCGTATTCTACTGTCCAGCACCGCGTCCTTGGCGGGACGTACAGCAAGATGGACTATGTATAGGGTGCTTTAGACAAAGACTTAAGTACCGTGAAACCTGTTGACTTTGCCACTTTTTAGTGGTTCAGAAAGTATGATCTGCTTTATCATAAAAAAAATATATGACGATATATAGACTAACCTATTTCTAGTTATAGTATATTTCATAGAAATTGATAAAAATACCAAAAGAATCTTCTAAAGTAATAATTTAAATTAAAAAACACTAAATACAAATGTGGCAAATTCAACTATCACTTCCGGCAAGATTGCCACATGAAAATAAAATAGGAAAAATTAGGGTACATACTTTAAAAAGCGGCCAAGTGCGTGTCGGGCCACGCGCAGTGTAGGGTTCCGTAGTTGAAATTCTCAACATACATTTTGAGTTCCATGGTTTAAATACTATAATACACTACAAAATATGCAACTTACACTACGTGTAATATCTAACTTAGAAAAACCGATATAACTCCTTCACTAATGAACCCTACTTAGCCCTGATAGTTTTCCTTTAAAATTCATTATATATACTACTGCTGTGAATTTTTTCTTATATATACAACCATTTAGCTGGCAGAGGGGGGGGACACTTGACTCTAATAAAATTTAGCACTTTAAAATATCATATTTCACAAACGGATCCCTAAATTGAAAAATGGTGTTCCCACACCCACAACGTTTTTGAAAGACCTATTCAATGACAGCCCACACTATTGGATAGATGAGAAAAAAAAAATTCATCCCCACTATACATGTACGGGAGGTACCCTAAAAAAAAATATTTTTCACAATTTTATTTCACCACTTTGTCGGCGTGATTGATATTTATCCCCTTGTCAAATTACAGATTTCTAGTACCAATAGTCTCTGAGCTAAACCGCGGACAGACAGACAGACAGACAGACAGACAGACAGACAGACAGACGGACGGACATGGCGAAACTATAGGGGTTCCTTGTTTACTACGGAACCCTAAAAAAAGTATGTTTATTGGTGTTATCTATACAATAAAATAAAAACGAAAAAAATTACATTAATCACACTCTTCATACTATTTTCTAAGAAAGTGGCAAATTCACCAATCTGTCTAAAATTGTTCATACTAAAGTAAGGGTTGTCAAAAAAATAGTTTTTTTTAATTTTTTTTTTTTTACTTCAAAAGATAGTAGACATTATAAAAATAAAATAAACATAAAAAATCAGTAGCTACAAGGTTAAAGGTAAAGGTAGGTTTATTATTTTATTGAGATTACCTATATAAAACTTGTTTTGCTGCTTCAAGGCATCCCTGGAAATTTCTTTTCTTTATACTAAGTCCACAGCAACTTTTAGAAAACATACTTGCCTGATTCGTATCTCCATCTTCTGAAAATAATAAGACAAAAATTGTATAAGAATTAAGTGACTACTATACTAATTAATTTTTATTAAAACGATTATTTTACAGGTAGTATAATTATGATTTGAATATAAATACGAGATAGTCATTGCCTACTACTTTTGTTTTTATATGAAGTGCTCCTTTGATTGTAAAATTATTTCATTAGCAAATTAAAATTAAATCAGTAACATTTTCCTATTATATAAAAATATATAAATAAGTATTTAATTTTGAAGTTATTAATTTTTATTTTAATATTTAAGTTTTACTTATTTGGTAATGAGTTTATTATTATTACAAAATAAGTAAATAAAACTGTAAGATAATATAAAAATTAAATAATCTGGTATAGGTTAGGTAGGTACATTAAAATAAAATATATATTTTGGTGACAGCCCTACACCTCCACAAAATATGGCAAAGTCAACATCATGATCTTTACGATTGAAGGTTTTGAATTTGCCAACGCCAATTGCGAACTTTAGATAACTCGTTCGCGTAAAAATTAACATTTAGCGAGTAAAAGAACATTAGATTAACGTTATATAAAAATCACTTACCTACACAACGCCTTCCCCATTTATTTTCACTGAAGTTTCGGAGCACTGAGTTTTTAACCGCCAACACACGAAAAAAATAACCTTTGAAAATGAAATGAATTACCTATACAAACTGGGTTGCTATACCTCATTTGGTGTTGCCATATAACTATTAAATTTTACCATTAAGGGGTGCAAACACGAAAAAAGTTAAAACTATAGTCACAGTGAACTGTTTTGCTTCAAAAAATGGGTATGGCCGGCTGGGCAAAGTCACTGTACTGTTGGCAAAGTCAGCCGGTTTGACGGTATTATTATTATATTAATTATCTTTTTTGCGTTCTTGCGTTCTTGCAAATCTTATACTTTAAATCTTATTAATCTGTGAATTTAATCGTAGCGCTCTCCGCTAAATAGTGCAACTACCTACTATCTTAAATGTGTATTTAATACTCAAAGATCTAAACTGATCAATGACCCAATAAGTAAATACTTCAAGATGGACCAACAGGCCAAGGAATATCTATGTGACGCCGGCTACCTTATTGAACCCAAGAAGGAAGTGTTAATCGACATTGAAATAACCTACGACTGTGAGGATGTTAAGGACTTTATTGTCCCCAAAGAAGAATCGTGCAGCACTAGTCTCACGTCACTACCAAAGTCACTGCCTTTAGACATCGAAGATTTTCACCAACCAAACACAAATGTATTGAGTCCAATTAGAAAAGAAACAGTTTTATGTAAAGATATTGCTGAGTTACAAAAAACACTGAAGTGTTCTGATGACGAGGATGTATCTAAGAGAAATGTGGATGTGATTACAGTAAGTTGCTTTCCTCTGTTTCAAATACAATAAATAGAATAAAAAAAAATTTAAAGTGCTTTTGAATCATCCACAGGATGTACCACTGGTTTGGAATGTCTTGTCTTTTCCAACCAAGAAGAACCAGAAAATAACTCTGCTTGTTCTTTTAAAAAAATATATTAATCTTATTATAAATCCTGTTACACCTGAGAAGAACCAAGCATATTTTGTGGTATTATTTATCTATAACTGTCCTATATCAAAATTTTAAAGTAACTTCTCACTTCTGCAATATCTCATTCATCATTCCCTTCCATGGAGATAAGCTGTCCTTGTGTATCCTATAAATTTGTTGACTAAAATCCTACTATCCCCTCCGAATAAGCAGAAAGCTTGTGCTAAGAGTGGGTACAACAATAGTGCAACAGGTGGGGTTCGAACCGGCGACCTTTTAGTTTTCAATCTCCACCTTTAACCGTCTGGCTATTGAGGCTTCATAGGTGTAGATTATGTTTTAGTTAAAGTTTTGGTACAAAATAAATGAATATGTAAGCCATAATGTGTTTTCGACAACCTCCCTGGCGCAGTGGTGAGCGCTGTGGTCTTATAACTGGGAGGTCCCGGGTTCGATTCCCGGCGGGGTCAATTTGGGAATTTATAATTTCCGAATTTTCTCTGGTCTGGTCTGGTGGGAGGCTTTCGTTGGCCGTAGCTAGTTACCACCCTACCGTCAAAGACGTGCCGCCAAGTGATTTAGCGTTCCGGCACGATGGCGTGTAGAACCGATTAGGGATATGGGTTGAATTTTCACTGTCATACACCTTCCAAGTTAGTCCGCTAACATCTTAGACTGCATCGTCACTTAACATCAGGTGAGATCGCAGTCAAGGACTATCTTGTCATCAAAAAAAAAAAAAAAATGTAAAATTTTCATAAAATCTGAAAATTGTACATCCATATCTGAAATGTAAATGAAGCTGAAGATGGAGCGTGCTTGCAAATAAGAAGCATATTCACTCTTGATTTAAAGATACCCAAGTTGTAGTTAATAAAACTGCAGCTAGCATTCCAAATATATTTTAATATATTAATTAGGAATGAGGAAGAAAAGTGCTCAGTGTGAGATCTTAGGATTTCGACCATGTGCAGATCCAAGCAATGCCTTGCAGTCGATGGCAGAAGGGTGATGGTGGAATTAAATCGAATAGTTTGAATAGCTCTGAACAAAGGTGCTAGCTTGAACCTGTAACATCTGTGTTGTGTTTATGCAGGTGGAGCCTGTTGCTGCATCTAGTGTTGCGGATGGCTCATCAACATGTGGTAAGTGCTGAGGATGCACTAAGTTCTGCAGATATTGATTGCTAACTTACTGATGCCTTAAGGATAGATGCCCAAATATATGTGACAGCAAGTTCAATCAACCAATTTAAAAAATATAGATTAGTCGTGAAGTACAGTAATGGACAATAAATATAGGAGGAACAAAATCACCAAGGTTGCGAATTTCAAGATTGGTTTTATGACAAAAAAAAATGCAAACTATAATGATGACTCTTGGTTTATACTGTTGCAAAATTTGTATATTAATAAATTTTAACAGGGCAGCGCACAGAATTCTATACTTTTTTTGTAATATTGCGTTTTGGCGAATATCTTACAGAAAATCGTCATTTCGGGAACGTTTTTCTAAATTTGATAAAATTAACAAAAACAAAACAAAGTACATAATTTAAGCTTTGTTGAATAACATGGGCATATTATATATTTATACTATATAAACAATAATGAAAACAAAACATACAAAATCTTCTACAAGTAAAATACGTCAAAAAATTAAAGAAGTTGCTATTATCGTGGATAAAATTTAAGAAATTTCAAAATATTCAAAACTCTAATAATCGAATTAACGTTACATGAACAGAATGAAAGTTTTTTAATGTAATAAAATATGTTTTTTCTAAAAAAATAGATCAAATTATGCGTATTTTATTGAAATTTAGTTCCCGGAAACGATCAACCGTTCCCGGAATGACAAAAATGTTACGGAAGTGATGGTATTGATATCATAAGGCATAAGTTAGGAAATATTATAATTATAAACAACGTTTTAAATAACAAAGTTATTTATTTATATTGCCATATTGTTTGCACTCAAGAAAAATCACTTACTATTAATACATTCTTATTATAAATAAGTTATAACACTTTCATAAATCAGCCTAGAGGAACTTCTAGTCATAGTTATATCTCCTTAAAGTTGTAATCAGTTCTTACAATTTGAGTATCATGTCCGGGAACGTTCCCGAAATGACCGTTCACGAAATGACGATTTCAAATAAGCACGCGCTTTGATTATACGGCGGCCATCTTAAATTCGATCTGACTTTGACAATACTAAAATATTTGACGTTACTTTGATAATTCGTGTCGTAAAAAAGAATTTCATCAATAATTAAATGTAATAAACACGTTCACGAATTGACGGACTATTGATGTACGCTCTACGAATAATGAATTGAAAGGTACTTACCACTTAGATATAATTTATTTGACGATAAATACACTGACAGCCGGCTTTGTTATTGTTTTCTTCCTCTACTGACGTTTGACACCGAATGGCTGCGTTCACTTAAAATTATTTTTGTTCGATTATCGATTCGTTCACTGACATGACGCGTGCGCTATCGGACAAACTATTTTTGCATTTTTATAATTAAAAATAAACAAGCTTTTAGTATCCTTTTCAAAACTAGATTTTGTATAAAATTTACGGTATATTAAGTATTGACAGGTGTTAAATATCTTAATTTTTTCATTAATATTTTGGACTTGTTGTTGAAGATCGTACATTAGGACGCGTTCCCGAAATGACTTTCTATGCATGTATATTGATATAATTTAAAAATTACTTCATTAGTAAATTATATTGTTTGATGTACACACAAAACAGGTTAGTTTTAGTATTTTATTAATTTTATTTTCTCAATAAAGTCAAGATTTAAGACATTAAATTGCTCGCAAAGCGAATTCTGCACCTTGGTGATTTTGAGCCAGGAGCATCAGCTAAAACTGTATCATCATCATTAGCAATCCATCAATGGCTCACAGGCCACAGCTGGATGCAGATTACCTCTCAGGTTTCAGGCCATAGTCCACCAAGCTGACCCAATGCGAATTGGCAGACTTCACACACCTTGGAGAACATTATGGAGAACTCAAGTGTGCAAGTTTCCTCACGAAGTTTTCCTTCAACATTGAAACATGTGATATTTAATTGCTTAAACGCACATACAACTAGATTTTGCTCACAGCTTCTCTCACGTAAGGTTCGATTTTCATACAAAGGACAATGGGCAAAATGTCTCAAGGGTTGTAGCACTTCGTGTTGTATATCATTAAATAGATATCATTTAGAAGGACAATTTATTCTATGACGAATAAGCTGAAATTTGCGTCAGAAAAAAGTTATACACTTTTAAAGTTCCTTAAATATCATAAAAATGTTAGCATTATTTTTCTTATTTTACTATAGATTAAGTAAAGATATTAATATAATAATCTAAAAAAGTACATTTGAAGTAAACTAGCCATAAAAAGCACGTGCAGAGTTTTTGATAAGCTGATGCTGCCTTTCGGTATGAACCAGCGCGCGCGGCGGCGCGGCGGCCGCTTTGTGTCGGCTTAGCAAAGCGCGCCAGTGAACCAGTGATTTCAGCAAACGAACTTATATTATTAATTTCTTCAGTCTTTTGACTTTGTTCTTGTGTTAACATGTTTTTGGAGTGCTTTGATATCTATACTGACGACTTGGCTGTTTTTGGACATTGATTCTGCTATTACTTGACACATATTTTGGCTATTCTAAATAGACTTTTGACTCCTTTTTAGGGTTCCGTAGTAAACAAGGAACCCTTATAGTTTCGCCATGTGCGTCCGTCTGTCTGTCTGTCTGTCTGTCCGCGGTTTAGCTCAGAGACTATTGGTACTAGAAATCTGTAATTTGACAAGGGTATAAATATCAATCACGCCGAGAAAGTGGTGAAATAAAATTGTGAAAAATATTTTTTTTTAGGGTACCTCCCCTACATGTAAAGTGGGGATGATTTTTTTTTTCATCTATCCCATAGTGTGGGGTGTCGTTGAATAGGTCTTTCAAAAACGTTGTGGGTGTGGGAACACCATTTTTCAATTCAGGGATCCGTTTGTGAAATATGATATTTTAAAGTGCTAAATTTTATTAGAGTCAAGTGTCCCCCCCCTCTGCCAGCTAAATGGTTGTATATAGGATACAAGAAAAAATTCACAGCAGTAGTATAATATAATGAATTTTAAAGGAAAACTATCACGGCTAAGTAGGGTTCATTAGTGAAGGAGTTATATCGGTTTTTCTAAGTTAGATATTACACGTAGTGTAAGTTGCATATTTTGTAGTATATTATAGTATTTAAACCATGGAACTCAAAATGTATGTCGAGACTTTCAACTACGGAACCCTACACTGCGCGTGGCCCGACACGCACTTGGCCGGTTTTTTTTGTTCTTAGACATAACTTAGAGTAATAAAACGTATAATATACAATTATACATATATCTAATCAGGGGAATAAGAACAACACTTCACCATATGCCATATATTGCTACAAGGGTTGGGACAAACTCCATACAAATCTGCCCATCGTCCTTTCAAAGCCCTATTTTACCCCATTAAGAGTTGAATTTTCAAAAATCCTTTCATGGCATTATGACGTAAATTGGCATTATGACGTAGGCATCTAGCCTCTGTCATAATGCCTTTCAGAGTGATCCGTCCAGTGGTTTGAACTGAGTGTGTGTGATCAGTCAGTCAGTCAGACCCCTTTTCCTTTTATATATTTAGATTTAAATTCATATTAGGTTACATACAATAAATCACTAGTACAAGTTCTAGATTTGTACTACACATCAATCAGTATTCGGGTGATCCGGCTCTCTCTAGTTCAAATTTCCCCGTATTTATCATGCACCTGACTGCGTATATATTGAGTTGTAAGTTACGAAACCCTTTGGTTGCAAATCTGGCTTGCACATGGTCGTTTTTTTTTGCAGTAAAGTTTTGTTTTTCTTCTGTTCCTATATATCTAACTTTTTTAAATTTTACTTTTCAGATACATTTTTATTAAAGAAACGTATGAAGATTGACAGCAGCAGAGCTTTATTAAAGAAACATATGAAGATTGACAGCAGCAGAGCTTTATTAAAGAAACGTATGAAGATTGACAGCAACAGGGCTTCCAAGGAAAACATACCCCACTCGTGTAGTATTTGCAAGAAAAAATTCAAAAAGAAAAAAGCTCTAGTTTTACATATGCGGACTCACACTGGTGAAAAACTCTTGTCATGTGAACTGTGTCACAAGCGATTTACACAAAAGTGCCATCTAACCACTCACATTAGAACCCACACTGGTCATAAACCATACACCTGTGACATATGTCAAGCTAAATTTAATCGATCACACCATTTGACTCTACACATGAGAACTCACACTGGTGAGAAACCTTTCCCTTGCAATCTATGTGATATGAAGTTTACACAAAAATGGAATTTAAATACTCATATGTTGACTCACACTGGTGAAAAACGTTTTACCTGTGACATATGTCAGGCTAAATTTACAAAAAAACATCATGTAACTCGTCATATAAGGTCACACACAGGTGAGAAACCCTTTAACTGTGACATATGTCAGGCTAAATTTAAACAAAAAAGTACGTTGACATATCACATGAAGGTAACACACACAGGTGATAAAACATTTTCTTGTAAAATATGTCAAGATACATTTTCATTGCAATATCATTTAATTACACATTTAAAGACTCACACTGGCGAAAAACCTTTTACTTGTGACGTATGTCACGCTAAATTTGCAAAAAAACATTATTTAAATAGTCATATAAGATCACACACTGGTGAGAAAACTGCTGTTTGTGAGAAAGCTTTTAATTGTGACCAATGTCAGTCTAAATTTGCACGTAAGCATAATTTAACTGTTCATTTGAGGACTCACACTGGAGAAAAGCCTTTTACCTGTGACATATGTCAGGCTAAATTTACACAAAATCATCATTTAATTACACATAAAAAGTGTCACACCGGCGAGAAACCTTATTCTTCCGACATGGGTAACGTTAAATTTGCATTGCCACATCATTTAACTGCACATTCGAGGACTCACACCAGGGATAAGCCTTTTACCTGTGACATATGTCAGGCTAAATTTGCAAAAAATCAGCATTTAACTGTTCACATAAGGTGTCACACTGGTGAAAAGCCATTTACTTGTGATCAATGTCGGGCTAAATTCAAACAGAAAAGTACATTAACGGCTCACATTAGAACTCACACTGGTGATAAACCGTACACTTGTGACCTGTGTCATGTTAGATTTGCACAAAAATCGAATTTAAGTATTCACATGCGGACTCACACTGGTGAAAAACCATTTTCGTGTGATATATGTAAATCTAAATTTGGTCATAAAAGTAGTTTGAATACCCACATGATGTCGCACACTGGTGAGAAACCGTTTTCCTGTGACAGGTGTCCATATAGCGCTGCAAAAAAAAGTACTTTGGTAAAGCACAAAAGGACTCACAAGATTGTGGAGTGACACAAGGAAGTGCTACACCTAAAACAACAATTGGAATATATTAGAAGTAACTAAACAAACTGTGCCAATCTACAACGATAATTTAGCTGCACAGAAGTTAGCCAACAATTTGATGACTGGAAAAAGGTTAAAGCACATAAGTATAAGGGAACATTTTATAAGGGACTGTCTCCGAAAGAAATTGATAGCGATCCGGTACAAGGACACATAATATGGAGGCAGATCTTTTAGCAAAGGCCTCAGCCACAGCCAAGGTTAATGAAACTGCTCAAGATGATAGGAGTCACTCAGACCTAAGGTTTGACCCCAAGATCTTCGTGAGGGGGAGTGTCATAGAGTATACTTGTCATAAAATTAAGAAGAATATGTTTGATTGAGTCATGAAAATTGTGTCATGTCGCAAAACAAAAATTGTGAAAATTGTAAAAATATAAAGTGACACCCTTACTACAATGATTTTACCTTTGTATACTGAGTTACACTCGCTTTCACCCAGAAACACATAGATGGCACTGTTTGCTGTTTTGTACTCTGTGGCTGTGATCAAAAGTTGTTAAGGTGGATTATACGGGTCTGCTCGCGAAATTCAAATTTAATTTGGTTTTTCGCAATTTGTAAGCTAATACGACAAAGTAAGCTTATGACATTCTAATTGCGCCTATGGAATTATCATCTTCACAGGTTTATATAAAAATCTTTACTTGAAAGTGTCCAGCTTAAGAAATTAGTCCGAATATCGACTAATTTGTGAGTAACTCACGTCCAACTCGATATTTTGATTAATTTCTTAAACTGGACACTTTCAAATAAAGATTTTTATATAAACCTGTGAAGATGATAACGGTAATAATATTACGGTACGAAACTAGTACAGGTACCTAGTTAGTACTCCAAGAAAAACCTAATAGGTATAGTAGGTAGGTACAACTTTGATGTGAGAATTTAGATTTAGCGCTGGGTACAGATCATTTTGAGCATTGATGAATGAAATGTTAGGCGAAGTTAATACTTTCCCATATGTATTATTTTCCACTGAATCTCTTGAACCACTCATACATCAGATTTAGTTTTTAAAGTCCCTCGGGAACTCCTTGATTTTCCGGGATAAAAAGTAGCCTAGATGTTGACCCGAGTAATAAGCTACCACGGTATAAAATTTTGTAGAAATCTGTGCGGTAGTTTTTACGTGAAAGAAGGACAAACAAACAGACAGACAAACAGACAAAAAAAATAAAGCTTCTGTTTTGATATCTGTATCTTGAACACAATTAGAAGCAAAAACCCTTTTTTGAATCTATTTTATGTACAGAATTGGTTTCGTTTCTGTTTTATTATATGTATAGATTACAAGTTGCTAGGCGCCCTAACTTACAACTATAAGTACCTAATACCTATTACAGTCCTACTTGCTCACAGCTTACAGATACTTAACGTAGATGTAAGTGTAATTTTTTATTTGTATTACTTACAATTATTTAACATTTAAATTAAATCAATTTTGTTAATCATTGCATAAATTGCTGAACTCTGTTATTTACCAGTGCTAGGAGACTGGACTTTGGATTTTAGCTTTGGCTCGTGTTTGGCTCCTTGACTTGAAATTTGACTGGACTTAGAAGCAGCTTTCAACTTATACCCATGTAATGAAGATGTGAATTTCACAATCAATATTATGGTATAAACCTGTAACTATTATAATATACTTAGATAATTGAATATAATATTTTTATTGTGTGTGTGTGTTCTCTTACAGACCAAAAAAGAAATGATATTTACTACTATGAATAGGTATCCCTACTAATATTACAAATGCGAAAGTAAGTTTGTTGGTTTGTCCTTCAATCACGCAGCAACAGAGCAACGGATTGCCGTGATTTTTTACAAAGAGATAGTTTATGGGCTGGAGAATGACATATAGGCAACTTTTTATCCCGAAAAAATGCACAGTTCCTATGGGAAGATAAGATACGCTAACCCTTACGTTTGTCCTTCAATCACGCAGCAACAGAGCAATGGATTGACAGAATTCTTAGCATAGAGATAGTTAATGGGCCGGAGAGTAACTTAAAGCTACTTTTTATCCTTAAAAAAATGTACAGTTTCTATTGGACGTTTGTCCTTCAATCACGCAGCAATAGAGCAACTGATTGACGTGATTTTTTGCATATAAATAGATAGTTTATGGGCCGAAGAGTGACATAGGCTACTTTTTATCCTTAAAAAATGCAGAGTTCTATTGGAAGATATTCTTACGCTTACTTTTGTCCTTCAATCACACAGTAAAAGAGCAACGGATTGACGTGATTTTTTGCATATAGATAGTTTATATGCCGGAGAGTGACATTTAAAGCTACTTTTTATCCCGAAAAAATGCACAGTTCCTATGGGAAGTTTGTCCTTCAATCACGCAGCAACAGAGCAACGGATTGACGTGATTTTTTGCATATAGATAGTTTAGGCGTGTCGCCCACACACTCAAAATACGAGGCGCGGGCACACAAGCGGCGCGCCGCATCTAAGTAAGTTTTCTTTAGAAATAAATGTCGGTGCGCTCATCTGCAGTCGCGGCACGGTCGAGGATAAGGCGCGGTGGAGTCGAGGTGCACCGTGCAGGCGCGGTGCACCGTGCAGGCGCGGCGGCGGCGGCGCGGAGTCGAGGTGCAGACGCAGCGGTGGCCTACATGTGCCCGCGCCGCCACTCTGTCGCCATTTTCCATATACATAAGACCACGCCTGGACTCTTCCTTCCTATGGGAAGATACACTTACGCTTACGTTTGTCCTTCGGTCACGCAGCAACAGAGCAACGGATTGACACGAAGCTTAAGTTCTATTGATTTGAAATGAAGACCATGAGCACCATTTACACATCTCATTATAAAAATAAAGCCATATATAACGATGCTATCATTCGCCCCTAGGCCAGTAGGACCACGGTTATTTATAGTGGTAGGTTTACTGTAGGCCTACCAGTAGGTGCAATCGGTGGGACCACGGGCTCTTCACCATCGGCACACCAAGTTACGTTCGGACGGATAGGTATAATACACGCAGTCAGGCATTAAACTAGCTTGCAAACTGAAAGTCATTAATTCTTATTTTTTTACCCTAAAACCTCATCACTTTGGTTGAACGTCCCTACATTTTAGTATTATGTCATAGAATTCTGCTTTACCAGCAATATTATTCCTTTAGTAGGTACATTTTATCTACACTACAATTGAATGTGCTGCTTAATATTGTTGGGACGTAGGTACCTATCCTTGTTATTAACTTATCGTGAAAAATACTTAGGTCATCCATCAGTTTTACAAATACTGCGATATATTTACTTATATACCTGCGCAGATGTAATTTTTTATAAGCTTGCAACTATGTATGTTTAGGTCAAATATTACAAGATGAATAAAATTAGAACCACATCCCGGTGTCTGATCCTAGATGATATCCAGGGTGTGGTGATGAAGCCGGATGGTGGCTATGGAAACTCTATAGTAAAACGACGACGCCCCATCGAGTGTGGGTCGTTTGATTTTTCTTGACAAGTACCTACTCTGGTCCTAGATGATATCCAGGGTCTGTAGCTGGTTTTAAGGTAGGTATTTTCACCTGCTATGATTTGTTCCGTACGCGCTATGGTTTCGTCTGTTATGAGTTCTTACCTAGATACCTACTAGTCTTGGCGAGATTGTTCCTTTCTGTTTTAGTGAATATTGTCGGTGGAACATAAAATTGACTTTATTTGGATATCGAACACTCGTCTTACTTGATGGTTAAAGAGTATGAGGAAAACATTGATGGACTGATTGATGGATGTAAGTAAGATTGGTCCTTTGGACCGGATTACCTATTGAGATGATATTAATTACTAAAAGAAAAACTTGAGAAAACGTTTCAGTTTCTAATGAATTTACCAAGAACATTAACCCCCAAAGACTTCAGGGGTATAGGTGAAAAGCATTACAGGTGTACTTCAGGTAAAGTACAGGTGACAGAAAGTTACTTAGGTAAAATGTCTTTGTTTTGTAGAGCTTTGTGATGGGTTGAACGCAAGTGAAGGACTATCCTTCACTTGCGTTCAACCCATCATCTCGCTGCTCGCTACTCGCTACTCGCTAGGTAGGTGCGGTAGGTGCGCTAAGCGGGTTGCGGGGTTGCGGGGTTGCGGGCATGTCGCGGGGCATCGTTCTCGGGACCGGTCCGCGCGGGCGGCGCGGGTGGCGGGGCGTGCGCGTGGGCAGGCCGGCAGCGGCGCGGGGAGGGCGGCCGTCATCAGTCGCGCACCGAGCGCTATACTACGAATACGTCGGTTGGCGTCGCGCCGGCCCGTCGCGTGCTAGTGTTGTGTCATAGCGGTGGGCCAGGTCGGTTTCGAGATTCGTTCCGACTCAACCATGGCTCTCAACTCGGACGGTGAACAGAAATCGAACCTGGTCCTCCGCGTAGACCAGGATTCTGACTCGGTTTTGCAGTCATTATTCGACACAGTGCTCAAGCCGGACTCTAAACGACCGCTACAGGTGCCTCTGCGTATGCGACAGCTTCCGAAGTCGTTCTTTAACCCGCCGTCGACCGGTTCCAAGTCGCCATCTGTCTCTCACTCGCGAGAAAACTCGGCCGATTCGGCATTCGGATCGTCGTCCGCGACTGGCTCCGTTCCGGTGTCCCACTCCCGAGCCCACTCGTCGCCCGCGAGCCTGCAGCAGACGTACGCCGCGGCGCAGCCGACGCAGCAGCCGCCGCTGCCTCACCAGCACGCCAAGCAGAGGTCGTACGACGTGGGCTCGCACCTTCCCGATGATCTCGGCCCCCTGCCGTCGGGGTGGGAGCAGGCTCGCACACCAGAAGGACAAATCTACTATCTCAAGTGAGTTGCTTGGAGCTGGAATATTTCACAATTTTATCCCATTGTGTGGCATGTTCATTTCACTCAATTTCATTTCAATGTAAGGCTATATTGAGACCTAAAAATATTCTACGATGTCATCGGCCTTTCTATTCCTCAGTTCAGTCGTAGGTAGGAATTGCGCATTTCCTTGGCTTCTCCAATGTAATAATTTATCCTCCTAGTCCTCATACTTACCTGTCGTCATAATATTATCATTGTACCAGCTAATTGGTGATATGTATGAAGTTGTGTATTTGATATCATTTGAAGTAGGTACCTACTTACCTAGTTTATACACCAAAGTAGGCTCACTACTTGAAGGCTAATAGGTACATATACATATAAGCCTATACCTACCAAAATATGACTAGTTACTTGCCTCGGTATAAAAATAAATCCACAAAGTTCGTCGCAAAGCGATCATTATCGCTGAGGTGTTGTCTTTGTCTGCGAATTGATATGCGAATAAAATAAAACAGATAGGTAAAGGTAGGTATAAGCACAATAAATTATAAACACATTTTCTTTAGATTAGTGGAAAATAATGACCTAGCGAGGTAATATTATAATTTTATTAATAATGTAAAAGTACAACGTTCGTATGAGCAAATACCTACCTACTTAGTAGTTAGTACCTAGTAAGGACATAATAATATTATATACCTATTGCACAAATGTGTGCGCAAACACAGGTGCACTCTCTGTTCCAAAATATTTATAATTCGATGATTTATAGTATAATTAATTAATTAATTTAATTAATGATTTAATTTCATTTACTTTTTTATACGGAGATCCAACACGACCGGAGACAGATCAGGCGCAGAACTGATGGGACTAGGTGACACAGTTGACAGTACACACTGGCACTACCTACTAAGACATTAGACAGAGCCTCATTCATCGTTCAGCGTTGCGAAAATTTTTACGAAAATGAACCGTCTTAATTCGCCCTAAGGGTGAATTTTCTACGGTTAATTTTTCGAGATTTTTGCTTTCATTTTCGAAGGTCATCGGTGAGCCATCCGTCTAAATTCGCCCTTAGGGCAAAGGGCCTTAGGGTTCATTTTCGCAAAAAAGAACGATGAATGAGGCATCTTCTAACTTCAGCCTTAGAGCCCAATTTAAACGGTGCCTCGTTCATCGTTCATTTATGCGAACATTTTTTGCGAAAATGCACCTAAGGCCCTGTGCCTTAAGGGCAAATTTGGACGGTTCATTTTTGATGACTTTTGATGAAACCTCGAAAATGAAAGCAAAAATCTCGAAAAATTAAAATTCACCCTTAGGGCGAATTAAGACGGTTCATTTTCGCAGCGATGAAAGATGCACTGTCTAATTTGGGTCTTATACTTGGCCATAATTATTATGTTTGAGTTTATCGCGCGACAAGACGCGGCAGGCGCCGCCCAACGCCGTCGCGTGTGCATAAACGTATACCCCGTAACATATATATTATGACGTTCTCAAAGGTGTGTGATGTCTAATTCGCATTGGGCCAGCAGCGTGGTGGCCCAATGCGAATTAGTAGACAGTAGAGGCCTATAACCCTTCTCTGAGAGGAGACCTGATGATGATGATTCATCGATAGGTGTCTTACCTACCTTTATAGAAAGCGGTACGGTTTCCGCACTCAAATGGATATATTTATAATACCTACTTGTAGGACTACAACTTAACCTGACATCATATGAATCATAAATGGCTAGTAGGTAGGTACATACTATATAATATTATTTTAATCACTATCTAGTATCTATATTTAATTATGTATTGGTATGTATGTAGATGAGTACTAAATTGCTAGTATTTCAAAAAATACTGACTTGTTCGAGTACCTACTTTTATTCATTGATGATGTCATGCCATTCAACGTTCTCATCCACTCCAATAAAAGTTGTCAACCTTAGCACTCGATACTTTCACGACATTTCAGTTCTGAAATAAATAACATTTAAACTATAACATAACATTGAGAAAGCCTTTAAAATAGGTACCTTCTTTTGTGCTTTTACACTATTCAATGTCGCTTAAGTCGTCGCTAGACAAAAAGATGTTAACTATTTAAAAATGCAACCTGTAGCCAAATCCCGCCGCGGTTGCGCGAATTGCAACCTTATTTACCATGTCGGCTCCCCTCTCTACCTCGGCCCGCGCGATTGAAACTGTACAATTTCTTATTCCGAATTGCCGCTCTATACGTAGAACCCTTTGTTTTTGATGCATTGTTTTTCAGCATAGTAATATGACGATATTACAACAAAATATTTTAGGTGCATATTATATTCACTAACTTCATATTATTATTCTATGAACGACCGAGTTTTCATAATAATTTTATTACTAACTTGCTTCTTCTTTGAAACATAATCGTATTTATTTAAGTACTAGATGATGCCTGCGACTTCGTCCGCGTGGATTAAGGTTTTTTAATTCCCACGGGAATTATTTTATTTAGCCTACTATGTGCTAATCCTGGGTATGAGCTATCTCCATTCAAACATCCAAATCGGTTCATTCGTTGTGGCGTTAGAGTAACAAACATCCATGCATCCATCCTCACAAACTTTCTCATTTACAATACTTAATAGTAAGATTAGAGGGAAGTATAGGATAGTAGGATTGTCTTTTATCGAATAAGTTAAGTACCTACCTAAATCTTTTGTAGACAGTTTATTAGTTTTTACAGAGCCTGTAACAAGTATTTACCGGGCTATGAACTTCTTTTAGAGTAGTTATTTTATTTATCAAAGTCGTTCAGCACGGTGTAGTTACTAGAGGGTTATATTAGTTTCCTTGACGGATAAGATACGAAGAGGACCGTAGGAGAACCAAGATTTCTGACTGCCCAGAGGTGCAATTGTCTAAAGTTATTCCATTGATCGCAATCGTATTCGCTGACATTAGCGTCAAAGTATAATAAACCATAATACCATTGAATTAGAGCTCAATTTCGTGTATGCATTCTTATACGTTTAGGTATGTACGATACGCTCCATTTTGACTTTAAATCAATACAATCAAGGATTATTTTACTTTGACGCTTATGTCATCGAATACGAATACGATCAATGGAATAACTTTTAGACAATAATTGGTACCCAGATCATCAGAAAACTGCTATGGCTGTGGGCATACATTGATTTCCACAGGACCGATGGCCGTCGGTTGGAGCCAGAAAGTCGAGTGGTAGTGGGGGTGGTAGTGGTGTGGACTGTGGTGGATGTCAGTATAACGATAAAATTGTAATGTTTATGTTGTAAAATGTAATGTATATAAAATCTACTTGGTGTTGTCATAATATTTGTATTTTATCAATGAAAGTCTTTGAAAATTTTTTGCTCTATCTTCAAAACATTATCATTGCGTCGTCGTCATAGGTACCTATTCTCCTTTATCGTATTCATATCTTTCGACCTGATAATATCTACTTAACGATAAAACAGCACAAGTCTTGTTAAAATGAATCACGGTGTACTAAAATGGGTTTATCAAAGAAATATTCAGCATTGCCTTTAAGAAAAAACTTTAAAACACTTTCTAATAAGTATAATCCAACTTAATATTATAAATGCGAAAGTTTGTGAGGATGGATGGATGGATGATTGTTATACACTTTAACGCCACAACAAACGAACCGATTTGGCTGAAATTTGGAATGGAGATAGCGCATACCCGGTATTAGCTTATACCTAGGCTACATTTTTTCCATGAAAATTGAAGAGTTCCCGCAGGAATTAAATAACCTTAATTCACGCGGGCGAAGTCTTGGGCATCATCTAGTATAATATTATAAACCTAGGAATGTGTTTGCCGACGCAAAAGGGGTGTTCTAAGTTTTACATGTGTATCTTTCTGTTACCTCGTAGCTCCCCAACGAATGGACGGATGATCATGAACTCATTTCTTGATTAAAGACTCTTACAAACTTTCACAGGTGCGACTGATTTGAAAGGTGTGAAAAACCTACCTTTAACAGTATACTGTTGCTTCAGATGATTTCCAAGACATAAGACGTTGCAGCATCAAGAAGTCTACGGAATGCCCAACCCCTGTCCAAACACTGCTCTCTGCTGTAAGTTACTACAGCAGAGAGTAGTGTTTGGACTCATTAGAATGATCTCAATGCGTAGGTGTTAGATAGATCGAGGATCGAGGAGGAGGATCTGATAATGGAGCAGGAAACTGGGTATCAGGGGTACACATTATCATACATAGTCCTGCCAAGGTTCCACGCGTCATTATTGTTTTATTTTTAACTAGATGATGCCCGCGACTTCTTCCGTTTTTCAATTCCCGCGGGAACTCTTAAATTTTCCGGGATAAAAAGTAGCATATGTGTTAATCCTGGATATGAGCTATCTCCAAATTTCAGCCAAATCGGTTCATTCGTTGTGGCGTGAAGAGAGTAACAAACATCCATCCATCCATCCAGGTAGGTACATCAATCCTCACCAACTTTCACATTTATAATTTATTAGTAGGAGTAGGAAGAAGGAAAGCAGGATTAAGGTACACTAGTGTCAATATCTGGTAAATTATCGAATTAAATATAAACGTAAAGATAATTAATTAATCTAAGTACATATTACATAAATCTATTTTAACCGGCTTCCCGCGTGCCATTATTGATAGGATCCGTTTCACTCGCGTAGTCTAGACTCTAGGATTATATCAGCGTGGGCGAAATTTTTGCTTCTGTAGTTTAAGTGTCGATATTAAACAGACTATGTATTCCTTTTAATTTTTTTAACTGAAATTGATTTTATTTTGGGACTTAATTTTGATCAAGTGCGTGATCACAAAACATCAGCTTTTATGGGATTCAAATGAAAATAGGGTTGAACTGATAAGATAAACTGATAAGAATTTTATCTATTTCTTATTGCCAGATTGCTTACCTACTCCTTTTGCATGTTGTTAATACAGTCCTCTGACATAGTCACAGGGGCCTCATCCCAGCGTCCAAAGCCTCCAATCGATTAAAGACGGTCATGATCTTCCTTAAATGACTCATACCTAGTCATAATTAGTGAGCTAGCGAAATAAGCTATAATTGTATAATAATTACAATTTTTACTAACAGAATTGATTAGGTATTCCCCGTATTCGTTTAGTTCGCTTCTAACTTCTTTCACACCTGCACCCCGATTCAGAACATTTCGATAACTTCCCGTTTCGATACGATTAGATATCGATCTCGTATCGAAAATTTTTTGTCGTGCGATTCAGAACGTTCGGTTAGAGAATTCGATTCGATGTCGACTACGGAATCGGCTTCGGTATCGGTATCGACAAGATACATTAAATTACATGTGGATTTACGAAGTTTGTTGTTTTACCAAAATTTCACTTGTTATTAAATTCATGTTAGCACTAAATAAATAGATTTTAATCATTTTCGAAGGTCATCGAAGTAATTATTTAAAATGATAACTTGTTAAATTATTGACGGCCAATTTTCAGCCTTGTCGATAGATGGCGCTAAGTTCATGTTTCATCCCTCTGGGTTCTTATTTTATTTTGTTGTGGTGTACATAATATGTTATTTTAATGTTAAAATACGTACAATATGGTAAGTAAACATTTACATACCAAAATCATTCATCATAATCATTTTATACGAAAAACCAGTAAACACAGTACGTAAACAAAAGGATACCGGATGCCCTGTAGCTTTCGATAAGTAACCAACTAAAATTATCGGACGTTCGGAAAATCTTATTCGATACGGTTGTTGTGAATAGCGTTTGATAGAAGATGTCGAACGATATCTACGTTGGTTCGATTCGGTTTCGATTTCGACAACTTCTCTGTCGATACGAGAACTCTGAATTGAAAATTCATCTTATCGTGCGATAACAAACCGAATCGATCGATAATTATGTTATCGTAAGGTTCTGAATCGGGGTGCTGATATTATTACCTACAGCGTGTCCTGTATTTCTGTTTTAATTTGATTGTCATGAACTATGCACAATGATGTCTGTAAATCTAACGTCACATAATAATGATATTTGTAGGCCTATAATAATTTCGTTTGTTTGGTACAGAGGTAGTTACCGTGTTGTAGTGGTCGACGCGCCGCGCCGTCCGTCTCACGGTGGACATAAGCCAATGCTACATCAAAGCTTTTGCCACCTCGTAAATAAACCATAGCGACAAAATATGTGGGCACAGGGCAACAAAGTATCCGTAATATAAAAATACATACTGTTGTATTGTTAAGGTTTGCTCTTTTTGCTCTACTTTTAACTCAATATTATGGTCACTTAAGAAAATTCCTGAAATTTTAGCTTACATTTAGTTTTACCTATGTACTTAGTTTATAAAATAAGCTACACCATAATTTCGTTACTATAATAATAATTGCTGTCGTATATTTTTTGCCTTTGTATGTTGTGGTTCGCATACTCGCTTCGTCAGTTCGTCGAGATGCCAAGCCGGAAGGCCTGCACGTCTAGCCGTAATGCACTTCACTAGCTCTGAAAATATTGATATTTGGAATATCAAAGGTATTAATTTAGATAGTCAGCCGCTTGGCTCCGCTCACCGAGTCGACCGCACGACTCACGAGGCACGGGATGGTCCACTGCAAGTAGCGCGCCTCTTCCGTGTCGGCAAATAGATCCGTGTGCGCATCGTTTCTTAATTGCAAGTTGGGCCGATGTTTTATAAGCTCCATAACGGCCAGCGTGTCTCGCTTGCGAAATGTGTGCTTTAATTATTATTGGAATGGAGGGTAATTCTCTGTGGTTTTGTTCGGCTAGACTTGGCGATGTTCCGAAATGGGTAGCGATGCAAATTGTCTTGGCGGACGCCCAACGCGGCGCTATCAGCCCGTCCGCTTTACTGTAACACCTTACTGTTACTGATGACTCTTGACCTGGACTTTTAAATGCGCATACGAATAATAACGAAGTGATTGCCGTAATTTCTATGAGTGACAGAATCAATACACCTACTTTAATTTTACATTTACATAAAACAGTACAAAGAACAAATACGGTACGGTCGTAAGTTTTGAGACATCATGATATGATAGATAATTTGTTTGCACACTAACCTTTTAAATAAACTATATAATACTAGCTGTTGCCCGCGACTTCGTGCGCATGAATTTAAATTTAAAATCCCTCGGGAACTCTTTGATTTTCCGGGATAAAAAGTAGCCTATGTCACTCTCCAGGTCCTCAACTATACCCATGCGAAAAATCACGTCGATCCATGGCTCTGTTGCGGCGTGATTGAAGGACAAACCAACAAACACACTTTCGCATTTATAATATTAGTATGATATCATCTTCGTCGTGGTCTTGTTAAAGTTCAATTTATAGGTATATTGTGCAGCCTATATTACACAAAAGTAAAATAAATATCTAAGAATACAGATTAAACTGACTTAACTTAGCGCGGGAAAATCTGTCAAAATGACAATTTTTCCCGTCGCCGGTTACAGGTTTATTGGTGATTGAGAAATAATTAAAATGTGCTGGTGTCAACACAAATAAACTAGTTGTTCGCCCCGAACTGAGACCTCGCGGTAACGGTATCCCATGATTATTCATTCAATCGATACATGATAACCAAAACTGACATTATTATTATGCCCGTTTTCACCAAACATACCTAAATCATCCCCTAAGTAGGAGTCTCTTAACGTAGGTAGCTCCTAAATACAATCCTAAGTCCTAACATCCGTCCCAATATCCTTTTAGGTGTCCCGTACAGGATCGTGATAAATAAGTTGACAGAAAACATCAATCACCTAACTTATAGGTAGCCCGTAAAGGTTAGGGAACGTTAGTGAAAACATTGAATTATTATGTAGGTACTAACGAGTGAAACCGGGTTACGGGCATCTGTACAAATCGTCATCTATCGACGCGAATAGAAAATATACAATATTTAACTAAAATTTAACTAAAAAATAATTTTAATTGAATAATATGGTACAAAAAAAATTACAATACAATTATTGTATTATAATAAGTAACTAAATAATAATGGTCGACGCAAAACTGTTTTTGGGATAGGTCGTTAGTCGTAACTCGTAGTTCCATGGGAATAGTTACTGACTGCGCCATCTATTAGCATTATTGTGAAGCTATGTTGATGCTATATGAATTACTGATGTACATTAAAAATTAAATAATCTCGTTTCTTTATAATATTCATATAATTTTAGTATTTGTTGTTCAAGTACAGGATATAAGTGACCTAAAAACATAAAATCAGTTTGAAAATCCATAGCGGATTTTCTTAGGGAGCGTCTTCAAGCGAGCGTATAAAATCGCCACTTTGAAAGCCCCCCATTTCGTCAATTTTAAGGGAAAAATTAAAAAAAAAATATTTTTGTACTCAGTTCAAAATTATCTTTAAAATGATACGTAACAATTTTATGTAACGCGATATTTTTTTTTTTACTTCGCATTCGCTTCTATGAGAGCCCCCCTGAAATAAAGATTTTTATAACTTTTTAAGCCATTTTCGGCTGGAGGCCATCGGTTTACATATTATATCTAAATTTGAAGTAATTACGTTCAGTAATTCAAAAGTTATAAGGCTCTGACAGACGGACGGACGGACGGACGGACGGACGGACGGACAAGTGCAAATCGCTCTAGTTAACTCAAAGACCTTCGCTTCGCTCGGTCGATAACAACTTAGAGAATACACCGACCCAACCTCATGTTGCCCATAACAAAAGGATCGTCGTTGCTCGTAAAGTGTGCAGAGTCATTTGCCATCGGACAATATTTCCTTTAATGGTTCGTCCTTTGAATCCTTAATCAGAGAAGCTTCTGTTGAATACAAACATACTCAGAACTTCTCATGAAAACAGTATGGTTCATTCAACTCCAAATCAATTTTAGGCAGCGATAACTTGTCAAAAAATATGACTCAATTTTGTATAATGGCTTCAGTGTCGGTGTTGCCTAATTCAAAAATAAATTACTTAGGGCCGCTTTCACCAACGTAAAAGAAGTCTTATCCGAGCGTTTTGATATTTTGACAGTAGGTATTTGTCAGAACGCCCAATTTATTCCTCCTCGGTAAAACATCACTCGACGTTGGTAAAAACGGCACTGATGATCAGATAGTCTTCCAATATAATATCACGTCATCTGTTACGGTAATCTCGTACTTCATTTACGTACATCGTATAACATTTAAACATTTATTTACAAAAGTTACGATTTTCTGTGGTGTATCGTGCTCGTAATCACATCGCATGATTAAGAATTTGAACGATAAGTGGGATAATCACGTCTTGTACATACAATGTGTTGCCTCCAGGACGTTATTCAGTATTTCTGGGGCAATAAGGTCTAATCGCCGAACCGATCGTGACTTGTAGGTAGGTACATACTTAGAATATATACCTACCTCCTTAACTTGCATCCTGTAAGGCTAAAGGCCACGAGAAAATTTTGTCAACCCGTTTTCTCGTGGTATCCCTTAAGCCTCCAATACATGTTGGCCGAGCCTTTCCGAGCGAAGACCAACACCAACGTGTAGACAGCATATTTGCTTTGTCTTATCATCGCTCGGTGTCGCTCGGCTAGCTGGCCAAGTGAAGGCAAGCGCTAACGTATAAAGGACTCATTTGGCGTAGCTCATCACAACTCGCTGCGCTCACGTTCACTCGTCTCACTTCGGACCAGTGTCGGTTTTTTGCACAAATCAAAGGCGCTCGCCTCGGCCAACATGGGGGTAGCTCCACAAAAAACTGGTCTATATTGGCCGTGGTTGGCCACTTGCATTGACTTGCCATAAGTGTAGACGGTAGTACTTACCTTGTATAAGTTTGCCTACGCTCGCGTTGACCTACGCTCGGCCAACGTGAATTGGAGGCTTTAGAGATTCACGAGTAAATGAATAGACAAAATTTGCGCGAATGTTAGCCCTACTGAAGACGAATGTTTTTGTCTCGAGAGGAGTACGAAATTATATTTAGTACTTATTTAATAAAGTAAGTACGTAGACTATATGTTTTTATGATTATTATACCTACCTGCTCTTATCGGCTGCACTTGAGTTAGTAATCTACAAAATTACACATAAATATTATGTCACCGTACCGAAAATATGAAAGTTAGTAATTTGTTACTCAGTCCATTATCAAAAGAACATAATATTGCATGTGAAACGGTAAATAATCCCTAGATAGTTAACTAATTAACTTTAAACTTCACGACCGTTTCTTAGAAAGAAGGTGAAGTAGTCGCATTCACAGCAAGTGAACTTATCGTAGTGTATTCAAAGCGATAACGTTTGAAATACAGCACACTATCGCCTTCTCAGAAACTTGGCGTCCGTTTGTGTTACCGTCGGACGCGACAGGTAGCTAACACATCTAACGGCACTCTGACGACATTATGTTAGGATTTTAGTTTTAGGACGAACAAATTATATAGAACGAGCGAACGGTCGCCGCTACTTCGTACGCGTAGGATATCTTTCTTGAGATTATAAAAAGATAAATTTTCCTGCTGCAACAGGCCTTTCCACGAATGTCCTACCGCTAGTGAAAACCGCGTCGTCCGTCGCACCCTTGGAGATCGCAATTTGTATCTATTTTTTTTTTTAATATCGTCCGCTATTTTACCACCCCCAAGAGGTGATTTTCTAAAATAACTTAGAGAATTTACTTACCAAAATGCTGATTTTCATACCTCTTCAAAAACAGAATTTTCATATAACCTTCGAACCCCCATTTCACCCCCTTAGGAGAGTATTATCTCAAAACCGTTTCTTGGCTGATTGCTACGCCCTAGAAAGAGCATACCTTCCAAACTTCAAGTTAAAATAACAATTATTAAAAATTTTCCAAACAAACTTCCATTCCTTATTTTACTTATATTTACAGATTTTTATGATTTAAAACTAATAATAACCTAAATGCCGATTTTCATATCTCTGACTTCAAAACCATATTAAATAACTTTTAGTTATATTATGTTTTTTATTTACGACTTTCATATAACTTTCCAATCCACATTTCACCCCCCGTGGGGTGAATTTTTTTAAAAACCGTTTCTTAGCTGAGTTCTACGCTCTAGAAAGAACCTACCTTCCAAATTTCAAGTTTGTAGGCTCTAGAGTTCCTGAGATTTCGTGATTAATGAGTAAGTTGTATATAATTTGGTACATAATACATATATACTTAGATAGATTGAAGTGTCTGTCTGTGATTTCGAAATACATAAGTTATGTATTTCGAAATCACAGACAGACACTTCAAAACCGTTTAACTAAAGCGTTTTGTGTTATGTTTATGTACTAGATCGTTCAATAAGTCCCGAGACTAACTTGGAAATAGCGTATATATTAAAAACTCTTTTTGATTTTTAAAAAATACTGGCCTTCAATAAAAGATATGTGTAAAATTTTTAAAAATGGAACATTAAAATATTGATTTTGCAGACATTTAAGTGACGCTACGTTTGTAGTTTCGATACAATGGAAAAAAACGAGTTTCGCGTGTTGATAAAACATTGTTTTTTAATGGGAAAAAATACAGTTGAAGCACAGCAATGGCTTATAAAATGTTATGCGGGATCAGCTCCCTCTAAAGCAACCATTTGTCGGTGGTATGCCGACTTCAAACGCGGTCGCATGGACACAAATGATGGGGAACGCTCAGGTCGTCCAAATGAAGCAGTGACTCAACAAAATATTAACCAAGTCCTCAAAATCGTAATGGAAGATCGGAAGATAAAAGTGCGCGAGATAGCCGAGATAGTGAAGATTTCAGCTGGTAGTGTTTTCACTATTTTACATAAAAATTTGGCCATGAAAAAGCTTTTTTCGAAGTGGGTGCCGCGTTTGCTTACAACTGATCAAAAGGAACAACGTATCAATGATTCAGAGCGATGTTTGGCGCTGATGAATCGTAATAAAAAGGATTTTTTACGTCGGTATGTGACAATGGATGAAACATGGATACACCATTTTACTCCGGAATCCAATCGGCAGTCAGCGGAGTGGAGAGCGGCTGGTGAAAGCCGCCCGAAGCGGCCAAAGACTCAGAAATCGGCCGGTAAGGTTATGGCGTCTATATTTTGGGATGCGCATGGAATAATTTTCATCGATTACCTTGAAAAGGGGCAAAATATAAATAGTGACTATTACATGTGCTTATTGGAGCGATTGAAGTACGAAATTGCGGATAAACGGCCTCAAATGAACAAAAAGAAAGTGGTGTTTCACCAGGACAACGCGCCTTGTCACAAGTCTGTGAGAACGATGGCCAAAATTAATGAATTGGGCTTTGAATTGCTTCCTCATCCCCCTTATTCGCCAGACTTGGCCCCCAGCGATTACTGGCTGTTTGCAGATCTCAAAAAAATGCTCCAGGGTAAGAAATTTGACTCAAATAGTGAAGTTATCACAGCAACGGAGGCTTATTTTGAAGCCAAAGACAAATCGTTCTACACGCATGGGATAGAAAAGTTAGAAAAACGTTGGAGGGACTGTATCGCTCTTGGAGGAGATTACGTTGATGAATAAAAAATAATTTTATAAAAAAAAAACCTTGTTTTAGTACTTAGTCTCGGGACTTATTGAACCACGTGTTATGTAACATATTACATAACACAAACCGCTTTAGTTAAACGGTTTTGACACGAACCGCTTAGGTGTGGAGCTTTGTTCTGGTGTCCGTGTTTTCTTGAATCTAAGGCGTCTTCGTCCATCTCAATCCTTGCCTTCCAGGCATGTTAGTCGTCAAGCGTAAGCCAATTTTGCAAACTATTTGAATGATAGCATTTTCTCATATTTTTAATTTTTCTCTATCTGTTTGTTGTCTCGGACTAACTTTGATTGTCTAATAATAATATTTGATTTTGACGAAACGTTCGGAGGGAAGAAGACGATTATATTATTATGTTAAGTTCTCTCAAATATGGTTGAGCGAAGCAGTGGCTGGGTCATGCGTCATGCTCGTGAACGGGTGCCACCGGCGGGAATTGGGCTACTTTCTGTCTGCCCGTCTTAACATGTGTTGAATTATAATTAGGTATGCTTTTGTGGAACTTCCCCTCATTGTGGAAACACTGCATACATAGCATAATATCTATTATATTGTAAACTTGTTTTGAAAAGAGCAACTGCCGAGTTTCGTGCTGGTTCTTCTCGGCAGGAACGGCAATCCAAACCAGTGGTAGACTCATCGACGATTCAAAAGCACTTGTTTTTGTTTATTTGAATAAAAAACATTTCTATTCTATTCTATTCTATACTAGTTGTGACTTGTGATCTAGGCTTATTTTCTTATTTTTAAATGGCTTCAAAACGAGGAATTCAAAAAAATTTGCTTGATTAACATTTTCTATTTATATTATATTTATAATATTATAGCAAAATGTTAATCTAATTGTCGTCATTGTACTTAACAATATTTGCTGAGTAGAGTTACCAATTGCGTAATTGCGGTTAATAAAATAATTGCATTATTATTTTATTGACTCATAAAGTTTTCGTTAATTCCCCCATTCAAGGTAAAAATAGGCTTGTTTGTTTCCCAGCTTAGCAACTGCAGTTAGTTACAGAACTTTGTTAGTGAATTCTGGGATCGGATTACGGATATTGCGTTCTACACGATTAAACTCTAGTAGCTCATCCCGAAGACTTGTCGCGTCGCGTCCTAAGAAGATTGTAAGTAGAAGTACAATTTTAGGAACCTATGCCCTCTTTTTTTTTTTAAAATAAGTTTTAGTGTTATTTACGACTCTATCTAAGGCCCATTTTCATATTATTTGTTAATTTGAAATAATTATGTTCATCAATAATTTCAAGAGTTTCAATGCTCAGACAAACAGACAATCAGGTACAAATTCACGCGTTTAGAAGACGTTCTGCTCCTCAGTCAATTAAGTAGAGAAGGGAGGAGTTGAGCGTACCTCACATTTTAGTACATTTGACCATTTTACTATTTTGCGATCATTTCAATTTCATCAGCTTATCTTATCGGGTGAAATCCATTGTATTCGTACTAGTAAGTACTAATAAATCTTGTCGACGCAATAAATAGGTACTACCTACTTACCTATTTAGTTGAAATTAAGATACTTCTTCATTCATTATGTATTTCTATTTGCGTTCTAATTTATAGAACTGAAATATTTTACTTAAGTCTATTCTTTATCTGTAAATAATTTGTAATTATGTGTCATTAAAAGCGATATTTGTTGTTACTTTTAAACTTCAAGAAGTATAATGTGACATTTATATCCTTTTGTGTGTAAGATAGCGTTAAGAGTTGCTCTTATAATGTGTGACGAAGAAAAATAAACTTTATTTCTATTCTTGTAAATCTTACTATTGTTTGTAATATTAAAAGCAAAAACAAGCTCAGTTTCCACGGTCTGATTACTGGATGTTGGCTCTAGACAGCGTCTTTATCGGAATCAATCAGAAACTATTATTCTGTTGTTCAAGGCATTATTTGTTTTAATCTCCTGCTTATGGAAATTATAATAATAATCGGTTATAAACTTAGCACGTTAAACAAACTTGTAGCTTACGATTAGAACTAGCTAGAGTATAATGTAAGGCCAAGCATTTGTCATTACTCATTAGTCTAACTTTCTTTATTAGAAAATCTATTTTTAACAAAGATAAATACACTAACAAATAATCTATACTAATATTATAAAGAGGAAAGATTTTTTTGTTTGTTTGTACCGAATAGGCTCTGTAACTACTGGACCGATTTTAACCATTTTTTCACCAATAGAAAGCTAAGTTATCAGGAAGTAACATATTTAACATATAATTAGAAATCCTTAAGAAAATTGTAATAATGAAACCCAAAGTATAGCAAAACTTTGCCTGTAAAATGCGTTATGTGGCGTGTGCTGAGAAAACTGTTGATGATACATAAAAATTATTTACTACATGATTAAAGTACGCATTATTTTCTACAAAAAATCCCCGAGGGAATATATCTAACTGTCATATTTAAGTCACAATAGTAGCTTTTGTGTTCTAAAATTTAATTAGTTCGCCTTTATTACGTCACTGTCGTAGAACACTGTCGCATATGAATATACATCGTAATCTTGATTTTAACACTAACGGCTTTTATAAACAATGCATAACACCTCAGCAAGAGAAAAAATATATTCAGTAGTTTTGGAGATATTCAATCGGACAAAGTCGCATCTGAAACTCATTCCAAAGAAAAACGTCGCTTGTAAAGAAACGCTGCTGTCGCTAACTTGTCAAATGCCGGCGGCCGCCAGTTGATTGTCACTTGCGATGTTGTTATTTGGAAAGCCGTCGCGTTTCGAATGTTTTAATTTTAATAATAATTAAGAAATACTCAAAAACCTTGTCGCATAATATGAACCAACATTGTTCAACGGAATGCCGAAAATACCAAGTTCAAAACTTTAAATTGCTCCCCTGTAAAGTAGCAAATTTGTAGAAGCAACTTTGTTCTACGACAGTGTCGATTATCATAGTATTAATTCTTCCTTACTAATACATATTATAAATGCGAAAGTGTGTTTGTTTGTTGGTTTGTGCCTCAATCACGCTGCAACAAAGGTACGGGTTGACGTGATTTCTGGATATTTAAAGTTGAGTACCTGGAGGGTGACATAGGCATGCTGGAAAATCAAAGAGTTCCCGCGGGATTTTAATAACTAAATCCACGCGTACAAAGTCGCGGGGATCAGCTAGTATGGATTTTTTTTTTTTTTTTTTTATTGCAGGATAGGCATGCGCTTGACGACAATCAATGCTGGACAGCACTGATGAGGTCTAGGTTGGAGCGCGCTTGCCTAGAAAATGCCTATTCACTCTTGCCTTGAAGGTACTGAGGTTATACGTGGCCGGAAACACAGAAGTTGGAAGTGCGTTCCACACCTTAGCGGTTCGATTCAGAAACGTTGAACAGAAGCGTTTCGTGCGAGCAGGTTGGATTTCAACCACGTAAGGATGCCAACGCTCACGATTTCTCGAAGTTCTGTGGTAAAACGGTGAAGGGGGCACAAGGTTGTGAAGTTCTTGAGCGCACTCTCCAAAGTATATCCGATAGAAGACCGATAGACAGGCAACATTGCGACGGTGCTGCAGACTGAGCATTTTTGCCTGCGTTAGTGACTGATCACCTATAATTCGGCGGGCACGGCGATCTACCGAGTCTAATGCATCGAGTTGGTACTTGGCAGAGCCATCCCATAGGTGGCAGCAGTACTCCATGGCCGAGCGCACCTGAGCCTGATAGAGAGTCAGGCGCTGCTCAGGCGTGAAGCACCGCTTCACCTTGTTCAGGATACCAAGTTTTTTGGCTGCTGTTTTTGCCTTTGACTCGATGCATTTCCCGAAATTGAGGTTGGGCGAGATGTCTATGCCCAGGAGCTCAATATGGTCACTAATCGGTATGGACACACTTTGGAAAGTTGGAGTCAAGGTAAAGGGACTCCTTTTGGCAGTGAATAAACACGCTTGAGTTTTGGTGGCATTAAACTTAACTAAATTGGCGTCGCCCCATCGGACACCTCCTTCAGAGTTAAGTTAATGCGATTCACCATGGCCTCTCTATACTCATGGATCTCAGTAGCACTGGCTCGAGAGCTGGACATGTATCTGTCCGTAACAGTGCTGTCATCAGCGTACCCAAAGATACCGGGCTTTAGAAGATCGTTGATGTGCAGCAGGAAAAGTGTTGCGGACAGAACAGATCCCTGAGGAACACCGGCGTTGACAGCCATTAGGTCAGATGAGCAGCCGTTAACGACAACTCTAAATGACCTCTCACTCAGGAAATCAGATATCCAGCTACATAAGCCAGTGGGTAACCCGTATGACGGAAGCTTACTGAGAAGACTGTCATGCCAAACCCGGTCAAAAGCCTTTGAAATATCAAGAGACACGGCGAGTGCCTCACCCTGTTTCTCAATGGCTTCGCCCCAAGTATGTGTGGCATACACTAGAAGATCACCCGTGGACCGGTTTTTCCGAAAGCCGTACTGGTGGTCAGACAGAAGATCGTTTTCTTCCAGGTATGCCAGGAGCTTATTGTTAAGCACACGTTCCATAGCTTTACAAAGGATGGACGTGATTGCTATCGGTCTATAATTGGCCGGGTCAGCACGACTCCCCTTTTTCGGTACTGGCTGCACGTTTGCAACTTTCCACGACTTGGGGACATGAGCAGTTTCAAGAGAGAGACGAAACAAGCGTGTTAATACAGGAGACAACTCAGGGGCGCAACTCCTCAGGACAACTGCAGGTATACCATCAGGGCCACTGGCCTTGCTCACGTCGAGGTTACGAAGAGTTTTTAGAACCTCTTGCTGGTGTATGCGTATCTCCGGCATAACGGAGTCACAAGTTGGAAGGGTGGGCGTGCATTTGTTTCCAGCAATAAGACGTGAGTTTTCAGCAAACAGAGATGCTAGAAGATTAGCCTTGTCTGTTGCAGAAACAGCCAGTGATCCATCTGGTTTCTGCAGAGGCGGCAGCGAAGGACGGCAAAAGCTCGCTTCAACCGACTTCGCGAGGGACCAGAAAGCTTTGCTACCACTGGGGTGAGAGGCTAGCTTACGCCCGATGCGGTTAGTTCGACTGAAGCGAGCTCTTTCCAAAACCCTCTTGTAGGATTTGGCGGCAATATTGAATTCTCTTTTCTTGATTTTGACATCCGGAGCTTTGAGAGCGCGAGCGTCCGCCCATGATACAAACGCTGAATGCTTACGAGCCTCTGCAACAGCGCATTCAGCGTTGTACCACGGGGGTGTCTTACCATCGGGCGATACGTCTGAAAATGGTATAAAGTATTCCATTGCCTGGCGTATCACATCCGATATAGCACTCTCACAGCTCGACGGATCGTTGGTAGAGAAACAAGCCTGCCGCCAAGGATAAGATGCAAAAAAGTGCCGCATCTCATCCCAATCTGCTGACCTGTATCGCCACACCCGTCTTTTAACTGAAGAGTCTGAGGACGGAGGATAAAAATTGGATACAGTTTTCACAACACAGTGGTCTGAGGTCCCCAAGGGGGAAGAAACTGAGACCGAAAACCTGTCTGGATCAGTTGTCAGCAGAAGGTCCAAGCAATTGGGTGTGTGTTCATCAACATCTGGTATCCGAGTGGCCTCCTGGACTAGCTGAGAGAGATCTAGCGATAGTGCAAATTTGCGCGCCTCTCTCCCGGCATGGTCAGTTTTCAAGTATGGGAAGAGCCACTCCTGGTGGTGGGCATTAAAGTCTCCCAGAAATACCAGCTGTGCGGCAGGATATCGATGTTGGACGATGTCAGCCTTTTCGCTGAGGTAGTTGAACAACTGAGTCGTCTCCTGGTCACCACTATGCGAACGATAAACGCACGCATATACTGTTTGCTCACAACCTGTATCAACCAAGCACCACAGAACTGAGAACTTAGGTACCTCCAAATTACGGAGACGTTGGCAGCAGATATTATCACGAGCGTACAAACAAACCCCTGCGCGAGCTTTAAAATTATGCTCAAGCGAATACCCGGGGTACTGCAGGTACGCTGTATCTGCTGGGCTCTGAATTTGGGTCTCCGTGAGAAAGAGTAGGTGCGGCTTTGTTGTCTCAAGATGGTGGTGGACAGCATTGAGATTAGAGTGCAATCCTCGAATGTTTGAGAGGTGCACTGAAAAAGAGAGGATGTGCAGCCGCTGTTTAAAACCTTTTCTCTTTTTGTTGCGCTTCATTTTTAGGGGGAGTGAATAGGTATGGGAAGATGGAAGTTGTACGCGATGCTGCATTCTTGACACCGTGACCCCAAATCGAAACAGTGCTGATGGTAGACTCAACTGGAGACCGCGGGGACGCCCGAACCCCCCTGGAAATCGCCATCGGGTCCTCTCTCCGGTCGCCAACCGGCACGATGGAAGCCATTCCAGGATTTTTCGCCAAAGGTGGCGGGGCAGCCTTTCATAGGTGGCGAACCTACTAATTGGGCCCCCAACTACCTGCGGTCGGCCAGCGGTGCACCGTGCTTCGGATCCCGCTGCTCTCCAAATTGAGCCGCCCGGCACCGTTACAACTCAGATCAGAACCTGTCATCAAAATGCAGCACAACTGTACAAACCCATTTCCCCATGAATGGCTGCAGCGAACAACGCACCGGAACACGACACATCCCATGACGCGACGAATCGTGTCACAAAATGAGTCATTTAGCGGTTCGACTTTGTTTGCTGGGTGGTGATACTAGCCACGGCCGAAGCCTACCACCTCTGATATTGTTGCTCAATTAGCACCACCCGGGGGTCACGTGTAGGGCAGCGAGGATTTGAACCTGATTTTAGTAAAACCTACGGACGCGAGCAACTTTAACCCCCAAAAATATATTAATAAAGTTGTCATTGTTATGTATTATTAAAAAATTCTCGTTTAGGTACTCGTACCTACTATTCAAATGTAGCGGTGTCTTCAAGGGTAGATCTTTGTGTTGCGCTACGCTGCATTATCGAGCTTTGTGGACACAGATGTATCTCATCGACTTGTGTCATCGGTATTAATGTACCTACTCCAATAATACTTGTCGTGATCAACAAAGCTGTTTGTA